>CM042088.1:13097162-14333561 GCA_023512835.1 Taxillus chinensis | reverse complement strand
GGAGTGCCCCAAGAAGGACTGGCGATGCAACAACTGGGACGAGAGGGTCATTTGCGCCGGGTTTGCGGGAGTGGCAACAGGGGGAACGGGGGGCGCGGCGTCCGGCGTGAGGAGTGATGCTAGCTTCCGTGCACCAGTGAGAGACCAGCTCGTCGGTGGCGAGCCAGCCAGGCAGGATCTAGTCGGACCCGACCCCAGGGGAGGCCGGAGCGGCAAGCAGACCGAGGCCGGAGGCAACCTTAGCGGGAAGCGTCCAGGTGAGTGAGCCGACCGGTGGCACGGGCCAAGGGAGGGTGTTTGCGCTGGAGGCGACATACCAGGAGGAGGCTGAGCTACCACCCCCACCAGCTGAGGGTGGAGCAGGACAATCGGTGATTAGAGGTACCCTCTTGATCTCCCGTACATTAGCTTCTGTTCTTTTCGATACGGGTGCATCATGTTCGTTTGTGTAAGGACCCGTACCTTGAGTTAGTCAGTTTTACCTCCGGAGTAGAGTTTTTCTAGATTTTGACCTAGTAAATGGACTCCAATGAATTCACGTGCAAAAGGAAAGATGCTTAGAATGGTGTCCTCTATCTACCACAGAAGTTTCAGGCCAAATGGACATGTATGTGAGGTGCACGTGATATGGGTCCAATTCACGTGCAAGTGTAATTGTCTTCTAAATGATGCAAGGAGGCTAGGGGTGAAGTTTGAGAGCATTTGGAGTCCATATGGAGGTGCACGTGAATTGGGAATTCACGTGCAAATTGGCGTGCAGCCATATTTTTGCATGGTTCCCTTGGTTTTGTCATTCTAAGGAACTTTCTCCAAAGGACCATGTTGAAATTCTGAGTATTTTGGCCTATATGGGTGCGGAAAGGTGGTAACTTGTGTGATCAAAACTACGTCGTTTTGATCCTGAGATTCACTTAATCAAAACTACGTCGTTTTGATGTTGTGTTGTCTATATAAGGAGGAGGAGTCCCTCTGTTTTAGGTTTAGGGTTTGTTGCTTCACCAGCCGTCGCAGAGAGAGAGAGAGGGAAGGAGAGCTCCTGGTTGCTTGCCGGGCGTCTTGCGTGGGTGGTCGGTGCTTCGTGGGTGGACGGCGTTCGGCTTGGGATCGGACCGTTCTTGTGTTGTTGCGTTTTCCTTGAGGTAGGGGTTCTGTTCTTCCTAAATCCTCCTCTGTCCTAGGGTCCTAGGGCAAATATGAGATATCTCGTTATATTATTTATATGTAAATTCATATAGGTGTGACCTCCTATATGAATGTTGGCCTTCAATGGCATGTTGGTGTGATTCGTGGATTTCATGCTATGTGTTCGATGAAATGCCTGTGTGAATATAGCTGTATGTATATGCCCATTACGTGTTTGATAATATGCCTGTGTGGCTGGACTTGTGATTTAGTGTATGTATGTACGCTGGGTGTGTGTTCTGTTGCCTGAATGGCTGGGTTTGTGCACTTGTGAGCGGGTGCACACCAAGTGTTTGGTTTTATGTTTGTGTGACCGTGGTGTAAGTTGTGTGCCTGATTGTGGTATCTGGCCTGAAGAGGCGGTTAAACTACTTTGCCTAAGAGGCGGTTAAACCAGGGGCCTAAGAGGCGGTTAAATCACTTGGCCTGAAGAGGCGGTTAAATAACTTGGCCTGAAGAGGCGGTTAAATCACTTGTGTTTTGTGTGGTGGATAATTGTGACTACTGGTGGTTTGTTATTGTTTGTTGAGATTGTTGTAACACGTCACTACACCTGTGCACATGCATGTAGCCGCTAGGAGCATGGGAAGGGTTGGGGAGACTTGATCCCTACTGAGCTGTGGTTGCTCACCCCTCCTACTGTGTTTTGCTTGTTTTCCAGGGGACTTACAGGCGTTAGGTGGATGCACCAAGGTGGAAGACCTTAACCATTTTACTCTCTTCCATTTATGTTGTTTTCTTTTATGGGAACCGATGTAACCCCAGATGGGGATGGGATTGGAAAGAATTCCGTTGTAATAAACTGGTTTGGATTATTTTTATGAATATTTCTTTCTTGAATGTGTTGTGGATGTTTGAAATGTAAAACTCTTGGTTTGTATCCTAACCCCTTTGCCCTCCATGTGGGTAAAAGGGGAGTCACGTGCCGGTTTCCTCGGGTTGGAAATCCGGGGCGTGACAATATGGTATCAGAGCATGGTCTAGTTGGCCTAGGGTAGTGGGCGGGCTTGGTTATCTTGAGTCCTTTGGAGGAGCATGGAGGGACATGCCTGATCAACATGGTCCTCTTTGAGCCTCCAAGGTGTGCTTAGGGTAGTCCAGTCTTGTGGTAGGATTTGCATGCATTGGCATTAGGGCACTAGTTGCATTTGTTGTCATGTGTGAAGGATGTGCATAACATGATTATGTGTGAACTGTGCAACTCCGAATATTCTTGGAATGCCTTGGGTATGACTAATGTGGACTGTCTTGTGTGCAATATTGATTGATGCAATGGTTAAAATGTGTGTAATGCCATGTACGGCTTGACTTGATAATGGGGTAAAGGTAGTCAACTTGTTAGTAGTCAAACGCGTTCTGACGTTTGTGCATCTTACTTCATGTAGTAAGAATGCCACCGAGGAGAGTGACACGTGCGTCCGGGGCGATGGGCCGATGAGTCATCTGCCCATGAGGGTCCGGGTGCGGGACCATCCGTTGGAGGGCATGCGTTGCTGCCGGCACGCCTACAAGAAGGCATCCGGCTGGAGGTACGAGAGCTACGGGAGGGACTCCGGCAAGACGTTCGGGAGGAGGTGCGCCGTGAGATGGCAAGACAGCAGGTGGTGCCACCACCACCACCACCAGTAGGAGAGCTGCCTCGTGAGCGTGAGAGTTCGCTGGGTGGTGTACCGACCCGTGCAGAGGATGACGTGGTGACACGGTTCCGAAAGGAACAACCTCCACGATTTAAGGGGGGGGAAGATCCTGTGGTAGCCGAGCGGTGGTTGAGGCAGATTGAGCATGTGTTCTCCTTTCTCCTGCCCCGGGAGGAGGATAAAGTGCGGCCGGCACTTCGGCGGCTAGAGGGGGACGCTTTGGAGTGGTGGACGAGTGTTGCGGGGAGCCGTGCGGTGCAACTCATGTTTTGGGAGGAATTCTTGCAACTCTTCCAAGATGAGTTCTTCCCGGAATCGGTGAGATGGCGAAGAGGGAAGAATTTGGCAGCTTGAAGCAGGGATCCAAGACGGTACCTGAGTATGAGCGGGAGTTCCGGAGATTGAGTAGGTTTGCTCCCGAGACCGTGGTAAGGGGAGGACCTGAAGGCCCACAAGTTCACCTTGGGTCTCAGGCCAGCCCTTAGGGAGAGGGTGGCGATTCTACGCTTGAGGACCTATCCTGAGGCCGTGGAGACGGCCCGAATAGGCGAGAGAGAGCCGGATGATGGGAGGCAGGCCCATCGGGGGCGCCGGTTGCAGAGTGGGCCTGAACGAGATGCAGGGTCCAAGAGGCTCAAGACGGAGGAGAGGGATAGCAGTTCTTTTCGCGGTCGGGGTCGGACATCTGTGAACCCTGGGAGGTTCACCTTTGGCGGCGGAAGACAGGGGGGGTCCATCTGGGAGTCTACCGAGCGGATGCCACCGTTGTGGAGAGCAGGGTCACTTCAAAGGGGAGTGCCCCAAGAAGGACCGGCGATGCAACAACCGTGGACGAGAGGGCCACTTGCGCCGGGTTTGCAGGGGTGGCAACGGGGGAGCGGGGAGCATGGCATCCGGCGTGAGGAGTGATGCTAGCTTCCGTGCACCAGGTGAGAGACCAGCTCGTCGGTGGCGGGCCCGGCCAGGCAAGGATCTAGTCGGACCCGACCCCAGGGGAGGCCGGAGCGGCAGAGACCGAGGCCGGAGGCAACCTTAGCGGGAAGCGTCCAGGTGAGTGAGCCGACCGGTGGCACGGGCCAAGGGAGGGTGTTTGCGCCTGGAGGCGACATACCAGGAGGAGGCCGAGCTACCACCCCCACTAGCCGAGGGTGGAGCAGGACCATCGGTGGTTAGAGGTACCCTCTTGATCTCCCGTACCTTAGCTTCGTTCTTTTCGATACGGGTGCATCATGTTCGTTTGTTCTTGAGCTTGTAATAGACGGCTTGGGGTTAGCCTGTGTGGAGGCCGCGAGGCCCCTAGTTGTGGAGTCTCCGGTGGGAGGCATGATTGAGGTACGGCGAGTGTGTCGTGGCTGTGTGTTAACCATAGGCGAGGTGGAGCTGAGTTTTGACTTGCATGTGATGCCTTTGAGGACGTTCGACCTGATCTTGGGTATGGATTGGCTTATGGCTTTCCAGGCCAAGATAGATTGTTATCGGCGGCGTGTGACCTTCGTGACACCTGCAGGGACCTCTTGCACCCTGCAGGGGGAGTGGGATTGTGAGGCGAGTCGGGCCGGGCCAGTGTTGGACCAGTGGGGTGCCATTACCCATAGGTTGGCAGCCCTGACCTTTGCTGAGGAGGGGAAGGTGGAAAAGAGGGTGTGGCCCGCTGTTGTGGATCAATTTCAGGATGTTTTTCCTGAAGAGTTGAGGAGTTTGCCACCTAAGAGGAGTGTGGAGTTCACCATTGAGTTGGTACCGGGGACGGGTCCGATTTCCCAAGTAGCGTATCGTATGGGGCCAGCTGAGTTGAGGGAGCTTCAGAGGCAAATCGAGGAGTTGGTGGGCCAGGGGGTATATCGGACCGAGTACCTCACCTTGGGGTGCTCCGGTGCTCTTTGCTAAGAAGGCCGATGGCACGCTTCGTCTCTGCATCGACTACGAAACCGAATTCGGTGATCGTGAAGAACAAGTACCCGTTGCCCTGGATAGATGACCTGTTTGACCAATTGAGTGGGGCCCAGGTGGTTTTCCAAGATAGATTTACGGTCGGGGTATCACCGGCTCGGGGTTAGGGAGGAGGACATCCCTAAGACGGCTTTCGGTGCAGGTATGGGCATTATGAGTGGGTAGTGATGCCTTTCGGGCTCACTAATGCACCAGCGGTGTTCATGCATTTGATGAACCAGGTCTTTGCTCCATACCTAGACTCGTTCGTGGTGGTGTTTATCGACGATATCTTGGTGTATTCCAAGACCGAGAAGGAACATGTGGAGCACTTGGCAACAAGTGTTGCAAACCTTGAGGGACCAGCGGCTGTTTGCTAAGTTTAGCAAGTGTGAGTTTTGGGCTGCAGGAGGTTCACTTTCTTGGCCATGTGGTGTCACTGAGGGAGTTAGGGTGGACCCGGCCAAGATTGAGGCCGTGGCATCGTGGGCGAGGCCAACCAACGTTTTTGAAATCCGTAGTTTTCTCGGCTTGGCGGGGTACTACCGTCGTTTTGTCGAGGGATTCTCCCGTTTGGCGGCTCCTATGACAGCGTTGACTCGGAAGGGCGTGAAGTTTGATTGGACTGACAAGTGTCAGCAGGCGTTTGAGACTCTCAAAACCCGTTTGACCACTGCACCTGTGTTGAGGTTGCCTAGGGAGGATATTCCATATGAGGTGTATTGTGATGCGTCCAGGGTTGGTTTGGGGTGTGTGCTTATGCAGGAGCACAGTGTGGTAGCTTATGGGTCGAGGCAGCTGAAGCCTCATGAGCAGAATTATCCTACTCATGACCTTGAGTTAGCGGCTGTCATCTTCGCCCTGAAGAGTTGGCAGCACTACCTCTTGGGGGGAAAAGTTTGTGGTGTTCTCGGATCACAAGAGCCTTCGATACATCTTTACTCGAAGGACTTGAATTTGAGGCAAAGGAGATGGGTGGAGTATTTGCGGACCTTTGATTTTACTCTTGCCTATACCCCGGGCAAGGGAAATGTTGTGGGCGATGCGTTGAGCAAGAAAAGGGAAAGCCGAGGTGGCCGTGAGAGAGTGGAAGCCGATGGAGCGATTGGCGACGTTACGGTGCTGCACTGTTGTTCATGATGGTGGGACGGTCCCGAGTCCTTTGGTGGTAGTACCTGAGTTGTACCAGCGCGTCCGGGAGGGACAGCTGGGTGACATTGAGTGTGAGGTTCTACGTGCCCGTATTGAGGCCGGGGAGCTATCCAGGGGACCGGACAGAGGGTCCTGAGCATGAGTTGTCTTTTCAGGGGCGGTTGGTCGTGGCTTCTTCCCTCGGGGATGAGGTGATGGGGGGAGTTTCACCGGTCTAGAGTTGCTGTGCATCCAGGGGGTACGAAGATGTACCATGCGCTTCGGGGACATTTTTGGTGGCCAGGGGATGAAACGCGATGTAGCTGCCTTTGTTTCGCGGTGCCTCACGTGTCGCCAGGTGAAGGCCGAGCATCGGCGGCCGGCGGGCATGTTACGGGCCCTTGCCCATAGCGGAGTGGAAGTGGGACCATATAGCGATGGATTTTGTGACTGGTCTTCCACCCACCACTGGGCGGAAAGATATGATTTGGGTGATTGTGGATCGACTCACAAAGTCGGCCCATTTCCTTGCTGTTCGCGAGCGGGACTCTATTGGGACCTTGAGTCACTGTACATGAACGAGATTGTGAGACTGCATGGCGTACCATCATCGGTTGTCTCGGACCGGGATTCGAGGTTCACTTCTCGTTTCGGGCAGGTTTGCAGGAGGCTATGGGGACCAAGCTTCATCCGAGTACATCCTTTCACCCTGAGACCGACGGTCGACCGAGCGGACGAATCAGACCATGGAGGACATGTTGAGGGCTTGTGTGCTAGATTTTGGGGGTTCGTGGGCAACTCACCTTCCTTTGGTGGAGTTTGCCTACAACAACGATTATCAGGCATCCATTGGGATGGCTCCTTTTGAGGCGTTGTACGGACGGCCGTGTCGGTCACCTTTGTGTTGGACCGAGGTGGGGGAGACAGCTCTCTTGGGGCCACAGTTGGTTCAAGAGGCTACTGAGAAGGTCAAGTTGATCCGTCAGCGTTTGTTGTCAGCTCAGAGTCGGCAGAAATCTTATGCGAATCAGCGGCGGCGCCCTTTGGAGTTTTCTGTCGGTGATCATGTGTTCCTTCGTGTCTCTCCACGTCGTGGTCATCGACGGTTTGGGCGGGGTTCCAAGCTCTCTCCGCGGTTTATTGGTCCTTTTGAGATTCGGATCGTGTAGGGCCTGTGGCCTACCGGTTAGCGTTACCACCGCGGCCGAGTCGAGTGCACAACGTATTTCACGTGTCCCGATTGCGGAAGTATCACCCCGACCCCACTCATGTGATTGATTGGGGGACGTTGGACATCGAGGATGACATGTCCGTCATTGAGGCCCCTATCCGTATCCTAGATCGGCGAGAGAAGCTATTGCGTGGTCGTGCTATTCCTTTGGTTCGCGTGTTGTGGCAACACCGTGGTATTGAGGAGGAGACATGGGAACGTGAGTCCGTGATGCGTGAGCAAAGACCCGGACTTGTTCGAGGACGAACAATCTTAAGCGTGGGAGGTGGCCGTTGGCCAAGGGATAGTGTTGTGTTTTCTTGTGATGTGTTTTCTTGTAGTAGTTGATGTATTTGTTTTGTCTTTTAAAGACATGTGCTTAATGTGATGTGCTTTGAGATGTGTATTTGTGCCATGTGGAAGTGTTGTGTGCATTATTGTGGTTATGGATTATGGTGGTCTTGTTATGTCTTTGTTGTCTTGTGTGTGGTGTATGACCCATTAGGGTGTTGTGGCTCGCCGTGTGGCAATGGGTAGCTTGTGTTCGTTTTTCCTCTTATGTCATTTCTTTTCGAGGACGAAAAGTCTTAAGGGGGAGAGGATGTAAGGACCCGTACCTTGAGTTAGTCGGTTTACCTCCTGGAGTAGAGTTTTTCTAGATTTTGACCTAGTAAATGGACTCCAATGAATTCACGTGCAAAAGGAAAGATGCTTAGAATGGTGTCCTCTATCTACCACGAAGTTTCAGGCCAAATGGACATGTATGTGAGGTGCACGTGATATGGGTCCAATTCACGTGCAAGTGTAATTGTCTTCTAAATGATGCAAGGAGGCTAGGGGTGAAGTTTGAGAGCATTTGGAGTCCATATGGAGGTGCACGTGAATTGGGAATTCACGTGCAAATTGGCGTGCAGCCATATTTTTGCATGGTTCCCTTGGTTTTGTCATTCTAAGGAACTTTCTCCAAAGGACCATGTTGAAATTCTGAGTATTTTGGCCTATATGGGTGCGGAAAGGTGGTAACTTGTGTGATCAAAACTACGTCGTTTTGATCCTGAGATTCACTTAATCAAAACTACGTCGTTTTGATGTTGTGTTGTCTATATAAGGAGGAGGAGTCCCTCTGTTTTAGGTTTAGGGTTTGTTGCTTCACCAGCCGTCGCAGAGAGAGAGAGGGGGAAGGAGAGCTCCTGGTTCTTGCCAGGGCGTCTTGCGTGGGTGGTCGGTGCTTCGTGGGCCGGACGGCGTTCGGCTTGGGATCGGACCGTTCTTTGTGTTGTTGCGTTTTCCTTGAGGTAGGGGTTCCGTTCTTCCTAAATCCTCCTCTGTCCTAGGGTCCTAGGGCAGAATATGAGATATCTGTTATATTATTTATATGTAAATTCATATAGGTGTGACCTCCTATATGAATGTTGGCCTTCAGTGGCATGTTGGTGTGATTCTGTGGATTTCATGCTATGTGTTCGATGAAATGCCTGTGTGAATATAGCTGTATGTATATGCCCATTACGTGTTTGATAATATGCCTGTGTGGCTGGACTTGTGATTTAGTGTATGTATGTACGCTGGGTGTGTGTTTCTGTTGCCTGAATGGTTGGGTTTGTGCACTTGTGAGCGGGTGCACACCAAGTGTTTGGTTTTATGTTTGTGTGACTGTGGTGTAAGTTGTGTGCCTGATCGTGGTATCTCGGCCTGAAGAGGCGGTTAAACTACTTTGCCTAAGAGGCGGTTAAACCAAGGGCTTGAAGAGGCGGTTAAATCACTTGGCCTGAAGAGGCGGTTAAATAACTTGGCCTGAAGAGGCGGTTAAATCACTTGTGTTTTGTGTGGTGGATAATTGTGACTACTGGTGGTTTGTTATTGTTTGTTGAGATTGTTGTAACACGTCACTACACCTGTGCACATGCATGTAGCCGCTAGGAGCATGGGAAGGGTTGGGGAGACTTGATCCCTACGAGCTGTGGTTGCTCACCCCTCCTACCGTGTTTTGCTTGTTTTCCAGGGGACTTACGGGCGTTAGGTGGATGCACCAAGGTGGAAGACCTTAACCATTTTACTCTCTTCCATTTATGTTGTTTTCTTTTATGGGAATCGATGTAACCCCAGGTGGGGATGGGATTGGAAAGAATTCTTTGTAATAAACTGGTTTGGATTATTTTTATGAATATTTCTTTCTTGAATGTGTTGTGGATGTTTGAAATGTAAAACTCTTGGTTTGTATCCTAACCCCTTTGCCCTCCATGTGGGTAAAAGGGGAGTCACGTGCCGGTTTCCTCGGGTTGGAAATCCGGGGCGTGACAGTTTGTGGCTGAGCTTGTAATAGACAGTTTGGGGTTAGCTTGTGTGGAGGCCGCGAGGCCCCTAGTTGTGGAGTCTCTGGTGGGAGGCATGATTGAGGTACGGCGAGTGTGTCGTGGCTGTGTGTTAACCATAGGCGAGGTGGAGCTGAGTTTTGACTTGCATGTAATGCCTTTGAGGACGTTCGACCTGATCTTGGGTATGGATTAGCTTATGGCTTTCCAAGCCAAGATAGATTGTTATCGGCGGCGTGTGACCTTCGTGACACCTGCAGGGACCTCTTGCACCCTGCAGGGGGAGTGGGATTGTGAGGCGAGTCGGGCCGGGCCAGTGTTGGACCAGGTGGGGTGCCATTACCCACAGGTTAGCAGCCCGACCTTTCTGCGAGGAGGGTAAGGTGGAAAAGAGGGTGTGGCCCGCTGTTGTGGACCAATTTCAGGATGTTTTTCCTGAGCAGTTGAGGAGTTTGCCACCTAAGAGGAGTGTGGAGTTCACCATTGAGTTGGTGCCGGGGACGGGTCCGATTTCCCAAGTAGCGTATCGTATGGGACCAGCCGAGCTGAGGGAGCTGCAGAGGCAAATCGAGGAGTTGGGGGACCAAGGGTATATCAGACCAAGTACCTCACCTTGGGGTGCTCCGGTGCTCTTTGCTAAGAAGGCTGATGGCACGCTTCGTCTCTGCATCGACTACAGGAAGTCGAATTCGGTGATTGTGAAGAACAAGTACCCGTTGCCTCGGATAGATGACCTGTTTGACCAATTGAGTGGGGCCCAGTGGTTTTCCAAGATAGATTTACGGTCGGGGTATCACCGGCTCAGGGTTAGGGAGGAGGACATCCCTAAGACGGCTTTTCGGTGCGGTATGGGCATTATGAGTGGGTAGTGATGCCTTTCGGGCTCACTAATGCGCCAGCGGTGTTCATGCATTTGATGAACCAAGTCTTTGCCCCATACTTAGACTCGTTCGTGGTGGTGTTTATCGATGATATCTTGGTGTATTCCAAGACCGAGAAGGAGCATGTGGAGCACTTGGCAACAATGTTGCAAACCTTGAGGGACTAGCACTGTTTGCTAAGTTTAGCAAGTGTGAGTTTTGGGCTGCAGGAGGTTCACCTTCTTGGCCATGTGGTGTCACCGAGGGAGTCAGGGTGGACCCAGCCAAGATTGAGGCCGTGGCATCGTGGGCGAGGCCAACCAACGTTTTTGAGATCCGTAGTTTTCTTGGCTTGGCGGGGTACTATCGTCGTTTTGTCGAGGGGTTCTCCCGTTTGGCGGCTCCTATGACGGCGTTGACTAGGAAAGGAGTGAAATTTGAGTGGACGGACAAGTGCCAGCAGGCGTTCGAGACTCTCAAAACCCGTTTGACCACTGCACCAGGTGTTGAGGTTACCTCGGGAGAATATTCCATATGAGGTATACTGTGATGCGTCCAGGGTTGGTTTGGGGTGTGTGCTTATGCGGGAGCACGGTGTGGTAGCTTATGGGTCAAGGCAGTGAAGCCTCATGAGCAGAATTATCCTACTCATGACCTTGAGTTAGCGGCCGTTATCTTTGCCCTGAAGAGTTGGCAGCACTACCTCTTGGGGGGAAAAGTTTGTGGTGTTCTCGGATCACAAGAGCCTTCGATACATCTTTACTCGAAAGGACTTGAATTTGAGGCAAAGGAGATGGGTGGAGTATTTGCGGACCTTTGACTTTACTCTTGCCTATACCCCGGGCAAGGGTAATGTTGTGGCTGATGCATTGAGCAAGAAAAGGGAAAGCTGAGGTGGCCGTGAGAGAGTGGAAGCCGATGGAGCGGTTGGCGATGTTACGGTGCAGGCTTTGTTGCTCATGATGGTGGGACATCCTGAGTCCTTTGGTGGTTGTGCCTGAGTTGTACCCGGCGCGTCCAGGAGGGACAGCTGGGTGACATTGAGTGTGAGGTTCTCCGTGCCCGTATTGAGGCCGGGGGAGCTATCTTGGGGACTAGACAGAGGGTCCTGAGCATGAGTTGTCATTTTAGGGGCGGTTGGTAGTGGCTTCTTCCCTCCGGGATGAGGTGATGAGGGCGTTTCACCAATCTAGAGTTGCTGTGCATCCAGGGGGTACGAAGATGTATCATGCGCTTCGGGCACACTTTTGGTGGCCTGGGATGAAACGTGATGTAGCTGCCTTTGTTTCGCGGTGCCTCACGTGTCGGCAGGTGAAGGCCGAGCATCGGCGGCCGGCGGGCATGTTACAGCCCTTGCCCATCGCGGAGTGGAAGTGGGACCATATAGCGATGGATTTTGTGACTGGTCTTCCACCCACCACCGGGAGGAAGGATATGATTTGGGTAATTGTGGATCGACTCACAAAGTCGGCCCATTTCCTGGTTGTTCGCGAGCAGGACTCTATTGGGACCTTGAGTCAGTGTACATGAACGAGATTGTGAGACCGCATGGCGTACCCTCATCGGTTGTCTCGGACCGGGATTCGAGGTTCACTTCCCGTTTCTGGGCAGGTTTGCAGGAGGCTATGGGGACCAAGCTTCACCTGAGTACAGCCTTTCACCCTGAGACCGACGGTCGACCGAGCGGACGAATCGGACCATGGAGGACATGTTGAGGGCTTGTTTGCTAGATTTTGGGGGTTCGTGGGCAACTCACCTTCCTTTGGTGGAGTTTGCCTACAACAACAGTTATCAGGCATCCATTGGGATGGCTCCTTTTGAGGCGTTGTATGGACGGCCGTGTCGATCCCCTTTGTGTTGGACCGAGGTGGGGGAGACAGCTCTCTTGGGACCGCAGTTGGTTCAAGAGGCTACTGAGAAGGTCAAGTTGATTCGTCAGCGTTTGTTGTCAGCTCGAGTCGGCCAAAATCTTATGCGGATCAGCGACGGCGACCTTTGGAGTTTTCTGTTGGTGATCATGTGTTCCTTCGTGTCTCTCCACGTCGTGGACATCGACGGTTTGGGCGAGGTTCCAAGCTATCTCCGCGGTTTATTGGTCCTTTTGAGATTCCTGGATCGTGTAGGGCCTGTGGCCTACCGGTTAGCGTTACCACCGCGGCTGAGTCGAGTGCACAACGTGTTTCACGTGTCCCAGTTGCGGAAGTATCACCCTGACCCCACTCATGTGATTGATTGGGGGAAATTGGACATTGAGGATGACATGTCCGTCATTGAGGCCCCTATCCGTATCCTGGATCGGCGAGAGAAGCTATTGCGTGGTCGTGCTATTCCTTTGGTTCGCGTGCTGTGGCAACACCGTGGTATTGAGGAGGAGACATGGGAACGTGAGTCCGTGATGCGTGAGCAGCACCCAGACTTGTTCGAGGACGAACAGTCTTAAGCGTGGGAGGTGGCTGTTGGCCAAGGGATAGTGTTGTGTTTTCTTGTGATAGTGTTGTGTTTTCTTGTGATGTGTTTTCTTGTAGTAGTTGATGTATTTGTATTATCTTTTAAAGACATGTGCTTAAATGTGATGTGCTTTGAGATGTGTATTCGTGCCATGCGGAAGTGTTGTGTGCATTATTGTGGTTATGGATTATGGTGGTACTGTTATGTGCTGTTGTACTGTGTGTGGTGTATGACCCATTTGGGTGTTGTGGCTCGCCGCGTGGAAAATGGGTAGCTTGTGTTTGTTTTCCTCTTATGTCATTTCTTTTCGAGGACGAAAAGTCTTAAGGGGGAGAGGATGTAAGGACCCGTACCTTGAGTTAGTCAGTTTTGCCTCCTGAGTAGAGTTTTTCTAGATTTTGACCTAGTAAATGGACTCCAATGAATTCACGTGCAAAAGGAAAGATGCTTAGAATGGTGTCCTCTATCTACCACAGAAGTTTCAGGCCAAATGGACATGTATGTGAGGTGCACGTGATATGGGTCCAATTCACGTGCAAGTGTAATTGTCTTCTAAATGATGCAAGGAGGTTAAGGGTGAAGTTTGAGAGCATTTGGAGTCCATTGGAGGTGCACGTGAATTGGGGAATTCACGTGCAAATTGGCGTGCAGGCTTATTTTTGCATGGTTCCCTTGGTTTTGACATTCTAAGGAACTTTCTCCAAAGGACCATGTTGAAATTCGAGTATTTTGGCCTATATGGGTGCGGAAAGGTGCTAACTTGTGTAATCAAAACTACGTCGTTTTGATGCTTGGGATTCACTTAATCAAAACTACGTCGTTTTGATGTTGTGTTGTCTATATAAGGAGGAGAAGCCCTCTGTTTTAGGGTTAGGGTTTGTTGCTCCACCAGCCGTCGCAGAGAGAGAGAGAGAGGGAAGGAGAGCTCCTGGTTGCTGCCGGGCGTCTTGCGTGGGTGGTCGGTGACTCGTGGGTGGACGGCGTTCGACGTGGGATCGGGACTTTGCTGTGTTGTTGCGTTTTACTTGAGGTAGGGATTTTGTTCTTCCTAAATCCTCCTCTGTCCTAGGGTCCTAGGGCAGAATATTATATTATTTATATGTAAATTCATATAGGTGTGACCTCCTATATGAATGTTGGCCTTCAATGGCGATTTTGGTGTTTCTGGTGTTTGTGTGATGCATGAAACGTGTTTGATAAAATGCCTGTACGACATGCCTGCTACATGTTTGATGAAATGCCTGTGTGAACTTAGCTGTGTGTATATGCCCATTAAGTGTTTGGTAATATGTCCGTGTGACTGGACTTGTGGTTTAGTGTATGTATGTATGTTGGATGTTTGCTTTATGGCCTGAATGGTTGGGTTTGTGCGCTTGTGAACGGGTGCACACCAAGTGTTTGGTTGTATGCTTGAGTGACCATGTGTGTTGTGTGCTTGACTGTGGTATCTGGCCTGAAGAGGCGGTTAAAGAACTTTGCCTGAGAGGCGGTTAAACCAGTGGCCTGAAGAGGCGGTTAAATCACTTGGCCTGAAGAGGCGGTTAAATAACTTGGCCTGAAGAGGCGGTTAAATCGATTATGGTTAAAGTGTTAGCCTGTGTGGCGGTGGAGGATTGTAAATTGTTGATGTGGTTGTTATTATGTTTGTTGAAATTATTGTAACACAACACCGCACTTGTACACATGGCATGTAGATGCTAGGAACATGGGATGGGTTGGGGAGACATGATCCCTACCAGGCCGTGGTTGCTCACCCCTCCTACTGTGTTTGCTTTTTTTTCCAGGGACTTACAGGCGTTAGGTGGATACACCAAGGTGGAAGACCTTATTTACTTTACTGTTTATGTTATTTTTATGGGAACTGATGTAACCCCAATGGGGATGGATTAAAAAGAGGACTTTGTAATAAAGACTGACTTTGTTATTGGTTTGTGGACAGCTTTGATGGACTTTATTTTTCTTGAATGTGTTGTGAAAGTTTTAAAATGTTAAATTCTTGATTTGTATCCTTACCCCTTTGCCCTCCGTGTGGGTAAAAGGGAAGTCACGTACCGGTTTCCTCGGGTTGGAAATCCGGGGCGTGACAATACCTAATAGATAGTGCGTCGCCACTCGCACCTGCTCCTCCTCTGGCACCCCAATCATCTCAAAGATGTCCTCTGCCCATCTAATCCAGTCCTCTGCTGCGTCTAGCCGTGAACCATCCTCAAAAGTCCTGGGTGCATGTTTCAAAAACCGTGCAGCCCAGTCTACTCCTCGTCGTGCTGGCTCTATCACGACCTCTTGTTGGTGCACATCCTGCACCACCCTCGCCGCATGCTGCTGAGGCTGTGGTGGTTGCTGAGGCTGCTGCTGCCTCTTCAGCTCATCCACCTCTCTAGCCATATCCCTCATCGAGCCCTACATACCCTACATGGCCTCCTGCAACTGAATCAACACCTGAGCCAAATCAGGTCCCACACCGGGAGCTGATGACCTCTGCTGTGGGCTCTGCTGCCCCTGGTGCCCCGACTCTATCGTGGGCTCCTCTGTCGGGCCTTAGCCTTGGACAACTCTCCTCGGTGGTGCCATCACACTGGCCACAACAACGAACAACAAACGATCAACACTAGCACCGCTAGCACAAACAACCATCAATGGCACAAATCAACTTATAGGTTCTCACCACATGACCCGTAGGTCCCCAACCATGCATATAGCATCGTGTCCCCCTCAGGGTACACCACACGACCCGTAGGTCCACAATCATGCATATAGCATCGTGTCACCCCTCAGGGTACACCACACACAAGTCTTGGCTCTCACGGCCACGTGCCATCCAGGCACCATATACAAGCACATCACACACAAAGACAATCTAGTGCCCTATATACACACAATCATACCACTAGAGATGCATCCATTCCTACATATGCTCCTAGGACGATCTAACTGACACCAACATAACATAGAATACATGTAAGGACTGCGTTGATCAGGCGCCCTCCCTACAGTTTTCTAAGTCACATGAAATCAATTAACCACCCCTCACTAATCTAGGTCTGCTAGACCATGCTTTGATACCAACTTGTCATGCCCCCAAATTCCAAGGAACCCGGAACCAGGAACATGACTTCCCCTTACCCGCACCCGAAAGGTCAAGGGGTTGGTGACTAGCACCAATAGAGACTACACCGCGGGTGCTGTCTCAATTATGCAACCCTATACAGTCATACAGTTAGGGTAATCCTGTACTTTCCCATAAATCATCATGTATACAATAAGTCAAACAGTCATACAGACATCACACTACAAACAGTATGCAAAGACAATTGTCCACAGACCCTTGTCCAGGATACAATGCACAACAATACATAATACAATAGTATCATACATCAAAGTAGTGGGCACGTCCGCCCGGAAGAAAGTCCACTAGTCTCGAGTCACACCTGAAAAGGTAAACAACAAGTAGGGGTGAGCGACAAGCTCAGTACGTGACCCCAAAACTCCAGATCATGCAAACATACAAGTCTATATGCTCAGTGTACTCGTGCATCATGTAGTGTGCACAATCATCAGTACTCAGCCTTCCCACACAGGACAGCTTGTCCACGATCCTCAACAGGATCCCAGCTCAAGGCACTCAGCCCTATCTCCACGAGCTCAACGGCTCAACACGATCCTCAACAGGATCCCAACTCAAGGCACTCAGCCCTACCACAGCGTTATATGCCCAGACACAGTGCCACACAGGCCTGCCATTGGCGCATATGCCTGCCACGGCCACAACGCAATATGCCCGGCCACAGTGCCACACAGACCTGCCATTGGCGCATTGCCTGCCTCGTCAACCACATAGCATCATCTGTGCTTCACGGTGAGAACCCAATAAGTTATAGAGCCCAAGCCCCAATTCCTCAAACCAACATACTAACACCGATATGGCATTAAGGTTCACCATACTCCCTTTATAACTGAAGTCGGTCTTCACAAATCGATCATCATTCCTTGACCAAGGAAGAAGATACCCATAGGAGTTGTTTTCTTGGGATAGAAAGTCCCCGTATTGGGTCTCCATATCATAACTATGATAATTTGATTTTTGAGAATTTTTCTAAGATGTCTAAACCCACTTTCCAAAAATCCACCTCTACGGAAAACTGGATTTTTCCGAGATTTTATACTAAATCCCAATTTTCACATTTTGAAAGAGTGAGAATTTATTTTTCTAGTATTTTTCTTAGAATCTAAATGGGGGGTATTTCCTTATTTACATTGTAACTTAGGTATAATACTTAAATATGGAGAGGCATAATAGTTACAATGTAAATGGCCCAGTCCAGTAAAACTGGAACTGCAGTGTCCAACTGCTCGAGGCACTGCTCGAGACTGCTCAAAACACCTGCTCGAACACCTGCTCGATGCTACATTCTGCTCGACGCTCCTTTCTTGAAACCTCTGCTCGAGACACTTGCTCGAGGCTCTCTGCTCAAGGCCTCCGCTCGAGACTCTGCTCGAAGCTGCTCGAAGCAAGCCTCGAGCAGTTCCCCAGTCGCGAACTGCCGACTGCGTTCTTCCCCAATTCGTCCCAAAACCCAATTATACTTGTTAAATCTCCATTTTAAGCAACAATTCATCCCTGTTAAGGGTTTCTAACATCATCTAGCCACATTAGGCTACCAAACAACCTTAATCATCTAGGTTTCATGCTCAATTTCCATTTTCCCAATTCTAGGGTTCATCACGAATTTGCATGATTTCGTCTAATTCTTACATGTTAATCCAATAAAACAACAAGAAAAGGGTGAAGAATCAATGGAACACCTACCTGGAATGATTCTTCATGCTTGAACGAGCTCAAAACGCCCCAGATCGAAGGCTCCAAGCTTCCTTATCTTTTTCTCTCTCTCTCTCTCTAAGCTTTCCAACGCAGAAATGCTAAAACATAACGTGGAAGCTCTCTTTCCCCCTATTTATATTTCTATATTTTGTTTCATTAATAAATCCCAAAAATATTGATTGACCTCTCGAGGTCACGAACTCCAAATTGAGCCCAAGTATAGTCAAAACGCTGAAAATGATGAGCACATCACTATCCAGATATTTTCTAACCCAATTGACTACTCAAACGCAAGGTCAACCAATAAACCCTGAAAAGTCAACAATCGGGCCACTCGGGGCCCCGACCCAGAATTGGGCCCAATTACTGTCAAAATGCTCACATTGACGAACACAATATTGTCTAGATATTTTTAGCAACAGAGAAAGACTATCTCTCAGCCCTACCCAAATAGGGGTCTTTACATACGCGCATATATGAAAATATACAAGGCTTAATATATATAGACATCCTTGGGAGACAATCTTGGAACATGATCTTCCGAGCACCGTGTACCATTGAATTCTTTTCGGAGATGTCTCTAGCTTTAATTGCTGCGGATGTGCTGCTTAAAATCTTGGGTCTTTAAACATTGAATTACTGCTCATGATCCCAAGTGCATTTAAGGCTCTATCCACATCTTCGTGTGATCCACATGTAAGACAACTTAGATATTCAACGAGTCTTTATTACATCGGGACACAGCAAGCTGATTACTTTAAATGCGAAGCGATAAAGTGAAGCAGCATCTTCTTAATCCGTCGTAAGATTCCTTACTCCGTGTCAGTGGTTGCTTATTCCGTATCAGTTTGATACCGAAAATCTTTATTTTGTGTCAGTGCTTCCTTACTCTGTATAAACGAAAGGTTCGGAGGGCTTACTCCATATCAGTGCTTCCTTATTCCGCTTGAGTTCCTTATTCCGTATGAGTAAAAGGTCCAAATGGCTTACTCCTTATCAGTGCATCCTTACTCCGCTCGAGTAAAAGGTTCGGATTCCTCACTCCGCATCTTCTTGTCCTTACTCCATGTGAACAAAGGACTTGGGTCCTTATTCCGCAGAAGTCGTTCCTTACTCCACATGAATGAAAGACTCAGATTCCTTACTCTGTGTCTTCTTGTTCTTAGTCCGCTTGAGTGGAAGACTTAGCTTTTTATTTTGCTACAATTCTCTCTTACTCCGTGCAAGATGTAGACTAGGATTCTTATTTCGCATCTATGTGACTTAGTTCATTTAAGTATAAGATGAAGAATCTTTAGTCCGTAACTTTAAGTACTTAGTCCGCACGAGTGATCCTTATTCCGTATAAAGACTTGGTTATTTACCAAGTGCTTGACGACACTCACGTTGGTCCAGATCAGGATTATGTATCCTATCCTTAGCTTTGCTCTCAGGAGTGTAGATCCACAATAGAATTATATCTTCTGCAACAACTAAGAATAAACATACAATGTCTCAAATCAAATTACATAGGGTTCTATCCGTATCATCCAAATTTTGGGTTTGATCCAAAAATCTCCCCCAATATGGATATGCTAAACCCTCTGTAATCTGATCTGGTTTGTAAAAGCAGCAAGATATACATAGAGATAAGGATAAGTGCCATTCTCTATTAATTCAGCAACAGAAATACAATTTTAACCTTAGTACAAATACATTACATTATGGAACATAGGGCTTACTATATTTGAAGATCATTGTTGTTGTCTGCTCTCGTAGCTCCATTGCCTGCTCCTTAGTGCAGTTAAGGTAGTTGCTCCAGCGCAAACCTTTCTTTGAATAATATTGTATGAAGTAGCATAGAAAGGCTCAACAACTCTCCCTATCAGGTTGTTGAGGCACAAAGCTCTTGTCCAAGATCATTGAATTCAGAATTGCAAAGGGAGCCAAAGGAGGTTGACCAATGCTTTAAAAAGCTTACTCCTTTTTACTACAACCGAAAGAGTTCACAGCAGTGGTTCCAACTGACTTCTTCTCTTTTGGAATTCTACGATATGGTGAGAGTCAATAAGAACCACCTTCCTTGTTTGGACTATGAAAACAGCAAGCATCAGATGAGAAGTGCCAATCCTGTACGAAATGAGAACAGTTGTAAGATCTTTCGATGGTTTGCTGTTCTTAGTAGTTCCGTTGATGAAGGTCTCGACGTGATCAATGGCAGGAAGATAATTGTCGGACCAACTCGGCAAAATATCAATCTAATGTCCTTTAATGTACAATGAAGGGAATAGCCTCATTTCCTCCTTAGTTGCCAAGGCGAAGTTGTCCACATCTTCAGTGGTGAACAGCCGTTTCTCCAAGAGTAGTACACTCAAGTCTTTAGGAGAGAAGGGAAACAAAGGTGACAAACACCTTCGCTTGGTAGAGCTAGAGCTTGCAAAGGCTCTCATGGCCTCAACAATAGCATTATCTTTAGCAGTTGTACCAGGAGCCTGACCAGAAGAGGAGGGAGCTGCACTGGAGGAGCTGGGAATGACAGTAGGAGCAGCACTGGAAGATCCAGAGAAGTAGCTGTATTTGGGTATCGGGATGCCCGAAGGAAGAATAGGTGTAGGCCGCTTACCAGGAGCCCAGGTCCATGCAGAAGGACCAGCAGCTTCGGTAGATGGAACAGGATCAGATAATGGTCTCTCTCCAAGTTTGGTAAACTGACGAGGAGTGCTAGGGGCACGTGCCACGGTATGAGCCAAATCCGCAAAGGAAGTGGATAGGGCCTGAACAGAAGTGGCAACTAAGTCCATCTTTTGCTCCATGGACATAGAGGAGTTGCAGAGGGCGGAAAGAAGCTAAGCGCCGAGAGTATCAACTTTGATGGCGATGGCACTGATCTTAGCACTCTGGAATTGAGCGTGGTGGTCCATCTCGGTAGATATCATAGCTTCAGAGTGAATTGTGCTAAAAGAGGCACACCCAAGGGCAAAATCAGGTGCCTTGGATGACTCTCCCGCATATAGAGGTGCAGGTGTGCGCATGGCAAAAGAGTCGGTAGGAGGAGAGGATGGAGGTGCATTATCAGCAGCAGTAGAATGGGCATCCGACCCACTGTGACCGGAAAGGTCAACAACTGGAATGGCCACAGGAGAGGAGGGACCGGCCTTAGCATGGATAGAAGGCCGAGCGTCATGGGCTAGTCTGAACGAGACAGCAGCAGGCTGAGCAGCCTCAACGTTCCAAGTTATCATATCATCCGAGGTTTGGGTATGATGAGTATAATACACCCGGAGATCAGCATCAGGGATGGAGGCAGTGTGAGCAAGACTAAACTGAAGCCAATAGTCTGTGAGGGCGTCAGCAGAAAGATGGTCCAGGTAATCTTTAGGCTGGAGGGGTTCATCCGAAAGAGCGGTCGAAGGAGAGGCTAGGACATCAGCAACCGTAACAGCCACAGCAACATCAATAGCAGTAGCGATAACAGGAGAGGCAGGCATAGGAGCATCAGCAGTTGGGGCTGAGGAATCAGCTAGAGGACAACTTGGTTGAGATGGCCCTACAGTTGCAGAAAGATCAGCGTGAACGCTATGCTGGGAGCTGCGGGAGAGAGATGGAGTGGCAACAGATCGAATCCGAGAGGACCGGTGGAAAGAACTGACCTCGTGACCTGAACTTGCAGGTGGGTCACCTACGGAACATCCTTGCTGTTCTAAAACAACAACAAGAGCACGAGCGACTAGAGACAGGCGAACTGTAAGCGTCCTGTCAGATGTAAGATGGCGAAAGTAGATTTTTGGAGGGAATGGAATAGTCAATCAGTCATTGAAATGAGCTAGGCGTAGATTCCGGAACACAGCAGAGAGAATCCGACCAAAAGACGAATTCCTAGTATTGTTGCACATCGTCCAAAACAGAAATGAGGCTCAGTCAAGTGGCAGATGCTCAAAGACCATGTACATTGCTAGAAGCAAATCATACGGGACTGAGTCAAGAGCCGATGTACAAGCCAACAACCAGCGGCTGAGGATGGTGGCCATACAGTGGTAATAGCCCTAAAAAGGTTTCAATTTGTACTCCTTCACCCTAGTAGTGTAACCCATCAATGCGGCCATCATTTGTGCATTGGGGCAATAGGAGGAACCATTAGGAAAGTGAAACACATCCCTAAGTACTTGGGGTGTGATGACAAGGGGCTAACCTCACACGGCAGATATGATTGAATCGTAAGTGCAGGTAATATGCTGGTAGTAGGTGGTAATATCTTCATTGAGCAGATCCACCGGTTTTGAGACGAGGGCAAGCAGATTGCTAGCGGTAAGGAGAGATCGAACTTCCTGGAGCCACGCTGGAGGGTCGGAAAGTCCTTCCCAATCAATGAGGTGGCCGGGTGTTACACCGTAGAGCGCTTGGGTTGCCATTTGAGTTGAAGATCGAAGAGGGTGAAAAGAATGAGGTCTTCAAAGATTGAGGTAGCGACGAGAGGTTAGGGATTTGGAAATGGTAAACTCGTGTTGCGCGTGAAAGATCAGAATATATAGAATGGGTCCATGGATGCCAGCGGGTCTTGGGTTTAAGCGAGATGAACAGTGATCCGTCGAGCAACTGATGTCATTAGACTTGATGGTTTAGCGCCATCGGATAGGATGATGATGTAGCGTAGTGAGAACTATCCATTAATATTAGTTGTATACCCACTTCAAAATTTTGAGAAAACCAAATGCCGGGCTCGATACGTGCATTAAATGAACCATCATTATTCCTCATGAAAAATACGCGATGTAAGATAATACTTGGATTATCGTGATTTAAGAGTTTCAAGAGTCAGGATGAAGTGAACCGACTATCATCTGGGGTAAAGATAATCCGTAGACGAATATCCGGATGAAAAACAGACTAAGTCCGTAGAAACAGGGTTGTTTCGAGAGAAGTAGATTCCTTTGCTGTCTTGAAGTCGAATAGAAAAGAAGTACCACAACACTTCAAATTTGAGACATCAGACAAGATATATATCGGTAAAATGCAAAGAGAATCTGAACATGTAGCTTCACAAAGATAAACTAAAAGAACAGAAAGCTTAACAGGTTGGGATTAGTACGGATATAGGATAAATAAAGAAAATTCAGCATAATCCGAACTAATGAAAAACAATCAGAACTTATGCATTAAAAATGAAGCAAGACATAGACATACAAGTTAAGGATCATTTTACTGAAATCAATGCATACGATAGATAAGAAACACATAAGTTCATATTGGTTAACATAGCAAAACCTTCATGCTGAAAGTCGTAGCTAAGATTAGTTAAATCTATATGACTTTGACAGACAAGATTTTTAGCCTCTCTAAAAGAGCTAGCTAATGTCGTTAAATATCTCTTCAAAATAATAAATTCCCTAAGTTTGCACTAAAAGAATAGCAGCAAGAAAGGGGTCGAACCCACAGGGATTAGCCTAGTTCTCTAGTTCTCAAATCAAATCACCCAATTACTCTTGTTCTATAAAATGTCTTGGCAAAAAGTTCTCTTTTTTAAACTAAAGATCTAATTTTTATGTGGTTTTCTGAATAAACACAGAAAGTAAACTGATTTTAGGATTAAGTTTCAAGGATTAAAAGCATCTAGGGTCACAATTTCACCTCCCTATGTTATCTCTACTGGTTCATGGTATTAGGGTTGTCTGATTGAAAACATGCTAAACATAAGCCAAGGACAACAAATGGTCATTGAAGTCCTTTTAAGAGTTGTATGCCAGAATGGTCATCTAAACACACAAACATGCAAAGCCAATAAATCATACTTGCAAAAGGATAATGATCACACCAATCACAAATAAGTTATGAATCTCAATCCGCCCCAGACTAGGGCTAAGAATACCAAGGTGTACATCCAAAGATAGAATTAAGAACAGATTCATAAAACATGCAAAACTCAATCATCAAACCCAAATATTCATAAACACAACAAAGCAACAAGGGGGCTACATTGCTCCCCTAGATTATAAGACTACTCACGCATGATTACAAGCAAAACCAAAGCAGAAAAGCTAAACATCTTCTTCTTGATCACGCGCACAGCAAAGCTTCAAATCCAGGCTTCAAAATCCGCAACGGCTGCTGCGACGGCTGCGACGGCTGCTCTCCTAGGTCAAGGAGCACCTCCAAGTCGTGGAGCCTCTCTCTCTCTCTCTAAAACGTGTAGGGGGGTTAGGCCTTGGCTAGCAAGGGGCGTGAAGCTCTTATTTATAGAGTTTGGATGGGCCTTGAGGTGTGTAACCTAGCCCACTTATCAAAACGGCGTAGTTTTGATAAGTGACTCTCGAAATATTAAAAACTCTGTCTTCCATCCACAATTTGGACTTGGGCCTTCAGGAACAAATGATCAGCATGGAAAAACGATTGGATCGGTCCAAAAATATCTCTGCATGCCAATTTGCACGTGATATGGTGAATTCACGTGCACCTCCAAATCAGCTCAAACTTCTCCCCAAGCTTCCTTGCATCTTGTAGAGGCCTGAGAGGCAAAAATAGGCTTGCACGTGAATTGGGTGAATTCACGTTCAGCTCCAAATGCTCTGAAATTTCTGTGGTAGGTAGATGACATCATTCTAAGAAACTTTTGTTCTTGCACGCCAATTGTTTGAAGCCATCTACTATGTCAAAAGTGAGGTACAAAATCTGCCAAAACAGCTTAAAAACGCATGTATTTGCAAATAGTATCTTCCTAGGGGTTAGAGCAAATATATATGAAATATGAGGCAATAAGGCTCTAATCATGCTCTTAAACATCCTAAATAAATACTAGAATAACGGCATAAAATGCACGTTATCAGACTTGTCCAACTTAAGATTTATGAGTGATAATGGATTAACTAACACATGCAAAGAACAATCAATTGATTATCATATTAAGATGCACAGTTGAAGAAACAAAAACATGCAATCATGCCACAATTCCAATTCAACAATACATGTCTAGTCAAATCCAAAACTGAGAGTTTATAAGGTAGAGCATTTAAGACATATTAGGGGTTCATTACTTAAATAATAAATGAAGCCTTTGCTCCCCCCCAGATCGTGCGATCCTTTCGTGAAAGACTCCCCCTCAGATAGATAGCAGGAAAGAAGTCACGAGACATATAAGGGGGGTATTACTTGCGTAGGTAAAGCATTTTCTCCCCCTCAAACCATGCGATCCTCTTGATGGACATTTCCTGCTTAATATTTAGATCTTGAGAAATTGCTGTCTATCCTTGACGAAAGTTCACTTCAAAAGCTGATCAGACTGCAACTGTGATTTTATCCACTAGGCATTCCGAGCTAACCCATTTCATTTCTTCAACCAGGCATGTTAATAATTCAATCAATATGAAAAATCATTGGACGTGTGGTCAGAGATGGAAATAAGAATCATGACATCCTAAGGAGGTTTTATTCATATATCTTTAATTATGTTAACTTAAACAACTTCAGTCTGGAGACGCAAGCATCCTCCCCTATGAAAGTATGAGAATTTTGTCAGAAACACAATGCATGACACATGTAAAGATGATCAACAGGAAGAATAGTAAGTGTTTAACGCTCAACATGAAACACGATGCGTGTTCTAAAAGTGATACTGTTGGATTGACAAATTAGAAACTATGCAGAGAGGTCAAGGCGCACGAGTGGCGGGAAGTTAGTCTGTCAAGATGGACGTCATGTTCTAAAAGCATATCAACCCATCTCCTGACATTCCGCATTTTCAGTGGCGGGAAGTTAGACTATCGGGATGGACGTCATGGCACACGAGCACTTTAATCTTAAAAGTATATCTCTCACGCACTCAACGACAAAATCAAGAGTTTAACCTCTCTCTCAAAAGAAGGAAACACATAGAACAGAAGAAGATGGTTCTGACGGACTTAGAGAAATAATTTTTTCAAGAACCAACAAAAAAAAGGGTGTTCCAACGGGAGAGAGAGAGAGAGAGACTCTGAGAGAATTCCTTCAAGTGTTGTGCACCGTGTGAATCAAGAACAAGAGCAATCTGTCTGAGTATTCACGAACCTCTTGTTCATCAAAGATCTAGCACTTTCACTAAGTCTTAATCTCTGTGTTGTTTGTTTTCCACACTTCGATCTATCATACACCATCTCTTTCACAACTGAGATCTGTTGAGAAAAGAGCATTTATTCTTTTCTTAGTTTTGTCTGATAGTTTGTTGGAAATATAGGATTTGATGAAGCTGCCAAAATATAGTCTAAGTCTGGAGACTCGAAGAACCAAAGGTCGTAGGGTCAAAGAGTCGAAATTCGTAGAAGTAAAACTGTCATAGGATGTATTGACAAGAGACTCGTAGACTCGTAGAGTCTGGAGACTCAAGGCGAAACAGTGACAGAACATTACGACTCGTAGATCCAGGGTCGAAGGTCGTAGAGTCACAGTACGGAAAAGAGAGTGTTACTGTAAGTGTCAATAAGCTCGGAGACTCGTAGAGTTGAAGAAGTGTTAAGAACAGTAACAAAAGCTAAATGACTCGTAGACTCGTAGACTCGTAGAGTCCCCATAAATACTTAAGTCAATTAACATAACTTCAATTATCACTAGACTCGAAGACTCGTAGAGTCATAGGGTCGAAACCTTCGAACAATGTTAAGAAAATAGGACTCATAGACTTGTAGATCGAAAGTCGCAGAGTCGAAGCCTTCGAACAGTGTAAAGAAATCTGGACTCGTAGACTCGTAGATTGAAAGTCGTAGAGTCGAAGCCGTCGAACACGGTTAAGAAAACTGGACTCGTAGACTCATTGGTTGAAGGTCGAAGAGTTGATGCTATAAAGACTGGCAAACAAATGAAACTATAACTCAAGGGTCGTAGAGCCGTAGACTCGTAGACTTAAGGGACACAGTCACTATAGAGAAATTGCCAACACTTCAAGACTCGGAGATCGATGACGGAGAGTTGTAGCTAAAGGGTCGTAGCTATACAGGAACTCAGTTTATGAGCCTCTGAAATACTAAGGATGAAAAGCGAAGTTGAAGACTCGTAGAGTCGAAGATTTTCAGACCACTTAGTCAAATATAGTAAACTGAGAGACCCGAAGATCGTAGACCCGCAGAACTAGAGTCGTAGACTCGTAGCTACAATAACAGGTTGATTAGCTGAACTCAAAGAAGTCACTCTAAGCGCCATTCGAAGAGTCGCAAACTCGTAGAGTCGTAGACTCACGAGTCGTAGACTCACAGAGTCGTAGACTTTAGTTAATAGAGTGAAACAAAAGACTAATCCAACCTAAACTCTAACCTCAGAGACTCGAAGATATAAGTCGTAGACTCGCAGAAATGTGGTAAAGCCTGAAGCAAACCTTCGCCACTTTCAACAGGTTCTAACTGAAATCTTCGAGTCACTGAACCTACGAGGCATCTACCTCCGAGGCAAATTTACAACCCTAAACACAACCACTTAGCGATATTAGCGATATTCTCAGCTAGGGTTTGTACAGCAAGTCTGCGCCGTCCCGAGCAGTTGAGCGCATTAATGACACATTAATTGCTGCCAACTACCATCCACGGATGAATGGCCAAGATCGAATGCATGCCAAATACGCAGTATGGGCATCTGATCTGCAAATCAAAGCAGATCAACCCATCCCCTGACATTCTGCATTTTCAGTGGCGGGAAGTCAGTCTGTCGGGATGGACATCATGCCGCACGAGCACTTTAATCTTAAAAATATATCTCTAACGCACTTAACAACAAAATCAAGAGTTTAACCTCTCTCTCAAAAGTAGGAAACACACAGAACACAAGAATTTGGTTCTGACGGACTTAGTGAAAAATAATCTTCAGCAGAACAAAGAAGAGGGTTCCAACACGAGAGAGAGAGAGACTTTGAGAGAAATTGAAAAAGTGCTATGCGCCGCGGTGAATCAAGAACAAGAGAGTAATCCATCTGATTATTTGAGAATCTTTTGTTCATCAAAGATCTAGCACTTCCATTAAGTCTAATATTTGTGTTGTTTTCCACACATCGATCTATCATAAACCATCACTTTCATAACTGAGATCTATGGAGAAAAGAGCATTTACTCTCTTCTCAGTTTTGTCTGATAGTTCATCATCACTCACGTTATCGCTCACAAAACTCCTGTCATCTTCTCCATAAATACTTCCATCATAGTGATCTGTAGAGGAATCCAAAACCAGCTAACAGCCTAGCTTCCGTAAACGAAGAAAGTCTATTCACCCCCCTCTAGACTCACTTTGGGACCTACAATTGGTATCAGAGCTAGTTCTACAACTCTGTAGAGATCCCTATTGGCCGATATGGATTCCCGCAGTGCAGCTCCAGCTCCCAAGCAAACTCTAATTCATATTGAGGAACTTGAAGCCAGTCGTGTTCCAGAGGAAGGAGCAACTGGAGACCCGGAGCAGGAAGAACCGAGTACCAGCAGCAATAAGAAAGAACAAGAAGACTTCTATGATGTTTTGCCTGGCTCATCCTCCCAAGTACCTATGTGCACACCCGCGCGCTTTTCCAAACGGAAAGCGAGAATGAGAGCTCACCTAGACATGCTCGACACCTATCTCTGGGAAACAATAAAGAACGGACCTTTCACACCAAAGAGTATGCAGAGAGGTCGACTAATGACGAAAGACCCAGATAGTTGGTCTAAGGTGGAGTAGAGGAAAGTAAAGCTTGGCTTCAAGGCAAAAGCCATACTTTTCTCTGCACTCGATGATGACATGTTCACGGATCTGCAAGATCTTGAGACTGCTAAAGAGGTATGGGACAAGCTCTGTCTCATCTATGAAGGAGATGAGCAAATACAGGACAACAAGATCTCCATGCCCAAACAAGAGTATAAAGCCTTCAGATGTGAACCGAAAGAGTCATTGGACAGTATCTACAAACGGTTCACCGGTCTGATTCAACGGATGAAGACTTACAACGTTGAGATCTCTCAAAAGGACAAAAATGACAAATTTCTGAGATCTTTACCCTTGAGACTGCTGATAAAGACATCAGCCATCCGTCAGCTGAAGGAATGGAAGACTTGTGCCTTGGAAGCACTATACGGGGACCTCAAGACGTTCGAAATGCAAAAGGAAGAACTTGAGGCATTTGAGAATCCTTCCAAGAAAAAGGTGAAGTCTGTTGCATTTAAGGATGCTGCTGAGCCATGGGAACCGTCTTCAGAAGAGGAAGAAGATGAAGCTGATGAACTTGGCTCAGATAGTGCCTCAGATGAAGAAGTGGCATTTCTGATCAAGAAACTGCTAAAGAGAAGGGGGAACTATAGAAGGAAAGCAAGACCGTCTTCCTCATCTTTCTCTAAGGGAAAAGATAAGGACAAGTTGCAATGTTATCACTGCAATAAGCCCGGCCATTTCGCTGTTGACTGTTATAAGCTGAAGAGGGAGAAAAGGGAGGCAGTGAGCAGAAGAAGAAGACCAAAGGCTCCTCAAGTAGAAAGGATGACAAGAGGAAGAAGGGTCTTGTCACCAACAAATTTAATAGTGAAATCGAGGAGGAAGAAGAGTCATCTGATGAGCAGAAGAAGGAAAAAGGTCTCATCTGTTTCATGGCTGACAATTCACCTCCCGTCAAGGTAAGAACTTATGAACAGCTCTACATTGAATATGAAGATACCTATAGAGCTCTCAAAGAAATGGAGGAACAATTTCTTCCTATGAAAGCTGACAAAGAAAGATACTATTCTAAACTGGAACGGCTTTCATGTGAATATAGAGACTCTATAGATGATTATGAAAGAACAGAGAGAAGATTAAGGGCTGAAGTAAGTGAGATGAGAAGCACACACGATGATCTTTTGGATAAAGCTGGTCAACTAAAAATAGCTAATAAAGACATCGATAGGCTTGAAAAGGAACTAGCTGAAACCAAAGCAGAACTTGAAAAGGAAAGATAAATCCGTCAAAAGTGGCAAGACTCTGCTGAGATTGCAGCCCACTTTAGGACTACTCCAGAAGTTAAAAGTCTAGCCTTAGGTCTAGGTTTCTCTGAAGACCAAATAGCCAAGGCCCAGACTTACCTTGTTCAGACCAAGTGTCTTGCTGGCTTTATTCCTGCTGGTAGTGTGCTCGTTGAGTGTGGAAAGGAGGTACAAGTGGCTGTTGCTAGTTCACCCAAACCAGTAACACCCGAACTCAAAGATCTGGGTACTGTTGCATCTCAGGACAGTGATGCAAGAGTTGCTAAGAAAGAACTGAAAGCTGAACACTCAGTCAACCTGTCCTCTACATCCCAATGCAAGGGCAAGGGTGTAGTTATCTCAAAGACAAAACCAAGTAGACACTCTACTACATTTGAGACTGGTTCATCCAGTAAGGATGCTGCCTTCCAGCCTAAGTTTGTCTTTGATGGAAGAGTTAAGAATGGTCTAGGATATGTGAGAAAACCTAGGAAACCTCTTAACACTCCTGCAAAACCCTTGAGACAGAGTGTTCAACCTAAACCTGTCACATGCCCCATCTGCTGTGAAGTTGGACACCTCTCCTATCAATGCAGATTCTACCCTGAGTATCTCATGAAGGAGATTGCCACAGAAATCAGGGTAAACCTTAAACAGCTTAATGTCATTAAAAATCTGCAGTGCAACAGTATCTCTGATAGGAAGAAACACACCAGGCACACATAGGCTACCCATTCAAAAGACTTAAAGACCAAGCTTGTGAAGAAAGCTGTCAAACCTGTGCCTATTAAAGCTACCAAAGATAACAATAAGAAAGAAAAACATGCTGAAAATCTCAAGATTAACCCTACAAATGAATCTAATGAAGGATCACCAAGATTAGCATGGAAAGTTAAATCTGCCCCTTCTTATTGGAAACCTAAATTGTCAACTGTAGCTTTAACTTACCCAAAGCCCAATCTTAATTGGGCCCCCAAGACTTAGTTGCTTGTTGGGCAGGAACAGGTACCTGAAGTTGAAAGCAGCCACCGAAAACAAAAGATTAATTCCAGCCAGTGGTATCTTGATAGTGCCTGTTCTGTGTATATGACAGATGATGCAGCTCTATTGAATGAGGTAAGAGAGGTTGCAGCTTCATTTGTCACTTTCGAGGACAACAAAAAGGGTAAGATTGTTGGTAAGGGTACTCTCTCTAATGGTTCTGTGTCCATTCAGAATGTATCTGTTGTTCAAGGTCTTAAACATAACCTGTTGAGCATAAGTCAATTGCATGACAAGGGTTATGAAGTTTTGTTCACTAAACACACCTGCACAGTTATGGACCCTGTCTCCAAAGAGGTGAAACTAAATGGGCATAGACAAGGTAATGTCTACAAGTTGGTCTTTGGTAATGCTCAATCTGATGAACCAATTTGTTTTCTCCTCAAAGCTTCACCTGACATTAGTTGGTTGTGGCATAAGAGATTTGGCCATTTAAACTTCAAGACTATGTCTAAACTGGCATCTCTGGACTTGGTTGAGGGCTTACCCAAGCATGTTTATGAGAAAGAACACCCGTGTAGGGATTGTCAGCTGGGTAAGCAGGTTAAGCATTCTTTTAAGAGTGTAGATAAAACCTCAATCACACAACCACTCGAACTTCTGCACATGGACCTATGTGGACCAATAAATGTGTCTTCCCTATCTGGTGCACGATACTTTCTTGCAGTAGTAGATGACTATACCAGATACACATGGGTCATGTTTCTCAAAAACAAAACTGAAACATTTGAGAATCTTGTTGAACTCTTCAATTAGGTCACAAATGTTAAGAGTCTCTCTATTAAGTACATTCGTAGTGATTATGGCAAGGAATTTGAATTTTCTGATATGTTAGAGTTTTGTACTGAACATGGTATCCAGCAAAATTTCTTAGCACCAAGAACTCCACAACAAAATGGAGTAGCTGAAAAAAAGAATTGAACATTAGTTGAAGCAGCTAGAACCATGTTATCAGGAACTCAGTTCCGAAAATCCCTATGGGCTGAAGTGTTGCCACTGCTTCTTATGTACAAAACAGAACTCTAATTAACAAACGAGCCATGAAAACACCCTATGAGTTATGGAAGGGAAGGAGACCAAACATTGGTCACCTAAGGATCTTCAGGGGTACTTGCTACATTCTGAATAATGGCAAGGATTACTTGAACAAGTTTGATACCAAATCAGATGATGGATATCTTGTTGGATATTCCATGACTAGCAAGGCTTATCGTGTATTTAATAGAAGAACCCAAAGTTGTTGAAGAGTCTATTCATGTTTCTTTTGATGAGACTAACCATGGAATGCAAAAAGGAGACACAAATGTAAATGAAGTGTAGGACACTGTCATTATAGAAGACCAAGACACAGATAATCTCACTACAACAGAGACAAGGGAAGATGCACCCGAACCTGATGAACACAAAGCTGAACCGGTTGCTGAGGAACCAAGTCAAAAATCAGCAGAAAACCATGAATTTAACATTTAACCTGTTCAAACTTAGCCACTTTTATCATCCCAAGAACCTGACATTGAGCAATTGGGTATCCATCATAAAGAAAGAGAAGACCTTCCAAACACAAGAAGAAGGTTAAAGGACCACCCTTCTGAACTGATAATTGGAGATCCAGCTGCACGAGTTAAAACAAGGGTTGCCACACTTCATGAAAATCTGTATATGTGCTTCCTATCACAAGTGGAGCCAAAATCAGTTGACGATGCAGTTCAGGATCACCATTGGATTGATGCAATGCAAGAATAATTAAATCAGTTCAAAAGACAGAAAGTATGGGAGTTGGTCAACAGGCCCCGGATCACAGCAAGTCATTGGCGTGAAATGGATTTTCAGAAACAAACTTGATGCTGATGGTGTTGTAATCAGAAACAAGGCCAGACTAGTTGCAAAAGGATACAGACAAGAAGAAGGAATCGACTATGATGAAACCTTTGCACCAGTTGCTAGACTGGAGGCCATTCGCATGTTCTTAGCATATGTAGCATTCAAGGACTTCAAAGCTTATTAGATGGATGTCAAGAGTGCTTTCTTGAATGGAGACCTCCAAGAAGAAGTCTATGTTGAACAACCTCCCGGATTTCTAGAGCCAAACCAAGAGCACAAGGTATACAAGCTGAAAAAGGCTCTTTATGGACTAAAACAAGCTCCCAGAGCATGGTATGAAACATTGTCAGAGTTTCGATAAAAAATAAGTTCAAAAAAGGTAAAATTGACCCGACACTGTTTCTCAAGGAAGGAAAAGGATCACCCTTGATAGTCCAAATCTATGTGGATGACATCATATTCGGATCAAGGGACAAAAAGCAATGTGAAGACTTCTCTCATCTAATGAAAAGTGAATATGAAATGAGTATGATGGGAGAACTCTCATTCTTCCTTGGATTGGAGGTCAAGCAATTAGAGGATGGGATCTTTATCAGTCAAACCAAATATACAAAGCAGATTCTGAAGAAGTTTAAGATGACTGATGTGACACACATGAAAACTCTCATTCCTACAAACGCCAAACTGGATATGGATGAAGCAGGGAAGGAGGTGGATATCTCAGAATACAGAAGCATGATTGGATCCTTGCTATATCTGACAGCAAGCAGACCTAACATAATGTTTGCAACATGCATCTGTGCCAGATACCAAGCTAATCCCAAGGAATCCCACTTGTCACATGTCAAGAGGATCATGCGGTATCTGAAGGGAACTGAGAATTTGGGACTATGGTATCCAAAAGAGTCTAATTTCAAATTGAGAGGATATTCAGATGCAGACTTTGCCGGATGCAGGATTGATAGAAAGAGCACAAGTGGAACATGCCAAATTTTAGGCAACAGATTTGTATCCTGGTTTAGCAAGAAACAGACCGATTTCAACCTCCACAAGTGAAATGAATATATTCTGTGCAGGAAGCTGTTGTGCTCAATTGCTTTGGATGGCCAGTCAACTATCGGATTATGGGTTTGACCTGAAGGCCGTTCCTTTGTATTGTGATAATACAAGCGCCACTGCAATTTCCAACAATCTTGTTATGCATCCCAAAACCAAGCACATTGAGGTCAGACATCACTTCATACGTGATCATGTGTTAAAGAAAGACATTTCTCTGAAGTATATATCCACTGATGATCAGCTTGCCGACATATTCACCAAACCACTGCAAGAAGCCAGGTGCAATGAACTTCGGACAAAACTTGGCATGTTAGATTTAAATTCATAAGTCTTACGACATGTCTTGTGTTTCATTTCTACCTAATTACCTGTGCATGAACATAAGTATGACACTGTTAATTACTGTCTATGTCTCCATGAAAATTAGTAATGGCTAAGTGTGATTCATGCATATCTACTGTGGGAAAGTGAGAAATCACATGGATGAAACTTACCACCTCTAAACCTGGTTCAAGTCTTTTATGCAACCTGTCATGAATCCTCAAGTCTTGAGTGAAATGAGTGCAATTCCCATTATGTTAAATTAAATGATATTCCCACCACTAGTCATTTTATTCTGAGTGAATATCACCTATGTGGTATTGCTTTCATTAACTAGCAGAAACTGTTGTATCTCATGGTACTGTTGGCTTTCACGGAAAGGATCCTCAATGATTTAATGCTCAAAGGATGACTGAGACTGTAGTATTTGAGAATCATAAAAAGCCTATTACTTAAAAAGAGCCACTACCTTTCACTAGAAAAAGGCAAAAGCTAGACAATAGATTGACTGCCTATCTTAGGGGGAGTCCTCACTAGTCTCCCAGTTTGTGTCGCTGTTAGAGTAATAACTGGAGGTAAAATTGTAGATCATGTGATTCAAAAAGAGATTGCATTGAGCTCTGTCCTTGTAAAAAGGCTCATGAATAAGCGCTGAAAATTGGTGCTCTACAAAAGCAAAGAGACAACTCACGCAGACAATCTGAATGATCAATCTCCAAACTCTACCTATACTGTGTTGTAAATTAGACAAGGATAAAGTGTGTGTTCTGATTCTCAATAGGGCCATCTTGTCTCTCAAGTCACCTATGCTGAACTGAAAATCATTGTTGGATCAGGGTTGTGGTAAGATTCGATTGACCATGAGCTTACCAAACAGTGTAATTCTAGTTCCTGAATCAAACTCACATGCTGATCCGAGAGTGAGAAGGTGAGGCCTCCGCTGAGTGAGTTTTGCTAAATATGTGAGGAGACTCAGAATTCATGACTGGGTTGTTACAATTGATAAATCATGGTTTACTGGTTGCTATGTTAACATAGTGATCATCTTCTCGCACAAGATGTATTATGATGAAGTACTTAGTCATTTCTAAGGTAAATGGAGAGTTGAATGGTAGTGATGCAGTAGGCATACATGTAAACCAGGCATTACGGATGAAAGAAATCAAGTTCTGGATATGTAATTTCAATTCCACTCACAACACTGTTCATCATGAATAATATGACGTGAATTGTCATATGCATCTCATGTGAGTTGTTAAGTGTTGAAAAGTCCAGAAAAATCTACCACTCACTGAATTCGCAGTCGACCTTGAAGCAAACTGCGTCAAAGAACTGCGGGATCAAAGACTGCTGCTTCGAAGCCTCAAGGGTCGTAGCCTCGAAGCATCCTAATGCAGCTTCGTAGAGTCGTAGTCCAAAGTATCGAAGCGAGATGGAGTTTGTCGCTTACTATTCAAGCATCACAGACACGTCAGCACGTCACTGTGCACATAAAATGGGAGTTACACCGACTTAAGGGGTGACGTGGATTCATTGCTTGAATATTTCATCGGGTGGATCCGAATAATCAAATGACGTGTCAGAGAAAAGAACGCGGACCATGAGGACGAACCGACAGAGTGAGTGACTTCTACGATACACTTCTCAACTCACATATAAGTCACTGATAGAAACGGAGCTCAAAGGTAAGTTCGTCATTTTCAAACTCGAACCCTAACCCTAGAACTCTCTCTTTCTCTCTGTCTTCGATTTTGTCTCTTTCTCTCTTTCTCTCTCCCCTGACCAACTTCGAACCTTACAATATCTCTCTACGAGTGTCTCTTTCTCTCTCTACAAGCTTAATGGCAGGACCAAGCTCATCGATGGCCGACGACATACGCAACATCGTCCCGGGATTCATCATCGACTGGGAAGCCATAGGTGACGCCAAAGTCAGCTGGCTGGACGAGTTTAAAAACCGCCTCGATGAAACCGGTATTGCATCCGTCTGCTCAGGGGTGCAAGACTTACTGATAGAAGATGTCTCGGAATTGTACGAGACCATGGCATTCGCTAGGGACGACCTGGTGGGAACTGTACACGGAGTGGAGGTTCGTATCTCTGCCGAAACAATCCGAGATGCACTCCCACTCCCAAAAGGTACCTTTGATCCTCTTCCTAGTCTTTCCAGAGAAGAGTGTAAGTCCTTTCTTAGGTACTCCAATCCCGGAAAGCAAGGTCGGGGAGCCCTGAAGATGGGTTTTTCCGGTCAAGCACTGGCGACTCTTATAGTCACAGGACAGTGCCTAATGTGTAAAAAGACGGCTCATGACTCTGTAAGTCATGAGCAGATGAAGATCATGTGCAGTGTTCTACAGGGAAGACGAGTAGACTGGGAACACAGATACACTCCATGATCAAAAGCAAGAAGGGACACTTTGGACTTCTTCTCACCAAAGTCCTTAGGTTTCTACACCCTGACGTATTCTGCAACAGGCCCTCAGTGCCCCAGCTCGCATACCACGACAGCTGGTTCGTGTCTCACAGACTTCTAGGGGCTCCTCTACATCCGCCGCAACAGTACATATAATTGAAGTGGTGGAGAACATTGCCAGAACCTATCTCCCCACTGATTCTGCACCAGAGGAGACCCCTACTGTCGAGCAGCCCAAGGATACTGCAGAAGTAAGAGAACCTGCAGTTGGAGGGCAGACACCAGCACAAGAAACCCCAGAGGATAGGGGTACTACACCTGTACTGTTGAGCACCCTTGGGGAGTCTGAGCTAGAAGAGTTTTATATGGAATATGCCAAGCCTCATATGACCCCCGCTGATCTACGAAAAGCATGGATCGCTTTTGGTAAACAGATGGTAGATAGAGACCATCTGAGTAATTGGTTAGTTGAGCAGGGTTTTGTAAGTAGAGACCCAGTGGAAGCCGTATCAACGGTTGCCCCATCTCCCATCATGGTGGACTCACCTGTCATAACTACTCCACATGATGCTGAGGTGGTAGGCATTGTGGTAGAAGATGTAGCAGAAGAAGAAGACACTCCTGGTGCTGCAGCTAGTGACTCCGATGGCGGATCTATCCCATAAGTTCGGGAGACTATGGAAGGGACTGCGATGGCCACACCATTTGTACATGTCGTTACTGAGGTGGCCACTCAGGTGAGTGAAGAGTTCGCAGCCAATATTCCAATGGCTATTCCAGTACCAGCTGCGTTCCACTCACGTTCTCTGACGGCTGAAGAAGCAGATCTTCTGGCCAGCAAGGTCATTGAGAAACTAATCTCCTCTGGCATCCTTAAGACATCAGTTTCTCAAGCCTTTGAAGAACGAATGGCTACTATGGAGTCCAGCATGGAAGAGGTACGAATGCAAGTTGAATCATCAGACCGTACCCTCGATAAGGTGCAGCAAGAAGTGACATCACTCACAAGTGCGGCCACAGATGGATTTAGACATTTGGAGGAGCACTATGAAGACCTCAAGGGAGCTTACCAGAGACAATACAAAGGACTCAGTACAACTTTGGGAGCTATTCTGTCCGAATGTCATCGTCTTGCCAGTGGTGAAATATCTCTAACTGTCAAAAACACACTCCCACAGGCATCCGACCGACCTGCACCTGAACCAGTTGATACTCCACAGCCAGCCGTACCGTCTCCGAGTCACTCTCAACCTATTGCTACTTACATGCGAGGGAGAAAGCGAGCACACAGAACCACTGTCATCTCAGATTCTGATGATGATGATGATGTTCCCATTGCAGCCCGCATGAAGAAGCAACCGACTGCTCCCTACCAACCATCCTCTTCCACTCAGCCAGGCCCCTCAACTTCACTTCCAAGTACGGCTGAGTACACCATGCCTGCTTCACCTACCAAACCAACCGCTACCACTGCTGACCAACTTTTAGCCCCACCTCGCATAGTAACTATTGGAGGCACCTCAGCTGAACTGGCTGCGTTCAACACCTATATTGCTGGGGATACCACTGCGAGGACCTACGGCTATGAAGCCTTCTTCACCAGATCTGATCTTTGTCGACTACTCCATGACGGTGAAGAAATGGATAACATAGAGATGACTCAGTTCATCTTCGCTCAGAAGTCTTTTCTCGAGAAGCTACCTCTCCACATTCGCAGAGATACCAGGGTAGAACTCTGTTTGCCGATCATGCGGGCTTAGCTGCTCGAGGATTCAGCAATGATCGAGATTATACAGGGTCGCCGATATGCAAACTCCTTCCGTCCCTGGAATGAGGTAGATCATGTGCTTATTCCCTACTTGTCCACATCCCCGCACTGGTTTCTTCTCGACATTGATTTCAAGAACCAACGGATCGTCATCTTCGACTCCAAACCTAGTACCTTACTACTCCATCGGCGTGAACAACTGCGTGAATTCAATCGCACTCTCACCCGTGTCATGCAGGGATACTCGCATGGATGTGGTGGTTATCATCTCTCCAAACCGATGGAAATTACGCGAGTTAAGCAAGGCGTTCCTGCTCAGGATGATGCTCATAGCTGTGGCTTCTATGTTTGCTATTACATCTGCATCCTGACTACCAACGGGTTTCCAGCTCTCGTGCCTGAATTTGATCGTGTGAGCAGTCGAGCGGCCTCATTACACTTGACTCCTGCTCAACTCCTGCGCGAGCAAGCTGCTATTTTTCTATTTATACAAAGTGTTTTGTACTCTGAATTTAACCCATAACTGTCCTATACTCTAATTCCCTGTACACTGCATTTCATACTTTTCACTTTTCTGTGTACTTACTGTTTATTCATTATCTTTTCTGTTTGTCTTTGCTATGCTGCCTACTGTTCTGTGCTCCCTTTCCTTGCTCCCATACGGTTTATGTTCTGGTTCTTGTTCCTCACCCCAGAAAGGGGGAGTATTTCTCAGGGGGAGCAAGCTCGTAGGGGGAGTTATCTCTGACAGGAGCCAGCTAACGCAGCTTTCATGCCTACGGGGGAGAGAAGTGTGTCTCTTTGAACTGTTGAACTCCTTACCTTCAAATTCTTTATATGCAAAGACATCCTCTAATACCTAAAATTGCCCATCGAATTCGTAGTCTCAGACTTCATGTATTTACCTGGTGTCAGCTTACATTAAGTAGGGAGAGAATGTTGGAAATATAGGATTTGATGAAGCTGCCAAAATATAGTCTAAGTCTGGAGACTCGAAGAACCGAAGGTCGTAGGGTCGAAGATTCAAAATTCGTAGAAGTGAAACTATCATAGGACGTATTGACAAGAGACTCTGAGACTCGTAGAGTCTGGAGACTTGTGAAACAGTGACAGAACATTGCGACTCGTAGATCCAAGGTCGAAGGTCGCAGAGTCACAGTACGGAAAAGAGAGTGTTACTGTAAGTGTCAATAAGCTCGAAGACTCGTAGAGTCGAAGAAGTGTTAAGAACAGTAACCAAAGCTAAATGACTCATAGACTCATAGACTCGTAGAGTCCCCATAAATACTTAAGTCAATTAACAGAACTTCAATTATCACTAGACTCGAAGACTCGTAGAGTCATAGGGCTGAAACCTTCGAACACTGTTAAGAAAATAGGACTCGTAGACTCGTAGATCGAAAGTCGCAGAGTCGAAGCCTTCAAACAGTGTAAAGAAAACCGGACTTGTAGACTCGTAGATTGAAAGTCGTAGAGTCGAAGCCATCGAACACTGTTAAGAAAACTGGACTCGTAGACTCGTAGGTTGAAGGTCGAAGAGTCGATGCTATAAAGACTGGCAAACAAATGAAACTGTAACTCAAGGGTCGTAGAGTCGTAGACTTGTAGACTTAAGGGACACAGTCACTATAGAGAAATTGCCAACACTTCCAGACTCGGAGATCGATGACGGAGAGTTGTACCTAAAGGGTCGTAGCTATACAGGAACTTAGTTTATGAGCCTCTGAAATACTAAGGAAGAAAAGCGAAGTTGAAAACTCGTAGAGTCGAAGATTTTCAGACCACTTAGTCAAATATAGTAGACTGAGAGACTCGAAGATCGTAGACCCGCAGAACTAGAATCGTAGACTCATAGCTACAATAACAGGTTGATTAGCTGAACTCGAAGAAGTCACTCTAAGTGCCATTCGAAGAGTCGCAGTCGTAGACTCACAGAGTCGTAGACTTCAGTTAATAGAGTGACACAAAAGACTAATCCAACCTAAACTCTAACCTCGGAGACTCGAAGATATGAGTCGTAGACTCGCAGAAACGCGGTAAAGCCTGAAGCAAACCTTCGCCACTTTCAACAGGTTCTAACTGAAATTTTCGAGTCACCAAACCTATGAGGCATCTACCTCCGAGGCAAATTTATAACCCTAAACACAACCACTTAGCGATATTAGCGATATTGTCAGCTAGGGTTTGTACAACAAGTCTGCACCGTCCCGAGTAGTTGAGCGCATTAATGACACATTAATTGCTGCCAAATACCATCCACGGATGAACGGCCAAGATCGACTGCATGCCAAATATGCAGTATGGCCAAGATCGACTCCATAAATACTTCCATCATAGTGATCTGTAGAGGAATCCAAAACCAGCTAACAGCCTAGCTTCCGTAAACGAAGAAAGTCTATTCACCCCCCCTCTAGACTCACTTTGGGACCTACATAGTTCATCATCACTCATGTTATCCTCACAATACTACTGTCGTAATCTCCATAAATACTTCCATCATAGTCATCTATAGAGGAATCCAAAACCAGCTAACAGTCTAGCTTCCGCACACAAAGAAAGTCTATTCACCCCCTCAGAAGAGGAAGAAGATGAAGCTGATGAACTTGGCTCAGATAGTGCCTCAGATGAAGAAGTGGCATTTCTAATCAAGAAATTGTTGAAGAGAAGGGGGAACTACAGGAGAAAAGCAAGGCAGTCGTCCTCATCCTTCTCTAAGGGAAAGGATAAGGAGAAGTTGCAATGCTACCACTGCAACAAGCCCGGCCACTTCGTTGCCGACTGTTACAAGCTGAAGAGGGAGAAAAAGGAGGCAGCTGAGCAGAAGAAGAAGACTAGAGGCTCCTCGAATAGAAAGGATGACAAGAGGAAGAAGGCTCTTGTCACAAATAAGTTCAACAGTGAAACTGAGGAGGAAGAAGAATCTTCTAATGAGGAGAAGAAGGAAAAAGGTCTCATCTGCTTCATGGCTGACCATTCACCTCCCCTCAAGGTAAGAACTTATGAACAGCTCTACATTGAATATGAAGATACCTATAGAGCTCTTAAAGAAATAGAGGAACAATTTCTTCCTATGAAAGATGACAAAGAGAGATAATATTTTAATTGGAATAGCTTTCATGTGAATATAGAGACTCTATAGATGATTATGAAAGAACAAAGAGAAGATTAAGAGCTGAAATGAGTGAGATGAGAAGCACACACGATGATCTTTTGGACAAAGCTGGACAACTAAAAATGGCTAATAAAGACATCGATAGGCTGGAAAAGGAACTAGCTGAAACCAAAGCTGAACTGGAGAAAAAAAACAAAACAGTAAAAAGTGGCAAGACTCTGCTGAGATTGCAGCCCACTTTAGGACCACTCCAGATGTTAAAGGTCTAGCCTTAGGTCTAGGTTTCTCTGAAGACCAAATAGCCAAGGCCCAGACTTACCCTGTATAGACCAAGTGTCTTGCTAGCTTTGTTCTTGCTGGCAGTGTGCTCGTTGATTGTGGAAAGGAGGTACCAATGGCTGTTGGTAGTTCACCCAAACCAGTAACACCCGAACTCAAAGACCTGGGTACTGTTGCATCTCAGGACAGTGATACAGTAGTTGCCAAGATAGAACTAAAAGCTGAACCCTCAATCAACTTGTCCTCTACATCCCAATGCAAGGGTAAGGGTGTAGTTATCTCAGAGACAAAACCAAGTAGACACACTACTATTGAGACTGGTTCATCCAGCAAAACCTAGGACATGTGATGGTAGAGTTAAGAACGGTCTAGGATATGTGAGAAAACCTAGGAAACCTCTTAACACTCTAGCAAAACCCTTGAGACAGAGTGTTCCACCCAAACCTGTTAAATGCCCCATCTGTTGTGAAGTTGGACACCTCTCCTATCAGTTCAGATTCTACCCTGAGTATCTAAGGAAGGAGATTGCCACGGAAATCAGGGTAAACCTGAAATAGCTGAATTTCTCTAAAAATCTGCAATGCAACAACAGCTCTGATAGGAAGAAACTAATCAGGCACACACAGCTACCCATTCAAAAGACTTAAAGACCAAGCCTGTGAAGAAATCTGTCAAACCTGTGCCTACTAAGGCTGCCAAAGATAACAATAAGGAAAGAAAATGTGCATAAAATCTGAAGATTAATCCTGCTAACAAATCTAATGAAGGATCACCAAAATTAGCATGGAAAGTTAAATCTGTCCCTTCTTATTGGAAACCTAAACTGTCAACTGCAGCTTTCACTTACCCAAAGCCCAATCTTAATTGGGCCCCCAAGACTTAGTTGCTTATTGTGTAGGAACAGGTACCTGAAGCTGAAAGCAGCCACCGAAAACAAAAGATCAATTCCAGCCAGTGGTATCATGACAGTGCCTGTTCGGTGCACATGACAAATGATGCCTCTCTATTGAGTGAGATAAGGGAGGTTGTAGCTTCATTTGTCACTTTCGGGGACAATAAAAAGGGTAAGATTGTTGGTAAGGGTACTCTCTCTAATGGTTCTATTTCAATTCAAAATGTATCTATTGTTCAAGGTCTTAAACATAACCGGTTGAGCATAAGTCAATTGTGTGACAAGGGTTATGAAGTTTTGTTCACTAAACACACCTGCACAGTGATGGACCCCGTCTCGAAAGCGGTGAAACTAAATGGGCATAGACAAGGCAATGTCTACATTTGGTCTTTGGTAATGCTCAATCTGATGAACCAATTTCTTTTATGTCCAAAGCTTCACCTGACATTAGTTGGTTGTGGCACAAGAGATTTGACCATTTAAACTTTAAGACTATGTCTACACTGGCATCTATTGATTTGGCTGAGGGCTTACCCAAGCATGTTTATGAGAAAGAACACCCTTGTAGGGATTGCCAGCTGGGTAAACAGGTTAAACATTCTTTTAAGAGTGTAGATAAAACATCAATCACACAACCACTCGAACTTCTGCACATGGACCTATGTGGACCAATAAATGTGTCTTCCTTATCTGGTGCATGATACTTTCTTGCAGTAGGAGATGACTATACTAGATACACATGGGTCATGTTTCAGATAACCAAAACTGAAACATTTGAGAATCTTATTGAACTCTTCAATTGGGTCACAAATGTTAAGAGTCTTTCTATTAAATACATTCATAGCGATCATGGCAAAGAATTTGAATTTTTTGATATGTTAGAGTTTTGTACTGAACATGGTATCCATCATAATTTCTCAGCACCAAGAACGCCACAACAAAATGGAGTGGCTGAAAGAAAGAATCGAACAATAGTTGAAGCAGCTAGAACCATGTTGACAGGAGCTCAGTTCCCAAAATCCCTATGGGCTGAAGCTGTTGCCACTGCTTGTTATGTACAAAACAGAACTCTAATTAACAAAAGAGCCATGAAAACACCCTATGAGTTATGGAAGGGAAGGAGACCAAACATTGGTCACCTAAGGATCTTCGGGTCTACTTGCTACATTCTGAACAATGGCAAGGATTACTTGAACAAGTTTGATGCCAAATCAGATGATGGATATCTTGTTGGATATTCCATGACTAGCAAGGCTTATCGTGTATTTAATAGAAGAACCAAAGTTGTTGAAGAGTCTATTCATGTTTCTTTTGATGAGACTAACCATGGAATGCAGAAAGGAGACCCAAATGTAAATGAAGTGCAGGACATTGTCATTGTAGAAGACCGAGAGACAGATAATCCCACTACAACAGAAATAAGGGAAGATGCACCTGAACCTGATAAACATAGAGCTGAACTGGTTGGTGAGGAACCAAGTCAAAAATCAGTAGAAAATCATGAATCTAACATTCAACCTGTTCAGACTCTGCCACCTCTACCAGCTCAACAACTTGACATTGAGCAATTGGGTATTCATCATGAAGAAAGAGAAGACCTTCCAAAGGCAAGAAGAAGGTCAAAGGACCACTCTCCTGAACTGATAATTGGAGATCCTGCTGCACGAGTTAAAATAAGGGCTCCCACACTTCATGAAAATCTGTATATGTGTTTCCTATCACAAGTGGAGCCAAAATCAATTGATGATGCATTGCAGGATCACCATTGGATTGATGCGATGCAAGAAGAATTAAATCAGTTCATAAGACAGAAAGTATGGGAGTTGGCCAACAAGCCTAGATCACAGCAAGTCATTGGTGTGAAATGGATTTTCAGAAACAAACTTGATGCAGATGGTGTTGTAATCAGAAACAAGACCAGACTGGTTGAAAAAGGATACAGACAAGAAGAAGGAATCGACTATGATGAAACGTTTGCACCAGTTGCTAGACTGGAGGCCATTTGCATGTTCTTAGCATATGCAACATTCAAGGACTTCAAAGTTTATCAGATGGATGTCAAAAGTGCTTTCTTGAATGGAGACCTCCAAAAAGAAGTCTATGTTGAATAACCACCTGGATTTTTAAAGCCAAACCAAGAGCACGAAGTATACAAACTGAAAAAGGGTCTTTATGGACTAAAGCAAGCTCCCAGAACGTGGTATGAAACATTGTCAAAGTTTCTGATCAAGAATAAGTTCAGAAAAGGCAAGATTGACCCCACACTGTTTCTCAAGGAAGGGAAAGGATCACCCTTAATAGTCCAAATTTATGTGGATGACATCATTTTCGGATCAAGGGACAAAAAGCAATGTGAAGACTTCTCTCATCTAATGAAAACTGAATATGAAATGAGTATGATGGGAGAACTCTCATTCTGCCTTGGATTGGAGGTCAAGCAGTTGGAGGATGGGATTTTTATCGGTCAAACCAAATACACAAAGGAGATACTGAAGAAGTTTAAGATGATTGATGTGACACACATGAAAACTCCATTCCTACAAACGCCAAACTGGATATGGATGAAGCAGGCAAGGAGGTGGATATCTCAGAATACAGAAGCATGATTGGATCCTTGCTGTACCTGACAGCAAGCAAACCTGACATAATGTTTGTGATGGTCCCTTGGAGCCTAGAGGGGGGGGGGTGAATAGGCTCTTATCGAAACTCTTTCTATTCTCTTATGACACAAACACTTATCTAGTTAAGTGAAAGAATCACTGCGGAAGATAGCCAGATAGTGGAAGTATTTTGTTTTATTATCAAAAGATAAATACAACAGAATAGAAACAAAACTCTCTTACACTTGATGAAGTAACAGACAAAGGCTCTGCAGCTATCTCCATCTGGCTGTTGTGGCACTTGCTTCTTGCCCCGGAATGTCGCCTTCAGCTTCTCAATTGGTCTCAAAGGAGTGATGCCCAACTTTTTATATAATTCGGCTTTCTTCACAGCTTTAGTCAATCTGAGACACAGTGGTTCCCATTGATTCTTTCTTACATACTGCTCCACAATCTGATGAGAATCAATCAGAATCATCTGTTTGGACTGAATCATGAAGACAGCCATCATGAAATGTGGCGACATGATCTGGTACGGAATGAGGATAGTTGAGAGAGTTCTCCATGGCTTGCTATCCTCAGCAGTTCCTTCGATAAAGGACTGAATGATATCTATACTGGGAAGATAGCTCTCATTCCAGCACGGCAGAACTTCAAACAAGTGGCCATCCTTGTACAAAGATGGAAAAAGCCTCATCTCCATTTTAGCAGCCCTAGAGAAGTTGTCAATGTCGTCTGTTGTAAAGAGGCCTTTCTCCGAACAAAGGGTCCGAATTTCATTCGGGGAGAAGGGGTACAGGTCAGAGAGACATCTTCTCTCGGTAGAAGATGCAGCATAGGAAAGCATTGCCTTACGCACGCTTCCGTCCGCATCAAGAGGGTCACACGCCGCATATGATGGGAGGAAGGTGTCAGCTGCGGATGGAGAGGATGGAGGAAGAGCTGCACTTGAGGAGCTTGACTGAGAGAAGCGGCTACGTTTGGGGATTTGAACTCCCTAAAGCAATGAAGAGGCAGGCCGCTTCTCAGCATGAGTGGAGGTTTGTGATGCAGGAGTAGCAGAAGGATCAGATGACACTCTTTCCCCCGGTTTGGCAGATCGCCGGGGAGCAACGGGAGGGCGAGCCATCATGTGCGCCAGGTCCGCGAAGGAGGTAAACAAGGAGTGGACGGACGAGGCGACGAGGTCCATCTTCTGTTCCATGGAGGTGGAGGAGTCGGTGAGGGCGGAGAGGAGTTGGGCGCCAAGAGCATCAACCTTGGCGGCGATGGCGGATATTTGGGCGCTATGAGCTTGGGTGTGGCAGTCCAGCTGGGCGGAGAGCACAGCGTCGGACTGGACCGTGCCAAAAGAAGCACGCCCAAGGACCAACTCTGGAGCTTTGGAGGACTCCCCACATGAATAGGAGCAGCAGTGCGCTGGGCAGAGGAGTCCGCAGGAGTATCAGTGGCAGCAGCAGAAGGAGCATCCGGAGCAGCAGAGGCATCCGGAGCAGCGGACCCGCTTTGACCAGATAGGTCAACGACGGGAATGTCAACAGTAGGAGAAGAAGGTCCAGCCTTAGCAGGAGAAGGACTCCGTGCAGCATGGACCGGGCTGGAGGGGTTAGGGAACGGCACATCTGAAATGGAGGCCAGCGTAAGAAAGCCTTGGTCCAAATTCCAGATGATCATGGTCTCCGGGGATTGAGTATGGCGAGTGTAAAACACCCGGAGGTCGGTGTCAGGAATGGAGGCGGTGTGGGCAAGGCTGAAACGGAGCCAAAGGTCCGTTAAGGTGTCAGCGGAGAGATGGTCAAGGTAATCTCGGGGTTGAGGTAGGGGAGGCAAAGGAGTTTCCGGAATAGATTCCGGGACATCAGCAAATGCGGCAGCAATCGGCGGTATCAACCGCGGCAGCAACAGCGGAAGTGGAGGGGGTGGGGACATCCGCAGCAGAAGGGGCTGAAGAAACAGCTCTAGGGGCACTGCACTGAGATGGCCCCGCAACCTCGGAGGGTTTGGCACGGACGCTGTGCTGGGAGGCCCGAGAAATAGAGGGTCCAGCAACGGACCGAATCCAGGAGGATCGGTGAGCGGAGCTGGCGTCAGGGGCATGGCTGTCGGAGGGGTCACCAACAGAACTACCTTGTTGTTCCGTGGCAGGGAGAAGGCGGAGAGCCGCAGAGGGACGACGGGCTGTCATGTTCCCATCAGGCATAAGATAACGAAGGTAATAAGCCGGAGGAAATGAAACAGCATCAGAGCGGGTGAAATGGTCTGGATGAAGATGCCGAAAGACAATGCTAAGGATGCACCCGAAGGAAAGGTTCTTTGGTCCAGTCTGTAGTAGTCAGAACAGAAACGTCCCCCAGTCCATCAGAAGACCTTCAAAAACGCCGTACATGGCTAGAAGAAGATCGTATGGAACAGAGTCCAGAGCGGAAGTGCGAGCCAGTAAACAGCGACTCAGTATGACCGCCATACAGCGATAGCGGCCTTGGAAGGACTTCACCTTGTATTCCTTGCCTTTATAGGTGCAACCCATGGAAGCCGCCATGGGATCGGCATCGGGGCGCTGTGGTTCACCGAGGGGTAGGCTGAGAGCAGCGCGGAGAACGTCGGGGGTAATGAGGATGGATTCACCGCGAACATAGGAGATGATGGAGTCGGTGGTACAGCGGATCCATTGGTAGTACTCGAGAATGTCGTCTACAAGAAGATCGACAGGATTGGAGATCAAGTCGAGTATGTGAGAGGCTTCTAGAAGAGGGCGAATATGGAAAAACCAGTCCGGAGGGTTGGAGATAGCGCTCCAATCGACCAGATGGCCGGGATTGACGCTGGAAAGACAGGTTCTGGGTGCCATTATAGATGAAAGGTGAAGGGCGAGAGGGAAGGCAAGGTCTTTGGGGATTGAAGGAGCAACGAGAGTTTTAGGGATTTGAAAAGAGTAACACTCGTGCTTCGCAGGAATGACCAGAATATATAAAACCGAGTCCGTAAATGTCAGCGGGTCTAGGAATGTGGCGAGTGAAACAGTAAACCGCTTGATAGGATGATGTGATTAGTCTTGATATCGATGCGCCTCCAAATTAAAAGATGATGTGGAGACGGCATGACCAAGTAAGGGTAACAACTGTTTGCCTTCCGGGGAAGTGTGAGCATCCCGAGACATGCATTTAATGAATCATCATGATGCCTCCTCAAAAGCACCCGATATATAATAAGACATGGATTATCACAATTTGACAGTGTCAGGAGTCCGGAGGAATGAACCGGCAATCATCCGGAATTAACGATAGTCGTGTGACGAGTATCCGGATGAAAAGTAGACCGTGTCCGTAGTAACAGAGTGCGGTTAAAGAGAAGTAGAAGTAGATTCATTTGCTGTCAATAAGTCGAAGAGAAGAGAAGTACCACAACACTTCAAATCCAAGACTATGGACTGGATTTATCGATAAGGGTGCAAAGAAAATCTGAACCTGTAGCTTCACAAAAATAAGCTAAAAGTACAAAAGCTTAACGGGCAAGGATTAGTACGGATAGGAGAAAATAGTCAGTGAAGAGCTATATAATCCGAACTAATGAGTAACAGAACTTATGCATTACCAAGAATGAAATAGATATATACATACTAGAGAATGATCAATGTGACTGAATCAGGGCATATGTCAGATAATAAATACACAAGTTCATATAGGTCAACATAGCGAAACCATCCTGCTGAACGACGTAACTAAGATTAATTAAAAATCATATGATTTGACCAAACTAGGATTCATGAGTGAAAAATGAGGAAGTGGACACATGTCAAAAGCAAGCAATTGATTATGCGATTAAAATGCATGGTTGAAGAAAAAAAATACATCCAAGCATGCCGCAATTCTGTTTTAACAACGCATGTCCAGTCAGATCCGGAAGTAAAGGTTCAGAGGAGGGAGTATCTGAGACATATTAGGGGGTTATTACTGAGGTAATAGATGAAGCTTAGGCTCCCCCGTAGATCATTCGATCCTCTCAATGAAAGGCTCCCCTTCGAATAGACAGCCAGGAAAGAGGTCATGAGACATATACGGGGGGCATTACTTGAATAATTTATAAAGCATTTTCTCCCCCGTAGATTGTGCAATCCTCTAGGTAGACCTTTCCAGCTTAAAGAAATTCAGCACGGTCTATCTTTTTAGGAAACTATACTTCAGAAGCTGATCAGAATGCGATTGTGTATTCATCCACCAGGCATTCCGAGCTAACCCATTTCATTTCTTCAACAATACATGTTAATAGAGTAATCTAAATGAACAGGCATTTGTCATGTGGTAATCGGTGGAAATTAAGATCATGAAACCAGAATGAGGTTAATCATATAAACTTTAATCATGTTTGCTTAAACGACTTCAGTTGGGAAACGCAAGCATCATCCCAAATATGAAGTTGCTATCAATATCAGAAGCATGAAACACATTAGACAGTAAGTATGATCATCATTAAGATTAGTATGTATCTACTACTATCAATAAATGCACAATGCATATTCTGAAAACAACTACTGATGGATAACAGGTGAGAAGCTATACAGAAAAGTCAAGCATACCTAATTTGAGAAGAAGTTCAGAAAATCTTACATCAGGTAGGGGCTTTGTAAGTATATCCTCCAGTTGATCTTCAGTAGCAACATGTTCCAGGGATATGTGCTTCTTAAGAACATGATCGCGAATGAAATGATGCCTGACCTCAATATGTTTTGTCTTTGGATGCATGACAGGATTATTGCTAATAGCAATAGCACTGGTATTGTCATAGTAGAGTGGAACAGATGTCATGTTGAATCCGTAGTCAGTAAGTTGACTTTGCATCCAGAGAAGCTGTGCGCAGCAACTCCCAGCAGCTATATATTCTACTTCAGCAGTAGATGTTGATACGGAATTTTGCTTCTTACTGAACCAAGAGATTAATCTGTTTCCAAGAAATTGGCATGTACCACTGGTGCTTTTCCTGTCTATGTGACACCCAGCAAAATCAGCATCAGAATATCCGGATAAGGCGAAGTTGGACTCTTTTGGGTACCAAAGTCCCAAATTAATTGTCCCTTTGAGATACCTTAATATCTGTTTTACATGAAGCATATGAGACTCTTTGGGATTCGCTTGATATCTTGCGCAGATGCAAGTTGCAAACATTATGTCCGGGCGACTTACTGTAAGATACAGCAAGGATCCAATCATCCCTCTGTACTCAGTCACATTCACAGATTTGCCATCAACATCTGGGTCTAACTTGGCATTGACTGGCAATAGAGTTTTGACGGGAGACGAACCTTCCATACCAAACTTCTTGATTAAGTCGCGAGTATACTTAGCTTGGTTTATGAAGGTCCCTTCCTTCAGTTGTTTGACTTCGATCCCAAGGAAGTAGGACAGTTCTCCCATCATACTCATCTCAAACTTGTCAGTCATCAACTTGCCGAATTCATCACAAAGTTTCGGATTAGTTGATCCGAAAATGATATCATCCACATATATCTGTACAATCAGAGTATGTCCTTTCTCTTTCCGTAAGAATAGTGTGGTGTCAATCTTCCCTTTTTGAAAGTTGTGAGCAAGTAAGAATTCTGAAAGTGTATCGTACCAGGCTCTTGGAGCTTGCTTCAATCCATACAAGGCTTTCCGTAATTTGTAAACCAGATGTCCAGCCTTGGGTTCAATGAAACCTGGAGGTTGTTCAACGTACACCTCCTCTTGAAGATCTCCATTCAGGAATGCGCTCTTGACGTCCATTTGATAAACTATGAAGTTTTCATATGAAGCATACGCCAGAAACATTCGGATTGCCTCAAGTCTTGCCACCGGAGCAAAGGTCTCATCATAGTCTATTCCTTCTTCTTGACGATATCCTTTGGCTACCAGTCTGGCTTTGTTCCGGATTACAATTCCATCCGTATCAAGCTTGTTCCGGAACACCCATTTAACTCCTATGACTTGCTGAGACTTAGGCCTTGGTACTAGAGTCCACACATTATTTCTCTTAAATTGATTCAGCTCTTCTTGCATGGCTTCTATCCAATTCGAATCCCGAAGAGCTTCAGCCACCACCTTTGGTTTTATTTGAGATAGAAAACATGAGTAAAAACACATGTTGGAGGTGGCTGCTCTTATTCTTACACCAACAGTAGGATCACCAATCACTTGATCTGAGGGATGGTTTCGGGTCCATCTGTAATTCTGTGCATGTGATGGTTGATCTTGAATAATTTGAAGCTCTGCCAGATTAGGTGGTTCGAGTATATCTGCTGGTTGAGCTTCTTCCAGACTAGATGTTTCCGTATTAGAAGGTATAGTAGAACTAGGTAGTTCTTCAACACTATTTCTTTCAGTGTTAATTGGTTCGGACGGGCTTGAAGGTGCTCCGGAATTTTGGGTATCCGAGGGAGTATGTCCGGAGCTTAATGGTAGTCCTGAGTCTGAGTCATCCGTAGCATCATCCATATAATTTCTTTGTGCTTCGCTGATACCACGTGGTTGGTCAGAATATGTATCAAGAATATTCATAAACTTCGAGTAATCGATGTTGCTGTCCGGGACCTGCACATTAGAACTTGAAGAAGCAACTTTTGACCAATCAAGATTAGCTTCATCAAAAGTCACATGGATAGATTCTTCAACTTTAAAAAGTTTTCTATTGAAGACCCGATAAGCCTTGCTATGTAATGAGTACCCGACAAAAATCTCATCATCAGATTTTGGTTCAAATTTATTCCGGGTTTCTTTGCCATTTATCAATATATAGCAAGTACACCCAAAAGCTCTGAAATGTGAAATTGAAGGCTTTCGTCCTCTCCACATCTCATAGGGTGTTTTCATGGTAGATTTATTTATTAGAGTTCTGTTCTGAACATAGCAGGCAATGGACACAACTTCAGCCCATAGACTGAGAGGAAGCGTTGCCCCTGCTAACATAGATCTGCCAGCCTCGACTAAAGTACGATTCTTGCGCTCAGCTACCCGATTTTGTTGTGGAGTTCTGGGCGCAGAGAAGTCATGCTGAATGCCCTGTTCAGAACAATATGATCTCATAACTGAAAAATCAAATTCTGTACCATGATCACTCCTGATGCACTTTATGCTCAGTCCTTGTGAGTTGCTTATCCAGTTGAAAAGATCTACAAGATGCTCAAAAGTTTGATCCTTTGATTTCAGGAACATCACCCATGTGTATCTGGTGAAATCATCGATAACCACAAGGGTATATCTCGCACCAGCCAGCGAAGGAACAGAAATAGGACCACAGAGGTCCATATGAAGAAGTTGCAGAGGAGCAGTTATTGAATTAACTGATTTGCTCTTAAAGCTACGTTTGGTCTGTTTGTCGAGTTGGCATTCTCGACAGAGAGTGTCTCTGGAGTATTTGAGTTTAGGTAGACCAGTGACAAGATCAAGTGATGCTAACTTAGACAGTGTCTTAAAGTTTAAATGTGCACATCGCTTGTGCCATAACCAACTATCTTCATCTGAAGCTTTAGTGAGGAAGCATACATGGTCAGAAGAATTATTTCTTAAGACTACTGAGTATATGTCCCCATCTCTTGATCCGGATAAGTTTACATCTCTGGATAAGTTTTCCCTTACTGTACAGGTGTTGGACATAAAGGAAACAGTAAATCCTTTGTCACATAAATTACTCACACTTAGCAAATTATGCTTCAAACCTTCGACTAGTGCAACTCTAGTGATTGATACACAACTGTTGGTTAAAGTGCCATACCCGACAGTCTTACCTTTGTCTTGTTGTCACCATATGAAACGGATGGACCTCGTTTTTCATTAACTTCTACAAGCAGAGTCTGATCACCCGTCATATGTCCGGAGCATCCACTATCAAGGATCCACTTGCTTTGATTGATCTTTAACTTCAAGTGATCCGGCAATGCATTCCTGAGATGCTCCTGAAAGACAACAGTTTATACTTTTGGTGCCCAAACTTGTTTCGGGCGGTTAGAAAGAATAGCAGTAATGTCAACAGTTCCAGATTTGACTTTGCTAGGACTTTTAGCTCTCCAAGTTGACTTTAATTTGTTAGTTTCAGCTGCTTCTTTTATTTGGGTTATCTTGGGAGAGACACTCCTTTGAGGTTTAGCTTTTGTTTTGCTCGAAGAATCCTTTTTATTAAACTGATCTTTATTGGTACGAATTTGATTACAAAGCCAGTTATCAGATAAACTCCAACATTCATAGTGATAATGACCTATTTCCCTACAGATGGAACAGACACTATAATGCGGAGTACAAACAGGGGATACAGGTCTCTTAGATTTTACAGACTTTCTACTCTGTTCCCTGTGGCCTAATCCATTGCGTTTGGGTGATGCGCTCTTGGCCCTAGATGCGTCAGCCTTAGCCTTTCCTTTCTTTTTGGGTGCTACAGTTTTGGCTTTAACTGCAGCAGCCTTCCCTTCATCATTAGTTACGGGTGCTACTGCTTCGGGAAGTGCAGTAACAACCTAAACTCCACAGTCATAAACTATGGTGCCACCTAAAATGAAACCATCCAACGGTTTAGACGTACTAACAGGATATAAGTTGGTTAGTTTTGGAGTGAAATCCGGAGGACACTCAGTAGTTTGAGCATTGGAGGTTGATGATTCTGAGCTTAGGCCAGGTTTGACTCGAACATTATCTGGATCAGTCCTAAATGAAGAGGCTATTTCCCCGGATTTAAGCCACTTACGGTTTATTTCCTTTTCTTGTTCAAGTTCATTCTCGAGTCTTTTTACAATAACTTTTAGGCCTGAGAGATTGGTATTTAGCAGATGATTTTCAGCCCTTAGATCGTGATACCAAGCTTCTTTTCCTCTGAAGTCAGCTATGTCTTTTTCAAGTCTAGTAATAGTAAATTCAAGACGTTTATTCTGACTTTCCATATCTTTGTACATTTGAGTAATTATTAGTCTCTCATTCTTTTCATGATCACGTTCAGTAATAAGAGATTCTATTTTACTCATGAGTTCAGAGATAGAAGGTACCTCAGTATTGGCCATGAGGCAGACGTTCGGCTTAGAAGTTGGCTCATCATCCGAGGATTCCTCCTCTTTTTCCGAGCCACTGAAGTACTTTGTCACGAGCGCCTTCCACTTGTTCTTGCTGTTGTCTGAGGTCGTACGTCGAGAAGTAACCTTGTCACTTTTCTCTGCCGTCTTAGATTTGGATGTGCATTCTTTGGCCCAGTGATCAGATTTCCCAAAATTAAAGCATTATTGGGAGCTCGACTTCGATCGTTCCTTCCTCCTGGATGATGAGGAGCCTCTTCTGAATCCTTTTCTACTTTTTCGAAGGAATCGTTCAAAGGATTTTACAAGAAGAGCTATTTCCTCTTCTGCGTCTGAGTCAGAATTCTTTGACTCATCCGTATCATCCTCTTGATGACTACTGGAGCATTCCGTAGCTTTGAGAGCTACCCCTTTTTCTTTCCGAGCTATTTTCTCATCACGGTCAGTGTATCTGAATCTGACCTCATGAGTCCGAAGCTCTCCGTATATTTCTTCAAGGGCAGTGAACGGCCAGTTTTTGTCAGCTTGCATCTGGAGCTGCTTGGAGTAGTAGCGATCCGGCAAGGATCGAAAGATCTTGTCATTGATTTGAGACTGAGTGTAGTGTTCATTGACAGTTTTTAGCTCTAGAATGAGCTTGCCGAATCTCCGATAGATACTCTCAAGGGATTCGCCAGGTTTGTGATTGAAACTCTCAAAGTTCTGTCTAAGAGCACATATCACATTTTGCATCTGGGACTAACTTCCCTCATAGAGGATTGTCAGTTTATCCCAGACAGCTTTTGCTGACGTGCAGCCCTGGATGTCCATGAAAGCCTCGGAATCCAAAGACGATGTAATGTAAGCCAGAGCCTTTTCGCTGGCGCACTGCCAGGCTCTTTCATCGTTGGTAAGTTTGGCATCCATCTTTGGCCTTCTAACTCCATGTTCTCCGATAGTCATCGGAATTGGAATCTCCTGATGAAGACAGGGCCACATGAGATGGTCATGGCATACCATGAACATCTTCATGCGAGCCTTCCACTGGGAGAAAAGCTCAGGTGTGAATTTGGGCGGTTTTGTCAGAGTAAAACCAGAACTCTGTGGTTAAGCAGCAGTAGGTTGAGGTGGGTCGACGTTTTCACTGCTGCTTCGATTCAGGATGGGCTCTTGTGCACCTCCGGAGTTAAGGCGAGTGTTGAATAGCATACTGCTTTCTTCGGCCATTGCTGAGAGTGAAAGAGTGGGATCTCTACTTGGAACAAATAGAACTTGCTCTGATACCGCTTGATGGTCCCTTGGAGCCTAGAGGGGGGGGGGGGGGGGGTGTGAATAGGCTCTTATCGAAACTCTTTCTATTCTCTTATGACACAAACACTTATCTAGTTAAGTGATAGAATCACTGCGGAAGATAACCAGATAGTGGAAGTATTTGTTTTATTATCAAAAGATAAATACAACAAAATAGAAACAAGACTCTCTTACACTCTGTTTACAAAAGGATTCACACACTAGCCTATTATCTCTTTGAACTCTTATGCAAACTCAGGATTGATTCAGGCTTGCTCGCTCACCCCTTTAAATATACAAGTATAAATATTTATACGAAAACATTCCTAAAAGAAAACCTTGGAACTTGTAGTTCCGGAATGCGTTCAGCACTAACTATTCCTCGGTAGTCTCTCTGCTTTGACTGTTGCGGTTTGTGGAGCTCAAGATCTTGGGTTTGAAGAGTATAAGTGCCTTTGTGAGTTCCCAAATATAATTAAAGTTGTGTCCACATATCCGGGTGATCCACGTGTTAGATTCTTCAGGTTCTCAACAAGTTTGTCTTACGTCAGGACACCACGAGCTGATAACCTTAAATGCGGTTAAGTCGAAGCAGCATCTTCTTGGTCCGGTGTAATTTTCCTTACTCCGTAGCTAATGAAGCTCGAAACCTTACTCCGTGTCAGTGGTTGCTTACTCCATATCTATTTGATACTGGAATCCTTAGTCCGTGTCAGCGCTTCCTTACTCCGTATGAATTAGAAGGTCGGAGTGCTTATTCCGTATCAGCGCTTCCTTACTCCGCATGTAAGTTCCTTACTCCGTATGTAAGTTCCTTACCCCGTATGTAAGTTCCTTACTCCGTGTGAGTCTAAAGGATTGGATGGCTTACTCCGTACTAGCACATCCTTACTCCACATGAGTGAGTGGTCCGGATTCCTTACTCCGCATCTAAGTTCCTTACTCCGTGCGAATAAGGACTCGGGTCCTTATTCCGCATCAGTACTTTCTTACTCCGTGTGTATGAAAGACTCGGATGCCTTACTCCGTGTCTTCTTTACTTTAGTTCATTTGAGTGAAAGACTTAACTTTTTAGCTCCGTGTTGACTCTTTTACTCTGTGCGACCTTGTAGACCAAGATTCTTACTCTGCATCAGTTTGACTTAGTCCGTTTGAGGCATTAAGAGCAAATTCTGTAATACGTAGCTTTTAAGTTCTTAGTCTGCACGAATGTTCCTTATTCCGTATGTATTGGTGACTTGGTTATTTACCAAGTGTTTGACGACACTCACTCTTGTCCGGATCAGGATTATGTATCCTGTCCTTAGCTTTGCTCTCACGAGTGTATCTCCGGATTAATAACATATGTTCTGCAATGATCAAAGAAACACAAAAGATCTCAAATCAAATTACATAGGCCTTTATCAGCATTATCCAAATTCTGGGCTTGATCCAACAGTTTGCAACATGTATCTGTGCCAGATACCAAGCTAATCCCAAGGAATCCCACTTGTCACATGTCAAGAGGATTATGCAGTATCTGAAGGGAACTGAGAATTTGGGACTATGGTATCCAAGAGAATCTAATTTCAAACTAAGAGGATATTCAGATGCAGACTTTCCAGGATGCAGGATTGATAGAAAGAGCACAAGTGAAACATGCCAACTTCTTGGCAATAGACTTGTAACTTGGTTTAGCAAGAAACAGAATTCAGTTTCAACCTCCACAGCTGAAGCTGAATATATTGCTGCAGGAAGCTGTTGTGCTCAATTACTTTGGATGGCCAATCAACTTTCAGACTATGGGTGTAACCTGAAGGCCGTGCCTCTGTATTGTGACAATACAAGTGCCATTGCAATCTCCAATAATACTGTCATGTATCCCAAAACCAAGCACATTGAGGTCAGACATCACTTCATACGTGATCATGTGTTGAAGAAAGACATTTTCCTGGAGTATATATCCACTGATGACCAGCTTGCTGACATATTCACCAAACCACTGCAAGAAGCCAGGTTCAATGAACTTCTGACAAAACTTGGCATGTTAGATTTAAATTCATAAGTCTCACAGCATGCCTTTTGTTTCATTTCAACCTAATTACCTGTGCATGAAGATAAGTATGACACTGTTAATAACTGTTTATGTCTCCATGAAAATTAGTAATGGCTAAGTGTGATTCATGCATGTCTACTACGGGAAAGTGAGAAATCACATGGATGAAACTTGCCACCTCTGAACCTGGTTCAAGTCTTTTGTGGAACCTGTCATGAATCCTCAAGTCTTGAGTGAAATGAGTGCAATTCCCTGTATGTTTAAAGTAAATGATATTCCCATTACTTGTCATTTTATTCTGAGCAAATATCACCTGTGTGGTATTGCATTCATCAACTAGCAGAAACTATTGTATCTCATGGTACTATTGGCTTGCACGGAAAGGACCCTCAATGATTTAATGCTCAAAGGATAACTGAGACTGTAGTTTTTGAGAATCATAAAAAGCCTATTACTTAAAAAGAGCCACTACCTTTTACTGGAAAAGGCAAGGTGAAAAAAGCAAAATGATAATAGACAGTAGATTGACTGCCTATCTTAGGGGGAGTCCTCACTATTCCCCCAGATTGTGTCTCTGTTAGAGTAATAGTTGGAGGTCAAACTGTATGATCATGTGATTCAAAAAGATACTGTGTTGAGCTCTCTCCTTGTAAAAAGGCTCATGAACAAGCACTGAAAAATTATGCTCCACAAAAGAAAAGAGACAACTCACACAGACAAGCTGAATGATCAAACTCCAAACTCTACCTATACTGAGTTGTAAATTAGACATTGATAGAGTATGTATTCTGATTCTCAATAGGGCCATCTTATCTCTCAAGTCATCTATGCTGAACTGAAAATCATTGTTGGATCAGGGTTGTGGTAAGATTCGGCTGACCATGAGCATACCAAACAGTGCAATTCTAGTTCCTGAATCAAACTCACATGCTGATCCGAGAGTGAGAGGGTGAGGCCTCTGCTGAGTGAGTTTTGCTAAATATGTGAGGAGAATATAAATTCATGACTGGGTTGCTGCAATTGATAAACCATGGTTTACCAGATGCTATGTTAACATAGTGCTCACTTTCTGGAACATGTTATTGTGTGATGAAATACTTAATCATTTCTAAGGTGAATGGAGACTTGAATAGTAGTGATGCAATAGCCATACATGTAAACCAGACATTACGGTTGAAAGAAATCAAGCTCTAGACATGTAATTTCAATTCCACTCACAACACTCTTCATCATGAATAATATTATGTGAATTGTCATATGCATCTCATGTGTGTTGTTAAGTGTTGAAAAAGTCCAGAGAAATCCACTGCTCGCTGAATTCGCAGTCGACCTCGAAGCAAACTGCATCGAAGAACTGCGGGATCGAAGACTGCTGCTTCGAAGCACTGAGGGTCGTAGCCTCGAAGCATCTAGCTTCGTAGAGTTGTAGTCCAAAGGATCGAAGCGAGACGGAGTCTGTCACTTAATATTCAAGCATCGCAGACACGTCAGCACGTCACTGTACACTTAAAATGGAAGTTACACCGACTTAAGGGGTGACATGGACTCATTGCTTGAATATTCCAACGGGTGGATCCGGATGACAAAGAGGCGGGTCAGAGAAAAGAACGCAGATCATGAAAATGAACCAACAGAGTGAGTGACTTCTACGATACACTTCTCAACTCATATATAAGTCACTGATAGAGACGAAGCTCGAAGGTATGTTCGTCGTTTTCACACTCGAACCCTAACCCTAGAATTCTCTCTCTCTCTTCGATTCTGTCTCTTTCTCTCTTTCTCTGTAATGACCCGTGTGTAACCCGTGTGTAAGAAGTTAACCACAAACACCTTGGATGTTAGTGCATGTAAGGACCCGTACCTCGAGTTAGTCACAGTTTTGCCTTCTAAGTAGTTTTTCTAGATTTTGACCTAGTGAATGGGCTCAAATGAATTCACGTGCAAAAGGAAAGATGCTTAGAATGATGTCCTCTATCTACCACAGAAGTTTCAGGCCAAATGGACATGTATGTGAGGTGCACGTGATATGGGTCCAATTCACGTGCAAGTGTGGTTGTCTTCTAAATGATGCAAGGAGGCTAGGGGTGAAGTTTGAGAGCATTTGGAGTGCATATGGAGTTGCACGTGAATTGGGGAATTCACGTGCAAATTGGCGTGCGAGCATATTTTTGCATGGTTCCCTTGGTTTTGTCATTCTAATGAACTTTCTCCAAAGGACCATGTTGAAATTCTGAGTATTTTGGCCTATATGGGTGCGGAAAGGTGCTAACTTGTGTGATCAAAACTACGTCGTTTTGATCCTGGGATTCACTTAATCAAAACTACGTCGTTTTGATGTTGTGTTGTCTATATAAGGAGGAGAAGCCCCTCTGTTTTAGGTTTAGGGTTTGTTGCTCCACCAGCCGTCGCAGAGAGAGAGAGGGAAGGAGAGCTCCTGGTTGCTGCCAGGCGCCTTGCGTGGGTGGTCAGAGTCTCGTGGGTGGACGGCGTTCGGCTTGGGATCAGACTGTTGCCGCGTTGTTGCGTCTTACCTGAGGTAGGGATTTTGTTCTTCCTAAATCCTCCTCTGTCCTAGGGTCCTAGGGCGAATATGAGTTATATCTCGTTATATTATTTATATGTAAATTCATATAGGTGTGACCTCCTATATGAATGTTGGCCTTCAGTGGCGTTTTGGTGTGATTTCTGAGGTTGGGTGGTTAGTGCATGTTAAGTGTTTGATAAAATGCCGGTGTGGATATGCCTGTATGAATATGCCTGTGTGTATGCTCAGAACGTGTTTGAAATAATGCCTGTGAGGCTATGCATATTATGTGTCTGAAATAATATCTGTGTGGCTGGGTTTGTGAGCCTGTGAATATATGCATGCTAAGTGTTCGACGTTATTCCCGTGTGACTAAGCATATTAAGTGTTTGATGTTATGCCTGTATGGCCTTATGTGCTGTGTGTTTGCTTGTACACCCGTGGCTGTGGAAGCCCGGGACCGTCTTGTGTTAGCCTGTGAGGTCGTGGAAACTATGCCTGAGAGGCGGTTAAACCAGTGGGCTAAAGGCGGTTAAATCACTTGGCCCGAAGAGGCGGTTAAATCACTTGGCCTGAAGAGGCGGTTAAATCACTTGGCCTGAAGAGGCGGTTAAATAACTTGGCCTGAAGAGGCGGTTAAATCACTTGTGGTTAAAGTGTTAGCCTGTGTGGCAGTGGAAGATTGTAATTGTTGATGTGGTTGTTATTATGTCTGTTGAAATTATTGTAACACGACACCGCACTTGTACACATGGCATGTAGATGCTAGGAGCATGGGATGGGTTGGGGAGACATGATCCCTACTGAGCTGTGGTTGCTCACCCCTCCTACTGTGTTTGTTTGTTTTCCAGGGACTTACAGGCGTTAGGTGGATACACCAAGGTGGAAGACCCTCTCCACTTTATTGTTCATTTCAGTAATGTACTTTTATGATTTATGTAACCCCAGGGAGGGGAATGTACTAAGGGATTGAACTGTAATCAGGGACTTGGTTGTTTTGTGAACCTTTGATGTTTTGGAATTAAATAAAGATGTGGCTTATTTGATTTATTGTAATTGTTAGACTTGCTTGTGTGGCATCCGGTAATCCAACCCCATTGCCCTCCGTGTGGGTGAATGGGGAGTCACGTACCGGTTTCCTCGGGTTGGAAATCCGGGGCGTGACAATATGGTATCAGAGCATGGTCTAGTTGGCCTAGGGTAGTGGGCGGACTTGGTTATCTTGGGTCCTTTGGAGGAGCCTGGAGGGACATGCCTGATCAACATGGCCCTCTTTGAGCCTCCAAGGTGTACTTAGGGTAGTCCAGTCTTGTGGTAGGATTTGCATGCATTGGCATTAGGGCACTAGTTGCATTGGTTGTTGTATGTGAAGGTGTGGATACCTGTGAAAATTTTAATTGTGATAAAAGAAAAATATGAATAATGTGATAAGGCGTGAACTGTGCAACTCTGATTTTATTTGAAGTACCTTGAGCATGACTACAAGGAAAGGTCCTTGTTTAATTGAACTGTGTGCTTGTGGAATGGATGCTTGTGCAATGTGGTTTAATGAGAACTGAAATGTGTGCAGTGTGTGTAATTGCATGGATAAAGGGTTTGAACATGATAAAGTTTCAATTGTGCAACTCTGAAATTTTGTGATGATTTGAGCATGGAAACATGGAAAAGAAATTGTGGAAGTGAAACTGTGTGCTTGGAAACTTGAGGCTTGTGACCTGTTAAAAAAAAAAAAAAAATTTAAATGTGATTTGTTTGGTGTTCTGTGAATGGTTGAGCATGTGATTTGCTTGGTACTGTGTGAAATAAGCGTGGTTATGAGCAATGCAATGGAATGTAAAATTGGTATAGTCTGTTAAATGTGAACCTATAGACTTGTGTGGTAATAATGCGTGTTATAGCTTAAGCTGCTTAGTCGGTAGTGGTCTCGCGATTGTTGAGATTATGGAGTGATAACCTAGAGCGCTGCCTTTTCATGGAACCAATGTCTCCAAAAAAAAAATAATAATAAAAATAAAAAATTGTGACCGGTACAACTATTGAGGTAGCAAAGAAGCCCGCCCCCCCAGGCTGGGCAAGTGGGAGAGCTGCAGGATGTAAGTAATGATCCAAAGGTTGGCATCTTAAGCCTGGTAATTCAAGAGTTGAAGGATGAGATTCGACAACTGATTAAGAGCGAGGTACGTCGAGAGCTATCAACCCACATCATCGGGGGGATCTTGGGTGAAGATTAATTGAAGCATAGTTGTCCTGATCAGCAGAAAGGGGCTCAAGAGGTAGAGACCGGTTTCCCAAAGGGGTTGTTCTTGCAGTGGACAACCGGGACATTGGAAAGTAGGACATCTCCAGACAGCCTGTTCTGGAAAAACAAGTCATGGTGCTAGAAGACTGGCTCAACGAGCTAGGGATAAAGCAAAATTCAAGTGAGGCTAGGAGGAGAGCATGGCAGAACTTTCCTTAGTCAAGGGTGCGATTTTGATTCTCGCATGTTAAGATTTCTAGTGGTGGTATCATATTCCTTTAATGATAGTGATCGGTTGAGTCTCGTGCAGGATTAGGTGAGGCTGGGTGAACCTTTGATTGTTGCGTTTCTAGCAATTTAATTAAGACACTTGTGATAGAGGGATATTTTATTTGGGTGGGCTCTTGAGCCACTGTTTTATGTTAGGTGAGGCTTAGAAGGTCGTTTGAGTTACCATTTGGATGGACGTAGTTGGGGACCTACTAGAGAATAAATGAGTAAAATAAATAAAAATAAATATATGATACCAAAAGACTAATAAATTACTAATGGTTATAAACAGTTGTTGGAAAGAGTTGGTGGTTTTAATGTGGTCTAAAGTGTTAATTGCATCTTTGTGTGATAGTCAATTTTGGGCGCCCGTGTGTGAGGAAAGTAATAAATGTTACTGTGTTACCCCTAATACTCTAGCGTAGGTGAGATTACCTCTGGCCTAGCTAGCCTAGGAAGCTGGAGGCATGAGTTAGTGGCTTGTGGGTAGTGTGTGACCCCGCTGTGGCAACCCTGAGTAATAGAAATGTGTTTTCATGTGAGTAGAGGTTTCTGTAGATGTGCTACTTAAGAAGGATGTTCTCCGGGTAACCTTTCCAAGTGTCAAGGTTGAGGGAGGAAATTGCCACTAGTATAACCCACCCCTTGAGTCATTGAAATCTAAATTGATTGGCGAGAGTGGTATGTGGTTTTAAGATTCTTATGGGTGTCCTGTGGAGATGGCTGCAAATTCTTGGGTGGCCAAACATTGACCACGTGTCATGCTGGTGGTGTGTGAAAGACCTTGGGTAATGTTCATAGGATATGTGGTGAAATGGGTTTGCGTATGTATAAAAATGTGATGAGTTCTGGAACTAGGTTACGAGTGAGTTTATAGGATCGTGCCCAGTGAACCCAATCAGTGCAAGCAGGCAAGCGAGTGAGATTGGGCAGGCCTTGTTTGGGTTTTTCCTCATAATTGGGAGACACCTTCCGAGGGGTTGAGGATGTACTCCTGGTGGTAGGACCATTCCGTTAATCCATGTCGTGTGGGTAATAGGCTTAAAAGAGGCGAGGAGGTGGGGGCTAGTATGTCCTCTCTTACATGTGTTCTACGCAGTAGTTTATTTCGTGTGTTGTGGTTGCCTTGTTTTGTTGTGTGTGTTACATATGTGTAAAGGGGTATAGCAAAGTTCTTATGTGTGGGTCTCGTGGCATTCATATGCGAGAGGAGTAGGAGGTGATGCCTGCGCATATTAGGTGTGGTGTGGGATGAAGAGGGGTGTTATGTGTAATGTTGATGTTATTCCTTATCACATGTGATGGCATGCTAAGTTAAAGTGTGAAAGTATTGATGAGTTGTGATTCACAGGATGGAGTCAGATGTGAGTTTTGTTTGTAAGGGGTATTAGTGCTACCCCTTTGGGGGGAGGTTTGTGTCCTGCAGCCTATCATGGGGTCCTCATGCTACATATGTTCTTCTTGAAAGTCTTTCGTGTGCGTTTTGATGCGGTAAGTGAGATGGTCCACGCCATCAAAGTGTTGGTGTGTTTGGAAGCTACGTGAATGTCCCGAATAAGGAGTTTGCATGTCTCGTTTCTTGTGCCTACCCGGAGGAATTGCGGTGACCATATTAAGCGCGGTTAGAGCCTGAGTATTTCTTGATCCATTTGAGTGTTTTGCTGGTGTGTTGAGATAAAACGTAATAGTTGATATAACGGAGTTGGTGGGCCATGAGGTGGAGTATGTCTTGGAGGCAAGGGATTTTCTTGTGACCTGTGAATGGTGACATAGAGGATTCCATTGTGGTCAGGTTGCGAGATAGGAGAGTTTTCGGTGTGGGGGGGGGACTATGATGTTCATAGCTACTTGGCGTCAAGGGATTCCTATCGCGTGGTCCGTCCTGCCGACTTGGTAAGGCATTATCTCTTGGGCCGTACGGTAAGCCTCGGTTGGGAAGGCCGTGTGTGGACCTTGGCGGATCTCTGTTTGACCGTGATCAAGGAGGTCGATTCTCAAAGTCGGTGACTAGTGATAGCCCGATAGTGGGTTTTGGTCTTACCATGGTTGTGTGTGTGGTGCTGCATTCTTGTTTCTAGTGCATCCTTGGACTCCGTTGGGCGCCAGGTTGATCGCGACCGAGTGGTTAAGGGCACACTCCATTCTCGTGTTTCGTGTCTAGGCTTGTACTCCGTTCGCGTCACCATTGGTGTTGGTGGGGTTTCAATGTTCCTTGCTTGAGTGAGGTGGTTTTCGCAGTGATGATGGTGCTTGCTGAGGTGAGCTCCCTGTGTGGGAATGTGATTGTGGTTTGCATAATGCTGTCCTATTTGTTTGTGTTTCATTGTGACCTCATTGTGCTTGCTGTTAGGGTGAGGTCTACCTATGGGCTGAGGCTGCGTTGACTTCAACTCCCAATTGTTGGGTATTTTACGTTGTGGAGTGTTGGTCCCATCGTGCCGCGAGTTGGCATCTCCAACATTTGTGGTAATGACTACATTATGTGTTGCTTTGATCTTTTCGCGTTGTTTACTACTTGGTTTCTCTTTTCGGGGATGAAAAGTCCAAAGGTGGGAAGGTTGTGAGGAAACTCCCTGCGGATGAGTTTGTATGGTGTCAGCGAGTGGGCAGTGGAACGTTAAACGTGTAGTAGTGTTTTATTTGTGCTTTGTTCCTTGTAGTGGTGTTTATGATGTGAGTTGGTCTGTGACCTATGTGATTTGTTAAATGTACGTGTTGGGGATGGGCGTATATGTCGTACACCGTCGTGGCGTGAATACTTGTGACATGTGTTAGGTGAGGAGAACAAGGGTTGTTTGTGAGATTAGAATATGTGTTTCCCTATCATGCTGTGTTTTATTGGGTCGGTGGGTACGTGCCTTCATGTGTGTTATGGTGTGATATCTTCGGTCGCGGGTATGTGAATGGTTGTGGGCTATGTGCTTCAGCAGGTGCGTTTTGGAAGGTGTGTTGTCTTTTAGGGGCCGACACGTCCTGCAGAGGAGACATGGAATGTGAGTCCATGATGCGTGAGCAACACCCAACGTTGTTCGAGGACGAACAACCTTAAGAGTGGGAGGTGACTGTTGGTGGCTATTGGCCAAGGGATTGTGATGTGTTTTCTTGTATTAGTTGTGTATGACTTGGTGTATTTGTTTTATCTTTTAGACATGTGTTCATTATTGTGATGCATGTGGTTGTGGATTATGGTGGTACCTTGTTATGTGCTGTGCGCGGTGTATGACCCATTTGGGTGTTGTGGCTTGCCGGGTGGCAATGGGTAGCTTGTGTTTGTTTTCCTCGTATGTCATTTCTTTTCGAGGACGAAAAGTCTTAAGGGGGAGAGGATGTAATGACCCGTGTGTAACCCGTGTGTAAGAAGTTAACCACAAACACCTTGGATGTTAGTGCATGTAAGGACCCGTACCTCGAGTTAGTCACAGTTTTGCCTTCTAAGTAGTTTTTCTAGATTTTGACCTAGTGAATGGGCTCAAATGAATTCACGTGCAAAAGGAAAGATGCTTAGAATGATGTCCTCTATCTACCACGAAGTTTCAAGGCCAAATGGACATGTATGTGAGGTGCACGTGATATGGGTCCAATTCACGTGCAAGTGTGGTTGTCTTCTAAATGATGCAAGGAGGCTAGGGGTGAAGTTTGAGAGCATTTGGAGTGCATATGGAGTTGCACGTGAATTGGGGAATTCACGTGCAAATTGGCGTGCAGGCATATTTTTGCATGGTTCCCTTGGTTTTGTCATTCTAATGAACTTTCTCCAAAGGACCATGTTGAAATTCTGAGTATTTTGGCCTATATGGGTGCGGAAAGGTGCTAACTTGTGTGATCAAAACTACGTCGTTTTGATCCTGGGATTCACTTAATCAAAACTACGTCGTTTTGATGTTGTGTTGTCTATATAAGGAGGAGAAGCCCCTCTGTTTTAGGTTTAGGGTTTGTTGCTCCACCAGCCGTCGCAGAGAGAGAGAGGGAAGGAGAGCTCCTGGTTGCTGCCAGGCGCCTTGCGTGGGTGGTCAGAGTCTCGTGGGTGGACGGCGTTCGGCTTGGGATCAGACTGTTGCCGCGTTGTTGCGTCTTACCTGAGGTAGGGATTTTGTTCTTCCTAAATCCTCCTCTGTCCTAGGGTCCTAGGGCAGAATATGAGTTATATCTGTTATATTATTTATATGTAAATTCATATAGGTGTGACCTCCTATATGAATGTTGGCCTTCAGTGGCGTTTTGGTGTGATTTCTGAGGTTGGGTGGTTAGTGCATGTTAAGTGTTTGATAAAATGCCGGTGTGGATATGCCTGTATGAATATGCCTGTGTGTATGCTCGAACGTGTTTGAAATAATGCCTGTGAGGCTATGCATATTATGTGTCCGAAATAATATCTTGTGTGGCTGGGTTTGTGAGCCTGTGAATATATGCATGCTAAGTGTTCGACGTTATTCCCGTGTGACTAAGCATATTAAGTGTTTGATGTTATGCCTGTATGGCCTTATGTGCTGTGTGTTTGCTTGTACACCCGGTGGCTGTGGAAGCCCGGGACCGTCTTGTGTTAGCCTGTGAGGCTGTGGAAACTATGCCTGAGAGGCGGTTAAACCAGTGGCCTGAAGAGGCGGTTAAATCACTTGGCCTGAAGAGGCGGTTAAATCACTTGGCCTGAAGAGGCGGTTAAATAACTTGGCCTGAAGAGGCGGTTAAATCACTTGTGGTTAAAGTGTTAGCCTGTGTGGCAGTGGAAGATTGTAATTGTTGATGTGGTTGTTATTATGTCTGTTGAAATTATTGTAACACGACACCGCACTTGTACACATGGCATGTAGATGCTAGGAGCATGGGATGGGTTGGGGAGACATGATCCCTACTGAGCTGTGGTTGCTCACCCCTCCTACTGTGTTTGTTTGTTTTCCAGGGACTTACAGGCGTTAGGTGGATACACCAAGGTGGAAGACCCTCTCCACTTTATTGTTCATTTCAGTAATGTACTTTTATGATTTATGTAACCCCAGGGAGGGGAATGTACTAAGGGATTGAACTGTAATCAGGGACTTGGTTGTTTTGTGAACCTTTGATGTTTTGGAATTAAATAAAGATGTGGCTTATTTGATTTATTGTAATTGTTAGACTTGCTTGTGTGGCATCCGGTAATCCAACCCCATTGCCCTCCGTGTGGGTGAATGGGGAGTCACGTACCGGTTTCCTCGGGTTGGAAATCCGGGGCGTGACATTCTCTCTCCCCTGACCACCTTCGAACCTTACAATCTCTCTCTATGAGTGTCTCTTTCTCTCTCTACAAGCTCAATGGCAGGACCAAGCTCATCGATGGCTGACGATCTACGCAATATCGTCCCAGGATTCATCATTGATTGGGAAGCCATAGGCAACGCCAAAGTCAGCTGGCTGAACGAATTCAGAAGTCACCTCGATGATACTGGTATTGCATCTGTCTGCTAAGGGATGCAAGACTTGTTGATAGAAGATGTCGTAGAATTTTATGAGACCTTGGTACTCACTGGAGACGACCTTGTGGGAACTGTACAAGGAGTGGAGATTCGAGTTTCTGTCGAAACGCTCCGGAATGCACTATTGCTCCCGAAAGGTAACTTCGATCCTCTTCCTAGTCTCTCTAGAGAAGAGTGCAAGTCTTTTCTTGGGTATTCCAATCCCGGAAAGCAAGGTCAGGGAGCCCTGAAGATTGGGTTTTCCGGTCAGGCATTGGCGACTCTCATAGTAACCGGACAGTGCCTACTGTGTAAGAAGACTGCTCATGACTCTGCAAGCCATGAGCAGATGAAGATCATGTGTAGTGTTCTACAAGGAAGACGAGTAGACTAGGGAACTCAAATACACTCCATGATCAAAAGCAAGAAGGGTCACTTTGGACTACTTCTTACCAAAATCCTCAGGTTCCTACATCCTGACGTATTCTGCAACAGACCTTCAGTGCCACTGCCGACCAAATACATCTTTAAAAGCATTTATGAGGATGGTCGGCTAGAGATCAAGTTGATGAAGAGGCCTGAGTCAAGTGCAAGAAGTCGTATAGGAGACACAGCCAGCTCTGTACGAGCCCCAACTCGCATACCACGACAAGCGGTCCGTGTTTCACAGACTTCTAGGGGCTCCTCTGCATCCGCTGCAACAATACATATAGCTGAAGTGGTGGAGAACATTGCCAGAACTCATCTCCCCACTGATTCTACACCTGAGGAGGCCCCTTCTGCCAATCTGCCCAAGGATACTGCAGAAGTAAGAGAACCTGCAGTTGGAGGGCAGACACCAGCACAGGAAACCCCAGAGGATATGGGTACTACACCTGTACTGTTGAGCACTCTTGGGGAGTCTGAGCTAGAAGATTTTTATATGGAATATGCCAAGGCTCATATGACCCCCGCAGATTTACGAAAGGCATGGATCGCCTTTGGTAAACAGATGGTAGATAGAGATCATCTGATTAATTGGTTAGTCGCTCAGGTTCTTGTAAGAAGAGACCCAGTGGAAGCTGTATCAGTGGTTGCTCTATCTCCCATCATGGTGGACTCACCTGCCACATCTGCTCCACATGATGCTGAGGAGGAAGGAATTGTAGTAGAAGAAGAAGAAACTCTTGGTGCTGCATCCAGTGACTCCGATGCAGGAGCTGTCCCACAAGTCCCTGTGACTGTGGAAAGAACTGAGATGGCCACACCATCTGCACCTCTCATTCATCAAGTGGCCACTCAAGGGAGTGAGGAGTTCGCAGCCAATATCCCAATGGCTATCCCAGTACCAGTTGCGTCTCACTCACGTTCTCTGACGGCCAAAGAAGTAGATCTTCTGGCAAGCAAGGTCATTGAGAAACTGATTTCCTCTGGCATCCTCAAGACATCAGTATCTCAGGCCTTTGAAGAATGACTGGCTACCATGGAGTCAAGTATGGAAGAGGTACGAACTCAAGTTGAATCATCAAACCGTACCCTCGACAAGGTGTAGCAAGAAATAACATCACTCACAAGTGTGACCACCGATGAGTTTAGACATCTGGATGTGAAGACCTCAAAGGAGCTTACCAGAGTCAATAAAAAGGACTTAGTACGACTCTGGGAGCTATTCTGTCGGAATGTCATCGTCTTGCCAGTGGCGAAATATCTCTTACTGTCAAAAACACGCTCCCATAGCCATCCGACCGACCTACACCTGAACCAGTAGATACTCCACAGCTAGCCGTACCTTCTCCGACTCACTCACAACCTCCATCTACTGCCACTTACATGCGGGGAAGAAAGCGCGCACACAGAACCACAGTCATCACAGATTCTGATGATGATGATGATGTTCCCATTGCAAACTACATGAAGAAGCAGACAGCTGCTCCCTGCCAACCATCTTCTTCCACTCAGCCTGACCCCTCAACTACACATCCAAGTACGGCCGAGTACACCATGCCTGCTTCACTTACCAAACCAACCGCTACCACCACTGACCAACCTTTAGCCCCACCTCGCAATGTAACAACTGGAGGCACCTCAGCTGAACTAGCTGCATTCAACACCTATGCTACTGGGGATACCACTGTGAGGACTTGTGGCTATGAAGCCTTTTTCACCGAACCTGACCTATGTCGACTACTACATGACGGTGAAGAAATGGATAATATTGAGATGACTCAGTTCAACTTCGCACAAAAGTCATTCCTCGAGAAGCTACCTCTCCATATCCGTAGAGATACCAGTGTGCAACTTTATTTGCTGATCATGCAGGCTCAGCTCCTCGATGATGCAATAATGATTGAGATTATACAGGGTCGCAGATATGAGAACTCCTTCCGTCCCTAGAATGAGGTAGACCATGTGCTCATCCCCTACTTGTCCACATCCCCGCACTGGTTTCTTCTCGATCATGACTTCAAGAACCAACGGATCGTCATCTTCGACTCCAAACCCAGTACTTTACTGATCCATCGGCTTGAACAACTATGTGAATTCAATTGCACTCTCACCCGTGTCATGCAGGGATATTCGCATGGGTGTGGTGGCTATCATCTCTCCAAACCGATGGAAATTACGCGAGTCAAGCAAGGCGTTCCTGCTCAGGATGATGCTCATAGCTGCAGCTTCTATGTTTGCCATTACATTCGCATCATGACCACCAACGGGTTCCCAGCTCTCGTGCTTGAATTTGATCGTGTGAGCAGTCAAGCGGCCTCGTTACTCTTGACTCCTGCTCAACTCCTGCACGAGTAAGCTACTATTTTTCTGTTTACACAGAGTGTATTGTACTCTGAATTTAACCCATAACTGTCTTGTACTCTAATTCCTTGTACACTGCATTTCTTGCTTTTCACTTTTCTGTGTACTTACTTTCTGTCAGTTATCTTTTATGTATGTCTTTGCTCTGCTGCCTACTGTTCTGTGCTTTATTCTATTGCTCCCATGAGGTCTATGTTCTGGTGCTTGTTCCTCACCCCAAAAAGGGGGAGTGTTTCTCAGGGGGAGCAAGTTCGTAGGGGGAGTTATCTTTGACAGGAGCCAGTTAACCGGCCTTCATGAATTGCCCATCAATTCCGTAGTCTCAGACTTCATAATTCACCAGTTGTCAGCTTACATTAAATAGGGGGAGATTGTTGGAAATATAGGATTTAATGAAGTTGCCAGATTATAGTCTAAGTCTGGAGACTCGAAGAACCGAGGGTCGTAGGGTCGAAGAGTCGTAGTTCGTAGAAGTAAAACTATCACAGGACGCGATTGGCGGGAGGCTTGCAGACTCGTAGGGTCTGGAGACTCAAGGCGAAACAGTGACAGAACATTGCGATTCGTAGATCCAGGGTCGAAGGTCGTAGAGTCATAGTACGGAAAAGAGAGCGTTACTGCAAGCGTCAATAAGTTCGGAGACTCGTAGAGTCGAAGAATTCTTAAGACCAGTAACCAAAACTAAATGACTCGTAGACTTGCAGCCCGTAGAATTGTAGAGTCCCCAAAAATACTTAAGTCAATTAACAGAACTTAAACTGCCACTAGACTCGAAGACTCGTAGAGTCGTAGAGTCAAAGCCTTAGAACACTGTTAAGAAAACAGGACTCGTAGACTCGTAGATCGAAAATCGCAGAGTCAAAGCCTTCAAACAGTGTTAAGAAAACCGGACTCATAGACTCTTAGATTGAAAGTCGTAGAGTCGAAGCCTTCGAACACTGTTAAGAAAAGTGGACCCGTAGACTCGTAGGTTGAAGGTCGAAGAGTTGATGCTATAAAGACTGGCAAACAAATGAAACTATAATTCAAGGGTCGTAGAGTCATAGACTCGTAGACTCAAGGGACACAGTCACTATAGAAAAATTGCCACACTTCCAGACTCGGAGATCGATGGCTGAGAGTTGTAGCTGAAGGGTCGTAGCCATACAGAAACTCAGTTTATGAGCCTCTGTGAAAGACTAAGAAAAGCGAAGTTTAAGACTCGTAGAGTCAAAGATTTTCAAACTACCTAGTCAAATATAGTAAACTGAGAGACCCGAAGGTCATAGACCCGTAGAGCTAGGGTCGAAGACTCGTAGCTGTAATAACAGGTAGATTAGACGGACTACGACGAAGTCACTCTAAGCATCATTCGAAGAGTCGCAGACTCATAGAGTCGTAGACTCGCAGAGTCATAGACTTTAGTTAACGGAGTGACACAAAAGGCTAATCCATCCTGAACTCTAGCCTCGTAGACTCGAAGATATGAGTCGTAGACTCGCATAAACACTATAAAGCCCGAAGCAAAACTTCACAACTTCCGACAGGTTCTAACTGAAATCTTCGAGTCACCGAACCTACGATGCATCTACCTCCGAGGCGGACTTACAACCCTAAACATAGCCAATTAGCAATATTGTCAGCTAGGGTTTGTACAGCAAGTCTGTGCCGTCCCGAGCAGTTAAGCGCATTAATGACACAATAATTGCTGCCAACTACCACCCACAGATGAATGGCCAAGATCGACTACATGCCAAATATGCAGTATGGGCATCTGATCTGCAAATAAAAGCAGATCAACCCATCTCCTGACATTCCGCATTTTCAGTGGCGGGAAGTCAGTCTGTCGAGATGGACATCATGGCACACAAGCGCTTTAATCTTAAAAGTATATCTCTCACGCACTCAATGACAAAATCAAGAGTTTAACCTCTCTCTCAAAAGAAGGAAACACACAGAACACAAGAAGATGGTTCTAACGGACATAGAGAAATAATTTTTTCGAGAACCAACAAAAAAAAGGGTGTTCCAACGCGAGAGAGAGAGACTCTGAGAGAATTCTTCCAAGTGCTGTGCGCCATGTGAATCAAGAACAAGAGCAATCTGTTTGAGTATTCATGAACCTCTTGTTCATCAAAGATCTAGCACTTTCACTAAGTCTTAATCTCTGTGTTGTTTGTTTTCCACACTTCGATCTATCATATACCATCTCTTTCACAACTGAGATCTGTTGAGAAAAGAGCATTTATTCTTTTCTCAGTTTTGTCTGATAGTTCATCATCACTCACGTTATCCTCACAATACTACTGTCGTCTTCTCCATAAATACTTCCATCATAGTCATATGTAGAGGAATCCAAAACTAGCTAATAGTCTAGCTTCCGCACACGAAGAAAGTCTATTCACCCCCCCTCTAGACTCACTTTGGGACCTACACCTTTTATGAAGTTATGAGCAAGTAAGAATTTTGACAATGTGTCGTACCAGGCCCTCGGAGCTTGCTTCAATCGGTACAAGGCTTTCCGTAGTTTATATACCATATGTTCAGCCTTATGTTTAACGAATCCTGGAGGTTGTTCAACATAAACCTCCTCTTGAAGATCTCCATTTAAAAAAGCACTTTTGACATCCATGTGATAAACTGTGAAGTTTTCATATGATGCATACACCAGGAACATTTTGATTGCCTCAAATCTAGCTACTGGAGCAAAGGTCTCGTCATAATCAATGCCTTCTTCTTGACGATATCCTTTGGCTACCAGTCGAGCTTTGTTCCAAATTACTATTCCATCAGTATCAAGTTTGTCTTGGAACACCCATTTAACTCCAATGACTTATTGCGACCTTGGCCTTAGTATGAGTGTTTACACTTCATTCCTCTTGAACTAATAAAGCTCTTCTTGCATATCATCTATCCAGTTGGAATCTTAAAGAGCTTCATCCACCTCTTTGGCTCTACCTGTGATAGAAAACAAGAATAGAGGCACAAGTTGGAGGTGGTTGTCCTTGTTCTTACACCAATAGTAGGATCACCAATCACTTGATCTGATGGGTGATTTCAAGTCCACCTATAATTCTGTGCAAGTGGTGGTGAATATTCATTGATTTGAAGCTCTACTAGATCGGGTGGATCATGTACATCGGTTGTTTAAGCTTCTTCCAGGCTAGTCATAGCCGTATGATGAACAGTTCCGAAGTACTTTGAGGTTTCTCCGGCACTGTGACTTTCAGTATTAACTGGTCCGGATGGACTAGAAGGTTCTCTGGTGTTTTGGATGTCCGTATCAATTGGTCCGGAGTTAAGTGGAAGTCCTGAGTCTGATTCTTTGGAAGCATCATCAGTAACATTTCTTCTTGCTCTACTGGTGCTTGGTGATTGATCAATAGTAGTGGCAGGAACATGTTGGAACCGTGAATAGTCAATCGTGTCCGTATGATCCTACACATTTGAATTTGAAGATCCTATACTTGACCAATCAAGGTTAGTGTAATGACCCGCATTTTTGGGATGTGAGGAGTGTGTCACAGTTTTACCGTTTTGGGTGGAAATTGTGGGGTTTTAGGGAGTTTTCTTTCCACACACTTTGGCTTAATCATCTTGTATGTTGATAAGCAAGCAAGAGACAAAGTTTGAGCCCAATTGGGAGTGCATGTGAGAATGCACATGAGAATGCTTTTCACGTGCAAGGAGATTTTTTCATGGGAGCCTTCCTGGTGTTGTTCCAAGGCTTGTGGTGAAATTCTAGAACTTTTGGAGGTGCCCGTGAGAATGCACGTGAGAATGCTTTCTCACGTGCAGCCTCCATTACCTTTGTTTTGTTGTTCTGATCCTCTTTTGCTAAAGGACCATGGTGAAATTATGAGTGCTTTGTCCTGTGTGTTGCAAAAAGGTTATAGTCTGTCATCAAAACTACGTCGTTTTGATGATGAGATTCGTTTAATCAAAACTACGTCATTTTGGGGTTGAGTTGTCTATATATAGAGGTGAAGACTCCTTGTTTTGGGTTTAGGGTTCTCTTCAGCTGTTGCAGCCGTCGTAGAGAGAGAGAGAGAGAGCTAGAGAGAGGGAAGGAAGGGGAGCTGCTGGTTGCTGCCGGAGCGTCTTGTGTGGGGAGGATGGCGTCTAGCGCGGGAGCAAGGAGGATCTGCTTTAAGGTAGGGGTTTTGTCCTCCCTAATCTCTCTCTGTTCTAGGGTTCTTGGGTAGATTATGGTTTATACCCGCTTGTATATATATTATATATGTAAATCCATATAGGTGTGATCTCCTATATGGATGTTAGCCTTCAATGGCGTTTTTGGTGTGTTTCTGGTGTTAGTGTGATGCACGTAAAGTGTTCGATAAAATGCCTGTGTGACATGCCTGTTACATGTTTCACAAAATGCCTGTGTGTATATGCCCGTTACATGTTTGAGAAAATGCCTGTGCGGTTGGGTTCATGAGCCTGTGAATGTATGCACGCTAAATGTTCGATACTGTGTCTGTGAAGTTATGCACACCAAGTGTTTGGTTTTATACCTGTGAAGGTATACATGCTAAGTGTTTGATGTTATGTCTGTGTGACTATGTGTGGCTATGTGTGCTGTGTTTTGTGAAACCCGGTAGCTGTGGAAGCTCGGGACTGTTTTGTGAAACCCGGTAGCTGTGGAAGCTTGGGACTGTTTTGTGAAACCTGGTAGCTGTGGAAGCTCGGGACTGTTTTGTGAAACCCGGTAGCTGTGGAAGCTCAGGACTGTTCTGTGAAACCTGGTAGTTGTGGAAGCTCGGGCCTATTTCATAGAACCCGGTGGCTGTGGAAGCCCGGAATTGTAAATGTTACCTTGTGTGGCTGTGGACCTGTTACCCTGTGTGGCTGAGGCAAAGGTTGTACATGTGACTTGTGTGTTGATGCTTGACTGGATTATAAACTGCTTGTACCTTGTTGTCACTACACTACACTTGTGCACGTCCACATGTAGATGATAGGAGCATGAGATGGGTCGGGGAGACATGATCCCTACTGAGTGACCTGACTAAATTGTGTCTATAGGTTTTGCAGCAAGTGCAATGGTCAAGTAATAAAATGGAGTATTAAGACTCCGGTTGTCGAACCCATAGGGAGGTAGCTAATGCTAGTTAAGCAGCAAACACTAAGCTAATAAGTTGATTTTATATCTGGACAATTGATTTTTGTTGTACAAATAGTTTGAACGAAAAATAATTAAATCAGAATGTTGGCAAGCTATTGGTATAGAAATTTCAGTAATTAAGGATCTAGGGTCACAATGTTTACCACCCAATCGATTGTAATAGTCTGGTTATGGCTCTTGTTCTTGATTTATGTTCTAGTTCATGTTCATGTTGATTATCTCCTACCTATCTTACATTTGGTCCATGCTAAGATAGATTTAAGGCTTTTATCCCATTTGGTCCATGTGAATAAAAGTGATCAAGGTAGATAAACAATCTAATAGTTGCAGACTTGGTCCATCATACAATATTAAATCTAATTCACTAGTGTTCCACCCTAGACAAGGGCTAAAATTACCTAATTATGCATAAACTAGGCATTTCTATTCAAGCAAATGAATTAAACAAGAACTGAATTTTATTTTATTGAACAACCATAACCAACCTGAATACAATAGATTGGGGGCTACATTGCTCCCCTAGATTAACAAAACTACTCCATAATCATGACAAAAGCAATAGAAATTACAGTACCAGGACAATAAAGGAAGAACCCAAGATGAACTAGGACTCCAGCCTCCAAAGACTCCGGCGTCTGTTGCCCCAAATCACTCCTTGCCAAAGACAATCCGATCTTTTAGCAATGGCTATAGCTCTTTTTCAGAACTCAGATCAGATTCTCTCACTCAAGATGATTTACAATGCCTCCAAAGACCCCTATTTATAGGATTTAGTAGGCCAAATTAGGGTTACAAAAGGTGTGCCCTAATTATAAATGTGGTCGCAGCCAAAATGACGTCGTTTTGGTTAATGACACTATTCAACGTTCTAGGCTCAATAACACTCAAACTACACCAAATTTGACCCCAGTTCTTTAGAGGAAAATGATGAAAACAACAAAACACATCATTTGGAGCTCAAAAATGCCTGCACACGAGAATGCACGTGAGAAGACCCTTTTCACGTGCAGTTCCAAATCATCCCAAATTTGCTCCAAAGCTTCCTCTTGAGTTGTAGAAGGCATCTAAGCAATAAAATCCTTGCACGTGAGAATGAACGTGAGAAAGCCTTTTCACGTGCACCTTGATTTTGCCTTCATTTTGTTTCCATCTTCTTCCTATAGCTTCCTCTTGAGTGTATGGAGTGATCTAGCCAAGGTGTGTGGGAAAAGGTTGCTCCAAAACCTGCCAAAAACACTCAAAAAGTACCACTATACACCAAATAGGGTCTTCCTAGGGGTTAGAGCAAATATGTGTAAAATATCATGCAAATAGGTACAAAACATACTCTAAAACACCCTAAGTAAGGCCTAGGATAACGGCATAAATGCACGTTATCAAATTCCCCCACACTTGAACCTTTGCTTGTCCTCAAGCAAAAAAGAAACAAACACACAGTCAAACTGAAAAGAAAGAATAAACTAACAAACAAGAGAGGCATGGTTTCCCAGGACATACAACTCTATCATGATGAAGTAGACATTCCAATAGCTAAAAATGAATCACAAGTTAATCAAAACATGCCCTTACTATCAAGTCCAACAACCATGTAATATCGTTACTAACAGTTCAGATAGAAGCAAACATGCAAGGATAAAATGAAACTTTGCTCCCCCTGAGAGTCCTTACCAAGGTTAGAGCAGCCTCACTCAAATATAACTTTCTTTTCTCTCCTCTCATGCCTTACTATCAATGCCTAATAGCTAAGGATCTACTCTTACACTCACTACTAGCTATTGATTAAGTTTTTGCCACGTAAACATGAGAGATCCCCATTGTGCTCGTCAAGGAAAACACACCCTCTAGTCTACTTTTTGCACCTCATACACTTTGCTTTGCTCAATGAACGCACACTCTACTCTAATGACTGATAAAACACATCTTGAGCCAAAGAATTGAGCTCAACATTCTAAATAAGCACAGCTGAGCCAGTATGGCTTTTATTCTGCAAAACTTTTGTTTTTTTTTGTTTTTTTTTAAACACACTTCTTTTAAATAATAACCTTACAAGGTTGCATTTTATACTCTCCTTTGATGGATTATTCACTCTGCTATTTTCCTCATACAACCCTTTTGTTGCACATAAGCAGCAATATTTTTTAAACTTTTTTTTTAAACAAAGCTAAGCTGAAATACTTGAATCACTAAGACCATACACCAAACACTGAGCCACGAACAGGTACTTTCTTATGCCTAAGTAACTCCAACCATTAAATAGCTAGTAATGAACATTAAGAGCAAATTGGTAACCCAATAACCCATAAAATACACTCAAAGGCAAGATAATGGTGCTCTCAAAAAGTATATGCCTATTTTGTACTCAACTGCAGGGTTTACAAAGCTCATCCTAACATAACATGCTCAGCTTACTATTCAAATGTCAGCTCCAAAATCATGGTGATATCATACAAAAAGTAAAGACATGCTCAACTAACTTATAACACACCTTAACGATTGAAACATCTTTATCACAACAAGATACTAAGGTGGTCAATATAGTTAACCAGAATTTGCATACCTTGGTAGCCATACACCTCACAGGCGAAACATACATTCACGGCAAAAACATAAAATAAAAATAAAGCATGCATGTAAACAAATAAGCAACCGGTTCAAGGGAAATCCCCCCCTATACTTAAACGATGCGATGCCCTCAGAGCATGGGAAAAGGAAAAAAGGAAGAAGACCGTTACCGGTTGGTGGGGATGCTGTAGTAAAAGATAACATGGGCCACCATTCTTCTAAGATGCGTGACAAAGTCAGCCGATGTTTCTCCTGTGAGCGCCCAAGTATCATTATGCTGCAATAGAGCTATCAAATAATAGCAGACAAAAATCCCACAACTAAATTGATCAGGTTGTTGGGGAAGCTCCATTTCATTGAAGTGCACCAGAGGAAACTTGGATGTCAACAGCCCTTCTTTTCTGAGTGCGTTTTTGATTTTTTTCAAGAAACCATGGACGAGCTTCTTCTTTCGTGTGGAAAACCCATGGGCTTGGCTCGGGTCATAAAGGACAGCATGGCCCAGACTCAGGTCCAACTGCAAGAGTACAAAGTGTCGATCAAGGAGGACCGGTATAAGAACCTCATGGACCTGGTGCCAAGAGCGATGTCCTTCTGCTGCACCATTCATCCGCCGGCGGAAAATGTGCTCCTCTAACGGCTGCTCATATATCTCGCACAGCATGATAGAGGTGTACTGTAACGACACAGTTTCACTTCCACAATTTCTTTTCCATGTTTTTATGCTCGAACCATCACAAATTCTTTTCCATGTTATCACGTTCAAACCATTTATCCATGCAATTACACACACTGTACACATTTCAGTTCTCATTAAACCACATTGCACAAACAGCAATTCCACAAGCATACAGCTCAAGTTGTCATAAAATCGAGTTAATCGAGTTGCCTGATTAAAACATGTTCTTCATATTTTCTCTCACATGCTTTATCTCGGTCAATCACACAAAGACAACCAATGCAACTAGTGCCCTAATGCCAATGCATGCAAATCCTACCTCAGGTCTGGACTACCCCAAGTACACCTTAGAGGCTCAAAGAGGACCGTGTTGATCAGGCACGTCCCTCCAGGTTCCTCCAAAGGACTCAAGATAACCAGATCCGCCCACTACCCTAGGCGAACCAGACCATGCTCTGATACCATATTGTCACGCCCCGGATTTCCAACCCGAGGGAACCGGTACGTGACTCCCCTTTTACCCACACGGAGGGCAAAGGGGTTAGGATACAAACCAAGAATATTACATTTAAAATATCCACAACACATTCAAGAAAGCAATGTTCATAAAAATAATCCAAACCAGTTTATTACAACGAAATCCTTTCCAATCACATCCCCACTGGGGTTACATCAATTCCAATAAAAATAACATAAACAGTAAAGTAAATAAGGTCTTCCACCTTGGGGTCCCACCTAACGCCTGTAGGTTCCTGTAAAGAAAACAACATGGTAGGAGGGGTGAGCAACCACGGCTCGTTAGGGATCATGTCTCCCCAACCCATCCCATGCACCTAATATCTACATGCCTTGTGTACCAGGTCTTTGTGTCGTGATACAATTATTCCACCAGATATAGTTACAAGGCTATAACAAAGAAACACAATCATATATGGGCTGGTACATAAACGATCCCGGGCTTCCACGCCACCGGGTTCCACAAAACAGTCCCGGGCTTCCACGCCCACCGGGTTCCACAAAACAGTCCCGAGCTTCCACGACCACCGGGTGTACAAGCAAACACGCAGCACACATGGCCATACAGGCATAACATCAAACACTTAGTATGCTTAGTCACACAGGAATAACATCGAACACTTAGCATGCATATATTCATAAGCTCATAAACCCAGCCACACAGATATAATCTCACCCATAATATGCACAGCCTCACAGGCATAATTCAAGCACTTGACGTGCATGGCCTCACAGGCATAATTTCAAACACATAATATGCACAGCCTCATAGGCATAATTTCAAACACTTGGCAGGCATATATACATATATCCAAACAACACGCCATTGAAGGCCAACATCCATATAGGAGATCACACCTATATGAATTTACATATAAATAATATAATAACAAGAACGATATCCAACGGTTTATTCACCACAGGGCCTAATCCCCGGATTAGGTACAAGAAGACAGAACCCCTACCTTGAAAACGTCCTCCTGCTCTTGCTCCCGCGCTAGACGCCGTCCTCCCCACGCAAGACGCTCCAGCAGAACTCCAGCAGCTCTCCTTCCCTCTCTCCCTCTCTCTGCGACGGCTGGTGGAGCAACAAACCCTAAACCTAAAACAAGGAGTCTCCTCATCCTTATATAGACCTCCCATTATCAAAACGACGTAGTTTTGATTAGGTGAATCCCAGCATCAAAACGACGTAGTTTTGATCTCACAAGTTAGCACCTTTCCGCACCCATATAGGCCAAAATACTTAGAATTTCAACATGGTCCTTTGGAGAAAGTTCATTAGAATGACAAAACCAAGGGAACCATGCAAAAATATGCCTGCATGCCAATTTGCATGTGAATTCCCCAATTCACGTGCAACTCCAAATGCACTCCAAATGCTCTCAAACTTCACCCCTAGCCTCCTTGCATCATTTAGAGGACAACCACACTTGCACGTGAAATGGACCCAATTCACGTGCACCTCACATACACGTCCATTTGGCCTGAAACTTCTGTGGTAGATAGAGGACATCATTCTAAGCATCTTTCCTTTTGCACGTGAATTCATTGGAGTCCATTTACTGGGTCAAAATCGAGAAAAACTCCACTCAGAAGGTAAAACTGACTAACTCAAGGTATGGGTCCTTACATGTACTGAGCCATAGGGTAGTCGTTGGGCTCAGCCTCTACCATGTGTCGCATCGTACGGCAGAATAAGTCAACGTCATTGGAAGATAAGTACTCATCGGCTAGGATACGCTGCAAATAAGATGACGTGAAGACTTCTGAATCACGTGTAAAACGCGATTATCTTCCTGCGATTACTCATCAGCAGTGGAGAGGGCCGGATGAAGATGAATGTAGATGGGCTCCCCTAAATTATCTTCCTGGGGAGCTTCTGATGACGCGCCGGACCACCATTGCAATGGCTGGATTAAGGGAACTAGGGCCTGTGAAGAGCTGGGCCCTGCTGATGGTGTGAAATAAACAGGAGCTGCTGGAGGAAAGGGTGGAGCGGCGTAGGGCTTAGCCTCCTGCGGATATTGTGGGTACTCCGGTGTCTCTTCGCTATGTGCAGCATGCTGCTGGACCGGAGGTGACGGTGCGTCAAATGGATCCTCCCCAAGAGGTGTAGGAGTTTTCTTCTTCTTCTTCCCCAGGGCTTTCCAGATCTTACCAAGCAGACCTTTGACTTCCTTCTGCTCCTTGAGGATGAGAGTTTGATTTTTCTTCAGCAGCCCGATCTCCTGGACGGTTTCCGCCTGTGCCTCTTGTAGTTGAGCAGTTTGTCTCCATAAATCTTCATAAGAAGCAGCAGGAGTTGATTCCGGGGCTTCCCATGGTCAAGAATATGGACGAGAGCTTCCTTGTTGGTCTTGAGCGATGTAGTCGAGCAACTCATCCAGCTGAAGTCTTGTGATGTGGCCATTAGTGAAGGCCTAGTTAAGAACGTCAGCTTCACTGATAACTTGGCCACTGAAGCCTTGGAAGAAATTATAGACTTCTTCCTTGTGAACGTTGAACTGCATGTACATGGCAGTCAACTGAAAGATGTGCTGTCGGCGGGCATTCATGGGAGTGGAGGTGTCCTTAAACTGCTCAGTGGGTCGCTCCATATGCACGCTATGACGTGAAGGCTATGGCGCGGCGTGGATACTATCTCCCCATTTGCCCTTGTAACTAACGCCTAAGGCACCCTCTAGATGGAGAACTCGTAACCGCAGGTTATCCGGCAAAACAGTGGGGACTACTTGAGCACTAAGATGCCCATATTGATACTGCAGAAGCATACTAAGTAGTTGACCATATAAACATTTGTGAATATCCCGTTTCCACGGTTTAAAAATCTCAGCAGCCCAATCAATATGTAACTGCCGATCGATGCAAAACATAAACTCCAAATGGGACTTAGGGACTGAGTCTACGCCACTAGTCTATAACAGTAAGCACCTCTCTACCAAATTGGCAAGGCAATGGTATTTCCCGTGAAATCCGTTTTTAGTAAGTTGCCGATGTTTCCCAAATTCCTTATTATACTATAAAGCTCTAACATAATCTCCTAAGTTCAAGTCAGGTATGGCATGCATGGGATGTGGCAGCTCAAAGCAGTCTCTCAACATAGCAGGGGAAATAGAAATTAAGACACCTTGAACCTCCTCAATGATCTCATCATCTTCCTCATTGACATAAACTGAATTATAAAAGTCTAACATGGCAGGGTAATATAGATCACTGCGAGCGCATACTAACCTTCTCAGTCCCAAAGCTTGCAGCTTTGTCATAACTTCTTCAGTCCAGTCAAGCGTGGAGGACTCCAGGATCTCCCAATCAAGTACATTCCCCATGAAGATCGTGTCGGCTTCTCTCAATGCCGAAGGCAAAGAGGTGGCAGAGGCTTCAGGACTGCCTTCTCCTTGGCGGGCTCTTCTTGTGCGCACCATGACTAACCCAGAAAGGAATTTGCTCTCAGCAGGAAGGAAGAAGAAAGTATGAGATGTGAGTTTCAAGCTTGGAGCCCCTCCCTTTTTATAGTGATTCGCCACAAGGGGAAAAGACGAAAATGACCCTCTTAAAGTGCTCCATCATTTTCACGTGCAGACCCAAGAATACTCTAGAAGATGCCAGCTAGCTCCCACCGAAATTTCAGACTGATTGGCCAAAGGTAGGTGTGCACGTGAAAAGCGTGATTTCACGGGCAGGGCTTCGATGAATCTAGACACTTCCAGCTGTCTTCCACCAAAATTTGAGATCGAAAAGACGCGTCTATCCTTGTGCACGCGAAAAGCGTTTTCACGGGCAGGTCTCAGAAAGGTCTAGAAGATGCTAGTTGCCTTTGTGCAGAGTTTCAGATCGATTGGACCATCCTACCCTTGTGCATGCGAAAAGCCTTTTCACGGTCAGGGCCGTTTTTGTCCAAATTTCACCAGTGGGTCACGGATGAACTGTAGATTCATTATACATGTGAACGTGAAATACTGCTTCTCACGGGCAAGCTGGTTGACACCCTAAATGAAGCCCAAAGTTGCTGAAATTTGACAGGCTAGTAGCCCATCTCCCAAGGACAAAAACGTGTCAGTTAGTGGGCCCAAAATACCATCTCATAATCAATAACTTCATCTCCTTGGTTTAGCAATAGATTATAGTGGGCCCCTCTGATTCAATTCAACTGGGCTTGGATGTGGGCCTTAGAAAAGTTATCTAAAGTTCTGATACATAGGCCCAAGTAAGCCCAAGCAGACATAAGTTCCATCAAGAAATATGGGCCTAGGCCCTAGTTCAAATGCTACAAATAAAATTAAACAAAGCAGATATGCACTCCCTACAGACTATGGGTTAAAGCACACAATAAAAATATCCCAATAAAATAAAATAAAATAAAATAAAAAGGAAAAGAAATCACCATGGGTTGCCTCCCATGAAGCGCTGAGTTTAGGTCTTTAGCTTAACCGTCCCCTCTGTCAAGTTGTGCTCAGAGTGAAATGATCAACCTCCTTAACATGGTCCTAAATGTAGTAAGGCTTCATACGCTGACCATTTACTTTGAATATTTGCCCAGAGGTTGATTGGAGTTCAACACTGCCATATGGGAAAACCTTTATAACAGTATAAGGTCCCATCCACTTAGATCGCAGCTTTCCAGGGAAGAGTTTAATTCTGGAATTAAAGAGAAGCACCTTTTGTCCTGGTTCAACAGTAGAGGGGCTGATCTTCTTATCATGTCTGAGTTTAGACCTCTCCTTGTACAGCTTAGCACTCTCATAGGCATTGACGCGAAATTCCTCCAACTCATTTAGTTGGTGCAATCGTAGTTCAGCAGCAACATTGGGATCCATGTTCAGCTTTTTAACTGCCCAAAATGCCTTGTGTTCCAATTCAACAGGCAAGTGGCAGGCCTTTCCATATAGTAGATGATAAGGAGACATTCCAATGGGTGTTTTGAATGTTGTGCGGTAAGCCCACAACGCCTCATCGAGTTTTAGAGACCAATCTTTTCGATTTGCCTCCCACTGTCTTCTCCAAAATTTGCTTGATCTCACGGTTTGAGACTTCAGCTTGGCCGTTTGCTTGTGGATGATAAGCTAAAGTACGCCTATGTTGAACTCCATATTTGTTTACGAGCTTTTGAAAAAGCTTATTGCAGAAGTAACTCCCTTCATCACTGATAATTGCTCTAGGTGTTCCAAACCCGCTGAATATGTTGCGGCGAAGGAACTTGGTAACTACTTGAGCATCATTCTTCCTAGTGGGTATAGCTTCAACCCAATTTGAGAGGTAATCAACAACTAGAAGGATGTAGGAAAACCCATCTGATGGTGGGAACGGTCCCATGAAATCGATTCCCCATATATCAAAAAGTTCTACTGGCATAATGCCAGTTTGGGGCATCTCTTGCTTCCTTGCAAGTCCTCCTGTTCTTTGACACTGATCACATGACTTAACAAAGGTGTATGTGTCCTTGAACATGGTTAGCCAGTAAAACCCACTTTGTAGGATCTCTGCCACCGTTCTTTGCACTCCTAAATAGCCAGCATAATCAGATGAATGACAATGCCTCAATATGCTGTCCACTTCCTCTTCTGGCACACATTTTCTGATGATCTGATCAGCACATTGCCTGTAGAGGATAGGTTCATCCCAAATGTATCTTCTTGCATTAAAGAGGAACCTCTTCTTTTCCTGATAAGTGAACTCGGCAGGTACATAGTCGCATGCATGGTAGTTCACTATATCAGCAAACCATGGCATCTTTGCTTCAGCTACAAAGAGCTGCTCATCAGGGAAGGTGTCAGAAATAGTAAAACCTTGAGTACTACCTTCCCCTAGCTCCAGCCTTGATAAATGGTCTGCCACAGTGTTGGAAGTCCCCTTCAAGTCTTTAATCTCTAGATCAAACTCTTGGAGTAACAAAACCCATCTGATCAACCTGGGTTTAGCATCCTTCTTGCTGAACAAGTATCTCAAGGCAGCGTGGTCGGTGTAAACAATTACCTTAGTTCCCAATAGATACGACTGAAACTTATCACAAGCAAACACCACAGTGAGTAACTCCTTCTCTGTAGTAGTGTAATTGAGCTGGACCTCATTGAGTGTGCGACTGGCATAATATATTGCCCTAAAAATCTTGTCCCGTTTCTACCCAAGTACCGCTCCGACTGGAAAGTCACTTGTATCACACATCAGCTCAAAGGGTTGCGACCAGTCTGGAGCTACTATGATAGGTGTTGAACTGAGCTTCTCTTTCAGCACTGTAAATGCCTGAAGATAGTTGTCAGAAAACACGAAAGGAACATCCTTCTCTAAAAGCATGCTTAGGAGCTTGGCAATTTTGGAGAAATCTTTGATGAACCGCCGATAAAACCCTGCATGACCTAGAAAGCTCCAGATGCCCTTCACATTGGTGGGAGGAGGTAGACTCTCAATGGTGGAGATCTTCGCTCTGTCTACTTCCAACCCAGCTGCGAACACTCTATGCCCAAGGACGACTCCTTCCTTGACCATGAAGTGACACTTCTCCCAGTTCAAGACCAAGTCATTTTCCTTGCATCGGATCAACATGGTTTCCAGATTTCTGAGGCAGATGGAGAACGATGAACCAAATACCGAGAAGTCATCCATAAAGACTTCCATAATGTCCTCCACCAACCCTTGAAATATTGCCATCATGCACCTCTGGAAAGTAGCAGGTGCGTTACAGAGACCATATGGCATACGCCTGAAAGCATACGTGCCAAAAGGGCACGTGAATGTAGTCTTCTCTTGATCCTCTGGGGCAACTGCTATCTGGTTGTATCCGGAATAACCGTCCAGAAAACAATAATACGGGTAGCCAGCTAACCGATCTAGCATTTGATCAATGAAAGGTAACGGAAAGTGGTCCTTACGAGTAGCTTTGTTCAGCTTGCAGTAGTCGATGCACACGCGCCACCCGGTCACTGTGCGAGATGGAATGAGCTCGTTCTTCTCATTGCGTCTCACTGTCATGTCGCCCTTCTTGGGAACCACTTGCATTGGACTAACCCAGGAGCTATCTGAAATGGCATATATGATGTCCGCTTTCCTCCACTTCAGAATCTCCTTGCCAACGACTTCCTTCATTGTAGGATTGAGCCTGCGTTGGCGCTCTATAGTAGGAGTATAAGACTCCTCCATCAGTATCTTGTGCATGCAGACTGTTGGACTTATACCTTTTATATCATCCAGAGACCACCCCAGGGCCTGCTTATGCTCCCTTAAGACTTCTAGTAGCTGTCTGGTTTCTTCTACTGTTAAGGACGCAGCTATTATCACAGGGTAATGCCCCAGTGTATCCAAAAACTTGTACCTCAGATGTTCTGGGAGTTGCTTCAGAACTGGCAAGGGTTCCTTGCTTGCGGAGGATGCAGTTGAGGAAGGCGCTGCTTAGCTCGGTCTTCCAGCACTTCATAAGTCTCTTCTGGTTCTGCCTCAGCAAAATTCACCTGTTGCAATTCGTGATCCACACTTTCAGTGATCAAGCTCTCTTCGAAGTAGCTGTCTATGAATTCAGCAATCTGATCAATCCAATAGCTGCTGGAATGATCATTCGCCTTGCGCATTGAATGCTCCATGTTGAACACCATTGCGTCTTCATCCACACGCAGTGTCAACTCCCCTGAGTTTACATCGATCAAGGCCCTTCCGGTACTCAGGAATGGCCTTCCAAGAATCAGTTGGACTCCTTTATCTTCCTCCATTTCCAAAACAACAAAGTCCACTGGGAAGATAAAGTGATCCACCTTGATTAAAACATCTTCAATGATGCCCGCCGGCTTTCCTATCGAGCGATCAGCAAATTGTAAAGATATGGAAGTGGGCTTTATTCCAGTCAAGCCCAGTCACCGATAGATGGACATTGGCATCAGATTTATACTCGCCCCTAAATCACATAGGGCTTGCTCCAATTGCGAGGTGCCAATGGTGCAGGTCAGAGTGAAACTACCCGGATCTTTAAGCTTGGGTGGTAGCTTGTGCTGCACCACTGCACTGATGTCATTTGTGAGAGCCACAATCTCACAATCAGTGTAGCTTCTCCTCTTGGACAGCAGATCCTTTAAAAATTTGACGTCGCCAGGCATCTGTTCCAAGGCTTCTATGAATGGGATGTTCATCTCCAGCTGCTTGAATACGTCTAAAAATTTCTGGAACTGAGCATCTAATTTCTTTTTCCTCAGCCTTTGGCATAGGAGGTTTATATGGAACGAGAGTGCTAGCTTCAAGCTGACTGGCTATCGGTTGACTACTCCCAACCTTTTCCTTCTGGTCCTTATGCTGCTCAGCACCTCCTTCTTTAGCTTCCTCCTGGGAGTGCTGTTCCGACTCCTCCTTGTTTGGCTCAATTTTCTTCTCTCCAGCTAGTAGTTCTTTCCCACTTCTAAGCATTATAGCTTTGCATTGCTCCCTTGGGTTGACCTCCGTATTACTGGGAAAAGTATTTGATGAAGATGGCCTAACTGCATTTGCTAGCTGGCCAATCTGCTGCTCTATATTCTTCATAGCAGCTCCAAGATCCTGGATAGAAGTGGTAAGGGACTCAATCCACGTCTCCCCCTTACTCATTCTGTCAGTTGCTTGCTTAGCAAATTGATAAAAGAAGTTCCGCATCTCTTCATTCTTTGCCTTCTCTTTGGGCTGAGAATGTTCTCCATACTGTGCTGCTCCAGTAGCAGGGACCTTATTCTGCCTTTGCCATACGTAAGGCTATTGTTGAAATTGTTGAATTCCTCCCTGGTTCTGGAAGTTGTTGGGCTGAGGAGGATTCTGGTACTGATTTGGATTCTGAAATTGTCTCTAGAATCCTCCACCTCGATTCCCAACATATCGAGCTTCTTCATATAGCTGAGCTGCAGCCGTATCTTTAGTAATTGCCTTGGGTTGCTCAGCTCTGCCCTCCATGCGAACAGCCATCACTGACATTTGCTCTGTCAGCAACTCCATCTTCCTTGTCAACTCATCAAACTGAGTTGAATTTGATGAGTTTGCTACCGCAGCCACCGGCTCAGCTCTAGGACGCCTGTCATTGGACCATTGGCAGTTGGACAATGCCATTCGCTCTATAAGCTCCACTGCTGCAGAAGGCTCAATCATCATGAACGCTCCTCCAGCGGCTGCATCTATCATGCTCCTTGTATTTGCATGCAGACCCGCATAAAAAGATTCGACTTGTAACCATTCTGGCCTGCCATGATTAGGACACCTCCTAAGCAAGTCTTTGAATCGCTCCCAGGCCTCGTATAGCGACTCATCACCATGCTGGGTGAATTGATTTATTTGGCTCCTTAAATGAATAACTCTTGTTGGTGGAAAGTACTTGGAGAGAAACTTCTCCACCATTTGGTTCCATGTGTGTATGCTGCCAGCAGGTAGGGACTGGAATCAACCAAGAGCTCGGTCCTTCAGTGAAAACGGGAAGAGTCGCAACTTAATGGCATCATCCGAGACTCCATTGATTTTGATGGTGTCACAAATTTGCAAGAATCGCGCTAGATGGTTGTGTGGGTCATCTAGTGCCGAGCCTCAGAATGCATCTTGCCCCACCATCTGCAGTAGCACAGGCTTCAGCTCGAAGTTATTTGCTTGGACCGGCACCCTTCTAATGCCTGAGTACTCATCCGACATTACAAGTCTAGCATAGTCCATGAAGGTCCTAGGCTGATAACCTCCTTGGCCGTTGTGTCCCTGATCTTCTCTTGCTCTGTTTTCAGCCATAATTTCTTCACACAAGGTATGTAAGCCTTCCAACTGCTGTTCAGCTGCAGCTAATACCTTCTAAGCCCTTCGCTGCTCTCGCAACGTCCGTTCGATTTCGGGATCGTATGGTAACAACTCACCCCTGGTGTGATGCATACACAGAGGAATTTTCTCAAACACCTATGGTGCACCCCTGCAAAGTAGCAAAAACAAAGAAATACCAGGTAACACCGTACTAGAAAATTACAAGAAAGTAAAAATCCAGTTCACAAATAAACTTAAGCACCTAATGTCACTTAATCCTAACAACGTTTGGCTTGCCTTCCCGGCAACGGCGCCAAAAACTTGACCCGACTAAATTGTGTCTATAGGTTTTACAGCAAGTGCACTGGTCAAGTAATAAAATGGAGTATTAAAACTCCGGTTGTCGAACCCATAGGGAGGTAGCTAATGCTGTTAAGCAGCAAGCACTAAGCTAATAAGTTGATTTTATGTCTGGACAATTGATTTTTGTTGTACAAATAGTTTGAACGAAAAATGATTAAATCAGAATGTTGGCAAGCTATTGGTATAGAAATTTCAGTGATTAAGGATCTAGGGTCACAATGTTTACCACCCAATCGATTGTTATAGTCTGGTTATGGCTCTTGTTCTTGATTTATGTTCTAGTTCGTGTTCATGTTGATTATCTCCTACCTATCTTACATTTGGTCCATGCTAAGATAGATTTAAGGCTTTTATCCCATTTGGTCCATGTGAATAAAAGTGATCAAGGTAGATAAACAATCTAATAGTTGCAGACTTGGTCCATCATACAATATTAAATCTAATTCACTAGTCTTCCACCCTAGACAAGGGCTAAGATTACCTAATTATGCATAAACTAGGCATTTCCATTCAAGCAAATGAATTAAACAAGAACTGAATTTTATTTTATTGAACAACCATAACCAACCTGAATACAATATATTAGGGGCTACATTGCTCCCCTAAATTAACAAAACTACTCCATAATCATGACAAAAGCAATAGAAATTATAAGAAAGAACATGATTAGAGTACCAGGACAATAAAGGAAGAACCCAAGATGAACTAGGACTCCAGCCTCCAAAGACTCCGGTGTCTGCTGCCCCAAATCACTCCTTGCCAAAGACAATCTGATCTTTTAGCAATGGCTATAGCTCTTTTTCAGAACTCAGATCAGATTCTCTCACTCAAGATGATTTACAATGCCTCCAAAGACCCCTATTTATTGGATTTAGTGGGCCAAATTAGGGTTACAAAAGGTGTGCCCTAATTATAAATGTGGTCGCAGCCAAAACGACGTCGTTTTGGTTAATAACACTATTCAACGTTCTAGGCTCAATAACACTCAAACTACACCAAATTTGACCCCAGTTCTTTAGAGGAAAATGATGAAAACAACAAAACACATCATTTGGAGCTCAAAAATGCCTACACGCGAGAATGCACGTGAGAAGACCCTTTTCACGTGCAGTTCCAAATCATCCCAAATTTGCTCCAAAGCTTCCTCTTGAGTTGTAGAAGGCATCTAAGCAATAAAATCCTTGCACGTGAGAATGAACGTGAGAAAGCCTTTTCACGTGCACCTTGATTTTGCCTTCATTTTGTTTCCATCTTCTTCCTATAGCTTCCTCTTGAGTGTATGGAGTGATCTAGCCAAGGTGTGTGGGAAAAGGTTGCTCCAAAACCTGCCAAAAATACTCAAAAAGTACCACTATACACCAAACAGGGTCTTCTTAGGGGTTAGAGCAAATATGTGTAAAATATCGTGCAAATAGGTACAAAACATACTCTAAAACACCCTAAATAAGGCCTAGGATAACAGAATAAATGCACGTTATCACTGAGTTGTGGTTGCTCACCCCTCCTACCGTGTCGTTTTCTTCAGAGACCTACAGGCGTTAGGTGGCAACCAAGGAAGACCTACTTGTGGCTTGCTTATTGTTCTTGAATTTTGTTGTTTTTATGAACTTTGTAACCCAGTGGGGAGATCTTGTAATGTGGAGCTTAACGTAATAAATGTAATGTTTGAACTTCATAAATATTTGGTTGTCTCTGAATATAAAATGTGATGCGTACGTTGTATTCTAACCCCTTTATCCAAACCCGGGTAAAGGGAGGGTCACGTTTCGGTCTCCTCGGGTTGGAAATCCGGGGCGTGATAGTATGGTATCAGAGCATGGTCTAGTTGGCCTAGGGTAGTGGGCGGACTTGGATATCTTGAGTCCTTTGGAGGAGCCTGGAGGGACATGCCTGATCAACATGGTCCTCTTTGAGCCTCTAAGGTGTACTTGGGGTAGTTTAGTCTTGTGGTAGGGTTTGCATACATGGGCATTAGGGCACTAGTTGCATTTGCTTATGTGTGTTTGTGTGGATGTTGTACATGTGGAAAAAAAAATGCTATGTGCAATGTGGATTGAACTGTGACAATGTGAATAATGTGATAAGGTGTGAACTGTGCAACTCTGATTCTTCTTGAAGTACCTTGAGCATGACTGCAAGGAAAGGTCCTTGTTCATTTGAGCTGTGTGCACTGTGAACTGAACTGTGTGCAATGTTGATTGATGCAATGTGTGAAATGTGTGTGATGCTATGTAGTACTTGACTTGATAATGGGGTAGAGGTAGTGAAACTCGATAGTTGTCGAACATGTTCTGACGTTTATGCTTCTTACTTCATGTAGTAAGAATGCCACCGAGGAGAGTGACTCATGCGTCCGGGGCAGTGGCTGATGAGTCATCTGCCCATGAGGGTCTGGGTGCGGGGCAGTCCATTGGAGGACATGCGCTGTTGCTGGCGCAGCTGCGAGAGGGCATCCGATTGGAAGTCCAAGAGCTAAGGCAAGGCATACAGCAAGAGGTTCGGGAGGAGGTGCGCCATGAGATGGCGGCACAGCAAGTGGTGCCACCACCACCACCACCAGTGGGGGGGCTATCTCGTGAGCGTGTGACATGCCTGTTACATGTTTTACAAAATGCCTGTGTGTATATGCCCATTACATGTTTGGGAAAATGCCTGTGCGGCTTGGTTCATGAGCCTGTGAATGTATGCACGCTAAATGTTCGATACTGTGTCTGTGAAGTTATGCACACCAAGTGTTTGGTTTTATACCTGTGAGGCTATACATGCTAAGTGTTTGATGTTATGTCTGTGTGACTATGTGTGGCTGTGTGCTGTGTTTTGTGAAACCCGGTAGCTGTGGAAGCTCGGGACTGTTTTGTGAAACCCGGTAGCTGTGGAAGCTCGGGACTGTTTTGTGAAACCCGGTAGCTGTGGAAGCTCGGGACTGTTTTGTGAAACCCGGTAGTTATGGAAGCTCGGGACTGTTTTGTGAAACCCGGTAGCTGTGGAAGCTCAGGACTGTTCTGTGAAACCCGGTAGCTGTGGAAGCTCAGGCCTATTTCATAGAACCCGGTGGCTGTGGAAGCCCAGAATTGTAAATGTTACCTTGTGTGGCTGTGGACCTGTTACCCTGTGTGGCTGAGGCAAAGGTTGTACATGTGACTTGTGTGTTGATGCTTGACTGGATTAGAAACTGCTTGTACCTTGTTGTCACTACACTGCACTTATGCACGTCCACATGTAGATGATAGGAGCATGGGGTGGGTGGGGGAGACATGATCCCGACTGAGCTGTGGTTGCTCACCCCTCCTACCGTGTTGTTTTCTTATAGGGACCTACAGGCATTGGGTGGGAACCAAGGAAGACCTACTTGTGGCTTGCTTATTGTTCTTGAATTTTATTGTTTTTATGAACTTTGTAACCCCAGTGGGGAGATCTTGTAATGTGGAGCTTAATGTAATAAATGTAATGTTTGAACTTCATAAATATTTGGTTTTGTCTTTGAATATAAAATGTGATGTGTACGTTGTATTCTAACCCCTTTATCCAAACCCGGGTAAAGGGAGGGTCACGTTCCGGTCTCCTACGGTTGGAAATCCGGGGCGTGACAGTTAGATTCATCAAAACCGACATGGATAGATTCTTCAACTTTGAAAAGTCTTCTATTTAAAACGCGATAAGCCTTGCTATGTAACGAGTATCTGACAAAGATCCCATCATCGGATTTTGGCTCAAATTTACTCTGGGCCTCTTTGTCGTTGTTTAACTCGTAGCAAGCACACCCAAAAGCTTTGAAATGAGAGATTGATGGCTTCCAGCCTCTCCGCATCTCATAGGGTGTTTTCATGGTAAACTTATTAATATCAGTTCTGTTCTGAGCATAGCATGCAGTGGACATAGCTTCAGCCCATAGACTGAGAGGAAGCTTTTCCCCTGCAAACATAGATATACTAGCTTTGACTAAAGTGCGATTCCTACGCTCAACAACTCCATTTTGTTGTGGAGTCCTAGGCATAGAGAAGTTGTGATGAATGCCCTATTTAAAACAATATGATCTCATATCTGAAAAATTAAATTCCGTACCATGATCACTCTTGATGCATTTGATGCTCAGTCCTTGTGAATTGCTTATCCAGTCGAAGAGATCTACAAGATGTTCAAAGGTTTGGTCCTTTGATTTCAGGAACATCACCCATGTATGCCTAGTGAAGTCATCGATAACCATGAGGGTATATCTCGCACTAGCAAGGGAAGCAATAGAAATTGGACCACAGATGTCCATATGAAGAAGTTGTAAAGGAGCAGTTATTGAATTAACTAATTTGCTCTTAAAGCTATGCTTAGTCTGCTTGCCAAGTTGGCATTCTCGATAGAGTGAGTCTCTGAAGTATTTATGTTTGGCTAGACCATTGACCAAATCAAGCGACTCTAGTTTAGACAAGGTTTTAAAATTTTAATGAGCGCAACGCTTGTGCCATAGCCAACTTTCTTCATTTGATGCTGTTGTGAGGAAGCATACAGGATTAGAAGAATTATTTCTTAAGACCACTGAATATATGTCCCCATCTCTTGATCTGGATAGCTTAATATATCCGAATAAGTTTTTCCTAACTGTATAGGTGTTGGACATAAAGGAAACAATGAATCCTTTATCACATAAATTACTGACACTCAGCAGATTATACTTCAAACCTTCGACTAGTGCAACTTTAGTTATTGATACACAGCCGTTGGTTAAAGTGCCATACCCCACAGTCTTACCTTTACTGTTGTCGCCATATGATATGGATGGTCTTCATTTGTCAGTAACATATACGAGTAGAGACTTATCACCCGTCATATGTCTGGAGCATCCGCTGTCGAGTATCCACTTGCTTTGATTGATCTTTGACTTTAAGTGGTCCAGCAATGAGTTCCAGAGATGCTCCTGCAAGACAACAGATTACACTTTTGGTGCCCAAACTTGTCTCGGGCGGTTAGGAGAAACAACAACAGTGTTAACAGTTCTGGATTTTGCTTTGTTAAGAACTTAAGCTTTCCATGTTGACTTTACTTTGTTAGTATTAGTTGCTTCTTTTATTTGGGTTTTCTTGGGAGAGTTACTCCTTTGAGATTTAGATTTCAATTTGCTAGAAGAACCCTTTTTGATGAACTGATCTCTATTAATATGAACTTGATTACAAAGCCAGTCATTAGATAAACTCCAACACTCATATTGATAATGGCCTATTTCTCTACAGATGGAATAGATACTTTGATGCGGAACGAAAACAAGGGATACAGGTTTCTTAGGTTTAACAAGTTTTCTACTCTGTTCCCTATGGCCTAGTCCTTTGCGATTGGGTGACGCGCTCTTGGCCATAGATGCGTCAGCCTTAGCCTTTCCTTTCTTTCTTGGTGCTACAGTTTCGGCTTTAACTGCGGCAGCCTTCCCTTCATCTTTAGGTATAGTTGCTACTGTTTTGGGATTAGCAGTAACAGCCTCTCTTCCACAATCATAAACTATGGTGCCACCTGAAATAAAATCATCCAATGGTTTAGATGTACTAACAAGATAAAGGTTGGTTAGTTTCGGAATGTAGTTCGACAGACACTCAATAGCTTATGTGGAGGATAATGGTTCAGAGCCAAGGCCATGTTTAACTCGGATATCATTCGAATCCGTCCTAAACGTAGAGGCTATTTTCCCTGATTTTAGCCACTTATGATTTATTTCTTTTTTCCTTTTCAAGTTCGTTCTCGAGACTTTTAAGATTAATAGTTAGGCCGTTCAGGTTGGTATTTAGCAAATGATTTTCAGCTCTAAGATCGTGATACCAAGCCTCTTTGTTCCTAAAGTCAGCTATGTCTTTTTTAAGTTTAAAAACAGTGTATTCAAGACGCTTAGCCTGACTACTCATGTGTTTGTACATTTGAGTAATTATTAATCTCTCATTCTTTTTATGATCATGTTCAGAAGTAAGAGATTCTAATATACTCATAAGCTCAGAGATAGAAGCTACCTCAGTGTTTACCATGAGGCAGATGTTCAGCTTCTCGGTTAGCTCATCATTAGAGGATTCCTCCTCTTCTTTCGAGCCACGGACGTATTTCGAGAAGAACGCCTTTCTCTTGTTCTTGCTATTTTTTGAGGTGGAGTGTCGGGGTTTAACCTTGTCACTTTTGTCAGCCATCTTCGATTTAGATTTACAATCCTTGGCCTAATGACCCGGTTTCCCACAGTTGTAGCAGTCTTGGGAAGTAAAATCCGATCGCTCCTTTCTTCTTGATAATGATGAGGAGCCTCTTCTGAACCCTTTTCTGCTTTTCCTTAGGAACCGCTCGAAGGATTTGACCAGAAGAGCTATTTCTTCTTCAACATCCGAGTCAGAGTTCTCTGACTCTTCCGTATCATCATCACGTTGTATGCTCATACATTCTGTAGCTTTAAAAGCTACCCCCTTTTCTTTCTGAGCAATTTTCTTATCTCGGTCAGTGTATTTGAACTTGACCTCATGAGTCCGTAGCTTGCCATAGAGTTCTTCAAGGGGAGCATAATGCCAGTTCTTGTCTGCCTGCATCTGGAGCTACTTGGAGTAGTAGCGATCCGGCAAGGAACAGAAAAACTTGTCATTGATTTGGAATTGTGTGTAATGCTTATTGACAGTTTTCAAGTCAAAAATGAGCTTGCTGAATCTTCGATAGATGCTCCTGAAGGATTCGCCAGGTTTGTGAGCGAAGCTCTCAGAGTTCCTGAGAGTACAAATGATGTTCTGCATTTGAGATTGACTTCCCTCATAGAGGATTGTCAGTTTATTTGAGATAGCTTTCGTTGTCGTACAGCCCTGGACGTCCGTAAAAGCTTCGAAGTCTAAAGACGATGTTACATATGTCAGAGTCTTTTCACTAGCGTATTGTCAGGCTCTTTCTTCATTGGTAAGTTTAGCATCAGTCTTTGGCCTTCTAACTCCATTTTCTCCGATGGTCATCAGAATAGGTAGCTCCTAATAAAGACACAGCTACATGAGATGATCATGACATATCATGAAAATTCTCATGCGAGCTTTCCATTGGGAGAAAAGCTTAGGTGTGAATTTTGGCAGTTTTGTCAGAGTGAAGCCAGAATTCCGTTGTTGAGGAGCAGCTGGAGCAGTGGGTTAAGCACTTGTGCTCAGATCAACGTTTTCGTTGCTACTGCAGTTGGGGAGGGGCTCTTGTGCACCTCCAACGTTAAGTCTAGTGTTGAACAGGCTCTCTACTTTGAGCAGGTAGACTTGCTCTGATACCACTTGTTGGTCCTTGGCAGCCCAGAGGGGGGGCGAGGGTGAATAGGCTCTTGTCGAAAACTCTTTTTCCTCTTCGGCACAATACTTATATGGTTAAACAATAAAATCAGTGCAAAAGATACCAAATAGTGGAAGTATTATGTTTTATTATCAGAAGATAATTACGACAAAATATTAGCAAATTATACAAGGTTCTGTTTACAATTACAAGATACCAAATAGTGAAAGGTTCCTCTTGTCGAAAACTCTCTTGCGCTCTGTTTACAATTGCTCACACACTAGCCAATTTAATCTCTAAGAGCTCTTGTACATGTATGTGCATATATAAAAATATACAAGGTTTAATATATATATATATATATATATATATAGACATCCTTGGGAGATAATCTTGGAACATGAACTAAGTCTCCGTATTCTTAGAGTCTTCGACTCTACGGCTACGACCTTTCAGCTATAACTCTCAGCCTCCAAGATCTTCGAGTTTGTAAGTTTGGCAATTTCTTTAGAATGACTGTATCCCTTGAGTCTACGACTCTACGACCCTTGAGTTACAATTTCATTTGTTTGCCAGTCTTTATGGCATCGACTCTTTGACCTTCGACCTACGAGTCTGCGAGTCCTATTTTCTTAACAGTTTTCTAAGGTTTCGACTCTACGACCCTAGAGTCTACGAGTCTACTTTACGTTCTGTTAATTGACTTAGGCGCTCTCAGGGACTCTACATTTCTACGGGCTTCGAGTCTTCGAGTCATTCGAAGTTGGTTACTATTCTTTAGAATTCTTCGACTCTACGAGTCTCTGAATTTTTTTACACTTGCAGTAACTCTCTTTTTCGCACGTCGACTCTACGACCTTCGACCCTGGATCTACGAGTTGTAATGTGATCTGTCACAATTTTGCTTCGATTCTCCAGACCCTACGAGTCTGCGAGCCTTTCACCAATATGTCCTGTGACAGTTCTTTTTCTACGAACTTTGACTCTTCAACCCTGCGACCTTCGGATCTTCGAGTCTCCAGACTTAGATTGTATTTTGGAAGCTTTATCAAATCCTATATTTCCAACAATCTCCCCCTATTTAATGTAAGCTGACAACAGGTGAAAAACATGAAGTCTGAGACTACGAGTTTAATGGGAAGTTCAATGATAATAGATAGATATCTTTGCATGATAAAAAAGTTGGGGAGATTAACATTAAGAGAATGCACACTCCTCTCCCCTATACTCATGAAGCTTTATAGCTGCCTCCCTTCAAAGATGGCTCCTCCTACGACCTTGCTCCCCCTAAGACACACTCCCCCTTTCTGGGGTGAGGAACAAGCACCAGAACACATGGGAGCAACATAAGAAAGGACAGGACAGCAGGCAGCATAGCAAAGAGATAAACAAGAAGTAATTGAGATAAAGTGAGTACACAGAAATAGGAAAGAAGAACAGTGTACAATTAAAAAAAGTAAAAGATAGTTACTGGGTAAAGTTAGCATAATTTACACTTTGAGAAAATAAAAATACAGTGGCTTGGTAGCATAATATTTGAGCAGGTGTCAAATGGAGTGAGGTGGCATGACTGCTCACACGATCGAATTCAGGCATGAGCACAGAAAAGCCAGTGGTGGTTAAGATGCGGATATGGTGGCATAAGAAGAAACCACAGCTGTGAGCATCATCCTAAGCAAGAACACCTCTCTTTACTTGAGTAATCTCCATTGGTTTCAGAAGAGGATATCCACCACACCCATGCTGATATCCCTGCACGACACGGATGAGGGTGCAATTGAACTCATTGAGTTGTGCCCACCTATGGAGGAGTGGAGTAGTAGGCTTGCAGTCAAAGATGATAATCCGTTGGTTGATGAAGTCGATGTCGAGCAGAAACTAGTGTTGGGATGAGGATAGGAAAGGGATAAGCACATGGTCGACGTCTTTCTACGGACGGAAGGAGTTCTCATATTTGCAACCCTAAATAAACTCGATCAGTGAGGCATCATTAATCAGATGATCCTGCATGACAGGCAGACAGAGCTTTATCCTGGAATCCTAATGAACGTTGAGGGGAAGCTTTGCCAGATAAGACTTCTGTGCGAATATGAACTAAGTCATGTCAACAGAATCCATCTCCTCATCGTCGTGCAACAACCGACACAACTCGGGCCCAGTGAAGAAGGCCTCGTAGCTAGAAGTCCTTGCGGTAGTGTCCCTAGCAACATATTTATTGAATGTGGTAAGTACAACTGGGGTAGCTCCGGTAGTTATGGTACGTGGGGGGACCTTCAGGGCATAGGCCGAGCTGGAGGTCGGTTTGGTAGGTGAAGCGGGCATGGAGGACTCAGCTTGAGTGGGGTGTGTCGTTGAGGGACCAAGCTAGTTAGCAGCAGGATGCTTCTTCATGCAAGTGCTAATGGGCACATCATCCTCAGAGTCTGATTGAACAGTTCCTCTACATGTGCGCTTTCGCCCACGGGCATATGTGGTGTCCTATCGAGGTGAAAGAGGAGGAGGAGAAGATGGTTGCGGGTGAGATGCTTGAGGGCGTGTAGCACTGGGATATGCCCGTTTGAGGTAGTGGCTTCATCAACTGGTTCAGGTGTAGGCCTGTCTGAGGTCACCTTGTGAGGGTCCTTGACAGTAAGAGCTATCTCTCCACTGGCAAGGCGATGGCACTCGGAGAGAATGTCACCCAAGGTGATACTGAGACCTTGGTATTGCCTCTTGTAAGCACCTTTTATGTCTTCACAGTGTTCCTCCAGATATCTGAACCTAGCGGAGTTTACACTCGTGAGAGACGTCATCTCTTGTTGCACCTTGTCCAGGGTACGGTCAGATAATTCTACTTGAATTTGTACCTCTTCCATTCAAGATTCAACTGCAGCAAGTTGTTCCTCAAAGGCTGGGGATATTGTTGTAGCTTCCAGGACACCCGAGGTGATCAATTTCTCAATAACTTTGGCTGCAATGAGATCTACCTCTTCAGTGATTAGGGAATGGGAGTGAGACGCAGCCGTCGGTGGAATACCCATTGGGATGTGGGCTGCCGAATCCTCACTCACCTGAGTGGCCACCTGATGAGTTTGCGGTGCAGGTGTTGTAGCCATCTCAGGAACATCCATAAGTATAGATACCTGTGGTGCGGCTTCTGCATCAGAGTCACTTGCCTCAACTGCAAGTGCTTCTTCTGCTATATCCGCCTCAGCTGCAGTATCCATCGTCGCATCATGGGGTGTTGTTGGGGCAGGTGTGTCTGACATGATAGGAGATGGGGCAACTATTGAAACTGCTTTCATAGGGTCTCTCCTCACAAGACCCTGCTTCACCAGCCAACTGATCAGATGGTCTCTGTCCACCATCTGCTTCCCAAAGGCAATCCATGCCTTTCTTAGTTCAATGGGGGTCATATGCGCCTTTGCATATTCAACATAGAAATCCTCAAGCTCAGACTCCCCGAGAGAGCTTAAAAGTACAGGTGCTTTACCCTTAACTTCTGGGGTTTCCTGTACCGGTGATTGCCCTCCAGCTGTAGGCTCTCTTACCTCTGCAGTATCACTGGGCAGCTCTACTGGTTGTGCCTCCTCTGGTGTCGGATCAGTGGGGAGATGGGTTCTGGCAATATTTTCCACCACTTAAACAATAAATGCGCTTGCTACAGCAGATGTAGAGGATGTGCGAGAAGCCTGGGGAACCGGTGTAGGTGGTCTTTGTCTACGGATTGGGGCTCTAACTGAACTGCCTATGTCCTCCGCACGACTTCTCATACTGGACCCAGGTCGCTTCATTGGCTTCAGTTCTAGCCGGCCATCCTCACAGATACTCTAGAAGACACATTTGGCTGGCAGCGGTACCGCGGGTCGATGATTGAAAATATCCGGTCGAAGGAACCTTAGGACTTTGGTCAGAATCAGTCCAAAGTGATCCTTTTTGGATTTGATCATGTTGTGTAGTAGTTCACCCCAGTCTATCTTCCTTTCTTGTAAGATACTGCACATGATCTTCATCTGTTCATGACTTGCAGAGTCATGAGCAGTCTTCTTGCACATCAGGCACTGTCTAGTTAAGATGACAGCTGCCAGTGCCTGACCGGAGAACCCAATCTTCAGGGCTCCCCGTCCTTTCTTACCAGGGTCGGAATACCCCAGAAAAGCTTTACATTCCCCTCTGGAAAGTCTAGGTAGAGGTTCAAAGTTACCTTTAAGGAGTGGAAGAGCATTACAGAGTGTTTTGGCTGAGATCCGAATCACAACTCCTTGAATTGTTCCAACCAGGTCGTCTCCGGAGATGGCTAACGTCTCATGAAACTGCGAGACATCTTCCACTAGCACATCTTGCATCCCGGAGCATACAGATGCTATCCCTGACTCATCTAGGCAATTTCTGAACTCGCCCAACCAGCTGACTTTCGCGTCGCCAGTGGCTTCCTGGTCTACACTGAAACCCGGCACGATCTTGCCTAATCCTTTTACCATCGTTGAGCTAGGTCCTACCATAGAGGTTGTATAGAGAGAAAGAGACACTCATAGAGAGAGATTATAAGGTTCGAAGGTGGTCAACGGAGAGAGATAGAGATAGAGAGAATGACGATTGAAGAGAGAGATGGAGCGTTAAGGTTAGGGTTCAAATGTGAAAACGAGGAACATAACTTTGGCTGTGTCCCTATCAATGACTTATATATGCGGTGGAAGTGTACCGTAGAAGTCACATGCTCTATTGGATCGTCTTCAGGATCTGTGTCCTTTTCTTTGACCCGTCTCTTCATCTTCCGGATCCACCCGTTGGAGTACTCAAGCAATAAGTGCACGCCACCCCTTATGTCGGTGGATTTGAAATTTTAAGTGCACAATAACATGCTAATGTGTCTTCGACGCTTGAGCAACGAGGACATTGAATCTATCTTGCTTCAATCCTTTGGAACTGCGACTCTAAGAGCATCAGGTGCAGCCTCTTCAAATTTTTAGTTAAATTTGCTTATATGGAACAATATGAGCTACAAATTATACTCGAGATTTGTATTTTAAATACAAACTTTATTAAAACCCAAACATCGAAGCACCGGCTATTTAAATTTAACCAAATTTAGATAGTTGGTGTCTCGATGTTTGGGTTTTAATAAAGTTTGTATTGAAAACACAGATCTCGAGTATAATTTGTGGCTCATATTGCTCCATGTCGACAAATTTAGCTAAAAATTTGAAGAGGCTGCACCTGATGCTCTAAGAAGCTGCATCTAGGAGGGATTGTAGATTCTGCAAGCTTCAAGGCTTCAAAGCAGCAATCTTCGTGGTAGCAGTTCTTCGATGCTATTTTGCTTCATGGTCGATTATGGATTCAGCGACAAAGGTGGATTTCTCTGGACTTTTTCAACACTTAACAACACGAAAGTGACGCATATGATATTTTCACATAAAACCATGCATGATGGACAATGTTGTAAGAAGAATTAAGATTACATGCTCGGAACTTGAATTCTTCCAACTGTAATACCTGGTTTACATGTATAACTACTATAGCACGATCATTTACATTTCCATAAAGCTTAGAAACGACTAAGTGCATCATTATCTACTTGTTTATGCAGGAAATTGATCACAATGTTAACATAGCATCCAGTAAACCATGGTTAGTCCATTGCAACAACCTAGTCATTAAATCAACAGTCGCCTCACATATTTAGTAAAACTCACTTAGTGAAGGCCTCACCCTTTTACTCTCGGATCAGCATGTGAGTTTGATTCAGGCACTAGGAATGCACTGTTTGGTATACTCATAGTCAACCGAATCTTACCACAAACAGTGATCCACCAATGCTTCAGTTCAGCATAGATGACTTGAGAGACAAGATGGTCCTATTGAGAATCAGAACACACACTCTAGCATTGTCTAATTTACAACACAGTATATACATAGAGTTTGGAGTTTGATCACTCGTATTTTCTGTGTGAGTTCTCCTCTTCTTTTGTAAAGAACCATTTTTGAGTGTTTAATCATGTTAATTTGAATTCATTTCTTGTTTGTCAAATCTCTTGATTTGGCATGTGAGAATTAGGTTTGAGAATCTTAATTCTTGTTTAAGGTTATTCAATTATGGATTGAAAGAAGACATTGATAATCGGATAGTTAAGAGATTTGACTTGTAAAGAATATAATTTGCAAAAGCCAGTATTCTTGCTTGTAACCTAGTTAGGGTTGGTGTGATGCCAATCTACGCTCAAACAACTTGAGCACTTAATGGGTTGCCCGTCCCCCAAGCTAGGGTTTACACATGGCTAGATCACTCGAAAGAGGCTAGTTCATGCAAAGGTGTTGAGTTTTAAATAAAAAGGGAAAGTTTGAATTAACATGCTTTGAAACTTGGAATGAATAAAATTACATCAATTGAAATCCAAATCCCTATTTCTCCCATAAGATCATTACATTTGCTTTGATTTAATTCAATTACAATCTTAAGATATCCAATTGTTACAAAACAAACTCAACTTGATTCAATGAAATTACAAAATAAACTTTACACTTAGCCACCTTCCCTGTGGGTTCAACATCCAGACTTTAAGTTTACTTTATTACTTGTAATGATCCATGCGCTTTCAAAATTTCTAACAAGTTTTTGGCACCATTGGCGAGGAAGGTAACGAAGTTAAAAGTGAATTTTGTAATTGTTTGTGGAAAGCACAACTCTTTATAATTGCCAAACTCTGTGTGCGGTATTATGTTGGGTATGTGTTTAGTGTTGTTTTTATAGGTGTTAATGAATGACCAAGCGTTCTTCGATGTTTGATAATTTGTTTAACCCTGAACCAGAGTGTACATTCTTTGCTCGTTTGAAGAAGCAAAGGAGTGTACAGTTAGCTAGTGAAGAGGAATCAAGCTCTGCTCCTGGATTTTGGAGTGAGCCCGAGTTTGAATTGTAGATTCTATTTTGGGAAGAAGAAAGTGTAGAATCCTTTTCAGTCATGGAGGACAAACATCCACAAGTTCAAGGGCCAGATCTTAGGCCAGTTCGAGATCATCACACTCTGGATGTATCTGATGTTAGGAATCCTATTCACCCACCTCCTTTAATGAGAGATAATTTTGAGTTTTCTCCACATCTTATCAATCTGGTTGTGCAAAATAGTTTCGGAGGATCAGCCTTGGAGGATCCTCATCATCATCTAGCTAGATTTGTTCAAATTTGCAGAACGGTGAAGACACAAGGAGTGCCAGAGGACTATGTTAGATTAGAGCTATTTCCTTGGTCTTTAAAGGAGGATGCTCTAATATGGTTTAATTCTTTCCCAAATGGATATTTTACTGGTTGGGTAGATTGTGCTCAAAAATTTCTCTCTAAATACTTTCCAAGAGGGAGAACAGTAAAACACAGAAATAATATCACTAGTTCCACTCAAGCAAGTGGAGAAACCCTTGGTGGAGCATGGAACAGATTCAGGACTTACAGAGGAAATGTCTTAACCATGGTCTAGAGGATTAACTTCTTATTGAAGTCTTCTATGGAGGTCTCACACCTGATGAGCAATATATGGTGAATGCTATAGCAGGAGGTGCTTTGATAGCCAAGACAGCAGAGGAAGTACAAGCCATAATAGAAGAACTGACTAAGGAGCAAAGCCAATAGCCATCTAGGAGAGTAGTAGCAAAGAATCCTGGCATAATAGAAATGGATAATTCAACAATGTTGAATGCCAAATTGGAAGCTCTCACCAAGCAAGTAGAAAAATTAAATGTTCAGCATGTAGCAAGAGTGAATAGTTCTTGCCAAGAGTGTGGAGGGGTAGATCAACTAAATGAGTGCCCATTAAGAGCTTATGGAGGAACAATGGAGGGTGGTTCAGCTAGTTTAGGAGAAAAGGTTAACTACATTACTAATCAAAATAGACCACAAAATAATCCCTTTTCTAATACTTACAACCCTGAATGGAGAAATCACCCAAGCTTCTCATGGGGTGGACAAAATGCTCAGCAAGGTAATTAGAATGGCAGCAATGCAGTACCAGTGCAGAACAACCAAAATAATCAGCAGTTTAACAGGCAGTTTCAGCCCAAACCACAAGGAGTTGGATATGGGGAAAAGAAGAAGGCTGATTGGGAGTTTACAATTGAAAAGATGGCAACTGGAACTGAGCAGAGACTGAACAAGATAGAGACAGACATTGGAAATAGATTTGACAGACTGGAAACTCACAATAAGAAGTTAAAAATGCAGATTTCAAATGCTCTTACCACGAGGAATCCAGGTGAACTTCTTAGTAAAACAGAACCAAATCCAGAGTATGTGCAAGTTGCCATACTAAGGAGTGGAAAGGAATTACCAAAGAGGAAGGTTCCTCAAGTTGAGGAAGTGATTCATGACAAAAAGGATGAAAGTGATCCTAGTTCTGAGAACAGAAAAGAAAAGAAGAAAGAGGAACAAGCAAAAGTTCCTAAGGTAGTAAAGAACTATGCTCCACCTATACCTTTTCCTCAGAGATTATGTCACGCCCCAATTTCCTTACACCTGGAAACGGTTAGTGACTGCCCATGCCCGCACCCGAAGGGTCAAGGGGTTGGTGCAAGCACCTAGGCTGGACTTATACAACGGGTCCTGTCCCAATACTACACATCCGGGCTAACATGTCAAAGGACATGCCCCTAATTTCAAACCATACACACAATCATCATCCAGTCAAAATAACATATCACAGTTTACTTCACTTCAAAGAGGTCTCAAGTCCATTACAACTCAAATGGGGGAAAAGTTCCCAATTAAACCCACAATACCAAATTTAGTTTACAAAATAGCTCAAACCAAAACAAAAAGCCAAAGATACATTAACAATCAAATAAGGAGGGTCCCATAGCCTCTATGGCCAATCACCTCGGCTCTGTCACCTATCGCCGGCTAGACCCTGCAAAGTGAACAATTCAAAGGAGGGGTGAGCAAACCACGGCTCAGTAGGGATCAAGTCTCCCCGGGCCCATCCTACACTCCTGGAATGCATGTTTAGTGGATGCTTGTGCTAGTGTAGTGAACTAGTTGAAACCACACACAAAAACCATCAAACACATCCCATATTTAGAGAGAGAGGTTCCAGAGATATAACAGTCCCATACTCAAGGCTCCAGTCTAGTGACTGTCCCGTATCCAAGGCTCCAGTCCAATGACTGTCCCGTAACTAAAAGGGTTCCAGCTTGGCAGCTGTCTCGTGGATCAAAGGCTCCAGCTCAACAGCTGTCCTGTAGCATACAACATTTAGCACTCAAACAAAACTCAGTGAAATGCAATCACATAACTCGAGACAAGGTGCCCAGGAGCATAATTTATTTCAATACAAGATGCTCAACAGGCATAATACAACTCAACACGTATTAATATGATTTACAATGCACTCAGTTCATGTAGTGCAACCACAATCTCAGTAACATTCACAGTATACAGTTTCTTTTCCTATATCAGTGTTCATTAACCGTTCTGGTAAGTTTTTAGGTAAATCCGGGATTTCATGCCAATTACATTATTTTCCACTCAAGAACCTTCTGGCTAAATGGGGAAGCCAGTGGAGGCAAAATAAGGGGGTGCACGTCATATGGGTCATATGATGTGCAGGGGGATGTTTGGCTCCCTGCCCTCTACACAACTCCAGGAATGTTGGATAAACCCAAAATTTTCAGAAGGCATGAATATGAACACGAATTCCCTACCTCAAAATCAGAGAATACAACTGGTCGTTGTATTCTAGCAATCACGTCTCTGGGCTCTCGTCCACTGCAGAAATCCTTGGATCGTCCTCGCCGTCTCAGGCCGTCTCCCTTTTTCCGGCAGTCTCCCTCTCTAGCCGTGTCTCTCTCTCTCTCTCTCAAGGGGTGACGGCTGCTAGGGTTTCGGAATGAGATCCCCAAAGTTTGAACCCTTTTTCCTTTATATATTTTCCCTCATAATCAAAACGACGTAGTTTTGATTAATTTTAAAGCCCAGCATCTATAAACCCAAAGGCCAAGGTTTTCTAATCCACTTCATTAAGCTCTATAGCCCAACAATTAAGCCCAAATCATATTTTAAATAAAACTCTCAAATATATTAATTTGGGATATTTTAATTTATGTGAAATTCCCAAAATACCCCTCAGGGCCTCGAACTCCGAATCGAGCCCAAGCATAATCAAAATTCTCCATTTGACGAGCACATCACTGTGCTAATGTTCACTCTCTAAAGCAAGGCCTCTTACTCAAGGCTAACTCCAAGAACCCCTCAAATACGGGTCCTTACATCCTCTCCCCCTTAAAGACTTTTCGTCCCTGAAAAGAAAGCTAGGGTTGAAAGGAAACCATAACCACCATTAATGCACTCAATACATAACAGCAAAATAATTGATCAGCACCCATGTAATAGCAAAAGAAAATCAGTACCAATAGTACCTAATGTTTATGTCTTCCTCCCCTCCTTCAGGGTTGTTTGTCCTCGAACAGATCAGGGTAGTGAGCACGCATCTCAGTCTCACGTTCCCAAGTCTCTTCCTCCATACCTCGGTGTTGCCACAACACCCGAACCAGTGGGATAGTCTTTCCTCGGAGTTGCTTCTCGCGCCTATCCAAAATACAGATTGGGGCCTCAATAACTGTCATATCTTCCTCAATATCCAGATTACTCCAATCCAGTACATGTGTGGGATCTGGATGTGATGGTCCCTGTGAGCCTAAAGGGGGGGGGTGGGTGAATAGGCTCTTATTAAAACTCTTTCCTTTCTCTCAAGACACAAACACTTATCTAGTTAAGTGATAGAATCATTGCGGAAGATAACCAGATAGTGGAAGTATTTTGTTTTATTATCACAAGATGAATACAACAAAATAGAAGCAAGACTCTCTTACACTCTGTTTACAAATGAACTCACACACTAGCCAACTTCTATCTCAAAGATGAAAAACTCCTCTTTTCTTTTTAATAATGCACAAGTATGAATATTTATACAAAACATTCCTAAGAGACAACCTTGGAACTTGTAGTTCCGGAATGCGTTCAACACTAACTATCCCTCGGTAATCTCTCTGCCTTGACTGCTGCGGATTGTGGAGCTCAAGATCTTGGATTTGAAGAGTATAAATGTTTTTGTGAGTTCCCAGATACAATTAAGGTTGTGTCCACATATCCGGATGATCCACGTGTAAGATTCTTCAGGTTCTCAATAAATTCGTCTTATATCGGGACACCACGAGCTGATAACTTTAAATGCAGTTTAGTTGAAGTAGTGTCTTCTTGGTCTGGTGTAATTTTCCTTACTCCGTAGCTAATGAAGCTCGGAACCTTACTCCGTGTCAGTGGTTGCTTACTCCGTATCTATTTAGTATTGGAATCCTTAGTCCGTGTCAGCGCTTCCTTACTCCGTATGTAAATTCCTTACTCCGTATGTAAGTTCCTTACTCCGTATGTAAGTTCCTTACTCCGGGCGAGTCTTGAAAAGTCTGATAACTTATTCCGTGTCAGTGCTTTCTTACTCCGCATGTAAGTTCCTTACTCCGTATGTAATTTCCTTACTCCGTATGTAAGTTCCTTACTTCGTATGTAAGTTCCTTACTCCGGGCGAGTAATAAATCCGGATTCCTTACTCCGCATCTGGTGTCCTTACTCCGCACTTATCCTTTAAGTTCTTAGTCCATACGAATGTTCCTTATTCCGTATGTATTTGTTACTTGGTTATTTACTAAGTATTTGACGACACTCACTCTTGTCCGGATCAGGATTATTTATCTTGTCCTTAGCTTTGCTCTCACGAGTGCATTTCTGGATTAGTAACATATCTTCTGCAATGATCAAATAAACACAAAAGATCTCAGATCAAATTACATAAGGCTTTATCAGCATTATCCAAATTCTGGGTTTGATCCAACAATCTCCCCCAATTATGGATATGCCCAAACCCTTTGTAATCTGATCTGGTAAGTAATGCAAAAGAATAACATACAAAATACGCAACACAACCAATTTCATTAATCAGCAACTAAATACAATTCAGCCTTAATACAAGTTTTTCACTAAGGTACATAAGGCTTACTATACTTGAAGATCATAGTTGCTGCCTTCTCTCTCTTAGCTCCATTGTCTGCTTCATCGTAAAGGTGCAGTGTTGGCTCCAATGTTTGTCCATAGTTAAGAACGACTTGATGAAGTGACAGACAAAGGCTCCGCAGCTATCTCCATCCGGCTGTTGTGGCACTTGCTTCTTGCCTCGGAATGTCGCCTTGAGTTTCTCAGTCGGACGCAGGGGTGTGATGCCCAACTCTTCATATAATCCGGCTTTCTTCACGGCTTCGATCGGCTGAGACACAAAGGTTCCCATTGATTCTTCCTAACAAAGTGCTCCACAATCTGATAAGAATCAATGAGAATCATTTGCTTGGACCGAATCATGAAGACGACCATCATGAAGTGTGGCGACATGATCCGGTACGGAATGAGGATGGTTGAGAGAGTTTTCCATGGCTTGCTATCCTCAGCAGTTCCGTCGATGAAGGACTGAATTAGATCCACACTGGGAAGATAGCCCTCATTCCAACATGGCAGAACGTCAAACAAGTGCCCATCTTCGTAGAGAGATGGAAACAGCCTCATCTCCATTTTAGCAGCTCTTGAGAAGTTGTCAATGTCTTCTGTAGTAAAGAGTCCTTTCTCCGAACAAAGAGTTTGAATGTCGGCCGGAGAGAAAGGGTACATTTCAGAAAGACATCTTCTCTCGACAGAAGACGCAGCATAGGATTTCATTGCCTTGCGCAAGCTTCCATCCGCATCAGACGGGTCAAACTCAGCATAGGATGGGAGGAAGGTATCAGCTGCGGATGAGGAGGATGGAGGAAGAGCTGGAGGTGCAGTAGAGGAGCTTGGTTGAGAGAAGTAGCTTCGTTTGGGAATTTGAACTCCCTGAAGCACTGAAGTGGCAGGCCGCTTCTCAGTCCGAGTAGATGGTTGTGGGGCAGAAGGAGTAGACGGCCAGGGCGTGACAATTCCTGCAAACCTGGTCCTTCTGCCCCACAACCATCTACCCCAAATGTCTATCATCAATGTTTCCGGCCCAGTTTGCATCAGTGTATGCCTGTAATTCAATGGAGTCCTTAGAGGGATACCACAACCCCACTTCTAGTGTACCATGTAAGTATCTAAGGATCCATTTGACTGCCATCAAGTGAGACTCCTTGGGGTCTACTTGATATCTACTTACTTGACACACAACTTGCATAAGATCAGGTCTGGAGGCTGTAATGTATAAGAGGCTTCCAATCATGCCTCGATACTCTTTCTAATTTACACTTGTGCATTCCTAATTTTTGTGTAGTTTACATCCTGTAGCCATTGGTGTTCCAATAGGCTTGCTCTTATCCATCCCATACTTCTTCAATAATTCATTGGCATACTTGTGTTGTGATATAAAAATGCCTTCAGCACTCTACCTAATATGCAGTCCTAAGAAGTAAGTTAATTCTCCTATGAGAGACATTTCAAATTTATCACTTAATCTTTTAGAAAATTCTTCACATAATCTTGAGTGGTTTCCCCTGAAGATAATGTCATCTACATAGACTATGGCAACCAGCTGACCTTTGTCTGAATTCGAAATATACATATTATGATCTACTATTCCTCTACGGAAATTCATTCTCTTTAAATATCCATCCAGTCAGCTATTGTCACGCCCCCAAATTCCTGCAAACCTGGTCCTTCTGCCCCACAACCATCTACTCCTTAAATTGAGTACAGTCGGCTATTGTCACTTAGGCCTTGGTACTAAGGTTCACACATTATTTCTCTTAAATTGATTCAGCTCTTCTTGCATGGCTTTTATCCAATTCGAATCTTGAAGAGCTTCATCTACCACCTTTGGCTCTATTTGAGATAGAAAACACGAGTAAAGACTCATGTTGGAGGTGGCTGCTCTTGTTCTTACACCAACAGTAGGATCAACAATCACTTGATCTGAGGGATGGTTTCGGGTCCAGCTAGTGATGGAACAGATATACGACCACAGAGGTCCATATGAAGAAGTTGTAGAGGAGCAGTTATTGAGTTAACTAATTTGCTCTTAAAGCTGTGTTTGGTCTGTTTACCAAGTTGGCATTCTCGACATAGAGAGTCTCTGGAGAACTTGAGTTTGAGTAGACCAGTGACAAGATCAAGTGATGCTAATTTAGACAAAGTCTTAAAATTTAAATGTGCGCATCGCTTGTGCCATAGCCAACTATCTTCATCTGATGCTTTCGTGAGGAAGCATACAGGGTCAGAAGAATTATTTCTTAAGACCACTGAGTATATGTCCCCATCTCTTGATCCGGATAACTTAACATCTCCAGGATAAGTTTTCTCTTACTGTACAAGTGTTGGACAAAAAGGAAACAGTAAATCCTTTGTCACATAGATTACTGACACTTAGCAAATTATGCTTTAAACCTTCGACTAGTGCAACTTTAGTGATTGATACACAGCCGTTAGTTAAAGTGCCATACCCGACAGTCTTACCTTTGCTGTTGTCGCCATATGAAATGGATGGACCTTGTTTATCATTAACTTCTACAAGCAAAGTCTGATCACCCGTCATATGTCCGGAGCATCCACTATCAAGAATCCACTTGCTTTTATTGATCTTTAACTTCAAGTGATCCGGCAATGCATTCCAGAGATGCTCCTGAAAGACAACAGTTTACACTTTTGGTGCCCAAACTTGTTTCGGGCGGTTAGAGAGAGCAGCAGTATTGTCAACATTTACGGATTTGATTTTGCTAGGACTCTTAGCTTTCCAAGTTGACATTAACTTGTTAGTTTCAGCTACTTCTTTTATTTGGGTTTTCTTGGGAGAGTCACTCCTTTTAGATTTAGATTTTGTTTTGCTCGAAGAGCCCCTTTTATAAAATTGATCTTTATTGGATTGAAATTGATTACAAAGCCAGCTATCAGATAGACTCCAACATTCATAGTGATAATGACCCATTTCCCTACAGATGGAACAGACACTATAATGTGAAGTACAAACAGGGGATACAGGTCTCTTAGATTTTACAGACTTTCTACTCTGTTCCCTGTGGCCTAATCTATTGCGTTCGGGTGACGCGCTCTTGGCCCTAAATGCGTCGGCCTTAGCCTTGTCTTTCTTTTTTGGGTGCTACGGTTTTGGCTTTAACTGCAGCCTTCCCTTCATCTTTAGTTACGGGTGCTACTGGTTCGGGAAGTGCGATGTGACCTCTCTCCACAATCATAAACTATGGTGCCACCTGAAATGAAACCATCCAACGGTTTAGATGTACTAACAGGAAATAAGTTGGTTAGTTTAGGAGTGAAGTCCGGGGGGACACTCGGTAGCTTGAGCTATGGAAGTTGATGGTTCGGAACCTAGGCCAGGTTTGACTCGGATGTCGTCAGAATCAGTCCTAAAGGTAGAGGCTATTTCCCCGGATTTTAGCCACTTACGATTTATTTCCTTTTCCTGTTCCAGTTCATTTTCGAGTCTTTTTACTATTACTTTTAGGCCTGAGAGATTGGTATTTAACAAATGATTTTCAGCTCTTAGATCATGATACCAAGCTTCTTTTCCTCTGAAGTCAATGATGTCCTTTTCGAGTCTATTAATAGTAAATTCAAGACGTTTATTCTGACTTTCCATATCTTTGTACATTTGAGTAATTATTAGTCTCTCATTCTTTTCATGATCACATGCAGTAGTAAGAGATTCTAATTTACTCAGGAGCTCAGAGATAGAAGGTACCTCAGTATTTGCCATGAGGTAGACGTTCGGCTTAGTGGTCGGCTCATCATCCGAGGATCCTCCTCTTCTTCCGAGCCACTCATGTATTTTGTCACGAGCGCCTTCCTCTTGCTCTTGCTGTTATCTAAGGTGGAGCGGCGAGGAGTTACCTTGTCACTTTTCTCGGCCACTTTTGTTTTGGACCTGTATTCCTTGGCCCAGTGACCGGTTTTCCCACAGTTGAAACATTCCTGGGAACTGGACTCCGGTCGCTCCTTCCTTTGGAACGATGATGATGAGCGTCTTCTGAACCCTTTTCTGCTTTTCCGTAGGAATCGCTCAAAGGATTTGACAAGAAGGGCTATCTCCTCCTCCTCGTCAAAATCAGAATTGTCGGATACGTCCGTATCATCATTCCTCAGTATGTTTAGACATTCTATAGCTTTGAGAGCTACCCCCTTTTCTTTCCGAGCTATTTTCTCATCCCTGTCAGAGTACTTAAACCTGACTTCGTGAGTCCGCAGCTCTCCATACAGTTCTTCAAGGGGAACATACTGCCAGTTTTTGTCTGATTGCATCTGGAGTTGTTTGGAGTAGTAGCGATCCGGCAAGGAGCGAAAGAACTTGTCATTGATCTGGGATTGAGAATAGTGCTCATTGACAGTCTTCAGCTCAAGAATGAGCTTGCCGAATCTCCGATAGATGCTTTCAAGTGATTTGCCTGGTTTATGATTAAAACTCTCAAAATTCTGTCTGAGAGTGCAGATCACATTCTGCATCTGGGACTGACTCCCCTCATAGAGGATTGTCAGTTTGTCCCAAACAGCTTTTGCTGTCGTGCAGCCCTGGACGTCTGTGAAAGCCTCGGAATCCAAAGACGATGTAACATAAGCCAGAGCCTTTTCACTAGCGCACTGCCAGGCTCTTTCATCGTTGGTAAGTTCAGCATCTGTCTTTGGCCTCCTAACTCCATTTCTCCGATAGTCATCGGAATTGGAATCTCCTGATGAAGACATGGCCACATAAGATGATCATGGCATACCATAAACATCTTCATGCGAGCTTTCCACTGGGAGAAAAGCTTAGGTGTGAATTTGGGCGGTTTCGTTAAAGTAAAGCCAGAACTCCGTGGTTGAGAAGCGGCGGCGGCAGCAGGTTGAGGTGGGTCGACATTTTCACCGCTTGCTTCGATTCGGGATGGGCTCCTGTGCACCTCCGGAGTTAAGGCGAGTGTTGAATAGCATACTGCTTTCTTCGGCCATTTCTGAGATTGAAAGAGTGGGATCTCTACTTAGAACAAAGTAGAACTCGCTCTGATACCACTTGATGGTCCCTGTGAGCCTAAAGGGGGGGGGGGGGTGGTGAATAGGCTCTTATTAAAACTCTTTCCTTTCTCTCAAGACACAAACACTTATCTAGTTAAGTGATAGAATCACTGCGGAAGATAACCAGATAGTGGAAGTATTTTGTTTTATTATCACAAGATGAATACAACAAAATAGAAGCAAGATTCTCTTACACTCTGTTTACAAATGAACTCACACACTAGCCAACATCTATCTCAAAGATGAAAAACTCCTCTTTTCTTTTTAATAATGCACAAGTATGAATATTTATACAAAACATTCCTAAGAGACAACCTTGGAACTTGTAGTTCCGGAATGCGTTCAGCACTAACTATCCCTCGGTAATCTCTCTGCCTTGACTGCTGCGGATTGTGGAGCTCAAGATCTTGGATTTGAAGAGTATAAATGTTTTTGTGAGTTCCCAGATACAATTAAGGTTGTGTCCACATATCCGGATGATCCACGTGTAAGATTCTTCAGGTTCTCAATAAATTCGTCTTACATCGGGACACCACGAGCTGATAACTTTAAATGCGGTTTAGTTGAAGCAGTGTCTTCTTGGTTCGGTGTAATTTTCTTTACTCCGTAGCTAATGAAGCTCGGAACCTTACTCCGTGTCAGTGGTTGCTTACTCCGTATCTATTTAGTATTGGAATCTTTAGTCCGTGTCAGCGCTTCCTTACTCCGCATGTAAATTCCTTACTCCGTATGTAAGTTCCTTACTCCGGGCGAGTCTTGAAAAGTCTGATAACTTATTCCGTGTCAGCGCTTTCTTACTCCGCATGTAAGTTCCTTACTCCGTATGTAATTTCCTTACTCCGTATGTAAGTTCCTTACTCCGGGCGAGTAATAAATCCGGATTCCTTACTCCACATCTGGTGTCCTTACTCCGCACTTATCCTTTAAGTTCTTAGTCCGTACGAATGTTCCTTATTCCGTATGTATTTGTTACTTGGTTATTTACCAAGTATTTGACGACACTCACTCTTGTCCGGATCAGGATTATTTATCCTGTCCTTAGCTTTGCTCTCACGAGTGCATTTCTGGATTAGTAACATATCTTCAGCAATGATCAAATAAACACAAAAGATCTCAGATCAAATTACATAAGGCTTTATCAGCATTATCCAAATTCTGGGTTTGATCCAACAGGATGATATGCCCGTAACTGGGATACATGGAAAACATTGTGAACTCTACTCAAACTAGGTGGTAAGGCCAACCTATAAGCAACAGGTCCAACTCTACTCAAAATCTCAAACGGTCCAATGTATCTTGGAGATAACTTGGATCCCTTTCTAAATCTTTTATGTCCCTTCGGTGGAGAAACACGAAGGAACACATGATCTCCAACCAAAAACTCTAATGGTCGGCGTCTGTGGTCCGCATAGGACTTCTGTCAACTCTGAGCTGTAAGAAGGCGCTGCCTAATCAGTTGGACCTTGGCCGTAGCCTCCTGGACCAATTGGGGTCCCAACATGGCTGCTTCTCCAGCCTCTGCCCAACATAATGGAGACCGACATGGTCTACCATACAATGCCTCAAACGGGGCCATCCCAATAGAAGCTTGATAGCTATTATTATAGGCAAACTCTACTAGAGGAAGGTGAGAAGCTCACGATCCTCCAAAATCGAGCACACAAGCTCTCAACAGATCTTCTAGTGTTTGAATGGTCCTCTCTGACTGGCCATCAGTCTCGGGGTGATAAGCCGTACTCAGATTGAGTCGTGTCCTCAAGGCTTCTTGCAAGCCACTCCAAAATCGTGAGGTGAACCGTCCATCTCTGTCTGAAACGATAGACACGGGTACCCCATGCAATCTGACAATTTCGTTGATATACAACTGGCTTAAGGTGCCAATGGAGTCTCGCTCCCGAATAGCTAAGAAATGGGCTGATTTTGTTAAACGATCTACAATGACCCATATCATGTCCTTCCGGCCAGAGGTGGCGGGAAGTCCTATCACGAAGTCCATGGTAATGTGTTCCCACTTCCACTCAGCCACAGGTAAGGGCTGCAATTGACCCGCAGGTCGTTAGTGCTTGATGAACCCATTTTATATGCATTTTTGGTATGTGTTCATCCCTTATTTTAATGGATTTTAGAGTATTTTATTGTATTTGAGTTATGTTTTATTTGATTAATGTGTTTTTAGTATTTTTGTCGTGTTTTGGTGTGTTTTGTATATTTTGGTGTGTTTTGTAGGTACTTGGAGCAATTTGGCCCAAACAGAGTTGAAAAAGGGCAAAATTGGCATCAGATAATGTTGGACAACTAAAAAGTACTTTACACAGGCCATGGCCGCGCAGTGACAGGCGTCTTTTACTGTTCACGACGAAGTTCTCGCCGTGGCCGCAAAATTAATGGCCGCCGACCTTCACAAATATCCAGCGTACTGTCGCCATGGCCATGGTTTTTGGTGGCCATGGCCTTGTTCGACTGACATTTCTCCTTTTTCTTTTTATTTTAAATATTTTTCTTAATTATTTTAATGTAATAATTGGGGGACTATATAAGGGTCATGTTTATGTTAGAGTTAGGGATTCTGAACCATTGGGGAGCCGTCCTTGGCGGCTCAAGAACCATAGCTTTGATTTTAGATTTCTCTTTTGATTTTGGAGAATTTTATGTGATTTTGGATAAAGAACACATTGGTTTTGGGTGAGGATCATTTGTATGCCTTTGTGACAGGTTGGTTCATCTTCTTTTCTCCCATTGTAATCCTAATTTCATGATTTTATATATAGATATGTTTATTCAAATTCTCATGGGATAATCCGTTCTTCCTAGGGATTGGGGATAGCCTAATCCCAATTTCTTGATTGTATGTGTTTTTATTTAATTATTTCTTATCTTTTTCATAAACAATTTCATTTTATTAATTGAATCCGTGTTTGGGCGTCGTGAACCTATTACATGTCTTGGATAATTGGGGGAAGGACCGAAAGGTGAACCTCGATTATCGAAACTACAGAATGAGACCTAGGACTTGCGTGTCACGAAAGTAGTCCGTGATCTTAGGAGGAATCATGGTTGATCACCTATTAATGGGTTTGATCTTATTTCAGCGGGTCACGAGAGTAGGCTGCTGCTTGGGGTTAGGCACGCTGCTATTTGCGCGAAAGCGATTGGCAGTTACATTAGGATCGGCCACCTTCACGTGTTAGAGAATTAATAGGAATAATTAATTAAACCATACAATTAAGGATTGGAAATTGTGGTGAACCTCAGCCCCTAGACCTTTATTCCCTTATTTTCCCTTTTCTCTAGGATTGTTTTATTTTATTTTATTTATTTTATTTTATTTTAATTATTTATTTTTATTTAATTTCTCTACCATTATTTGCTTAGACAATAGGAGCGCAATTAAGTTATAGATTTCCAACTGTGTCTCTGTGGGATCGACCCTGACTTACCCTTCTACAGGTTAGTTAGGTTTATAAAAATTATTTTGAGAGCGTTAGTGCGACAAAAACGTCTTATCAAATTTGGCACGATACATCTTTGGCACGATACGTCTTATCAAAAACGTCTTACCCTTCTACAGGTTATTTTGTCAAACGATCTACAATGACCCATATCATGTCCTTCCGGCCAGAGGTGGCGGGAAGTCCTGTCACGAAGTCCATGGTGATGTGTTCCCACTTCCACTCAGCCATAGGTAAGGGCTGCAATTGACCCGCAGGTCGTTGGTGCTCTGCCTTAACTTGCTGACAAGTGAGGCACCTGGAAACAAATTCCGCTACGCTCTTCTTCAGTCCCGGCCACCAGAACTGTGCTCTCACGGCATGATACATCTTTGTCCCCCCTGGGTGTACAGCAAACCGGGAATGATGAAATTCCCTCATCAAATCCTCTCGAAGGAAGGGTGGAACTATCAAACGCCCCTGAAACCTCAACTCGTGTTCAGCTCCTTCTGTCCATTCTTCGGACAGCTCACCGGCCTCTATCTGGGCCCGGATTACCTCACAGTCCACGTCTCCCAACTGTCCATCACGGACACGTTGGTATAATTCTGGCATCACAGTGATAGGGCACATGGCTGCTTTCCCACTGCTAAGATCAGGCTGTACCTGAAGTACTGCTAGCTGTTCCATCATTTTCCATTCTCTAATGGAAACCTCAGCTTTGCCCTTTCTACTTAGCGCGTCAGCAACAACATTCCCTTTTCCAGGTGTATAGGAGAGTGAAATCGAACATCTGCAGGTACTCTACCCATCTCCTCTGCCTCAGGTTTAGGTCTCTCTGGGTGAAAATATATTGCAGGCTTTTGTGGTCCGTGTACACCACAAATTTCTCCCCCAACAAATAGTGTTGCCACAACTTTAAGGCAAAAATCACTGCTGCCAACTCCAGGTCGTGTGTTGGGGAATTTTGCTCATGAGGCTTCAGCTGTCGTGAGCCATAAGCTATGACTTTGCATTCTTGCATCAGAACACACCCCAGTCCAACTCGGGACGCATCACAATATACCTCATAAGGCACTCCCTCTTGTGGTAGACTCAACACAGGTGCAGTGGTCGGCCCGAGTTTTCAATTCCTCGAAAGCTTTCTGACACTTGTCCGTCCACTCAAATTTGGCTCCTTTCCGTGTCAAGGCTGTCATCGGTGCTGCCAATCGTGAAAACCCTTCCACGAAGCGCCGGTAATATCCCGCCAGTGCCAAGAAACTACGGATCTCAAAGACATTAGTGGGCCTCTTCCAAGATGATACAGACTCAATCTTGGTTGGGTCCACTCTTACTCCTTCAGCAGATACCACGTGCCCAAGGAAATGCACCTCTCTCATCCAAAAGTCATACTTACTAAATTTAGCATATAACTGATGATTTCGTAGTGTCTGCAACACCACGGTCAGATGTTCCCCATGCTCCTCTCGGGTCTTAGAATATACGAGGATGTCATCAATGAACACCACTACGAAGGAATCCAGATATGGGGCAAATACCTGGTTCATTAGATGCATAAACATTGCCGGTGCATTCTTAAGCCCAAAAGGCATCACTAGCCACTCATAGTGCCCGTATCTGCACCTGGATGCAGTCTTAGGGATATCCTCTATCCTGACCCAAAGCTGATGGTACCCCGAACGGAGATCAATTTTCGAAAACCACCGTGCTCCACTCAGTTGGTCGAATAAGTCATCAATCCTCGGTAACGGATATTTATTCTTTACCGTCACTTGGTTCACTTCCTGGTAGTCAATACGAGTCTCAACGACCCGTCCGCCTTCTTAGCAAACAAGATCTGGTGCACCCCTAGGTGATGTACTTGGGCGAATGAAGCCTTTATCTCCAAGCTCCTTTATTTGCTTTTGTAGCTCTCTCAATTCAGCAGGTCCCATCCGGTATGCCACTTGGGAGATAGGTCCCACCCCGGGTACTAGTTCAATTGTGAACTCAGTACTCCTGTGTGAAGGTAATTCCACTAACTCTCCAGGGAACACATCCTGGAAGTTCTCAACCACATCAGGCCACGCTCTTTTCTCTAAGTTACCTTCCTCCTCGAAGGTTAGAGTGGCAAGTCTATGGGTAATATTACCCCATAGCTCCCTCATTGGCCCTGCTCTCCCGGCATTCTTATCCCATTCACCCACTATAGTACAGGAAGTTCCTGTGGGTGTAGTAAACGATACTCGTCGTCTATAGCAGTCAATCTTAGCCTGAAAGGCCAACAACCAGTCCATTCCCAGAATCAAATCGAATGTCCCCATGGGCATCACATAAAGATCAAATTGGAGTTCAACTTCTCCAATTGTAAGTACGCATTCACGACATACACGGTTTATTGTCACCGTTCCTCCCATAGGTGACTTAACACACAGAGGCCTATCAGCCCTCACACAAACAAGTCCAAGGCCCTCAACCAAGGACTCCGCAATCAGGGAGCACGATGCTCCGGTATCAAATAGTACAACAACTACAGTATGGGATAGTAAAATAGTACCTCGTACTACTGAAGACCCGGCTCCGTCTTCCTCGGAGGGTGATGGAAGATCCTCCCTCTCTGCGGGTGCTGAGGTAAGCGCGTATGCTCTGCCTTGACTCGCCCCAACACTTGCCTCTATAGCCTTCCCTTTAGCTCCAGCCTGGAGTCCACTTGGATGCCCCTCCGATCCTCCTTGTGTTTTGGCATAGTTAGAACCGGCCTGACTGGGTTGCCATGAACGTGCTGGCCTCGGAGCTGGGGCTTGAGATTGGCTCCCTCCTTTGCCTCCTTGTGTCACACTTCCAGCTCCCCGACTGTTCCCCTTACTGAAACACACCGTTCTAAGGTGCCCTGTCTTCCCACAGCCATGACACGACAGGTGCTTTTTGGGGCACTCACGTTTCAGGTGTCCTGACTGGCCACAACAAGCACACTCTCTAGGAAAACTCACAGCTGAGCCCCCCTGTCCTCCAAAACTACGGAACCTCGGTGGAGCCATTGAAGCTTGGCCCTGGTCCTTGGGAAAAGTTCCACTCCCAGACTCAACCTTTTGTCTCTTGGAATCCCCTTGCTTGTCACGTCCACTCTGTCCCAGCCGCTCCTAATGAGCTTGTTTTCCCACCTCTAATCCTCTCTCAACAATTTTGGCTGTGTCAACGACTTCTGCATAAGTTTTCAACATCAGCATTTCTACTCTTTGCTTCAGGGCAGGTCTGAGTCCCATGGTAAATTTATGGGCCTTCAGATCCTCTCTAGATATTGCCTCTGGGGCAAACCGACTCAGACCTCTAAAATCCCACTCGTACTTAGCCACTGAGCGTGAGCCCTGCTTCAAGCTGCTGAACTCTTCCCTTTTCTGCCACCGCAGCGACTCTGGGAAGAATTCCTCATGAAATAACTGGAGGAACTTGTCCCAGGACATGGCCTCCATGTCCCAGCTCCCTGATATGCTCAACCACCACTCCAGGGCTTCTTCTTCCAACTGGCGGACTGCCAGCCTCACTTTATCTTCCTCCTAGGGTCGGAGAAAAGAGAATATGTGCTCTATCTGGCGCAGCCAATGCTCTACTGCCAGAGGTTCAGCTCCTCCCTTGAACCTTGGTGGGTGTTCCTTCCGAAAACGCGTCACCACGTCTTCTTCCTCCCGTCTCACTGGCACTTCCTGCCAGCGTGGAGGTTCTGCCTCACGGGGTGGGGAAGGTGGCGCTGCCTGCCGTGCCAGCATCTCCTGACGTACCTCATTTAGGATCTCCCCCCCGAGGTCCTCACGCATTCCTTGTACATTCTCGCTCAAAGCTCTGACTTGGGCCATGATCCGCTCTATGGGATCATCACCCTCTACTCGTGGTTCTCCCTCTTGTCTAACCCGTGCAAGAAACTCATCTTCTACAACTGGGGTAGCTCGGGTTATTCTCCTAGGAGGCATTCTCTACACATTAGATAAGACTAGAGTCGGTATCTCAGAGTTACACACCCTCATTCCTATGGACCATGAGGTACACGTATAGGGTAATTGCCCAAGAATTGCATAATAACAATTCACACACGTATCAACTTCCAAGATAAACTTTCGGTATCAGTTATTTAACGAGAACATTCAGTACCAATTATCCAGTACTAACATTCAGCATCAATTATTCAGCTCTAACACTTAGCATTAACACTCAGTATCAACTTTCAGCCTCAATCACTGAGCATTCATTATTCAGTATCAAGTTCAACAATTATGGTCAGCAACGTATCACACCAGATCTTAACATTTATACAGAAATTCAAACTAGTGCCCTAATGCCACGCATGTATGCACCTCAACCCAAATGCAAATGTCCTACTCCCTGGTCTAACTACTCCTGAGTACACCCCAGAAAACCAGATAGGTCCACGGTGATCAGGCGTGCCCTATACTGTCTTCTAAGGGTCTCAGAAGTAATCATCCCCCCCCCCCCCACTATCCTAGGTCCACTAGACCATGAGGGCTCTGATACCATATTGTCATGCCCCAATTTCCTTACACCTGGAAACGGTTAGTGACTGCCCATGCCCGCACCCGAAGGGTCAAGGGGTTGGTGCAAGCACCTAGGCTGGACTTATACAACGGGTGCTATCCCAATACTACACATCCGGGCTAACATGTCAAAGGACATGCCCCTAATTTCAAACCATACACACAATCATCATCTAGTCAAAATAAGATATCACAGTTTACTTCACTTCAAAGAGGTCTAAAGTCCATTACAACTCAAATGGGGGAAAAGCTCCCAATTAAACCCACAATACCAAATTTAGTTTACAAAATAGCTCAAACCAAAACAAAAAGCCAAAGATACATTAACAATCAAATAAGGAGGGTCCCATAGCCTCTATGGCCAATCACCTCGGCTCTGTCACCTATCGCCGGCTAGACCCTGCAAAGTGAACAATTCAAAGGAGGGGTGAGCAAACCACGGCTCAGTAGGGATCAAGTCTCCCCGGGCCCATCCTACACTACTGGAATGCATGTTTAGTGGATGCTTGTGCTAGTGTAGTGAACTAGTTGAAACCACACACAAAAACCATCAAACACATCCCATATTTAGAGAGAGAGGTTCCAGAGATATAACAGTCCCATACTCAAGGCTCCAGTCTAGTGACTGTCCCGTATCCAAGGCTCCAGTCCAATGATTGTCCCGTAACTAAAAGGGTTCCAGCTTGGCAGCTGTCCCGTGGATCAAAGGCTCCAGCTCAACAGTTGTCTCGTAGTATACAACATTTAGCACTCAAACAAAACTCAGTGAAATGCAATCACATAACTCAGCACAAGGTGCCCAGCAGGCATAATTTATTTCAATACAAGATGCTCAACAGGCATAATACAACTCGAAGCATCACCGAAGGAACACGGGGTCGTAGACTCATAGATCCACAAGGTCAAAGATTCAAAGACCCAAGGTGTAATCAAATGGAAAGCAACTTCTCAGAGACTCAAAAATTTGCAGGCTTGAGGACCCGTTGGGTGTAGAATGGCAACGTTGTAGAGTCGAAGCCTGCAGGGTCAAAGCTCGCAAGGTCGAAGATTGGAAGACCTATTGCCAAGAACAGAGACCTGTTGATGTGAACAGATGCTTAGCCAAGGTAAAATGAGGTTGTTGCTGGCTCGAAGATATGAAGACTCAAAGACTCATAGAGTGAAAGTCAGTTGATTACTTGTTCTAACCTAGATTGGAAGGCAAAGAGCAGAAGAATTGGAAGATCAATTCGAAGATCCAAGGCTCAAAGATTCATCTCGAAGATTCGAAGGTGAAGACTCGGAGAGGTAACAGCGAAGCTACGAGGCATACATCTTCGAGGTTGTAGCTAGGCAAAGGAGTGAAATGCACTGAAGGCCGCCGTTTAAGTAAGTTACCGCTCGAACAATGTTTCCTTTAAAACGCTGAGGACTGGAAAACACGTGGACTTATCTGAGGCTGGGTTAACATGGTTCAATGATGGAGATTAAAAGATGGTATATGCCTAACCCTAGATGAAAGGTTCATACTTTGGACGACCAATATAAGTCAAGCATATGCCTTACTTCAAGTATGCGTCAGAATTTTCAGAGAACACAAGAAAGGTATTTTGTGTAATACAAAGACGACACAAAGTAGTTCGTATAAATACACAAAGATAAAGGAAGATTGTAAGCGAGACAACAGTAAGTTAATCTCTCTTTGTTCCTCATACATTCACGAACAAATTGAGAGTTTGGTAAAGGAGTGGTTGAAGGTCAAGCAGTGCATACGACTAGATATGTAGGAGCAGATTGCACTAAACAGTTCTTCACAGTGAGTGAGTACTAGAGTAATACTATTTTTGTATTTGCATTTATGAGAAAAGAGAGTTAATCCTATTGTAATTAGGGCTAGACCCTATTGTATGAAACACATATAATAGATTGGACTCGGTGTAGGTACACTCTCACCACCGTGGAGTAGATCACATTGATCGAACCACGTAAACCGTGTGTCTTTGTCTTTTACTTCCCATACATACCTGCTATTAAGCTGATCTTACATAAGACCCTGAAATACTACCCAAACAAGAACCTCATCTGTAGAATACCTCTAAGTATCATACAACTCTTAAAACTAAAAGGAAATAGTTTTAAGTATACATATTCACCCTCCTCTCTATATACAAACTCGTATACCCAGATGATCTTGCTTGGATCTTGGGAATATCAATTGGTAGTATCAGAGCTAAGTTCTCACTAGAGACAAATCTATCACATTGTAGAGAAATGATCTTGTAGATTTATATATTTGCGTTACGGAGATCTGTGGCTTAACAGCTTAGTGGACCAAGCAAGAATTCATTGGCGTATATATATAAATGGAGATTCCTATCAGCGGAACGATTACCAACTCCAACTATGCAAAAAGAGTGTCTATTTTTGATGGCATAAATTATAAGATGTGGTGAGCAAGGAAGGAGATGATATTTATGTCCATGCGTATGGACGTTGACCGGGTAATAAGAGATGGATACATAGAACCAGCCAATGACAGAGAACCCACAAAAGCTAAACAAAGAACTTATGAGTTAAATGGCAAAGCTTTGAGTATGATTACATCAGCACTCACAAACTCTGAAAAGGTGATGGACTATAGAGTAGCAAAGGAGCTATGGGATAGACTGAAAAGTGTATATCAAGGTGATAGAAGATTAAAGGAAACCAGGCTACAATTGCGATGGTCCCTTGGAGCCTAGAGGGGGGTGAATAGGCTCTTATCGAAACTCTTTTCTTTCTCTTAAGACACAAACACTTATCTAGTTAAGTGATAAAATCACTGCAGAAGATAACCAGATAGTGGAAGTATTTTGTTTTATTATCATAAGATAAATACAACAAAATAGAAGCAAGACTCTCTTACACTCTGTTTACAAATGAACTCACACAGTAGCCAAATTCTATCTCCCAAAAAGAAGCCGCTTGTACACACACCGAGTTAATCTTTGCTTACAAATGCACACACACACTTACACAAATGTACAAGTATGAATATTTATACAAAACATTCCTAAGACACAGCCTTGGAACTTGTAGTTCCGGAATGCGTTCAGCACTAAATATCCCTTGGTAATCTCTCTGCCTTGACTGCTGCGGATTGTGGAGCTCAAGATCTTGGATTTGAAGAGTATAAGTGTCTTTATGAGTTCCCAAATATAATTAAGGTTGTGTCCACATATCCGGGTGATCCACGTGTAAGATTCTTCAGGTTCTCAACGAGTTTGTCTTACATCGGGACACTGCGAGCTGATAACTTTAAATGCGGTTGAGTTGAAGCAGTATCTTCTTGGTCCGGTGTAATTTTCCTTACTCCGTAGCTAATGAGGCTCGGAACCTTACTCCGTGTCAGTGATTTCTTACTCCGTATCTATTTGGTACTGGAATCCTTAGTCCGTGTCAGCGCTTCCTTACTCCGTGTGAACGACAAGGTCAGAGTGCTTATTCCGTATCAGCGCTTCCTTACTCCGTATGTAAGTTCCTTACTCCGTATGAGTGAGTGGCCCAGATTCCTTACTCCGCATCTAATTTCCTTACTCCGTATCTAATAAAGACTCGGGTCCTTATTCTGCATTAGTACTTCCTTACTCCGCATGTATGGAAGACTCGGATGCCTTACTCCGTGTCTTCTTTTACTTCGTGCGACCTTGTAAACCAAGACTCTTACTTAGCGTCAATTTGACTTAGTCCGCACGAATGTTCCTTATTCCGTATGTATTGGTGACTTGGTTATTTACCAAGTGTTTGACGACACTCACTCTTGTCCGGATCAGGATTATGTATCCTGTCCTTAGCTTTGCTCTCACGAGTGTATCTCTGGATTAATAACATATCTTCTGCAACGATCAAAGAAACACAAAAGATCTCAGATCAAATTACATAAGACTTTATTAGCATTATCCAAATTCTGGGCTTGATCCAACAATCTCCCCCAATTATGCATATGCCCAAACCCTTTGTAATCTGATCTGGTAAGCAGTGCAAAAAGATAACATACAGAATACGCATCACAACCAATTTTCATTAATCAGCAACAAAATACAAATCTGCCTTAATACAAGATTTTCACTAAGGAACATAAGGCTTACTATACTTGAAGATCATAGTTGCTGCTTTCTCTCTAAGCTCCATTGTCTGCTTCATCGTAAAAGTGGTGTGTTGGCTCCAATATTTGCCCACAGTTAAGAAAGACTTGATGAAGTGACAGACAAAGGCTCTGCAGCTATCTCCATCCGGCTGTTGTGGCACTTGCTTTTTGCCCCGGAATGTCGCCTTGAGTTTCTCAGTCAGACGCAAGGGTGTGATGCCCAACTCTTCATATAATCTTGCTTTCTTCACAGCTTCAGTCATCCTGAGACACAGAGGTTCCCATTGATTCTTTCTTACAAAGTGCTCCACAATCTGATGAGAATCAATGAGAATCATTTGCTTGGACTGAATCATGAAGACAGCCATCATGAAGTGCGGCGACATGATCCGGTACGGAATGAGGATAGTTGAGACAGTTTTCCATGGCTTGCTATCCTCAGCAGTTCCGTCGATGAAGGACTGAATTAGATCCACACTAGGAAGATAGCCTTCATTCCAACACGGCAGAACTTCAAACAAGTGCCCATCCTTGTAGAGAGATGGAAACAGCCTCATCTCCATTTTAGCAGCCCTTGAGAAGTTATCAATGTCTTCTGTAGTAAAGAGTCCTTTCTCCGAACAAAGAGTCTGAATTTCGGCCGGGGAGAAAGGGTACATTTCAGAAAGACATCTTCTCTCAGAAGAAGATGCAGCATAGGATTTCATTGCCTTGCGCAAGCTTCCATCCTCATCAGAAGGGTCAAACGCCACATATGATGGGAGGAAGGTATCAGCTGCAGATGAGGAGGATGGAGGAGGAGCAGCTGCAGTCGAGGAGCTTGGCTGAGAGAAGCGGCTATGTTTGGGAATTTGAACTCCCTGAAGCAATGAAGAGGCAGGCCGCTTCTCAGCACGAGTCGATGGTTGTGGTGCAGGAGGAGGAGCAGAAGGATCAGATGACACTCGCTCCCCCGGTTGGGTAGATCGCCGGGAAGCAACAGGAGGGCGGGCCATCGTGTGTGCCAGGTCCGAGAAGGAGGTAGACAAGGAATGTACAGACGAGGCAACGAGATCCATCTTCTGTTTCATGGAAGTGGAGGAATCAGTGAGAGCGGAGAGGAGTTGGGCGCCAAGGGCATCAACCTTGGCGGCGATAGCGGAGATTTGGGCACTATGAGCGTGAGCGTGTCGGTCCAGCTGAGCGGAGAGCACAGCGTCGGAGTGAACCGTGCCAAAAGAAGCACGCCCAAGGACCAACTCCGGAGCTTTGGAGGACTCCCCCGCATGAACAGGAGCAGGAGGGCGCGGGGCAGAGGAGTCCGCAGGAGTAGCATCAGCAGCAGTAGGAGCATCCGGAGCATCAGAGGCATCCGGAGCAGCGGAGGCATCCGGAGCATTGGTGGCATCCGGAGCAATGGACCCGCTTTGACCAGATAAGTCAACCACGGGAATCGCGGCGGCAGGAGAAGAGGGCCCAGCCTTAGCAGGGGAAGGACTCCGTGCGGCAGGGACAGGGCCGGAGGGTGTAGGGAACGACACATCGGGAATGGCGGCCGACGTAAGAAAGCCTTGGTCCAAGTTCCAGATGATCGTGGTCTCCGGGGATTGGGTATTGCGTGTGTAAAACACTCGGAGATCGGTGTCAGGAATGGAGGAGGTATGGGCTAGGCTGAAACGGAGCCAAAGGTCCGTTAACGTGTTGGTGGTGAGATGGGCAAGATAATCTTTGGGTTGAGGTAGGGGAGGCAAAGGAGCTTCCGGAGGAGATGCCGGGACATCAGCAGTGGCGACAGCAACAGCGGTATCAACCGCGGCAGCAATAGCGGAGGTGGAGGGAGTGGGGACATCAGCAGCAGAGGGGGCTGAGGAAATAGCTTTAGGAGCATTGCGCTGAGATGGCCCCGCAACCTCGGACGGTTCGGCACGAACGCTGTGCTGGGTGGCCCGAGAATGAGAGGGTGCTGCAACGGACCGAATCCGGGAGGATCGGGGTGCAGAACTGACGTCAGGGGCTTGGCTGTCGGAGGGGTCACCAACAGAACTGCCTTGTTGTTCCGAGGCAGGAAGAATGTGGAGAGCTGCAGAGGGACGGCGGGCCGTCATGTTCCCATCCGGCATAAGATAGTGGAGGTAGTAAGCCGAGGGAAATGGAACAGCATCATATCGGGCGAAATGGTCCGGATTGAGATGCCGGAAGACGATGCTTAGTATGCGCCCGAAAGAATGGTTCTTAGGACCAGTCTGCAGCAGTCGGAACAAAAACGTCCCCCAATCCAGCGGAAGACCTTCAAAAACGCCGTACATGGCCAGGAGAAGATCATAAGGAACCGAGTCCAGAGCTGAAGTGCGGGCCAGTAAACAGCGACTCAGCATGGTCGCCATACAGCGATAGCGACCTTGGAAGGATTTCACCTTGTATTCCTTGCCTTTGTGGGTGTAACACATAGAAACCGCCATTGGAGCAGCATCAGGGCGCTGTGGTTCACCGGGGGGTAGATGGAGAGCAGTGCGGAGAATGGCCGGAGTGATGGTGATGGATTCACCGTAGACATAGGAGAGTATAGAATCGGTGGTGCAGCGAATCCGTTGGTAATACTCAATGATGTCTTCGATCAGAAGATCGACGGGATTAGAGATCAGGTTGAGTATATGCGAGGCTTCAAGAAGAGGGCGAAGCTGGAAAAACCAATCCGGAGGATTAGAGACAGCATTCCAATCAACCAGATGGCCAGGATTAACGCCGGAAAGAGAGATTCTGGGTGCCATTGCAAATGAAATTGGAAGGACAAGAGGAAAGGTGAGGTCTTGGCGATAGAAGGAGCAACGAGAGGTTTAGGGATTTGAAATAAGCAATACTCGTGCTTTGCAGGAATGATCAGAACATATAAGACCCAATCCGCAAATGTCAGCGGGCTTAGGAATTTGCGAGTGAAATAGGGACCCGCTTGACAGGCTGATGTCATTAGTCTGGATATCGATGCGCCTCCGAATGAAACGATGTCGTGGAGACCGCATGACTAAGTAAGTGTAATAGCTGGTTGCCATCCAAAGAAGTGTGTGTGCATCCCGAGATTTGCATTTAATGAATCATCATGATTCCTCCTCAAAAGCACGTGACATATAGGAAGACTTGGATCGTCGCAATTAGACTATGTCAGGAGTCCGAAGGAATGAACCGACAATCATCCGGAGTAAATAATAGTCGAGGAAGAGTATCCGGATGAAAAGTAGACCGTGCCCATAGTAGACAGAGTTCGGTGAGAGAGTAAAGTAGATTTCTTTGCAGTCAATAAGTCGAAGAGAAGAGAAGTACCACAACACTTCAAATCCAAGACTATGGACTAGATTTATCGATACGGTTGCAAAGAGAATCTGAACCTGTAGCTAAACGAAGAAATGAACTGAAAATACAAAAGCTTAACAGGCAAGGATTAGTACGGATTAGGGAAAATAATCAGTGAAAAATGACATAATCCGAACTAATGAGAAACAGAACTTATGCATTGCAAAGCATGTAAGAGACAGATACATACGTGAGAATGAGCAATATTACTGAATCAGGGCATATGTCAGATAACCATACACAAATTCATATAGGTCAACATAGCAAAACCGTCTTGCTGAACAACGTAGCTAAGATTAATTAAAGATCATATGATTTGGCCAATTTAGGAGTCATGAGTGAAAAATGTGGAAGCGAACACATGTCAAAAGTAAGCAGGTGATTAGCTGATTAAAATGCATGGTTGAAGAAAGAAAATACATCCAAGCAGGCCACTTTTCTGATCCAAAACAGCATGTCCTGTCAGATCCGGAAGTAAAAGTTTAGAGGAGGGAGTAGCCGAGACATATTAGGGGTTCATTACTGCTCCACCGTAGATCATTTAATCCTCTCAATGAAAAGCTCCCCCTCAAATAGATAGCTAGAAAAGAGGTCATGAGACATATACGGGGGGTATTACTGAATAATATATAAAGCATTTTCTCCCCCGTAGATTGTGCAATCCTCTCGATTGACATTTCTGGTTTGTATTCGATGTTCGTCTATCTTATTAGAAAACTATACTTCAGAGCCGACGATGCGATTGAGTATTCATCCACCAGGCATTCCGAGCTAACCCATTTCATTTCTTCAACTATACATGTTAATAAAGTAATCTAAATGAACATGCTGTTGTCATGTGGTGATTAGTGGAATTTAAGATCATGAAACCAAAAAGAGGTAAATCATATAAACTTTAATCATGTTAGCTTAAACGACTTCAGTCGGGAAATGCAAGCATCCTCCCATAATGAAGTTGATATTAATATCAGAAGCATGAAGCCGTTAATCAGTAAGTATGATCAGCATTAAAATCAGTATGTATCTTCCACTTTCAATAAAAGCACAATCCATGTTCTGATAGTAAGTATACTGTTGGGTAAATTAAATGTGAAACTATGCAGAAAAGTCGAGCATACCTAAACGGAAGAGTAGTTCAGGGAATCTTGCATCAGGTAGGGTGTCACGCCCCCGAATTCCAGGGAACCCGGAACCGGGTACATGACTTCCCCTTGCCCGCACCCGAAAGGTCAAGGGGTTGGTGACTAGCACCAATAGAGACTACACCACGGGTGCTGTCTCAAATATGCAACCCTGTACAGTCATACATCAAGGGTAATCCTGTACTTTCCCATATATCATCATGCATACAAAGAGTCAAACATTCATACGGACATCACATCATACAAGTATGCAAATACAACTGTCCACGGACCCATGTCCGGGATATCACATAAAACAATACGAGAATATAACGTATCATACATCGAGTAGTGGGCGTCCTCCCTGGAAGAAAGTCCTCCACTAGTCTCGGGTCACACCTGAAAAGGGTAAGCAACAAGTAGGGGTGAGCGACAAGCTCGGTAGGTGACCCTAACACTCCACATCATGCAACACATATAAGTCTATACTATATGCTCGGTGTACTCGTGCACCGTGTAGTGTGCACAATCATCAGGACTCGGCCTGCAACAAACATCGGGACAACTTGTCCACGATCCTCCGTGGGATCCCGGCTCGGGGCACTCGGCCCTAGCTCCACGAGCTCAACGGCTCAACTCGGCCTGTCCACGGCGCAATATGCCCGGCCACGGTCGCCGACACGGGCCGCCATCGGTGCATATGCCTGCCACGTCAACCACATAGCACCATCGGTGCATCACGGTGAAAACCCAAACAAGTCACGGAGTCCATGCCCCAATACCTCACATCAACATACTAACATTAGTATGGCATGTCATTCTCAACATTTCCTTTAGAATTGTAGCCGGTCTTCCACAAGTAAATCCTCAACCCTTGAATTATGAAGGAAGTACTCATAGCTGCTATTTTCTTGAAATTAAAAGTCCCGGCATTGGGTTCCCTTATCATAAATAAGATAATCTGATTTTTGGGGATTTTTCCGAGATGTCTAACCCCACTTTCCAAAAATTCACCACTACGAACTTTTGGGTTTTTCCGAGATTTTACACTAAAACCCAATTTTCACATTTTGAAATAGTGGGAATTAATTTTTCTAGTATTTTTCTTTGAATCCAAATGGGGGGGTATTTCGTTATTTACATTGTAACTTAATACTTAAATGTGGAGAAGGCATAATGGTTTACAATGTAAATGTCCAGTCGGTGCGTGCAGATTGAACACTGTTTCACTCCTACGGATTTGATCTTGTTTAATTACTCCGGACTTGACTGCTCCTCGGACTAATTACTCCGGACTACTGATCCGGACTAACTCCTCCGGACTACTGATCCGGAAAAACACTGTTCACTTAGTCCTGGAAACACTATTCACTTAGTCCTGGAAAAACACTGTTCACTTAGTCCCGGAAACACTATTCACTTAGTCCGGAAACACTATTCACTTAGTCCCGGAAAAACACTATTCATTGTCGTTTTTGCCAATTTTCTCAGCTAGAACGGCAACCCAGCAACCCCAAACACTCATAAACACATTTATTTTGATATACACCCCATTACACGTCTTAAATAACTCTAAATTTCATGTAATCAACAGAAATACCTCTTTTATGCATTTAAATCACAAGATTCAACCAAAAATTGGGTTTCCCCCAAATCTTAAGGTTCACCCCCAAATTCCATGATTTCACCCAAATTAAGCATGCTAAGCCTACTATGAATCATATAAGGAGTTAGAATCACCTACCTGGAAGATTCTTTGCGATCCACGAGCTCTAATCGCCCCAAAATCGCCAAGAAAGCTCTACGCTCTTCACCTTCTCTCTCTCTCTCTCTCTCTCTCTTGCTCAAACATGCACGTACCAATAATTGGCAATTAAAGATATAAGGCAGTTCTTAATTATATATATACCGTTGCCAATAATTGGCCTCCCAGCAATAATTGACCCGAACGATTTAATTGACCTCCCGAGGTCACGAACTCCAAATTGAGTCAAATTACTGTCAAAACGCTCGAAATAACGAGCACAACACTGTTCAGATATTATCACACTCAAATGACTGCTCAAACGCAAAGTCAACCAATAAACCCCAAAAAGTCAACAATCGGGTCAAACGGGGCCCCGACTCGGAATCGGGCCCAAGTACAGTCAAAATGCTCACATCGACGGCTACACTACCATCCAGATAGTTACATTCCCATAGAATGACTATCTCTCAAAACTACCCAAATACGAGTCTTTACATAGGGGCTTTGTAAAAATGTCGGCCAGTTGATCTTCAGTAGCAATGTGTTCCAATGAGATGTGACTTTTAAGAACATGATCACGTATGAAGTGATACCGGACTTCAATATGCTTCGTCTTAGGATGCATGACAGGATTGTTGCTGATAGCAATAACGCTAGTGTTGTCGCAGTAGAGTGGAATAGATGACATGTTGAAACCGTAGTCGATAAGTTGACTTTGCATCCAGTAGTAGTGTGCGCAGCAACTCCCAGCAGACTATATATTCCGCTTGCGGTAGAGAGGTTGATACGGAATTCGCTTCTTCTTGAACCATGAAATTAATCTATTTCCAAGAAACCGACATGTACCACTTGTGCTCTTCCTGTCGATGCGACATCCAGTAGTCGGCATCAGAGTATCCGGATAAGGTGAAGTTAGACTCCTTTGGGTACCAGAGTCCCAAATTCATCGTTCCCTTGAGATACCTTAATATCCGTTTAACATGAATCATATGTGACTCCTTGGGATTCGCCTGGTATCGTGCACAGATGCAAGTTGCAAACATAATGTCCCGGGCGACTTGTTGTAAGATACGGCAAGGATCCGATCATCCTCTCGTAGTAAGTCACATTTACCGATATGCCGTCAACATCCGGATCTAACTTGGCACCGACAGCATGGGAGTTTTGACGGGAGATGAACCTTCCATACCAAACTTCTTAATAAGATCGCGAGTGTACTTAGCTTGATTAATGAAGATTCCTTCATTTAATTGTTTAACTTCTATTCCAAGGAAGTAGGACGGTTCTCCCATCATGCTCATCTCAAACTTGCCTGTCATCAACTTAGCAAACTCTTCACAAAGCTTCGGATTCGTTGATCCAAAAATGATATCATCCACGTATATTTGTACGATCGAGTGTGTCCTTTCTCTTTTCGTAGAAATAGGGTGGTGTCTATCTTCCCTTTTTGGAAGTTGTGAGCAAGTAGAAATTCGACGATGTGTCGTACCAGGCTCTTGGAGCTTGCTTCAAACCATATAAAGCTTTCCGAAGCTTGTAGACAAGATGTCCTGCCTTAGGTTCAATAAAGCCGGAGGTTGTTCAACGTACACCTCCTCTTGAAGATCTCCATTCAGGAATGCACTCTTGACGTCCATTTGATAAACTATGAAGTTTTCATATGAAGCATACGCCTGAAACATTCGGATTGCCTCAAGTCTTGCTACCGGAGCAAAGGTCTCATCATAATCTATTCCTTCTTCTTGACGATACCCTTTGGCTACCAGTCTGGCTTTGTTCCAGATTACTATTCCATTCGTATCAAGCTTGTTCTGGAACACCCATTTAACGCCAATGACTTGCTGAGACTTAGGCCTTGGTACTAAGGTCCACACATTATTTCTCTTAAATTGATTCAGCTCTTCTTGCATGGCTTCTATCCAATTCGAATCCTGAAGAGCTTCATTTACCACCTTTGGTTCTATTTGAGATAGAAAACACGAGTAAAGGCTCATGTTGGAGGTGGTTTCTCTTGTTCTTACACCAACAGTAGGATCACCAATCACTTGATCTGAGGGATGGTTTCGAGTCCATCTGTAATTCTGTGCATGTGATGGATGATCTTGAACAATTTGAAGCTCTTCCAGATTAGGTGGTTCAGTTGTATCCGCTGGTTGAGCTTCGTACGGACTAGATGTTTCCGTATTGAGAGGTACGGATGAACTAGATAGTTCTTCAACACTGTTTCTTTCAGTGTTAACTAGTCCGGACGGACTTGAAGGTGCTCCGGAATTTTGGGTATCCGCAGGAGTATATCCGGAGCTAAATGGTAGTCCGGAGTCCGAGTCATCCGTAGCATCATCCATATAATTTCTTTGTGCTTCGCTGATGCCACGTGGTTGGTCAAGACGTGTAACAGGAACATTCATAAACGTCGAATAATCAACGTTGCTGTCCATGACTTGCACATTAGAACTTGAAGAACCGACTTTTGACCATTCAAGGTTAGCTTCATCAAAAGTCACATGGATAGATTCTTCAACTTTGAAAAGTTTTCTATTGAAGACCCGATAAGCCTTGCTATGTAATGAGTACCCGACAAAAATCTCATCATCAGATTTTGGTTCAAATTTATTCCGGGTCTCTTTGCCATTTATCAATATATAGCAAGTACACCCAAAAGCTCTGAAATGTGAAATTGAAGGTTTTCGTCCTCTCCACATCTCATAGGGTGTTTTCATGGTAGATTTATTTATTAGAGTTCTATTCTGAACATAGCAGGCAGTGGACATAGCTTCAGCCCATAGACTGAGAGGAAGCGTTGCCCCCGCTAACATGGATCTACCAGCTTCAATTAAAGTACGATTCTTGCGCTCAGCTACTCCATTTTGTTGTGGAGTTCTGGGAGCTGAGAAGTCATGTTGTATGCCCTGTTCAGAACAATATGATCTCATTTCTGAAAAGTCAAATTCTGTACCATGATCACTCCTAATGCACTTTATGCTCAGTCCTTGTGAGTTGCTTATCCAGTTGAAGAGATCTACTAGATGCTCAAAAGTTTGATCCTTTGATTTCAGGAACATCACCATTGTGTATCTGGTGAAATGATCGATAACCACTAGGGTATATCTCACACCAGTTAGTGACGGAACAGATATAGGACCACATAGGTCCATATGAAGAAGTTGTAGAGGAGCAGTTATTGAATTAACTGATTTGCTCTTAAAACTATGTTCGGTTTGTTTGCCCAGTTGGCATTCTCGACAGAGAGAGTCTCTAGAGAACTTAAGTTTAGGTAGACCAGTGACAAGATTAAGTGACGCTAATTTACACAAAGTCTTAAAGTTTAAATGTGCGCATCGCTTGTGCCATAGCCAACTGTCTTCATCTGATGCTTTAGTGAGCAAGCATACAGGGTCAGAAGAATTATTTCTTAAGACCACTGAGTAAATGTCCCCATCTCTTGATCCGGATAACTTAACATCTCCGGATAAGTTTTCTCTTATTGTATAGGTGTTGGACAAAAAGGAAACAGTAAATCCTTTGTCACATAAATTACTGACACTTAGCAAATTATGCTTTAAACCTTCGACTAGTGCAACTCTAGTGATTGATACACAGCCGTTAGTTAAGGTGCCATACCCGACAGTCTTACCTTTGCTGTTGTCGCCATATGAAACGGATGGACCTTGTTTATCATTAACTTCTACAAGCAGAGTTTGATCACCCGTCATATGTCTGGAGCATCCACTATCAAGGATCCACTTGCTTTTATTGATCTTTAACTTCATGTGATCCGGTAATGCATTCCAGAGATGCTCCTGAAAGACAACAATTTACACTTTTGGTGCCCAAACTTGTTTCAGGCGGTTAGAGAGAGCAGTAGTATTGTCAACATTTACAGATTTGATTTTGCTAGGACTTTTAGCTCTCCAAGTTGACTTTAGCTTGTTAGTTTCAGCTTCCTCTTTTATTTGGGTTTTCTTGGGAAAGATACTCCTTCGAGGTTTAGATTTTGTTTTGCTCGAAGAACCCTTTTTGTTTAACTGATCTTTATTGATATGAAATTGATTACAAAGCCAGTTATCAGATAAACTCTAACATTCATAGTGATAATGACCTATTTCCCTACAGATGGAACAGACACTATAATGTAAAGTACAAACAGGGGATACAAGTCTTTTAGATTTTACAGACTTTCTACTCTGTTCCCTGTGGCCTAATCCATTGCGTTTGGGTGACGCGCTCTTGGCCCTAGATGCATCAGCCTTAGCCTTGTCTTTCTTTTTGGGTGCTACAGTTTTGGCTTTAACTGCAGCAGCCTTCCCTTCATCTTTAGTTACGGGTGCTACTTGCTTCGGGAAGTGCAGATATGACCTCGACTCCACAGTCATAAACTATGGTGCCACCTGAAATGAAACCATCCAATGGTTTAGATGTACTAACAGGATATAAGTTGGTTAGTTTAGGAGTGAAATCTGGAGGACACTCAGTAGCTTAAGCTATGGATGTTGATGACTCGTAACCTAGGCCAGGTTTGACTCGGATGTCGTCCGGATCAGTCCTAAAGGTAGAGGCTATTTCCCCGGATTTTAGCCACTTACGATTTATTTCTTTTTCCTGTTCCAGTTCAATTTCGAGTCTTTTTACTATAACTTTTAGACCTGAGAGATTAGTATTTAACAAATGATTTTCAGCTCTTAGATCGTGATACCAAGCTTCTTTTCCTCTGAAGTTAGTGATGTCCTTTTCGAGTCTATTAATAGTAAATTCAAGACGTTTATTCTGACTTTCCATATCTTTGTACATTTGAGTAATTATTAGTCTCTCATTCTTTTCATGATCACAAGCAGTAGTAAGAGATTCTAATTTACTCAAGAGCTCAGAGATAGAAGGTACCTCAGTATTTGCCATGAGGCAGATGTTCGGCTTAGTGGTTGGCTCATCATCCGAGGATTCCTCCTCTTCTTCCGAGCCACTCATGTATTTTGTCACGAGCGCCTTCGTCTTGTTCTTGCTGTTGTCTGAGGTGGAGCGGCGAGGAGTTACCTTGTCACTTTTCTCGGCCACTTTTGATTTGGACCTGCATTCCTTGGCCCAGTGACCGGTTTTCCCACAGTTGAAGCATTCCTGGGAACTGGACTCCGGTCGCTCCTTCCTTTGGAAAGATGATGATGAGCGTCTCCTGAACCCTTTTCTGCTTTTCCGTAGGAATCACTCAAAGGATTTGACAAGAAGTGCTATCTCCTCCTCCTCGTCAGAATCAGAATTCTCGGACACGTCCGTATCATCATTCCTCAGTATGTTTAGACATTCCAGTAGCTTTGAGAGCTACCCCCCTTTTCTTTCCGAGCTATTTTCTCATCCCGGTCGAGTACTTAAACCTGACTTCGTGAGTCCACAGCTCTCCATATAGTTCTTCAAGGGGAACATACCGCGCTTCTTGTGTGATTGCATCCGGAGTTGTTTGGAGTAGTAGCGATCGGGCAAGGAGCGAAAGAACTTGTCATTGATCCGGGATTGAGAATAGTGCTCATTGACGGTCTTCAGCTCAAGAATGAGCTTGCCGAATCTCGATAGATGCTTTCGAGTGATTCGCCCGGTTTATGATTGAAACTCTCAAAGTTCCGTCTGAGAGTACGATCACGTTCGCATCCGGGGACCGACTCCCCTCATAGAGGATTGTCGGTTTGTCCCAAACGGCTTTTTTGTCGTGCAGCCCTGGACGTTCGTGAAAGCCTCGGAATCCAAAGACGATGTAACATAAGCCAGAGCCTTTTCACTAGCGCACTGCCAGGCTCTTTCATCGTTGGTAAGTTCAGCATCTGTCTTTGGCCTCCTAACTCCATGTTCTCCGATAGTCATCAGAATTGGAATCTCCTGATGAAGACATGGCCGCATAAGATGATCATGGCATACCATAAACATCTTCATGCGAGCTTTCCACTGGGAGAAAAGCTCAGGTGTGAATTTGGGCGGTTTCGTCAGAGTAAAGCTAGAACTCTGTGGTTGAGAAGCGGCGGCAGCAGCAGGTTGAGGTGGGTCGACATTTTCACTACTACTTCGATTCAGGATAGGCTCTTGTGCACCTCCGGAGTTAAGGCGAGTGTTGAATAACATGCTGCTTTCTTCGGCCATTTCTGAGATTGAAAGAGTGGGATCTCTACTTAGAACAAATAGAACTTGCTCTGATACCACTTGATGGTCCCTTGGAGCCTAGAGGGGGATGAATAGGCTCTTATCGAAACTCTTTTCTTTCTCTTAAGACACAAACACTTATCTAGTTAAGTGATAAAATCACTGCGGAAGATAACCAGATAGTGGAAGTATTTTGTTTTATTATCACAAGATAAATACAACAAAATAGAAGCAAAACTCTCTTACACTCTATTTACAAATGAACTCACACACTAGCCAAATTCTTTCTCCCAAAAAGAAGCCGCTTGTGCACACACCGGGTTAATCTTTGCTTACAAATGCACACACACACTTACACAAATGTACAAGTATGAATATTTATACAAAACATTCCTAAAAGACAGCCTTGGAACTTGTAGTTCCGGAATGCGTTCAGCACTAACTATCCCTCGGTAATCTCTCTACCTTGACTGCTGCGGATTGTGGAGCTCAAGATCTTGGGTTTGAAGAGTATAAGTGTCTTTGTGAGTTCCCATATATAATTAAGGTTGTGTCCACATATCCGGGTGATCCACGTGTAAGATTCTTCAGGTTCTCAACGAGTTTGTCTTACATCGGGACACTGCGAGCTGATAACTTTAAATGCGGTTGAGTTGAAGCAGTATCTTCTTGGTCCGGTGTAAATTTCCTTACTCCGTAGCTAATGAGGCTCGGAACCTTACTCCGTGTCAGTGATTTCTTACTCCGTATCTGATGGTCCCTTGGAGCCTAAAGGGGGGGGGGGTGAATAGGCTCTTATTAAAACTCTTTGTTTCTCTCAAGACACAAACACTTATCTAGTTAAGTGATAGAATCATCATGGAAGATAACCAGGATAGTGGAAGTATTTTGTTTTATTATCACAAGATAAATACAACAAAATAGAAGCAAGACTCTCTTACACTCTGTTTACAAATGAACTCACACACTAGCCAACTTCTATCTCCAAAGATGAAAACGCTTGTGCATACACAGAATTAGTCTTTTCTTCACTAATGCACATGCGCTCTCTCTTAGCATTTTAATGTACAAGTATGAATATTTATACAAAACATTCCTAAGCGACAACCTTGGAACTTGTAGTTCCGGAAAGCGTTCAGCACTAACTGTCCCTCGGTAATCTCTCTGCCTTGACTGCTGCGGTTTGTGGAGCTCAAGATCTTGGGTTCGAAGAATATAAGTGCGTTTGTGAGTTCCCAAATACAATTAAGGTTGTGTCCACATATCCGGATGATCCACGTGTAAGATTCTTCAGGTTCTCAATGAATTCGTCTTACATCGGGACCCCACGAGCTGATAACTTTAAATGCGGTTGAGTTGAAGCAGTATCTTCTTGGTCTGGTGTAATTTTCCTTACTCCGTAGCTAATGAAGCTCGGAACCTTACTCCGTGTCAGTGGTTGCTTACTCCGTATCTATTTAGTACTGGAATCCGTAGTCCGTGTCAGCGCTTCCTTACTCCGCATGTAAGTTCCTTACTCCGTATGTAAGTTCCTTACTCCGTATGTAATTTCCTTACTCCGGGCGAGTCTTGAAAAGTTTGATGACTTATTCCGTGTCAGCGCTTTCTTACTCCGCATGTAAGTTCCTTACTCCGTATGTAAGTTCCTTACTCCGTATGTAAGTTCCTTACTCCGGGCGAGTAAGATATCTGGATTCCTTACTCCGCATCTGGTTTCCTTACTCCGCACTTATCCTTTAAGTTCTTAGTCCGTACGAATGTTCCTTATTCCGTATGTATTTGTGACTTGGTTATTTACCAAGTGTTTGACGACACTCACTCTTGTCCGGATCAGGATTATCTATCCTGTCCTTAGCTTTGCTCTCACGAGTGCATCTCTGGATTAGTAACATATCTTCTGCAATGATCAAATAAACACAAAAGATCTCAGATCAAATTACATAAGGCTTTATCAGCATTATCCAAATTCTGGGTTTGATCCAACAGTATCTATTTGGTACTGGAATCCTTAGTCCGTGTCAGTGCTTCCTTACTCCATGTGAACGAGAAGGTCGGAGTGCTTATTCCGTATCAGCGCTTCCTTACTCCGTATGTAAGTTCCTTACTCCGTATAAGTGAGTGGCCCGGATTCCTTACTGCGCATCTAATTTCCTTACTCCGTATCTAATAAAGACTCAGGTCCTTATTCCGCATTAGTACTTCCTTACTCCGCATGTATGGAAGACTCGGATGCCTTACTCCGTGTCTTCTTTTACTTTGTGCGACCTTGTAAACCAAGACTCTTACTTAGCGTCAATTTGACTTAGTCCGCACGAATGTTCCTTATTCCGTATGTATTGGTGACTTGGTTATTTACCAAGTGTTTGACGACACTCACTCTTGTCCGGATCAGGATTATGTATCCTGTCCTTAGCTTTGCTCTCACGAGTGTATCTCCGGATTAATAACATATCTTCTGTAACGATCAAAGAAACACAAAAGATCTTAGATCAAATTACATAAGGATTTATTAGCATTATCCAAATTCTGGGCTTGATCCAACAAATTGTACACTCAAAAGTATGAAGCCCTTAAGATGGAGGAGTATGAGAGTGTATAGGAGTTCTTTGTATGCTTAACAGAGATTGTCAATGGCATGAGAAGTCATAGAAAAAATAAGAAGAACTTTGCAATTGTAAAGAAGGTGCTGAGAGTTCTACCCAAGTGATTCATCCCAAGAGTGGAAGTTCTAGAAAATAGCCCAGACCTATAGATAATGACATTACAGGAGTTGCAGCGTAGTCTGACTGCATTTGAAATGAAACTGCCCTCTTATGAAGAGCCATCCACATCAATATCCCAGTCTACAGCTAAGGAATCAAAAGAAGTAGTCTTTAAGACTTTGCAGAAATTAAAGATAAAGAAAGAAGCTAAGTCCTCAGAAGAAAAAAAGGACAGTGATAGTGAAGACAGTGAGGACGAAGCAGTAACCTACTTTACCAGAAAATTTAGGAGAGGTGGAAAAGGAAAGCAAGCTGGCGGAAAAGGAAAAAGAGGACTTTCCCTTAGGTGTTTTAAGTCTGGAAAGCGGGGGCACTTCGCATCTCAATGCAAAGTGAAAGCTAATGACTCGGATGATGAAGCCTCGGATGAAGAGGACACAAAAATGGAAGAATTCATCATACCGAAGAAGCAATTCCACAAGGAGACTAGCAGCCCCACAGTAGAAGAAGGGCTCACACAAGAACTATATGATCCGAATTTCTGAATCTGGTGATGAAGATGCATGTTCATTAGATTATGCTTTTGTCACTAAGATAGAGGTGGACAATGGCAGCACTGCCTCAGAGGAGGAAAAGGTAGTAGAAGAAGAAGTTAATCTGGAGGAGGAGCTCGAGCTTGCAATAGAGGAGATCTATATGAGAGGGTGCAGGATTAAGCATCTCAAAGGAAGAGCTTGTAAAAGTCAGAGGAGAGAAGGACAAGGTGCTAGAGGACTCAAAGAAGTTCTGTGACGAAATTATCAACTTAAAGCTCAAACTAGAGGAGCAAATCATGATACGTGATGACATTACCACAGAACTCACCACCAGAGACACCACAATCCAACGGCTTGAAGAAGAACTGGTAGGCCTTCGAAAGAAGATCTTAAAAGACAAGGCCACTCAAGCCTCAACCTTTGAATACATGTAGATCACATCTCTTACAACACTACAGATTGCTTAGAAAATTAGGAAAACACTGCAGGAGGATAGGAAGAAGATCACTACACTACAGACGGCGAGGAAGGTCATCTATCTACCATGACAATCCTAAGAAGACCACCATCGTGACCTAGAGCAACAAGAAAACAAAGGGTGGTGTGAATGATGAGAAGATGGAGAGACATCCGAAGGAGTACAAGACTACTTGAGTGAACAAATACGTTCAGAAATCTGATCATTCCAAGAATGTGAAGAAATCTAATGCATATGTCATTTCCACAAATGTGCGGATGCCCCTCATAAAAGAAGGTAAACCTGTGAAGCCAACCAATCAGGCCAAGCCTGTCTTGAAGAAGATCCCAGATGCCCAGAACCTTAGCAACAACAGGTTTTAGGGTTACTATTACTACTGTGTGGTATGGGGTCACATGAATAGATTTTATTGGTAGAAGTATCTGGTACAAGCTTCTAAAATAAAGACGAAGACATGCAGAAAGAGCTTGTATCCTACGGAAAGAAGGAAACCAGTAAGAAGTTTCTACACTTACTGTCAGAAATAAGGATATGATGACACTTCATGCTGGTGGAAGCCTAAGCCCATTTCCATGAACAACAAGTTTGCTATACTTGCAGACTTGGAGGTTTATGAACGTCACGGTGCAAGGAAAGTGTGGTAGTGAATATCACAATGCAAGGAAAGTGCTTATTCCTGAGTAGAATAAGAAAAAGAACACTATGAAAGTTCAAGAGAAAACGAAAGAGAAAGCATCTCAGAAGATTATGAAGCATACACCTCAGGGGGAATGCTTCAAGTCTAAAGTAAAATAGGAAGAGCGCTTAAAGTCTAAATTAAAACAAGTCTACATAGCTAAGGAGAAGGAAGTGGCTTATATCGCTGAGATTTCATTGAAAGTAGACATCAAGGACGGACAGTGGATCCTTGATAGTTGCTGCTCTAGTCACATGACTGGTGACCTAAAGAAATTGTTAGATGTGAACAAAGATAAATCTGGAAAGGTAAGATTTGGCGATCATAGCTGTTTGAAAATTAAGGGGCTAGGATCTGCCTAATGGGGGAAGAATAAACTGAAGGATATCTTGCATGTTGAAGGACTGAAATATAATCTAGCATTCATCAATCAGTTGTGTGATAAAGAGAGAAAATGGCAACACAGTAGGAGCTGGAAGAAGGACACATGGGGACTTGTATGTGATTGATGAAAACAATTCCCGTAGCTGTCATATAACTAAGATTGAAGAGAATGAACTCTGGCATAGAAGACTGGGACATCTCAATCAGAAGAACATGAGAAGGCTCGTTAACTGCAAGGCTATCAAAGACATCCCAGACATCAAAAAAGAAAGAGTGCATGTTTGCTCAACATGCTTACATGGAAAACATATCAGATTTCACTACAAGATAAAGGAGTATAGCTCAGAAGCAGCTCCAAATATTATGCATACTAATCTGTGTGTGTTGGATCAAGCCCAGAATTTGGATCATGCTGATAAAGCCCTATGTAATTTGATTTGAGATCTTTTGTGTTTCTTTGATCAATGCAGAAGATATGTTATTAATCCGAAGATACACTCGTGAGAGCAAAGCTAAGGACAAGATACATAATCCTGATCCGGACAAGAGTGAGTGTCGTCAAACACTTGGTAAATAACCAAGTCACCAATACATACGGAATAAGGAACATTCGTGCGGACTAAGAACTTAAAAGCTACGGATTATGGAATCTGCTCTTAATATCTCAAGCGAACTAAGTCAAACTGATACGGAGTAAGAATCTTGGTCTACAAGGTCGCACGAAGTAAAAGAGTCGACACGGAGCTAAAAAGTTAAGTCTTCCACTCAAGTGAACTAAAGTAAAGAAGACACAGAGTAAGGCATCCGAGTCTTCCATACATACGGAGTAAGGAAGTACTGATGCGGAATAAGGACCCGAGTCTTTATTCACACGGAGTAAGGAAACCAGATGCAGAGTGAGGAATCCGGACCACTCACTCATGCGGAGTAAGGATGTGCTAGTACGGAGTAAGCCATCCGATCCTTTAGACTCGCACGGAGTAAGGAACTTACATATGGAGTAAGAAACTTACATACGGAGTAAGGAACTTACATACGGAGTAAGGAACTTACATGCGGAGTAAGGAAGCGTTGATACGGACTAAGCACTCCGACCTTCTCATTCACATGGAGTAAGGAAGCGCTGACACGGACTAAGGATTCCAGTACCAAATAGATACGGAGTGAGCAACCACTGACATGGAGTAAGGTTCCGAGCTTCATTAGCAACGAAGTAAGGAAAATTACACCGGACCAAGAAGATGCTACTTCAACTTACCGCATTTAAAGTTATCGGCTCGTGGTGTCCCGATGTAAGACAAACTCGTTGAGAACCTGAAGAATCTTACGCGTGGATCATCCAGATATGTGGACATAACTTTAATTATACTTGGGAACTTACAAAAGCACTTATACTCTTCAAACCCAAGATCTTGAGCTCCACAAACCACAGCAGTCAAGGCAGAGAGATTACCGAGGAATAGTTAGTGCTGAACGCATTCCGGAACTACAAGTTCCAAGGTTGTCCTTTAGGAATGTTTTTGTATAAATATTCATGCTTGTACATTTGCATAAAAAAGAGTATGTGTGCGAGCGAGCCTGAATCAATCCTGTGTATGCACAAGAGTTCAAAGGCATAATAGGCTAGTGTGTGAATCCTTTTGTAAATAGAGTGTAAGAGAGTCTTGTTTCTATTTTGTTGTATTTATCTTTTGATGATAAAACAAAATACTTTCACTATCTAGTTATCTTCCGTAGTGATTCTATCACTTAACTAGATAAGTGTTTGTGTCATCAGAGAATAGAAAGAGTTTCGATAAGAGCCTATTCACCCCCCTTTAGGCTCCAAGGGACCATCAAGTGGTATCAGAGCAGTTCTATTTGTTCTAAGTAGAGATCCCACTCTTTCACTCTCAGCAATGGCCAAAGAAAGCAGTATGCTATTCAACACTCGCCTTCACTCTGGAGGTGCACAAGAGCCCATCCCGAATCGAAGCAGCAGTGAAAACGTTGATCCACCTCAACCTGCTGCTGCCTCCACTGCTCAACCACGGAGTTCTGGTTTTACTCTGACAAAACCGCCCAAATTCACACCTGAGCTTTTCTCCCAGTGGAAAGCTCACATGAAGATGTTCATGGTATGCCATGACCATCTCATGTGGCCCTTTCTTCATCAGGAGATTCCAATTCCGATGACTATCGGAGAACATGGAGTTAGAAGGCCAAAGACGGATGCCGAACTTACCAACGATGAAAGAGCCTGCCAGTGCGCTAGCGAAAAGGCTCTGGCTTACGTTACATCGTCTTTGGATTCCGAGGCTTTCACGGACGTCCAGGGCTGCACGTCGGCAAAAGCCGTCCGGGGATAAACCGACAATCCTCTATGAGGGAAGTCAGTCCCAGATGCAAAACGTGATATGTGCTCTCAGACAGAACTTTGAGAGTTTCAATCACAAACCTGGCCAATCCCTTGAGAGTATCTATCGGAGATTTGGCAAGCTCATTCTAGAGCTAAAAACTGTCAATGAACACTACACTCAGTCTCAAATCAATGACAAGTTCTTTTGATCCTTGCCGGATCGCTACTACTCCAAGCAGCTCCAGATGCAAGCTGACAAAAAGCGGCCGTTCTTGCCTTTGAAGAAATATATGGAGAGCTTCGGACTCATGAGGTCAGATTCAGATACACTGACCGTGATGAGAAAATAGCTCGGAAAGAAAAAGGGGTAGCCCTCAAAGCTACGAAATGCTCCAAGAATCATCAAGAGGATGATACGGATGAGTCGAGAATTCGACTCGGACGCGAAAGAGGAAATAGCTCTTCTTGTTAAATCCTTTGAATGATTCCTTCGGAAAAGTAGAAAAAGATTCGAAGAGGCTCCTCATCATCCAAGAAGGAAGGAACGATCGGAGTCGAGCTCCCAAGAATGCTTTAATTGTGGGAAACCCGGTCACTGGGCCAAGGAATGCAGATCCAAATCTAAGACGGCAGAGAAAAGTGACAAGGTTACTCCTCGACGTACCACCTCAGACAATAGCAAGAACAAGAGGAAGGCGCTCGTGACAAAGTACATGAGTGGCTCGGAAGAAGAGGAGGAATCCTCGGATGATGAGCCAACTCCTAAGCTGAACGTTTGCCTCATGCCAAATACTGAGGTACCTTCTATCTCTGAGCTCATGAGTAAAATAGAATCTCTTATTACTGAACGTGATCATGAAAAGAATAAGAGACTAATAATTACTCAAATGTACAAAAATATGGAAAGTCAGAATAAACGTCTTGAATTTACTATTACTAGACTTAAAAAGGACATAGCTGACTTCGGAGGAAAAGAAGCTTGGTATCATGATCTAAGGGTTGAAAATCATCTGCTAAATACCAATCTCTCAGGCGTAAAAGTTATTGTAAAAAGACTCGAGAATGAACTTGAACAAGAAAAGGAAATAAATCGTAAGTGGCTTAAATCCGGGGAAATAGCCTCTTCATTTAGGACTGATCTGGATAATGTTCGAGTCAAACCTAGCCTAGGCTTAGAATCATCAACCTCCAATGCTCAAGCTACTGAGTGTCCTCTGGATTTCACTCTAAAACTAACCAACTTATATCCTGTTAGTACGTCTAAAGCGTTGGATGGTTTCATTTCAGGTGGCACCATAGTTTATGACTGTGGAGTCGAGGCTGTTACTGCACTTCCCGAAGCAATAGCACCCGTAACTAATGATGAAGGGAAGGCTGCTGCAGTTAAAGCCAAAACTATAGCACCCAAAAAGAAAGGAAAGGCAAATGTTGATGCATCTAGGGCCAAGAGCGTGTCACCCAAACGGAATGGATTAGGCCACAGGGAACAGAGTAGAAAGTCTGTAAAATCTAAGAGACCTGTATCCCCTGTTTGTACTCCGCATTATAGTGTCTGTTCCATCTGTAGGGAAATAGGTCATTATCACTATGAATGTTGGAGTTTATCTGATAACTGGCTTTGTAATCAAATTCGTACCAATAAAGATCAGTTCAATAAAAAGGGTTCTTTGAGCAAAACAAAATCTAAACCTCAAAGGAGTATCTCTCCCAAGATAACCCAAATAAAAGAAGCAGCTGAAACTAACAAATTAAAGTCAACTTGGAGAGCTAAAAGTCCTAGCAAAGTCAAATCCGGAACTGTTGACATTACTGCTGTTTTTTCTAACCGCCCGAAACAAGTTTGGGCACCAAAAGTGTAAACTGTTGTTTTTCAGGAGCATCTCTAGAATGTACTGCCGGATCACTTGAAGTTAAAGATCAATCAAAGCAAGTGGATCCTCGATAGTGGATACTCCGGACATATGACGGGTGATCAGACGCTGCTTGTAGAAGTTAATGAAAAACGAGGTCCATCCGTTTCATATGGCGACAACAGCAAAGGAAAGACTGTCGGGTATGGCACTTTAACCAACGGCTGTGTATCAATCACTAGAGTTGCACTAGTCGAAGGTTTGAAGCATAATTTGCTAAGTGTCAGTAATTTATGTGACAAAGCATTTACTGTTTCCTTTATGTCCAACACCTGTACAGTAAGGGAAAACTTATCCGGAGATGTTAAGTTATCCGGATCAAGAGATGGGGACATATACTCAGTGGTCTTAAGAAATAATTCTTCTGACCCTGTATGCTTCCTCACTAAAGCTTTAGATGAAGATAGTTGGTTATGGCACAAGCGATGCGCACATTTAAACTTTAAAACACTGTCTTAGTTAGCATCACTTGATCTTGTCACTGGTCTACCTAAACTCAAATACTCCAGAGACACTCTCTGTCGAGAATGCCAACTTGGCAAACAGACCAAACATAGCTTTAAGAGCAAATCAGTTAAGTCAATATCTGCTCCTCTGCAACTTCTTCATATGGACCTCTGTGGTCCTATTTCTGTTCCTTCGCTGGCTGGTGCGAGATATACCCTTGTGGTTATCGATGATTTCACCAGATACACATGGGTGATGTTCCTGAAATCAAAGGATCAAACTTTTGAGCATCTTGTAGATCTTTTCAATTGGATAAGCAACTCACAAGGACTGAGCATAAGGTGCATCAGGAGTAATCATGGTACAGAATTTGTTTTTTCTGATATGAGATCATATTGTTCTGAACAGGGCATTCAGCATGACTTCTCTGTGCCCAGAACTCCACAATAAAATGGGGTAGCTGAGTGCAAGAATCGTACTTTAGTCAAGGCTGGCAGATCTATGTTAGTAGGGGCAACGCTTCCTCTCAGTTTATGGGCTGAAGCTGTGTCCACTGCCTGCTATGTTCAGAACAGAACTCTAATAAAGAAATCTACCATGAAAACACCCTATGAGATGTGGAGAGGACGAAAGCCTTCAATTTCACATTTCAGAGCTTTTGGGTGTACTTGCTATATATTGATAAATGGCAAAGAAACCCGGAATAAATTTGAACCAAAATCTGATGATGGGATTTTTGTCGGGTACTCATTACATAGCAAGGCTTATCGGGTCTTTAATAGAAAAATTTTTAAAGTTGAAGAATCTATCCATGTGACCTTTGATGAAACTAATCTTAATTGGTCAAAAGTTGCTTCTTCAAGTTCTAATGTACAGGTCCCGAACAACAACATCGACCATTTGAAGTTTATGAATGTTCCTGTTACACATTCTGACCAACCACGTGGCATCAGCGAGGAACAAAGAAGTTATATGGATGATGCTACGGATGATTCGGACTCAGGACTACCATTAAGCTCCGGACATACTTCTTCGGATACTCAAAATTCCGGAGCACCTTCAAGCCCATCCGGACCAGTTAACATTGAAAGAAACAGTGTTGAAGAACCACCTAGTTCTACCGTACCTTCTAATACGGAAACATCTGGTCCGGAAGAAGCTCAACCCGCAGATATACCTGAACCACCTAATATGGCAGAGCTTCAAATTATTCAAGATCAAGCATCACATGCACAGAATTACAGATGGACCCGAAACCATCCCTCAGATCAAGTGATTGGTGATCCTACTGTTGGTGTAAGAACAAGAGCAGCCACCTTCAACATGTGTCTTTACTCGTGTTTTCTATCTCAAATAGAACCAAAGGTGGTAGATGAAGCTCTTCAGGATTCTAATTGGATAGAAGCCATGCAAGAAGAGCTGAATCAATTTAAGAGAAATAATGTGTGGACTCTAGTACCAAGGCCTAAGTCTCAGCAAGTCATAGGAGTTAAATGGGTGTTCCGGAACAAGCTTGATACGGATGGAATAGTAATCCGGAACAAAGCCAGACTGGTAGCCAAAGGATATTGTCAAGAAGAAGGAATAGACTATGATGAGACCTTTGCTCCGGTAGCAAGACTTGAGGCAATCCAAATGTTTCTAGCGTATGCTTCATATGAAAACTTCATAGTTTATCAAATGGACGTCAAGTGCGCATTCCTGATTGGAGATCTTCAAGAGGAGGTGTACGTTGAACAACCTCCCGGGTTTGTTGAACCTAAGGCAGGACATCTAGTCTACAAGCTTCGGAAAGCCTTATATGGTTTCAAGTAAGCTCCAAGAGCCTGGTACGACACACTGTCAGAATTCCTACTTGCTCACAACTTCCAAAAAGGGAAGATAGACACCACCTTATTTCTATGAAAAGAGAAAGGACACACTCTAATCATACAGATATATGTGGATGATATCATTTTCGGATCAACAAATCCGAAGCTTTGTGAAGAGTTTGCAAAGTTGATGACAGACAAGTTTGAGATGAGCATGATGTGAGAACTATCCTACTTCCTTGGAATAGAAGTTAACCAATTGAAGGAAGGAATCTTCATTAATCAAGCTAAGTACACTCACGATCTTATTAAGAAGTTTGGTATGGAAGGTTCATCTCCCGTCAAAACTCTCATGCCTGTCAGTGCCAAGTTAGATCCTGATGTGGATGGCATATCAGTAAATGTGACTGACTACAGAGGGATGATAGGATCCTTGCTGTATCTTACAGCAAGTCGCCCAGACATTATGTTTGCAACTTGCATCTGTGCACGATATCAGGCGAATCCCAAGGAGTCACATATGCTTCATGTTAAACGGATATTAAGGTATCTCAAGGGAACGATGAATTTGGGACTCTGGTATCCAAAGGAGTCCAACTTCACCTTATCCGGATACTCTGATGCTGACTTCGCTGGGTGTCGCATCGACAGGAAAAGCACAAGTGGTACGTGTCAGTTTCTTGGAAATAGATTAATTTCATGGTTCAGTAAGAAGCAGAATTCCGTATCAACCTCTACTGCTAAGGCGGAATATATAGCTGCTGGGAGTTGCTGCGCACAACTACTCTGGATGCGAAGTCAACTTACTGACTACGGTTTCAACATGTTATCTATTCCACTCTACTGCGACAACACTAGTGCAATTGCTATCAGCAACAATCCTGTCATGCACCCTAAGACGAAGCATATTGAGGTCAGGTATCACTTCATACGCGACCATGTTCTCAAAAGTCACATCTCACTGGAACATGTTGCTACTGAAGATCAACTGGCAAACATATTTACAAAGCCCCTACCTGATGCAAGATTCTCTGAACTACTCTTCAGATTATGTATGCTTGACTTCTCTGCATAGTTTCACATTTAAATTACCCAACCGTGTACTTACTGTCAGAACATGCATTGTGCTTTTATTGATAATAGTAGATACATACTCATCTTAATGATGATCATACTTATTGTCTAATGTGCTTCATGCTTCTGATATTGGTAGCAACTTCATATATGGGAGGATGCTTGCGTTTCCCAACTGAAGTCATTTAAGCAAACATGATTAAAGTTTATATGATTAACCTCATTCTGGTTTCATGATCTTAATTTCCACTGATCACCACATGACAAATGCCTGTTCATTTAGATTACTCTATTAACATGTATAGTTGAAGAAATGAAGTGGGTTAGCTCGGAATGCCTGGTGGATGAATACACAATCGCAGTCTAATCAGCTTCTGAAGTATAGTTTCCCATAAAGATAGACAGTGCTGAATTTCTTTAAGCCGGAAAGGTTTACTGAGAGGATTGCACAATCTACGAGGGACAAAATGCTTTATAAATTATTCGAGTAATATCCCCCGTATATGTCTCATGACCTCTTTCCTGGCTGTCTATTCGAGGGGGAGCCTTTCATTGAGAGGATCGAATGATCTACGGGGGAGCCTAAGCTTCAACTATTACCTCAGTAATAACCCCCTAATATGTCTCAGATACTCCCTCCTTTAAACCTTTACTTCCGGATCTGACTGGACATGTGTTGTTGAAATAGAATTGCGGCATGCTTGGATGTATTTTTTTTCTTCAACCATGCATTTTAATCGGATAATCAACTGCTTGCTTTTGACATGTGTCCACTTCCTCATTTTTCACTCATGAATCCTAGTTTGGTCAAATCATATGATTTTTAATTAATCTTAGCTACGTCGTTCAGCAAGACGGTTTTGCTATGTTGACCTATATGAACTTGTGTATTTATTATCTGACACATTGATGTGCCCTGATTCAGTCACATTGATCATTCTCTAGTTTGTATATGTCTATTTCATTCTTTGTAATGCATAAGTTCTGCTACTCATTAGTTCGGATTATATAGCTCTTCACTGACTATTTTCTCTTATCCGTACTAATCCTTGCCTGTTAAGCTTTTGTACTTTTAGCTTATTTTTGTGAAGCTACAGGTTCAAATTTTCTTTGCACCCTTATCAATAAATCCAGTCCATAGTCTTGGATTTGAAGTGTTGTGGTACTTCTCTTCTCTTCGACTTATTGACAGCAAAAGAATCTACTTTTCTCTCACTGCACTCTGTTACTACGGACACGGTCTACTTTTCATCCGGATACTCATTACTCGACTATTGCTTATTCCGGATGATTGTCGGTTCATTCCTCCGGAATCCTGATACTGTCAAATTGCGATAATCCATTTCTTATTTTATATCGCGTGCTTTTGAGGAGGAATAATGATGATTCATTAAATGCATGTCTCGGGATGCACACACTTCCCCTGGAAGGCAAACAACTGTTATCCTTACTTGGTCATGCCGTCTCCACGTCATCTTTTAATTCGGAGGCACACCAATATCAAGACTAATGACATCAGCCTGTCAAGCGGTCTACTGTTTCACTCGCCAAATTCCTAGACCCGCTGACATTCACGGACTCGGTCTTATATATTTTGGTCATTCCTGCGAAACACGAGTGTTACCCTTTTCAACTCCCTAAATCTCTCGTTGCTCCTTCAATCCCTAAGACCTCGCCTTCCCTCTCGCCCTTCAACTTTCATCTACAATGGCACCCAGAACCTCTCTTTCCGGCGTCAATCCCGGCCATCTGGTCGATTGGAGCGCTGTCTCCAACCCTCCGGACTGGTTTATCCATATTCGCCCTCTTCTAGAAGCCTCTCACATACTCAACTTGATCTCCAATCCTATCGATCTTCTTATAGACGACATTCTCGAGTACTACCTACGGATCCGCTGTACCACCGACTCCATCATCTCCTATGTTCGCGGTGAATCCATCCTCATTACCCCCGACGTTCTCCGTGCTACTCTCAGTCTACCCGCCGGTGAATCACAGCGCCCCGATGCCGATCCCATGGCGGCTTCTATGGGTTGCACCTATAAAGGCAAGGAATACAAGGTGAAGTCCTTCCAAGGTCGCTATCGTTATATGGCGATCATATTGAGTCGATGTTTACTGGCTCGCACTTCCGCTCTGGACTCTGTTCCGTACGATCTTCTTCTGGCCATGTACGGCGTTTTCGAAGGTCTTCCGATGGACTGGGGGACGTTTTTCTTCCGACTGCTGCAGACTGGACCCAAGAACCATTCCTTCGGGCGCATCCTAAGCATTGTCTTCCGACATCTTCATCCGGACCATTTCGCCCGCTTTGACACTTGTTCCCTTTCCTCCGGCTTATTATCTTCGCTATATTACGCCTGATGGGAACATGATGGCCCGCCATCCCTCTGCCGCTCTCCGCCTTCTCCCTGCCACGGAACAACAAGGCAGTTCTGTTGGTGACCCCTCCGACAGCCATGCCCCTGCCGTCAGCTCAGCTCACTGATCCTCCCGGATTCGGTCCGTTGCTGCACCCTCCATTTCTCGGGCCTCCCAGCACAGCGTCCGTGCCGAACCCTCCGAGGTTGCAGGGCCATCTCAGCGCAGTGTCCCTAGAGCTGTTTCCTCAGCCCCTTCTGCTGCGGATGTCCCCACTCCCTCCACTTCCGCTGTTGATGCTGCGGTTGATACCGCCGTTGCTGCCGCAATTGCTGATGTCCCAGAATCTATTCCAGAAGCTCCTTTGCCTCCCCTACCTCAACCCTGAGATTACCTTGACCATCTCTCCGCCGACACCTTAACGGATCTTTGGCTCCGTTTCAGCCTTGCCCACACCGCCTCCATTCCTGACACCGATCTCCGGGTGTTTTACACTTGCCATACTCAATCCCCGGAGACCATGATCATCTGGAATTTGGACCAAGGCTTTCTTACGCCGGCCTTCATTCCAGATGTGCCGTTCCCTAACCCCTCCAGCCCGGTCCATGCCGCACAGAGTCCTTCCCCTGCTAAGGCTGGACCTTCTTCTCCTGCTGTTGACATTCCCGTTGTTGACCTATCTGGTCAAAGCGGGTCCGCTACTCCGGATGCCTCTGCTGCTCCGGATGCCCCTTCTGCTGCTGCTGCTGATGCTCCTGCGGACTCCTCTGCCCAGCGCACTCCTGCTCCTGTTCATGCGGGGGAGTCCTCTAAAGCTCCAGAGTTGGCCTTTGGGCGTGCTTCTCTTGGCACGGTCCATTCCGACGTTGTGCTCTCCGCCCAGCTGGACCGCCATGCCCACGCTCAAAGCGCCCAAATATCCGCCATCGCCGCCAAAGTTGATGCTCTTGGCGCCCAACTCCTCTCTGCCCTCACCGACTCCTCCACTTCCATGGAACAAAAGATGGACCTAGTCGCCTCGTCCGTCCACTCCTTGTCTACCTCCTTCGCGGACCTGGCACACACGATGACTCGCCCTCCCGTTGCTCCCCGGCGATCTGCCAAACCGGGGGAGAGAGTGTCATCTGATCCTTCTGCATCACATTCATCCACTCATGCTGAGAAGCGGCCTGCCTCTTCATTGCTTCAGGGAGTTCAAATTCCCAAACGTAGCCGCTTCTCTCAGCCAAGGTCCTCGACTGCAGCTCTTCCTCCATCCTCTCCATCCGCAGCTGATACCTTCCTCCCATCATACGCGGCGTGTGACCCTCTTGATGCGGACGGAAGTGTGCGTAAGGCAATGATGTCCTATGCTGCGTCTTCTGCCGAGAGAAGATGTCTCTCTGACTTGTACCCCTTCTCCCCGGACAACATTCAGACCCTTTGTTCGGAGAAAGGCCTCTTTACAACAGACGACATTGACAACTTCTCTAGGGCTTCTAAAATGGAGATGAGGCTATTTCCATCTCTGTACAAGGACGGCCACTTGTTTAAAGTTCTGTCATGCTGGAATGAGGGCTATCTTCCCAGTATAGATATCATTCAGTCCTTTATCGACGGAACTGCTGAGGATAGCAAGCCATGGAGAACTCTCTCAACTATCCTCATTCCGTACCGGATCATGTCCCCACATTTCATGATGGCTGTCTTCATGATTCAGTCCAAACAGATGATTCTGATTGATTCTCATCAGATTGTAGAGCAGTATGTAAGAAAGAATCAATGGGAACCACTGTGTCTCAGGTTGACTGAAGCTGTGAAGAAAGCCAGATTATATGAAAAGTTAGGCATCACTCCTTTGAGACCAACTGAAAAGCTGAAGGCGATATTCCGGGGCAAGAAGCAAGTGCCACAACAGCCAGATGGAGATAGTTGCGGGGCCTTTGTCTGTTACTTCATCAAGTCATTCTTAAGTGTGGACAAATCTTAGAGCCAACACACCACTTATTCGATGAAGCAGACAATGGAGCTTAGAGAGAAAGCAGCAACAATGATCTTCAAGTATAGTAAGCCTTATATACCTTAATGAAAATCTTGTATAAAGGCTAAATTGTATTCTATTGCTGATAAATGAAAATGGTTATGATATGTATTCTATATGTTATCTTTTTGCGCTGCTTACCAGATCAGATTACAAAGGGTTTGGGCATATCCATAATTGGGGGAGATTGTTGGATCAAGCCCAGAATTTGGATCATGCTGATAAAGCCCTATGTAATTTGATTTGAGATCTTTTGTGTTTCTTTGATCATTGCAGAAGATATGTTATTAATCCGGAGATACACTCGTGAGAGCAAAGCTAAGGACAGGATACATAATCCTGATCCGGACAAGAGTGAGTGTTGTCAAACACTTGGTAAATAACCAAATCACCAATACATACGGAATAAGGAACATTCGTGCGGACTAAGAACTTAAAAGCTACGGATTACGGAATCTGCTCTTAATATCTCAAACGGACTAAGTCAAACTGATGCGGAGTAAGAATCTTGGTCTACAAGGTCGCACGAAGTAAAAGAGTCGACACGGAGCTAAAAAGTTAAGTTTTCCACTCAAGTGAACTAAAGTAAAAAAGACACGGAGTAAGGCATCCGAGTCTTCCATACATACGGAGTAAGGAAGTACTGATGCGGAATAAGGACCCAAGTCTTTATTCGCACGGAGTAAGGAAGCCAGATGCGGAGTAAGGAATCCGGACCACTCACTCATGCGGAGTAAGGATGTGCTAGTACGGAGTAAGCCATCCGATCCTTTAGACTCGCACGGAGTAAGAAACTTACATACGGAGTAAGGAACTTACATGCGGAGTAAGGAAGCGCTGATACGGAATAAGCACTCCGACCTTCTCATTCACACGGAGTGAGGAAGCGCTGACACGGACTAAGGATTCCAGTAACAAATAGATACGGAGTGAGCAACCACTGACACGGAATAAGGTTCCGAGCTTCATTAGCAATGGAGTAAGGAAAATTACACCGGACCAAGAAGATGCTACTTCAACTTACCGCATTTAAAGTTATCAGCTCGTGGTGTCCCGATGTAAGATAAACTCATTGAGAACCTATTGAATCTTACACGTGGATCACCCGGATATGTGGACATAACTTTAATTATACTTGGGAACTTACAAAAGCACTTATACTCTTCAAACCCAAGATCTTGAGCTCCACAAACCACAGCAGTCAAGGCAGAGAGATTACCGAGGAATAGTTAGTGCTGAATGCATTCCGGAACTACAAGTTCCAAGGTTGTCCTTTAGGAATGTTTTTGTATAAATATTCATGCTTGTACATTTGCATAAAAAAGAGTATGTGTGCGAGCGAGCCTGAATCAATCCTGTGTATGCACAAGAGTTCAAAGACATAATAGGCTAGTGTGTGAATCCTTTTGTAAACAGAGTGTAAGAGAGTCTTGTTTCTATTTTGTTGTATTTATCTTTTGATAATAAAACAAAATACTTCCACTATCTGGTTATCTTCCGCTCTTCCGCAGTGATTCTATCACTTAACTAGATAAGTGTTTGTGTCATAAGAGAATAGAAAGAGTTTCGATAAGAGCCTATTCACCCCCCCCCCCTCTAGGCTCCAAGGGACCATCAGTGTGGACCAATGAGAAACAAGGTACTCAATGGTGAAAGGTATTTTATTCTATTTGTGGATGACTTGACCAGAAAAACTTGCATAATGTATTTAAAGCACAAGGCAGAAGCTCTGGAGTACTTCAAGAAATACAGAAGAATGGCTGAAAATGACTACAGTCAAAGAATCAAAATCCTAAGATCTGATCAGGGTACTGAGTTTATTAGTGAAGCCTTTGAAAGGTATCTAAATAAACATGTGATTCAATATCAATTATCAGCATCAAGAACTCTATAACACAATGGGGTTGTTGAAAGGAAGAATAGGGCTATCATTGAAATGGGTAGAATCTTACTGCTGGAAGCTTATCTACATGCAAGGTTTTAGACAGAGGCAACCGGAACAATAGTACATTTACTGAACAGAGTAACATTGAGACCAAGGATAGATTGCACACCTTATGAATTATGGTGTGAGAAGAAGTCAACAGCCAAGTACTTCACAATATTTGGAACTCCTTGCTTTGTAAAGATAAAGGAGCAACGAAAAGGAAAGTTTCATGCTAGATCTGAAGAAGGAACATTTGTTGGATACTCAGTTCAGATAAAGGGCTACAGAGTATTTCTTCCACGACATGGAAAAGTAATAACTTCAAGTAAAGTTAAGGTTGATGAGAACTGGAAGAAGGATATAAATGACGATGAGAATCCAGAATTTGAGGAAGAAGAACCTCGGGAAGAAGAAAAGTCTGAGAATGAAAAAGAAAAAGAAGAATGAGGACAAAGACTCAAAGAAGTCTAATGAAGATGAGAAGGAAGTTTCCAATCCTGGAGAAGATTCTAGTAAGAGAACTAGGAGGGCATGACCCAGTGTACATGACAAGGATTAGATCCTTGGTGATCCCAAAGCAGGTGTAACAACCAAGAGAAAGTTTACAAGACCTACTGCATTACTCTCTCAAATTGAACCAAAGTCAGTTGGAGAAGTGGTGGTGGATGAAGCTTGGATCACAACAATGAATGAGGAGCTGGATCAGATTGAAAATAACAAGACATGGGAGTTGGTTCCCAAACCAAAGCACAAGAATGTCATTGGTACAAAGTGGGTGTTCACAACTAAGCTGAATGAGGATAGCAAAGTGGTAAGGAGCAAGGCACGACTAGTATGCAAAGGGTACTCTTAGATTGAGGGTATTGATGTGGATGAAACATTTGCACCAGTGGCAAGGCTAGAAACAATCAGGATGTTTCTTGCATTAGCAGCACACAAGAGTTTCAAAGTTTACAAGATGGATGTGAAGTTTGCCTTTCTAAATGGATTGCTAAAAGAAGAGGTATATATAGAGCAACTAGATGGAGTGCAGATAGCTAATGATGAGACACATGTGTGCAGACTGAAAAAAGCCTTGTATGGCCTGAAACAAGCTCCAAGAGCATGGTATAACCAACTGGATGGATATTTAAAGAAAATGAATTTCAGCAGAGGTTAGATCATAATCTCTATATTCTGAATTTAGACATAGGTCAGATGGCTACCATAGTCTATATAGATGACATTATCTTTGGAGGAAGTCACTTAGGATTATGTGTAGAATTTTCTAAGAGAATGAGTGATGAATTTGAAATGTCTCTCATAGTAGAATTAATCTACTTCTTAGGACTACAGATTAGGCAGACTGCTGGAGGTATTTTTATATCTTAGCACAAGTATGCCAAAGAATTACTGAAGAAGTATGGTGTCATCACCCGGTGTTGTTCGGGCTCGTGACTGGCTTGAGATTACTCCTTTGGATGGAGATTTGGTCATTGAGCCATCATTGCCATAGCTCACACAAATCCAAAAGAGAGACAGAAGAAGTAGAGTCGCCACCAAACAAAGATGAAGGTGTGTTTGGCCACCTAGGAGGGTTTACGGTTTCCAGAGAATAGGTTCAGGAGTCGGTTACGTGTGGGGAAGGAAGAAAAGCTCTTGCACCCCCACAACGCCCAAAATTGGTACCTAGTCTTTGTCTATGGGTGCTTGCTTATTTTAATTTCCCTTTTTTCTTTTATCTCATTGTAAAAACTATGGTTGGTTTATTTAAAAAAGAATGTTATTATTTTGTTTTATTGAGGAAAATAGAAAGAAAGCCCGTAGCATGAAGAGCACAGCGTGGAGCTCGGATTCACTACCACAGTTGATGTTGGCCAGGTGGTGAAGATGTAAGCAATAGGACTTAATCTCACAGCCACAAAAGCCTGGGTTTGTTTAGAAAGAATCTGGGTTTTTCTCTTAAAAACGAAAAAGTGGGGGTCTGTGTTGTGAAGAGCATACTGTGAAGCTCGGATTCACTATCGGACCCAATGTTGGCCAAGTGGCGAGGATATGAGCATGAAAGCTCAATCCCACGGCCATCGGGCCTTTGAAAACGTTTTGTGTATTTTGAATAAAAGGTGAGACTGGTATAGCTAGAATGAGGAATGTAAGAGAGGAGGGGAATAAAACCTGGAAATCAAGGTTGATGTTCCTGCTAGATTTACTCCTCTTCAAATGCTTGAGGAATGCGGGGACTAGACTCCAACAAGGGTGGAGGGAGACATTTTCTTCAGCTCCTGCCAATGATGTCTGTAGAATTCTGGGCTCTCCCTTTTTTTCTCTCTATCCTTAGATGTTTTTTTCCTTTTTTCGAAACCGGCCCCCCCTTTGGCAATGGGTAATGCCTCCTTTTTATAGAGTTTGAAGAGGGGACCGTCGCCCACTTGGGTACTTGATGAATTAAGTGATGTGACTTTTGGAGTTCCAGGCGTTAATCCTAGTTTCAAGACCGACATGTGTATTTATGAGGTGAAAAACGAGTTCACAGGCGTTAATTAACGCATTTCCGAGAGTCCCAGCATTTAAACTTGTGTTTGGAGCCGTTTCAAATTAATTCTGAGAGACACAACATTTGCTTTACTGTGTACTTAAAAGAGGGTCGAAAACAGCGTCATTGGAGTTTTCAGCCGAAGACTGTAGGGTCGAAGTTCGTGTGGCTGCCTCGCGGGGTCGAAGGTCGTAGCTGGTGGAGGGCCGAAGGTTGTTGCTGCGTCGAAGGCTGGAGGTTGCTTCGAAGGTCGAAGGCTGGAAGTTGCTTCGAAGGTCGAAGGGTTGAAGCCACGTCGAAGGGTCATAGCCGCATCGAAAGGTTGAAGGGTCGAAGCCGCGTCGAAGGGTCGTAGCCGCATCGAAGGGTTTAAGGGTCGAAGCCGCGTTGAAGAGTCGAAGCTGGGTTTACGAGGCAAGACTGCGAGACTGCGACTACGAGGCTACGAGGCTGGGTGCTGCGGGTGCAGGCTGCGAGCTTCGAGGCTGAGCTGGACTATGGGGCTTCGAGGCTAGGTGCTGCGGGTGCAGGCTGCGAGCTTCGAGGCTGAGCTGGACTATGAGGCAAGCTTCTTCGAGGCTAGGTGCTGTGGGTGCAGGCTGCGAGCTTCGAGGCTGAGCTGGACTACGGGGCTTTGAGGCTAGGTGCTACGGGTGCAGGCTGCGAGCTTCGAGGCTGAGCTGGACTACGGGGCTTCGAGCCTAGGTGTTGTGGGTGCAGGCTGCGAGCTTTGAGGCTGAGCTGGACTACGGGGCTTCGAGGCTAGGTGCTGCGGGTGCAAGCTGCGAGCTTCGAGGCTGAGCTGGACTACGGGGCTTCGAGGCTAGGTGCTGCGGGTGCAGGCTGCGAGCTTCGAGGCTGAGTTGGACTACGGGGCTTCGAGGCTGACTGCTACGAGTTTCCGGGGCTGGGGGTGCTGCGGGTCTGCGAACTTTGAGTTTGTTAGTGCTGCGAGCTTCGAGGCTGCGACCATGAATTCGCCTGAACAGCTTCTGGGAGATTTATGCAATCATATTTTCGGTCAATTTGACCTAGGGCATTTGACCATCCTTTCACAAGTTTGACTTTCCATGCCGAAAGCTATTTTAGTCATAACTTCTTCGTTTTAAATCGGATTCGGGCACGGTCAAGTGCGTTGGTTTCCAAATTTCGTCCTCTATCATTTGGTGTTGACCTTGGGACATTTTGAGATCCCTCAGAAATGACTCTTATTTTTGGATTTCTTTGGTTGTGATCTGGCCCAGTCAAAATGGGGTCCAACAGCTGCCCCTCTTTGCACGTTGTTTGTGTACGAATGATGTGCAAAGATAAGACCGTACCCATTTTGACCAGTTGATTCTCCTCTCAGCGATTGATATTTTGAGGTTTTGGTGTGGTTTGGCATGCGGGTGAGCATGGCTCTGGATAATTGGCACGTGGGTGAGCATGGCTTTGGATGTTTGGCATGCGGGGGAGCATGGCTTTGGATATTTTGCATGCGGGTGAGCATGGCTTTGGATGTTTTGCATGTGGGTGAGCATGGCTTTGGATGTTTTGCATGCGGGTGAGCATGGCTTTGGATGTTTTGCATGCGGGTGAGCATGGCTTTGGATGTTTTGCATACGGGTGAGCATGGCTTTGGATGTTTTGCATGTGGGTGAGCATGGCTTTGGATGTTTTGCATGCGGGTGAGCATGGCTTTGGATGTTTTGCATGCGGGTGAGCATGGCTTTGGTTGTTTGGCATGCGGGGAGCATGGCTTTGGTTGTTTGGCATGCGGGGAGCATGGCTTTGGATGTTTTGCATGCGGGTGAGCATGGCTTTGGATGTTTTGCATGCGGGTGAGCATGGCTTTGGTGTTTGGCATGTGGGTGAGCATCGCTTTGGTGTTTGGCATGCATGTGAGCATGGCTTTGGTGTTTGGCATGCAGGTGAGCATGGCTTTGGTCTTTGGGCATGCAGGTGAGCATGGCTTTGGTCTTTGGGATGTGGGGAGGTTGAGAGTTATCCTCCACTTTGGTTTTCTTAGAAGATCATGGATCCTGATATCGCTGCACTTTTGTTGGCTTTGTATTTTACCCTTGGCGCCCTTTCGGGTTTTCACCAAGTCCGCCCTTCTTTTGCTTTTGATTGAGGTTTGTGTTTTACCCTTGGTGCCCTTTCAGGTTTTCACCAAGTCCGCTCTTGGGCCACGACCCTTGTTTGTCAAGTCATGCAAACTTGATTGTCATATAGTGAGGACGAATTTAGCCCAATTATGTGAGGGGCTGAAGCATGAGATTTTGATTCAGTTGGGTATAACGGTTTTTGAAGTGGGGAAGTTAAACATAAAACTTCTTTACAGCATCGCTGTTTATAGGATTTCGTAGCTCATCTCCGTCCATTTCGGTGAGGATTAGGGCACCTCTCGAGAATGCTCTTTTTACAACATATGGACCTTCATAGTTTGGAGTCCATTTGCCCCTGTGATCATGCTGTATCGGTAGTATTTTCTTCAAGACCAAATCCCCTTCTTTGAAAGTTCGGGGCTTTACTTTTTTGTTGAAGCTGGCCATCATCCTTTGTTGGTATCGCTGGCCTCGACCGACTACGGCAAGACGTTTTCCTTCGATCAGATTTAGCTGCTCAAAACGGTCTCTGACCCATTCTGCTTCGTCTAGTTGAGTATCCTTGAGAACTCTGAGAGACGGGATTTCCACTTCGATGTGTAGGACTGCTTCCATACCATACACTAGGGAGAAAGGAGTTGCCCCAGTTGATGTTCGCACAGAAGTCCGGTAAGCATGTAGTGCATATGGAAGTTTCTCATGCCAATCCTTGTATATCTCAGTCATTTTTCGAATGATGTTCTTGATATTTTTATTTGCTGCCTCAACCGCTCCATTCATCTTGGGACGATACGGAGTAGAATTGCGGTGTCGGATCCTAAATCCTTCGCATAAATTGTCCATCATTCGGTTGTTCAAATTGACAGCATTGTCAGTTATAATCTGCTCGGGGAGCCCATAACGACAGATGATGTTGCTTCGAAGAAACCTAACCACGACCGATTGAGTGACTTGGGCATAGGAAGTTGCTTCCACCCATTTGGTGAAGTAATCAATCGCCACTAGGATGAATCTATGACCGTTGGAAGCCTTAGGTGAAATGGCTCCAATGACGTCCATTCCCCACATGGCGAAAGGCCAAGGAGATGTCATTGTGTGTAAGTAGGACGGAGATGCTTGGATTCGATCCCCGTAAACTTGACATTTAAGACATGTGCGAACATGATTGATGCTATCCTTTTCCATGGTGACCCAGTAGTAGCCCATCCTCATGATCTGTCGAGATAGAGCATGTCCATTCACATGTGCTCCACAGTTACCATTGTGGACTTCGTTGAGGATCTGAGCTACCTCGCCCTTCTCCACGCACCGTAGTAGCACCATGTCGTAGCTACGCTTATAAAGGACCGGCTCATCTAAGAAGTAGTTAGCACTTGTTCCTCGGATATTTCTTTTTTCTGATTCCGAGACTTCTGCTGGATATTCTCTTGTGAGTAGATATCGCTTGATATCATGATACCATGATTTTGTGTTAGTATCCATACTTGTCATCATATAGTATATTGGCACCTCTTGTACACAGATGTCGAAAGAGGGCACTTCTAAACTTGTATCCAACCGAAGGAGGGCTGCCAAAGTGGCCAAAGCATCAGGAATCTGATTATGTTCCCAGGATACATGCTCAAATGAGATTTCATCAAATAGTTTAGCCATATCGCATATCATTTTTTGGTAGGGAATGAGTTTGGGATTCCGGGTTTCCCACTCCTTACGGACTTGATAGATTACTAAGGCTGAATCCCCAAAGACTTGAAGTTTCGTGATTCCCTTGATCAAGGCTTCTTGGAGACCCATAATACAAGCCTCATATTCTACTATGTTGTTTGTGCAAGGAAAGGCCAACTTGGCGGCCATGGGATAATGTTGACTGGTCGGGGAGATTAATACTGCCCCAATGCCATGACCGGATAAATTTGAGGCTCCATCAAACCACAGAATCCACGTCTTTGATTCTTGATCCTCCTGAACAGCATTGATGTATTCGTCTGGAAAATCGGAGCTCATGGGCTCATAATCCTCCAAGGCCCTGTCGGCCAAGTAATCTGCTATGGCACTTCCCTTGACGGCCTTCTGTGGGACATAGATGATGTCATATTCGGATAAGAGCAGTTGCCACTTTGCAATCCTTCCTGTCATTGCCGGTTTTTCCAACATATATTTGAGTGGGTCATGTCTTGAGATGAGCCATGTAGTATGGTATAGGGTGTACTGTCTTAATCTTCGTGTGGTCCAGACGAGGGCGCAACAAGCTTTCTCTAAGGGAGTATACTTCTCTTCGCACGATGTAAATTTCTTGCTCAAGTAATAAATGACTTACTCCTTTTTCTTCGCTTCATCAAGCTGCCCCAATACACAGCCCATGGATGTATCCCAGACCGTCAAATACAAGATCGAGGGTTCGTTAGGCGTTGGAGGAGCCAAAATTGGTGGATTCATAAGGTATTGCTTGATTTTGTCAAAGGCCTCCTGACATTCGTCATTCCACACCTCGGGGCTATTCTTGCGTAGCACTTTGAAGATAGGTTCGCAAGTTGCAGTAAGCTGTGAGATAAAGCGGGCAACATAGTTGAGTCGCCCGAGGAAACCTCTGACTTCCTTGATAGTCTTTGGTATGGACATTTCTTGGATGGCCTGGACCTTGTCGGGGTCGATTTCTATTCCATTTTGACTGATAACAAATCCCAAGTAGTTTACCAGATGTATCTCCGAAAGTACACTTGGCCGGATTTAACTTTAGCTGGTATTTGCGCAATCTGTTGAATAGTTTACGCAATACCTCCACGTGGTCTTCCTCCTTTCCTGACTTGGCGATCATATCATCGACGTAAACCTCCACTTCTTTATGCATCATGTCATGGAAGAGTGTCACCATGGCCCTCTGATATGTTGCCCCGGCATTCATGAGTCCAAAAGGCATGACATTGTAGCAGAAGGTGCCCCAGATAGTTGTGAAGGTGGTCCTTTCTTTGTAATCGGGGTCCATCCGAATTTGGTTGTAGCCGGAGAAACCATCCATGAAAGAAAACATGGCATGCTTCGCGGTATTATCTATCAAGGTGTCGATATGAGGCAATGGGAAGTTGTCTTTAGGGCTCGCCTTGTTGAGGTCACGGTAGTCCACGCACATACGGAGTTTCCCGCCTTTCTTTGGGACGGGCACGATGTTAGCGACCCACTCCGGGTATCGAGCTACGCTAAGGAATCCAACATCCCATTGTTTCCGCACCTCTTCTCTGATTTCCAGTATCATTGCTGGTCTCATTCGTCGTAACTTCTGTTGTACGGGTGTACATCCTGGATTCAATGGCAACTGGTGTTGCACTATGTTGGTATTCAGTCCCGGCATATCCTCGTAAGACCACGCAAAAACATCGATATAGGCTTTTAAGAGGTCGATTAATCGGTTCTTGACGTCTTTAGTGATTCGAGATCCTAGTCGCAGTTCTTTTCGCTCAGTAGGCATACCGAAGTTGATAGTCTCGATCGGAACTTCACTAGGAACAATGAGTCGATCCTCCCTTTGCAACAGGTGCATGATGTCCTCCGGAGGCTCGAAGTTTCCCTCGTCGTCGGCTTCCTCCGCCCCAAATACTGGTTGTTCCCAAGCTGGATTATGGTCAAACCTTAAGCAACTCGTTTCTTCTTTACTTAACAGATCTTTTTTAGCCTGATTGTACCTGTTAGTAAAAGTTTGACTAGTTTAACAAAATATGATGATGCACATGTCATGCAATGCAAGAAGATACGTCTTGGCAAAAGTCTTATTTCATAAATATTCCGAAAGGGTTACAACCACCATTTGCAATTTTGAAAACATCATAAAATAGAACATTCCTCAATAAAGCTTCTTTGATTATTACTTGACCGGGAGGTCCACAATGCTCCAATTGTTCAGCTGGTGCCCTAGGGGTCCTTGGCATACCCAACCCATTTGTTCTTGCTCTCCACGGGTGGCCCGTAACATAGCTATGGTGCATTCTTTCCTCTGATGGATAAAACCGGAGCTCTGGAATATGGCCCCAAGGGGTGGGAACGTCATCCTTTGCTCTTGGAGGGGCCTCTTCTCTATTTTGGCTAAGCGGGACTCCCTTTTCCTCGCGACTTCTCTTGATTTGTCAGCCTTGGTAGGCTTGTAGCCTAACCCGTACCTTTCTCTAGTACTTTGTACGACTAAGGGTTCTTTAATCCCTTGTGCTTGTACACCCAGACCTTGACCTTCCTTATGCCCCAGTTTAAGCATGACTGTGGCAACCATTTTTGCAGTCTTTGGGAACAAGCCCCCCATATCCAGTGACACTCTAGTGTTGGGGGCATAGGCCACATTAACCACTTCGAACGAGCGGTAAGAGCATTCTGGTATGTCCTCATTGCTTTCAATGTAAGGAACAGACATAGGCTTGGTAACCAGAATCTCTACCTCTCCGTACACACAGATGAGTTGGCCGTTTACCACAAACTTGACCTTCTGATGTAGTGTCGATGGCACTACCCCTGCCGAGTGGATCCATGGTCTTCCAAGCAAACAACTGTAGTATGGAGCGATGTCCATCACCTGGAACTCCACCATAAAGTCACTTGGACCAATTTGCAAAGGGATATCTAGTGTACCCACTACTTCTCGCTTTTCTCCATCAAAGGCTCTTACAACCATATTAGTGGGACGTACGTGAGAGGAGTCTATTGGCAGTTGCTTCAGGATTTGAGTTGGCATGATGTTTAAGGATGACCCGTTGTCGATCAGTACATGGGAGATAATGTGATCCTTACATTTGACAGATATGTGTAAGGCTTTGACGTGTCCAATGCCTTCTTATGGTAACTCATCTTCGCCAAAACTAAGGAAGCTATCTACCATGATATTGTTAACGAGGCTATTCAGATTTTCCAAGGATATAGTCGGAGGAACGTAGGCCCTGCTCAAAACCTTAATGAGGGCTTCTCTATACAAAGTTGAATCCATGAGTAAAGACAACAAAGAGATATGAGCCGGCTGCCGACTGAGTTGGTCCACAATGTTGTATTCGCTCTGCTTGATTAGCTTAAGGAATTCGGTAGGATCCCCGTCAATAACAGGGGTGTTCTTACTACCTGGTGCAGGCGCGGGGCGTTGGTCATGCTCTCCTCCTTTGCTTGTGTTGACCTCAACACCTTCTTCTGATCCGTAGACACGACCGCTTCTTGTTTTCTTCTCGGCTGTGGGGCTTCCTCTAATGACTGATTCGCAGTGGTATTTCCAGGGCACTGCTTTATCATTTTTGTAAAGGAATGGAGCTGGAATTTGGATGACAAGAGATCGGACCCCTTGCGCCAATGTGGCGATCTTTGGTTTTTCCTCATATTCGATAATTAAAGGCTTGGGCGCCCCCAATGCCTTTGTGCGCTCCGTCGAAGTCATACAGGTCACAAATTCTTCTGACTCGCATGTGATTTCTAGCCTTCGGGAGTTAATGAGGGCTTGCACAGCTTCATGGAATTCCTCACATTCCTCAATGTCATGTCCATAAGCTGATCCATGGTAAACACAACGTTCCTCTGAGTCTGTGCCTCTCGTGGCTTCAGTCACCCCTTTGGTTACCAAGAACCCGTTCTCATGTAAGATACAAAATAGCTGGTGCTCGCTCATCTTGATCTTAGAAACCTTTCTAGGAGGATTTCCAAGTCCAGTTGTTATATTGGCGATATTGCCCGAGTGTTCAGGCAGAGGGTTAATGCCCACATTAGGAGCATTGGTCATCTTGGAGAAGTCTAGTCATCCAACATCTCTTAGGTGTTGGACCTTCTTTTTCAGAGCAAAACAATTCTCGGTGTCATGCCCACTTGCGCCTCCATGGTATGCACAATGGGCATCAGCTTTGTACCAATCGGGATATGGAGGAGTTCGTTCCTTTAGGGGTATTGGACTAGCGAGTCCCGCTGCTAACAATCGTGTATAGGCTTCTGTGTATGTGACAGGAATTGGATCAAACTTTTGTTGCCCAGTCTTTCCAAAAGTCTGATTCTGCCGGGGCTGCTTTGATTGCTCGGGTTGAGGCTGGGCTAGCTGAGGTTGGCTTGGCTGAGGCGTGTACAGGCTTCCTCCTTGTGGATGATACTGCTGGAATTGTGGTGGCGGGGCTGATGTCACATAAGATGCCATGGGCTGCCCGCCGTAATATCCTGGCATGATACACTATCCCGATTGTGCCCCAGAGGAGGTGAAGTCGAGCTTAGGTTGCCAGACTGCTTGTGCTTCTTCTTCTTTCTTACGATTGGGTGGCGTGGGCCTTCTAGGAGTCTCGGTTTTATTCCCACCAAGCCTGCCTTCCCTGATGCCGCCCTCAATTCCCTCTCCTGAGGCAACTAAGTCGGCGAAGCTGTTTGATACATTCCCAACCAGTTTTTCATAGTAAACACCCCTTAGTGTACTGATGAAAAGGGTGGTGAGCTCTCGTTCAGTTAGTGGGGGTTGAACGTCCATAGCTGCTTCTCTCCATCTTCGAGCGTTGGTCTTGAAACTTTCTTTGCCAGCTTTCTCGAACGACTGCAACGCCAATCTGTCTAGTGCTAGTTCTGTCACATGTTTGTATTGCACTAAGAAGGCTATGGCCAAGTCATTCCAAGTACGAATACGACTGCCTTCTAACTGAATGTACCATCGTAATGGCCCGCCAGTTAAGCTTTCTTGGAAGCAGTGTATTAGTAGTTTGTCATTGTTGGTGTGTGCGGCCAACATGCGACAATACATCGTCAAATGGGTCTTCGGGCATTGGGTACCATTGAATTTTTCGAAATCCGGCATTTTGAATTTTGGAGGTAGCACTACTCCAGGTACCAAGCATAGATCATAGGCATTAGTCAACCCATAACTTTCTGCCCCTTCAACAGCCTTTAACCTTGCTTCTATTTGCTTCTAGCTTGGATGTTGGTTGGTTTCCTTGGGAGCAAGTAAGTCCCTTGCTCCCATGGGGTTTTCTGAGATTGGTGTTCCTACATTTGGCGGCGTAGTCGGAACTTGGCGAGAACTTCCCGGAACCACGCTCGGTGGCGCATAGGTCTGGGAATCTGCTTGAACTTGTACAAACTCTTGTGGTGGGTTCTGCGTTTGTCCCTGATTAGCCACCCCTCCTGCTGGGGCTGATTCCCTTGCAGTTGTCACTTTGGTCAGTAGGTCCATCATGTCGTCTTCTTCAAAGGGGATGCGGAGGATTCTTCGATATTCCTCCACAGTTGGCACCAGGTCGATGTCATTAAAGGTGAAGCACCTCCGTCTCGGGTCCGAGAAGTGGATCGCTGCTTTAATCATATTCTCATAAATAGGAAGTTGTGACAGGAGCAGGAGATCACCAAACTGTTGGGTGTAAGCTATGCGTCTCACGTTAGGCCATTCACTCCATGTAGCTCAGAGGTTTTTGGGGAGTTCGATCCGAGTGTCCATGATGATCTGATCGGCCATAGAAAATGTCTTTGGTGAGAAGTCTCCTAAAACTTGCTGGATCTAAATTGAGGCGCGCTCCACTTCTTCCACGTCCTCAGGGTCCCTGGCGCCCCTCAAAAGGTTCCCAAAACTTGCCATGTTCCTATATGTCTGCATGGGATGTCATGATATGCATCAAGCAAAATGAGTGAGTGTAAGGACCCGTGTTTTGAGTTAGTCGCAATCTTGCCTTCTGAATGGGAACTTTCTAGATTTTGGACCTAGTAGATGGGCTCAGATGAATTGGCGTGCAGACCAAAAGATTCTTAGAATGATGTCTTCTATCTACCACAGAAATTTCAGGCCAAACGGACGTGCATGCGAATTGGACCCATTTTGCGTGCAAGGGTTTTATTGCATGGATGTCTTTTACATGATGGAAGGAGGCTTGGGGTAAAGTTTGAGTGCATTTGGAGCTGCACGCCAATTGGGGAATTGGCGTTCAAATTGGCGTGCAGACATATTTTTGCATGGTTACCTTGGTTTTGTCATTCTAATGAGTTTTCCCTAAAGAACCATGTTGAAATTATGAGTATTTTGCCCTGTATGGAAGCAGGAAGGTGGTAATTTGTGTGATCAAAACTACATCGTTTTGATCATGGGTTTCACTAAATCAAAACTACGTCATTTTGATGTGTGTGGTGTCTATATAATGGTGTTGAGGCTTAGGTTTAGGGTTTAGGGTTTTCTATTGCTGTTGCAGCCGCTGCAGAGAGAGAGAGAGGGAGAGAGACAGTGAGGGAACCTTCGGATCTTGGCCGTAGAGGTTCGCGTGGGTGGTCGGTGTATCGTAGAGGCTAGAGCAGAGGACGTTTGCAAGGTAGGGACTCCGTTCTTCTCAGTCTTTCTCTGTCCTAGGGTGTCTGTCCTATACATGCTTATATATATATATATATGTAAATCCATATAGGTGTGATCTCCTATATGGATGTTGGCCTTCAATGGCATATTGGTTGATTTGATGCTTGGGAGTGAACTGGAAATTGTTGGGTTGTCTATGCCCACTAGGTGTTTGATAAAATGTTTGGTGGCTACGCTCACTATGTGCTTGATAATATTCCTGTGTGACTATTGTATGTTGCGTGTTTGGTTTTAAGCCTGTGAGGCTGGTATATGTTGTTTGTAACCGACTATGTCGGCCGGGTGAACCTTGTTTGTGATATACTCTGTTGAGCCGCACTGCTGTTTTATATTAAATTGAGATGTGTTACTAAGCCGTACTTTTGTAACTGATTATATTGTTGTTTGAGATTGATAACCCAAATGTGATGGGATTGAGCTGAGTTATGGGCCAGGCATGATAGCTGGACCCCTTGAGATTTGGCCAGGACCGCGGTCCTGAGTCTCGGTGTAGCACTCACGACGGTGGGCTAAGTCTACATCCATTCCTGAGGGTAGGTATGGCGCCCGAGGAGGTGGTTGACCATACCTGACTCGGGTGGAAAATGTTGCATTGGTGTCCATGCAACATTCACCTGGATGTGGTATGTCATGTCGCCGTGGTGGCGGGGAGTCCTCCGCCCTCCAGTGTGGGCTCATGTAAAAGGTGTGTTACTGGGTGATGTTTGCTGCTTTAGCTTTAGGCACGACACGAGCACAAGCATACATTTGTCATGCATACTGTTGAGTGGGACGGGTCTGGGGAGACTGGATCCCTACTGAGCTATGGTTTGCTCACCCTTCCCACAAACTGTTCTTTTGCAGGGTTTGGCAGGCGGTAGGTGAAAGGGCTGGAGGATAGGCCACTGAGGCTGAAGACTATGTTGGTTTTCATTGTTTTGTTATGGATTTCTATTTTATGTGTGATATTATTTGTAAACAGTATATTCTGGTTTAAATGGGAACTTTTCCCCATTGAGTTGTATTGAACTTTGAGCCCTTTTAGATGTAATGAACTAGGTTGTGGTTGTTATTTAATTATTGTTTGTGTGCATGGTTTGGGAGCAGGAGCATGCCCGTCGCATGTTGGCCTGGTTGTACAGGTTTGGGGCAGCACCCGTGTCATAAGTCCTTTTAGGTGCTTGCACCAACCCCTTGACCCTTCGGGTGCGGGCATGGGCAGTCACTACCCGTTTCCAAGTGAAAGGAAATTGGGGTGTGACAATGAGGGTTAGGGTAAATTAAAGCAAAATGTGATAAAAGTGCATGAGTTAGCAAACAAGGTGCAAACGCGGTCATAACAACGTTAAAGCACACACATGAAGGTCAAAAACCCCTGATGGGCATCTACATATACACCTATCTTATTTGCTGGTTCCCAAACTATCTCCTAGAGAGAAGCTCCGTACCCCTAGAGGCATTGACGGAGGGGGCCCTTCAAAAGGACCCCGCTTGGGTGAGGAGTTCAGGCACCTTACGTGAGATAGAACCCACGGGGCATCCTTATTGAACCTCGCTAATCCTAGGTGAGAGTAGAAAACTCGGGTATAGGGCTAGAGGGAGAGAGAAATGCATGTATGCACACGTGATGCAGTTTATACAAAAATGAAGAAGACAAAAAGGGAAATAAACAAGCAAGCACTCCAAAAACAAAAGACCATGGCTAGACACTCTCAAAGTCCCCATCGGAGTCGCCAGCTGTCATCACCCGGTGTCGTCCGGGCTCGTGACTGGCTTGAGATTACTCCTTTGGATGGAGATTTGGTCATTGAGCCATCATTGCCATAGCTCACACAAATCCAAAAGAGAGATAGAAGAAGTAGAGTCGCCACCAAACAAAGATGAAGGTGTGTTTGGCCACCTAGGGGGGTCTACGGTTTCCAGAGAATAGGTTCGGGAGTCGGTTACGTGTGGGGAAGGAAGAAAAGCTCTTGCACCCCCACAACGCCCAAAATTGGTACCTAGTCTTTGTCTATGGGTGCTTGCTTATTTTAATTTCCCTTTTTTCTTTTATCTCATTGTAAAAACTATGGTTGGTTTATTTAAAAAAGAATGTTATTCTTTTGTTTTATCGAGGAAAACAGAAAGAAAGCCTATAGCATGAAGAGCACAGCGTGGACCTCGGATTCACTACCACAGTTGATGTTGGCCAGGTGGTGAAGATGTAAGCAATAGGACTTAATCTCACAGCCACAAAAGCCTGGGGTTGTTTAAAAAGAATCCGGGTTTTTCTCTTAAAAACGAAAAAGTGGGGGTCTGTGTCGTGAAGAGCATACTGTGAAGCTCGGATTCACTATCGGACCCAATGTTGGCCAAGTGGCGAGGATATGAGCATGAAAGCTCAATCCCACGGCCACCGAGCCTTTGAAAACGTTTTGTGTATTTTGAATAAAAGGTGAGACTGGTATAGCTAGAATGAGGAATGTATGAGAGGAGGGGAATAAAACCTGGAAATCAAGGTTGATGTTCCTACTAGCTTTACACCTCTTCGAATGCTTGAGGAATGCGGGGACTAGACTCCAGCAAGGGTGGAGGGAGACGTTTTCTTCAGCTCCTGCCAATGATGTCTGTAGAATTCTGGGCTCTCCCTTTTTTTCCCTCTATCCTTAGATGTTTTTTCCTTTTTTCAAAACCGCCCCCCCCCCTTTGGAAATGGGTAATGCCTCCTTTTTATAGAGTTCGAAGAGGGGACCGCCGCCCACTTGGGTATTTGATGAATTAAGTGATGTGACTTTTGGAGTTCCCAGGCATCAATCCAAGTTTCAAGACCGACATGTGTATTTATGAGGCGAAAAACGAGTTCCTAGGCGTTAATTAATGCATTTCCGAGAGTCCCAGCATTTAAACTCGTGTTTGGAGCCATTTCAAATTAATTCTGAGAGACACAGCATTTGCTTTACTGTGTACTTAAAAGAGGGTCGAAAATAGTGTCGTTTGGAGTTTTCAGCCGAAGCCTATAGGGTCGAAGTTCGCATGGCCGCCTCGCGGGGTCGAAGGTCGTAGCTGGTGGAGGGCCGAAGGTTGTTGCTGCGTCGAAGGCTGGAGGTTGCTTCGAAGGTCGAAGGCTGGAAGTTGCTTCGAAGGTCGAAGGGTTGAAGCCGCATCGAAGAGTCATAGCCGCATCGAAGGGTTGACGGGTCGAAGCCGCGTCGAAGGGTCGTAGCCGCATCGAAGGGTTGAAGGGTCGAAGCCGCGTTGAAGAGTCGAAGCTGGGTTTACGAGGCAAGACTCCGAGACTGCGACTACGAGGCTACGAGGCTGAGCTGGACTACGGGGCTTCGAGGCTAGGTGCTGCGGTTGCAGGCTGCGAGCTTCGAGGCTGAGCTGGACTACAGGGCTTCGAGGCTAGGTGCTGCGGGTGCAGGTTGCGAGCTTTGAGGCTGAGCTGGACTACGGGGCTTCGATGCTAGGTGCTGCGGGTGCAGGCTGCGAGCTACGAGGCTGAGCTGGACTACGGGGCTTCGAGGCTAGGTGCTGGGGGTGCAGGCTGCGAGCTTCGAGGCTGAGCTGGACTACGGGGCTTCGAGGCTAGGTGCTACGGGTGCAGGCTGCGAGCTTCGAGGCTGAGCTGGACTACGGGGCTTCGAGGCTAGGTGCTGCGGGTGCAGGCTGGGAGCTTCGAGGCTGAGCTGGACTACAGGGCTTCGAGGCTAGGTGCTGCGGGTGCAGGCTGCGAGCTTCGAGGCTGAGCTGGACTACGGGGCTTCGAGGCTGACTGCTATGAGTCTCCGAGGCTGGGGGTGCTGCGGGTCTGCGAACTTTGAGTTTGTGAGTGTTGTGAGCTTCAAGGCTGCGACCATGAATTCGCCTGAACAGCTTCTGGGAAATTTCTGCAATCATATTTTCGGTCAATTTGACCGAGGGCGTTTGACCGTCCTTTCACAAGTTTGACTTTCCTTGCCAAAAGCTATTTTAGTCATAACTTTTTCGTTTTAATTCGCATTCGGGAACGGTCAAGTGCGTTGGTTTTCAAATTTCGCCTCTATCATTTGGTGTTGACCTTGGGACATTTTGAGATCCCTCAGAAATGACTCTTATTTTTGGATTTCTTTGGTTGTGATTTTGCCCGGTCAAAATGGGGTCCAACATATGGTATGGAAGACAACAAGCCTGTTGGAACCTCAATGGTTACAGGCTGCAAACTTCACTAGGATCAGGAATACAAAAGTATAAATAAGAAAGTATCGAGACATGATTGGAAGGCTCTTATATATTATAGCCTCTAGACCAACCCTGATGTAAGCTGTGTGTCAGGCAAGTAGATATCAAGTAGACCCTAAGGAGTCTCACTTGCTGGTAGTCAAACTGATCCTTAGATACCTAAATAGTACGTTAGAAATTGGATTGTGGTATCCCTCTAAGGACTCTATTGAACTACAGGCATATGCTGATGCAAACTGGGCTGGAAATATTGTTGACAGACGTTCTACCAGTGGTTGTAGTTTTTATCTAGGCTCTGAATGTGTTGCATGGTTGAGCCAAAAACAAAATAGTGTGGCCTGTACCACAGTCGTAGCAGAATATGTGGTTGCACATGCTGCATGTACTCAAGTGGTATGGATGAATACTCAACTATCAGACTTGGGAATCAATGTGGAGTTACCTGTCAATATCTGGTGTGATAACCAGAGTGCTATCAACATAAGCAAGAATGTTATCCAACATTCGAAGACTAAGCATATTGATTATCGCTACCAATACATTAAAGAACAAGTGGAAGTGGGAAACGTGTAACGGGTGTATGCTCCCACTCAGGAACAAATTGCTGATATCCTCACCAAACCTCTATCCATTGAGTTGTTTGCAAGACACCGACGTGGGTTGTTTGTACAACTTCCTCCTCACACCTAAGGTATTAATAGGGTTCCCCCCTTCTTCTTTGCAATTGATTGACAAAGGGGGAGAAGAAGATACTGTGTCCAGGGGGAGTACAGTTGGAGGAGTTCAGTGGGAGTTTGGGAGCCCTGAAGTCGAAGGCTCGAAGATTGTTCACATATGTTGCCAACAATTCCAAATGGGGAGATTATTGTTCCCATGGTCTTTGGTTATCATTGTTGTCAGTAGAATACGGAAGTGGGAGGATGCAGGGTTGAAGATCCGTACTAGATTGGATAACTTTGTAGAGTGATCTCTTAGAGTGAGCTTGTAGAGGGAGTCTAACCATCTACTTATAGGGTTGAAGCTTAGGGTTGAAGATTTGGAGATCCAGACTCGAAGATCCACAAGGTCGAAGATCAAATGACTCGAAGATTTGCAGAGTTGAAGTTCATCATACCACAAGGCTCGAAGCATCACCGAAGGAACACAGGGTCGTAGACTCGTAGATCCAAAAGGACGAAGATTCGAAGACCCAAGGTGTAATCAGGTGAAGAACAGCGTCTCAAAGACTCGAAAACTTGTAGGCTCGAAGACCTATTGGGTCTAGAGTGGCAACGTTGTAGAGTCGAAGCCTGTAGGGTCGAAGCTCACAGGCTCGAACATTGGCAGACACATTGCCAAGAACGGAGACCCGTTAATGTGAACAGATGATTAGCCAAGGTAGAGTGAGGTTGTCGCTGGCTCGAAGATATGAAGACTCGAAGACTCATAGAGTGAAAGTCAGTTGATTACTTGTTCTAACCTAGATTCGAAGCCAAAGAGCAGAAGAATTAAAAGATCAATTCGAAGATCCAAGGCTCGAAGATTCGAAGGTGAAGACTCGGAGGTAGTAGCATGCGTACCTGTAGAGGTAACAGCGAAGCTACGAGGCATACATCTTCGAGGCTGTGGCTAGTCGAAGGAGCGAAACACACTGAAGGCCTCCGTTTAAGTAAGTTACCGCTCAGACAACGTTTCATTTAGAACGCTAAGGACTGGAAAACACGTGGACATATCTGAGGCTGTTGTTCCCATGGTATTTGGTTGTCATTGTTGTCAACAGAATACGGAAGTGGGAGGATGCAAGGTCAAAGATCTATACTGGGTTGGATAACTTCGTAGAGTGATCTCTTAGAGTGAGCTAGTAGACGGAGTCTAACCATGTACTTACTGGGTCAAAGCTCAGGGTCGAAGACTAGGAGATCCAGGCTCGAAGATCCACAAGGTCGAAGATCAGATGACTCGAAGATATGCAAAGTCAAACATCATCACACCCCTAGGCTTGAAGCATCACCGAAGGAACACGGGGTCACAGACTCGTAGATCCACAGGGTCGAAGATTCGAAGACCCAAGGTGTAATCAGATGGAAAGTAACGTCTCGAAGACTTAAAGACATGCAGGCTCGAGGACCCATTGGGTGTAGAATGGCAACATTGTAGAGTCGAAGCCCGTAGGGTCAAAGCTCGCAAGGTCGAAGATTCAAAGACCCTTTGCCAAGAACAGAGACCCATTGACGTGAATAGATGCTTAGCCAAGGTAAAATGAGGTTGTCGCTGGCTCGAAGATATGAAGACTCAAAGACTCGTAGAGTGAAAGTCAGTTGATTACTTGTTCTAACCTAGATTCGAAGCCAAAGAGCAGAAGAATTGGAAGATCAATTCAAAGATCTAAGGCTCAAAGATTCATACTCGAAGATTCGAAGGTGAAGACTCAAAGGTAGTAGCATGCGTACCTAGAGAGGTAACAGCGAAGCTACGAGGCATACATCTTCGAGGTTGTGGCTAGGCGAAGGAGTGAAACGCACTGAAGGCCGCCGTTTAAGTAAGTTATCGCTCGGACAACGTTTCCTTTAAAACGTTGAGGACTAGAAAACACATGGACTTATCTGAAGCTGGGTTAACATGGTTCGACGATGGAGATTAAAAGATGGTACATGCCTAACCCTAGCAAAAAGGTTTCATACTTTGGTCAACCTATATAAGTGAAGCATATGCCTTACTTTAAGTAAACATCAGAACTTTTAGAGAACACAACAAAGGCATCTTGTACAATATAAAAATGACATATAGTAGTTTGTACAGAATGCACACAGAGAGAGGAAGATTATAAGCGAGACGACAGTGAGTTAATCTCTCTTCATTCCTCATACATTCATGAACAGATTGAGAGTTTGGCGGAGTGGTTGAAGGTCAAGTAGTGCATTACACAGGAGCAGATTGCGCTAAATAGTTCTTCACAGTGAGTGAGTACTAGAGTAATACTTTTTTTGTATTTGCATTTAAGAGTAAAGAGAGTTGATCCTATTGTAATAATGGCTAGACCCTATTGTATTAAACACATATAGTGGATTGGACTCGGTGTAGGTACACCCTCACCACCGTGGAGTAGATCACATTAATTGAACCATGTAAACCATGTGTCTTTTTCTTTTACTTCTCGTACATACCTGCTATTAAGCTGATCTTGTATATGAGACTGAAATACCACCCAAACAAGAACCTCATCTGTAGAATACCTCTAAGTATCATACTACTCTTAAAACTAAAAGGAAATAGTTTTATGTATACAGATTCACCCCCCTCTTTGTATACAAACCCATATACCTAGAAATCTTGCTTGGATCTTTGGAATATCATGGGATTATTCTTATAAAGCACTTTGAAGATAGGTTCACAAGTTGCAGTAAGCTGTGAGATGAAGGGGGCAACATAGTTGAGCTGTCCTGGGAAACCTCTAACTTCTTTGATAGTCTTTGGCACGGGCATGTCTTGGATAGCCCAGACCTTGTCGGGGTTGATCTCTATCCCATTTTAACTGGCAACATATCCTAATAGTTTACTTGATGTTGCTTCAAAGGTACATTTGGCCAGATTCAACTTGGTGGGGGGGGGGGGGGGGGGGGGGGGGGGGGGGGGGGGGGGGCAAAAACAACAAAAAAAAAAAAAAAAAAAAAACTTCAACCCAAAACCGCACAATCGAGCATTGTGGCATTTGCATAACCTGTTGAATAGTTTACACAAAACCTTCACGTGATCCTCCTCCTTTCCTGACTTGGCGATCATGTCATCGACATAGACCTCCACCTCTCGGTGCATCATGTTGTGGAAGAGTGTCACCATGGCCCTTTAATATGTTGCCCTGACATTTTTGAGTCTGAAAGGCATGACATTGTAGCAAAAGGTGCTCCAGATAGTTGTGAATGTGGTCCTTTCTTTGTAGTCAGGGTCCATCTGAATTTTGTTGTAACCAAAGAAACCATCCATGAAAGAAAACATGGCATTGCGGTGTTATCTACCAAGGTGTTGATATGTGGGAGTGGGAGATTGTCTTTAGGGCTAGCCTTGTTGAAGTCATGGTAGTCTACACACATACGTTCTTTTCCTCCTTTCTTTAGGACTACCACGATGTTAGTGACCCATTTTGGATATCATATTATGCTGAGGAATCCAGCATCCCACTATTTCCTAACCTCTTCTCTAATCATCAGTACCATTGTTGGTCCCATTCGCTGTAACTTCTACTGGATTGGCGTACATTCTGAGTTTGGTGGCAACTAGTGCTGTATTATGTTTGTGTTTAGCTCTGCATATTGATCGGGGGATTTTATCATTTTTAGGGCCATTTTGGATACATTTTCATACTCCATTACTTCATTTATTGCCCAAATGAGCTACATTATCATATTTTCATGCCCTAACCCAAAAAGGAGGATTTCTTGTAGTTTTTTTGGTATTTTGTTATATTTTGATAAGAATCCAAAAAATCAAAGAAGAATTCACCAGATCATCAGAAGCAAGATAGAATTCCAAAGACCTAAAGATCATGATGACCAAAATTCAAGTTGCTCAGGTGAAGGTCAAGTGTAGCCCAAATTGCCTAGTTTGAGCCTTTCGAGCCTCAATGAAGATATTTTTCTTCTCATTGGGTGAAATCCGATGTGGTTTGATGGTGGTCGGGTGAAGCTCAATTTTGCATATTCAGAGTCCACAAGTATCAGGGAAAAGAACTTCCTTCTGGTCGGGTAAAATCTGAGGTCACTAGATGATGGTCGGGCGAAGGTCAGAACCCGACTGTAGGTCCCAAAGAGTGTCTAGAGGGGGGTGAATAGACTCTTCTCATGGAAGCTTATGATTGATAGCTAGTAGTGGTATTCAAGTGATGACTACGCTACGATATTGATAGAGAAGATGCCAATAAAGTGTATTAGTGTTTATGGACTATCTAACAAATCTAAGATGAGAGTAAATGCTCTAGATGTGAGAAATCTTAGAGTTAGAATGAATATTCCTACGATTGTCAATATTGAAAGATTAACACCGTTCGGAATGTTCTAAGATAGATGTTGATTGTGAATGAACAACGTAAAGAGTAGCCTTGATGATTCTGCTGCATCTTGTTGAACAAGAAGTGTATGATTAATCGTTACAAGATTGTTTCTATTCTTAGTTCGTCATTGCGCACAACACTTGGAAGAATTTGCTCAGTTTCTCTCTTTAGTGTTGGAACTATCAAGTTGATTCTCAAAATTTATATCTTTAATGCCTGTCAGAATTATATATATATATATATATATATATATATATATATATATATTATTTTATTTTGGAGTTCTAGTCTTTGCTTTCCTTGAGAGGTTGACTCATATTACTCATTAAGCATGTGAAAGATATATTTTAAGGTTATAGTGCAAGTGCGCCTTGTCGACTATCCTAATAGTATGACTTCCTACCACTTACTTTACAAAAGTACTAAAGATGGGTTAATCGGCTCTGATTCTATAGATCTTGTTGCCCCTACTACATGTGCATGGTCATATTGGTGCAATTGATCTTCATTGTTCATTTGCTGATGGTAGTTCATAGTCATTAATGCAACAATAAATGCACTTGACTATTCAAGACGGTGCAAGCAAACTACACTGTTCGATCAAGCCCAGAATTTGGATGATACAAATAAAACCCCATATAATTTGATCTGAGACTTTTGTTGTTTCATTTTAAATTATTGCAGAAGATATGAACTTAATCCGGACCGACACTCATGAGAGGAAAGCGAAGGACGGAATACAAAATCCTGATCCGGATGAGAGTGTGCGTCGTCAAAAGCTTGGTACATAACACCTCATACGGAATAAAGATCATACGTGCGGACTAATGGGTTAAAGCTACGGACTAAGGAGTCTGTGTCTAATACTTTAAAATGGACTAAGTCAATAGATGCAGATTAAGAATCCTAGCCTATAAGTCACATGGAGAAAGTCATAGTTATCATGGAGTAAAAAGGCTAAGTCTTCTACTCAAGCGGACTAAGGAAAAGAATCACGGAGTAAGAAATCCAAAGCATTCTATACATGCGGAGTAAGGAACGACTTATGCGGAATAAGGACCCGACTCTTTATTTCGCACGAAGTAAGGAAATTTGATACAGAGTAAGGAATCTGAACCTGTTACTCTTGCGGAGTAAGGATGTGCTGATACGGAGTAAGCCATTCGTTCCTTTAACTCATGCGGAGTAAGGAAACTAGATGCGGAGTAAGGAAGTGCTGATGCGGAGTAAGCACTCCGACCTTCTCATTCATATGGAGTAAGGAAGGCTTAAACGGAATAAGGATTCCAGTTCTAAATTGATATGGAGTAAGCAATCATTGCTACCGAGTAAGGATCCGAGCTTAGTTTAACATGAAGTAAGGAACCTTACACCGGATTTAAGATGACGCTGCTTCAACTTATCTCTTCGTATTCAAAGTCACCGGCTCGCTGCTTCCCGATGTAAGACAAACTCGTTGAGAACCTAAAGTGTCACGCCCCGGATTTCCGACTCGGGAAACCGGTACGTGACTCCCCATTCACCCACACGGAGGGCAACGGGGTTGGATTACTGGATGCCACACAAACAAGACTAACAATTACAATAAATCAAACAAGCCACATCTTTATTTAATTTCAAACATTTAAGGTTCACAAACCAACCATGTTCCTTACTACAATTCAATCCCTTAGTACATTTCCCCCCCTTGGGGTTACATAAATTATGAAATTACATCACTTAAGCAAACAATAAAATGGAGATGGTCTGCCACCTTGGTGTATCCACCTAACGCCTGTAAGTCCCTGGAAAACAAGCAAACACAGTAGGAGGGGTGAGCAACCACAGCTCAGTAGGGATCAAGTCTCCCCAACCCTTCCCATGTTCCTAGTGGCTACATGCATGTGCACAGGTGTAGTGACGTGGTAGTATTAGGAAAAAATAAAACATTCCACACAAGCGGGCGTAACCCCAGCCCCAACCACACTGGCTAACAAACCACATCTCAAGCAAGTAATTTAACCGCCTCTTCAGGCCACTAATTTAACCGCCTCTCAGGCAAAGTAGTTTAACCGCCTCTTCAGGCCACTGGTTTAACCGCCTCTCAGGCGAAGTAATTTAACCGCCTCTTCAGGCCAGATACCACGGTCATGCACACAACACACACTACGGTCACTTAAGCATAAAACCAAACACTTGGTGTGCACCCGTTCACAAGTGCACAAACCCAGCCATTCAGGCAATAGAACAAACACCCAGCATGCATACATACACCAAATCACAAGTCCAGCCACACAGGCATATTACCAAACATGTAATAGGCATATACACACAGCTATATTCACACTGGCATTTCATCGAACATATAGCATGCAACAACAGAATCACAGCAAAATATCCACAATTCCAACATGGTCCTTTGGGAAAAGATGATTAGAATAACAAAACTAAGGTAACCATGCAAAAATATGCCTGCACGCCAATTTGAACGTCAATTCCCCAATTGGCGTGCAACTCCAAATGCACTCAAACTTTACCCCAAGCCTTCTTGCATCATGTAAAAGAAATCCATGCAAAAATAACCTTGCACGCCAAATGGGTCCAATTCGCGTGCACATCCTTTTGGCCTGAAACTTCTGTGGTAGATAGAAGACATCATTCTAAGAATCTTTTGGTCTGCACGCCAATTCATCTCAGCCTATCTACTAGGTCAAAATAAATCTCCAAAACCTGACAAAACAGCCTAAAAGCGCCTGTATATGCATAGCATCTTCCTAGGGCATAAATGCACGTTATCACTTGTCACATGCACCTCCCAAAAGTCCCCTCTTGGGCTCATCTCTTACCTCAAACTTATGCACCAACATCCAAGGTGTTTGTGGTTAACTCCTTACACACGGGTCATTACATCCTCTCCCCCTTAAGACTTTTCGTCCTCGAAAAGAAACGACATGCAAGGAAAACAAACACATGCGGCCCATTTGGAAGACAACGAGCCACAACGCCCAGATGGATCACACAACACAACAAGACATCTCAAACACATTGCAATCTCAAAACACATCTCAATAAAAATACCAGTTTACAAGTAGAAATACAAATACACCAAATCATGAACCACAAGAAAACATATCACTACAGCCACCTCCCACACTTAAGATTGTTCAAACTCGAATAACTCTGGGTGCTGCTCACACATCACGGACTCACGTTCCCATGTCTCCTCCTCAATGCCACGGTGCTGCAACAGCACGTGAACCAAAGGAATAGCACGACCACGCAAAAGCTTCTCCCGCCGATCTAGGATACGGATAGGGGCCTCAACAACGGACATGTCATCCTCAATGTCCAATGTCCCGCAATCGATCACTTGAGTGGGGTCAGGATGATACTTCCTCAACTGGGACACGTGAAACACGTTGTGCACTCGACTCAGCCGGGGTGGTAACGCTAACAGGTAGGCCACAGGCCCCACACGATCCAGAATCTCAAAAGGACCAATAAACCGCGGAGATAGCTTGGAACCTCGCCCAAACCGTCGATGTCCACGATGTGGAGAAACACGAAGAAACACATGATCACCAACAAAAAACTCCAAAGGTCGCCGCCGCTGATCCGCATAAGATTTCTGCCGACTCTGAGCTGATAACAAACGCTGACGATTCAACTTAACCTTCTCGGTAGCCTCTTGAACCAACTGTGGTCCCAAGAGAGCTGTCTCCCCCACCTCGGTCCAACACAAAGGTGATCAACACGGCCGCCCATACAACGCCTCAAAAGGAGCCATCCCAATGGATGCCTGATAACTGTTGTTATAGGCAAACTCCACCAAAGCAAGGTGAGTCGCCCACGAACCCCCAAAATCTAACACACAGGCCCGTAACATGTCCTCCATGGTCTGATTCGTCCTCTCAGTCTGACCGTCAGTCTCAAGGTGAAAGGCTGTACTCAAGTGAAGTTTGGTCCCCATAGCCTCCTGCAAACCTGCCCAAAAACGGGAAGTGAACCTCGAATCCCGGTCAGAGACAACCGATGATGGTACTCCATGTAGTCTCACAATCTCGTTCATGTATAGATGACTCAAGGTCCCAATAGAGTCCTGCTCACGAACAGCCAGGAAATGGGCCGACTTTGTGAGTCGATCCACAATCACCCAAATCATATCTTTCCTCCCTGTGGTGGGGGAAGACCAGTCACAAAATCCATCGCTATGTGGTCCCACTTCCACTCCGCTATGGGCAAGGGCTGTAACATGCCCGCCGGCTGCTGATGCTCAGCCTTCACCTGCTGACACGTGAGGCACCGCGAAACAAAGGAAGCCACATCGCGTTTCATCCCAGGCCACCAAAAATGTCCTCGAAGCGCGTGGTACATCTTCGTACCCCCTGGATACACAGCAACTCTAGATTGGTGAAACTCCCTCATCACCTCATCCCTAAGGGAAGAAGCCACTACCAACTGCCCCTGAAAAGACAACTCATGCTCAGGATCCTCTGTCCAGTCCTCCGATAGCTCACCAGCCTCAATACGGGCACAGAGAACCTCACACTCAATGTCACCCAACTGTCCCTCCCGGACGCGCTGGTACAACTCAGGCACAACCACCAAAGGACTCAGGACTGTCCCACCATCACGAACAACAGGCTGCAGCCGCAACATCGCCAACTGCTCCATTAGCTTCCACTCTCTCACGGCCACCTCAGCTTTCCCTTTTCTACTCAACGCGTTAGCCACAACATTACCCTTGCCCGGGGTATAGGCAAGAGTAAAGTCAAAGGTCTGCAAATACTCTACCAATCTCCTCTGCCTCAAATTCAAGTCCTTCTGAGTAAAGATGTACTGAAGGCTCTTGTGATCTGAGAACACCACAAACTTCTCCCCCAAAAGGTAATGTTGCCAACTCTTCAGGGCGAAGATGACAGCCGCCAACTCAAGATCATGGGTAGGGTAATTCTGCTCACGAGGCTTCAGCTGCCTTGACCCATAAGCTACCACACTATGCTCCTGCATAAGCACACACCCCAAACCAACCCTGGACGCATCGCAAAATACCTTATACGGAATATCCTCCCTAGGCAACCTCAACACAGGTGCAGTGGTCAAACAGGTTTTGAGAGTCTCAAACGCCTGCTGGCACTTGTCCATCCACTCAAACTTCACTCCTTTCCTAGTCAACGCCGTCATAGGGGCCGCCAAACGGAAGAACCCCTCGACAAAACAACGATAGTACCCCGTCAAGCCAAGAAAACTACGAATCTCGAAAACATTGGTTGGTCTCTCCCATGATGATACCGCCTCAATCTTGGCTGGGTCCACTCTAACCCCTTCAGCTGACACTACGTGGCCAAGGAAATGGACCTCCTGCAGCCAAAACTCACACTTGCTAAACTTAGCAAACAGCTGCTGGTCCCTCAAGGTTTGCAACACTGTTGCAAAATGCTCCACATGCTCCCTCTCGGTCTTGGAATACACCAAGATATCATCAATAAACACCACCACAAACGAATCCAAGTATGGAGCAAATACCTGGTTTATCAAATGCATGAACACTGCTGGCGTATTAGTGAGCCCGAAAGGCATCACTACCCACTCATAATGCCCATACTTGCATCGAAAAGCCGTCTTAGGGATGTCCTCCTCCCTAACCCTGAGCTGGTGATACCCCGACCGTAAATCTATCTTGGAAAACCACTGGGCCCCACTCAATTGGTCAAACAGGTTATCTATCCGAGGCAACGGGTACTTGTTCTTCACACCACCGAATTCGGCTTCCTGTAGTCGATCAGCGAGACGAAGCGTGCCATCGGCCTTCTTAGCAAAGAGCACCGGAGCACCCCAAGGTGAGGTACTCGGTCTGATATACCCCTGGCCCACCAACTCCTCGATTTGCCTCTGAAGCTCCCTCAACTCGGCTGGCCCCATATGATATGCTACTTGGGAAATCGGACCCATCCCCGGCACCAACTCAATGGTGAACTCCACACTCCTCCTCTTAGGTGGCAAACTCCTCAACTCTTCAGGAAAAACATCCTGAAATTGGTCCACAACAGCGGGCCACACCCTCTTTTCCACCTTCCCCTCCTCAGTAAAGGTCAGGGCTGCCAACCTGTGGGTAATAGCACCCCACTGGTCCAACACTGGCCCGGCTCGACTCGCCTCACGATCCCACTCCCCTTGCAGGGTACAAGAGGTTCCTGCAGGTGACACGAAGGATACACGCCGCCGGTAATAGTCTATCTTGGCCTGGAAAGCCATAAGCCAATCCATACCCAAGATCAGGTCAAAAGTACGCAAAGGCATCACATGCAAGTCGAAACTCAGTTCCACATCACCCATGGTTAACACACAATCGCGGCAAACATGTCGCACCTCAATCATACCTCCCACCGGAGACTCTACAACTAAGGGCCTCTCCGCTTCAACACACGTTAACCCCAAGCCCTCAACTATAAGCTCAGCAATAAAAGAACGTGATGCACCCGAAAACAGAAGCAAGCATGCGGGAGATCAAAAGAGTACCTCTAACCACTGATGGTCCTGCTCCCTCCTCTGCCGGTGAAGGTGGTAGCTCAGCCTCCTCCTGGGGTGTCGCATTCAGTGCAAACACCCTCCCTTGGCCCGTGCCACTGGTCGGCTTACTCACTGGGCGGCTCCTGCCCTGGCTGCCTCTAGCATCAGCCTGCTGTCGCTCTGGCCTCCCCTGAGGTCGGGTCTGACTGGATCCTGCCTGGCTGGCCTGCCACAGACGAGCTAGTCTCTTAGCTGGTGCACGGAAGCTAGCATCACTCCTCACGCTGGATGCCACGCCCCCCGCTCCCCTGTTGCCACTCCTGCAAACCCGGCGCAAATGGCCCTCTCGTCCACAGTTGTTGCATCGCCAGTCCTTCTTAGGGCACTCCCCCTTGAAGTGACCCTGCTCTCCACAGCAGTGACAACTGCTAGGTAGACCCCCAGATGGACCACCCTATCTTCCGCCGCCAAAGGTGAACCTCCCAGGGTTCACAGATGTCTGACCCCGACTGCGAAAAGAACTGCTATCCCTCTCCTCCGTCTTGAGCGTCTCGGGCCCTACATCTCGATCAGACCCACTCTGCAACTGGCGACCCTGATGGGCCTGCCTCCCATCATCCAGCTCTCTCTCGGCTATACGGGCCATCTCCATAACCTCAGCATAGGTCCTCAAGCGTAGAATTGCCACCCTCTGCCTAAGGGCTGGCCTAAGGCCCAAAGTGAACTTGTGAGCCTTCAGGTCCTCCCTTGCCACAGTCTCAGGAGCAAACCTACTCAAGCTCCGGAACTCCTGCTCATACTCAGGTACCGTCCTGGATCCCCGTCAGGCTACCGAATTCTTCCCTCTTCTGCCATCTCACTGATTCCGGGAAGAACTCATCATGGAATAGTTGCAAGAACTCCTCCCAAAGCATGAGTTGCACTACACGGCTCCCCGCGACACTCGTCCACCACTCCATAGCATCCCCCTCCAGCTGCCGAATGGCCAGTCGCACCTTATCCTCTTCCCGGGGCAGGAGAAAGGAAAACACATGCTCGATCTGCCTTAACCACAGCTCAGCTACCACGGGATCACCTTCCCCCTTGAATCGCGGAGGTTGTTCCTTTCGGAACCATGTCACCACGTCATCTTCTGCACGAGTCGGTACGCCACCCAGCGAACTTTCATGCTCACGAGGTAACTCCCCTACTGGTGGTGGCACCACCTGCTGTGCTGCCATCTCACGACGCACCTCCTCCCGAACCTCCTGCCGGAGTCCCTCCCGTAGCTCTCGTACTTCCAGCCGGATGCCTTCTTGTAGCTGTGCCAGCAACAACGCATGCCCTCCAACAGACTGTCCCGCTCTTGGACCCTCATGGGTAGATGACTCATCAGCCACTGCCCCGAACGCACGTGTCACTCTCCTCGGTGGCATTCTTACTACAGGAAGTAAGAAGCACAAACGTCAGAACGCGTTTGACAATTTTCAAGTTTCACTATGATAACGTGCATTTTATGCCGTTATTCTAGTGTTTATTTAGGATGTTTAAGAGCATGATTAGAGCCTTATTGCCTCATATATCATATATATTTGCTCTAACCCCTAGGAAGATGCTATTTGCAAATACATGCGCTTTTAAGCTGTTTTGGCAGGTTTTGGACCTCACTTTTGACATAGTAGATGGCCTCAAACAATTGGCGTGCAAGAACAAAAGTTGCTTAGAATTATGGCCTCTACTTACCACAGAAATTTCAGAGCATTTGGAGCTGATTTGGAGCTGCACGTGAATTCACCCATTTCACGTGCAAGCCTATTTTTGCCTCTCAGGCCTCTACAGGATGCAAGGAAGCTTGGGGAGAAGTTTGAGCTGATTTGGAGGTACACGTGAATTCACCATATCACGTGCAAATTGGCGTGCAGAGATATTTTTGGACCGATCCTATCGTTTTTCTATGCTGATCATTTGTTCCTGAAGGCCCAAGTCCAAATTGTGGATGGAAGATAGAGATTTTAAAGTTTCGAGTGTTACTTATCAAAACTACGTCGTTTTAATAGATGGGCTAGGTTACACACCTCAAAGCCCATCCAAACTCTATAAATACAAGCCTCCACGCCTCTGCTAGCCATGCCTAACCCCCCTACACGTTTTTAGAGAGAGAGAGAGAGGCTCCACGTCTTGGAGGCTGTCCTTGACCTAGGAGAGCAGCCGTCGCAGCCGTCGCTGCCGTCGCAGCAGCCGTCGCGGATTTTGGAGCCTGGATTTGAAGCTTTGCTGTGCGCGTGATCAAGAAGAAGATGTTGAGCTTTTCTGCTTTGTGTTTGCTTGTAATCATGCGTGAGTAGTTTTTTAATCTAGGGGAGCAATGTAGCCCCCTTGTTGCTTTGCTGTGTTTATGAATATTGGGTTTCGATGATTGAGTTTTGCTTGTTTTATGAATCTGTTCTTAATTCTATCTTTGGATGTACACCTTGGTATTTTTAGCCCTAGTTTGCGGCGGATTGAGATTCATAACTTATTTGTAATTGGTGTGATCATTATCCTTTTGCAAGTATGATTTATTGGCTTTGCATGTTTGTGTGTTTAGATGACCATTCTGGCATACAACTCTTAAAAGGACCTCAATGACCATTTGTTGTCCTTGGCTTATGTTTAGCATGTTTTCAATCAGACAACCCTAATACCATGAACCAGTAGAGATAACATAGGGAGGTGAAATTGTGACCCTAGATGCTTTTAATCCTTGAATCTTAATCCTAAAATCAGTTTACTTTCTTTGTTTATTCAGAAAACCACATAAAAATTAGATCTTTAGTTTAAAAAAGAAAACTTTTTGCCAAGACATTTTATAGAACAAGAGTAATTGGGTGCTTTGATTTGAGAACTAGAAAACTAGGCTAATCCCTGTGGGTTCGACCCCTTGCTTGCTGCTATTCTTTTAGTGCAAACTTAGGAAATTTATTATCTTGAAGAGAGATTTTACGACATTAGTTTACTCTTTAAGGGAGGCTAAAAATCTTGTCTGTCAAATTGGCGCCGTTGCCGGGGATTCAATGGTTAACTAGTTTTTAAAATCAACATTGAGTGAAATTGTTTGAATTCTGATCTTGGTGTTTTATTTTGTCTTTTATTTTCTGTTATTTTGTGTTCTTTATTTGTTTATTTTGCATTGTTCGGAGCTGCTGGGTGTGTTCTTGTTGTTTTACAGGAACATACATCAAGGATTCCTAGTTGTGCATGCAAAGAGAGGAGGATATACAATTTACTCAGGAACCTGAAAGGTTGTTCAGAGCTCGTCGTAGAGCGGCTAGGGGAAGCAAGACGTGAGGTCAAGAAGCATTGCAAGGCTTGGAGCAATCCGTAGGCGATCCGATGGCGGATCTCGGACCTGATGGTGGTGCACCGCAAGGAGGGGCCAATTATAATGGCCAATATCCGAAGAAGAGGGTAATAGGTTTATGCCCAGAACCTTCTTAGATTATGCAAGGCCGATGATGTCGGACCATTATTCGGGATTCGGCAAACAAGAGTCCAAGCAAATAGCTTCAGTCGAAGCCGGCGTTGATCAACATGGTGAGCAACAACGCGTTTGGAGGAACAGCCGTGGATGATCCACACCAAGCTTTGATGAGGTTCTACCAGATGTGCGACACAATAAAGATCAACAATGTATTGGAGGAGGCAATAAAGCTAAGGCTTTTCCCTTTCTCTTTAAGGGAAAGAGCTCTTGGCTGGTTCAATAGTCTGCCAGGAGGTTCAATCAACACTTGGGAGGAGATGCGGACCAAGTTCATGTCAAAGTACTTCCCTCCTTCCAAGGTGATCCAGCTCAGGAGGAGAGATTAGCGAGTTCAGGCAAGATGAGATGGAGACTCTTCATGAAGCTTGGGAGCGTTTCAAAGACTTAGTGAGAAGATGCCCTGATCATGGAAGACCCCAGGTGGATTCAAATTGAATCTTTCTACACAGGTCTTCGGTTCCATTCACAAGACAAGGTGAATGCAGTCTGGGGGATGCTTAATGAACCTAGAGCCTGACGCGGCGCCGAGCTCTTGGAGAGGCGTCATTAGCCGATTGGCGGTGGTCTAATGTGCGTACTTCAAAGCCGAGGGAGAAGATAGCTTCGGTTGAAAATTCTTCCAATGATATGCAAGCACGATTCAAGCTTTAGTGAAAGGCATGGAAGTATTGGCTCTTAAAGTTGAAGGATCACAAGCTTTACCAGGTAGTTGAGCGGGTACTGAGTGGAGTCAAGAAGCAAATTATGTTGGAGGAAAGGGCTTGTACCGAAACAAGAATTTTATCCTCAACAACAACAACAAGGGTACAACCCGGAATCGGCGGGAATCTCAACCATTTCGGAGAACTCGGAACCGAGGGGGAGATACCTCATTTCAAGACAAATATGTGCCCCCCAGGGATTGAAGCGAATCCGTATGCTACGGATAATTATTTACACCCACCTCCAGGATTCGAGCGAAAACGTGCCTCGGCCTCAAAAAGAAAGAGGAAGGGTATATCGGAATGTGGATGAGCCAACCAAAAGAGAGGATAATTTGGAGGAAAGGGTAGTCACTATAGAATCTTCAATTAAGAATATGGAGAAGTTACTTGTGAGTATGGCACAGAATGCTAATCAAAGGGTGTCAACCAATACTTTTCCAAGTGACACTGAGGTGAACCCCAAGGAGAGTTGCAAGGCTATCACTCTAAGGAGCGAGAAGACACTGAATGAAGTCAAGAGCCTAAGAAGAAGGCAATTCCAGGAAGAACAGAGCAGCCCTTGGAAGCCGATGACCAAGGAAAATCGAGATAAAGTCAAGAAAGAGTGCAAGAAAAGAAGGACAAGCGGTTGAGTCAAGACAGAATAGGCGACGAACAGAGGCAAGAGCTCAGGCCTACTATGCCATTTCCTCGGAGGCCGAGGAACCGAGGGTTGAGGAAGAGTATGAGCGCTTTCGAGTTTGTTCAAGAAGCTTGAAATTAATATTCCATTTGTGGAAATCTTGGAGCAGATGCCTAGGTACAGAAAGTACATTAAAGATTTTGTGACAAAGAAGAGGAAATATGGGGATCATGAGACGGTGGCAGTCACTAATGAGGTGAGTAGTGTTGTTCAACAGAGTTTGCCCATCAAGCATAAAGATCCGGGCAGCTTTAATCTCCCTTGTGTGATTGGCAATGCACCGCAGCAGCAGGCCCTATGTGATTTAGGGGCCAGCATCAATTTGATCTCCTTCGCTTTGTACAAGCAGCTTGGGCTCAAGGGCATGAAGCCCACTTCCATATCATTGCAGTTTGCAGACCGGTCCACTGGAAGACCTGAAGGAATCATTGAAGATGTGCTAGTTAAGGTGGGCTCTTTCATATTTCCAGCGGACTTTGTAGTTTTGGAGATGGAAGAAGATAGAGGAGTTCAGCTACTCCTTGGAAGACCGTTTCTCAGAACGGGTTGTGCATTGATTGATGTTGCTCAAGGGCAGCTAACTCTGAGAATTAATGAGGAGACCTTAGTCTTCCACATGGGGAAGGCTTTGCAAGGTCAAGAGGAGGAGGACTGCCTTTGGGTTGAAGACCTTGAGGAATTGGTGGAAGACTACTTAGCAGAAGAAATTACCACCACCAATGATGGAGCCCTTCAGCTCATAGAAGCTCAACAAGATGAAGAGATGTACTTGACAGCTGAGGAAGATGAGCAACCTACAAACTCTTTGGAGCAAGCTGAGGAGGAGAAAGAAGATGACGTGCCTTTAGCTCCAGAACTGAAGGAGCTTCCTGGACACCTAAGGTACGAATTTCTAGACTCTACAAATCAATTCCCTGTCATTGTTGCTTCTAATTTGAATGATGTGGAGTGTACTCAATTGCTAGAAGTCCTTAGGAAACATAAAAAGGCCCTAGGATGGAACATTGAAGACATTAGGGGTATTAGTCCAGGGATTTGCATGCATAAGATTTTGATGAATGATGATTTTAAACCCACTGCTAAAAGACAAAGAAGATTAAACCCTGCCATGAAAGAAGTGGTTAGAAAAGAAATTTTAAAATGGAAAAATGCGGGTATAATTTATGCTATTTCTGATAGTGAGTGGGTAAGTCCATTGCATGTCGTGCCCAAGAAAGGGGGCATGACCGTGATTAAGAATGAGAAAAATGAATTGATCCTATCTCGCACTGTGACGGGGTGGAGAGTGTGTGTTGACTATAGAAAGCTGAACAAGGCTACTAGGAAGGATCATTTTCCTCTTCCTTTCATTGATCAAATGTTGGATAGGTTAGTTGGCTATAGTCACTACTGCTTTTTAGATGGCTATTCCGGGTATAATCAGATCATGGTTAAGCCCGAGGACCAAGAAAAGACCACCTTTACGTGCCCTTTTGGCACATTTGCATTTAGGAGAATGCCATTTGGGCTTTGTAATGCCCCTGCCACCTTCCAAAGGTGTATGATGGCTATTTTTCAGGGTTTGGTTGAGGAGATCATGGAGGTCTTCATGGATGACTTCTCGGTGTTTGGTTCCTCCTACCAACAAGGCTTGAAAAATCTAGATGTGGTCTTAGAGAGATGTGAGGAGAAGGAACTAGTCCTAAATTGGGAGAAATGCCATTTCATGGTAACCGAGGGGATAGTTCTAGGGCACAAGGTGTCGCACATGGTTTGGAGGTAGACAAGGCAAAAATCTCCACTATTGAGACTCGCCACCTCCAACTAATGAAAAAGGAGTGAGAAGTTTCCTTGGCCATGCTGGCTTTTATAGGAGATTCATTAAGGACTTCTCAAAAATTGCAAAACCCATGAGTAGGTTGTTAGAAAAAGACACAAGCTTTGAGTTTAATGCAGATTGCTTAGAAGCTTTCAACATCCTCAAGGGTAAGTTAGTCATTGCACTTGTTATAGTCACACCTGACTGGGCTCGGCCTTTTGAGCTAATGTGTGACGCGAGTGATTATCTTTGTGGGGGTAGTCTTAGGGCAAAGGCGAGACAAGGTGTTTAGGGTCATTTACTATGCTAGTAAGACCTTAGATGATGCTCAACGAACTATACCACCACCGGGAAGGAGTTGCTAGCCGTGGTTTATGGGCTGCAACAAGTTTAGACCCTACCTTTTGGGGTCTAAAGTCATTGTTTATACCGATCATGCTGCATTGAAATATTTGTTTGCTAAAAAAAGAAGCTAAGCCACCCTTGATTAGATGGGTTCTCCTCTTACAGGAATTTGACCTTGAAATTAGAGACACAAAGGGAGCCCTAAATTCTGTGGCTGATCACCTCTCCCGTGTGGAGAATGCACCTAAGTCTCTACCCATTGTAGATGACTTTCCTGATGAGAAGTTGTTTCAGGTGCATCATCTTCCTTGGTTTGTTGACATAGCAAATTATTTAGCCACCGGGTTCATACCGCAGCGGTTAGACTACCACCAGAGAAAGAAATTGGTAGTGGATGCTAAGAAATTCATTTGGGAAGACCCAATTCTTTATAGGAGGTGTCCAGATCAAATCATTAGAAAGTGTGTCCTTGAGGAAGAAGTAGATGGCATAATACATCATTGTCATGCATCACATTATGGGGGCCACTTTGGGGTGCAAAGAACTCGTGGCTAAGATCATGCGGTGTGGCTTTTATTGGCCTCACATGGTGAAAGACACCTATGTCTACATCAAAAAGTGTGATAGATGTCAAAGGGTAGGTGGTCTATCTAGGAAAAATGAGATGCCCTTAACTGGAATCCTTCCGGTTGAAATTTTTGACATTTGGGGCATTGACTTCATGGGGCCATTCCCCAATTCGATGGGTATTCATACATTTTGCTTGCTGTGGATTATGTGTCTAAGTGGGTAGAAGCTATTCCTACTAGAGTGAATGATGCTAGGGTTGTGACTCATTTCCTTACTAGGAACATCTTTAGCCGTTTTGGGACACCAAGGGCTATAATCAGTGATGAGGGTAGTCACTTCTGCAACAAATTATTGAACAAGTATGGTGTCACTCATAGGAAGTCTTTAGCTTACCACCCACAAGCTAATGGACAAGCAGAAGTGTCCAATAAGGAGATTAAGGCCATTTTAGAGAAAACTGTTGGAGCCAATAGGAAAGATTGGTCTCAAAGGCTTGATGAAGCCTTATGGGCATATAGGACAGCTTACAAAACTCCCATTGGGATGTCACCTTACCGTATTCTATATGGTAAGGCATGTCACTTGCCTGTGGAACTAGAACACAAGGCTCATTGGGCCTTGAAGAAGTTAAATTTTAATCCACAAGAGATCAAGGAGCTTAGGATGACTCAATTAATTGAGTTAGATGAGCTTAGGCTGGATGCCTATGATAGTGCTAAATTTTACAAAGAAAGAACTAAGAAATGGCATGATAGGCAACTCAACAATGAACCTTTAACCTTAAGGCGAAAGTTCTTTTATTTAACACAAGGTTGAGGTTATTTCCTGGAAAATTAAGGTCCAAGTGGATGGGACCTTTTGTGATAGTTGATAAGAAGCCATATGGGAGCTTTGAGCTCCAAGCTGTAGATGGCAAGAAATTTTGGGTGAATGGCAACAGACTTGAACCATACTTTGATTCAACTCAGAGGGAGATAGTTGATTCCCTCTCTTTCACCATTACATGATCATAATTGAAAGTCTAGCTACAGACTTTAAATAAAGCGCTGGTTGGGAGGCAACCCAATGTTTATTGCTATATTTCATTTTATGTTATTTTCTTTTATTTGTTTTATTCAATAAATTGTTTGCAAGCTAACCATTGTGCAGGAGACTTTGCTTCTTTCTTAACTAACCATTTGCAGGATGAGCAAATTATTGGGTCCTGAACTTGTGGAATTGTTTTTAAAGTCAAAGTCAAGGAGCAAGGAGCAAGTGAAGCCCAAAAGTGCTTGAAGATGGGCTCAACCAATTCACGTGCAAGACTTAAAGATGGTCCATAATGCATAAGCAACTCATTGGAGAAATTTGGGCCAGTTTGGGCCTGAACGTGAATTTGCACGTGAATTGCCCAATTCACGTGCACCTCCTTTCGAGCTGTAACTTTCTAGAATGGTAGATGAAGACTATGTGAATCACGTTTACTCTTGCACGCGAATTGTTAGCTGTCATATGGAGGCTCAAAAATGCAAAATACCAATTTTATCCCTCCTCGAAGCTTTAGACAATTCATGTGCAGAAGGGACTATTGCTTGCCAGCTCAAGGGGGACCCACCACCAAAGTTTGGGACGATTCTGACTTGCACGCCAATTCGGCCAATTCACGTGCAAGGGCTATTTTGGTCAGAACACTCTGAAAATTTAGGGGCACGTGTATCACGCCAATTGGAGCATCCTTCCTTCTGCACGCTATATAATGAGAGGCCATCTTCAAAGGCTTCCACACCAAAATCACTCCAGTGGGATCTTTGCTTGCTACTACAAGATGGCTATTCTGCAAGGGAGAGAAAATTGGGAAGTGTGCGGCGAGACGTCGGCTAACTTTGTGGCTCAGGTGCGACAAATGGTGGCCAATGTCATCTACTATTATAGTGTGTCAAACCAGGGGTAACTGTTTTTTCCTACTCTTTCTTTTATGCCATGCGGACATAGCATATTTTAAGTATGGTGTATGGGGAGTGACTTGAGCCACTTGCTTGTCTTTTATGTTGTGATTGCATGTTTTATTTAATTCTAAAAAAAAAAAAAAAAAAAAATGTTTTTAGTTGCATGATTGTTTGAGTTGTTTGCTTGAATGATTTGCTTGTGGAGGCATGGATATTAAGTATGCAATTTTGGCTTAAAATTTAATTTTTATGCCACATTAGTATCATATTGTGATAAGGGTATTAAAGTAGTTAAAATGTGCTCTGAATTGGTTTAATCATGTCTTTATCTTTTGAATGATATCACCATGTTTTTGGAGCTGAGTTTTGAATATTAGCTGAGCATGAAATGCTATGATAGACCTAAGTAACCCTTAAAGTTGAGTGAAAAAGAAATGCAAAATGAGAACAACTTCTTTTTAGCCCTTGAGTGACATTTATGGTTTATGGGTAATAATTTGATTTGATACTCTTCTTGCATTCAACATTGGTTATTTAATGGTAGGAGTCAAGTAAGCATGTGATTACTTATTAGTGCTCAGTGTTTGGTGTGTGGAGTTAGGATGCAAGACCTCTAAGTCATTGTGACTGTCTTTGCATTCTTTTCTTTATTGTGTGATATTATTGGAAAAGGCTGTGATATAGAATGTGAAAAAGCCATCACTTAATTGGAAAATGGGATGTGAGACATCAATGAATTTTTGTCTCTCCTTATGTAGCAAAATGGCAAGGAGTTTGCATTAGAAAAATCAGTCTTATTTGTGTTATGTGAGTAAAAAAAAAAGTGAATAATCCATCAAGGAAGAGCATAAAATGCAACCTTGTAAGGTTATTACTTAGAAAAAAAAGAAAAAAAAAGAAAAGAAAAGAAAGATTCAGGATAAAAGCCACAATGGCTTGATGTTTATGTGTGATTGTTTAGATTTGTAGCCACATTGGCTCAGTTTTGTTTATTTGAGTGTGTTGAGCTCAATTCTTTAGCTCATGGTTTTGTTTTATCAGTTATTAGAATAGAGTATGAGTTTATTGAGTTTAGACTAGAGTGTGAGTTCAAATAAAGTAGAATAGAGAGTGTGTTTTCTTTGATGAGCACAATAGGGAACTCTCATGATTGCTTGGCAAGTACTTAATCAATAGCTGATGGCGAGTGTAGAGATAGAGTTTTCCATCCATTGTTCATTGATTGGTATTGGGCTTGAGAATTATTATATTTGAGTGAGGCTGCTTATCCTTGGTAAGAACTTAAAGGGAAACTAGGTGCTATTTTATCATGGATTGCTTGCTCATATCTGAAATTTAAGTGGTGATATTGCATGGTTGTTGGACTTAGGGATATGGACATGAATGAACTAAGCTATGACTCATTTTGATGCTTAAATTCCCATTTCATCATGATAGAGTTGCATGCTTAGGAAACCATGATTCTCCTTGATTGTTATTTTATTTTTCTTCCGTTTGACTGCGTGTTTATTTTATTTTTGCATGCTTGTATGTTTTTGCTTGAGGACAAGCAATGGTTCAAGTGTGGTGTATTTGATAACGTGCATTTTATGCCGTTATTCTAGTGTTTATTTAGGATGTTTAAGAGCATGATTAGAGCCTTATTGCCTCATATATCATATACATTTGCTCTAACCCCTAGGAAGATGCTATTTGCAAATACATGCGCTTTTAAGCTGTTTTGGCAGGTTTTGGACCTCACTTTTGACATAGTAGATGGCCTCAAACAATTTGCGTACAAGAACAAAAGTTGCTTAGAATTATGGCCTCTACCTACCACAGAAATTTCAGAGCATTTGGAGCTGATTTGGAGCTGCACGTGAATTCACCCATTTCACGTGCAAGCCTATTTTTGCCTCTCAGGCCTCTACAGGATGCAAGGAAGCTTGGGGAGAAGTTTGAGCTGATTTGGAGGTGCACGTGAATTCACCATATCACGTGCAAATTGGCGTGCAGAGATATTTTTGGACCGATCCTATCGTTTTTCTATGCTGATCATTTGTTCCTGAAGGCCCAAGTCCAAATTATGGATGGAAGATAGAGATTTTAAAGTTTCGAGTGTTACTTATCAAAACTACGTCGTTTTGATAGATGGGCTAGGTTACACACCTTAAAGCCCATCCAAACTCTATAAATACAAGCCTCCATGCCTCTGCTAGCCATGCCTAACCCCCCTACACGTTTTTAGAGAGAGAGAGAGAGGCTCCACGTCTTGGAGGCTGTCCTTGACCTAGGAGAGCAACCGTCGCAGCCGTCACTGCCGTCGCAGCAGCCGTCGTGGATTTTGGAGCCTGGATTTGAAGCTTTGCTGTGCGCGTGATCAAGAAGAAGATGTTGAGCTTTTCTGCTGTGTTTGCTTGTAATCATGCGTGAGTAGTTTTTTAATCTAGGGGAGCAATGTAGCCCCCTTGTTGCTTTGCTGTGTTTATGAATATTGGGTTTCGATGATTGAGTTTTGCATGTTTTATGAATCTGTTCTTAATTATATCTTTGGATGTACACCTTGGTATTTTTAGCCCTAGTCTGCGGCGGATTGAGATTCATAACTTATTTGTAATTGGTGTGATCATTATCCTTTTGCAAGTATGATTTATTGGCTTTGCATGTTTGTGTGTTTAGATGACCATTCTGGCATACAACTCTTAAAAGGACCTCAATGACCATTTGTTGTCCTTGGCTTATGTTTAGCATGTTTTCAATCAGACAACCCTAATACCATGAACCAGTAGAGATAACATAGGGAGGTGAAATTGTGACCCTAGATGCTTTTAATCCTTGAATCTTAATCCTAAAATCAGTTTACTTTCTTTGTTTATTCAGAAAACCACATAAAAATTAGATCTTTAGTTTAAAAAAGAAAACTTTTTGCCAAGACATTTTATAGAACAAGAGTAATTGGGTGCTTTGATTTGAGAACTAGAAAACTAGGCTAATCCCTGTGGGTTCGACCCCTTGCTTGCTGCTATTCTTTTAGTGCAAACTTAGGGAATTTATTATCTTGAAGAGAGATTTTACAACATTAGTTTACTCTTTAAGGGAGGCTAAAAGTCTTGTCTGTGAATTTTCAAGTTTCACTACCTCTACCCCACTATCAAGTCAAGTAGTACATGGCATCACACACATTTCACACATTACACCAATCAACATTGTACACAGTTTAAATAAACACGGACCTTTCCTTGGAGTCATGCTCAAGGTACTTCAAATTAAATCAGAGTTGCACAGTTCACACCTTATCACACTAATCACATTTTCCACAGTTTAGCATACATTCACAGCAAATGCAACTAGTGCCCTAATGCCAATGCATGCAAATCCTACCACAAGACTGGACTACCCTAAGTACACCTTGGAGGCTCAAAGAGGACCATGTTGATCAGGCATGTCCGTCCAGGCTCCTCCAAAGGACTTAGGATAACCAGGTCCGCCCACTACCCTAGGCCAACTAGACCATGCTCTGATACCATACTGTCACGCCCCGGATTTCCGACTTGGGGAAACCGGTACGTGACTCCCCATTCACCCACACAGAGGGCAACGGGGTTGGATTACTGGATGCCACACAAACAAGACTAACAATTACAATAAATCAAACAAGCCACATCTTTATTTAATTTCAAACATTTAAGGTTCACAAACCAACCATGTTCCTTACTACAATTCAATCCCTTAGTACATTTCCCCCCCTTGGGGTTACATAAATTATGAAATTACATCACTGAAGCGAACAATAAAATGAAGATGGTCTGCCACCTTGGTGTATCCACCTAACGCCTGTAAGTCCCTGGAAAACAAGCACACAGTAGGAGGGGTGAGCAACGACAGCTCAGTAGGGATCACGTCTCCCCAACCCTTCCCATGTTCCTAGCGGTTACATGCATGTGCACAGGTGTAGTGACGTGGCAGTATTAGGAAAAAAATAAAACATTCCACGCAAGCGGGCGTAACCCCAGCCCGATGTAATGACCCGTGTGTAAGGAGTTAACCACAAACACCTTGGATGTTGGTGCACAAGTTTGAGGTAAGAGATGAACCCAAGAGGGGACTTTTGGGAGGTGCATGTTACAAGTGATAACGTGCATTTATGCCCTAGGAAGATGCTATGCATATACAGGCACTTTTAGGCTGTTTTGTCAGGTTTTGGAGATTTATTTTGACCTAGTAGATGGGCTCAGATGAATTGGCGTGCAGACCAAAAGATTCTTAGAATGATATCTTCTATCTACCACAGAAGTTTCAGGCCAAAAGGACGTGCACGCGAATTGGACCCATTTGGCGTGCAAGGTTATTTTTGCATGGATGTCTTTTACATGATGCAAGAAGGCTTGGGGTAAAGTTTGAGTGCATTTGGAGCTGCACGCCAATTGGGGAATTGGCGTTCAAATTGGCGTGCAGGACCATGTTGGAATTATGGATATTTTGGTGTGATTCTATTGTTGCATGCTATATGTTCGATGAAATGGCTGTGTGAATATAGTTGTGTGTATATGCCTATTACATGTTTGGTAATATGCCTGTGTGGCTGGACTTGTGATTTGGTGTATGTATGCATGCTGGGTATTTGTTCTATTGCCTGAATGGTTGGGTTTGTGCACTTGTGAACGGGTGCACACGAAGTGTTTGGTTTTATGCTTAAGTGACCGTAGTGTGTGTTGTGTGCATGACTGTGGTATCTGGCTTGAAGAGGCGGTTAAATTACTTTGCCTGAGAGGCGGTTAAACTAGAGGCCTGGAGAGGCGGTTAAACTACTTTGCCTGAGAGGCGGTTAAATCAGTGGCCTGAAGAGGCGGTTAAATTACTTGCTTGAGATGTGGTTTGTTAGCCAGTGTGACTGGGGATGGGGTTACGCCCGCTTGTGTGGAATGTTTTATTTTTTCCTAATACTGCCACGTCACTACACCTGTGCACATGCATGTAGCCGCTAGGAACATGGGAAGGGTTGGGGAGACTTGATCCCTACTGAGCTGTGGTTGCTCACCCCTCCTACTGTGTTTGCTTGTTTTCCAGGGACTTACAGACGTTAGGTGGATACACCAAGGTGGCAGACCATCTTCATTTTATTGTTCGCTTCAGTGATGTAATTTCATAATTTATGTAACCCCAAGGGGGGGGGGGGGAATGTACTAAGGGATTGAATTGTAGTAAGGAACATGGTTGGTTTGTGAACCTTAAATGTTTGAAATTAAATAAAGATGTGGCTTGTTTGATTTATTGTAATTGTTAGTCTTGTTTGTGTGGCTTCCAGTAATCCAACCCCGTTGCCCTCCGTGTGGGTGAATGGGGAGTCACGTACCGGTTTCCCCGAGTCGGAAATCCGGGGCGTGACATAAAGCATCTTACACGTGGATCATCCATAAATGTGGACATAACTTAAACTAAACTTGGGAACTCACAAACGCATTTTTGTTTTGCAAACCTAAGACATTGAGCTCTACATCCGCAGTAGTTAAGACAGAGAGGATTCCGAGGAACAGTAATTGTGCACATAGTCCGGAACAACAAGTTCCAAGAACATCTCTCAAGGATGTGCTATATATATTATGTAAACCTTGTATATTAGAATGTACATGAGTGAATGAAATAGAGCTCAAGAAGATCAAATATGCTAGTGTGTGAGTGCATTGTAAACATAGTGTTAGAGAGTTGTGAGTAGATCTAAAAGCTCTTTAAGCTTTAATCTGCTTCCATTTTGTTGTACTTATCTTTTTGATAATAAAACAAAATACTTCCACTATCTGGTTATTTTCCGCATTGATTCTATCTCTTAATTAGATCAGTGTTGTGTCAAAGAGGAAGGAAAGAGTTTCGCAAAGAGCCTATTCACCCCTCCCCCCTAGGCAGGGACCAATAAGTGGTATCAGAGCACGTTCTATCTGCTCAAAGTAGAGATCCCACTCTCTCTCTCTCTCTCACCAATGGCCGAAGAAAGCAGTATGCTATTCAACGCACGCCTAAACTCTGGAGGTGCACAAGAGCCCCTCCCTAATCGAAGCAAGCAGTGAAAATGTCGATCCACCTCAACCTACTGCTGCCGCTGCTCCTCAACCATGGAGTTCTGGTTTCACTCTGACCAAACCGCGAAAGTTCACACTTGAGCTTTTCTCCCAGTGGAAAGCTCGCATGAGAATGTTTATGGTCTGCCATGATCATCTCATGTGGCCATGTCTCCATCAGGAGATACCCACTCCGATGACAATCGGAGAACATGGAGTTACAAGGCCAAAGACCGATACTGAACTCACCAATGATGAAAGAGCCTGGCAATGTGCTAACAAAAAGGCTCTACATTTAGGACTGATCCTGATGACATCTGAGTTAAACCTGGCCTAGGCTCCGAACCATTTTCCTCCACACAAGCTATTGAGTGTCCTCCGGATTTCATTCCGAAACTAACCAACCTTTATCCTATTAGTACATCTAAACCGTTGGATGGTTTCATTTCAGGTGGAACCATAGTCTATGATTGTGGAGCTGAGACTGTTACTGCTTTTCCCAAAGCTGTAGCACCTGTATCTAATGATGAAGGGAAGTTTGCTGCAGTTAAAGCCGAAACTGGAGCACCCAGAAAGAAAGGATAGGCTAAGACTAGCGCATCTAGAGCCAAGAGCGCGTCACCCAATCGCAAAGGTTTAGGCCATAGGGAACAGAGTAGAAAATCTGTAAAATCTGAGAAATCTGTATCCTCTGTTTATGCTCCGCATCATAGTGTCTGTTCCATCTGTAGAGAAATAGGTCATTATCATTACGAATGTTAGAGCTTATCTGATAGCTGGCTTTGTAATCAAATTCGTATTAATAAAGATCAGTTTATCAAAAAGGGTTTTTCAAGCAAATCAAAATCTAAATCTCTAAGGAGTGTCTCTCCGAAGAAAACCCAAGTGAAAGAAGCAGCTAAAACTAACAAAACAAAGTCATCCTAGAAAGCTAAAGTTCTGAACAAAGTTAAATCCGGAACTAATGACACTACTGCTGTTTCTCCTGACCGCCAGAAACAAGTTTGGGCACCAAAAGTGTAAACTGTTGTCTTGCTGGAGCATCTCTAGACAGTACTGCCGGATCACTTGAAGTTAAAGATCAATCAAAGCAAGTGGATCCTTGATAGTGGATGCTCCAGACATATGACGGGTGATTAGTCTCTGCTTGTTGATGTTACTGACAAACGAGGCCCATCCATATCATATGGGGACAACAGCAAAGGTAAGACTGTGGGGTATGTCACTTTGACCAACGGCTGTGTATCAATCACTAAAGTTGCACTAGTAGAAGGTTTGAAGCATAATCTACTGAGTGTCAGTAATTTATGTGACAAAGGTTTTACTATTTCCTTTATGTCCAACACCTGCACAGTTAGGGAAAACTTATCTGGAGATGTTAAGTTATTCGGATTAAGAGATGTGGACATATACTCAGTGGTCTTAAGAAATAATTCTTCTGACCCTATATGCTTCCTCACTAAAGCATCAGATGAAGAAAGTTGGCTATGGCACAAGCGTTGCGCACATTTAAGATTTAAGACCTTGTCTAAATTAGCGTTGCTTGACTTAGTAAATGGTTTGCCCAAAGATAAATTCTCAAGAGACTCCATGTGTAGAGAATGCCAACTCGGCAGGCATACCAAACATAGCTTTAAGAGCAAATCAGTTAATTCAATAACTGCTCCGTTGCAACTTCTTCACATGGATCTTTGTGGTCCAATTTCTATTGCCTCTCTGGCTAGTGCGAGATATACCCTCGTGGTTATCAATGATTTCACCAGGTATACATGGGTAATGTTTCTTAAATCAAAGGATCAAACCTTTAAACATCTTGTTGATCTCTTCAACTGGATAAGCAATTCACAAGGACTGAGCATTAAGTGCATCAGGAGTGATCATGGTACTAAGTTTGATTTTTTAGATATGAGGTCCTATTGTTTTAAAAAGCGTATTCAGCACGACTTCTCTGCACACAGGACTCCACAACAAAATGGAGTTGTTGAGCGCAAGAATCACACGTTAGTGGAAGTTGGTAGATCCATGTTAGCAGGGGCAAAGCTTCCTGTCAGTCTATGGGCTGAAGCTATGTCCACTGCATGCTATGTTCAGAATAGAACTCTTATCAATAAGATTACCATGAAAACACCCTATGAGATGTGGAGAGGTAGGAAGCCATCAATCTCTCATTTCAAAGCCTTTGGGTGTGCCTGCTATGTGTTAAACAACGGCAAAGAGGAAATTTTGATGATGGGATCTTTGTCGAATACTCATTGCACAGCAGGGCTTATCGAATTTTCAATAGAAAATGTTTAACGGTTGAAGAATCTATCCATGTTAATTTTGATGAATCTAACCTTGACTGGCCAAGTATAGGATCTTCAAATCAAATTGTGCAGGATCACACGGACTCGATTGACTATTCTCAGTTCCGACATGTACCTGCTGCAATACCTGATGAATTACTTAGTACCAGTGAGGCAAGAAATGTTATTGATGATGTTTCAGAACACTCGGACTCAGGACTTCCACTTAACTCTGGAGAACTTGTTACGGAAATCCATAACTCCGGAGAGCCTTCTAGTCCGTCCGGACCTATACATACTGAAAGTAATAGTGCTGAAACGCTTCCAAGTGCTTATGAGACTATTCATCATACAGATGTAATAGGCTGGAAGAAGCTTAACCAGCTGATGTACAAAATCCACCTAATCTGGCAGAGCTTCAAATCATTCACTACTCACCACCACTTGCGTAGAACTATAGGTGGACTCGAAACCACCCATCAGAACAAGTGATCGGTGATCCTACTGTTGGAGTAAGGACGAGGGCAACCACTTCCAATCTATGCCTCTACTTATGTTTCTTATCACAGATAAAGCCAAAGGTCATGGATGAAGCCCTCCAAGACTCAAACTAGATAGACGCTATGCAAGAAGAGCTTAATCAGTTCAAGAGGAACGAAGTGTGGACTTTAGTACCAAGGCCAAGCTCACAACAAGTCATAAGAGTTAAATGGGTGTTTCGAAACAAATTAGATACTGATGGAATAGTAATCCGGAATAAAGTCAGACTGGAAGCCAAAGGATACTGTCAAGAAGAAGGCATTGACTATGACGAGACCTTTGCTCCTGTAGCTCGACTTGAGGCGATCCGCATGTTCTAGGCGTATGCTTCATATGAAAACTTCAAAGTTTATCAAATGGATGTCAAAAGCGCATTTCTGAATAGAGATCCTCAAGAGGAGGTATATGTAGAACGACCTCCGGGCTTCATTGAACACAAGGCAGAACATATGGTTTATAAGCTACGGAAAGCTTTGTACGGACTGAAGCAAGCTCCAAGGGCCTAGTACGACAAACTGTCAGAATTCTTGCTCGAACACAATTTCAGGAAAGGAAAGATAAACACCACTCTATTTCTACGGAAAGAGAAAGATCACTCTCTGATCGTACAAATCTATGTGGATGACATCATTTTCGGATCTTCAAATCCGAAGCTTTGTGAAGAATTTGCGAAGTTGATGACTGGCAAATTTGAAATGAGCATGATGGGAGAATTAACGTATTTTCTTGGGATAGAAGTTAAACAAATGAAGGATGTAATCTTCATCAACCAAGCAAAGTACACACGGGACTTGATCAAGAAGTTTGGAATGCAAAACTCTACTCCCGTGAAAACTCCCATGCCAATCAGTGCGAAACTTGACCCTGATCTTAACGGCGAATCGGTAAATGTGACTGAATACAGAGGGATGATTGGTTCATTGCTGTATCTCCCAGCAAGTCACCCAGACATAATGTTTGCAACTTGCATTTGCGCAAGATATCAGGCGAATCCCAAAGAGTCACACATGCTACATGTGAAACGGATATTGCGGTATTTGAAAGGGACAGTGAATTTGGGACTTTGGTACCCAAAGGAGACCAACTTCTCCTTATCTGGATATTCAAACGCTGATTTTGCCGGGTGTCGCATTGACAGGAAGAGCACTAGTGGTAATTATCAGTTTCTCGAAAGCAAATTGATATCATGGTTCAGTAAAAAGCAAAATTATGTATCAACTTCTACTGCTGAGGCAGAATATATAGCGGCTAGGAGTTGCTGCACACAGCTACTCTGGATGCAAAGTCAACTTACTGACTACGGGTTCAATATGACACCTCTTCCACTATACTGCGACAATACCAGTGCAATTGCCATCAGTAACAATCCAGTTATGCACCCAAAGACTAAGCACATTGAAGTCAGGTATCACTTCATCCGAGATCATGTTCTCAAACAGCATATCTCTCTTGAACATGTTGCTACGGATGATCAACTTGCAGATATTCTTACCATATGCAAGATTTTCTGAACTACTCCTCAAATTAGGTATGCTTGACTTGTCTGCATAGTTTCTAATTTTTCACTCCACTAGTATTTTCTTCAGGACATGCATCGTGGTTCTTAATGAGAGTTGGACACCTACTATACTTCATGCTGATCATGCGTGCTGGTCATATGCATTTGTTCTGATTATCTTCCCATTCCTTCAACTGGGAGGATGCTTGTGTTTCCCGACTGAAGTTATTAAGGCAACATAATTAACACTATATGAGTTCTCTCTTCTTTGGATTTCATGATTCATCTTTTCATGTATCACCTCATGTTCAATGCTGTTTCATATTGATAGCCCTATTAACTTGTCTAATTGAAGAAATGAAATGGGTTAGCTCGGAATGCTTATGGATGAAATCACAGTGAAAGTCTGTTAAGCTTCTGAAGTGAAGTTCACAAAGGATAGACAGTATTCTTCTCAAAATCTAAATCTTTTAGATGGAAATGTCATTGAGAGGATTGCAAGATCTAAGGGGGAGAAAATGCTTATTAATTACTCAAGTAATACCCCCCTTATATGTCTCATGACCTCTTTTCCGACTGTCTATCTGAGGGGGAGTTCATCACTGAGAGGATTGCTCGATCTACGGGGGAGCAAATAATACCCCCGCTGTCCTTCGTGCCGCTCTCAACCTATGTATCGGTGAACCTCAACGTCCGGAACCAGAAACAATGGCCGCCGCCTCTATGGGTTCCACATACAAAGGGAAGGAATACAAGGTGAAGTCGTTCCACGGTCGCTATCGATGTATGGTGATCATCCTCAGCCGATGTCTTCTGGCTCGCACCTCCGCTCTCGACTCCATTCCGTATGACCTTCTGCTGGCCATGTATGGCGTCTTTGAAGGTCTTCCAATGGACTGGGGGACATTTCTGTTCCGGTTGCTGAAGAATGGCCCTAAGAACCAATCTTTTGGGCAGGTTCTAAGCATTGTCTTCCGGCATCAGCATCCGGCTCATTTCGCCAGATATGATGCTATCCCCTTCCCTCAAGCTTATTATATCTGCCATCTTACGCCTGATGGAAGCATGACAGCTGCTCTCCGCCTTCTTCCAGCTTTGGAACAACAAGGCAGTTTGGTTGGTGACCCAGCCGATAGGCATACCCCCGAAGTCAGCTCGGCTCACCGGTCCTCTCAGATTCGGTTCGTTGCTACCCTATCCATCTCTCGAGCCTCTCAGCACAGCGTCCGTCCTGAACCGTCCAAGGTTAAGGGGCCCTCTCAGTCGAGTCCTCATCCGACTGACTCTCCAGCGCCTTTTCCCGCAACTTATTCACCCGTTGTTGCCGCTGCTGTTGATGCTACCATTGCTACGGCCATGGCAGATGTACCTCCTTCCTCTCCGAAAGCACCATTACCTCCTCTACCTCAACCTCGTGACTATCTTGACCATCTCTCCGCTGACACCTTAACGGACCTTTGGTTCCGTTTTAGCCTCTCCCGCACTGCCTCCATCCTTGACCACAATATCCGGGTGTTTTATACCAAACACACCCAAACCCCGGAGGCTATGATCGTCTGGAGCCTGGACCATGGTTTCCTCACGCCAGCCCACATTCTGGACATTCCTTTTGCTATTACCTCCGGACCGGCCCTGGGCGAATGCATGTCTTCTCCTGCTGCTGACCGACTTATTCCTTCTGTCACCGACGTTCCCGTCATTGACCTCTCTGGTCAAAGTGGCTCTGATGCTCTGAATGCCTCCGATGCTCCGGATGTCTCTGCTGCTCCGAATGCTCCTACTACTGCTACTGACACTCCTTCTACTCCCGCTGACTCCTCTGCCCAGCGCACTCCTGCAGCCATTCCTGCGGGGGAGTCCTCCAAAGCCCCGAAGTTGGCGCTTGGACGTGCCTCTTTTGGCACGGTTCACTCCGATGTTGTGCTCTCCGCCCAACTGGACCGTCAAGCCCAAGCCCAAAGCGCCCAAATTTCTGCCATCGCGGCTAAGGTTGATGCCCTCGGCGGCCAACTCCTCTCTGCCTTGACCGACTCTTCCACTTCCATCGAGCAAAAGATGGATCTTGTCACCTCGTTCGTCCATTCCTTGTCCACCTCTTTTGCGGACTTGGCACACACGATGGCTCGTCCTCCTACCGCACCTCAGCGACATGCCAAACCGGGGGAGAAAGTGTCATCTGATCCTCCTGCACCTTCCCTAGCTCATGCTGAAAAGTGGTCTACATCCTCACTACTTCCGGGAGTTACCATCCCCAAAATGCAGCCGCTTCTTTCAGCCCAGCTCTTCCAGTGTAGCTCCTCCTTCAACCTCTCCATCTACAGCGGCTGACACCTTCCTCCCATCATACACAGATCTTGATCCTCTTGACGAGGATGGAAGTGTTTTTAATGCCATGACCAAGTATGCCGCGTCAAATGCCGAGCGAAGACGTCTATCCGAGTTGTACCCCTTCTCTCCTGAAGACATTAAGACTATTCACTCTCAGACGGGTCTGGTCACCACAAAAGATATAGACAACTTCTCTCGTGCAGTTAAGATAGAGATGAGGCTGTTTCCGTCCCTATACAAAGACAGGCACATGTTTGATGTCTTGCCATGTTGGAATGAAGGGTATCTTCTGGATATTGCCCATATTTAGACCTTCATTAACGGAACTACTGAGGATAGCACTCCCTGGAAAACTCTCCAATCTGTCCTCATTCCATACCGGATCATGACACCGCACTTCATGCTGGTTGTCTTTATGATTCTGTCCAAGCAGCTGATCCTAATTGATTCTCATCAAGTCGTGGAGCACAACATTGGAAGGAATCAATGGGAGCCACTGCGTCTTCGTCGGACGAAAACAGTAAAGCAATCTGGGCTTTATGAAGATAGGGGCCTAACTTTGTTGGGTACAATTGAAAAGCTGAAGGCGACGGTCCGGGGCAAGAAGCTAGTGCCTCAACTACCCGATGGAGAGAGCTGCGGAGCCTTTGTCTGTTTCTCCATCAAACCTATTATCAAGGTGGATAAAAGCTGGAATAGCATCCAAGCCTACACAATAGAGCAGACAATGGAGCTAAGGAAGAAAGCAGCAACTATGATCTTCAAGTATAGTAAGCCTTATGTACCTTAAAGAAATTTTGTATAAAGGCTGAATTGTACTATGTTGCTGCTTAATGAGAATGGATGTGGTTTCTTTTCTGTATTCCATCTTTTACTGTGCTTACCAGATCAGATTACAAAGAGGTTTGGCATATCCATAATTGGGGGAGATTATTGGATCAAGCCCAGAATTTGGATGATGCAAATAAAACCCCATGTAATTTGATCTGAGACTTTTGTTATTTCATTTTAAATTATTGCAGGAGATATGAACTTAATCCGGACCTACACTCGTGAGAGGAAAGTTAAGGACGGAATACATAATTCTAATCCGGATGAGAGTGTGCGTCATCAAAAGCTTGGTATATAACCAAGTCTTCACTTCATACGGAATAAGGATCATACGTGCAGACTAATGGGTTAAAGCTACGGACTAAGGAGTCTATGTCTAATACTTTAAAATGGACTAAGTTAATAGATACGGAGTAAGAATCCTAGTCTATAAGTCGCAAGGAGAAAGTCACAGTTATCACGGAGTAAAAAGGCTAAGTTTTCTACTCAAGCGGACTAAGGAAAAGAATCACGGAGTAAGAAATGTGGATCATTCTATACATGTGGAGTAAGGAACGACTTATGCGGAATAAGGACCCGAGTCTTTATTTCGCACGAAGTAAGGAAATTTGATGTGGAGTAAGGAATCCGAACCTATTACTCTTGCGGAGTAAGCCATCCGTTCCTTTAACTCATGCGGAGTAAGGAAACTAGATGCGGAGTAAGGAAGCGCTGATGCGGAGTAAGCACTCCGACCTTCTCATTTATACGGAGTAAGGAAGCGCTTACACGGAATAAGGATCCCAGTTCTAAGTTGATACGGAGTAAGCAATCATTGCTACAAAGTAAGGATCCGAGCTTAGTTTAACACGAGTAAGGAACCTTACACCGGATTTAAGATGACGCTGCTTTAACTTATCTCTTCGTATTCAAAGTCACCGGCTCACTGCTTCCCGATGTAAGACAAACTAGTTGAGAACCTAAAGCATCTTACACAAGGATAATCCGAATATGTGGACATAACTTAGACTGAACTTGGGAACTCACAAATGCATTTTTGTTTTGCAAACCCAAGACATTGAGCTCCACATCCACAGCATTTAAGACAGAGAGGATTCCAAGGAACAATAATTGTGTACATAGTCCGGAACAACAAGTTCCGAGATTCTCTCTCAAGCATGTGTTATATATATTATGTAAACCTTGTATATTAGAATGTACACGAGTGAATGAAATAGATCTCAAGAAGATCAAATAGGCAAGTGTGTGAGTGCATTGTAAACAGAGTGTTAGAGAGTTGTGAGTAGATCTAAAAGCTCTTTAAGCTTTAATCTGCTTCCATTTTGTTGTACTTATCTTTTTGACAATAAAACAAAATACTTCCACTATCTGGTTATTTTCCACATTGATTCTATCTCTTAACCAGATAGATGTTGTGCCAAAGAGGAAGGAAAGAGTTTTGCAAAGAGCCTATTCACCTGTAATGACCCGTGTTTGTGGTATGTACGAAGTTAACCACAGATGCCCTGCGAGTGAAAATTGTTGGGTTTTAGGGAGTTTCTTTTCCACACACTTTAGCTAAAACACCTTGGATGTAAGGACCCGTGTTTTGAGTTAGTCAGTCTTACCTTCTGAATGGGAACTTTCTAGATTTTGACCTAGTAGATGGGCTCAGATGAATTGGCATGCAGACCAAAAGATTTTTAGAATGATGTCTTCTATCTACCACAGAAGTTTCAGGCCAAACGGACGTGCACGCAAATTGGACCCATTTGGCGTGCAAGGTTTTTATTGCATGGATGTCTTTTACATGGTGCAAGGAGGCTTCGGGTAAAGTTTGAGTGCATTTGGAGCTGCACGCCAATTGGAGAATTGGTGTTCGAATTGGCGTGCAAACATGTTTTTGCATGGTTACCTTGGTTTTGTCATTCTAATGATTTTTCCCCAAAGGACCATGTTGGAATTGTGGATATTTTGGCGTGTATCAATGCGGGAAGGTTGTAGCTTGTTCCATCAAAACTACGTCGTTTTGATAGTGGGAGGTCTATATAAGGATGAGGAGCCCTCTTGTTTTAGGTTTAGGGTTCTCTTCTTTAGCCATGGCAGCCGTCGCAGAGAGAGGGAGAGAGAGAGGAGAGTTCTGGCCATCTCTGTTGTGGTGTTCTTCGAGGGCGGACGACGTTCGGCGTGGGAGCAGGATCGTTGCTGTGGTAATACATTTTCTTACAGGTAGGGGTTCTGTCTTTCCTGGTCTGTTCTGGGGTTAGGCCCTGTGTGGATGTTTTATAAGGTTTTTATTGTTAATGCTATAATATTTATATGTAAATTCATATAGGTGTGATCTCCTATATGAATGTTGGCCTTCAATGGCATTTTTGGTGTGATCATGATGTTGGGTGGGCAGTGCATGTTAAGTGTTTAATAAAATGCCTGTGTGAATATGTCTGTGTGAATATGCCCAGTATGGTTGATAATATGCCAGTAAGGCTAGAATTGTGGGTTGGTAAAGGTGTGCATGCCAAGTGTTTGTTTTTATGCCTGAGTGGCTGGGTTTGTACATTTGTGAATGTGTACCTACTAAGTGTTTGTTTTTATGCCTAAGTGGCTGGGTTTGTACATTTGTGAATGTGTACCTACTAAGTGTTTGGTTTTAAGCCTGAGTGGTTATGTGTACTGTTCTTGGAACCCGGTGGCTGTGGAAGCCTGGGACTGTTCTTGGAACCCGGTGGCTGTGGAAGCCCGGGACTGTTCTTGGAACCCGGTGTCCGTGGAAGCCCGAGAATGTTTATGTTCCAGCCTGTGTATGATTGTATTTGCTACTATGGCCTGTTATTATATCTGGTGAAATAATTGTATCACGACACAGCACTTGTACACATGGCATGTAGATATTAGGAGCATGGGATGGGTTGGGGAGACATGATCCCTACTGAGCTGTGGTTGCTCACCCCTCTTACCATGTTGTTTTCTTTATAGGAACCTACAGGCGTTAGGTGGGAACACCGAGGTGGAAGTCCTGCTTGTGGCTTGCTTATTATTATTTGAGTTATGCTGTTTTTGTGTAAGCTTTGTAACCCCAGTGGGGAGGTATTGTAATGTGGTGTTTAATGTAATAAAGGCATGTTTTGAATACTTGTTATGTTTGGACTCAATAAAAATAAGATTGGTCTCTGAATATAAAGTGTGAAGTGTATGTTGTATTCTAACCCCTTTATCCAACTTGGGTAAAGGGAGGGTCACGTTCCGGTCTCCTCAGGTTGGAAATCCAGGGCGTGACAATATGGTATCAGAGCATGGTCTAGTTGGCCTAGGGTAGTGGGCGGATCTGGTTATCTTGCGTCCTTTGGAGGAACCTGGAGGGACGTGGCTGATCAACACGGTCCTCTTGGAGCCTCTAAGGTGTACTTGGAGTAGTCCAGACCTGAGGTGGGATTTGCATGCATTGGCATTAGGGCACTAGTTGCACTGGTTGTTGTATATGAAGGTGTGGATACCTGTTAAAATTGTAATTGTGATAAAAGAAAAATGTGACTAATGTGATAAGGTGTGAACTGTGCAACTCTGATTTTACTTGAAGTACCTTGAGCATGACTACGAGGAAAGGTCCTTGTTTATTTGAACTGTGTGCAATGTTGATTGGTGCAACGTGTATGTGTGATGCCATGTACTACTTGACTTGATAGTGGGGTAGAGGTAGTGAAAACCGATAATTGACGAACGCATTCTGATATTTGTGCTTCTTACTTCTTGTAGTAAGAATGCCACCGAGGAGAGTGACGCATGCGTCCGGGGCAGTGGCTGATTAGTCATCTGCCCATGAGGGCCCGGGTGCGGGGCAGTCCATTGGAGGACATGCACTGTTGCTGGCGCAGCTGCGAGAAGGCATCCGGCCTGAAGTCCAAGAGCTGAGGGAGGGTATTCGGCAAGAAGTCCGGGAGGAGGTGCGCCGTGAGATGGCGGCACAGCAGGTGGTGCCACCCCCACCGCCACCACCAGCGGGGGAGCTACCCCGGGAGCGTGAGGGTTCTCCGCGTGGTATACCGATTCATGTAGAGGATGACGTGGTGACACGGTTCTGAAAGGAACAACCTCCACGATTTAAAGGGGAGGAGGACCCAGTGTTAGCTGAGCACTGGCTGAGGCAGATTGAGCATGTGTTTTCCTTTCTCCTACCCCGGGAGGAGGATAAGGTGAGATTGGCCATTCGGCAGATGGAGGGGAATGCTCTGGAGTGGTGGTTGAGTGTCATGGGGAGCCGTGTGGTGCAGTTCATGCTTTGGGAGGAGTTTTTACAGCTCTTCCATGATGAGTTCTTCCCGAAATCTTTGAGATGGCAGAAGAGAGAAGAATTTGGCAGCCTGAAGCAAGGATCAAAGATGGTGCCCGAGTATAAGCGAGAGTTCCGGAGCCTGAGTAGGTTTGCCCCCGAGACTGTGGCAAAGGAGGACCTGAGGGCCCATAAGTTCACCTTGGGTCTTAGGCCAGCTCTTAGGCAGAGGGTGGTGATTCTGCGTTTGAGGACCTATGCTGAGGTTGTTGAGACAACACGTATAGCTGAGAGGGAGCTGGAGGATGGGAGGCAGGTCCATCAGGGTCGCCAGTTGCAAGGTGGGTCTAAATGCGATTCGGGGTCCAAGAGGCCTAAGAGTGAGGAGAGAGATAGTAGTTCCTTCCATAGCAGGGGACAAACATTGGTGAACCCAGGGAGGTCTAGCTTTGGCGGTGGCAGACAGGGAGGTCTGACAGGAGGTCTCCTCAGCGGTTGTCATTGCTTGTGGGGAGCAAGGCCACTTTAGGAGGGAGTGTCCAAAGAAGGACTGGAAATGCCATAGTTGTGGACGAGAGGGCCATCTGAGTCGGGTTTGCCGGAGTGGCAACAGGGGAGTTGGAGGCATGACATCCAGCACAAGGAGTGATGCCAGTTTCCGTGCACCAGCAGAGAGACCAGCTCGTCAGTGGCAGGCTAGTCAGGCAGGATCCAACCAGACCCGACCCCAGAGGAGGCCGGAGCGGCAGCAGACTGAAGTTGGAGGCAGCCTTGGCGGGAAGCGCCTAGTGAGTGAGCCGACCAGTGGCACGGGCCAACGGAGGGTGTTTGCGCTGGAGGCGACGTACCCGGAGGAGGCTGAGCTACCACCTCCACCAGTGGAGGGTGGGGCAGGACCATCGGTGGTTAGAGGTACCCTCTTAATCTCTAGTACGCTTATTTCTGCACTTTTTGATACGGGTGCATCTTGTTCGTTTTTCGCTGAACTTTTGATTGAGGGATTGGGGTTAGCATGTATTGAGGCAGAGAGACCCCTAGCAGTAGAGTCTTCGGTGGGAGGCATGGTTGAGGTGCGGCGTGTTTGCCGTGACTGTGTGTTAACCATAGGAGATGTGGAGCTAAGTTTTGACTTGCATGTAATGCCCTTGCGTACATTTGATCTGATCTTGGGTATGGATTGGCTTATGGCTTTCCAAGCCAAGATTGATTGTTACCGGCGGCGTGTAACCTTTGTGAAACCTGCAGGGACCTCTTGCACCCTGCAGGGGGAGTGGGACAGTGAGGCGAGTCGGGCTGGGCCAGTGTTAGACCAGTGGGGTGCCATTACCCACAGGTTGGCAGCCCTGACCTTTGCTGAGGAGGGGAAAGTGGAGAAGAGGGTGTGGCCAGCTGTTGTTGACCAATTTCAGGATGTCTTTCCTGACCGGTTGAGGAGTTTACCTCCCAAGAGGAGTGTAGAGTTCACCATTGAGTTGGTACCGGGGACTGGTCCAATCTCCCAAGTAAAGATATCGTATGGGGCCAGCCGAGCCGAGGGAGCTTCAGCGGCGGACAAAGGAGTTGGTGGACCAGGGGGTATATTAGACCGAGTACCTCACCTTGGGGTGCTCTGGTGCTCTTTGCAAAGAAGGCAGATGGCACGCTACGCCTTTGCATCGACTATAGGAAGTTGAATTTGGTGACGGTGAAGAACAAGTATCCGTTGCCTCGGATCGATGACCTGTTTGACCAGTTGAGTGGAGCCCGGTGGTTTTCCAAGATAGATCTACAGACGGGGTATCACCAGTTAAGGGTTAGGGAGGAGGACATCCCTAAGATGGCTTTTCGGTGCAGGTATGGGCACTATGAGTGGGTAGTGATGCCTTTCGGGCTCACTAATGCACCAGCAGTGTTCATGCATTTGATGAACCAAGTCTTTGCCCCATACTTAGACTCGTTCGTGGTGGTGTTTATAGACAATATCTTGGTATATTCCAAGACCGAGAGGGAGCATGTGGAACATCTGGCAACAGTGTTGCAAACCTTGAGGGATCAGTGGTTGTTTCCTAAGTTTAGCAAATGCAAGTTTTGGATGCAGGAGGTCCATTTTCTTGGCCACGTAGTATCAGCTGAAGGGGTTAGAGTGGACCCAGCCAAGATTGAGGCGGTGTCATAATGGGAGAGGCCAACCAATGTCTTCGAGATTCGCAGTTTCCTTGGCTTGGCAGGGTACTACCGTCATTTCGTGGAGGGATTCTCCCGTTTGGCAGCTCCTATGACAGCGTGACAAGTGTTAGCAGGCGTTAGCAGTTGAGTGGACTGACAAGTGTTAGCAGGCGTTTGAGGCTCTCAAAACCCGTATGACCACTGCACCGATGTTGAGGTTACCTCGGGAGGATATCCCATATGAGGTATATTGTGATGCATCCAGGGTTGGTTTGGAGTGTGTGCTAATGCAGGAGCACAGTGTGGTAGCCTATGGGTCGAGGCAGCTGAAGCCTCATGAGCAGAATTACCCTACCCATGATCTTGAGTTGGCGACTGTCAACTTTGCCTTGAAGAGTTGGCAACATTACCTTTTGGGGGAAAAGTTTGTAGTGTTTTCTGATCACAAGAGCCTTCAGTACATCTTCACTCAGAAGGACTTGAATTTGAGGCAGAGGAGATGGGTTGAGTATTTGCAGACCTTTGACTTTACTCTCGCCTATACCCCGGGCAAGGGTAATGTTGTAGCTGACGCGTTGAGCAGGAAAGGGAACGCTGAGGTGGCTATGAGAGAGTGGAAGCTGATGGAGCAGTTGTCGATGTTGCAGCTGCAGCCTGTTGTTCGTGATGGTGGGACAGTCCTGAGTCCTTTGGTGGTTGTGCCTGAGTTGTACCAGCGCGTCCGGGAGGGACAGTTGGGTGACATTGAGTGTGAAGTTCTCCGTGCCCATATTGAGGCTGGTGAGCTATCTGGGGACTGGATAGAGGGTCCTGAGCATGAGTTGTCTTTTCAGGGGCGGTTAGTAGTGGCTTCTTCTCTCAGGGATGAGGTGATGCGGGAGTTTCACCAGTCTAGAGTTGCTATGCATCCGGGGGGTACGAAGATGTACCATGCGCTTCGGGGACATTTTTGGTGGCCTGGGATGAAACGCGATGTGGCTGCCTTTGTTTCGCGGTGCCTCACATGTCAGCAGGTGAAGGCAGAACATCAGCGGCCGGCGGGCATGTTACAGCCATTGCCCATAGCGGAGTGGAAGTGGGACCACATAGCGATGGATTTCGTGACTGGTCTTCCACCCACTACAGGGAGGAAAGATATGATTTGGGTGATTGTGGATCGACTCACAAAGTCGGCCCATTTCCTTGCTGTTCACTAGCGGGACTCCATTGGGACCTTGAGTAAGCTATACATGAACGAGATTGTGAGACTGCATGGCGTACCATCATCGGTTGTCTCCGACCGGGATTCGAGGTTCACTTCCCGTTTTTGGGCAGGTTTGCAGGAGGTTATGGGGACCAAGCTTCACTTAAGTACAGCCTTTCACCCTGAGACTGACGGTCAGACTGAGAGGACGAATCAGACCATGGAGGACATGTTGAGGGCTTGTGTGCTAGATTTCGGGGGTTCGTGGGCAACTCACCTTCCTTTGGTGGAGTTTGCCTACAACAACAGTTATCAGGCATCCATTGGAATGGCCCCTTTTGAAGCATTGTATGGGAGGCCGTGCCACTCACCCTTGTGTTGGACTGAGGTAGGAGAGGCAGCTCTCTGGGGACCACAGTTAGTTCAAGAGGCTACTGAGAAGGTCAAGTTAATTCGTCAGCGCTTGTTATCAACCCAGAGTCGACAGAAATCCTATGCAGATCAACGGCGGCGACCTTTGGATTTTTCTGTGGGCGATCATGTGTTTCTCCGTGTCTCTCCACGACGTGGACATCGACACTTTGGGAGAGGTTCCAAACTCTCTCCCCGGTTCATTGGTCCATTTGAGGTTATAGCACGTGTGCGGCCTGTAGCTTACCGGTTAGCATTGCCCCCGCGACTGAGTCGGGTGCACATGTGTTCCACGTATCCCAGTTGAGGAAGTATCATCCTGATCCCACTCATGTGATCGATTAGGGGACATTGGACATTGAGGATGACATGTCCGTTGTTGAGGCCCCTATCCGTATCGTCGATCGGCGGGAGAAGCTTTTGCGTGGTCGTGCTATTCCTTTGGTTCGCGTGCTGTGGTAGCACCGTGGCATTGAGGAAGAGACATGGGAACGTGAGTCCATGATGCGTGAGCAGCACCCAAAGTTGTTCGAGGACGAACAATCTTAAGGGTGGGAGGTGGCTGTAGTGATGTGTAGTGATGTGTTTTCTTCTGTAGTGATGTGTTTTCTTGTGGTTCATGATTTGGTGTATTTGTATTTCTACTTGTAAACTGGTATTTTTATTGAGATGTGTTTTGCGATTGCAAAATGTGTTTGAGATGTCCTGTTATGTTGTGTGACCCATTTGGGTGTTGTGGCTCGCCGTGTGGCAAATGGGTAGCTTGTGTTTGTTTTCATTGTATGTTGTTTCTTTTCGAGGACGAAAAGTTTTAAGGGGGAGAGGATGTAATGACCCGTGTTTGTGGTATGTACGAAGTTAACCACAGATGCCCTGTGAGTGGAAATTGTTGGGTTTTAGGGAGTTTCCTTCCCACACACTTTAGCTAAAACACCTTGGATGTAAGGACCCGTGTTTTGAGTTAGTCAGTCTTGCCTTCTGAATGGGAACTTTCTAGATTTTGACCTAGTAGATGGGCTCAGATGAATTGGCGTGCAGACCAAAAGATTCTTAGAATGATGTCTTCTATCTACCACAGAAGTTTTAGGCCAAACGGACGTGCACGCGAATTGGACCCATATGGCGTGCAAGGTTTTTATTGCATGGATGTCTTTTACATGGTGCAAGGAGGCTTGGGGTAAAGTTTGAGTGTATTTGGAGCTGCACGCCAATTGGGGAATTGGCGTTCCAATTGGCGTGCAAACATGTTTTTGCATGGTCACCTTGGTTTTGTCATTCTAATGATTTTTTCCCAAAGGACCATGTTGGATTGTGGATATTTTGGCGTGTATGAATGCGGGAAGGTTATAGCTTGTTCCATCAAAACTACGTCATTTTGATGCTGGGTTTCACTTAATCAAAACTACGTCGTTTTGATAGTGGGAGGTCTATATAAGGATGAGGAGCCCTCTTGTTTTAGGTATAGGGTTCTCTTCTTCAGCCACGGCAGCCGTCGCAGAGAGAGGGAGAGAGAGAGGAGAGTTCTGGCCATCTCTGCTGTGGTGTTCCTCGAGGGCGGACGACGTTCGGCGTGGGAGCAGGATCGTTGCTGTGGTGATACATTTTCTTACAGGTAGGGGTTCTGTCTTTCCTGGTCTATTCTGGGGTTAGGCCCTGTGTGGATGTTTTGTAAGGTTTCTATTGTTAATGCTATAATATTTATATGTAAATTCATATAGGTGTGATCTCCTATATGAATGTTGGCCTTCAATGGCATTTTTGGTGTGATCATGATGTTGGGTGGGCAGTGCATGTTAAGTGTTCAATAAAATGCCTGTGTGAATATGTCTGTGTGAATATGCCCAGTATGTTTGATAATATGCCAGTAAGGCTAGAATTGTGGGTTGGTAAAGGTGTGCATGCCAAGTGTTTGTTTTTATGCCTGAGTGGCTGGGTTTGTACATTTGTGAATGTGTACCTACTAAGTGTTTGTTTTTATGCCTGAGTGGCTGGGTTTGTACATTTGTGAATGTGTACCTACGAAGTGTTTGTTTTTATGCCTGAGTGGTTATGTGTACTGTTCTTGGAACCCGGTGGCTGTGAAAGCCCGGGACTGTTCTTGGAACCCGGTGGCTGTGGAAGCCCGGGACTGTTCTTGGAACCCGGTGGCTGTGGAAGCCCGGGACTGTTCTTGGAACCCGGTGTCCGTGGAAGCCCGGGATTGTTTATGTTCCAGCCTGTGTATGATTGTATTTGCTGCTATGGCCTGTTATTATATCTGGTGAAATAATTGTATCACGACACAGCACTTGTACACATGGCATGTAGATATTAGGAGCATGGGATGGGTTGGGGAGACATGATCCCTACTGAGCTGTGGTTGCTCACCCCTCTTACCATGTTGTTTTCTTTATAGGAACCTACAGGCGTTAGGTGGGAACACCGAGGTGGAAGTCCTGCTTGTGGCTTGCTTATTATTATTTGAGTTATGCTGTTTTTGTGTAAGCTTTGTAACCCCAGTGGGGAGGTATTGTAATGTGGAGTTTAATGTAATAAAGGCATGTTTTGGACACTTGTTATGTTTGGACTCAATAAATATAAGATTGGTCTCTGAATATAAAGTGTGAAGTGTATGTTGTATTCTAACCCCTTTATCCAACTTGGGTAAAGGGAGGGTCATGTTCCGGTCTCCTCGGGTTGGAAATCCGGGGCGTGACATCACCCCCCCCCCCTAGGCTCTCAGGGACCAATATACACAAACCCTAGATAATAATATTGCTAAGTACGGATGCTGCATTGTGAGTTTGCCTCGAAGGTGGCTACCTCAAAGGTATGGTGGCTCAAAGATTTGACTTGAAGATTTGGTTCGAGCCTATGTTGGTGTACAATGATGTCTCTGGCGTCGACAGCATTAGATTCTGCAAGTCTTCGACTCTTGTTAGCTTTTAGTCTTCATACATAGCATATTTCAGGTTTGACGCTTGGTGGTTTCTTGAACTCTACAAGTCTACGATTCTTTGCTTTGACCCTTGGTGGTTTCTTGAAGTGTACTTAACCATTAATTGCTACGAGTTTTAGACTCTATATCTTCGAGTCTCCAAGGGTGGCAAAGTACAGGTTGGCCTAAGTCATGTGTTCACTCTATGCTCAGTGAGTCTTCCACTTTTTGCTACGACTCTTAGAGTGACTTTCGTGTAGAGTATACTTAGCCTCTGCCTATTGTCTTAGCTGTGAGTCTTTGACTCTATATCTTCGAGTCTTTGAGTCACTCAGTGTGCTTCATGTGCCTAAGATGTTCGTGGACCATTCAGATTTGTGGGTCTATGAACTTATACTGATTCTTCGACCTTGCGAATCTTCGACTCTCAATGTCTAATGCTTAGTCTGTCGTCATTAGGTTATTGTAAACTAAGTCTCCATATCTCCAAGTCTTCGACTCTACGGCTCTGACTTTTCAGCTATGACTCTTGCCTTTAACATCTCGAGTCTTGGTCTTATTTATGGCCGGACAATTTCTGCTGATTAACTGTCTTCAACTCTTTGAGTCTACAACTCTTCGAGCCTTCAAGTACCATTTGCGAATGCATTTGTCAATTCATGTAGCTTAATGGCCTAGAGTCTTCGACCTTCGAATCTACAAGTCTCCTAAAGTTTGGGAGTTGACAATTTCTATATGTGACTTCAACTCTTCAACCCTTCGAGTGTTTGAGTCTCCTAGTCTCCGTGTCAACTTATGTCCTGTCAATTATCGTTAGGGCATCTTTGGGGACTCTTTAGTTTTACAATCTTCGAGTGTTCGAGTCATTTGTTATTCTATGACTTTCTAGCTACAATTCTTCGACTTTTTGTGTCATTTTCCCTTTTGCGTAGTAATAGTTTTGTCTTTTTCGAATTTCAACTCTACGACCCTTATACCTTCAGCTCTTTGAGTCTTTAGACTTCGAGAAATTCTTGGCAGCTTCACCAAATCTTATGTTTCCCAACAATCTCCCCCTATTTGATGTAAGCTATCAACGTGTTTAATATTTGAAGTCTAGGACTCTATGTTGACCAGTATGGTTTGGACAAGTTTAACATAATTAAAATTCTTTAAATTTTGAAAAAGTTAAGGGGAAGTAAATAAATGAAATTTTCAAACTCTCCCCCATAGTCATATATTCGTTCTACTTCCCCTCGAAGGACAGCTCCCCCTATAACCTTGCTCCCACTGAAATTACTCCCCCTTTCTGGGGTGAGGAACAAACACCAGAATAACTCAGGGGCATAGAAAAGTAAAAATAAGAGAGAGATAGAAATGCATAGAACAAGGAAGTAGGTACACACGTAAATCAGAGAAGTTTAAATAGGTGTACAATTAGAAAATGAAGTATAACATAAAGCTAGTTAGAATATTGAACATACTCAACACTCTGAGTATACACAAACAAAATGGCCTGCTGTCATCATCCTGAGCTGGAGCACCTTGCACTCTAGTTATGTCCATCAGTTTCATGAGAGGAAACCCACCACATAAAGCTCCAGAGCATTGAAATACACGGGTGAGTGCAAGATTAAAACTATGATGCTATTCCCTCTGATGCTTGATGGGAGTGGTAGGAAAGGAATAAAAATTGAAGATGTGCTATTGGGCAAGGTCGATCTGAATAAGAAACCAATGAGGAGAAACAAGAAAAACTAGAATGAGTACATGATCAACTTCATGTCACACCTAAAACCTTGGTGCATATTTACGTCCTTGGATGAACTCAAGTAGAGTGTCATCATCAAAGAATTTGGTCTCTATCATGGGCAGACATAGTTCCATCTTAAAATCTTGGCAGGCGGTGAGGAGGTATACCAAGAAGGATTTCTGAGTGAAGACAAAGTGGTTCATCTCCATAGAATCCATCTCTTGCCATCTCGGAGCGAATGGAAGAGGTCGGCACCATCGAAGGGTAGTTCATACCCACACGTCCATTGAGTAAGGCTACCAGCCACATATGTGTTGAATTCATCAAACATTATAGGGCTGGCACCTATAGTTACTTTTGGTGGTGGAGGTCAAAAGGAGGGATCAATTTTGGAAGTGGAAGGTAGAGAGGAGGATTCAGGTTAGGCAGTGGGTTGAGTTAATGAGGAGGGAGGAGCAATTGCAGGTTTCTTCATGTAAGTGCCAATGGGCGCATTATCTGTAATGACTCGTATTTTGGGATGTGGAGTTAGTCACAGTTTTGCCTTTTGGGGTGGAAATTGTTGGATTTTACGGAGTTTTATTCCCACACACATGCATTGGCTCGAACACTTTGTATGATGAGGGGCAAGCTTGAAGTAAGAGATGAGCTCAAGAGGGAACATTTAGGGGTTGCATGTGACAATGCACGTGACAATGGCTTATCACGGGCAGTGGTGTTTTTCCATGGGAGCCTTCCAGAAGTTATTCTAAGTCTTGTGGCAAAAGCTTAAGGCATTTGGAGCTTGCTCGTGACAATGGCCTTTGTCACGTGTAGCCATGTTTTTGCACCATCTTCTTCGTTTTGTTATGCTGATCATCTTCTCCTTGACGACCATGTTCGAATTGTGGGTATTTTGTCTTGCGTGGATGCGGGAAGGTTGTGGCATGTTCCCTTTATCAAAACTACGTCATTTTGATGGTGAGATTTCATTTATCAAAACTACGTCGTTTTGATGTTGGGTTTCACTTATCAAAACTACGTCATTTTGATAAGTGAGGTGTCAATATAAGGAGGTGGAGGTCTCTTTGTTTTAGGTTTAGGGTTTCTTTCCGCCAGCTGCCGCAGCCGTCGCAGAGAGAGATAGAGAGAGAGAGAGAGAGAGTTCCTGATCGTTGTTGCAGTGGTGATTCGCGTGGGTGGACGGCGTCTAGCGTGGGAGCAAGAGCGAGGAGGAACCTTCTGAGGTAGGGGTTCTGTCTCTTCCGGTACCCATTCCGGGGTTAGCCCCTATGGTGAATGATTTGTAGAGTATTATCGTTGTTATAATATATATATATATATAAATCCATATAGGTGTGATATCCTATATAAATGTTGGCCTTCAATGACATATTTTGTTTGGTGTGAACTCTTGGGGTTCGTTGCGTGGTAATAGGTCTTAGAGACCGTTGGGAATGTCTATGTTGTTTGTTAGGCTTCGTTCCGCTGTAGGTTCATGTGGGGATACCTTGAGGTTTCCGGGGGGGAATATATTTGATTATATGCCTGTGTGGCTGAGATGCATGCTATGTGTTTGATTATATGCCTGTGTGGCTGAGATGCATGCTATGTGTTGGATTTTATGCCTGTGTGGCTGAGATGCATGCTATTTGTTTGATTTTATGCCTGTGTGGTTGAGATGCATGTTATGAGTTTCATTGTATGCTTGTGTGGTTGGTTGTGTGCCTGTGTGGCTGATTGTGGAGCTTGTGTGGCTGGTTGTGAGTCTGTGTGGCGGATTGGGAGCCTGTGTGACTGATTGTGGAGCCTGTGTGGCTGGTTGTGAGCTTATGTGGCTGATTGTGAGCCTGTGTGGCTGATTGTGGGCCTGTATGGCCATGGAGCCTATGTGGCTGTGATTGCGAGCCTGTGTGGCTATCGAGCCTGTGTGGCCATGGAGCCTGTGTGCGTGTGGAAATAGTTGTGTTTGCTCTTGTGATTTGAATGCTGTCATATTTATTTAAGTTGAATAAAACCTATACATACTTGTATCACGACACTGTACCAGTACACGTTGACATGTAGTTGCTAGGAGCATGGGATGGGTTGGGGAGACATGATCGCTACTAAGCTGTGGTTGCTTACCCCTCCTACTGTGTTTCTTTTCTTTTTAGGGACCTATAGACGTTAGGTGGGAATACCAAGGTGGAAGACAGTTCTACCATGTTGCTTTGTTCAAATGTTATTTTGTGTTATGATGTTCTTTGGGACTTTGCAATCCCAGTGGAAAATGATGTAACCCTAGTGGGGAGAGATTGTAAAAGGGTTTTGACTGTAATAAAGGCAAGTTTGGTTTGTAAACATTTAATTGTGGTTTGAAATTATTAAATACATGATTTTGTTTTTCTAAATATCTGTAGTGGATGTTTGTGTTGTTCTGTGTGGAGTTACTTTTCCCAACCCCTTGCCCGTCGGGTGGGTAAAGGAGAGTCACGAACCGGTTTTTCCAAGTTGGAAATTTGGGGCATGACAATATGGTATCAGAGCATGGTCTAGTTGGCCTAGGGTAGTGGGCGAATTTGGTTATCTTGAGTCCTTTGGAGGAGCCTGGAGGGACGTGCCTGATCAACATGGTCCTCTTTGAGCCTCTAAGGTGTACTTGGGGTAGTCCAGTCTTGTGGTAGGATTTGCATGCATTGGCATTAGGGCACTAGTTGCATTTGTTGTCTATGTTTGATTGTGTGGAAAACTGGGGTAAAGCATGTGATAGGCAAATACGAAGAACGTGATTTAATCTATGTAACTCTGATTTTATGATAACTTGAGATGTGTGCTTGTGAAATTGCTACTTGTGCAATGTGATTTAATGAGAATTGAACTTTGTGCAAAGTGTGAATTGCCATGTGATAATTGAATTGATAAATGGGGTAGGGGTAGTGATGCACGATAGATTTCAAATGCGTTTTGATGATTGTCTTTCTTACTTCGTGTAGTAAGAATGCCACCGAGGAGAGTGACGTGTGTGTCTGGGGCAGTGGCTGATGAGTCATCTGCCCATGAGGGACCAAGTGCGGGGCAACCCGCTGGAGGACATGCGCTGTTGTTGGCACAGCTGCGAGAGGGCATCCGATAGGAAGTCTAAGAGAAGAGGGAGGGTATCCGGCAAGAGGTTCCGGAGGAAGTGTGCCATGAGATGGCAACACAGCAGGTGGTGCCACCACCCCCACCACCGCTAGTAAGGGAGTTACCTCGTGAGCATGAAAGTTCACTGGGTAGCGTATCGATGCACCGTGTAGAGGATGATGTTGTGATGAGGTTCCGAAAGGAACAACCTCCAAGGTTCAAGGGAGAGGGGGATCCAGTGATAGTTGAGCATGTGTTTTCCTTTCTCCTACCCCGGGAGGAGGATAAGGTCAGGCTGGCCATTCGGCAGCTAGAGGGGAATGCCCTAGAGTGGTGGCAGAGTGTCGCGGGAAGCTGTAAAGTACAGTTTATGTTGTTGGACGACTTCCTGAAACTCTTCCACGATGAGTTCTTCCCCGAGTCATTGAGGTGGCAAAAGAGGGAGGAATTCGGCAGCTTGAGGCAGGGGTTCAAGAGAGTGCCCGAGTATGAGCGGGAGTTCCGGAGCTTGAGTTAATTTGCTCTCGAGACTGTGGCAAGGGAGGTCCTGAAGGCCCACAGGTTCACCTTGGGCCTCAAGCCAGCCCTTAGGTAGAGGGTAACGATACTGCGTTTGTGGACGTATGCTAAGGTTGTTGAGACAGCCCGTATAGCTGAGAGGGAGCTTGTTGATGGGAGGCAGACCCATCAGGGTCGACAGTTACAGGGTGGGTCTGATCGTGATTCAGGGCCCAAGAGGCCCAAGACAGAGGAGGGAGGTAGCAGTTCTTTTTGCAGTAGGGGTCAATCATCAGTGGACCCAGGGAGGTTCACCTTTGGTGGCAGCAGGCAGGCAGGTTCAGCAGGAGGTCTCCCCAACGGTTGTTATTGCTATGAATAGCAAGGCCATGTCAAGAGGGAGTGTCCCAAGAAGGATTGGCACTGCAAGAGTTGTGGATGAGAGGGCCATTTGAGCCGAGTTTGCAAGAGCAACAACAAGGGAGCAAGAGGCATGACATCCAACATGCGGAGTGATGCCAGTTTTCGGACACCAGCAGAGAGACCAACTCGTCAGTGGCAGGCTAGTCAGGCAGGATCTAGTTAGTCCCGACCTCAAGGGAGAACGGAGCGACAATAGACTGATGCTGGAGGCAGTAAGGGCGGGAACCGCCCAGTGGATAAGCTGACCAGTGGCACGGGCCAAGGGAGGGTGTTTGTGCTGAATGCGACACCCCAGGAGGAGGCTGAGCTACCACCTCCACCGGTGGAGGGTGGGGCAGGACCTTCGGTGGTTAGAGGTACCCTTTTGATCTCCTGTACGCTTGCTTCTATTCTTTTTGATACGAGTGCATCTTATTCGTTCGTTGCTGAACTCCTTATTGAGGGATTGGGATTAGTATGTGTTGAGGTAAAGAGACCCTTAGTTGTGGAGTCTCCAGTGGGAGGTATGATTGAGGTGTGATGTGTTTGCCGTGACTGCGTGTTAACCGTAGGAGATGTGGAGCCTAGCTTTAATTTGTATGTAATGCCATTGAGGACGTTTGATCTGATCCTAGGTATGGATTGGCTTATGGCTTTCCAGGCCAAGATAGATTGTTATCGGCGACGTGTAACATTCGTGTCACCTGCGGGGGTTTCTTGCACCCGGCAGTTGAGTGGGGCCCATGGTTTTCCAAGATAGATCTGCGATCGGGGTATCACCAGTTAAGGGTTAGGGAGGAGGACATCCCTAAGACTGCTTTTCGGTGCAAGTATGGGCATTATGATTGGGTAGTGATGCCTTTTGGGCTCACTAATGCACCAGCAGTGTTCATGCATCTTATGAACCAAGTTTTTACTCCGTACTTGGATTCTTTTGTAGTTGTGTTCATTGACGATATTTTGGTGTATTCCAAGACGGAGAGGGAGCATGTGGAGCATTTGGCAATAGTGTTGCAAACCTTGAGGGACTAATAGTTGTTTGCTAAGTTTAGCAAATGTGAGTTTTGGATGCAGGAGGTTCATTTTCTTGGCCATGTAGTGTTAGCTAAGGGGGTTAGAGTAGACCCAGCTAAGATTGAGGTTGTATCATCATGGGAGAGGTCAACCAATGTCTTTGAGGTTCGTAGTTTTCTTGGGGGGGTATTATCATTGTTTTGTAGAGGGATTCTCCCGTTTGGCAGCTCCTATGACGGCATTGACCATGAAGGGAGTGAAGTTTGAGTGGACTGACAAGTGTCAGCAGGCATTTGAGACCCTCAAGATCCGTTTGACCACTACACCTGTGTTGAGTTTACCTAGGGAGGACGTCCCATATGAGGTGTATTGTGACGCATCCAGGATTGATTTGGGGTGTGTGCTTATGCAAGAGCACAATGTGGTAGCTTATGGGTCGAGGTAGTTGAAACCACATGAGCAGAATTACCCAACCCATGATCTTGAGTTGGCGGCTGTCATCTTTGCTTTGAAGAGTTGGCAGCATTACCTATTGGGGGAAAAGTTTGTGGTGTTCTCAGATCACAAGATCCTTCAGTACATTTTTACTTAGTTGAATTTGAGGTAGATGAGATGGGTGGAGTATTTGCAGACCTTTGACTTTACTCTTGCCTATACCCCAGGCAAGGGCAATATTGTGGCTGACGCGTTGAGCAGGAAAGGAAATGCTGAGGTGGTAGTGAGAGAGTGGAAGCTGATGAAGTAGTTGGCGATGCTGCAGTTGCAGCCTATTGCTCATGATGGTAGGACACTGCTGAGTCCTATTGTTGTTGTGCTTGAGTTGTACCAGCGAGTCTGGGAGGGATAGTTGGGTGATATTGAGTGTGAGTTCCCCATGCTCGTATTGAAGCTAGTGAGCTATCTAAGGATTGGACAGAGGGTCCTAAGCATGAGTTGTCTTTTCAAGGGCGGCTAGCAGTGACTTCTTCTCTCAGAGATGAGGTGATGAGGGAGTTTCATCAATCTAGAGTTGCTGTGCATCCTGGGGTACGAAGATGTACCATAGTTCGGGGGCATTTTTGGTGGCCTGCGATGAAACGTGATGTGGCTGCTTTTGTTTCGAAGTGCCTCACTTGTCAACAAGTGAAGGCTAAGCATCAGCGACCGGCGGGCATGTTGTAACCATTGCCGATAGCGGAGTGGAAGTGGGACTACATAGCGATGGACTTTGTGACTGGTCTTCCACCCACCACTGGGAGGAAAGACATGATATGGGTGATTGTGGATCGGCAAACTAAGTCAACCCATTTTCTTGCCGTTCAAGAGCGGGATTCCATCGGGACGTTGACCCAGCTATATGTGAACGAGATTGTGCACTTACATGGAGTGCCATCATCGATTGTGTCCAACACAGATTCGAGGTTTACTTCTCGTTTTTGGACAAGCTTGCAGGAGGCTATCGGGACAAAGCTTCACTTAAGCACAGCCTTTCACCCTGAGACTGACGGTCAGACTGAGAGGACGAATCGGACATTGGAGGACACGTTGAGGGCCTGTGTGTTAGATTTTGGGGGTTCGTGGGTAACTCACCTTCCTTTGGTGGAGTTTGCCTACAACAACAGTTATTAGGCATCCATTGGGATAGCTCCTTCTGAGGCATTGTATGGCAGACCGTGCCAATCACAATTGTGTTGGACTAAGGTAGGAGAGGCAGCTCTCTTGGGACCACAGTTGGTTCAAGATGCTACTGAGAAAGTCAAGTTGATTCGTCAGCGCTTGTTGTCCATGTAGAGTCGACAGAAATCTTATACAGATCAGCGGCGACGACCTTTGGAGTTTCCTATGGGAGATCATGTGTTTCTCCGTGTTTCTCCATGTCGTGGACATCGATGATTTGGGAGCTGTTCCAAGCTATCTCTATGGTTTATTGGTCCTTTTGAGGTTATGGATCATGTGGGGCCAGTGGCCTACCGGTTAGCATTGCCACTGCGATTGAATTGGGTGCACAATGTGTTCCATGTGTCCTAGTTGAGAAAGTATCATCCTGACCCCACTCATGTGATCGATTGGGGGACATTGGATATTAATGATGACATATCCGTTGTTGAGGCCCCTATCTGTATACTAGATCGGCAGGAGAAGCTTTTGCGTGGTTGTTCTATTCCTTTGGTTCGCGTGCTGTGGCAGCACCGTGGCATTGAGGAGGAGACATGGGAACGTGAGTCCATGATGCGTGAGGAACACTCAGAGTTGTTCAAGGACGAATAATCTTAAGGGTGGGAGGTGGCTGTTGGCCAAGGGATAGTGATGTGCTTTCCGGTATTAGTTGTTCATAATCTAGTGTATTTGTATTATCCTTTAGACATGTATTTATATTTAAGATGTGTTTTGAGATGTGTATTTGTGCCATGTGGGTATGTGTTATATGCATTGTGATGCATGTGGTTAGGAATTGTGGTGGTACTTTGTTGAGTTTGCGGACGTATGTCCTGTTATATGTTGCGTGCGGTGTATCACCCATTAGGGGTGTTGTGGCTTGCCGTTCTGCAAATGGGTAGCATGTGTTGGTTATTCCTTGCATGTTGTTTCTTTTCGAGGCGAAGTGTCTTAAGGGGTAGAGGATGTAATAACTCATATTTTGAGATGTGGAGTTAGTCACAGTTTTGCCTTTTGGGGTGGCAATTGTTGGATTTTGGGGAGTTTTATTCCCACACACATTGGCTTGAACACTTTGTATGATGATGGGCAAGCTTGAGGTAAGAGATAAAACCAAGAGGGAACCTTTAGGGGTTGCACGTGACAATGCACGTGACAATGGCTTGTCACGGGCAGTGGTGTTTTTTGCATGGGAGCCTTCCAAAAGTTATTGTAAGTCTTGTGGCAAAATCTTAGGGCATTTGGAGCTTGCTCGTGACAATGGCCTTCATCACGTGCAGCCATGTTTTTGCACCGTCTTCTTTGTTTTGTTATGCTGATAATCTTTTCCTTGAGGACCATGTTTGAATTGTGGGTATTTTGTCCTGTGTGGATGCAGGAATGTTATGACATGTTCCCTTTATCAAAACTATGTCGTTTTGATGGTGAGATTTCATTTATCAAAACTACGTCGTTTTGACGTTAAGTTTCACTTATGAAAACTGCGTCATTTTGATAAGTGAGGTGTCAATATAAGGAGGTGGAGGTCGCTTTGTTTTAGGTTTAGGGTTTCTTTCCGCCAGCCGCCACAGCCGTCGCAGAGAGAGAGAGAGAGAGAGTTCCTGATCGTTGCTGCTGTGGTGATTTGCGTGGGTGGATGGCGTCTATCGTGGGAGCAAGAGCAAAGAGGAACTTTATGAGGTAGGGGTTCTGTCTCTTCCGGTACCTATTCCGGGTTGGGCCCTGTGGTGAATGATTTGTAGAGTATTGTCGTTGTTATAATATATATATATATATATATATATATAAATCCATATAGGTGTTATCTCCTTTATGGATGTTGGCCTTCAATGGCATATTTTGTTTGGTGTGAACTCTTGGGGTTCATTGCATGGCAGTGGGTCTTAGAGACCGTTTGGAATGTCTGTGTTGTTCGTTAGGCTTCGTGCCGCTGTAGGTTCACGTAGGGAAACCTTGAGGTTTCCGGGGGGGAATATATTTAATTATATGCCTGTGTGGCTGAGATGCATGCTATGTGTTTGATTATATGCCTGTGTGGCTGAGATGCATGCTATGTGTTTCATTTTATGCTTGTGTGGCTAAGATGCATGCTATGTATTTGATTTTATGATTGTGTGGTTGAGATGCATGTTATGTGTTAGATTATATGCCTGTGTGGCTGGTTGTGAGCCTGTGTGGCTGATTGTGGAGCCTGTGTGGCTGGTTGTGAGCCTGTGTGGCTGGTTGTGGAGCCTGTGTGGCTCGTTGTGAGCCTGTGTGGCTGGTTGTGAGCCTGTGTAACTGGTTGTTGAGCCTGTGTGGCTGGTTGTGAGCCTGTGTGGCTGATTGTGAGTCTGTGTGGCTGATTGTGGGCCTGTGTGGCCGTGGAGCTTGTGTGGCTGTGAACGTGGGCCTGTGTGGCTGTGGAAATAGTTGTGTTTGCCCTTGTGGTTTCTATGTTGTCATATTTATTTAGGTTGACTAAAACTTTTACATACTTGTATCACGACACTGCACCAGTACACGTTGACTTGTAGGTGCTAGGAGCATGGGTTGGGGAGACATGATCCCTACTAAGCTGTAGTTGCTCACCCCTCCTATTGTGTTTCTTTTCTTTTCAGGGACCTACAGGCGTTAGGTGGGAATACAAAGATGGAAGACAGTTCTGCCATGTTGCTTTGTTTAAATGTTATTTTGAGTTATGATGTTCTGTGGGACTTTGCAATCCCAGTAGAAAATGATGTAACCCTAGTGAGGAAAGATTGTAAAAGGGTTGTGACTGTAATAAAGGCATGTTTGGTTTGTAAACATTTAATTGTGGTTTGAAATTATTAAATATTTGATTTTGTTTTTCTAAATATCTGTAGTGGATGTTTGTGTTGTTCTGTGTGGAGTTACTTGTCCCAACCCCTTGCCCGTCGGGTGGGTAAAGGAGAGTCACGAACCGGTTTTCCCGGGTTGGAAATTTGGGGCGTGACATTATCATCGTCGGAGTCTGAGGGAACAATTGCTCTGGGTGCTCGCTTTCGGCCACGGGCATAAGTTGCATCGAGTTGGGGAGCTGGAGGGCGAGGCTCACATGGTGTAGGCCTAGGATCTGCAACGGGATCTACAACGGGAACTGGTTCAGGCCTGTCTAAGAACTTGTGAGGTGGCCTTACTTCAAGCTTGATCTCACCACGAGCCAACTGGTTACATTCGGAGAGAATGGCACCCATAACCAAGGTGAGACCATCATACTCTTCTTTATATGCCGTCTTGATCTCTTCAAAATGCTCCTCAAGGTGTTGGATGTCACACCCCCAATTTTGGAAAACAACAGAACTAGGAACGCGACTTCCCTATGCCCACACTCTAGGAGTCAAGGGGTTGGTGACTGATCCAATCCTGTACAATACTACAACAGCGGTAGAATTGTACTCTCCAATGAATTAAATTCAGAATTTATATAAAAAAATATGACAATGAAATCAATTCTCATAAATATCCAGCACACAAAATAACTCACCACCAATAAGGTTTATGCAACTGCCATGGATCCAAGTCCGTGAAATAAGATAATAAAATAGTAAACAAACAAAGTCCATAAAATAAATCCTACACCAAAGATGTCCCGACCTGCTCCACTAAGGGTCCACCAGCTGCTCCCCACAACCTGTAGGAAAAAAAATAAAGTAGGGTAAGCATGAATGCCCAGTAGGTGATCTCCATCTCCACTAGCCTATCACATAAATTCTTAAGTTTATATAATTAGTGTATGCTTATGCCAGTGTAGTGTCCTATTCTATCATAGTTGGCCTATATTAAATCACAAGGTAAGACATCAAATCACATTTCAATCATTAAAGGTTCGCACCGGCCATTCATCCATCCGCGAAAATTCTCGCTGTTGGTCCTTGGGAGCCTAGAGGGGGGTGAATAGGCTCTTATCGCAAACTCTTTTCTCACTCTTTGGCACAACACTTGACTGGTTAAATGATAGAATCAATGCGGAAGATAACTAGTAGTGGAAGTATTTTCTTTTATTATCAAATGATAAATACAACAAAATAGAAGTAGATTAAAGCTTGTAAAGCCTTTAGATCTACTACCAAACCCTCTTACACTCTGTTTACAAAATGACTCACACACTAGCCCCTTTTTATCTCAATGAGCTCTAATACACACTTATTTCAAACTCACGAACGATTAACAAACTTCTATGCGCTTTTTAATGTCCAAGCTTTACAGTATATATAACACATCCTTGAGAGACAGTCTTGAAACTTGTTATTCCGGACTATGTGCACATTGACTGTTCCTAGGGATTCTCTCTGCCATTAATGCCGCGGATGTGGAGCTCAAGGTCTTGGGTTTGCAAAACATAAGTGCGTTTGTGAGTTTCCAAGTTCAGTCAAAGTTGTGTCCCCATATCCGGATGATCCGCGTGTAAGATGCTTTAGGTTCTCAATGAGTTTGTCTTACATCAGGAAGCAGTGAGTTGTTGACTTTGAATGCGAAGAGATAAGTTGAAGCAGCGTCTTCTCAATCCAGTGTAAGGTTCCTTACTCCGTGTTAACTAAGCTTGGATCCTTACTTCGTGTCAGTGATTATTTACTCCGTATTAATGGGAAGGTCGGAGTGCTTACTTCGCATCAACGCTTTCTTTCTCCGTGAGAGTTCCTTACTCCGCGTGAGTTAAAGGATCGGATGGCTTACTCTGTATCAGCACATCCTTACTCTATATGAGTAACAGGTTCGGATTCCTTACTCCACAACTAGTTCCCTTACTCCGTGCGAATAAAGACTCGAGTCCTTATTTTCTACAAGTCATTCCTTACTTCGCATGTATGGATGACTCGAATTTCTTACTTTGTGTCTTCTTTTCCTTAGTCCACTTGAGTGGAAAACTTAGCCTTTTACTTCGCAAAAACTATGTCTTACTCTGTGTGACTTGTAGACTAGGATTCTTACTCCACAACTATTTAACTTAATCCGTTTAAAATGTTAGGCACAGATTCCTTAGTCTGTAGCTCTTAGTGATTAGTCCGCACGAAGGATCCTTTTTCCGTAAGAAGTAAAGACTTGGTTATATACCAAGTATTTGACAATACTCACTCTTGTCCAGATCAGGATTATGTATCCTGTCCTTTGCTTTGCTCTGATGAGTGTAGGTCCGAATTAAGATCATATCTTCTGCAATAACTTAACATGAAAACAACAAAAGTCTCAGATCAAATTACATAGGGTTTTATTAGCATCATCCAAATTCTGGGCTTGATCCATCAATCTCCCCCAATTATGGATATGCCAAAACCCTTTATAATCTGATCTGCTAACCATAGCAAAAAAATAGTATACGGAAAAGAAACAACTTCCATTTTCATTAAGTAGCAACATAGTACAATACAGCCTTTATACAAAATCTCACTAAGGTACATAAGGCTTACTCTACTTGAAGATCATCGTTGCTGCTTTCTCCCTTAGCTCTATTGTCTACTCTTTCGTATAGGCTTGGATAGTGTTCCAGCTTTTATCCACCTTTACAATAGATTTGATGAAGAAACATATAAATGCTCCATAGCTATCTCCATCGGGCGGTTGCGACACTTGCTTCTTGCCCCGGATCGTTGCCTTCAGCTTTTCAGTTGGACCCAATGGACTTAGGCCCCTATCTTCATAAAGTCTAGATTGCTTTATGGATTCCGTCAATCGAAGACGTAGTGGCTCCCATGGATTCCTTCTAACATTGTTTTTCACAATCTGATGAGAATCAATTAAGATCAGCTGCTTGGATGGAATCATAAAAACAACCAGCATGAAGTGCGGCGTCATGACCCGGTACGGAATGAGGATAGATGAGAGAGATTTCCAGGGTATGCTATCCTCAGCAGTTCCGTCGATGAAGGTCTGAATGTGGGCTACATCTGGAAGATAGCCCTCATTCCAACATGGCAAGACATCAAACATGTGTCTGTCCTTGTACAGAGACGGAAACAGCCTCATCTCCATCTTAACTGCTCGAGAGAAGTTGTCTATGTCTTCTGTGGTAAGCATACCCGTCTCAGAATGAATGTCTGAATGTCTTGAGAGAAGGGGTACAGATCTGATAGACATCTTCGCTCGGCATTTGACGTGGCATACTTGGTCATTGCATCAAAAACACGTCCATCCGCATCAAGAGGATCAAAATCCGCGTATGATGGAAGGAAGGTGTCAGCCGCGGATGGAGTGGTCGAGGGAGTAGCTGCACTTGAGGAGTTGGGCTGAGAAAAGCGACTGTGTTTGGGAATTGTAACTCCCGGAAGTGGATGTAGTGAAGACGCAAGTCGTTTCTCAGCATGAGCTAAGGAAGGTGTAGAAGAATCAAATGACACTTTCTCCCCAAGTTTGGCAGATCGCCGTGGTGTGGGAGGAGGACGAACCATGGTGTGCGCCAAGTCCGCGAAAGATGTAGACAGGGAATGAATGGATGAGGCGATGAGATCCATCTTCTGCTCGATGGAAGTGTAGGAATCGGTCAGGGCGAAAAGGAGTTGGGCACCTAAAGCATCAACCTTGGCGGCGATGGCAGAAATCTGGGCACTCTGGGCTTGGGCATGGCTGTCCAGTTGAGTGGAGAGCACAGCATCGGATTGGACTGTGCCAAACGAGGCTCACGTCCAAGCACCAACTCCGGGGCTTTAGAGGACTCCCCCACGGGAATAGGTGCAGGTGTTCGCTGGGCAGAGGAGTCAGCAGGAGTACAGGGGGCCGTCATCAGCAGCAGCAGAAGGGGCATCCGGAGCATCGTAGGCATCCAGAGCGGCAGATCCACTTTGACCAGAGAGGTCAACTATAGGGATGTCTATGGCAGGAGAGGTAGGCCAGGCCTCAGCAGGAGAAGGAACTCGTTCGTCCTGGGCTGGGCCGGACATAACAGCGAAGTGTCACGACCCGAGCATCGTGGTGCTGGCAGGACGTTTCTTAGTGGCACGATTCAGGAATGTATTCGTACTATGTAAAGGAGAGGGGTTCGTTAAAAGCCTAGATGGTGCGCAGTGGAAGGTTCCAAGTAGTTCGTGGAGGAAAACGGATGGAACCCCTTCGAAGTTCAGACGTGCCGACCCGGTTGAATGCGGGGAGCACGCTGCTAGTTGAGGACTTGACGTTGAAGAAGGGATTTGGCCATCCTTAAACAAATTGGTCAGGAACTGGAGCTGTTCTCCTGATAAGCCCAGTGGTAGGACGAAACTAGTCTACGTGCGCTTCAACCCTCAAAGGCTAAACTTAGCGGACCGTGGATAAAGAAGTTAAGTGCCGCAATGGGTTGAGAGGCGCAGGAAACCTGACCCCGTGAGAAGTGGTATCAGAACGGTTACGGCCCGTATCCACATGCTTGCAGAAGTACTCTCGCAAGAGATATGCACGGTCACTGATCCCAAGTTGAGAGGGAGCCCCTAACAGATGGGGGTTGACCAAGAGGAGGTCTTGCACGCATCACGTCCACCAACGTTGGCCGCCGAGCCATGGTGGAGTTCCCGAGGATGGGACGGAGTAGCGCTGCGGTCGAGAGGAGTGCGTCGCCAAAAGATTTTAGTTCCTCTGAACTCGCTAACGCAACGAGGACGTTGTGAAATTAAGTGGGGGAGGATGTCACGCCCCGAACAGCGAGGTGCTAGCGGGTGTCTCCCAAGTGGCGCAGGTGCACGCTACTTGCGGAGGGGCAAAGCGGAAAGCATAGCTGGTGCGGATGGGATAGGCTCCACGACAGTTTGTGCAGGAGATCGATGGAGCCCCTTCGAAGTTCAGACGTATCGACCCGGTTAAATGCGGGGAGTACGCCACTAGTCTTGGACTTGAAATTGAAGAGGGGACTTGGCCATCCCTACACAAACTGGTTGGGAACTGGAGCCATTCTCCTGATGAGCCCAAGACAGGGCGAAACTAGTTTATGTGTGCCCCGATCGGTATGGCTTACTCGACGCATCCACTAGGGTGACGAGTGCCGCATTGGTGAAAACCCTGACCCCGTGACAAAGTGGTATCAGAGCCGAACCGGCCCGTATCCTGAAGACTTACTGAGCACTCTCGCGAGTAGTGTGATCCTAAGGTGGGAGCTCACAGAGGTGAGTCAATCGATAGTGTCTTGCACGCCTTGCATCCATAGAGTTGGAGTATCCTAGAGTGTGATACAGGCAAGGGAGTACGAAGGAGCGCGTCGGAGCGATCTTGGAAGCCTCCTATCCTTTGGACATTGGGCGAGTGGGAGGGCATCTTTGTAAAGGTGTTGCAACCTGCGGGGAAGCGGATGTCCAACTAGTTGACATTGGGCGAGTGGGAGGGCATCAAAGTAACGATGCCATCGCCTGCGGGGAAGCGATGTCGACAAACGCAACGATGATGTTTCGAGGATTCGGTGGAGGAGAATGTTATGACCCGAGCAGTGTGGTGCTGGCGGGACGTTTCTCAGTGGCACGATTCAGGATTGTATTTGTACTACGTAAAGGAGAGGGGTTGGTTGAAAACGTAGATGGTGCGAAGCGGAAGGTTCTAGGCAGTTTGTGGAGGAAAACAGATGGAACCCCTTCGGAGTTCAGACGTGCCGACCCGGTTGAATGTGGGGAGCACGCCGCTAGTCGAGGACTTGATGTTGAAGAAGGGATTTGGCCATCCTTACACAAACTGGTCGGGAACTGGAGCCGTTCTCCTGATGAGCCCAGTGGCAGGGCGAAACCAGTCTACGTGCACTTCAACCCTCAAAGGCTAAACTTAGTGGACCGTGGATAGAGAAGCTAAGTGCCGCAATGGGTTGAGAGGCACAGGAAACCTGACCCCATGACGAAGGGAACGTCCAGAATGTGGGCCGCTCTAAGGAAGCCGTGATCCAGCGTCCAGACTATCATATCCTCTGGGGAGTGGGTGTGTTTGGCATAAAACACCTTGATGTCGTTGTCAGGGATGGAGGCAGTGCAGGCGTGGCTAAAACGGAACCACAAGTCTGGAAAGGTGTTGGTGGAGAGATGGTCAAGGTAGTCACGAGGTTGAGGTAAAGGAGGTAAGGGGGCTTCTGGAGGAGAAGAAGGGACATCTGCCATTGCTATAGCAACAGCAGCAACAACAACAGCAACAGTGGATGAGTCGGGTGCGGGGACATCAGCGGGAGAATACGCTGGTGAGTCAGCCAGATGAGGACTTGGCTGAGAGGGCCCCGCAACCTCGGATGGGTCGGCACAGATGCTGTGCTGGGAGGTTCGGGAAATGGATGGTGCAGTGACGGACCGAATCCGGGAGGACCGGTGGGCAGAGCTGACTTCTGGGGCATGGCTGTCGGCGGGGTCACCAACCGAACTACCCTGTTGTTCCGTCGTCATCGCCAATCCCTAGCAGAGCCCGTCATCACCAAAACTCAAACGGGCTCTTCAGTCTCTGCACAAGCGGTAGAACCAGGATGGTTTGTTGGATTCCTTTCGTGCCGAGCTTAGTAGCATACTTGCCTTAGAAAAGGGAGGCACTTTTTCACCTTACAACTGCTAGCCGTGGTGTGGAGGAGTCAGCCCGTCAGAAGAGTCGAGTTCAATGGCTCAAAGAGGGTGATAGTAATACTTCTTTCTTCTTTAATTCTGTCAAATGTTTGGAGGATGGGGTTTGATTGAGATGAATGTAGATGGGCTTCGTGCATTTGTTATTGACAAAATAGAAGCAAGCCAAACAGCCATAACTCCTAAGTCACCCACCCCTGTGGTTGACTTCTAGGGCATGGCTATCGGGGTGAGCAACAAGCTCAGTAGGTGACCCCAAAACTCCACATCATGCAACGCATATAAGTCTATACTATATGCTCAGTGTACTCGTGCACCGTGTAGTGTGCACAATGCTTAGGACTCAGCCTGCAAACAAACATCAGGACTCAGCCTGCTCACACAGGACAACTTGTCCACGATCCTCCATGGGATCGCAGCTCAGGGCACTCAGCCCTAGCTCCACGAGCTCAACGGCTCAACTCAGGCCTTAGCCTATCCACAGCGCAATATGCCCGGCCACAGTCGCCACACAGGCCTACCATTGGTGCATATGCTTGCCACATCAACCACATAGCACCATCGGTGCATCACAGTGAGAACCCAAACAAGTCATGGAGTCCATGCCCCAATACCTTGCACCAACATACTAACATTAGTATGGCATGTCATTCTCAACATTTCCTTTGGAACTGTAGCCAGTCTTCACAAGTAAATCCTCAATCCTTGATTTATGAAGGAAGTACCCATAGCAGCTATTTTCTTGAAATCAAAAGTCCCGGCATTAGGTTCCCATATCATAAATAAGATAATCTGATTTTTGGGGATTTTTCTGAGATGTCTAACCCCACTTTCCAAAAATTCTCCACTACGAACTTTTAGGTTTTTCCAAGATTTTACACTAAATCCCAATTTTCACATTTTGAAAGAGTGGCAATTAATTTTTCTAGTATTTTTCTTTGAATCTAAATGGGGGGGGGGATATTTTGTTATTTACATAGTAACTTAAGTCATACTTAAATGTGTAGATAGGTATAGGTTACGATGTAAATAGGTCCAGTCCAGTGTCTAGTTACACTACAGGAACTGTGACTCGTAGCTCAGAACCTGCGACTCGTAGCTGCGGAACGGCGACTCGTAGCTGCGGAGCGCGCCTCGAAGACTCGAAGCGGATCTTCGAGCTTCGACCTTCGGACTACGACCCTACGAACTACGAACCTTCGAACCTTCGAACCTATGAACTACGAACCTTCGAACTACGGGTCTACAAACTACGACCCTACGAACTACAAACCTTCAACTTACAAACTACGGGTTTACGAACTACGACCCAGAACTTCGGATTTTCGTTAGTTCGACCCAGTAACGCGCCCAGGGTACTGTTCATCATCGTTTTTGTCTGTTCTTCGTCTTGAACACGCCCATAAACTCCCAGACGCTCACTAACACCCCTGTTTTGCAACAAACTACGATATCTACCTCAAAATGCGTCTAGAACACCTCTAAATCGCGCAGAAACAACAGAAACACGTATAAAATTCCAGATTTTCAGAAATCTAAATCTAAACCCAGATTTCCATGGTTGACTTATCAACCCTCATGAAAAACACAGTAAATCAACCCCAAAATCATAGAAACATATATCCACAATGATATAAAATAGTTCTTAACCACAGATCTTATGCTAAACCATTAGATCTAACCCAAAATTGGTTTTCCCCAAATTCTATGGTTCATGCTCAATTTCATAAATCAGGATAAATTCGTATAAATCCAAAACAAGAGAGAGATAAGAAGTTCAAGGACACCTACTTGAAGTGAATCTTTGAGCTCCACGAACCCAAATCGCCCCAAATCGCCAAGGCCTCCAAGCTCTCTCAAGCTCTCTCTCTCAAACGCACAAACGATATAATGTAAAATGAAAGCTTCTTCTTTTTTTTCTACTATTTATATTTCTGCTAGTCAACTGACCTAGTCAACCATTGACCCAGTCAATAATTGACCTCCCAACACAAAAATTGACCTCCAAGGCCCCGAACTCCAAATTGAGTCAAACTACAGTCAAAATGCTCGAAATGAGGAGCACAACACTAAACAGATATTATTACACCCAAATGACTGCCGAAATGCAAAGTCAACCAATAAACCCTGAAAAGTCAACAATCGGGTCAAATGGGACCCCCACTCGGAATCGGGCCCAAGCACAGTTGTAAGGACGCGTATTTGAGAGGTTCTTGGAGTTAGCCTTAACTAAGAGACCTTGTCTTAGAGAATGAACATTAGAACAATGATGGCCTTCCAGGTTAAGATTGATTGTTATAGACGACGAGTATCGTTTATTTCACCCACAGGATCTTCTTGTACCCTAGTGGGTGAATGGGATAAGAATACTAGGAGAGCTGGACCGACAAGGGAGCTATGGGGTAATATTACCCATAGACTTGCCACTCTAACCATTGAGGAGGAAGGTAACTTATAAAAAAGGGTGTGGCCAGATGTTGAAAATTTCCAGGATGTGTTTCCTCGGGAATTGTTGGAATTGCCCCCAAACAGAAGTATTGAGTTCACAATTGAACTTTTGCCAGGAGTGGGACCCATCTCACAAGTAGCATACTGGATGGGACCTGCCGAGTTGCGGGAGCTTCGAAAGCAAATAAAGGAGCTTGGAGATAAAGGTTTCATTCATCCAAGTACCTCACCTTGGGGTGCACCAGTTCTGTTTGCTAAGAAGGCAGACGAGTCATTACGACTCTGTATTGATTACCGGAAGCTGAATCAAGTAACGGTCAAAAACAAATACCCTTTACCGCGGATCGATGATCTATTTGACCAGTTGAGTGGAGCATGGTGGTTCTCAAAGATTGATCTACATTCGGGATACCATCAGTTGAGGGTCAGGAAGGAGGACATCCTTAAGACAGCATTCAGGTTCAAATACGGACACTATGAGTGGTTAGTGATACCTTTTGGGCTCACGAATGCACCGGTGGTGTTCATGCATCTGATGAATCAAGTATTTGCCCCATACCGAGATTCCTTCGTGGTGGTATTTATTGACGACATTCTCATGTACTCTAAGAAACGAACTGAGCATGAAGGGCACCTGACCGTGGTGTTGCAGACACTACGAGATCATCAATTGTATGCTAAATTTAGCAAGTGCGACTTCTGGATGCAAGAGGTGCATTTTCTTGGGCATGTGGTATGCGCCGAAGGAGTTAGGGTGGACCCCACCAAGATTGAGTCGGCATCATCTTGGAAGAGGCCCACGAACATTTTCGAAATCCGCAGTTTCTTGGGTCTGGCAGGGTATTACCGGCGTTTCGTGGAAGGGTTTTCTCGGTTGGCAGCGCCGATGACAGCCTTGACACGGAAAGGAGCCAAATTCGAGTGGACAGACAAGTGTCAGCAAGCTTTTGAGGAATTGAAGACTCATTTGACTACTGCACCGGTGTTGAGTTTACCGCAGGAGGGAGTGCCATTCGAGGTGTATTGTGATGTATCTCGAGTTGGATTGGGGTGTGTCCTGATGCAGGAACACAAAGTCAGAGCATATGGCTCGCAACAGCTGAAGCCCCATGAGCAAAATTACCCAACACACGACCTGGAGTTAGCAGCAGTTATTTTTGCCCTCAAGTCTTGGCAACATTACCTGTTAGGGGAGAAATTTGTGGTATACACTGACCACAAAAGCCAACAGTACATCTTCACCCAAAGAGACCTGAATTTGAGACAGAGGAGATGGGTGGAGTACCTGCAAATGTTTGATTTTACACTCTCCTACACGCCTGGGAAGGGGAATGTAGTTGCAGATGCACTGAGTAGGAAGGGAAAGGCTGAGGTATCCATGAGAGAATGAAAAATGATGGAACAGTTAGCAGTGCTTCAGGTACAACCTGATCTTAGCAGTGGGGAAGCAATCCTGTGTCCTATCACCGTGATGCCAGAGTTGTATCAATGTGTCCGTGATGGACAGTTGGGGGACGTGGACTATGAAGTAATCTGGGCCCAGATAGAGGCCAGTGAGATATCAGAAGAGTGGACGGAAGGAGCTGACCCTGAGTTAAGATTTCAGGGGCGCCTGATAGTACCGCCCTCCCTTCGAGAGGATGTGATGAGGGAGTTTCATCATTCCCGTTTGGCTGTACATCCCGGAGGGACAAAGATGTATCACGCCGTGCGAGCACAGTTCTAGTGGCCGGGACTGAAGAGAAGTATAGTAGAGTTTGTTTCCAGGTGCCTTACTTGTCAGCAAGTGAAGGCAGAGCACCAATGACCTGCTGGTCAATTGCAGCCTTTGCCTGTGGCTGAGTGGAAGTGGGAACATATTACCATGGACTTTGTGACAGGACTTCCTACTACTTCAGGGAGGAAGGACATGATTTGGATCATAATAGATCGATTGACCAAATCAGCCCATTTCTTGGCTATTCGGGAGCGCGACTCCATCGGGACGTTAAGCCAGTTATATGTTGATGAAATTATCCGATTGCATGGAGTACCCGTATCTATTGTTTCATATAGAGATGCACGGTTTACCTCACGATTTTGGAGTGGTTTGCAAGAAGCATTGGGGACATGACTTAATTTGAGTACTGCTTATCACCCTGAGACTGATGGTCAGTCAGAGAGGACTATTCAGACACTGGAAGACTTGTTGAGAGCCTGTATGCTTGATTTTGGAGGATCATGGGCTTCTTACCTTCCTTTGGTAGAGTTTGCCTATAATGTAATGACCCGTGTGTAACCCGTGTGTAAGGAGTTAACCACAAACACCTTGGATGTTGGTACACAAGTTTAAGGTAAGAGATGAGCCCAAGAGGGGACTTTTGAGAGGTGCATGTGTCAAGCGATAGCGTACATTTATGCCCTAGGAAGATGCTATGCGTTTACAAGCGGTTTAGGTCATTTTGGCTGATCTTGGAGCTCACTTTTGACCTAGTAGATGGCCTCAAACAATTGGCGTGCAAGAACAAAAGTTTCTTAGAATGAGGTCCTCTATCTACCACAGAAATTTCAGAGCATTTGGAGCTGCACGTGAATTCACCCATTTCACGTGCAAGCATATTTTTGCTTCTCAGGCCTCTACAAGATGCAAGGAGACTTGTGGTAAAGTTTGGGTGCATTTGGAGCTGCACGCCAATTGGGGAATTGGCGTGCAAATTGGCGTGCGAGCATATTTTTGCATGGTTCCCTTGGTTTTGTCATTCTAAGGAACTTTCTCCAAAGGACCATGTTGAAATTCGAGTATTTTGGCCTATATGGGTGCGGAAAGGTGGTAACTTGTGTGATCAAAACTACGTCGTTTTGATCCTGGGATTCACTTAATCAAAACTACGTCGTTTTGATGTTGTGTTGTCTATATAAGGAGGAGGAGTCCCTCTGTTTTAGGTTTAGGGTTTGTTGCTTCACCAGCCGTCGCAGAGAGAGAAAGAGAGGGAAGGGGAGCTCCTGGTTCTTCTGCCGGGCGTCTTGCGTGGGTGGTCGGTGCTTCGTGGGTGGACGGCGTTCGGCTTGGGATCAGACCGTTCTTTGTGTTGTTGCGTTTTCCTTGAGGTAGGGGTTCTGTTCTTCCTAAATCCTCCTCTGTCCTAGGGTCCTAGGGCAGAATATGAGATATCTGTTATATTATTTATATGTAAATTCATATAGGTGTGACCTCCTATATGAATGTTGGCCTTCATGGGCATGTTGGTGTGATTCGTGGATTACATGCTATGTGTTCGATGAAATGCCTGTGTGAATATAGCCGTATGCATATGCCCATTACGTGTTTGGTAATATGCCTGTGTGGCCGGATTTGTGGTTTAGTGTATGTGTCTTGTGTGTTTGCTCTATTTTCCTGAATGGTTGGGTTTGTGCGCTTGTGAACGGGTGCACACCAAGTGTTTGGTGGTATGCTTGAGTGACCATGTGTGTTGTGTGCTTGATCGTGGTCTCCTGGCCTGAAGAGGCGGTTAAAGAACTTTGCCTGAGAGGCGGTTAAATCACTTGGCCTGAAGAGGCGGTTAAATAACTTGGCCTGAAGAGGCGGTTAAATCACTTGTGTTTTGTGTGGTGGATAATTGTGACGACCGATGTGGTTTGTTATTGTTTGTTGAGATTGTTGTAACACGTCACCGCACCTGTGCACATGCATGTAGCCGCTAGGAGCATGGGAAGGGTTGGGGAGACTTGATCCCTACCGAGCCGTGGTTGCTCACCCCTCCTACCGTGTTTGCTTGTTTTCCAGGGACTTACAGGCGTTAGGTGGATACACCAAGGTGGAAGACCTTATCCATTTTACTCTTCCATTTATGTTGTTTTCTTTTATGGGAACTGATGTAACCCCAGTGGGGATGGGATTGGAAAGAATTCTTTGTAATAAACTGGTTTGGAATATTTTATGAATATTACTTTCTTGAATGGGTTGTGGATGTTTGAAATGTAAAATTCTTGGTTTGTATCCTAACCCCTTTGCCCTCCGTGTGGGTAAAAGGGGAGTCACGTGCCGGTTTCCTCGGGTTGGAAATCCGGGGCGTGACAATATGGTATCGAGCATGGTCTAGTTGGCCTAGGGTAGTGGGCGGACTTGGTTATCCTAAGTCCTTTGGAGGAGCCTGGAGGGACATGCCTGATCAACATGGTCCTCTTTGAGCCTCCAAGGTGTACTTAGGGTAGTCCAAGTCTTGTGATAGGATTTGCATGCATTGGCATTAGGGCACTAGTTGCATTTGCTGTGAATGTATGCGGAATCGTGGATAAGATCACATGATTAAGTGAAATGTGCAACTCTGATTTGTTTGGCAATGTGTACTGGATCGTGAACTGTGAAATGTGATTGATGCAATGTATGTGTGTAATGTCATGTGTTAGTGCAATTGATAATGGGGTAGAGGTAGTCAATTTGTTAGTAGTCAAACGCGTCCCGACGTTTGTGCATCTTACTTCATGTAGTAAGAATGCCACCGAGGAGAGTGACACGTGCGTCCGGGGCAATGGCGATGAGTCATCTGCCCATGAGGGTCCGGGTGCGGGACCATCCGTTGGAGGGCATGCGTTGCTACCTGGCACGGCTACAAGAAGGCATCCGGCTGGAGGTACGAGAGCTACGGGAGGGACTCCGGCAAGACGTTCGGGAGGAGGTGCGCCGTGAGATGGCGGCACGGCAGGTGGTGCCACCACCACCACCACCGATGGGAGAGCCGCCTCGTGAGCGTGAGAGTTCGCTGGGTGGTGTACCAACCCGTGCAGAGGATGACGTGGTGACACGGTTCCGAAAGGAACAACCTCCGCGATTTAAGGGGGGGGGGAAGATCCTGTGGTAGGCGAGCAGTGGTTGAGGCAGATTGAGCATGTGTTCTCCTTTCTCCTGCCCCCGGGAGGAGGATAAAGTGCGGCCGGCAATTCGGCGGCTAGAGGGGGACGCTTTGGAGTGGTGGACGAGTGTTGCGGGGAGCCGTGCGGTGCAACTCATGTTTTGGGAGGAATTCTTGCAACTCTTCCAAGATGAGTTCTTCCCGGAATCGGTGAGATGGCGAAGAGGGAAGAATTTGGCAGCTTGAAGCAGGGATCCAAGACGGTACCTGAGTATGAGCGGGAGTTCCGGAGATTGAGTAGGTTTGCTCCTGAGACCGTGGTAAGGGAGGACCTGAAGGCCCACAAGTTCACCTTGGGTCTCAGGCCAGCCCTTAGGGAGAGGGTGGCGATTCTACGCTTGAGGACCTATGCCTGAGGCCGTGGAGACGGCCCGAATAGCCGAGAGAGAGCCGGATGATGGGAGGCAGGCCCATCAGGGGCGCCAGTGCGAGTGGGGCCTGATCGAGATGCAGGGTCCAAGAGGCTCAAGACGGAGGAGAGGGATAGCAGTTCTTTTCGCGATCGGGGTCGGACATCCGTGAACCCTGGGAGGTTCACCTTTGGCGCCGGAAGACGGGGGGGTCCATCCGGGAGTCTACCGAGCGGATGCCACCGCTTGTGGAGAGCAGGGTCACTTCAAAGGGGAGTGCCCCAAGAAGGACCGGCGATGCAACAACCGTGGACGAGAGGGTCATTTGCGTCGGGTTTGCGGGGAGTGGCAACAGGGGAATAGGGGGCGCGGCATCCGGCGTGAGGAGTGATGCTAGCTTCCGTGCACCAGGTGAGAGACCGGCTCGTCGGTGGCAAGCCAGCCAGGCAGGGATCTAGTCGGACCCGACCCCAGGGGAGGCCGGAGCGGCAGCAGACCGAGGCCGGAGGCAACCTTAGCGGGAAGCGTCCAGGTGATCGAGCCGACCGGTGGCACGGGCCAAGGGAGGGTGTTTGCGCTGGAGGCGACATACCAGGAGGAGGCCGAGTTACCACCCCCACCACCGAGGGTGGAGCAGGACCATCGGTGGTTAGAGGTAGCCTCTTGATCTCCCGTACATTAGCTTCTGTTCTTTTCGATACGGGTGCATCATGTTCGTTTGTTCTTGAGCTTGTAATAGATGGCTTGGGGTTAGCTTGTGTGGAGGCCGCGAGGCCCCTAGTTGTGGAGTCTCCAGGTAGGAGGCATGATTGAGGTACGGCGAGTGTGTCGTGACCGTGTGTTAACCATAGGCGAGGTGGAGCCGAGTTTTGACTTGCATGTGATGCCTTTGAGAACGTTTGACCTGATCTTGGGTATGGATTGGCTTATGGCTTTCCAGGCCAAGATAGATTGTTATCGGCGGCGTGTGACCTTCGTGACACCTGCAGGGACCTCTTGCACCCTGCAGGGGGAGTGGGATTGTGAGGCGAGTCGGGCCGGGCCGTGTTGGACCGGTGGGGTGCCATTACCCACAAGTTAGCAGCCCGACCTTTGCCGAGGAGGGTAAGGTGGAAAAGAGGGTGTGGCCCGTTGTTGTGGACCAATTTCGGGATGTTTTTCCTGAGCAGTTGAGGAGTTTGCCACCTAAGAGGAGTGTGGAGTTCACCATTGAGTTGGTACCGGGGACGGGTCCGATTTCCCAAGTAGCGTATCGTATGGGGCCAGCCGAGTTGAGGGAGCTTCGAGAGGCAAATCGAGGAGTTGGTGGGCCAGGGGTATATCGGACCGAGTACCTCACCTTGGGGTGCTCCGGTGCTCTTTGCTAAGAAGGCCGATGGCACGCTCGTCTCTGCATCGACTACAGGAAGCCGAATTCGGTGATCGTGAAGAACAAGTACCCGTTGCCTCGGATAGATGACCTGTTTGACCAATTGAGTGGGGCCCAGTGGTTTTCCAAGATAGATTTACGGTCGGGGTATCACCGGCTCGGGGTTAGGGAGGAGGACATCCCTAAGACGGCTTTTCGGTGCGGTTATGGGCATTATGAGTGGGTAGTGATGCCTTTCGGGCTCACTAATGCACCAGCGGTGTTCATGCATTTGATGAACCAGGTCTTTGCTCCATACCTAGACTCGTTCGTGGTGGTGTTTATCGACGATATCTTGGTGTATTCCAAGACCGAGAGGGAACATGTGGAGCACTTGGCAACAGTGTTGCAAACCTTGAGGGACCAGGAATTGTTTGCTAAGTTTAGCAAGTGTGAGTTTTGGCTGCAGGAGGTTCACTTTCTTGGCCATGTGGTGTCACCGAGGGAGTTAGGGTGGACCCGGCCAAGATTGAGGCCGTGGCATCGTGGGCGAGGCCAACCAACGTTTTTGAGATCCGTAGTTTTCTTGGTTTGGCGGGGTACTATCGTCGTTTTGTAGAGGGGTTCTCCCGTTTGGCGGCTCCTATGACGGCGTTGACTCGGAAGGGCGTGAAGTTTGATTGGACCGACAAGTGTCGCCGGGCGTTTGAGACTCTCAAAACCCGTTTGACCACTGCACCTGTGTTGAGGTTGCCTAGGGAGGATATTCCATATGAGGTGTATTGTGATGCGTCCAGGGTTGGTTTGGGGTGTGTGCTTATGCAGGAGCACGGTGTGGTAGCTTATGGGTCGAGGCAGTGAAGCCTCATGAGCAGATTATCCTACTCATGACCTTGAGTTAGCGGCCGTCATCTTCGCCCTGAAGAGTTGGCAGCACTACCTCTTGGGAGAAAAGTTTGTGGTGTTCTCGGATCACAAGAGCCTTCGATACATCTTTACTCGAAGGACTTGAATTTGAGGCAAAGGAGATGGGTGGAGTATTTGCGGACCTTTGATTTTACTCTTGCCTATACCCCGGGCAAGGGAAATGTTGTGGCTGATGCGTTGAGCGGAAAAAGGGAAAGCCGAGGTGGTCGTGAGAGAGTGGAAGCCGATGGAGCGATTGGCGACGTTACAGTGCGGCTTGTTGTTCAGGATGGTGGGACAGTCCCGAGTCCTTTGGTGGTAGTGCCTGAGTTGTACCAGCGCGTCCGGGAGGGACAGCTGGGTGACATTGAGTGTGAGGTTCTCCGTGCCCGTATTGAGGCCGGGGGAGCTATCCGGGGGACTGGACAGAGGGTCCTGAGCATGAGTTGTCATTTCAGGGGCGGTTGGTCGTGGCTTCTTCCCTCAGGGATGAGGTGATGAGGGAGTTTCACCAGGTCTAGAGTTCTTTGTGCATCCAGGGGGTACGAAGATGTACCATGCGCTTCGGGGACATTTTTGGTGGCCAGGGATGAAACGCGATGTAGCTGCCTTTGTTTCGCGGTGCCTCACGTGTCGGCCAGGTGAAGGCCGAGCATCGGCGGCCGGCGGGCATGTTACGACCCTTGCCCATAGCGGAGTGGAAGTGGGACCATATAGCGATGGATTTTGTGACCGGTCTTCCACCCACCACTGGGCGGAAAGATATGATTTGGGTGATTGTGGATCGACTCACAAAGTCGGCCCATTTCCTTGCCTGTTCGCGAGCGGGACTCTATTGGGACCTTGAGTCACTGTACATGAACGAGATTGTGAGACCGCATGGCGTACCATCATCGGTTGTCTCGGACCGGGATTCGAGGTTCACTTCTCGTTTACGGGCAGGTTTGCGGGAGGCTATGGGGACCAAGCTTCATCCGAGTACAGCCTTTCACCCTGAGACCGACGGTCGGACCGAGCGGACGAATCAGACCATGGAGGACATGTTGAGGGCTTGTGTGCTAGATTTTGGGGGTTCGTGGGCAACTCACCTTCCTTTGGTGGAGTTTGCCTACAACAACGATTATCAAGCATCCATTGGGATGGCTCCTTTTGAGGCGTTGTATGGACGGCCGTGTCGATCCCCTTTGTGTTGGACCGAGGTGGGGGAGACAGCTCTCTTGGGACCGCAGTTGGTTCAAGAGGCTACCGAGAAGGTCAAGTTGATTCGTCGGCGTTTGTTGGCGGCTCGGAGTCGGCGAAAATCTTATGCGGATCAGCGACGGCGACCTTTGGAGTTTTCTCGTTGGTGATCATGTGTTCCTTCGTGTCTCTCCACGTCGTGGACATCGACGGTTTGGGCGAGGTTCCAAGCTATCTCCGCGGTTTATTGGTCCTTTTGAGATTCTCGGATCGTGTAGGGCCTGTGGCCTACCGGTTAGCGTTACCACCGCGGCCGAGTCGAGTGCACAACGTGTTTCACGTGTCCCAGTTGCGGAAGTATCACCCTGACCCCACTCATGTGATTGATTGGGGAACGTTGGACATTGAGGATGACATGTCCGTCATTGAGGCCCCTATTCGTATCCTCGATCGGCGAGAGAAGCTTTTGCGTGGTCGTGTTATTCCTTTGGTTCGCGTGCTGTGGCAGCACCGTGGTATTGAGGAGGAGACATGGGAACGTGAGTCCGTGATGCGTGAGCAAAGCACCCGGACTTGTTCGAGGACGAACAATCTTAAGCGTGGGAGGTGGTCATGTGGCCAAGGGATGGATAGTGATATTTTCTTGTGATGTGTTTTCTTGTATTCGTTGATGTATTTGTATTTTCTTGTTTGTGATGTGCCTTGGGATGTGTATTCGTGCCATGTGGACACGTGTTATGTGCATCATTGTGGTTATGGATTATGGTGGTACTGTTATGTGCCGTTGTGCTGTGTGTGGTGTATGACCCATTTGGGTGTTGTAGCTCGCCGTGTGGCAAATGGGTAGCTTGTGTTTGTTTTCCTCGTATGTCATTTCTTTTCGAGGACGAAAAGTCTTAAGGGGGAGAGGATGTAATGACCCGTGTGTAACCCGTGTGTAAGGAGTTAACCACAAACACCTTGGATGTTGGTACACAAGTTTAAGGTAAGAGATGAGCCCAAGAGGGGACTTTTGAGAGGTGCATGTGTCAAGCGATAGCGTACATTTATGCCCTAGGAAGATGCTTATGCGTTCTAGCGCGGTTTAGGTCGTTTTGGCTGATCTTGGAGCTCACTTTTGACCTAGTAGATGGCCTCAAACAATTGGCGTGCAAGAACAAAAGTTTCTTAGAATGAGGTCCTCTATCTACCACAGAAATTTCAGAGCATTTGGAGCTGCACGTGAATTCACCCATTTCACGTGCAAGCATATTTTTGCTTCTCAGGCCTCTACAAGATGCAAGGAGACTTGTGGTAAAGTTTGGGTGCATTTGGAGCTGCACGCCAATTGGGGAATTGGCGTGCAAATTGGCGTGCAAGCATATTTTTGCATGGTTCCCTTGGTTTTGTCATTCTAAGGAACTTTCTCCAAAGGACCATGTTGAAATTCCGAGTATTTTGGCCTATATGGGTGCGGAAAGGTGGTAACTTGTGTGATCAAAACTACGTCGTTTTGATCCTGGGATTCACTTAATCAAAACTACGTCGTTTTGATGTTGTGTTGTCTATATAAGGAGGAGGAGTCCCTCTGTTTTAGGTTTAGGGTTTGTTGCTTCACCGGCCGTCGCAGAGAGAGAAAGAGAGGGAAGGGGAGCTCCTGGTTGCTGCCGGGCGTCTTGCGTGGGTGGTCGGTGCTTCGTGGGTGGACGGCGTTCGGCTTGGGATCAGACCGTTCTTTGTGTTGTTGCGTTTTCCTTGAGGTAGGGGTTCTGTTCTTCCTAAATCCTCCTCTGTCCTAGGGTCCTAGGGCGAGAATATGAGATATCTCGTTATATTATTTATATGTAAATTCATATAGGTGTGACCTCCTATATGAATGTTGGCCTTCGATGGCATGTTGGTGTGATTCCGTGGATTACATGCTATGTGTTCGATGAAATGCCTGTGTGAATATAGCTGTATGCATATGCCCATTACGTGTTTGGTAATATGCCTGTGTGGCTGGATTTGTGGTTTAGTGTATGTGTCTGTGTGTTTGCTCTATTTTCCTGAATGGTTGGGTTTGTGCGCTTGTGAACGGGTGCACACCAAGTGTTTGGTGGTATGCTTGAGTGACCATGTGTGTTGTGTGCTTGATTGTGGTCTCTGGCCTGAAGAGGCGGTTAAAGAACTTTGCCTGAGAGGCGGTTAAATCACTTGGCCTGAAGAGGCGGTTAAATAACTTGGCCTGAAGAGGCGGTTAAATCACTTGTGTTTTGTGTGGTGGATAATTGTGACGACCGATGTGGTTTGTTATTGTTTGTTGAGATTGTTGTAACACGTCACCGCACCTGTGCACATGCATGTAGCCGCTAGGAGCATGGGAAGGGTTGGGGAGACTTGATCCCTACGAGCCGTGGTTGCTCACCCCTCCTACCGTGTTTGCTTGTTTTCCAGGGGACTTACAGGCGTTAGGTGGATACACCAAGGTGGAAGACCTTATCCATTTTACTCTTCCATTTATGTTGTTTTCTTTTATGGGAACTGATGTAACCCCAGTGGGGATGGGATTGGAAAGAATTCTGTTGTAATAAACTGGTTTGGAATATTTTATGAATATTACTTTCTTGAATGGGTTGTGGATGTTTGAAATGTAAAATTCTTGGTTTGTATCCTAACCCCTTTGCCCTCCGTGTGGGTAAAAGGGGAGTCACGTGCCGGTTTCCTCGGGTTGGAAATCCGGGGCGTGACATATAATAACAGCTACCAGGCTTCCATAGGCATGGCCCCGTTTGAGGCATTGTATGGTAGACCCTGTCGGTCTCCATTGTGTTGGGCAGAAGCTGGAGAGGCAGCTATGTTGGGACCTCAATTGGTCCAAGAGGCTACGGTAAAAGTACAGCTGATTAGGCAGCGCCTTCTTACAGCTCAGAGCAGACAAAAGTCTTATGCAGATCACTGATGTCGTCCGTTGGAATTTTTGGTTGGAGACCACGTGTTCCTTCGTGTTTCCCCACGGAGGGGACATAAGCGATTTGGAAGGGGGTCTAAGTTATCTCCTAGATACATAGGCCCATTTCAGATATTGAGTAGGGTTGGATCTATTGCATATAGGTTGGCATTACCTCCCAGTTTGAGTCGGATGCATAATGTCTTCTATGTATCCCAGTTGCGGGCATATCATCCAGATCCCACACATGTGTTGGACTGGAGTACTCTGTATATTGAGGAGCATTTGAGGGTTGTCGAGGCACCTATACGCATTTTGGATAGGCGCGAGAAGCAGCGACGAGGAAAGACTATTCCGTTGGTTCGGGTGCTGTGGAAACACCGAGGTATGGAGGAAGAGACTTGGGAATGTGAGGCTGAAATGCGTGCTCACTACCTTGATCTGTTCGAGGACGAAGAACCCTAAAGGAGGGGAGGAAGGCAAGCAAAAACTAATCAAGTACTATTGATTATTTCTTTTGCTATTGTATATTCTGTTCATTGGTTGTGGTCGTTTCTTTTCAATCCCAATTTTCTTTTCAAGGACGAAAAGTCTTTAAGGGGGAGAGGATGTAAGGACTCATATTTGAGGGGTTCTTGCAGTTAGCCTTAAGTAAGAGACCTTGTCTTAGAGAATGAACATCAAAACAGTGATATGCTAATCGAATGGAGAATTTTGACTATACTTGGGCTCAAGTTGGAGTTCGAGGCCCTGAGGGGTATTTTGGGAATTTCACATATCGTAAATAATATTTATCTGAGGGATTTATTTTAAATATTTCTTGGGCTTAATGAATTGGGCTATTGAGCTTAAGAGATGGGTTAGAAAACCTTGGCCTTTGGGCTTAGAGATGCTGGGCTTTAGATTAATCAAAACTACGTCGTTTTGATGTAGGGATTCACTTAATCAAAACAACGTCGTTTTGATTATGTGGGAAAATATATAAAGAAAAAGGGCTTGGAAATTAGGGGATTTTCTAATTCCAAAACCCTAGCAGCCGTCACCCCTAGAGAGAGAGAGAGACGCGACCAGAGAGAGGGAGAGACGGCCAGAGAGAGGGAGAGACGGCCAGAGAGGGAGGGAGGCGATCCAAGGCCGACGATCTAAGGTTCCTGCTGACGATGGGAGACCAGAGGCGTTGAGGTAGCTAGGATACAACGATCTGTTGTATTCCCAAATTCTTGAGGTAGGGATTCATTGTTAACCCTTGTACCTCCTCCAAATTCTGGAATTTCATGTTGTGATTCTTCTCTCAACCCCAATTCTGAATGAGATGATTAATACATATATAAACATGTAGATGCATGTGGGATTAATATGAGATTTCTAATATATATAACTGAAAATAATTGTGTTGGATGCCCTGGATTTGTCTAGATGGGTCGTTTGGCATGAGTATTCTGACTGGAATTGAAAGTAGGCTGTGTATCCAACCTTTAAAACCTGATAACTCACAAACAAAAAGGAATTTGAGAAGGATTCTTTAGAGAGGAGTCTTTAGAATAACAAAACAAAGAAAACTGTGCAAAAACATAGCTGCACGCCATTTTACACGCCATATCCCCAATTGGCGTGCAGGTCCAAATGCCCTGAAAATTTACCCCAAGCTTCCTTGCATCATGTAGAAGGCTGGTATGCAGTAATATGCTTGCATGCCAATTGGTGCAACTGACGTTCAAGGCCTTTGGCTTTGAAACTTCTGTGGAAGGTAGAGGACATCATTCTGAGAAACTTTAGTTTTGCACGCCAATTAATTTGAGGCCATCTACTTGGTCAAAATAAAACTCCAAAACCTGACAAAACAGCCTAAAATCGCATGTATATGCAAATTGCATCTTCCTAGGGGTTAGAGCAAATATAAATGAATTATGATATAATAAGGCTCAAATCATGTTCTTAAACGCCCCTAAATACGCAATAGAATAACGGCATAAATGCACGTTATCAAGTGTACTGTTGAGTTATTTTGTTATGCCTGAGTTGTGCTTGCTAAGCTATATTAACATGTTTGTATTGAGATATATTGTTAAGTACCTTGTACTGAGTTGGGATGTACACTGGAGTTGCATTACTGAGATATACTTGCACTTGAGCTGTGTTTACTAAGATGTACTCTGATGTACTTGCTGAGATGCTGTGAATTTGTGATTGAGTTTGAGTACCCAAATGCATGTGGGTTGAACTGAGTTATGGGCCAGGCACAATTACTGGACCCTTTGAGATTTGGCCAGGGCTGCGGTCCTGAGTCTCGGTGTAGCACTCACGATGGTGGGCTAAGTCTGCACCCATTCCTGAGGGTAGGTATGGCGTCCGAGGAGGTGATGGCCATATCTGACTCGGGTGGAAAATGTTGCATTGGTGACCATGCAACATTCACCTGGATGTGGTATGTCATGTCGTCGTGGTGGCGGGGTGTCCTTTGCCCTCCAGTGTGGGCTCAGGTAAATGGTGTGTTACTGGGTGATGTGTGCTGCTTAGCTTTAGGCACTACATGAGCACAAGCATACACTTATCATGCATATTGTAGAGTGTGACGGGTCTGGGGAGACTTGAACCCTACTGAGCTATGGTTTGCTCACCCCTCCTATAAAATGTTCTTTTGCAGGGTCTAGCAGGCGGTAGGTCAAAGAGCTGTGGTGGTAGGCTACTGAGGCTGAAGAATTATTATTATTTTTATTGCTTTTGTGGACCGATGTTTTATGGTTTGGATTGTTTATAAACTATATATATTGTGGTTTGATGGGAGTTTTTCCCAGTTGAGTCGTAACAAACTTGGAACTCTTCTTGAGTCGTAATATAGATTGAGATATGTTTATTGTTTAATCTATGTTTGTGTGCATGTTTTGGGATCAGAAGCATGCACCGTGGCATGTTAGCCTGGTTGTACAGGTTTGGGATAGCACCCGTGACATAAGTCCTTTGTAGGTGCTTGTACCAACCCCTTGACCCTTCGGGTGCGGGTATGGGCAGTTACTCCTCATTTCCAAGTGAGAGGAAATTGGGGCGTGACCACAGTCAAAATGCTCACATCGACGACTACACTACCGTCTAGATAGTTACATTCCCATAGAATGGCTATCTCTCAAAACTACCCAAATACGAGTCTTTACAGTTCTTCAGCAATCGGAACAAGAAGGTGCCCCAGTCCATTAGGAGACCCTCAAATATGTTGTACATGGCCAAGAGGAGGTCATAAGGAATGGAGTCGAGAACGGAGGTGCGAGCCAGAAGACAGCGACTTAGAATGGTCGCCATACACCGGTAGCAACCTTGGAAGGACTTCACCTTGTATTCCTTGCCCTTGTAAGTGCAGCCCATGAAAGCTGCCATAGATTCTTGGTCCGGGCGCTGAGGTTCACCAGGTGGTAGGTTAAGAGCGGCACGGAGGACGGCGGGAGTGATTACGATGGATTCACCCCAAACATGGGAAAGGATGGAATCGGTGGTGCAGCGGATGCGCTGGTAGTACTCAGTATTGTCGTCGATGAGAAGAGTGACCGGATTGGAAACCAGATTCAAAATGTGGGAGGCTTCTAGAAGGGGGCGTAGGTCTAGAAACCAAGGCAGAGGATCAGAAATTATAGGTCAATCGACCAGATGGCTGGGATTAACGCCAGAAAGGGAGAGCTTGGGTGCGATTTTGATTAAGAGGAGAGGGACAAGGAAGGTAGGTCTTAGAGATTGGAAGAGCGAAGAGGATTTAGGGCTTTGGAAATGTGGACTCGTGCTGCGTGTGAGGATCCAATATATATAAGACCGAGTCCGTGGTTGCTAGCGAATCTAGGGATTAAGCGAGAGGAATAGTGATCCGCCTGACAAGCTGATGTCATTTATCTTCATATGTGAGCACCTCCAAAGTGACATGGAGGCTGCAGAATCAAGTATTTATGACAGTTCTATGCCTTCTTTTGGAAATTGCTTGTCTTAAGACTTGCATTTGAAATAGGCCATCATTATTCCTCCTCAAAAACACACGATGAGGCTTGAGTGTTTCAAGAGTCCAGAGGAAATGAACCGACAATCATCCGAATGAAAAATAATCCGCAGAAGAATATCTGAATGATCAACAGAGTGTGTTCGTAGAAACAAAGTGTGGTAAGAGAGAAAATGATTCCTTTGCTGTCTTTAAGTCGAAGAAGGACAAAGTACCATAACACTTCATATTCGAGACTTTAGACAAGATATTTCGGTGAGTTGGGAAAGTGAATCGGAACCTGTAGCTGCACAAAGATAAACTAAAAGGAACATAGAGCTTTTACAGGTTGGGATTAGGACGGAGGTAAACAGTTATTGAAAAATTAGTGTAATCCGAACTAATGAAAAGGCAGAACTCATGCAAGTAAAATGAATGCTAGACACATACGAACGAATGATTGAATCAACATTACTGAAAAATAAGCATATGTCAGATTAGAGACACATAAGTTCACATTGATCAATATAGTGAAACCGTCATGCTGAACATTGTAGCCAAGATAAATGAACTATATATGGGTTACTCTGATTGAGATTCATAAGTGAGAATAGAAGAAGGAACACATGACAGATGCTATCAATTGATTACCCGATCAAGATGCACAGTTGAAGAAATAAAAACATCCAAACATGCCACAAATCTGATTCAACAATGCATGTCCAGTCAGATCCGAAAGTGAGAAGTGAGAGGGAGGAGCATCCGAGACATATTAGGGGATTATTACTAAAATAATAGATAAAGCTTTTGCTCCCCCAAAGATCGTGCGATCCTCTAAGTGATGAACTCCCCCTCAGATAGACAGTCGGGAAAGAGGCCACGCGACATATAAGGGAGGGTATTACTTGAGTAATTAATAAGCATTTTCTCCCCTTTAGATCTTGCAATCCTCTCGATAGACATTTCCAGCTAAAAGATTTAGATTTTGAGTATAATGTTGTCTATCCTTTCGGAAACTTCACTTCAGAAGCTAATCAGACTGCCACTGTGATTTCATCCACCAGCATTCCAAACTAACCCATTTCATTTCTTTAACTAGACATGTTAATAGTGTAATCAATATGAAATAGCATCGGACATGAGGTGTTACATGAAAATATGAATCATGAAATCCAAAGAAGAATATACGCATATAATGTTAATTATGTCAGCTGAACAACTTCAGTCGGGAAACACAAGCATCCTCCCATCATGAAGATATGAGAAAATTATCAGAAACATGACGCAAATCAGTAGTAAACGTGATCAGCATGAAATACAGTAAGTGTTTTACGCCCACTTAGAACCACAATGCATGTTCTGAAACAGATGTTGTTGGATACATAAATAAGAACCTATGCAGTAAGATCAAGCATACCTAGTTTTAAGAGAAGTTCAGAAAATCTTGCATCAGGTAGGGGCTTGGTAAGTATGTCTGTGAGTTGATCACCTGTAGCAACATGTTCAAGTGAAATGTTCTTTTTGACAACATGATCTCGAATAAAGTGATACCTAACTTCAATGTGTTTTGTTTTCAAGTGCATAATAGGGTAGTTGCTAATAGCAATTGTACTCGTGTTATCACAGTATAATGGAACAGATGTCATGTTAAAGCCATAGTCAGTAAGCTAACTTTGCATCTAGAGAAGCTGTGCGCAGCAACTCGTAGCAGCTATATATTCCACCTCAGCAGTAGAGGTTGATACGAAATTCTGTTTCTTATTGAACCATGAAATCAATTAGTTTCCTAAGAACTGACAAGTACCACTAGTGCTCTTTCTTTTGATGCAACACTTGGCAAAATCAGCATCTGTAATGACCCGTGTTTTGGGAAGAACAAGCTGGAACGAAGATGAATAGTACCTTGGGCGAACGCTTGGGTCGAAAGGTGGAAGACCCGAAGATTTGTGTCATAGGGTCGAAGACTGAGGGTGCCGAAGGTCTGAGGGTCGAAGTTCGAAGGCATGAGGGTTGAAGGTTTGATCTTCGAGACAGATCTTCGAGGCCGCGTTTCCAGTGATCTTCAAGGCTCCGAAGCGGTGATCTTCGAGGCAGTGTTCTATGAGTCTTCAAGGGAGTGTTTCATTTATCAAAGCTACATCATTTTGATGGTGTGTTTCACTTATCAAAACTACGTCATTTTGATGGTGTGTTTCATTTATCAAAACTACGTCATTTTGATGGTGGGATTTCATTTATCAAAACTACGTCATTTTGATGGTGGGATTTTATTTATCAAAACTACGTCGTTTTGATAAGTGAGGTCTATATAAAGAGCAGCTCTCTTTGTTTTAGGTTTAGGATTTTTGTTGTTAGACGTCGCAAGAGAGAGAGAGAGAGAGAGAGGGGGGTAAAAAGAGAGGGTTCTTGAGCGTTGCTGCTGGGGTGACTCGCGTGGGTGGACGGCGTCTAACGTGGGAGCAAGAGCAAGGAGGATCTTCCTGAGGTAGGGGGTTCTGTTCTTCCTTGAACCTATCCCAGGGTTTTGGCCTTCTGATAGGCAGTCTATTGTATATTCTGTGTGTGTGTGTGTATATATATATATATATATATATATATATATATAAATCCATATAGGTGTGATCTCCTATATGGATGTTGGCCTTCAATGGCGTATTTGCTTGGATATTTGTATATATGCCCATGAGGCTGGGGATTACGCATGCTAGGTGTTTGTTTTTATGCATGTGTGGCTGAGTTTGTGAACCTGTGAATGTGTGCACGCTATGTGTTCGATGTTCTGCCTGTGAGACTATGCAAATCAAGTGTTTGATATTATGCCTGTGAGGGCACACATGTTATGTGTTTGATAATATGTCTGTGTGACTATGCACGTTATGTGTTTGAGGTTATGCCTATGTGGCAGAAATGTATGTTATGTGTTTGATTGTATGATTGTTAGCCTGAGAGGCTGTGGGAATTGTTCGCCTGAGAGGCGGTTAAACTATTTGCCTGAGAGGCGGTTAAACATTTGCCCGAGAGGCAATTAAACATTTGCCTAAGAGGCGGTTAAATTGTTAGCCTGGAAAGCTGTGAAATTGGTAGCCTGTGAGGCTGTGGAGCCAGTGTGGCTGGGGCTGTGATTGCGCCCATTTGAGTGGTGTGCTTTACTTGTAATTACTACTGCCACAACACTGCACTAGTACATGTTCTCATGTAGTGGTTAGGTGCATGGGATGGGTTGGGGATATTTAATCCCTACTGAGCTGTGGTTGCTCACCCCTCCTATTATATTATGTTTTTCTCAGGGACCTATAGGCGTTAGGTGGGAACACCAAGGTGGACAATAGTTCTATTTGTGGTTTTGATTTATGTTATTTGTATTACTTTTGGGAGGCTTTGTACCCTAGTGGGGAGATATTGTAAAGTGGGTTTTATTATAATAAAGGCATGTGGATTTGTAAACGTTTATCCTGATTTGAATTTAATAAATTTATGATTTTGTCTTTCTGAATATCAGCCGTGTAGTGTATGATGTCCTGTGTGAGTATTGTATCCTACCCCCTTCTCCACCGCGTGGGTAAAGGGGGAGTCATGAACCAGTTTCCTCGGGTTGGAAATTCGGGGCGTGACAGCATCTGAATATCTGGATAAAGAGAAGTTGGACTCCTTTGGATACCAGAGTCCCAAATTCACTGTCCCTTTGAGATACCGCAATATCCGTTTTGCATGAAGCATGTGTGACTCTTTGGGATCCGCCTGATTTCTTGAACAAATGCAAGTTGCAAACATTATGTCCGGGCAACTTGCTGTAAAGTACACCAATGATCCAATCATACCTCTGTATTCAGTCACATTTACTGATTTTCCATTAGTATCAGGATCTAACTTTGCACTGACTGCATGGGAGTCTTTACGGAAGATGAGGTGTCCATACCGAACTTCTTGATTAAATCCCATGTGTACTTGGCTTGGTTTATGAAGATTCCATCCTTCATTTGTTTAACCTCTATTCCAAGGAAGTACGTTAACTCTCCCATCATACTCATTTCAAATTTGCCAGTCATCAACTTCGTAAACTCTTCACAAAGCTTTGGATTTGATGATCCGAAAATGATGTGTCATCCACATAGATTTGTACGATTAGAGAATGATCTTTCTCTTTTCGTAGAAATAGTGTGGTGTCTATCTTCCCTTTTCTGAAATTATGTTCGAGCAAGAATTCTCACAGTGTGTCATACCAGGCTCTTGGAGCTTGCTTCAATCTGTACAAGGCTTTCTGAAGTTTATATACCATATGTTTAGCCTTGTGTTCAACAAAGCCTGGAGGTTGTTCAACATAAACCTCCTCTTGAAGATCTCTATTAAGAAATGTGCTCTTAACGTCCATTTGATAAACCTTGAACTTTTCATATGATGCATACGCTAGGAACATTCGGATTGCCTCAAGTCTAGCTACTGGAGCAAAGGTCTCATCATAGTCAATGCCTTCTTCTTGACGGTATCCTCTGGCTACTAGTCTAGCTTTGTTCCGGATTACTATTCCATCAGTATCTAATTTATTCCAGAACACCCATTTAACTCCAATAACTTGTTGCGACCTCGACCTTGGTACTAAAGTCCACACTTCATTCCTCTTGAACTGATTAAGCTCTTCTTGCATAGCGTCTATCCAGTTTGAATCCTGAAGGGCTTCATCCACCACCTTAGGCTCCATCTGTGATAGAAAACACGAGTAGAGGCACAGATTGGAAGTGGTTGCCCTCGTTCTTACTCCAACAGTAGGATCACCAATCACTTGATCTGATGGGTGGTTCCGAGTCCACCTATAGTTCTGTGCAAGTGGTGGAGAGTAGTTAATGATTTGTAGCTCAGCCAGATCGGGTGGATCTTGTACATCGGCTGGTTGAGCTTCTTCCGGGCCAACTGTATCCGTAAGATGAACAGTTCTGGAAGAACTTGGAGGTTCTTCAGCACTATGAGTTTCAGTATTAACTGGTCCGCACGGACTTGAAGGTTCTCCGGTGTAATGAATATTTGTAACATTTTTTTCGGAGTTATGTGGAAATCCTGAGTCTGAGTCTTCTGAAGCATCATCAGTAGCATTTCTTGTTGCTTCATGTCACGGACCGAGGCTTATCCTAGCATACTTAGGTTATTTTGGGGTATTTCCCCCTTGTAAAGTGTTGTAACTTAGCTTATAGAGTAAGTTGTAGAGATTTTAGATTTCGATCATATATGATGTCTCCTGGTGACATAGCCAGAAAAGTGTTAACATATATATGTAGGGGAGTGATGTTGTAAGGCTTTCAAGCAATCAATACAATCGTTTGTTGCCTTCGTTTAATCATTTTTTCCGCTAAGCGCTTCCCTACACAATTGCTTTACAACGGATTGATGAGTTCCAATCCAAATGTGACGAGTTAGGCCGACCTAGCGTTCCTTCGTATGGGTGGGAACTAGGTGCCGCACAGGTTAAGCTACTATAAAGGCTGACCCTGTGACAAGTGGTATCAGAGCACGGTTGGTGCTAAAGTTCGATGGAACAATCGAAAACTTTGAGACGGTGTAAAAATGACAAACGGAGGATCCATTGTCATTAGTGCTGGTGGGCACGAAGGCCGCGAGAAGGAACAAACCGCTAAGGAACAGCGGAGAGACAAGTCCATTTCAAGGGAAACATGTCCGCTGGAGAGTTGGCTAGCCAAAGTGGAGTTGGCGTTAACCGACTAGATGGAGTTGATCAAGGAGCACTTTGGAAGCATCGAAAGGCTGGACTCAGAGGGTGAGGAATGCTATGGAAGGATGCAAGGACTTCTCAACTCCGTCATGGATGACATGAATTCTCGATTCGAGGGCTTAAAGGGTTCTCTCATGTCCCAAATCCTGGCGATGCAAGAGGAAATCAAAGAGATCAAGGCGGATTGGTCTCTATGCAAGATGGCAGTCACCCAAGGTGGCGTTGGCGGCCATTCCAACTCCAAAATCGATGTGCCAAATCCTAAGACCTATGCTGGGTGAAGGAATGCGAGGGAGTTAGACAACTTCCTCTGGACCTTGGAGCAGTACTTCGACGCCTTGAACATTGTCGACGAGGCAAAGAAGGTGAAGAACGCTCCACTATACTTAGTCGATTCGGCTATGGTGTGGTGGAGGCGATGATATGCCAACAAGGAGTGTGGCCTTTGCATTATCAATAATTGGGCGGATTTCAAGCAGGAGATCAAGGCCTAGTTCTATCCCCAGAACACGGAAGATGAGTCTCGGGCGAAACTTCGGCGCCTTACCCACAAAGGCACGGTGTGAGAGTACGTCCTCGAATTTTCAGAGCTTATATTGGAGATTCCGGATATGTCCACGAAGGATTCACTATTTTCCTTCATGGACAGATTGCAATAATGGGCGAAGTTGGAGCTGCAGCGGAGGAATGTACAGGACCTGGCGTCAGCCATGGTGGTGGCCGAATCTCTCATCGAATACAAGAAACCGAAGAAGACCACCAATTTTTCATCGACTTCCAAGGCGAACAGGTTCCACAAGGAGAAATGTGGGGGAGACAACCGAAGTGAAGGAAAAGGGAGACCCTTCCAACCATCTAAGGACTTTTTCCCAAAACATTTCATGAATAGTTCCAAGGATGGGGAGAACCAAGGATCTCTTGTTTCCTTTGTGAAGGCCCTCACAAGGCGTTCGAGTGCCCAAAGCGCTCTAAGCTTTCCGCAATGATCAACGAAGACGAAGACAGAGATGCGAGGGATCCAAGACTTGGTTCCTTGCAACTCCTCAATGCAATCAAGGCGAAGGTGGAGGTGCCACCATCCGGACGACAGAAGGGGCGCACGTATGTGCTCGCTAAGGCTAACAACCTTAAAACTAAAGCCTTGGTGGACACGGGTGCAACCAACAACTTCATAAAGGTGGAAGAAGCTCATAGACTGGGGATAGTCTACAAGGAAGAGAAGGGCTGAATGAAGACGGTGAACTCCAGTGCCAGTCTAATCAATGGCGTGGCTCGAGGTGTTGAGCTAAGTATCGGCGAGTGGAGAGGCAAGGTGAATCTCTCCATGGTGTCAATGGACGACTATCCCATGGTGCTGGGGATGGAGTTCGTTGACCAAGTGCGGGCAATTCCAATTCCAAGCACCAACACAATGTGCATCATGGACAAGGGAAAAACGTGCATGGTGAAGGTAATGAGGGAGGAAGAGCTCAAGGCGAAGTCTCTTTCGGCGCTCCAACTGTCCAAAGGAGTTAGGCGACAAGAGCCAACCTTCATTGCCATGGTAAAGGAAGAATGCCCAAGTGTTGGGGAAGAGCCTCCAACCGAAGTGAAGACGGTCCTTGAAGAGTTTGGGGACGTTATGCCACCCGAACTCCCCAAACAACTTCCACCGAAGCGGGAGGTGGACCACAAGATTGAGCTAGAGGCCGGTGCAAGGCCTACTGCTGTGGTGCCCTATCGAATGGCACCACTGGAGTTAGAGGAACTTCAAAAACAATTGAAAGACTTGTTGGATGCCGGGTTCATTCGGCCATCCAAAGCACCATTTGGATCACCGGTGTTGTTCCAAAAGAAGCACGATGGGTTGATGCAGCAGGGCGCTAAACAAGATTACGGTGAAGGACAGCTACCCCATCCCACTCATATCCGACTTGTTTGATCAACTTGGTGCTGCGAGATGGTTCTCAAAGCTAGACTTGCGGTTGGGATATTCGCAAGTGCGGATAGCCGAAGGTGATGAGGCAAAGTAATCGTGCGTCACAAGATATGGCTCTTACGAGTTCTTGGTGATGCTCTTTGGCCTCACAAATGCCCCTGCCACATTCTGTACGTTGATGAACCGGATCTTCCAACCATACTTGGATAGATTTGTCGTGGTGTACCTTGATGACATTGTCGTCTACAGCAAAACCTTGGAGGAGCACAAGGCACACTTACGGCGGGTTTTCCAAATCTTAAGGGAGAACCAACTTTTTGTGAAGAAGGAGAAATGTGACTTTGCAAAGAAGGAGGTACCCTTCTTGGGTCACATTATTGGCGGCGGCCAGTTAATGATGGATAACAAGAAAGTGTTAGCCATCAAGGAATGGGAGACGCCCAAGAAAGTCCCTGAGATGCGTTCCTTCCTTGGCTTGGTTAACTACTATAGAAGATTCATCCGCGGCTATTCCCACATTGCCGCACCCTTGATGGAACTATTAAAGAAGAATAAGACTTGGGTGTGGGATGTTGCTTGCCGAGAGGCATTTGAGAAGTTGAAGCAAGCGGTGACAAATGGACCAGTGATGGCCTTGCCGGACCATACGAAACCTTATGAAGTTCACACCGATGCTTCTGACTTTGCCATCGGTGGAGTTCTTATGCAGGAGGGGCATCCTGTAGCATATGAAAGCCGGAAACTCAATGGCACCGAACGGAGGTACGCGGTGCATGAAAATGAGATGACGGCAGTTATGCATTGCCTTCGGGTGTGGAGGCATTATTTATTAGGGTCCAAGTTCATGGTGAAGACGGACAACATTGCTACGAGTTATTTCCTAACTCAAAGGAACTTAACTCCGAAGCAAGCACGGTGGCAAGGACTCCTAGCGGAATTTGACTTTGTGCTCGAGTACAAACCGGGCACAAATAATGTGGTGGCTGATGCACTAAGTCGGAAGGCGGAACTTGCAGCCATTAGCCAACCACAATTCCCCCTGGTAGACAAATTGAAGGAAGGAATGGAGCATCATCCATTAGCCAAGTCCTTGGTAGAATGCGTCAAGGCAGGAAAGACGCGGCGGTTTTGGCTAAGGGATAACTTGCTCCATACTCGAGGAGAACGGGTGTACGTTCCTAAATGGGGAAGTTTGAGGAGAGACATCCTCAAAGAATGTCACGAGTGGCGGTGGGCTGGCCATCCCGGAGTCGATCGTACGTTGGCATTGGTGGAACGGAGCTACTACTGGCCTCAACTTTACGAGGACGTCCAAGTGTACGTGAGGACTTGTCTTGTGTGCCAACAAGACAAGATAGAGAATTAGCAATCGGTGGGATTATTAGAATCTTTGCCTACTCCGGAAAGACCTTGGGAAAGTGTTTCGATGGACTTCATTGTTTGACTCCCAAGATCCGAAGGATGCGATACGATCATTATGGTGGTCGACCGATTCTCTAAGTATGGAGTTTTTATTCTAGCTCCGAAGGACTTCACGGCAGACGACACGGCCCGACTATTCTTCAAGTATGTGGTGAAGTATTGGGGCATTCCAAACAAAATCGTGAGCGATCTGGACTCACGATTTACTGGGCGGTTTTGGACCGAGCTGTTCCGGATAATGGGTTCGGACTTAAACTTTTCAACAAGTTTCTACCCACAAACAGATGCCCAAACTGAGCATGTCAATAGCTTACTGGAGCTGTATCTGAGGCACTACGTGAGCGTCAATCAAAGAGATTGGGCCAAGTTGCTGGACATAGCCCAATTCTCATATAACTTGCAGAAGAGCGAGTCCACGAATGAGAGCCTGTTCGAACTTGCAACTGGGCAGCAACCATTGACGCCCACTTCCATCACTCGGGGGTACACTGGAAAGAGCCCTGCGGCGTTCAAGTTTGCAAAAGGATGGCATGAACAGACGGATCTGGCCAGGGCATACTTGCACAAGGCGGCGAAGAAGATGAAGAAGTGGGCGGATCAACAAAGGAGGCCCTTGGAGTTTCAAGAAGGAGACATGGTGATGCTCAAACTCCTTCTGCACCAAACCAAAGCACTTAGACAATTGCATAAGGGTTTGGTGCGCCACTATGAGGGGCCTTTCAAAGTATTTAAGAGAGTTGGGAAGGTCTCATACAAACTGGACCTCCCGACTAGCTTACAAAGGCATCCGCTGTTCCACGTTAGTTTGCTCAAGCCTTACCATGAAGACTTAGAAGATACGAGCGGACAGCGGGCGGTGCGGACACCAACAGCATTAACAGGCAAGACCTACACCAAAGAGATTGAGAAAATCCACTCTTGTAGAGTCGTGCCAAAAAGGGGCGTAGATCCAAGCCGGGTGGAGTACTATGTCCAATGGAAGAATAGGCCAGTTGAAGAGGCAAGTTGGGAGAAGGAAGAGGATCTAGGGCAATTCTCCAAAGAGATTGAAGAGTACCGGGAAGAGACCGAACGCTACATCCAGCAGTTCGACAGGTTCGAGGAAACCGAAGACGCAACGAGGACGCTACGAAATCGGGAGGGGGAGAATGTCACGGACCGAGGCTTATCCTAGCATACTTAGGTTATTTTGGGGTATTCCCCCTTGTAAAGTGTTGTAACTTAGCTTATAGAGTAAGTTGTACAGATTTTAGATTTCGATCATATATGATGTCTCCTGGTGAGATAGCCAGAAAAGTGTTAACATCTATATGTAGGGGAGTGATGTTGTAAAGCTTTCAAGTAATCAATACAATCTTTTGTTGCCTTCGTTCAATCGTTTTTCCGCTAAGCGCTTTCCTACATAATTGCTTTACAACGGATCGATGGGTTCCGATCCAAATGCAACGAGTTAGGCTGACCTAGCGTTCCTTCGTACGGGTGGGAAATAGGTGCCGCATGGGTTAAGCTGCTATAAAGGCTGACCCCGTGACATTCACTAGTATTAGGTGATTCACCAGTATTAGTTGATTCTACGAGTTTTCGACTTTAAGGCTACGACCCTTCAGCTGTAACTCTCTACCTTTATGATGTTCGAGTTTGTGATATGTCTGACAGTTTCTTTAACATACCTGTATCCCTTGAGTCTATGACTCTACGAGCCTTGAGTCTACGACTCTTCGACTCTCAAGTTACAGTTTCATTTAAGTTGGTCAGTCTTTTTGGCTTCGACTCTTCGACCTTCGACCTACGAGTCTGCGAGTCTTGTTTTCTTAACCGTGTTATAAGGCTGCGACTCTACGACCCTTGAGTCTACGAGTCTAGCGGTACTTTAAGTTCTGTTAAGTTCTATAGGCTTCGAGTCTTTGAGTTATTTAAGTTTGGTTACTGTTCTTTTGGAATTCTTCGGCCCTACGAGTCTCTGAATTGAATCGTTGCTTACAGTAACGCTCTCTTTTTCGTACTGTGACTCAACGACCTTCGACCCTGGATCTACGAGTCGCAATGTGTTTTGTCACAATATGCTTCGAGTCTCCAGACCCTACGAGTCTACAAGCCTCTCGCCAATATGTCTTGTGACAGTTTTACTTCTACGAACTACGACTCTTCGACCCTACAACCTTCAGATCTTCGAGTCTCCAGACTTAGACTATATGTTGGCAGCTTCATCAAATCCTATATTTCCAACAATCTCCCCCTATTTAATGTAAGCTGATAACGGTTGAAAAACATGAAGTCTAAGGCTACGAGTTTGATGGGCAGTTTTAAGTTAACAGAATATATCTTTGCATATGAAAAATTTGGTGGAGATCAAAATTACAAAAAGGTACACTCCTCTCCCCAGTAGGGATGAAGTTGCGTTAGCTGCCTCCTGTCAAAGATAAGTCCCCCTACGACGGCCTTTGCTCCCCCTGAGATATACTCCCCCTTTCTGGGGTGAGGAACAAGCACCAGAACACAAATCACATGGGAGCAATGAAATAAATCACAGAACAGCAGGCAGCCGAGCAAAGACATACACAAAAAGTAACTGAGATAAAGGAAGTACACAGAAAACACAGAAAGAAGAAAGCGGAAGAGCAGTGTACAATTAAGTAGAGTACAAGACAGTTATGGTTTAAAGTCAAAATATTCTACACTTTGGGTAAACAGAAAAACAACTGTTTGCTCACGCAGGAGTTGAGCAGTGGTCAGATCTAGCGAGGCATTTAAACCCTTCAGTGCTTACTCTGTTGAGGGATTCCAGTTCAGTCTTGACCCTTTCTAACTCAAAGTCAAAAAGTTCAACTTCATTTCTGAGCTTTTCCATTCCCTCCACTGCAGAAAATCGTCCCTCGACTGCTTGAATGGTAGGTGTGAAATTTAACAGTCCAGACGTGGTCAGTTTTTCTAATACCTTATCAGCAATATAGTCCACTTCCTCAGCAGTCAAGGAGTGCAAGTGAGAGGTGGAAGCCAATAGAATAGCTGATGGGATGAGGGAGGTTAAGTCCTCACTCCTCTGAGTGACCACTTGATGAGTCTCTGGTTCAAGTGGGGTGGTCATCTCAGCCACCTTTATATACTCAAAAGTAGGTGGTACTTCCTCTGCATCACAGTCACTTTTGGCTTCAACAGTAGGTGCCTCCTCCTCTTCCTCAGCATTCTTAGCCATCTCGGCACCATGGGGAGTTAATATGTTAGGAGTTTCGCCCATGATAGGAGATGGGGCAACCATCGAGACAGCTTCCACTGGGTCTCTCCTCACAAGACCCTGCTCTACCAACCAACTGATTAGATGGTATCTATCTACCATCTTCTTGCCAAAGGCTATCCATGCCTTCCTCAACTCAGTGGGGGTCATGTGAGCTTTGGCATACTCAACATAAAAGTCCTCTAGCTCAGACTCTCCAAGAGAACTTAGCAGAACAGGTAATGTACCCCTAACTTCTGGGGTTTCTAGTACAGGTGACTGCCCTCCAGCTGTAGGCTCTCTTATCTCTGCATTATCATTGGGCCTATCAACAGGTTGAGCTTCCTCTGGTGTAGGTTTAGTGGGGAGACAAGTTCGGACAATGTTCTCCACCACATTAGCTATATGGACCGTTGCAACAAATGCAGAGGATGCTCGAGAAGTCTGAGGACCAGGTGCTGCTCGACTTGGTCTAGGAGCTAGGGCTCTTACAGAACTTGCAATGTCCTCAGCGAGGCTTCTCATACTCGACCCAGACCGTTTCATAGGCTTGATCTCCAGCCTGCCATCCTCGTATATGCTCTTGAAAATAAACTTGGTAGGCAATTTCGCTGTGGGTCGGTGATTGAATACCTCAGGGTGAAGGAATCTTAGGATTTTGGTGAGAACCAGTACACAGTGTCCCTTCTTGCTCTTGATCATGTTATGTAATTGAATTCCCCAGTCTATTTTTCTTCCTTGTAGTACACCACACATGATCTTCATCTGCTCATGGCTTGCAGAGTCATGAGCAATCTTCTTACACATTAGGCACTGTCTGGTGACTATTAGAGTCGCCAATGCCTGATCGGAGAACCCAATTTTCAGGGCTCCCCGACCTTGCTTTCCAGGGTTGGAATACCCTAGAAATGACTTACACTCTTCTCTAGATAGACTGGGAAGAGGTTCAAAGTTACCTTTAGGAAGTGGAAGTGCATTTCGGAGCGTTTCGGCCGAGACTCGAATCTCCACTCCTTGTATTGTTCCTACCAGGTCGTCTCCAGAGATCGCCAAAGTCTCGTGAAACTCCGAGACGTCTTCCACCAGTACTTCATCCATCCCTGTACATACAGATGCAATTCCATATTCATCGAAATGATTTCTGAACTTGCCCAACCAGCTAACCTTCGTGTCGCCTATGGTTTCCCAGTCGACTACGAAGCCCAGGACGATGTCTCTGTCACGCCCCGGTTTTCCAACCTGAGGAGACCGGAACGTGACCCTCCCTTTACCCGGGTTTGGATAAAGGGGTAGGATACAACATACACTTCACATTTTATTTTCAGAGACCAAAATCACATAATTATTAAATTCAAACCACATGCCTTTATTATGTTTCAAACTTCATTATAAAATCTCCCCGTTGGGGTTACAAGGCCTCAACGAAATTACATAACACAAATTACATAACATAAAACAAAGCCACAAAATGGAACTCCTCCACCTAGGTGTTCCCACCTAACGCCTGTAGGTTCCTACAAGAAAACACACCACAGTAGGAGGGGTGAGCAACCACAGCTCAGTAGGGATCATGTCTCCCTAACCCATCCCATGCTCCTAGCATCTACATGACATGTGTACGAGTGCGGTGTCGTGATACATTCCAACAGATATAATAACAAACCACCAGCAAATACAATCATTCTACATTCACACAGGCTAACACTTTAACCACAAGTGATTTAACCGCCTCTTCAGGCCAATGACTCCCTACCTTGTATGTTCTCCTGCTCCCGCTTCCACGCAAGACTCCGACCACCCCCGCAAGACGCTCCGGCAGCCACCAGAAGCTCTCCTTCCCTCTCTCTCTCTCTCTCTCTCTCTCTCTCCGACGGCTGGTGGAGCAACAAACCCTAAACCTAAAACAGAGGGGCTTCTCCTCCTTATATAGACAACACAACATCAAAACGACGTAGTTTTGATTAAGTGAATCCCAGCATCAAAACGACGTAGTTTTCATGGAACAAGCTATGACCTTCCCACATCAATACACACCAAAATGTTCACAATTCCAACATGGTCCTTTGGGAAAAGATGATTAGAATGACAAAAGCAAGGTAACCATGCAAAAACATGCCTGCACGCCAATTTGAACGCCAATTCCCCAACTGGCGTGCAGCTCCAAATGCACTCAAACTTCACCCCAAGTCTCCTTGCATCTTGTAGAGGTCTGAAAAGCAAAAATATGCTTGCACGTGAAATGGGTGAATTCACGTGCAACTCCAAATGCCCTGAAATTTCTGTGGTTGATAGAGGACCTTATTCTAAGAAACTTTTGTTCTTGCACGCCAATTGTTTGAGGCCATCTACTATACCAAAAGTGAGCTCCAAAATCTGCCAAAACAGCTTAATACCGCATGTATATGTATAACATCTTCCTAGGGCATAAATGCACGTTATCACTTGTCACATGCACCTTCCAAAAGTCCCCTCTTGGGCTCATCTCTTACCTCAAACTTGTGCACCAACATCGAAGGTATTTGTGGTTAACTTCTTACACACGGGTTACACACGGGTCATTACATCCTCTCCCCCTTAAGACTTTTCGTCATCGAAAAGAAACACAAGCTACCCATTTGCCACACAGCGAGCCACAACACCCAAATGGGTCATACACCGCGCACAGCATATAACAGCACATAACAAGGTACCACCATAATCCATAACCACATGCATCACAATAATGCATATAACACATATCCGCATGTCACAAATACACATCTCAAAACACATCACAAATATGAACACATGTCTAAAAGACAATACAAATACACCAACCAACAGCCACCCCTCCACCCTTAAGATTGTTCGTCCTCGAACAACCCTGGGTGTTGCTCACGCATCATGGATTCGCGTTCCCATATTTCCTCCATTGGACGTTTCGTCCTCGAAAAGACAATACACTTTCCATAATGCACATGCTGATGCACATTGCCCACAACCATTCACATACCTGCGACTGAAGATATCACACAATAACACACATGAAGGCACGTACCCACAGACCCAATACAACACAGCATGATAGGGAAACACATATTCTAATCTCACCAACAACCCTTGTTCTCCTGACCTAACACATGTCACAAGTATTCACGTCACGACGGTGTTCGACATATACGCCCATCCCCAACACGTATGTTTAACAAATCACATAGGTCACAGACCAACTCACATCATAAACACAATTACAAGGAACAAAGCACAAACAAAACACTACTACACGTTTAACGTTCCACTGCCCACTCGCTGACACCATACAAACTCATCCGCAGGGAGTTTCCTCACAACCTTCCCACCTTTGGACTCTTCGTCCCTGAAAAGAGAAACCAAGTAGCAAACATCACGGGAAGATTAAAGCAACACATAACACCCATGAGCATAACAAGAACTAGAGCTTGGCCAATTAGCGCGCTGACAACAACTCACGTGAGCAAGTCTGACAACAGTGAGGTCGAGAAACCTCCCATAGATTCGCTAAGACCCCAACAATCGAACAAGGCCAACACCATCAGCCTAAGCGCATCCCAATAGAAGCAACACTCCACAATTAAAGGTACCCCAATAGTAACCCACCACTAAGATTTGATGCAACGGACACCAACAATTTACCACGCAGCCACACCCCAGATGTAGACCGCACCCTTATAGCAAGCACCATGAGGTCACAATGAAATACATCCAACACCAATGATGGCTCTCCACAGCTTACAATCCAGGACATAGCTATACTAGGATGAAATTTCCATTCGGTTACAGCCAACATGACGCCCAATGGAGTCCAGGGATGACAAATTCAGTGCCATACACAATCACGACAAGACCAAAAACTACTATCGGGCTAACACCAGTCACCAATGTTGAGAAGTGACTAAAGAATCCCCTGAACCAGAATGCCACACAAATAACACCTCTCTGACTACGGTCAAATAGGGATCCACCAAGGTCTTACACAGCCTTCACTAACTGAGGCTTATGTTACAACCCAAGTGATAACGCCTTACTCAGTCAGCAGACATTCCATGCGATAGGAATCCTTTGACGCTGGGTAGGTACCAACCACATAGTCCTCTCCACCCTGGAAAACTCTCCTACCTGAAACATGACAACAACGGAATCCTCTGTGTCACCACGCACAGGTCAGAAGGGAATCCCTTGCCTCTAGGACATACTCCACCTCATGAACCACTAACTCCGCTACACCAACCATCACGTTCTGTCTCAACACACCAACAAAACACTCAAACTGACCAAGAAATACTCAGGCTCTAGCCTCAGCTAAATGTGATCACTGCCATTCCACCGGGTGCCATAGGAAACAAGACATGCAAACGCCTGATTCGGGACTTTCACGTAGCTCCCAAACACACCAAAGCCTTGATAGCGTGAACCATCTCCCTTACCGCGTGATACTGTACATGAAAGGTTTTCAAAAGCACAAATGTAGGTCATCCGCCTACCAGCACTGCTCTAAAACATGCACCTTTGTGACATCCACCCGACATAAATCGCTCCCCAAGGAGTAACACTAATACCCCTTCCAAGCAAAAACTGCCAACTGACGCCTGACGAGTAGAACGTACCAGTTGTACACCTTCTCCTCTCCTTTAAACCTACTTCCCACAAGATATGAACCAAGGGAATGGCCCTACCACGCAAAAGCACACCCTTAGTCCCTAGAGAAATGTTTTCCAGATGTGGGTAAAAAGCCCGAACGAGGCCTGCCAAATCTCACGCGCTTACCTCTTTGTACCAATTGGATGCATCGGTCATGACCCTTGAAACCCACTCACAGCCGATAGTTGAGCTCCAGAACACTTCACATTTTACACGTGTGCATCCCCATTTCACAACATGTTGTAAGAACATCACTCATGGTCTTTCACACTCGACAAACATGACACATGGCCACTGCTTGACCATCTGAGAACCCAGAACACCTATATAGTTACTAACCAGAACTTGCAACGACCACTCTAGCCAACAAGATAACACTTCAAGGACTCTAAGAGCAGGCTATACTAGCTGCGTTTTCCCCTTAACCACAACGCTTGGAAAAGAAAGGTAACCATAGGAATATCCCTTTCAAGTAGTACTCCAACACATACCTCTATCCACTTAAGAACATATTTCTATTATTCAAGGTTGCCAAGGAGGTGTCACACAATAACCCACAAGCCATCACTTCACACCTCAAGCTCTACTAGCTAGCCAATCTAAATTCCCTCCCACTGGCAAAAGGTAGCCTACAAGATTTGGTTACTCTGATTAGCAACACATGCCAAAGTTGAATACCACTCACATATAAAATCGACACCCATATATATTCATTAGTTACTCATTATTCTTCTAGCATTATAAATCTATATTTATTCTTTTTACTTATTTATTTCCTAACAGGTCACCAACCACATCCATTCGAAATGCTGACTCAAACGTGACATGATAAAGTCCACCCTGCCTCACATAACTAGTACGAGACTCAACTGACAACCCACCAAAGGGGCACGATACCACCAATAAAGTTCTGTCTTGCTCTTCTACGGGCCTCACTAGCTAGTCCTCCAGCATCACTCCCGGTCCTACCAAAACAGACTGTACGAACACATCCTACTTTTCCACAGAGGCGACACCGGTACTGCTTCTTGGCACACTCTCTTTTCCAATGTCCCGGTTGTCCACAGCAAGCACAACCCTTAGGGAAACGGGACACAAATGGAAGTGTTGAGGGTTGACCCCCAACATGAAACTCGTGACCCTTCTCAACTTGCACCCTTTGCCTCTTAAGTCCTTCCTGCTGATTGGGAAAATGTGGCTTCCGTTGATCCGCACCCAAACTCCCCTCAATGATATGGGTTGACAGCTCTTGGCGTACCTCGCTCCTAATCAGTCATCGAATCTGATCCCTCATCTCTTGGATAATCGGGTTAAAGATGCCAAACTCTGCCGTGATTAGTTTATCACCTTCAGCCTGCAGCTCTCTCACTTGTCCAACCTGAGTTGCGGCCTCCTCTGTTACCTCAACAGTCGCACGGTTTATAATTCTCAGAAACATTGGCTATGCGAAAAGGTAGCGCTCCAGATTAACACTAAACGATCTCAACAATTGCGAGATCACTACCGACTAAGCAGCTTAAGCTATAACACGCATCCTTGTGTACACAAGTCCAGAGGTTCACATTTCACAGACTATACCAATTTTTTTTTTACATTTCATTGCATTGCTCATAACCACGCTCATGTCACACAATACCAAACAAATCACATGCTCAACCATTCACAGAACACCAACATTATTGTATATTTAATTTAATTTCAACATATGCAACTAGTGCCCTAATGCCAATGCATGCAAATCCTACCATAAGACTGGACTACCCCAAGTACACCTTAGAGGCTCCAAGAGGACCATGTTGATCAGGCACGTCCCTCCAGGCTCCTCCAAAGGACTCAAGATAACCAAGTCCGTCCACTACCCTAGGCCAACTAGACCATGCTCTGATACCATATTGTCACACCCCGGTTTTCCAACCTGAGGAGACCGGAATGTGACCCTCCCTTTACCCGAGTTTGGATAAACGGGTAGGATACAACATACACTTCACATTTTATTTTCAGAGACCAAAATCACATAATTATTAAATTCAAACCACATGCCTTTATTATGTTTCAAACTTCATTACAAAATCTCCCCACTGGGGTTACAAGGCCTCAACGAAATTACATAACATAAAACAAAGCCACAAAACGGAACTCCTCCACCTAGGTGTTCCCACCTAACGCCTGGAGGTTCCTGCAAGAAAACACACCACAGTAGGAGGGGTGAGCAACCACAGCTCAGTAGGGATCATGTCTCCCCAACCCATCCCATGCTCCTAGCATCTACATGACATGTGTACGAGTGCGGTGTCGTGATACATTCCAACAGATATAATAACAAACCACCAGCAAATACAATCATTCTACATTCACACAGGCTAACACTTTAACCACAAGTGATTTAACCGCCTCTTCAGGCCAATGACTCAAGTGGTTTAACCGCCTCTTTAGGCCAATGATTCAAGTGATTTAACCGCCTCTTCAGGCCAATGATTTAACCGCCTCTCAGGCAAATAGTTTAACCGCCTCTCAGGCATAGTTTCCACAGCCTCACAGGCTAACACAAAACAGTCCCGGGCTTCCACAGCCACCGGGTGTACAAGCAAACACGCAGCACATAAGGCCATACAGGCATAACATTAAACACTTAATATGCTTAGTCACATGGGAATAACGTCGAACACTTAACATGCATATATTCACAGGCTCACAAACCCAGCCACACAGATATTATTTCAAACACATAATATGCATAGCCTCATAGGCATTATTTCATACATGTTCTGAGCATACACACAGGCATATTCACACAGACCTATCCACACAGGCATTTTATCGAACACTTAATATGCACTCACCATCCAACACCAGAATACATCAAAAACCGCCATTGAAGGCCAACATCCATATAGGAGATCACACCTATATGGATTACATATATATATAAACAGGTATAACTCCATAATCTGCCCTAGAACCCTAGGACAGAGGAGGATTTAGGAAGAACAGAACCCCTACCTTGTATGTTCTCCTACTCCCGCTTCCACGCAAGACTCCGACCACCCCCGCAAGACGCTCCGACAGCCACCAGAAGCTCTCCTTCCCTCTCTCTCTCTCTCTCTCTCTCTCTCTCTCTCTCTCTCTGCGACGGCTGGTGGAGCAACAAACCCTAAACTTAAAACAGAGGGGCTTCTCCTCCTTATATAGACAACACAACATCAAAACGACGTAGTTTTGATTAAGTGAATCCCAGCATCAAAACGACGTAGTTTTGATGGAACAAGCTATGACCTTCCCACATTAATACACACCAAAATGTTCACAATTCCAACATGGTCCTTTGGGAAAAGATGATTAGAATGATAAAACCAAGGTAACCATGCAAAAACATGCCTGCATGCCAATTTGAACGCCAATTCCCCAACTGGCGTGCAGCTCCAAATGCACTCAAACTTCATCCCAAGCCTCCTTGCATCTTGTAGAGGTCTGAGAAGCAAAAATATGCTTGCACGTGAAATGGGTGAATTCACGTGCAGCTCCAAATGCCCTGAAATTTCTGTGGTAGATAGAAAACCTCATTCTAAGAAACTTTTGTTCTTGCACGCCAATTGTTTGAGGCCATCTACTATACCAAAAGTGAGCTCCAAAATCTGCCAAAACAGCTTAAAACCGCATGTATATGTATAGCATCTTCCTAGGGCATAAATGCACGTTATCACTTGTCACATGCACCTTCCAAAAGTCCCCTCTTGGGCTCATCTCTTACCTCAAACTTGTGCACCAACATCCAAGGTGTTTGTGGTTAACTTCTTACACACGGGTTACACACGGGTCATTACAGTCTCTTAATCCTTCTGCCATCGATGAGCTAGGTCCTGCCATAGAGGTTATAAAGAGAGAAAGAGACACTCATAGAGAGAGATGGTAAGGTTTAAAGGTAGTCAGAGGAGAGAGAGAAAGAGAGAGAGAACGAGGATCGAAGAGAGAGAGAGAGAGGGAGCGCTTAGGGTTAGGGTTCGAGTGTGAAAACGAAGAACGTACCCTTGGGCTCCGTCTCTATCAGTGACTTATATATGAGGTGAGAAGTGTACCGTAGAAGTCACACACTTTTTCGGTTCATCTTTAGGTCCACGTCCTTCTCTCTGACCCGTCTCTTTATCTCCCGGATCCACCCGTTAGAAGATTCAAGCAATAGGTACACGTCACCCCTTATGTCAGTGTATTTTGCATTTTAAGTGCATAGTGACGTTCTGACATGTCTTCCACACTTGAGTAGCGAGGAAACTGAATCTGTCTCACTTCGACCCTTTGGAACTGTAACTCTATGAAGCTGCATTTAGGCTGAGTCTATGACTCTCCGAGCTTCGAGGCTTCGAAGCAACAGTCTTCGAGGCAGCAGTTCTTCGATGCTATAGGCTTTGTGGTCGACTTCGGATTCAGCGACAAAGTTGGATTTCTCTGGACTCTTTCAACACTTATCAACATGAAAGTGACGTATATGATATTTCACATAAAACCATGCATGATGAACAGTGCTGTAAGTGGAGTTAAGATTAGATGCTCAGAACCTGAATTCTTTCAACCATAATACATGGTTTACATGTGCAACTACTGTAGCACAATCATTTACATTTCCATAAAGCTTATAAACGACTAAGTGCATCATCACATACTTCTTTATGCACGACATTGATCACAATGTTAACTTAGCATCCAGTAAACCATGGTTAGTCTAATGTAACGACCCAATCATGAATTCTGTAATGTCCTCACATCTTTAGCAAAACTCACTCAGTGGAGGCCTCACCCTCTCACTCTCGGATCAACATGTGAGATTGATTCAGGAACTAGGAATGCACTGTTTGGTATGCTCATGGTCAACCGAATCTTACCACAACCCTGATCCACCAATGATTTTCAGTTCAGTATAGATGACTTGAGAAACAAGATGGTCCTATTGAGAATCAAAACGCACACTCTAGCATTGTCTCATTTCCAACATAGCATGTACATAGAGTTTGGAGCTTGAGTATATGAATTTCTTGTGTGAGTTGTCCTCTTTTTTGTGTAACACCATTTTTGAGTACTTATTCATGACTTTTTCATCCGAACAGAGCTCAACACAGTTTCTGTGTGATTACAAGACATGCTCAATTATAAAGACTCCAACTATTACTCTAAAAAGAAGAAAAGTGTTCAAGGGGAATAGTGAAGACTCCCCCTAAGATCTACAATCTAGTTTCTATTTTCTTTTCTTATTTAGCCTTTTTCACCTTGCCTTTTTCTAGTAAGAGGTGTTGGCTTTTTTTGAGTAATAGGCTTTTTATGATTCTCAAAACTACTGTCTCAGTCATCCTTAGAGCATTAAATCATTGAGTATTCTTTCCGTGCAAGCCAACAGTACCATGAGATACAGCAGTTCCTGCTAGTTAATGAATGTAATACTACACAAGTGATATTCACTCAGAATAAAACCAATAGATAATGAGAATATCAAATAATTGAAGTATGATGGAAATTGCAGTCTATTCACTTTAGACTTAAAGATTCATGACAGGTTGTACAACAGACTTATACCAAGTTCAGAGGTAGCAGGTTTCATCCATGTGATTTCTCAATGTCCCGTAATAGAAATGTATGAATCACACTTAGGCATTACTAATATTCATGGAGAGATAAACAATTGTTAACAGTGTCATACCTATGTTCATGCTCAGGTATTGAGGTTGAAATGTAACACAATACATGCAATAAGCATTATGAAGTTAAGTCTAGCATGCCAAGTTTTGTCAGAAGTTCATTGAACCTGGTTTCATGTAGTAGTTTGGTGAATATGTCGGCAAGCTGGTCATTAGTAGATATATATTCAAGTGAAATGTCCTTCTTCAGGACATGGTCATGTATGAAGTGATGTTTAATGTCGATGTGCTTGGTTTTGGGATGTGTTGGACCCCATTTTGACCGGGCCAGATCACAACCGAGAAATCCAAAAATGAAAGTCATTTCTAAGGGATCTCAAAATGTCCCAAGGTCAACACCAAAGGATAGAGGACGAAATTTGGAAACCAACGCACTTGACCGTGCCCAAATCCGACTTGAAACGAAGAAGTTATAACGAAAATAGTTTTGGGCATGAAAGGTCAAAAGTGCGGAAAGATGGTCAATGCCCTCGATCAAACCGACTGAAAATGTGATTGCGAAAATCCCCCAGAAACAGTTCAGGCGAATGTATGGCTACTGCCTCGAAGACTCGTAGTCCAAGCCTGCGCTCCCAGCACTCACATTCAAGCCTGCACTCACTCGAAGCTCCTAGCCTCGTAGACTCGTAGTCCAGCTCAGCCTCGAAGACTTGCAGACATAGACCCGCAATCAGCCTTGAAGCCTCGCAGCTCAGACTCACAGTCTCAGCCTTGTAACGTAACCTTGCCTCGAAGCCCTGTAGCACAGACTCGCAGGCAGCCTCGAAGCCTCGCAGCTGAGCCTCGAAGCTCCCAGCCTCGTAGACTCGTAGTCCAGCTCAGCCTAGAAGACTCGCAGACACAGACTCGCAGTCTGTCTTGAAGCCTCATAGCTCAGACACGCAGTCCCAGCCTGCACCTGCAGCACCCAGCCTCGAAGCCTCACAGCTGAGACTCGAAGCTCCCAGCCTCGTAGACTCGTAGTCCAGCTCAGCCTCGAAGACTCGCAGACACAGACTCGCAGTCAGCCTTGAAGCCTCGCAGCCCCAAAGCTTGCAGTCCCAGCCTGCACCCGCAGCACCCAGCCACGAAGCTCCCAGCCTCGTAGACTCGTAGTCCAGCTCAGCCTCGAAGACTCGCAGACACAGACCCACAGTCAGCCTCGAAGCCCTGTAGTACAGACCCGCAGCCTTGCCTCGAAGGCCCGTAGTCCAGCTCAGCCCCGAAGCTCGCAGTCCTGGCCTGTACCCGCAGCACCTAGCCTCGAATCCTCCCAGTCAGCCTCGTAGTCAAAGCCTCGCAATCACAGACTCGCAGCAGCCAGCCTCGAAGACTCGCAGTACTCACACCCGGAGCCCCGTAGTCTCGTAGTCTCAACCTTCGACTCTTCGAGACAGCCTATGACCTTCGACCCTTCGAGACAGGCTACAGTCTTCGACCCTGCAAGGCACCTACAGCCTTCGACCCTCGAAGCGCCCTTTGATCTTCAACCCTTCGAGACAGCCTACGACCTTTGACCCTTCGAGGCAGGCTACAGTCTTCAACCTTTCAAGGCAACCTTCAGCGACTTTCAATCCTTCGAAGCGATCTTCACCTACAACCTTCGATCTTCGAAGCACCCTACAGCCTTCGACCCTTCGAAGCAACCCTCACCTACAGCCTTCGATCTTCGAAGCACCCTACAGCCTTCGACCCTTCGAAGCAGCCCTCACCTACAGCCTTCGATCTTCGAAGCACCCTACAGCCTTCGACCCTTTGAAGCAATCTTCAGCTACAGCCTTCGATCTTCCAAGCACCCTACAGCCTTCGACCCTTCGAAGCAACCCTCACCTACAGCCTTCGATCTTTGAAGCACCCTACAGCCTTCAACCCTTCGAAGCAGCCCTCACCTACAGCCTTCGATCTTTGAAGCACCCTACAGCCTTCGACCCTTCGAAGCAGCCCTCACCTACAACCTTCGATCTTTGAAGCACCCTACAGCCTTTGACCCTTCAAAGCAACCCTCACCTGCAACCTCCGATCCTTCGAAGCAGCTCTTAGCCATCGACCCTGCAACCTTCGAAGCAGCCCCCAGCGGTGACCTTCGACCCCGCGAGGCAGCCACGCAACCTTCAACCTTACAGGCTTCGGCTGAGAAACTCCAAACGGCGCTGTTTTTGCCTTTCTTTTAAGTGCACAGTAAAGCAAACGCTACGGAATTGATTTTTTTAAATGGTCGAATCACGTGTTTAATACCTGGGAACTCGTTTCAACCTCGTAAATGCATATGTCGTTCTTGAAACTTGCTGTCAACGCGTGGGAACTCCAAAGAACACATCATTTAATTCGCCAAGTTCAAAGTTGGGCGGCTGTTCCCTCTTCAAACTTTATAAAAGGGAGGCATTACCCATTTCTAGGGGAGAGGACTGATATTTTTTGGAGACTAACCACATAGAGAGCTTTGAGGGAGAAGGCCCAAAGATTCAGCAGACTTTGCTGGACGGAGCTGAAGAAGATGTCCTGCACCATCCTTGCTAGATTTTGTCTCCACGTCCCTCAAGCAGTCAAAGAGGAGTGAAGCTAGCAGGAACATCAAGCTTGATTTCCACGTTTTATTCCCCTCTTATCTTACATTCATCATCATCACTACACCAAAATCTCACCTTTTTATTCAAAAATACAACAAAACGTTTTCAAAGGCCCGGTGGCCGTGGGATTGAGCTTTTATGCTCATATCCTCGCCACTTGGCCAACAATATTGAGTCTGGGAGTGAATCTGAGCTTCACAATGTGCTCTTCACAATACCAGGCCCTGTACTTTCTCAGTTTTTTTAAAAAACCCCAAATTCTCTTTAAATAAACCCAGGCTTCTGTGGCTGTGAGATTAAGTCCTATTGCTTATATCTTCACCATCTGGCCAACATCAACTGTGGTAATGAATCCGAGCTCTATGCTGTGCTTTTCATGCTACTGGCTTTCTTTCTGTTTTCCTCGATAAAACAAAAGAATGACATTCATTTTCTAAGCCAACCAGTCATAGTTTCTACAATGAAATAAAAAGAAATGAAAAGGAAATTAAAATAAGCAGACACCCATAGACAAAAACTAGGTACCAATTTTGGGCGTTGTGGGGGTGCAAGAGCTTTTCTTCCTTCCCCACACGTAACTGACTCCCGAACCTAGTCTCTGGAACCGTGGACCCTCCTAGGTGGCCAAACACACCTTCATCTTTGTTTGGTGGCAACTCTGTTTCTTCTATCTCTCTTTTTGGTTTTGTGTGAGCTATGGCAATGATGGCTCAATGACCAAATCTCCATCCAAAGGAGTAATCTCAAGCCAGTCACGAGCCCGGACGACACCGGGTGATGACAGTTGGTGACTCTGCTGGGGACATTTGAGAGAGTCTAGCCATGGTCTTTTGTCTTCTTTATTTTTTTTTATTATAGACTGCATTACTTGTGCATACATGCATTTCTCTCTCCCTCTAACCCTATACCCGGGTTTTTTACTTTTACCTAGGATTAGCGAGGCTTAATAAGGATGCCCCGTGGGTTCTATCTCACGCAAGGTACTTGAACTCCTTCACCCAGGCGGGGTCCTTTTTGAGGGCCCCCTCCGTTAATGCCTCTAGGGGTACAGAGCTTCTCTCAGGAGATAGTTTGGGAACCAACGAATAAGATAGGTGTATGTGTAGATGCCCATCAGGGGTTTTGACCTTCATGTGAGTGCTTTAACGTTGTTGTGACCTTGTTTGCACCTTGTTTCCTAACTTATGCACTTTTACCACATTTTTCTTTAATTTACCCTAACCCTCACTCATTTTGCTTGATGCATATCATGACATCCCATGCATACATATAGGAACACGGCAAGTTTTGGGAACCTTTTGAGGGGCACCAGAGACCCTGAAGATGTGGAAGAAGTGGAGCGCGCCTCAATTCAGATCCAGCAAGTTTTGGGAGACTTCTCACCAAAGACATACTCTGTGGCCGATCAGATCATCATGGACACTCAGGTTGAACTCCCCAAAGACCTCCGAGCCACATGGAGTGAATAGCGTAGCGTGAGACACATAGCTTACACCCAACAGTTTGGTGATCTCCTGCTCCTATCACAACTTCCTGTTGATGAGAATATGATCAAAGCAGTGATCCACTTCTGGGACCCGAGACGGAGGTGCTTCACCTTTAATGACATCGACCTGGTGCCAACTTTGGAGGAATATCGAAGAATCCTTAGCATCCCCTTTGAAGAAGACAACATTGTTTTCCAACCTAACCCACAGAAGTCTTGCAGACGGGGGTTAGCACATTTCATGGGTTTCAAATGCTTGGGCAAGGACAAAAAGATCATCGACCCTGTGATCAAAGTAGATGGCAAAGAAATCATTCCATGGGAGTTTGTCAGAGGCCAACTGAAAGGTGCAAACGAGGATAAGGCCCATTCGCTCATCACCCTTACTATTTACGGGTTGGTGCTCTTTCCACGGGTGACCGGTTACATTGACGGGACCGTTTTCGAGCTAGTGGCACAAGTGACCGGTGGCACTGACCCTATTCTGGCCATACTCGCCGAAACCATCAGATCTCTATCATTTATCTGGACTACAGGAGGTGGTCGCTTCATGGGGTGCCTCCCTCTCTTGTGCACATGGCTCAAAAGCCATCTCCACTGTGTTACCCCGCGATTCAGGGCTGTTTACTCATGGCCCCCTACTGTCATACTAGACATTCTAAGAAGCTCGTGGCTCTTACCCAGTAATCTCAACGAATGGAGAAGGCTGCTGAATTGCCTGAGTGAGGCAAATGTTGTCTGGATGGCACCCTGGATGCCAAGAAAACATATGACCTATAGCTGCGGAAGGTACAACAGGGTCCCACTCCTTGGACCATGGGGCGGGACTGCCTACGGCCCTCTTCAAGTGGCAAGGCAGCTAGGAAATAACCAAATTGTCCCAGTTCTCTACGGAATGGAAAGATGTGATATTAACCATGGCACAGGAAGGGCTGAATCAGTCGCCGATCGAATGTTCAACGCCGCGTTACAGCCTAGGAAGATCAGCTTCCACCCCTATTACCCCGATGTTGACCCGTCTTATGTTTCTTGGCGGGAGAAACTAGAAGCGGAACACCTCCTACAGCAGAAAGAACTTGTCAGTACTCTTTCGACCAAGAAGATAATGACAATGCGTGAATCCGAGAAAGGAAAGCCTAGTAATGCATCAAGCTCATCAAGGAAAGGAAGGCATTAAGCGGGATCGCCTCTTTAAAAGAACCCAAAACTTGTCTTGCATCATGTAGCTGCATCTACATTTGAAAAGCTTGTACCCATAAGCGGCTTTGTCCTATTTACATCAATAAAATCTGTTCTTGTTTGTTTCCCATCTCATATGCATAAGCCTTAACATTCATTATAGGAAGCATGGCAAGCTTTGATCATCTCCTAGCTAATTGTGAAGACAAGCAAGACATGACAGAGGTCGCACATGCAGCTTCAGCAATTCAATAACACTTTGGAGACTTTTCAGGAGAAAGTGCTGAGCAAACCATACTAGCCCCTGAAGTCCAGATGCATGTCCAAACGGCCCACCAAGAGGAACTTGACGATATATGGGCACGATGGCCTTTCCAAATACAGGCTGCCTACATTAAAAAATACGGGGACTTGTTACATCTAACACGAGTACCTGTCGACGAGCCTATGTTAAAGGCGGCAGCATATTTCTGGGATCCAAGGCGGAGGTGCTTCTCTTTCAACGAACAGGATTTGACTCCTACTGTGGAGGAGTATCAAGCCCTCTTGGGACGACCAATCAACGGAGGCTCGGAAGTCTTTCTACCAACCATAGAAGTTTTCTGCCTGCAGACCCTATCACAGTTCTTGGGAATGACAGAAGACGAGGTAGCCCAGATTGTGCACCGTAGGGGTGGACTCGAGGTCATCCCATGGCCCGTGATCCGAGACAAAATATCTCAAGCATCGGGCATAGAACTCTACTCTTTATTCACACTAGCCATGTATGGATTAATTGTATTTCCCAAGTTCTTGGGTTACATTGACGGATTTGTATGCGAACTTGTGATGCAAACATTAGGAGGGGCCGATCCGGTTCCTGCAATCCTTGCTGAGACAATCAGATCATTATCACACGTACGAATTTCGGGGCAGGGTCGTTTCAAAGGATGCCTTCCACTCCTCTGCGCATGGTTGAAAAATCACTTCCCAAGCAAAGACGCACAATCGAAGAAGTGGCGGCATTTCCACATAGTGCATTACCTGAATTCATTCTACAAGAATGGGAGTTACCTGAAACAGAGGAGGATTGGATCAATGAGCTGCAAACCTTAAATGATAATCAAATTGTATGGAATGCTCCATGGATGCCCAAAGTCGACATAATTTATCGCTGTGGGCCATGTAACTGGGTCCCATAACTTGGTCCCATAACTTGGTCCGTGGGGAGCTACAGCATACGCCCCTCTTCAGCAGGAAGACAACTTAGGGGTCATCAGATCATTCCTGTGTTGCGTGAGATAGAAGCTTTTGACTTCACATACATTGACCTCGAGACTCGACGCAAAGCTTTTCGGGGGTATCTAGCATGGCAAGCACCTCGGAAAGTCAGCAGTAATTCTTATTACCCCGAAGTTCATCCATCATTCCCTCCCTGGCGGCAGCAGTACATAGCTTATGCGGAGGTCCACCAAGATCCAAGACTGCTGCTCCTTCAAAAGGAAAATGAACTCGAGAACTTGCGGCAGAAGGTTCAAGAACAAGAGGAGATCATCGAAAAGCTGGGTAAAAGAATTCACCAATTGGAGGAGCAATCCGGAATCAGAAATTAGTTTGAAATGATTAAGGCTTGTTCCAATTCATCTAGTCGCATAAGCATAAGACTATCCTTGTTGTACTTCAATCTTCTTTCCACCAATAATGTATTTGGTTTCGTCAATCAATAAATTGTTTTTCGCCATTTCCATCATTAACCATTCGTTGCATGCATTCACTACATGCATTCATACATTCATGGTAAAAAGCAAAATCCAAAAAAGAACAACAGAAAGCTTAACAAATAAGCATTTCCAGATCAAACAAGATTGGGCATTCCTATAACTTGAGATCAACCCGTAATCAAGCTATGTCAAACCAGGGCATGGGAGACCATACAGAGGACCGAATTTCAGGGCTCGAGCAAGCTCAACAAGAGATGGGGGGCAGTCTCCATGAGGTTCAGCTTCAGTTAAAAACCATGATGGACTTACTGACCAAAGTAGCAACTGTAAGGGAAGCTGCCCCAGCAGAAGGAGTAGCGAATCAGGGACAAACGCAGAACCCACTGTAGGGGTTTGTGCAAACTCAAACAGAATCCCAGGCCTATGCACAACCTAATGTGGTCTCGGGTAGTTCTCGCCAAGTTCCGACTACACCACCAAATGCGGGAACACCAATCTCAGAACATCCCATGGGAGTAAGGGACTTACCCATTCCCAAGGAAACCAACCAACAACCTAGCTGGAAACAAATAGAAGCAAGGTTGAAGGCCGTTGAAGGGGCAGAAAGTTATGGGACAACTAATGCCTATGATTTATACTTGGTGCCGGGGGTCGTGCTACCTCCAAAGTTCAAAATGCCGAATTTTGAGAAATTCAATGGTACCCAGTGTCCAAGGACCCATTTGATAATGTATTCTCGCAAGTTGGCCGCACATACCAACAATGACCAACTGTTAATGCACTGCTTCCAAGAAAGCTTAACCGGCGGGCCATTACGATGGTACATTCTGTTAGAAGGAAGTCGTATCCGCACTTGGAATGACTTGGCCACAGCCTTCTTAATGCAATACAAACATGTCACGGAACTGGCAATAGACAGATTGGCATTGCAGTCATTTGAGAAAGCTGATAAAGAAAGTTTCAAGACTTACGCTAGAAGGTGGAGAGAAGCAGCTATGGACGTTCAGCCCCCACTAACTGAACGAGAGCTCACCACCCTTTTCGTTAGTACCCTAAGGGGTGTTTATTATGAAAAGCTGGTTGGGAATGTATCAAACAGCTTCGCCAATTTAGTTGCCTCAGGAGAAAGAATTGAGGGTTGCATCAGAGAAGGCAGGCTTGGCGGGAATAAAACCGAGACTTTTAGAAAGCCTACGCCACCCAATCGTAAAAAAGAAGAAGAAGCATAAGCAGTCTGGCAACCCAAACTTGACTTCACTTCCTCTGGGGCATAATCAGGGCAGTGTATCACGCAAGGTTATTACGGTGGGCAACCCATGGCATCTTATGTGGCATCAGCCCCACCACCACAATTCCCGCAGTATCATCCACAAGGAGGAAGCTTGTACACGCCTCAGCCAAGCCAACCTCAGCTAGCCCAGCCTCAATCCAAGCAGTCAAAGTAGCCCCGGCAGAATCAGACTTTTGGAAAGACTGGGCAACAAAAGTTTGATCCAATTCCTGTCACATACACAGAAGCCTATACACGATTGTTAGCAGCAGGACTCGCTAGTCCAATACCCCTAAAGGAACGGACTCCTCCATATCCTGACTGGTACAAAGCTGAGGCCCATTGTGCATAACATGGAGGCGCAAGTGGACATGACACCGAGAATTGTTTTGCTCTGAAAAAGAAGGTCCAACACCTAAGAGATGTTAGATGGCTAGACTTCTCCAAGATGAGCAATGCTCCTAATGTGGGCACCAACCCTCTACCTGAACACTCGGGCAATGTCGCCAATATAACAACTAGGCATGGAAATCCTCCTGGAAAGGTTTCTGAGATCAAGATAGGCAAGGATCAACTGTTTCGTATGCTACATAAGAACGGGTTCTTGTTAACCAATGAGGTGAATGAAACCACGAGAGGCACAGACTGGGAAAAATGTTGTGTCTACCATAAATCAGCTTATGGACATTATATTGAAGAATGCAATGAATTCCAGGAAGTTGTGCAAGCTCTCATTAACTCCCGAAGGCTGGAAATCACACACAAGTTAGAAGAACACGAGGCATGTATGGCTTTGATGGAGCATACGAAGGCATTGGAGACGCCCAGGCCTTTAATTATCGAATATGAGGAAAAAACAAAAATCATCACATTGGCACAAGGAGTCCGATCTCTTGTCATCCAAACTCCCGCTCCATTCCCTTACAAAGATGATAAATCAGTGCCTTGGAAGTACCACTGCGAATCGGTCATTAGAGGAGACCCTATAGCCGAGAAGAAAACAAGAAGCGGTCGTGTCTATAGATCGGAAGAAGGCATTGAGGTCAACAAAAGCAAAGGAGGAGAGTATGATCTACCTCCCGTACCTACACTAGGTAGTAAGAATGCTCCTGTCATTGACGGGGATCCCACCGAATTCCTTAAACTAATCAAGTAGAGCGAGTACAACATTGTGGACCAACACAATCGGCAGCCGGCTCGTATCTCTTTGTTGTCCTTGCTCATGGATTCGACTCCACATAGAGAAGCCCTCATGAAGGTTTTGAGCAAGGCCTACGTTCCTTTGACCATATCCTTGGAAAATCTGAGTAGTCTCATTAACAATATCGTGGTGGATAACTTCCTTAGTTTTGGCGAAGATGAGTTACCATCAGAGGGTATTAGTCACGTCAAAGCCTTACACATATCTGTCAAATGTAAGGATCACATTATCTCCCGTGTGCTGATCAACAATGGGTCGTCCCTAAACATCATGCCAACTCAAATCCTCAAGCAACTGCCAATAGACTCCTCTCACGTACGTCCCACTAATATGGTTGTAAGAGCCTTTGACGGTGAAAAGCGAGAAGTAGTGGGTACACTAGATATCCCTTTGCAAATTGGTCCAAGTGAGTTTATGGTTGATTTCCAGGTGATGGACATCGCTCCATACTACAGTTGTCTGCTGGGAAGACCATGGATTCACTCAGTAGGGGCAATGCCATCGACACTACATCAAAAGGTTAAATTTGTGGTAAATGGCCAACTCATCTGTGTATACGGAGAAGCGGAGCTTCTGGTTACCAAGCCTATGTCTGTTCCTTACATTGAAAACAATGAAGACATACCAGAATGCTCTTACCGATCGTTCGAAGTGGTTAATGCGGCCTATGCCCCAAACACCGGAAAGTCACTGGATATGGCAATCTTGTTCTCAAAGACTGCAAGGATGGTTGCTACAGTCATGCTTAAACTGGGGCATAAGGAAGGTCAAGGCCTGGGTGCACGAGCACAAGGAATTAAGAAACCCTTAGTCATATAAAACATTAGAGGAAAGTACGGATTGGGCTACTGTTGGATCAAGCCCAGAATTTGGATAATGCTGATAAAGCCCTATGTAATTTGATCTGAGATCTTTTGTGTTTCTTTTATCATTGCAGAAGATATGTTATTAATCCGGAGATACACTCGTGAGAGCAAAGCTAAGGGCAGGATACATAATCCTAATCCGGACAAGAGTGAGTGTCATTAAACACTTGGTAAATAACCAAGTTACCAATACATACGGAATAAGGAACATTCATACGGACTAAGAACTTAAAAGCTACGGATTACGGAATCTGCTCTTAATGCCTCAAACGGACTAAGTCAAACTGATGCTGAGTAAGAGTCTTGGTCTACAAGGTCGCACGAAGTTAAAGAGTCGACACGGAGTTAAAAGTTAAGTCTTCCCCTCAAGCGAACTAAAGTAAAGAAGACACGGAGTAAGGCATCCGAGTCTTTCATACATACGGAGTAAGGAAGTATTGCGGAATAAGGACCCAAGTCTTTATTTGCACGGAGTAAGGAAACTAGATGCGGAGTAAGGAATCCGGACCACTCACTCATGCGGAGTAAGGATGCGCTAGTACGGAGTAAGCCATCCGATCCTTTAAACTTAAATATGGAGTAAGGAACTTACATACGGAGTAAGGAACTTACATGTGGAGTAAGGAAGCGCTGATACAGAATAAGCACTCTGACCTTCTCATTCACACGGAGTAAGGAAGCGCTGACACGGACTAAGGATTTCAGTACCAAATAGATACGGAGTAAGCAACCATTGACACGGAGTAAGGTTCCGAGCTTCCTTAGCAACGGAGTAAGGAAAATTACACCGGATCAAGAAGATGCTACTTCAACTTACCGCATTTAAAGTTATCAGCTCGTGGTGTCCCGATGTAAGACAAACTTGTCGAGAACCTGAAGAATCCACGTGGATCACCCGGATATGTGGACACAACTTTAATTATATTTGGGAACTCACAAAGACACTTATACTCTTCAAAGCCAAGATCTTGAGCTCCACAAACCGCAGCAGTCAAGGCAGAGAGATTACCGAGGAATAGTTAGTGCTGAACGCATTCCGGAACTACAAGTTCCAAGGTTGTCTTTTAGGAATGTCTTTGTATAAATATTCATACTTGTATATTTGAATGTGAAGTATGCGAGTGAGTGAGCCTGAATCAATCTCGTGTATGCACAAGAGCTCAAAGATATAATCTAGGCTAGTGTGTGAATCCTTTTGTAAAACAGAGTGTAAGAGAGTCTTGCTTCTATTTTGTTGTACTTATCTCTTGATAATAAAACAAATACTTCCACTATCTGGTTGTTTTCCGCAGTGATTCTATCACTTAACTAGATAAGTGTTGTGTTATAAGAGAATAAAAAGAGTTTCGATAAGAGCCTATTCACCCCCCTCTAGGCTCCAAGGGACCATCAGCTAGAAGTCTACCAAAGCTGACAAATCAAGGGAAGCCACGAGGAAAAGGGAGTCCCGCTTAGCCAGACTAGAGAAGAGGCCTCTCCAAGAGCAAAGGATGACGTTCCCACCCCTTGGGGCTATATTCCAGAGTGCCGGTTTTATCCATCAGAGGAAAGAATGCACCATAGCCATGCTGAGGGCCAGCCGTGGAGAGCAAGAACAGATGGGGCGGGTATGCCAAGGACCCCCAGGGCACCAGCTGAATAATTGGAGTATTGTGGACCTCCCAGCCAAGTAATGATCAAAGAAGCTTTGCTGGGGAATGTTTTGTTTTTATTATGTTTTCAAATTCCCAACAACGGTTGTAACCTTTTCGAAATATTTATGAAATAAGACTTTTGCCAAAAACGCATCTTCTTACATTGCATGACATGTGCATCATCATACTTTGTTAAATTATTCAAACTTTTACTAACAGGTGTGATCAAGTTAAAAAGGATCTGTTAAGTAAAGAAGAAACGAGTTGCTTAAGGTTTGACCATAATCCAGATTGGGAGCAACCAGTATTTGGAGCAGGGGAAGTTGACATCGAAGAAGACTTTGAGCGTCCGGAGGACATCATATGCCTGTTAAAAAAGGAGGATAAACCCATTGTTCCTAGTGAAGTTCCGATCGAGACTGTCAACTTTGGTACACCTACTGAGCCAAAAGAATTGCGATTAGGATCTCTAATCAATGAGGATGTCAAGGGCCGATTGGTCGATCTCCTAAAAGCCTATATCGACGTTTTTGCGTGGTCTTACAAGGATATGCCGGGACTAAATACCGACATAGTGCAGCACCAGCTACCACTGAATCCAGAATGCGCGCCCGTACAACAGAAGTTACGACGGATGAGACCAGCAATGATACTGAAGGTCAGAGAAGAGGTTCGGAAACAATGGGATGCTGGATTCCTTAGTGTAGCTCGATACCCAGAATGGGTCGCTAACATCGTGCCCGTCCCAAAGAAGGGTGGGAAGGTCCGTATGTGCGTAGACTACCACGACCTCAACAAGGCTAGCCCAAAAGACAACTTTCCACTACCTCACATCGACACCTTGGTAGATAACACCGCAAAACATGCCATGTTTTCTTTCATGGATGGATTCTCCGGCTATAACCAAATTCGGATGGACCCCGATTACAAAGAAATGACCACCTTCACAACTATTTGGGGTACCTTCTGCTATAATGTCATGCCTTTTGGACTCAAAAATGCCGGGGCAACATATCAAAGGGCCATGGTGACACTCTTCCATGATATGATGCATAAAGAAGTGGAAGTTTACGTTGATGATATGATTACCAAGTTAGGAAAGGAGGAAGTCCACGTGGAGGTATTGCATAAACTATTCAACAGATTGCGCAAATACCAGCTAAAGCTAAATCTAGCCAAGTGTACCTTCGGAGCTACATCTGGCAAACTACTGGATTTGTTGTCAGTCAAAATAGAATAGAGATCGACCCCGACAAGGTCCAGGCCATCCAAGATATGCCTACACCAAAGACCATCAAAGAAGTTAGAGCCTTCCTCGGGCGACTCAACTATGTTGCCCGCTTTATCTCACAGCTCACTGCAACTTGTGAGCCTATCTTCAAAGCGCTTCGAAAAAATAACCCCGAAGTTTGGAATGACGAATGTCAGGAGGCCTTTGACAAAATCAAGGAATACCTTATGAACCCACCGATTTTGGCTCCTCCAACACCCAACAAACCTTTGATCTTGTATTTGACGGTCTGAGAAACATCCATGGGTTGTGTTCTCGGATAGCTTGATAAAGCAAAGAAAAAGGAGCAAGTCATTTATTACTTGAGAGCGAGAAATTTATATCGTGCGAAGAGAAGTACACTCCCTTAAAAAAAGCTTGTTGCGCTCTCATCTGGGCAACACGAAGATTGAGACAGTATACCCTCTACCATACTACATGGCTCATCTCAAGATATGACCCACTCAAGTACCTGTTAGAAAAACCAGCAATGACAGGAAGGGTTGCAAAATGGCAACTGCACTTATCCGAATATGATATCATCTATGTCCCACAGAAGGCCATCAAGGGAAGTGCCATAGCAGATTACTTGGCCGACAGGGCCTTGGAGGATTATGAGCCCATGAGCTCCGATTTTTCAGACGAATACATCAATGCTGTTCAACAGGATCAGGAATCAAAGACGTGGATTATGTGGTTTGATGGAGCCTCAAATTTAGGTCATGGCATTGGGGCAGTATTGATCTCCCCAATCGGTCAACATTATCCCATGGCCGCCAAGTTGGCCTTTCCCTGCACAAACAACATAGCAGAATATAAAGCTTGTGTCATGGGTCTCCAAGAAGCCTTAATAAGGGGAATTACAAGGCTTCAAGTCTTCGGAGATTCAACCTTAGTAATTTATCAAGTTCGTAAGGAGCGGGAAACCCGAAATCCCAAACTCATTCCCTACCAAGAGATGATATGTGATATGGCTAGACTATTTGATGAAATCTCATTTGAACATGCATCCCGGGAACATAATCGGATTCTCGATGCCTTGGCTACTTTGGCAGCCCTCCTTCGGTTGGATACAAGCTTAGAAATGCCCTCTTTTTGATATTTGCGTACAAGCTTAGAAATGCCCTCTTTTGATATTGTATGTTGGCTAGTACAGATGCTAACACAAAGTCATGGTATCATGATATCAAACAATATCTACTCACAAGAGAATATCCAACAGAAGTCACAAAATCAGAAAAAAAGAAATATTCGGCGAACAAGTGCTAACTACTTCTTAGATGGGCCCGTCCTTTACAAGCGCAGTTACGACATGGTGCTACTACGGTGTGTTGAGAAAGACGAAGCAGCTCAGATCCTCAATGAGATCCACAATGGCAACTGTGGAGCTCATGTGAATGGACATGCTCTATCCCGACAGATCATGAGGATGGGCTACTATTGGGTCACTATGGAAAAGGATAGCATCCATCATGTGCGCACGTGCCTTAAGTGCCAAGTTTACGGGGATCGAATCCAAGCACCCCCGTCCTACTTGCACACGATAACATCTCCATAGCCTTTCGCCATGTGGGGAATGGGCGTCATTGGAGCCATTTCACCTAAGGCTTCCAACGGTCATAGATTCATCCTAGTGGCGATCGATTACTTCACCAAATGGGTAGAAGCAGCCTCCTATGCCCAAGTCACTCAATCAGTGGTGGTTAGGTTTCTCCGAAGCAACATTATTTGTCGTTATGGGCTTCCCGAGCAAATTATAACTGACAATGCCATCAATTTGAACAATAGAATGATAGATAATTTATGCGAAGGATTCAAAATCCAACACCGCAATTCTACCCCATATCGTCCCAAGATGAATGGAGCGGTTGAGGCAGCAAATAAAAACATCAAGAACATCATTCGCAAAATGACCGAGACATACAAGGACAGGCGCGAAAACTTCCATATGCACTGCATGCTTACAGGACTTCTGTGCGAACATCAACTAGGGCAACTCCTTCTTCCCTAGCCTATGGTATGGAAGCAGTCCTACCCATCGAGGTGGAAATCCCGTCACTCAGAATTCTTAGGGATACTCAGCTGTATGAAGCCGAATGGGTCAAAGACCGTCTTGAGCAGCTGAATCTAATCGAAGGGAAACGTCTCGCCGCAGTCGGTCGAGGCCAGTTGTATCAACAAAGGATGATGGCCAGCTTCAACAAAAAAGTGAAACCCCGAACCTTCAAAGAAGGGGACTTGGTCTTGAAGAAGATACTGCCGATACAACATGATTACCGTGGCAAGTGGACTCCGAACTATGAAGGTCCCTATGTGGTAAAAAGAGCATTCTCAGGAGGGGCCTTAATCCTCACAGAAATGGACGAAGTTGAGCTGCGAAATCCTATAAACAGCGACGCTGTAAAGAAGTTTTATGATTAACTTCCCATTTCAAAATCCTTTGCCCCCAGCTGAGTCAAAACCTCATGTTTGGGTCCTTCACATGAATGGGCCAAATCTTGCCCTCACCATGGGCATATGGCAATCAAGTTTGAGTATAACCCAACAAACGAATCTTGTAGCCCAAGAGCGGACTTGGTGAAAACCTGAAAGGGCACCAAGGGTAAAACACAAAGCTCAATAAAAAGAAAGAAAAGGCGGACTTGGTGAAAACCCGAAAGGGCGCCAAGGGTAAAATACAAAGCCAACAAAAAGTACAGCGACATCAGGAACCCCGATCTTCTAAGAGAACCAAGGTGGAGTACAACTCTTGAACTCCCCAAGCAGACAGTCGCGGGAATGTCGTCACACTACTTCAAACCAGGGACTGGGCTGTGAACCAAAGGACTGGTCAAATCTTAAGCATACTCTGATCAACTTTACAAGACATGTCTTTTGAAGCTATTGTCCTTGTTCTACAAAAGGAGTTTAGTTTAACTTTGCATGATGATAAACACCTTGTGCCATATGTAATGATGTAATTGTAAGTGCAAAATGTCTTGTCAAATAAATATGGTTTTGGCTTTTTTTTTAAATCATTTTAAAATCGAGCATTTCCCTGTTTGAGTTTCTTAAACCTTGCTTGTCCGTGAGGTTTGCATAAGGCAACAACAAAGCTCTGGACCTTTGCCTAAGGGAAACTATGACTCAAGCTACTTAACAGTTTGCTCATCGGGAGGAGAAGAGAATGCCAAGTCATCTGGCAGCGTGCTTTTCAGAAGAAGCGGCAACAAAATCTCCTTAGATTATCTCTGCCATGCATTTTGCATACCTCTTGCACATTTTCAAAGTTTTAGGCCTCCCTCGCACCACATGCATCAATTACATTTCATGCATCATTCCTACATATGGCATGTTTGCTCCCGTCCAACTGCAGGACTGTTGTCGCGGCATGGCGTCCCAGGCTCCCAATAGATAAGCCATAGAACTCAAGAAGTAAAGAAAGTTTCACATCTAAAGCCATGCTCACCTGCATGTCAATTAACCAAAGCCATGCTCACCCGCATGCCAAACCACCAAAGCCATGCTCACCCGCATGCCAAACCATCAAAGCCAAGCTCACTCGCATGCCAAACCATCGAAGCCATGCTCACCCGCATGCCAAACCATCAAAGCCATGCTTACCCGCATGCCAAACAATCAAAGCCATGCTCACCCGCATGCCAAACCATCAAAGCCATGCTCACCCGCATGCCAAACAACCAAAGCCATGCTCACCCGCGTGCCAAACCACCAAAGCCATGCTCACCCGCATGCCAAACCATCAAAGCCAAGCTCACCCGCATGCCAAACCATCGAAGCCATGCTCACCCGCATGCCAAACCATCAAAGCCATGCTTACCCGCATGCCAAACAATCAAAGCCATGCTCACCCGCATGCCAAACCATCAAAGCCATGCTCACCCACATGCCAAACAACCAAAGCCATGCTCACCCGCGTGCCAAACCATCAAAGCCATGCTCACCCGCATGCCAATTATCTGAAGCCATGCTCACCCGCATGCCAATTATCCAAAGCCATGCTCACCCTCATGCCAATTATCCAAAGCCATGCTCACCCACATGCCAATTATCCAAAGCCATGCTCACCCGCATGGCAATTATCCAAAGTGCTGCTCACCCGCATGTCAAATATCCAAAGCCATGCTCACCCGTATGCCAAACCACACCAAAACCGCAAAATATCAATCCCTGAGAGGAGAATCAACTGGTCAAAATGGGTACAGTCTTATCTTCGCACATCATTCGTACACAAACAACGCGCAAAGAGGGGCAGCTGTTGGACCCCATTTTGACCGGGCCAGATCACAGCCGAGAAATCCAAAAATGAAAGTCATTTCTAAGGAATCTGAAAATGTCCCAAGGTCAACACTAAAGGATAGAGGACGAAATTTGGAAACGAACGCACTTGACCGTGCCCAAATCCGACTTGAAACGAAGAAGTTATGACGAAAATAGTTTTGGGCATGAAAGGTCAAACGTGCGGAAAGATGGTCAATGCCCTCGGTCAAACCGACTGAAAATGTGATTGCGAAAATCCCCCAGAAACAGTTCAGGCGAATGTATGGCTACTGCCTCGAAGACTCATAGTCCAAGCCTGCGCTCGCAGCACTCACATTCAAGCCTACACTCATAGCACTCACTCGAAGCTCCCAGCCTCGTAGACTCGTAGTCCAGCTCAGCCTCGAAGACTCGCAGACACAGACTCGCAGTCCCAACCTGCACCCGCAGCACCCAACCTCGAAGCCTCGCAGCTGAGACTCAAAGCTCCCAGCCTCGTAGACTCGTAGTCCAACTCAGCCTCGAAGACTCGCAGACACAGACTCGCAGTCAGCCTTGAAGCCTCGCAGCCCCGAAGCTCGCAGTCCCAGCCTGCACCCGCAGCACCCAGCCTCGAAGCCTTGCATCTAAGACTCGAAGCTCCCAGCCTCGTAGACTCTTAGTCCAGCTCAGCCTCGAAGACTCGCAGATACAGACCCGCAGTCAGCCTCGAAGCCCTGTAGGATAGACCCGCAGCCTTGCCTCGAAGCCCCGTAGTCCAGCTCAGCTCCGAAGCTCGCAGTCCCAGGCTGCACCCGCAGCACCCAGCCTCGAAACCTCGCAGTCAGCCTCGTAGTCAAAGCCTCGCAATCACAGACTCGCAGCAGTCATCCTCGAAGACTCGCAGTACTGACACCCGAAGCCCCGTAGTCTCGTAGTCTCAACCTTCGACCCTTCGAGACAGCCTACAACCTTCGACCCTTCGAGACAGCCTACAGTCTTCAACCCTGCAAGGCACCTACAGCCTTCAACCCTCAAAGCGCCCTTTGATCTTCAACCCTTTGAGACAGCCTACGACCTTTGACCCTTCGAGGTAGGCTACAGTCTTCAACCTTTCAAGGAAACCTTCAGCGACCTTCAATTCTTCGAAGCAATCTTCACCTACAGCCTTCGATCTTCGAAGCACCCTACAGCCTTCGACCCTTCGAAGCACCCTACAGCCTTCGACCCTTCGAAGCAGCCCTCACCTACAGCCTTCGATCTTCGAGGCACCTTATAGCCTTCCACCCTTCGAAGCAATCTTCAGTTACAGCCTTCGATCTTCGAAGCACCCTACAGCCTTCGACCCTTCGAAGCAACCCTCACCTACAGCTTTCGATCTTCGAAGCACCCTGCAGCCTTCGACCTTTCGAAGCAGCCCTCACCTACAACCTTCGATCTTCGAAGCACCCTACAGCCTTCGACCCTTCGAAGCAACCCTCACCTGCAACCTTCGATCTTTGAAGCACCCTACAGCCTTTGACCCTTCGAAACAACCCTCACCTGCAACCTCCGATCCTTCGAAGCAGCTCTCAGCCTTCGACCCTTCAACCTTCGAAGCATCCCCCAGCGGCAACCTTCGACCCCATGAGGCAGCCACGTGACCTTCAACCTTATAGGCTTCGGCAGAAAAACTCCAAACGACGCTGTTTTCGCCTTTCTTTCAAGTGCACAGTAAAGCAAACGCTACGGAATTGATTTTTTTAAACGGTCGAAACACGTGTTTAATACCTGGGAACTCGTTTCAACCTCGTAAATGAATATGTTGTTCTTGAAACTTGCTGTCAATGCATGGTAACTCCAAAGAACACATCATTTAATTCGCCAAGTTCCAAGTTGGGCGGCTGTTCCCTCTTCAAACTCTATAAACATGAGGCATTACCCATTTCTTGGGGAGAGGACTAATATTTTTTGGAGACTAACCACATAGAGAGTTTTGAGGGAGAAGGCCCAAAGATTCAGCAGACTTTGCTGGACGGAGCTGAAGAAGATGTCCTCCACCATCCTTGCTGGATTTTGTCTCCACGTCCCTCAAGCAGTCAAAGAGGAGTGAAGCTAGCAGGAACATCAAGCTTGATTTCCAGGTTTTATTCCCCTCTTATCTTACATTCATCATCATCACTACACCAAAATCTCACCTTTTTATTCAAAAATACAACAAAACATTTTCAAAGGCCCGGTGGCCGTGGGATTGAGCTTTTATGCTCATATCCTCGCCACTTGGCCAACAATATTGAGTCTGGGAGTGAATCTAAGCTTCACAATGTGCTCTTCACAATACCAGGCCCTGTACTTTCTCATTTTTTTAAAAAACCCCAAATTCTCTTTAAATAAACCCAGGCTTCGTGGCTGTGAGATTAAGTCCTATTGCTTATATCTTCACCACCTGGCCAACATCAACTGTGGTAATAAATCCGAGCTCCATGCTGTGCTCTTCATGCTACTGGCTTTCTTTCTGTTTTCCTCGATAAAACAAAAGAATGACATTCATTTTCTAAGCTAACCATCCATAGTTTCTACAATGAAATAAAAAGAAACGAAAAGGAAATTAAAATAAGCAGACACCCATAGACAAAGACTAGGTACCAATTTTGGGCATTGTGGGGGTGCAAGAGCTTTCCCCACACATAACCGACTCCCAAACCTATTCTCTGGAACTGTGGACCCTCCTAGGTGGCCAAACACACCTTCATCTTTGTTTGGTGGCGACTCTGTTTCTTCTATCTCTCTTTTTGGTTTTGTGTGAGCTATGGCAATGATAACTCAATGACCAAATCTCCATCCAAAGGAGTAATCTCAAGCCAGTCACGAGCCCAGACGACACCGGGTGATGACAGGATGCATGACAGGATTGTTGGAAATTGCAATGGCACTTGTGTTGTCATAGTATAGTGGCAAAGCCTTCAGGTTAAATCCATAGTCTGAAAGTTGACTGGCCATCCAAAGCAACTGAGCACAGCAACTTCTTACAACAGTATATTAAGCTTCAGCTATTGAAGTTGAAACTGAATTCTGTTTCTTGCTGAACTAGGATACAAGTCTGTTGCCAAGCAGTTGGCATGTTCCACTTGTGCTCTTTCTATCAATCCTGCAACCAGCAAAGTCTGCATCTGAGAAGCCTCTCAGTTTGAATTCAGACTCCTTTGGGTACCAAAGTCCAAAATTTTCAGTTCCCTTGAGATACCGCATAATCCTTTTGACATGAGACATATGAGACTCCTTGGGATTCGCTTGGTATCCTGCACAGATGCATGTTGTGAACATTATATCAGGTCTGCTTGCTGTGAGATACAACAAGGATCCAATCATGCTTCTGTATTCTGTGATATCCACTTCTTTACCTACTTCATCCATATCCAATTTGGTGTTTGTAGCAATGGCCATTTTGATGTGAGTCACATCAGTCATCTTGAATTTCTTCAGAATCTCCTTAGTGTATTTAGTTTGACAGATAAAGATCCCATCCTTCAACTGCTTGACCTCCAACCCAAGAAAGAATGAAAGTTCTCCCATCATACTCATTTCATACTCACTTTTCATCAGATGGGAAAATTCTTCACACTGCTTTTTGTCCCTTGATCTGAAGATGATGTCATCAACATAAATCTAAACAATCAAGGGTGATCCTTTTCCTTCCTTGAGAAATAGAGAGTGGGGTCAATTTTGCCTTTTCTGAACTTGTTTTTTATCAAAAATTCTGACAAAGGCTCCGCAGCTCTCTCCATCGGGCTGTTAAGGCACTAGCTTCTTGCCTCAAACCGTCGCCTTCAGCTTTTCAGTTGGACCCAATGGAGTTAGGCCCCTATCTTCATAAAGCCCAGAATGCTTTACTGCTTCCCTTAGACAAAGACGTAGTGGCTCCCATTGATTCCTTCTAATGTTGTGCTTCACGACTTGATGAGAATCAATTAGGATCAGCTGCTTGGACGGAATCATAAATACAACTAGCATGAAGTGCGGTGTCATGATCCGGTATGGAATGAGGACAGATTGGAGAGTTTTCCAAGGAGTGCTATCCTCAGCAATTTCGTTAATGAAGGTCTGAATGTGGGCAATATCCGGAAGATACCCTTCATTCCAACTGATAATGTGCATTTTATGCCGTTATTCTAGTGTTTATTTAGGATGTTTAAGAGCATGATTAGAGCCTTATTACTTCATATATCATATATATTTGCTCTAACCCCTAGGAAGATGCTATTTGCAAATACAGGCGTTTTTAAGCTGTTTTGGCAGATTTTGGAGCTCACTTTTGACATAGTAGATGGCCTCAAACAATTGGCGTGCAAGAACAAAAGTTTCTTAGAATGATGTCCTCTACCTACCACGGAAATTTCAGAGCATTTGGAGCTGCACGTGAATTCACCCATTTCACGTGCAAGCCTATTTTTGCCTCTCAGGCCTCTACAGGATGCAAGGAAGCTTGGGGAGAAGTTTGAGCTGATTTGGAGGTGCACGTGAATTCACCATATCACATGCAAATTGACGTGTAGAGATACTTTTGGACCGATCCTATCGTTTTTTCATCCTGATCAATTGTTTCTGAAGGCTCATGTCCAAATTATGGATGGAAGATAGAGATTTTAATGTTTCGAGTGTCACTTATTAAAACTACGCCATTTTGATAGATGGGCTAGGGTACACACCTCAAAGCCCATCCAAACTCTATAAATACAAGCCTCCATGCCTCTGCTATGAATACATAGACCCCCTACACGTTTTTAGAGAGAGAGAGAGGCTCCACGAAGCTTTGCTGTGCGCGTGGTTAAGAAGAAGATGTTGAGCTTTTCTGAGATCATTATCCTTTTGCAAGTATGTTTTAAAGTGAATCAACGTCTCAGCAGCCGTCGTGGATTTTGGAGCCTGGATTTGAAGCTTTGCTGTGCGCGTGCTTAAGAAGAAGATGTTGAGCTTTTTTGCTTTGTGTTTGCTTGTAATCATGCGTGAGTAGTCTTTTAATCTAGGGGAGCAATGTAGCCCCCTTGTTACTTTGCTGTGTTTATGAATATTGGGTTTGGATGATTGAGTTTTGCATGTTTTATGAATCTGTTCTTAATTCTATCTTTGGATGTACACCTTGGTATTTTTAGCCCTAGTCTGGGGCGGATTGATATTCATAACTTATTTGTGATTGGTGTGATCATTATCCTTTTGCAAGTATGATTTATTGGCTTTGCATGTTTGTGTGTTTAGATGACCATTCTGGCATACAACTCTTAAAAGGACCTCAATGACCATTTGTTGTCCTTGGCTTATGTTTAGCATGTTTTCAATCGACAACCCTAATACCATGAACCAGGAGAGATAACATAGGGAGGTGAAATTGTGACCCTAGATGCTTTTAATCCTTGAATCTTAATCCTAAATTCAATTTGCTTTCTTTGTTTATTCAGAAAACCAAATAAAAATTAGATCTTTAGTTTAAAAAAGAAAACTTTTTGCCAAGACATTTTATAGAACAAGAGTAATTGGGTGTTTTGATTTGAGAACTAGAGAACTAGGCTAATCCCTGTGGGTTCGACCCCTTGCTTGCTGCTATTCTTTTAGTGCAAACTTAGGGAATTTATTATCTTGAAGAGAGATTTAACGACATTAGCTAGCTCTTTTAGAGAGGCTAAAAATCTGTCTGTCAAATTGGCGCCGTTGCCGGGGATTCAACGGTTAACTAGTTTTTAAAATCAACATTGAGTGAAATTGTTTGAATTCTGATCTTGGTGTTTTATTTTGTCTTTTCCTTTCTGTTATTTTGTGTTCTTTATTTGTTTATTTTGCATTGTTCGGAGCTGCTGGGTGTGTTCTTGTTGTTTTACAGGAACATACACCAAGTGTGTGAGGAATTCCTAGTTGTGCATGCAAAGAGAGGAGGATATACAATTTACTCGGGAACCTGAAAGGTTTTTCAGAGCTCGTCGTAGAAGCGAGCTAGGGAAGCAAAGACGTGAGGTCAAGAAGCATTGCAAGGCTTGGAGCAATCCGTAGGCGACCTGATGGTAGATCTCAGACCTGATGGTGGTGCACCGCAAGGAGGGGCCAACTACAATGGCCAATATCCAGAAGAAGAGGGTAATCGGTTTATGCCCAGAACCTTCTTAGATTATGCGAGGCCAATGATGTCAGACCATTATTCTGGGATTCGGCAGACAAGAGTCCAAGCAAATAGCTTCGAGCTGAAGCCGGCGTTGATCAACATGGGGAGCAATAACGCGTTTGGAGGAACAGCCGTGGATGATCCACACCAGCATTTGATGAGGTTCTACCAGATGTGCGACACCATAAAGATCAACAATGTATCGGAGGAGGCAATAAAGCTAAGGCTTTTCCCTTTCTCTTTAAGGGATAGAGCTCTTGGCTGGTTCAACGATCTACCAGAGAGTTCAATCAACACTTGGGAGGAGATGCACCAAGTTCATGTCAAAGTACTTCCCTCCTTCCAAGGTGATCCAGTCGATGGGAGATTAGCAGATTCAGGCAAGATGAGATGGAGACTCTTCATGAAGCTTGGGAGCGTTTCAAAGACTTAGTGAGAAGATGCCCTGATCATGGAAGACCCCAGTGGATTCAAATTGAATCTTTCTACATAGGTCTTCAGTCCCACTCACAAGACAAGGTGAATGCAGCTGCTGGAGGATGCTTGATGAACCTAGAGCCTGACGCAAAGCCAGGAGCTATTGGAGAGGCTGTCATTAGCCGATTGGCGGTGGTCTAATGTGCGTACTTCAAAGCCAAGGGAGAAGATAGCTTCAGTTGATAATTCTTCCAATGATATGCAAGCACAGATTCAAGCTTTAGTGAAAGGCATGGAAGTATTGGCTCTTAAAGTTGAAGGATCACAACAAGCCTTACCAGTAGCTGAACAGGGCTGGAGTGGAGCTGAAGAAGCAAATTATGTTGGAGGAAAGGGCTTGTACCAGAAACAGCAATTTTATCCTCAACAACAACAACAAGGGTACAACCAGAATCAGCAGCAATCTCAACCATTTCAGAGAACTCAGAACGAGGGGGAGATACCTCATTTCAAGACAAATATGTGCCCCCAGAGGGATGAAGAAAAATCCGTATGCTACGGATAATTATTTACACCCACCTCCAGGATTCGAGCGAAACAGGCCTCGGCCTCAACAAGAAAGAGGAAGGGTATATCAGAATGTGGAAGAGCCAACCAAAAGAGAGGATAATTTGGAGGAAAGGGTAGTCACCATAGAATCTTCAATGAAGAATATAGAAAAGTTGCTTGTGAGTTTGACCCAGAATGTAAATCAAGGAGTCTCAGCTAAATCTTTTCCAAGTGATACTGAGGTGAACCCCAAGGAGAGTTGCAAGGCTATTACTCTAAGAAGCGAGAAGGCACTGAAAGAAGCTGAGGAGCCTAAGAAGAAGGCAAATCCAGAAGAACAGAGCAGACCCTTGGAAGCTGATGACCAAGGAAAATCAGATAAAGCTGAAGAAAGAGTGCAAGAAAAGAAGGACAAGCAGTGAGTCAAGACAGAATAGCCAGAAGAACAGAGGCAAGAGCTCAGGCCTACTATGCCATTTCCTCGCAGGGCGAGGAATCGAGGGTTGAGGAAGAGTATGAGCACTTCCTGAGTTTATTCAAGAGGCTTGAGATTAACATTCCATTTGTGGAAATTTTGGAGCAGATGCCTAGGTACAGAAAGTACATCAAAGATTTTGTGAAGAAGAAGAGGAAATATGGGGATCATGAGACGGTGGCAGTCACTAACGAGGTGAGCAGTTTTGTTCAACAGAGTTTGCCCATCAAGCATAAAGATCCGGGCAGTTTTAATCTCCCTTGTGTGATTGGCAATGCACCGCAGCAGCAGGCCTTATGTGATTTAGGGGCCAGCATCAATTTGATCTCCTTTGCTTTGTACAAGCAGCTTGGGCTTAAGGGCATGAAGCCCACTTCCATATCATCGCAGTTTGCTGACCGGTCTACTGGAAGGCCTGAAGGGATAATTGAAGATGTGTTAGTCAAAGTGGGTTCCTTCATATTTCCAGCGGACTTTGTAGTTTTGGAGATGGAAGAAGATAGAGGAGTTCAGCTACTCCTTGGAAGACCGTTTCTCAGAACGGGTTGTGCATTGATTGATGTTGCTCATCAAGAGGATCAAGATCCACGTATGATGGGAGGAAGGTGTCAGCCGCTGGGCTGAGAGAAGCAGCTGCGTTTGGGGATGGTTACTCCCGGAACTAGTGAGGATGCACACTGCTTTTTAGTACGAGCTGGGGAAGGTGCAAGAGGATCAGATGACACTTTCTCCCCCGGTTTGGCATGTCGCCGAGGTGCGATAAGAGGATGAGCCATCGTGTGTGCCAAGTCCGCAAAAGAGGTGGACAAGGAATGGACGGACGAGGCGACATGATCCATCTTTCTCTCGATGGAAGTGGAAGAGTCGGTCAAGGCATAGAGGAGTTGGGCGCCGAGGGCATCAACCTTAGCGGTGATGGCAGAAATTTTGGCGCTTTGGGCTTGGGCGTGATGGTCTAGCTAGGCGGAGAGCACAACATTGGAGTGAACTGTGCCAAAAGAGGCATGTCCAAGCGCCAACTTTGGGGCTTTGGAGGACTCCCCCATAGGAATGGCTGCAGGAGTGCGCTGGGCAGAGGAGTTAGCGGGAGTAGAAGGAGCGTCAGTAGCAGCAGCAGGAGCATCCAGAGCAGCAGAGACATCCAAAGCATCGGAGGCATCCGGAGCATCAGAGCCACTTTGACCAGAGAGGTCAACGACGGGAACGTTGGCGGCAGAAGGAACAGGTCGGTCGGCGGCAGGAGAAGACACGCGTTCGCTCGGGCCCGGTCCGGAGGTAACAGCAAAAGGAACGTCCGGAATGTGGGCTGGCATGAGGAAACCATGGTCTAGGCTCCAGATGATCATAGCCTCCGAGGTTTCGGTGTGTTTGGTATAAAACACTCGGATATCGTGGTCAGGGATGGAGGGAGTGCAAGCAAGGCTAAAACGGAACCAAAGGTCTGTTAAGGTGTCGGCGGAGAGATGGTCAAGATAGTCACGAGGTTGAGGTAAAGGAGGTAACGGTGCTTCCGAAGAAGAAGGAGGTACATCTGCGATGGTCGTAGCAACGGCAGCAGCAACAACGGGTGAATCAGGTGCAGAGACATCAGCGGGAGAAGGTGTTGGAATGTTAGCCAGGATGAGGACTGGACCGAGAGGGCCCCACAACCTCGGACGGTTCAGGACGGATGCTATCCTGAGAGGCTCGAGAGATGGATGGGGCGATAATGGACCGAATCCGAGAGGACCGGTGAGCCGAGCCGACTTCGGGGGCATGGCTGTCACTGGGTCACCAACCGAATCGCCTTGTTGTTCGAGGCTGGGAAGAAGGCGGAGAGCACAGAAGGACAATGGGCTATCATGCTTCCATCGGGCGTAAGATGGCGGAGATAGTAGGCCAGAGGGAAGGGGATAGCATCATATCTGGCGAAATGAGTTGGATGCTAATGCCGGAAGACAATGTTGAGAATCGCCCAAAAGATTGGTTCTTAGGGCCGTTCTTTAGTAGTTGGAACAGAAATGTCCCCCAGTCCATCAGGAGACCTTCGAAGACGCCATACATGGCCGGTAGAAGGTCATATGGAACGCAATCGAGAGCGAAGGTGCGAGCCGAAGACATTGGGCGAGGATGATCGCCATACATCGATAGCGATCGTGGAAGGACTTCACCTTGTATTCCTTCCCTTTATATGTGCAACCCATAGAGGCGGCCATTGTTTCTAGTTCCGGACGTTGAGGTTCACCGATAGGTTGGTTGAGAGCGGCATGAAGGATGACGGGGATGATGATGATGGATTCACCCCGAACATGGGAAAGGATGGAGTCGGTGGTGCGGCGGATGCGCTGGTAGTACTTGGTGATATCGTTGATGAGAAGATCAACAAGGTTGGAAACCAGATTCGAATGTGGGAGGCTTCCAAAAGAGGACGTAGGTCCAGGAACCAAGCCGGAGGATCGACAACAGCAGGCCAATCGACCTGATGGCCGGGATTTACGCCAAAGAGAGAGAGCTTGGGTGCCATTCCGAGTTAGAGGGGGAAAGAAGGTAAGTCTAGTGAGTGGAAGAGCGATGAGGGTTTAGGGATTTGGAAATGTAAACTCGTGCTGCGTGAAGAGCCAGTATATATAAGATCGAGTCTGTGGTTGCCAACGGATCTGGGGATTAAGCGAGACGAATAGTGATCCGCCTGACAAGCCGATGTCATTTATCTTGAGATATGAGCACCTCCGAATGTAAACATGATGAGCAGGCCACAAAATCAAGTAAATAGGACAGTTGTATGCCTTCTTCCAGAAAATGCTTGTCTCGAGACTTGCAATTAAAATAGCCCATCATTATGCCTCCTCAGAATCACGCGATAAGACTTGAGTATTTCAAGAGTTTGGAGGAGATGAACCGACGATCATCCGGATGAAAAGATAATCCATAGAAGTATATCCGGATGTGCAATAGAGTGTGAGAGAGTGATTCCTTTGTTGGCTTAAAGTCGAAGAAGGATAAAGTACCACAACACTTCAAAGTTGAGACTTCAAGCAAGATATGTTAGTGAAAATGCAAAGTGAATCGGAACTTGTAGCTACATGAGGATAAACTAAAAAGAATACAAAGCTTTTACCAGTTAACATTAGTACGGATTTAACCAAATATGAAGAATCAGTACAAACCAAACTAATGAAAAAAGTGGAATGCATGCATTGAAAATGAATGCTAGACACATACAAACGAATGACTGAAGCAGTAGTGCTAAAAAAAATATATGCCTGATTAGAAACCTATACATTTTTATTGGTCAACATAGTGAAACCCATACGTTCTTATTGGTCAACGTAGTGAAACCGTCATGCTGAACATTGTAGGCAAGATAAATTAACAATATGTGAGTTACTCTAAATAAGATTCATGGGAGAGAATGGAAGAAAGAATACATGCCAGATACTATCAATTGATTATCCGATTAAGATGCCCAGTTGAAGAAAGAAAAACATCCAAACATGCCACAAAGCTGATTCAACAATGTATGTCCAGTCAGATCCGGAAGTAAGAAGTAAGAGGGAGGAGCATCCGAGACATATTGGGGGTTATAACTGAAATGATAAATAAAGTTTTTGCTCCCCCGCAGATCGAGCAATCCTCTCAGTGATGAACTTCCCCTCAAATAAACAGTCGGGAAAGAGGTCATGAGACATATAAGGGGGGTATTACTTGAGTAATTAATAAGCATTTTCTCCCCCTTAGATCTTCCAATCCTCTCGATGACATTTCCAGCTAAAAGATTTAGATTTTGAGAAGAATACTGTCTATCCTTTGTGAACTTCACTTCAGAAGTTGAACAGACTTTCACTGTGATTTCATCCATAAGCATTCCGAGCTGACCCATTTGATTTCTTCAATTAGACAAGTTAATAAGGCTATCAATATGAAATAGCATTGAACATGAGGTGATACATGAAAAGATGAATGATGAAATCCAAAGAAGAGAGAACTCATATAGTGTTAATTATGTTGCCTTAATAACTTCAGTTAGAAAACACAAGCATCCTCCTAATTGAGGGAATGGGAAGATAATCAGAACAAACGAATATGACTAGCACGCATGATCAGCATGAAGTATAGTAGGTGTCCAACTCTCATTAAGAACCACGATTCATGTCCTGAAGAAAATACTAATGGAGTGAAAAATTAGAAACTATGCAGACAAGTCAATCATACCTAATTTTAGGAGTAGTTCAGAAAATCTTGTATCTGGTAGGGGCTTGGTAAGAATATCTAGAAGTTGATTATCCGTAGCAACATGTTCAAGAGATATATGCTGTTTGAGAACATGATCTCGGATGAAGTGATACCTGACTTCAATGTGCTTAGTCTTTGGGTGCATAACTGGATTGTTGCTGATGGCAATTGCACTTGGTATTGTTACAAGATAGTGGAACAAATGTCATATTGAACCCGTAGTCAGTAAGTTGACTTTGCATCCAGAGTAGCTGTGCATAGCAACTCCCAGCCGCTATATATTCTGCCTCAGTAATGGAAGTTGATATTGAATTCTGCTTCTTACAGAACCATGATATCAATCTGCTTCCGAGAAACTGACAAGTACCGCTAGTGCTCTTCTTGTCAATGCGACACCCGGCAAAATCAGCGTCTGAATATCCGGATAAGTAGAAGTTGGACTCCTTTGGGTACCAAAGTCCCAAATTCACTGTCCCTTTCAAATACCACAATATCCGTTTCACATGTAGCATGTGTGACTCTTTGGGATTCGCCTGATATCTTGCACAAATGCAAGTTGTAAACATTATGTCCGGGCGACTTGCTATGAGATACAGCAATGAACCAATCATCCCTCTGTATTTAGTCACATTTACCGATTTGTCGTTAAGATGAGGGTCAAGTTTGGCACCGATCGGCATGGGAGCTTTCATGGGAGTAGAGTTTTGCATTCCAAACTTCTTGATGAAGTCCCGTGTGTACTTTGCTTGGTTGATGAAGATTTCATCCTTCATTTGTTTAACTTCTATCCCAAGAAAATACGTTAATTCTCCCATCATGCTCATTTCAAATTTTCTAGTCATCAACTTCGGAAATTCTTCACAAAGCTTCAGATTTGAAGATCCGAAAATGATTTCATCAACACAGATTTGTACGATTAGAGAGTGATCTTTCTCTTTCCGTAGAAATAGAGTGGTGTCTATCTTTCCTTTCCTGAAATTGTGTTCGAGCAAAAATTTTGACAGTGTGTCGTACCAGGCCCTTGGAGCTTGCTTCAGTCCGTACAAAGCTTTCCGTAGCTTATAAACCATATGTTCAGCCTTGTGTTCAACGAAGCCCAGAGGTTGTTCTACATAAACCTCCTCTTGAAGATCTCCATTCAGAAATGCGCTTTTGACGTCCATTTGATAAACTTTGAAGTTTTCATATGAAGCATACGCCAAGAACATGCAGATCGCCTCAAGTCGAGCCACCGGAGCAAAGGTCTCATCATAGTCAATGCCTTCTTCTTGACGGTATCCTTTGGCTACCAGTCTGGCTTTGTTCCGGATTACTATTCCATCAGTATCTAATTTGTTCCGGAACACCCATTTAAATCCTATGACTTGTTACGACCTGGGCCTTGGTACTAAGGTCCACACTTCGTTCCTCTTGAACTGATTAAGCTCCTCTTGCATAACGTCTATCCAGTTTGAGTCTTGGAGGGCTTCATCCATGACCTTTGGCTCTATCTGTGACAAAAAATATGAGTAGAGGCATAGATTGGAAGTGGCTGCCCTCGTCTTTACTCCAACAATAGGATCACCGATCACTTGTTCTGATGGGTGGTTCGGAGTCCACCTATAGTTCTGCGCAAGTGGTGGTGAGTAGTGAATGATTTGAAGCTCTGCCAGATTGGGTGGATCTTGTACATTAGCTGGTTGAGCTTCTTTCGGACCTGTTACATTTTCAGTATGTATAGGTCCAGATGGACTAGAAGGCTCTCTGAAGTTATGGATTTCCGTAACAAGTTCTCCGGAGTTAAGTGGAAGTCTTGAGTCCGAGTCTTCTGAGGCATCATCAGTAACATTTCTTGCCTCACTGGTACTGAGTGATTCATCAAGTATTGCAGCAGGTACATGTCGGAACTGAGAATAGTCAATCGAGTCCGTGTGATCCTGCACAATTTGATTTGAAGATTCATCAGTAACACTTGACCAGTCAAGGTTAGATTCATCAAAATTAACATGGAAAGATTCTTTAACCGTTAAACGTTTTCTATTGAAAATACGATAAGCCCTGCTGTGCAACGAGTATCCGACAAAGATCCCATCATCGGATTTTGGCTCAAATTTACTCCGGCCCTCTTTGTCGTTGTTTAACACATAGCAGGCACACCCAAAGGCTTTGAAATGAGAGATTGATGGCTTTTTGCCTCTCCATATCTTATAGGGTGTTTTCATGGTAATCTTATTGCTAAGAGTTCTGTTCTGAACATAGCATGCAGTGGACATAGCTTCAGCCCATAGACTGGGAGGAAGCTTTGCCCCTGCTAACATGGATCTACCAACTTTGACTAACGTGCGATTCTTATGCTTAGGAACTCCATTTTGTTGTGGAGTCCTGGGTGTAGAGAAGTCATGCTGAATGCCCTTTTCAGAACAATAGGACCTCATATCTGAAAAATCAAACTCAGTACCATGATCACTCCTAATGCACTTAATGCTCAGTCCTTGTGAATTGCTTATCCAGTTGAAGAGATCAACAAGATGTTCAAAGGTTTGATCCTTTGATTTAAGGAACATTACCCATGTATACCTGGTGAAATCATCGATAACCAGGAGGGTATATCTCGCACCTGCCAGAAATGGATCTTCTTCACAAAGATTCATGTGAAGAAGTTGCAACGGAGCAGTTATTGAATTAACTGATTTGCTCTTAAAGCTGTGTTTGGTCTACTTGCCGAGTTGGCATTCTCTACAGATGGAGTCTCTGGAGAATTTATGTTTGGGCAAACCATTTACTAAGTCAAGCGACGCTAATTTAGACAAGGTCTTAAAATTTAAACGTGCGCAACGCTTGTGCCATAGCCAACTTTCTTCATCAGATGCTTTAGTGAGGAAGCATATAGGGTCAGAAGAATTATTTCTTAAGACCACTGAGTATATGTCCCCATCTCTTAATCCAGATAACTTAACATCTCCGGATAAGTTTTCCCAAACTCGTGGTGTTGGACATAAAGGAAACAAGAAATCCTTTGTCACATAAATTACCGACACTCGGCAGATTATGCTTCAAACCTTCGACTAGTGCAACTTTAGTGATTGATACACAGCCGTTGGTCAAAGTGCCATATCCCACATTCTTACCTTTGATGTTGTCACCATAAAATACGGATGGGCCTCGTTTGTCGAGAACATCAACGAGTAGAGACCGATCACCTGTCATATGTCCGGAGCATCCACTATCGAGGATCCACTTGCTTTGATTGATCTTTAACTTCAAGTGATCCAGTACTGTCCGAGAGATGCTCCTGCAAGACAACAGTTTACACTTTTGGTGCCCAAACTTGTTTCGGGCGGTTAGGAGAAACAACAATAGTGTCATTAGTTTCGGATTTAACTTTGTTCGGAACTTTAGCTTTCCAGGATGACTTTATTTTGTTAGTTTTAGCTGCTTCTTTAACTTGGGTTTTCTTGGGAGAGACACTCCTTAGAGATTTTGATTTTGATTTGCTTGAAAAACCCTTTTTTAATAAACTGATCTTTATAATACGTATTTGATTACAAAGCCAGCTATTAGATAAGCTCTAACATTCATAGTGATAATGACCTATTTCTCTACAGATGGAACAGACACTATGATGCGGAGCATAAACAGGAGATACAGATTTCTCAAATTTTACAGATTTTCTACTGTTCCCTATGGCCTAAACCTTTGCGATTGGGTGATGTGCTTTTGGCCCTAGATGCACCAGCCTTAGCTTGTATGTCTTTTTGGGTGCTACAGTTTCGGCTTTAACTGCAGCAACCTTCCCTTCATCGTTAGATACGGGTGCTACTGCTTCAGGAAGAGCAGTAACAACCTCAGCTCCACAATCATAGACTATGGTGCCACCTGAAATGAAACCATCCAACAGTTTAGATGTACTAACAGGATAAAGATTGGTTAGTTTCAGAATGAAATCCGGAGGACACTCAATAGCTTATGTGGAGGAAGATGGTTCGGAGCCTAGGCCAAGTTTAACTCGGATGTCATCAGGATCAGTCCTAAATGTAGAGGCTATTACCCCGAATGTTAGCCACTTATGATTTATTTCTTTTTCCTGTTCCAATTCATTCCCGAGTCTTTTCACGATAATTTTTAGGCCCGTTAGGTTGGTATTTAGCAAATGGTTTTCAGCTCTTAGATCATAATACCAAGCTTCTTTACCCCTGAAGTCAGTTATGTCTTTTTCAAGTCTAGCAACAGTAATTTCAAGACGTTTGTTCTGACTTTTCATATCTTTGTACATTTAAGTAATTATTAGTCTCTCATTCTTTTCATGATCACATTCAGCAATAAGGAGATTCTAATTTACTCATGAGCTCAGAGATCGAAGGTACCTCAATATTTTCCATGAGGCAGACGTTTGGCTTAAGAGTTGGCTCATCATTCGAGGATTCCTCTTCTTCTTCCGAGCCACTGACGTACTTTGTGACAAATGCCTTCCTCTTATTCTTGCTGTTGTCTGAGGCGGAGCATTGAGGAGTAACCTTGTCACTTTTCTCGGCCATTTTTTATTTGGATTTACAATCCTTGGCCTAGTGGCCGGGTTTCCCACAGTTATAACATTCCTAAGAAATAGACTCCGATCGCTCCTTCCTTCAGAATGATGATGATAAGCCTCTTCTGAATCCTCTTTTGCTTTTCCGAAGGAATCGCTCAAAGGATTTGACCAGAAGAGCTATTTCTTCTTCAGCTTCAGAGTCAGAGTTCTCTGTTTCATCCGAATCATCATTCCTCAGTATGCTGAGACATTCCGTAGCTTTGAAAGCTACCCCCTTTTCTTTCGGAGCTATTTTCTCATCTCGGTCAGAGTATTTGAACCTAACCTCATGAGTCCATAGCTCTCCGTATAGTTCTTCAAGCGGAACATACTGCCAGTTCTTGTCGGCTTGCATTTGGAGCTGCTTGGAGTAGTAGCGATCCGGCAGAGAGCGGAAAAACTTGTCATTAATTTGAGATTGAGAGTAGTGCTCATTGACAGTTTTTAGCTCAAGGATGAGCTTACCGAATCTCCGATAGATACTCTCGAGGGATTCACCAGGTTTGTGATTGAAACTCTCAAAATTCTGCCTGAGAGTACAGATGACATTCTGCATTTGGGACTGACTCCCCTCATAGAGGATCGTCAGTTTATCCCAGACAGCTTTTGCTGTCGTGCAGCCCTAGACGTCCGTGAAAGCTTCGGAGTCCAAAGATGATGTAACATATGCCAGAACCTTTTCGTTAGCATATTGCCAAGCTCTTTCATCATTGGTGAGTTCAGCATCGGTCTTTGGCCCTCTAACTCTATATTCTCCGATCGTCATCGGAGTGGGTATCTCCTGATGGAGACATGGCCACATGAGATGATCATGGCAGACCATGAACATTCTCATGTGAGCTTTCCACTATGAGAAAAGCTTAGGTGTGAACTTTGGCGGTTTGGTCAGAGTGAAACCAAAACTTCGTGGTTGAGGAGCAGCGGCAGCAGCGGGTTGAGGTGGATCGACATTTTCACTGCTGCTTCGATTAGGGAGGGGCTCTTGTGCACCTCCGGAGTTCAGGCGTGTGTTGAATAGCATACTGCTTTCTTCAGCCATTGGTGAGAGAGAGAGAGAGTGGGATTTCTACTTTGAGCAGATAGAACGTGATCTGATACCACTTGTTGGTCCCTTGGAGCCTAAAGGGGGGGGTGAATAGGCTCTTATCGAAACTCCTTTTCTCACTCTTTGACACAACACCTATCTGGTTAAGAGATAGAATCAATGCGGAAAATAACCAGATAGTGGAAGTATTTTGTTTTATTATCAAAATGATAAGTACAACATAATGGAAGCAAATTAAAGCTTAAGGAGCTTTCAGATCTACTAACAATTCTCTAACACTATTTACAATGCACTCACATGCTAGCCTCTATGATCATCTTGAGCTCTCTTTGTTAAACTAAGCTCGGATCCTTACTCCGTAACAATGATTGCTTACTCCGTATCAATTTAGAACTGGAATCCTTATTCCGTGTAAGCACTTCCTTACTCCGTATGAATGAGAAGGTCGGAGTGCTTACTTCGCATCAGCACTTCCTTACTTCACATCTAGTTTCCTTACTCCGCATGAGTTAAAGGAACGGATGGCTTACTCCATATCAACACATCCTTACTACACAAGAGTAACAGGTTCGGATTCCTTACTCCGCATCAAATTTCCTTACTTTGTGCGAAATAAAGACTCGGGTCCTTATTCCGCATAAGTCATTCCTTACTCCGCATGTATAGAATGCTCCGGATTTCTTACTCCATGATTCTTTTCCTTAGTCCGCTTGAGTGGAAGACTTAGCCTTTTTACTCCGTGATAACTGTGACTTTCTCCGTGCGACTTATAGACTAGGATTCTTACTCTGCATCTATTGACTTAGTCCATTTTAAAGTATTAGACACAGACTCCTTACTCCGTAGCTTTAACTCATTAGTCCGCACGTATTATCCTTATTCCGTATGAAGTGAAGACTTGGTTATGTACCAAGCTTTTGACAATGCATACTCTCATTCGGATCAGGATTATGTATCCCGTCCTTAGCTTTCCTCTCATGAGTGTAGGTCCGGATTAAGTTCATATCTTCTGCAATAATTTAAAATGAAACAACAAAAGTCTCAGATCAAATTACATGGAGTTTTATTTGCATCAACCAAATTCTGGGCTCTATCCAACAGTTCTTTTTCTCTCTCTTAGTCTTTCTCTCTAGTGTTGGAACTCCTACTTGAATTCTGCAAAAGATGTATTTTAATGTATGTCAGAATCCTTTTCTTATATTCTATGTGTTCCACGCTTTCAGAGAAAGATACTAACTACCTATTTTGTCGTTAAGTGTGAGAGAGATATATATTTTAAGTTTAGATTGTTGTGCGCCTAGTTGTCCATCCGACAGACTGACTTCCTGCCACGGATATGCGAGATGTCAGGGGATGGGTTGATCTACTCTAATTCGCAGATCTGTTGCCCATGCTTGTGCAGTCAATCTTAGCCGTTCATCTATGGAAAGTGGTTGATCACAATTAATGCGGCATTAATTGCATTCCAGCTGCTCGAGACAGCACAAGCTTACTGTACAAACCCTAGCTGAAGATATCGCTAAGTGCGTATGCTCAGGGTTTTAAGTATGTCTTGAAGGTGGGTGCCTCATAGGTTTGATGACTCGAAGGTTTCAGTTAGAGCCCGTTGAGGTTGCGGAAGTTTACTTCAGGCTTTACAGTGTTGGTATTTGCGAGTCTACGACTCACATATCTTCGAGTCTTCGAGGCTAGAGTTCGAGTTAGATTAAGTCTGTTGTGTCACTCTATTAATTAAAAGTCTGCGACTCCGCGAGCCTACGACTCTACGAGTTTGCGACTATCCTAATGGCTCTTAGAGTGACTTCTTCGAAGTGCGCCTAATCTACCTGTTGTTACAGCTGCGAGTCTACGACCCTAGCTCGGCGGATCTACGACCCTCAGGTTTCTCAGTTTCTATTACTCGACTAAGAGGCTCTTCGACTCTGCGAGTCTTCGACCTTGAAACTCTTCGACTCTACGAGTCTTAGACTTCATATTTCTTCCTTAGCCTTTCACAGTTGCATATGCACTGAGTTTCCATATTCTACGAGTTTTCGACTTTAAGGCTACGACCCTTCAGCTGTAACTCTCTGCCTTTATGATCTTCGAGTCTGTGATATGTCTGACAGCTTCTTTAACATACCTGTATCCCTTGAGTCTACGACTCTAGGAGCCTTGAGTCTATGACTCTACGACTCTCAAGTTACAGTTTCATTTAAGTTGGTCAGTCTTTCTGGCTTCGACTCTTCGACCTTCGACCTACGAGTCTGCGAGTCCTGTTTTCTTAACCGTGTTATAAGGCTACGACTCTACGTCCCTTGAGTCTATGAGTCTAGCAGAATTCTTTTGGTTATTTAAGTTTTCTACAGGCTTTGAGTCTTCGAGTTATTTAAGTTTAGTTACTGTTCTTTTGGAATTCTTCGACCCTACGAGTCTCTAAATTGAATCATTGCTTACAGTAACGCTCTCTTTTCCGTACTGCGACTCTATGACCTTCGACCCGGGATCTACGAGTCGCAATGTGTTCTCCATAATATGCTTCGAGTCTCCATACCCTACGAGTCTTGTGACAATTTTACTTCTACGAACTACGACCAATATGTCTTGTGACAATTTTACTTCTACGAACTACGACTCTTCGACCCTACGACCTTCAGATCTTCAAGTCTCCAGACTTAGACTATATGTTCGCAGCTTCATCAAATCCTATATTTCCAACAACCTATTTCTCTACAAATGGAACAGAAACTATGATGTGGAGCATAAATAGGGGAAACAGGTTTCTTAGGTTTTACAAGTTTTCTACTCTATTCCCTATGGCCTAATCCTTTGCGATTAGGTGACGCGCTCTTGGCCCTAGATGTGTCGGCCTTAGCCTTTCCATTCTTTTTGGGTGCTATAGTTTCGGCTTTAACTGCAAGCAACTTTCCCTTCATCATTAGATACGGGTGCTACTACTTCGGGAATAGCAGTAACAGCCTCACTTCCACAATCATAGACTATGGTGCCACCTGAAATGAAACCATTCAACGGTTTAGATGTACTAACAGGATATAGGTTGGTTAGTTTCAGAATGAAGTCCGAAAGACACTCAGTAGCTTGTGTGGAGGTTGATGGTTCGGAGCCAAGGCCAGGTTTAACTCGGATGTCATCCGGATCAGTCTTAAAGGTAGAGGCTATTTCTCCGGATTTTAGCCACTTACGATTTATTTCCTTTTCCTTTTCAAGTTCATTCTCGATTTTTTTTAAAATAAATTTTAGGCCAGTTAGGTTGGTATTTAGCAAATGATTTTTTGCTCTTAAGTCATGATACCACGCCTCTTTACTTCGGGGTTAGCTATGTCTTTTTCAAGTCTAGCAACAAGAAATTCAAGATGTTTATTCGACTTTCCATATCTTTGTACATTTGAGTAATTATAAGTCTCTCATTCTTTTCATGATCACATTCAAGTAGTAAGAGATTCTAATTTACTCATGAGCTTAGAGATAGAAGGTACCTCGGTATTTACCATGAGGCGGACGTTTGGCTTTGGAGTTGGCTCATCATCCGAGGATTCCTCCTCTTCTTCCAAGCCACCGATGTACTTTGTGATGAACGCTTTCCTCTTGTTCTTGTTGGTATCTGAGGTGGAGCATCAAGAAGTAACCTTGTCACTCTTCTCAGCCGTCCTAGATTTGATTTAAAATCCTTGGCCCAGTGACCGGGTTTCCCACAGTTGTAGCATTCTTGGGAACTTGACTCCAATCGCTCCTTCCTTCTGGATGATGATAAAGAGCCTCTTCTGAATCCTTTTCTGCTTTTTCGTAGGAATCGCTCGAAGGATTTGACCAGAAGAGCTATTTCTCCTTCAGGTACCGAGTTAGAGTTTCCTGACTCTTCCATATCATCATCATGTTGTATCTTGAAGCATTCCGTAGCTTTGAAAGCTACCCCCTTTTCTTTCCGAGCTATTTTCTCATCCCGATCAGAGTATTTGAACCTGACCTCATGAGTCCGTAGCTTTTCGTATAATTCTTCGAGGGGAACATACTGCCAGTTCTTGTCGGCTTGCATTTGGAGCTGCTTTGAGTAGTAACGATCCGACAATGAGCGAAAAAACTTGTCATTGATTTGGGATTGAGAGTAGTGCTCATTGATAGTTTTTAGCTCAAGGATAAGCTTGCCGAATCTATGATAGATGCTTTCGAGGGATTCGCCAAGTTTGTGATTAAAGCTCTCGAAGTTCTTCCTAAGACCACAGATGATGTTCTGCATTTGGGACTGACTTCCCTCATAGAGGATTGTCAGCTTATCACATACAATTTTCGCTGTTGTGTAGCCCTAGACATGTAATGACCCGTATTTTGGGATATGAGGAGTTAGTCACAGTTTTGCCGTTTTGGATGGAAATTGTTGGGTTTTAGGGAGTTTTCTTTCCACACACTTTGGCTAAATCATCTTGTATGTTGATGAGCAAGCAAGAGGCAAAGTTTGAGCCCAATAGGGAGTGCACGTGAGAATGCACGTGAGAAGGGCTTTTCACGTGCAGTGAGATTTTTGCATGGGAGCCTTCTTGATGTTGTTCCAAGGCTTGTGGTGAAATTCTAGAGCATTTGGAGGTGCCCGTGAGAAGGGTCTTTCTCATATGCAGCCTCCATTACCATTATTTTGTTGTTCTGATCCTCTTTTGCTAAAGGACCATTGTGAGATTATGAGTGTTTTGTCCTGTGTGGTTGCAAAAAGGTTGTAGTCTGTCATCAAAACTACGTCATTTTGATGCTGGATTCATTTAATCAAAACTACGTCGTTTTGGGGTTTGAGTTGTCTATATAAAGAGGTGAAGACTCCTTGTTCTAGGGTTAGGGTTTTCTTCACCACTGCAGCCGTCGTAGAGAGAGAGCTAGAGAGAGGGGAAGGAAGGAGAGCTGCGCGGTTGCTCCCGGAGCGTCTTGCGTGGGGAGGATGGCGTCTAGCGCGGGAGCAAGGAGGATCTTCTTTAAGGTAGGGGTTCTGTCTTTCCTGGTCCGTTCCGGGGTTAGGCCCTGTGGATATTTTGTAAAGTTTCCATTGTTATTGCTATAACACTTATATGTAAATTCATATAGGTGTGATCTCCTATATGAATGTTGGCCTTCAATGGTATTTTGGTGTGATTCTAATGTTGGGTGGGCAGTGCATGTTAAATGTTCGATAAAATGCCTGTGTGAATATGTCTGTGTGAATATGCCCGGTATGTGTTTGATAATATGCCGGAAAGGCTAGAATCGTGACTTGGTAAAGGTGTGCATGCTAAGTGTTTGTTTTTATGCCTGAGTGGCTGAGTTTGTACATTTATGAATGCGTGCCTACTAAGTGTTTGGTTTTATGCTTGAAAGGCTATGTGTACTTTGTTTTGTGAAACCCAGTGGCTGTGGAAGCCCGGGACTGTTTTGTGAAACCCAAAGGCCGTGGAAGCCCGGGACTATTTTGTGAAACCCAGGTGGTCTGGAAGCCCGGGGCTGTTCTTAGGACCCGGTGGTCGTGGAAGCCCGGGACTATTCTTAGAACCCGGTGGTCGTGGAAGCCTGGGACTGTTCATATGCTAGCCTGTGTGGTCGTTTTGAAATATTTGTTCTTGCTGATGGCTTACTATTGTATTTGTTGAAAAAATTGTATCACAACACTGCACTTGTACACACGGCATGTAGATGTTAGGAGCATGGGATGGGTTGGGGAGACACGATCCCTACTGAGCTGTGGTTGCTCACCCCTCCTATTGTGATGTGTTTTCTTTTAGGAACCTACAGGCGTTAGTGTCACGCCCCGGATTTCCAACCCGAGGAAACCGGTACGTGACTCCCCTTTTTACCCACACGGAGGGCAAAGGGGTAGGATACAACATACACTTCACATTTTATTTTCAGAGACCAAAATAACTACGTCGTTTTGATGTGGATGGTGTCTATATAAGGAGGGCTTGAGTTTGAGTTTAGGGTTCTTGTGTTCCTTTGTTTGCACTGCTGCTCGAGAGAGAGAGAGAGCTAGAGAGAGAGAGGGAAGGGGAGTTGCTGGTTGCTGCCGGAGCATCTTGCGTGGGGAGGACAGCGTTTGGCGCGGGAGCAAGGAAGAGCCGCTTTAAGGTAGGGGTTCTGTTTTTCCTAATCCCTCCTCTCTGTCCTAGGGTCCTAGGGCAATTCTGGGTCAGATCTGTTTATATATACATATGTAATCCATATAGGTGTGATCTCCTATATGGATGTTGGCCTTCATGGCGTATTGGTGTGATTTCCGAGGTTGGGTGGTTTGTGCATGTTATGTGTTTGACATTATGCCTGTGAGGCTGTGCATGTTATGTGTTTGACATTATGCCTGTGAGGCCGTGCATGTTATGTGTTTGAGGTAAAGCCTGTGAGGCTGTGCATGTTATGTGTTTGAGGTAATGCCTTGTGAGGCCACGCACGTCCAGGTGTGTTAGATTATGTTTGTGTGGTCGAGTTTATGAGCTTGTGGATATATGCATGCTAAGTGTTCGATGTTATTCCTGTGTGACTAAGCATACTAAGTGTTTGATGTTATGCCTGTATGGCCATGTGTGCTGCGTGTTTGCTTGTACACCCGGTGGCTGTGGAAGCCCGGGACTGTTTTGTGGAACCCGGTGGCTGTAGAAGCCCGGGACTGTTTTGTGGAACCCGGTGGCTGTGGAAGCCCGGGACTGTTTTGTGGAACCCGGTGGCTGTGGAAGCCCGGGACTGTTTTGTGGAACCCGGTGGCTGTGGAAGCCCGGAACTGTTTTGTGGAACCCGGTGGCTGTGGAAGCCCGGGAGTGTTTATGTACCAGCCCATGTATGATTGTGTTTGCTGTCATAGCCCGTAACTATATCTGGTGGAATAATTGTATCACGACACAGCACTTGTACACAAGGCATGTAGATATCAGGTGCATGGGATGGGTTGGGGAGACATGATCCCTACTGAGCTGTGGTTGCTCACCCCTCCTACCATGTTGTTTTCTTTACAGGAACCTACAGGCGTTAGGTGGGAACACCAAGGTGGAAGACCTTATTTACTTTATCGTTTATGTTATGTAATTTGTGTTATGTAATTTTGTTGAGGCCTTGTAACCCCAGCTGGGAGATTCGTAATGAAGTTTGAAACATAATAAAGGCATGTGGTTTGAATTTAATAATTATGTGATTTTGGTCTCCTGAAAATAAAATGTGAAGTGTATGTTGTATCCTACCCCTTTGCCCTCCGTGTGGGTAAAAGGGGAGTCACGTACCGGTTTCCTCGGGTTGGAAATCCGGGGCGTGACAATATGGTATCAGAGCATGGTCTAGTTGGCCTAGGGTAATGGGCGGATCTGGTTATCTTGAGTCCTTTGGAGGAACCTGGAGGGACGTGCCTGATCAACACGGTCCTCTTTGAGCCTCTAAGGTGTACTTGGGGTAGTCCAGACCTGAAGTAGGATTTGCATGCATTGGCATTAGGGCACTAGTTGCATTTGTTGTCTTTGTGTGATTGTGTGGGTAACCGAGATAAAGCACGTGAGAGAAAATATGAAGAACATGTTTTAAATTGTGCAACTCTGATTAACTCTGATTTTATGACAACTTGAGCGGTGCTTGTGGAATTGCTGTTTGTGCAATGTGGTTTAATGAGAACCGAAATGTGTGCGGTGTGTGTAATTGTATGGATAAATGGTTTGAACGTGATAAAGTTTCAATTGTGCAACTCTGAAATTTTGTGATGATTCGAGCATGAAAGCAAGGAAAGGAAATTATGGAATTGAAACTGTGTGCTTGGGAACTTGTGGCTTGTGAACTGTTAACAAAATAAAATAATAATAATAAAGAAATAAATAAATAAATAAAGACATTAAATTAAACATGTAATAATGTTGGTGTTCTGTGATGGAGCATGTGATTTGTTTGGTATGGTGTGCAATAAACGAGGTTATGAGCAATGCAATGGAATGTAAAATTGGTATAGTCTGTTAAATGTGAACCTATAGACTTGTGTGGTAATAATGCGTGTTATAGCTTAAGTTGCTTAGTCGGTAGCAGTCTCGCGATTGTTGAGATCATTGAGTGATAACTTAGAGCGCTGCCTTTTCGTGGAGCCAATGTCTCTGAAAATTGTGACCGGTACAACTATTGAGGTAGCAAAGAAGCCTGCCCCCCCAGGCTGGGCAAGTGGGAGAGCTGCAGGATGTAAGTAATGATATAATCATGGCAGAGGTTGGCATCTTAAGCCTGGTAATTTAAGAGTTGAAGGATGAGATTCGACAACTGATTAAGAGCGAGGTACGTCGAGAGCTATCAACCCACATCATCGGGGGGATCTTGGGTGAAGATTAATTGAAGCATAGTTGTCCTGATCAGCAGAAAGGGGCTCAAGAGGTAGAGACCAGTTTCCCAAAGGGGTTGTTCTTGCAGTGGACAACCGGGACATTGGAAGAGAGTATGGCAGGAAGAAGTACTAGTGTTGCGTCTATGGAAAAGTAGGACATCTCCAGACAGCCTGTTTTGGTGAAGCAAGTCATGGTGCTAGAAGACTGGCTCAACGAGCTAGGGACAAAGCAAAATTCAAGTGAGGCTAGGAGGAGAGCATGGCAGAACTTTCCTTAGTCAAGGGTACGATTTTGATTCTCGCGTGTTAAGATTGCTGTTTAGTGGTGGTAGCATATTCCTTTAATGATAGTGATCGGTTAAGTCTCGTGCTGGATTAGGTGAGGCTGGGTGAACCTTTGATTGTTGCGTTTCTAGCCACTAATTTTCGCTGGGTGGGCTCTTGAGCCACTGTTTTGTGTTGGGTGAGGCTTAGAAGGTCGTTTGAGTTACCATTTTGGATGGACGTAGTTGGGGACCTACTAGAGAATAAATGAGTAAAATAAATAAAAATATATATATGATACCAAAAGACTAATAAATTACTAATGGTTATAAACAGTTGTTGGAAAGAGTTGGTGGTTTTAATATGGTCTAAAGTGTTAATCGTATCTTTGTGTAGTAGTCAATTTTGGGCGCCCGTGTGTGAGGAAAGTAATAAATGTTACCGTGTTACCCCTAATACTCTAGCGTAGGTGAGATTACCTCTGGCCTAGCTAGCCTAGGAGGCTGGAGGCATGAGTTAGTGGCTTGTGGGTAGTGTGTGACCCCGCTGTGGCAACCTTGAGTAATAGAAATGTGTTTTCTTGTGAGTAGAGGTTTCTGTAGATGTGCTACTTAAGAAGGATGTTCTTTTGGTAACCTTTCCAAGTGTCAAGGTTGAGGGAGGAACTTGCCACTAGTATAACCCACCCCTTGAGTCATTGAAATCTAAATTGATTGGCGAGAGTGGTATGTGGTTTTAAGATTCTTATGGGTGTCCTATGGAAATGGCTGCAAATTCTTGGGCGGCCAAACATTGACCACGTGTCATGCTGGTGGTGTGTGAAAGACCTTGGGTAATGTTCATCGGATATGTGGTGAAATGGGTTTGCGTATGTATAAAAATGTGATGAGTTCTGGAACTAGGTTATGAGTAAGTTTATAGGATCGTGCCCAGTGAACCCAATCAGTGCAAGCAGGCAAGCGAGTGAGATTGGGCAGGCCTTGTTTGGGTTTTTCCCCATAATTTGGAGACATCTTCCGAGGGGTTGGGGATGTATTCCTGGTGGTAGGACCATTCCGTTAATCCATGTAAATTCAAACCACATGCCTTTATTATGTTTCAAACTTCATTACAGAATCTCCCCATGGGGTTACAAGGCCTCAACAAAATTACATAACACAAATTACATAACATAAACAAGTAAAGTAAATAAGGTCTTCCACCTTGGTGTTCCCACCTAACGCCTGTAGGTTCCTGTAAAGAAAACAACATGGTAGGAGGGGTGAGCAACCACGGCTCGGTAGGGATCATGTCTCCCCAACCCATCCCATGCACCTGATATCTACATACCTTGTGTACAAGTGCTGTGTCGTGATACAATTATTCCACCAGATATAGTTACGGGCTATGACAAGAAACACAATCATACATGGGCTGGTACATAAACACTCCCGGGCTTCCACGGCCACCGGGTTCCACAAAACAGTTCCGGGCTTCCACGACCACCGGGTTCCACAAAACAGTCCCGGGCTTCCACGACCACCGGGTTCCACAAAACAGTCCCAGGCTTCCACGGCCACCGGGTTCCACAAAACAGTCCTGAGGCTTCTACGACCACCGGGTTCCACAAAACAGTCCCGGGCTTCCACGGCCACCGGGTGTACAAGCAAACACGCAGACACATGGCCATACAGGCATAACATCAAACACTTAGTATGCTTAGTCACACAGGAATAACATCGAACACTTAGCATGCATATATCCACAAGCTCATAAACTCGGCCACACAAACATAATCTAACACACCTGGACGTGCGTGGCCTCACAGGCATTACCTCAAACACATAACATGCACGGCCTCACAGGCTTTACCTCAAACACATAACATGCACAGCCTCCACGGGCATAATGTCAAACACATAACATGCACGGCCTCACAGGCATAATGTCAAACACATAACATGCACAAACCACCCAACCTCAAAATCACACCAATACGCCACTGAAGGCCAACATCCATATAGGAGATCACACCTATATGGATTACATATGTATATATAAACAGATCCGACCCAGAATCTGCCCTAGGACCCTAGGACAGAGGAGGGATTAGGAAGAACAGAACCCCTACCTTAAAGCGGCTCTTCCTTGCTCCCGCGCCAAACGCTGTCCTCCCCACGCAAGATGCTCCAGGCGGCGAACCAGCAACTCCCCTTCCCCTCTCTCTCTCTAGCTCTCTCTCTCTCTCAGGCAATGCAAAGAAAGGAACACAAGAACCCTAAACTCAAACTCAAGCCCTCCTTATATAGACACCATCCACATCAAAACGACGTAGTTTTGATTAAGTAAACCCAGGATCAAAACGACGTAGTTTTGATCACACAAGTTAGCACCTTTCCGCACCCATATAGGCTAAAATACTCGAATTTCAACATGGTCCTTTGGAGAAAGATCATTAGAATGACAAAACCAAGGGAACCATGCAAAAATACACCTGCACGCCAATTTGCACGCCAATTCCCCAATTGGCGTGCAGCTCCAAATGCACTCAAACTTCACCACAAGTCTCCTTGCATCTTGTAGAGGCCTGAGGAGCAAAAATATGCTTGCACGTGAAATGGGTGAATTCCCGTTCGGAAGATCATTAGAATGACAAAACCAAGGGAACCATGCAAAAATACACCTGCACGCCAATTTGCACGCCAATTCCCCAATTGGCGTGCAGCTCCAAATGCACTCAAACTTCACCACAAGTCTCCTTGCATCTTGTAGAGGCCTGAGGAGCAAAAATATGCTTGCACGTGAAATGGGTGAATTCACGTTCAGCTCCAAATGCTCTGAAATTTCTGTGGTAGATAGAGGACCTCATTCTAAGAAACTTTTGTTCTTGCACACCAATTGTTTGAGGCCATCTACTAGGTCAAAAGTGAGCTCCAAGATCAGCCAAAACAAATTAAAACCGCCTAGAACGCATAGCATCTTCCTAGGGCATAAATGTACGCTATCGCTTGGCACATGCACCTCTCAAAAGTCCCCTCTTGGGCTCATCTCTTACCTTAAACTTGTGTACCAACATCCAAGGTGTTTGTGGTTAACTCCTTACACACGGGTAACACACGGGTCATTACGATTAGGTAGAATCCCGAGGTTAAGCCGTATTTGCTTTATCATTTCTTTTTGATTATGTTATTTTATGGAAATTGGTGTAACCCCTGTGGGGAGATATTATAAAAGGATTTGGAATGTAATAAAGACATGTGTGGTTGTGAACATTTATTTTGGGTTGAAGATTAATAAAGATATTTAATTTATATCTTTGTGACTATCAGTGGTGAATGTATACGTTGACCTACATGAATATTTGTTTTGTATATACACCCCCTGCCCACCGGGTTGGGTATAGGGGAGTCACGAACCGGTTTCCTCGGGTTGGGAATTCAGGGCGTGACAAGACATCCATGAAGGCTTCAGAGTCCAAAGACGATGTGACATATGCTAGAGCCTTTTCATTAGCACACTGCCAGGCTCTCTTATCATAGGTAAGTTCAACATCTGTCTTTGGCCTTCTAACTCCATGTTCTCCGATAGTCATCGGAATTGGTATCTCCTAATGAAGACATGGTCACATGAGATGATAATGGCATAACATGAACATTCTCATGCGAGCTTTCCACTGGGAGAAAAGCTCAGGTGTGAGTTTTGGCGGTTTAATCAGAGTAAAACCAGAACTCCATGGTTGTGGTGTAGCGGCAGTAACAGGTGTAGGTGGATTGACATTTTCACTACTACTTCGATTCGGGGGGCTCTTGTGCACCTCCGGAGTTCAAGCGAGTGTTAAATAGCATACTGCTTTCTTCGGCCATTGTTGAGAGAAAAAGAGTGGATCTCTACTTTGAGCGAGTAGAACTTGCTCTGATACCCCTTGTTGGTCCCTGGGAGCCAAGAGGGGGGTGAATAGGTTCTTATCGCAAACTCTTTTCTCACTCTTTGGCACAACACTTAACTGGTTAAATGATAGAATCAATGCGGAAGATAACCAGTAGTGGAAGTATTTTGTTTTATTATCAAATGATTAATACAATAAAATAGAAGCAGATTAAAGCTTGTAAAGCCTTTTAGATCTACTACCAGACTCTCTTACACTCTATTTACAAAATGACTCACATACTAGCCCCTTTTTATCTCAATGAGCTCTAATACACACTTATTTCAAACTCACGAATGATCAACAAACTTCTACACGCTTTTTAATGTACAAACTTTACAGTATATATCACACATCCTTGAGAGACAGTCTTGACTATGTGCACATTGACTGTTCCTAGGAATTCTCTCTGCCTTTATTGTTGCGGATGTGGAGCTCAAGTTCTTGGGTTTGCAAAACATAAGTGCGTTTGTGAGTTCCCAAGTTCAGTCAAAGTTGTGTCCATATATCCAGATGATCCACGTGTAAGATGCTTTACGTTCTCAACGACTTTGTCTTACATCGGGAAGCAGCGAGCTGATGACTTTGAATGCGAAGAGATAAGTTGAAGCAGCGTCTTCTCAATCCGGTGTAAGGTTCCTTACTCCGTGTTAACTAAGCTTGGATCCTTACTCCGTATCAGTGATTGCTTACTCCGCATCAACGCTTTCTCCGTGAGAGTTCCTTACTCCGCGTGAGTTAAAGGATCGGATGGTTTACTCCATATCAGCACATCCTTACTCTGTATGAGCAACAGGTTCGGATTCCTTACTCCGCAATTAGTTCCCTTACTCCGTGCAAATACAACTCAGGCCCTTATTCCGCACAAGTCATTCCTTACTCCGCATGTATGGATGACTCGGATTTCTTACTCCGTGTCTTCTTTTCCTTAGTTCGATTGAGTGGAAAACTTAGCCTTTTACTCCGAAAAAACTATGTCTTACTCCGTGTGACTTGTAGACTAGGATTCTTACTCCGCAGCTATTTGAGTTAGTCCGTTTAAAACGTTATGCGCAGATTCCTTAGTCCGTAGCTCTTAATGATTAGTCCGCACGAAAGATCCTTATTCCGTAAGAAGTAAAGACTTGGTTATATACCAAGTATTTGACGACACTCACTCTGTCCAGATCAGGATTATGTATCCTGTCCTTTGCTTTGCTCTCACGAGTGTAGGTTCGGATTAAGATCATATCTTCTGCAATAACTTAACATGAAAACAACAAAAGTCTCATATCAAATTACATAGGGTTTTATTAGCATCATCCAAATTCTGGGCTTGATCCAACACTCGTTACCAACCCCCAAGAATTTTTGTTACTACTAAACAACTATATATGGGACCTATGGTGTTCGTAACATCAACCTGCCATATATGGGACCTGGGTAACCAGTCACATAGGGGACCTACGGCCTTTTGCCAACCCTATGTGGGACCCACAGTTAACCTAACCAACTTCATCACCAAATTCACACATATAAATAATAAACAAGAGTTTTCCAATACAGTACTCAATGCAACAATATTACAAACATTTAGATCACCACACAATTAATATTAAGCCACAATTAATAATTTAATATTACCAAGCTACACTATATATATATATATTGTCAAACAATAGTAAGACATAATACACATTTTTTTAGAGACGCACTAGGCCCTCAAAGGAGACCGGCCTTAGAAAAAAAGGGCGGCCCAACACCATTATGCCAGCCCGCTAGGGCTGGCTGTCACGCCCCAAGGATTCGGGACATTTCTCAGTGGCACGATTCAGAAATGTATTCATGCTACTTGAAGGAAAGGGGTTGGTTGAAGCGTAAATGGTGTGTAGCAGGAAGCTTCAGTCAGTTCGTGTCGAAGAATAGATGGAGCCCCTTCGAAGTTCAGACGTGCTGACCTGGTTGAGTGCGGGGAGCACGCCGCTAGTAAAGGACATGACGTTAAAAAAGAGATTTGGCCATCTTTACATAAACCTGGTCGAGCACTGGAGCGATTCTCCTGATGAGCTTGATGGCAAGGCAAAACCAGTGTACATGTACTTCAACCCTCAAAGGCTATACATAGCGGACCATGTAAAGAGAAGCTAAGTGCCGCAATAGGTTGAGAGGCGCAGGAAATATGACCCCGTGACAAGTGGTATCAAAGCCGAATCGGCCCGTATCCTGAAGACTCGTCGAGCTCCCAAGGTGGGAGCTTACAGAGGTGAGTCGACCGGTAGTGTCTTACACACTTTGCGTCCACAGAGTTAAAGTATCCTAAAGTGTGATGTAGAGTTGGGCAAGGGAGTACGAAGGAGCACCCCGGAGTGATCTTGGAAGCCTCCTATCCGTTAGGCATTGGGCAAGTGGGAGCATCTTGGTAAAGGTGTTGCGGCTCACAAGGAAGCGATGTCACACCAATTAACATTAGGCGAGCGGGAGGGCATCAAGGAAAAGATGCCACGGCACTGTGGGGAAGCGATGTCAACAAATGCAACAAGGATGTTGTAAGGATTGGGTGGAGGAGAATGTCATGCCCCGAGGATTCGGGATGTTTCTCAATGGCACGATACGAAAATGTATTCGTGTTACTTGAAGGAAAGGGCTTGGTTGAAGCGTAAATGATGCGCAGCAGGAAGCTCCAGTCAGTTTGTGTCAGAGAATGGATGGAGCCCCTTCGGAGTTCAGACGTGCCGACCTGGTTGAATGCGAGGAGCATGCCGCTAGTCAAGGACTTGACATTAAAGAAGGGAATTGGTCATCCTTACACAAACTGGTCAGGAACTCGAGCCGTTCTCCTTATGAGCCCAATGGTAGGGGCGAAACCACTCTACCTGCGCTTTAACCCTCAAAGGCTAAACTCAGCAGACCGTATAAAAAGAAGCTAAGTGCCGCAATGGGTTAAGAGGCGTAGGAAATCTGACCCGTGACAAGTGGTATCAAAGCTGAACCGGCTCGTATCTTGAAGACTCGCCGAGCACTCTCACGAGTAGCATGATCTCAAGGTGGGCGCTCACAGAGGTGAGTCGACCAGTAGTGTCTTGCACGCTTCTCGTCCATAGAGTTGGACTATCCTAGAGTGTGATATAGTGTTGGGAAAAGGAGTACAAAGGAGCACACCGGAGTGAACTTGGAAGCCTCCTATCCATTGGGCATTAGGCAAACGGGGAGCATCTTGGTAAAAGTGTTGCGGCCCGCAGAAAGCGATGTCCAACCGGTTGACATTGGGCGGCGGGAGGGCATCTAGGTAAAGATGCCACGGCTGCGGGGAAGCGATGTCAACAAATACAATGAGGACGTTACGAGGATTGGGTGGAGGAGAATGTCACGTCCCGAGGATTCGGGCGTTTCTCGATGGCACAATCCAGAAATGTATTCATACTACTTGAAGGAAAGTGGTTGGGTTAAGAGTGGATGGTGCGTAGCGGGAAGCTCCAGTTAGTTCGTGTCGGAGAATGTATGGAGCCCCTTCAGTGTTCAACATGCCAACCCAGTTGAATGCTGAGAGCACGCCACTAGTCAAGGACTTGATGTTGAAGAAGGGATTGACCATCCTTACACAAACTGGTTTGGAACTGGAGTCGTTCTCCTGATGAGCCCGATGGCAGGGTGAAACTAGTATACGTGCACTTCAACCCTCGAAGGCTAAACTTAGCAAACCGTGTAAAGAGAAGTTAAGTGCCATAATGGGTTGAGAGGCGCAGAAAATTCGACCCCGTGACATGGCGATCGCCTAGGGGGCCACACTGATGCCGACGCCCCCTCCTCTTTCCACGCCAACGCAGGGCGTGTGGGTACAAACTATGGGGGCGGCACTGATACCGCCGCCCCCTTGCTTCACTACGACAACGCGGCCCAAGAACAGCTCACAGGGTGCCATAGATGACACCGCCCCTCTTTCCTCCATGTCCACGCGGGAATCACGATCGGCCCTCAGGGGTGGCACCAATTCTGCCGCCCCTCCCTTCCTCCATGTTCACGTGAGGGGCACAGCTGGTCCACAGGGGTAGCACTAATGGCGCCACCCCTCCCTTCCTTCGCTAATGAACGTATAAGGTCCTCCAGCTGAGATGTCTCCAAGAAGATGACAAGCCAAAAGGCTCGAAGAGCATGGTAAGGTGCACCCAACTGTTCAACTAGGAACAGGTTCTGACCCATAGCAAACTCCAGTTCAGCCATGTCCTGGGACATCCTCAGCTTATTTTGGTTTGCGTTATCCTTAAGTGTGTGGTCTGCGTTATCAAATAAGGGTTCGGGAGTTGGTTACGTGCAGGGAAGGATTAGCACCCGTACAACGCCCTTTCGGTATCTAATTTAGGAGGAGGAGGTTTTTATTTTATTTGTACTGCCATGACCACGTTAAGTTTCCTAAAGAATCTATGATTTTTATTTGGCTAAGTTATTTGTCAAAGTTATAGTTAAAATTGATCTACCCTAAATTTCTAAAGGGAATCCTAAAAGTTTTTGGTTTTTGTTTGAAATGGAGAATGAGATCCTATAGGATGGTTTTGGTTTTTTGGTTTTGCTTTGAGAAATTGAAGTCCTAAATAATGTTTTTTTATTTTTCCCTTTTGGTTTGGGTTAAAACATATATTTTTTTTTTGTGTTTGTTTTATTATTTTTTGTTTTTTTGTTTTGTTTTTTGTTTTTGTTTTGTTTTTTTTTTTTTTTTTTTTTTTTTTTGTTTTTTGTAAAAAAACGTTTTGTTTTGGTTTGCTTCATTTTTTTGGTTTTTTCTTTCTTTTTTTGATTTTTTTTTCTTGATTTTGGAAATTGAAGTACCAATTTTGATTTTCTTTTTGGTTTGAAAACATGAAAACGTTTTTTGTTTGTTTTTGTTTTGTTTTTGGAAACCTTTCTTTCTTTCTTTTTGTTTTTTTTTTTTTTGCAAACCTAAAATCTTAAATCAAAGTCATAAACATATGCATTAAAATAAAAAAAACGTAGAGTGTGTGATTATGACATCCACAAAAGAAAAAAAATCACTCTTTTTTTTTTCATTTTCTCTCTTTGCTCTCTCTCTTTTTCTTTCTTTGTTGTTTTTTTTGTTTTCTATACTTTACATATTACAACATATACATATACAAAGGAAACACAACGCAACAAATAAAAGAAAAAAAAGAAAAAGAAATATAAGGAAATATTAAGAATTACATCAAATATCAATGTAAATAAGCTGAAAAGTAATGGAAAAAAAAGAGCTGAACCGACTTTAGTTTGGGTAGGACTTCAACACCGGCCTTCCGTTTGAGTTATCCTGTTTGCACCACTATTCTTCAGATTGAAAAGGCACCAAATCCAGTAATTACGAAAATCAGATGGGATATATCATGGAGACTGCAGTGCTGTGTTGGAACTGAGAGCAAATGATGAGAGGATTTCTATTTGAAGTTTTGGGCAGAAAAATGTGAGAGGGGGTTTGAAGATGGTAGAGTTTTCTTTGCTTTGGGCAAGAAAACTCGTACAAGGAAAAAAAAGAGTCTGGGAGATCTCCCTTTTTTTGGAAAAGAAGCTTGAAAGGGGAAAAATCTGGGTAGCTTTTTAATTTTGGAACAGGGAGAATTTGGGGCGAAAAATCTGGGTATTTTTTTTGGGTGTAATCTGGGCGTTTTTTTCTCGTCTGGGAGCTGAACTCTTCCTCTCTTTTTATCAGACAGCTGGGTATGATTGAAAAATGGTAGCAGGTTTTCGTGCCTCCTTGTTTTCCTCTTTTTTTTTTCCAACTAGCCTCTCTTTTTTTTTTTTCCAAACAGCCTCACGATGATGACTCTCCCCTCTTTTTTGTTTGAACTCTCTGTTTTTCTTTCTTTTCTCTCTCTGTTTGCGCTGGGATGAGGCTGGGGCTAAATGGCAGCAGGTTTTTTTTCAACGATGATGGTCTCTCTCTCTGCCTCCTTGTTTTTTTTTTACGTGGACAGGAGCTTGGATTTAAAGCGCTGGCAGGATTTTTGGCTGGATTGTCATTAATTGCAGCATTTAATGCTGTATGATTGATTCCCTCATTTTCGTCTAGGTCTTGTGCAATTTGTCGGGTGGACTGCTTGTGCGGAAAACAGGGCAGCTCGCGATTGCCTTTTAAATTTGTATTTTAGCAGCGCATGTGACTGAAGGTTGTTGAGAAACGATTCTTTGTCGGATGGCCAGCGCAGAAGACGGGTCTCGTGAAGCCAGCGAGAAAAAGAAAGAAAAAAAAAACAGCATGCGGAGCCAGCGAGAAACGCCAACCAGCGAAGGTCAAAGGGGTCAGAGGGTCGAAGTGTCGGCAGGTCGGAGTGCCGGCAGGGTCGAAGCTTTGGTGGGTCGAAATTTTGGTGGGGCAAAGGTCAACGGTCAACGGGTCGAAGTGTCGGCAGGTTGAAGGTCAACGGTCAACGGGTCGAAGGCTTACAGGCGTCCGGGTCGAGGTTCGAAGGTCAAAGTGTCGGCAAGTTTATAGGCTTTGAGTGTCCAGGGTCGAAGGGTCGAAGGCTTATAGGCGTCCGGGTCAAGGTTCGAAGGTCGAAGTGTCGGCTGGTTTATAGGCTTCGAGTGTCCAGGGTCGAAGGGTCGATGGTCGAAGTGTTGGCAGGTCAACGGTCAACAGCCAACGGGTCGAAGGTCGGAGTGTCGCAAGTCTTGGCGTCGTAAGTCCTGGCGTCGTAAGTCTCGAGGCATCGCATCTTCACAAGGTTCGAAAGTCCGAAGGGGCGAGTCGAAGGTCGGAGTGTCGGCAGCGGGGCTTCGAGGCTTCGAATCTTCGGGGCTTCGAGGCTTCGAGGCTTCGATGCTTCGAGGCTTCGGGGCTTCGAGGCTTCGGGGCTTCAGGGCTTCGATGCTTCGAGGCTTCGAAGGTCAATGGGTCGAGGTGTCGGCACGTCAACAGTCAATGGTCAACCCCGATGGTTTTTTTTTTTTGAAAATTGTTTTGGCCATAATTTCTTCATTTTAAGTCCAATTTGAGCTCGGTCAAGTGCATTAATCTCCAATTTTCATCCTCTATCACTTGGTGTTGGTCTTGGGGCGCTTCAAGGACTTGTAGCAGAAACCACTCCTTGGAAGTATGGGATCATTGTGGACCTGCTCAACAAGGTATATGGCATAGGCAGAAAGGTATATCAAATGGGGTTAGTATGTCCAACCCGGACAAAATGGGGTCCAACAGCTGCCCCTCTTTGTGCAATTGTTTGTATACAAACAACGTACAAAGATAAAAGGGAGTCATTTTGGACGGGTTGGAGCACCTACCTAGCTTACCTTGCATAGAGGAAGAATAGAATGCGGTGGTCTGTCCCCGAGAGGCCAAAAGGGCTTCACAGGTCGGTGGACTTGGGTAAGACTTTGATGAGGCATCTGACGCTGCCTACGATGTAAAGATATCGGAGATTGCAAGCAGCAACGATAGGTGCAAATTGAAGATGGATAGCCCACAACAACGATAAGCTTGAATTGAAAAATGGAAAAAGGCCCACGACAATGATGGGTGTGAACCAAAAATTGAAAGGCCCACAGCAACGATAGGCTTGAACTGAAATGGAAAAGGCCCATAACAATGATGGGTGTGAACTAAAATTGAAAGGCCCACGGCAACGATAGGCTTGAACTGAAAAATGGAAAAGGCCCACAACAATGATGGGTGTGAACTAAAAATTCAAAGGCCCACAGCAACGATAGGCTTAAACTGAAAAATGGAAAGCCCACAGAAATGATAGGCTTAAATTACAAATGGAAAAGCCCACAGCAACGATAGGCTTGAAGTGAAGATGGAAAGCCTACAGCAACGTTAGGCTTGAATAAAAAATCAAAAGGCCTACAGCAACGATAGGCTCGAATTGAAAATGGAAAGCCCACAGCAACGATAGGCTTAAATTGAAAATGAAAAAAAAAGGCCACAGCAACATTAGGCTTAAACTGAAAAATGAAAAAACCCACAGCAACGTTAGGCTTAAACTGAAAAATGGAAAAGCCCACAGCAACGTTAAGCTTAAACTGAAAAATGGAAAGCCCACAGCAACGATAGGCTTGAAGTGAAGATGGAAAGCCCACAACAACGTTAGGCTTGAATTGACAATGGAAAGCCCACAAGAACGATAGGCTTAAATTGGAAAATGGAAAAGCCCACAAAGAATGTTAAGCTTAAACTGAAAAATAGAAAGCCCACAGCAATGATAAGCTTGAAGTGAAGATGGAAAGCCCACAGCAACGTTAGGCTTAAATTGACAATGAAAAGCCCACAGCAACGATAGGCTTAAATTGGAAAATGGAAAGGGCCACAGCAACGTTAAGCTTAAACTGAAAAATGGAAAGCCCACAGCAACGATAGGCTTGAAGTAAAGATGGAAAGCCCACAGCAACGTTAGGCTTGAATTGACAATGGAAAGCCCACAGCAACGATAGGCTTAAATTGGAAAATGGAAAGCCCACAACAACGATAGGCTTGAAGTGAAGATGGAAAGCCCACAGCAACGATAGGCTTAAATTGACAATGGAAAGCCCACATCAACGATAGGCTTAAATTGAGAATGGAAAGCCCACATCAGCGATAGGCTTAAACTGGAAAGACTTGTTGGAGACATCAATTGGTATTTGGGGAAATGCTTTAAGGAATTGGGGAGTTTGGGAAGTAACCCAATTTGAGCTCCCTCTACGAGTTCACTCAAGGAGATCGCTCTACGAGGTGACCCAAAATGGGAAAAGTTTGTCAAGTGCCAAAGGGATGCGTTTAGACTTTGGGGAAATTGCAAAGAAAGAGTTATACAGTTGAACAAAGAAAGCTAGGATAAGTTGATGAGAGGCTTGCCGATTATGAGCTCTTAGGGTCTTCAGAGACGGCAACATTCCTGAAATTGCAGAGTATGCTGAATGTATGCAAATGATGCATGGAATGCAATGTGATATATGCGGGGACACATAAACCTCAACTTGTGGTGAAATATGATACAATGTGATGCAATGCGACGTATGCATCGAATGCCATGTGATGTATCACTGAGGGTTTGGCCGTTGTTGGAGAGGTTGGCTAACATTCAACTTGTTGGGGAACAATGTTCTCTTTAGACGGAGAGTCCGTTCTGTCTTTGCTGGGGAACTCTCTTTTATGCATGATCTGTTAAATTGAACTCTGCCATATTAGGGAGCTTGACTTGACGGCTTCCCTGGGGATAGTGATATTCTGTGGGGATATGAGTACTCCGAGTTGGGGGCCTTAAGTTGTTTGGGGATTTTGAGCTTGGCCCTACTCATAAGGCAATGCTAGAAGAGCTTACTGGGGATTTAAGATGTTCTACTTAAAAAAAAGACAATGTAACATGATTAAGAGATAAAAAAGATTTTTTGCTGGTTTAATTCCACAAAACATATTTATATCATAAAAAGTGTCCTATTGTTATAATCTGATAAACAGAATCACAAGTCTTTAAAAGTATAATGTACAAATTTGATTCGAGTGTGCCGCAGGTTTGACCAAGTCTTCCACTATGTGCAGCCGCTGTTTTTGGATAATGTTGTCTCTACTACTCGCAACGGACCCTATTTGTTGTGGTCCTAATCCTTTCAGATTCTGACTGATTTCACCCTTCCAGATTGATTGTTGGCTTTGTATTTTACCCTTGATGCCCTTTCAGGTTTTCACCAAGTCCGCCTTTGTTTTTTTTTCTTTTGTCTTTTGTTGGAGCTTTGTATTTTACCCTTGGTGCCCTTTCGGGTTTTCACCAAGTCCGCTCATTACAAGGATGAGAATCTTGTGGGGAGGTATGAGAGTTAAGCATAAAACTTTTTGACGGCGTCGCTATTCACTGGATTAGGAAGCTCGTCTCTGTCCATTTTGGCAAGGATCAATGCGCCTCCCGAGAATGCTTTTTTCACAACATATGGGCCTTCATAATTGGGAGTCCACTTGCCTCTATGGTCGTGTAGAATTGGCAAGATCTTTTTGAGGACAAGATCATCCTCCTGAAAGCTTCTGGGCTTCACCTTTTTATTGTAATTGTTCATCATTCTCTGTTGATACAGCTGTCCTCTGCAAACTGCTGCCAAGCGCTTGCCCTCAATTAAATTCAACTGCTCATAACGACTTTGGGCCCATTCTGCTTGTTCGAGCTGAGTATCCTTAAGTACTCGGAGGGAAGGTATCTCCACTTCGACCGGTAGAACTGCTTCCATGCCATAGACCAAAGAAAATGGAGTTGCCCCGGTCGATGTACGCAGTGAGGTACGATAAGCATGCAAAGCGTATGGTAGCTTCTCGTGCCAATCTTTGTATGTTTTAGTTATTTTTCTAATAATGTTCTTGATATTCTTGTTGGCTGCCTCGACTGCTCCATTCATTTTTGGGCGATAGGGGGTCGAGTTGCGGTGTTGAATTTTGTATGTTTCACATAACCTCCCTATCATTCGACTGTTTGAATTGGCAGCATTGTCCGTTATGATCTGCTCGGGAAGCCCATATCGGCATATGATGTAGTTCCGCATAAATCGAAGTACCACAGCCTGTGTGACATTAGCATATGATGCTGCTTCTACCCACTTGGTGAAGTAATCAATGGCTACCAAAATGAAACGATGACCATTAAAAGCTTTTGGAGATATTGGCCCAATAACGTCAATGCCCCAAAGCGAGAACGGCCACGGGGAAACCATCACGTGTAGTTTGGACGGCGGTAGTTGGATCTTATCGCCATAAATTTGACACTTGAGGCATTTGCGCACATGTTCAATGCAATCTTTTTCCATGGTGACCCAATAATAGCTCATTCGCATGATTTGTCTTGTTAATGCATGTTCGTTTGCATGTGAACCACATTCCCCTTCGTGCACTTCTTTCATTATTTGTGTCGATTCTTCTTTTGCCACACACCGCAATAACACTATGTCATGGTTTCTCTTGTACAGAATCGAGCCATCTAGATAATAGTTGGATGCTGACCTTCGGATATTTCTTTTATCAGACTCAAAGGCCTCAGCTGGATATTCTTATTTAAGCAAGTATTGTCTGATATCCTCAAACCAAGGTTTTTCTTCAGTATTTCCTTCAATGGCCATGCAATATGCAGGAGCATCTTGTATGCGGATATCAAAAGACTGAACTTCCAACTTTGTGTCTAGCCAAAGGAGGGAGGCTAGAGTTGCCAGCGCATCAGGGAGCTGATTGTATTCCCTGGGCATATGCTCAAACGTGATGTCTTCGAATTGCTCGGCTAACTCCGTAAGGTGCTTCCGATATGGGATTAATTTGTGGTTTCGAGTCTCCCATTCGCCCCTTACTTGAAAAATGATGAGTGCCGAATCGCCGAACACTCGTAATTTTTTGATTCCTTTGTTAATGGCTTCTTGAAGTCCCATCACACAAGCCTCATATTCTGCTACATTGTTTATACAAGGGAAGGTTAGCTTTGCCGCCATGGGAAAATGTTCGCCTTTTGGGGATATCAGTATGGCCCCAACACCGTGACCTAAAAGATTGGAGGCTCCATCAAACCACATCGTCCATATGTCTGATACTTCGGCCGAAATGATGTTGATGTGCTCATCTGGGAAGCCAATAGTCATGGGCTCAAAGTCTTCCAGCGCTCTATCTGCCAGATAGTCGGCTATCGCACTTCCTTTTATGGCCTTTTGAGGTATGTAGATGATATCGTACTCCGATAGGATCAACTACCACTTGGCGATTCTTCCAGAAATGGATGGCTTTTCCAAGAGATATTTGAGTGGATCATGCCTTGAAATCAGCCAAGTAGTATGATAAAGGGTGTATTGCCTCAATCTTCTTGTTATCCAGACAAGAGCACAGCACGTCTTCTCCAAGGGTGTGTAGTTTTCTTCATTGATGGTGAACTTCTTGCTGAGGTAATAAATGGCCTGCTCCTTCTTGCCTGTGGAATCGTGTTGCCCCAAGACACAACCCATTGCTGACTCCTGAACGGTCAAGTATAAGATCAGAGGTCTATCCGGTACTAGTAGGACCAAAATAGGTGGATTAAACAAGTATTGTTTGACCTTGTCAAAAGCTTCTTGACACTTGTCATTCCAAATTTCGGGGTTGTTCTTCTGTAAGGTCTTGAAAATGGGTTCGCATGTGGCTGTTAATTGGGAAATAAATCGGGCAATGTAATTCAGTCGCCCTAGGAACCCTCTAACCTCCTTGATGGTCCGTGGTGGTGGCATCTCTTGGATAGCTCGAACTTTATCTGGATCGATTTCAACTCCTTTTTGGCTCACAATGAAACCCAACAGTTTTCCCGACATGGCTCCGAAAGTGCACTTTTCGGGGTTCAATTTCAGCTAATATTTCCGTAGCCTATTGAAGAGCTTGCGGAGTACTTTGATATGATCTTCGGTGCTTCGTGATTTGGCTATCATATCGTCCACATATACTTCGACTTCCTTATGCATCATATCGTGGAATAGAGTCACCATGGCTCGCTGATAGGTTGCCCCTGCATTCTTCAGCCCAAAAGGCATCACATTATAACAGAATGTGCCCCAAAGCGTCGTGAATGTGGTCCTCTCTTTGTGTTCGGGGGCCATACGAATTTGAGTATAGCCCGAGAAACCATCCATGAATGAGAATAGAGCATGATTTGCCGTATTATCCACTAAGGTATCAATATGAGGAAGCGGGAAGTTGTCTTTCGGACTGCCCAATTCGGATCTCTATAGTCGACACACATGCGTACTTTGCCTCCTTTCTTCGGTACTGGTACAACATTGGCCACCCATTCGGATAGTGGGAGACACTTAGGAAACCTGCATCCCATTGCTTTTTGACTTCTTCTTTAATCTTCGATGTCATCTCCGGTCTCATTCTTCTCAATTTCTCTTGAATTGGCTTGCATTCGCCTCACTGGTATGTGATGCTGCACTATATCTGTGTCTAATCCGGGCATATCTTGGTATGACCATGCAAAAATGTCGATATAGCTTCTTAACAGCTCGATTAACTTCTTCTTGATGTCGGTAGCTATTAAAGACCCCACCCTCAATTCTTTTAGTTCGGCTGTCGTCCCCAAATTCACTATTTCTACTGGGTCTTCACTTGGAACGGATAAACGGTCTTCCCTTTCCAATAGGCGTATAATCTCCCCTGGTAGCTCAGGTGTCTCCTCTACATCATCCTCGTCAGCTTCAAACACAGGATGCTCCTAGTTTGGACTTTGGTCAAACCTTTGGCATCTCGTTTCGCCTTCGCATACTATGTTTTCATTGACATTGCGATACCTGCTTATAAGAGAATGACAAGTTGGTAACCAAATATGATATGCATATGTGGTGAATGGAATACACCATGAAAGATTTGAAAAACACATTTTATTGGAAGGTTTAAGGAAAAACAAATGTTCACAGCTTCAAAGTACATTAGAATAGAATACATTAAATCCCAGCGACTCGTAAGCATTACATTATGGGGAGGTCCAGGCTGGTCCAATTGTTCAATGGCTGGTTGGGATCCTCTCGCACTAACTGAACCATCTCGCTTGGTGCATGCTCATTTATGTCCAATACGGCTACAGTCCCCGTCTTGGGCTCAGGTTGGCTCTTATGGATAAACCCTCCACTCCGGAATGTAACATTCAGGGGGGGAAGCTTCTCCTTTCTTCAGGTAATGGTCTTTTTTGCAACCTTGCCATTCTGATTTCCCTCTTCTTGGTAGCTTCCCTTTGTTTGTCAGCTTTTGTAGGGACGTAGCCTAGCCCAAACTTTTCGGTGTTTTCTCGGATGGTCAGGGGTTTCTGAATCCCTTGAACTGTCAGGCCTAATCCTTGCCCCGGTTTATACCCCTGTTTGATCATAGTGGCTGCGACCATTTTTGCTGCCTTCGAGAGACGATGGTCTGGGGCAGAAGCGACATTTACCATCTCAAGAGCCCGATAGGAGCATTCCGGCACATCTTCGTTGTTTTCAATATAAGGAACTGATGCTGGTTTGGTGACGAGGAAACTAGTCTCTCCGGAGATGTAGATGAGCTGGTCCCCCATTACAAATTTCATCTTCTGGTGGAGACTCGATGGCACCGCTCCTGCCATGTGGATCCAGGGTCTTCCCAACAAACAGCTGTAATATGGTGTGATGTCCATCACCTGAAATTCCACTGTAAAGGTCGCTGGCCCAATCAAGAGTGGAATATCCAGAGTTCCCACCACGTCACACTTTCCTACATCGAATGCTCATACTTTCATCATACAGGGATGCATATAGGATGCGTCGATTGGAAGTTGCTGCAGTATATGCAAGGGCATAATGTTCAAGGCCGAGCCGTTGTCAATGAGTACACGGGCTATGGTGTGCTCCTTGCATTTGACCGTGATGTGCAGAGCTTTTATGTGCCCCTTTCCTTCTTGGGGTAGCTCGTCATCTCCAAAGCTAATGACATTATTCAGGATGAGGTTACTAGTGAGTCCATCCACATTCGCGACGGAGATGGTTAGAGGAACGTAGGCTTGGCTCAGGACTTTCAATAGTGCTTCACGGTGAGGTTGGGAATCCATCATTAATGAAAGCAATGAGATGCGAGCCGGTTGTCGACTTAGCTGATCCATAATATTATACTCACTCTGCTTCATGAGCTTCAAGAATTCCAATGTCTCTTTTTCAGTGACTGGTGCTTCCTTCTTTGTTGTCTCCAGCGTTGGCTCAATGTCTAATTCCACAGCTTTTTCCTTCCTTGCTTTGTCAGCCATATCAGGGGCCTAAGCCTTACCACTCCTAGTTATCTTCTCTGCTGCGGTGGCTCCCCGGACTACTTCACAACTGTAATTCCATGGGACTACTTTATCAGTTTTATAGGGGAAAGGAGCAGGAACACCTATGGTGAGGGGTGCAATTCCATGCGGTAGTTGTGGGATTTTGGTCCTCTCCCCCCTTGTCCGGCACGAGACTTGAGGCATGGATAGTGAGAGGCTTGATTCCCTGCGGCAATAGCGAGATCTCCGGAGCCTTAACAGTTAAGACAAGGGGTGTTGGCACCCATGGCGATTTGTGTGAATCGTCTTCTTGGATCATGTGGCTTTGGTTGTCCATCCCTCCTCTTGAGAATTCTATCATCCTTTGGTCCATGAGTTTTTGCACCACCTCGGAAAACTCAGTACATTCTGCGATGTCATGTCCCCGTGACATCTTGTGATAAGGGCATTGTTTTTCCCCATCCTGTTCCTTTTCCTGCCTTTGGCGTGTCTTTAGCAAGTATATAGCCATGTTCCTGTAATGAGTAAACAAATGTGTTTTCTCCACTTGTACTTGGGAGACCCTTTCCAGCCGTGCTTCATTTTCGATACTAGCAACATTATTGGAGTGTTCTGGGAGAGGATTGCTATTCACATTTGGCGTCTCAGACAATGTGGAGAAATCCAGCCATTTTGCATCCTTTAATGCCTGAACCTTCCTTTTGAATGTTATACAACTCTCGATATCATGTCCAGCTCCACCTGCATGATACTTACATCTAGCATCTGGCTTATACCAGGCCGGGGGAGGAGTCTTTATTTCTCCCAAGGGTATAGGAGTTACCATCCTTGCTTCTAAAAGCTTGGGATATAATTCGGCATATGTCATTGGAATCGGGTCAAACTCCTGTCGTGGTCGGCGAGAAGCCTGATTCGCTCCTGCTTGCCGGGTCCGGGCCCTTGGTTGTCCCTTGTCCTTGGAATGAGGCTCCTGGTCCTTCCTGAGTTGCTGGCCTTGGTTGCTCTGGGTATGGCGCTCTCGGTTGAAATGAGTTAAGTACCATTGAGTATGGAAATGGGACCCCTCCTTGCGGCAGGTATGGCATGAATTAGGGAGGTGGTGCAGGTGCAACATAAGCAGCCACCGGTGACCCTCTGTAGCACCCTGGCGCTTGGTAGAATGTTGGTTGTATCGGCGGGTACGATGGGTATACCAGGTTGGTTTCATTTTCCTTCTTTTTTGCTGGTGGTTGAAACTGTTTTGATGCCTCAGCCGCATCACCCTTTAGCTTTCCGCCTTTAATGCCACTTTCTACCCGTTCACCAAACGCGACCAAGTCTGCGAAGCTGCTGGAGACGTTACCGATCAACTTCTCATAGTAGACGCCTTTTAGTGTGTTGATAAAAAGAGTAGTGAGTTCTCTTTCGGTAAGAGGTGGTTGAACCTCCACAGCGGCCTCTCTCCATCTTCGTGCATAATCTTTGAAATTCTCCTCGGATCCCTTTTCCATGGACTGCAAGGTTAGTCGATCTAGCACCGGCTCGGTGACATGTTTGTCTTGTGCCAAGAAGGAAGTAGCTAATTCCTTCCATGTCTTAATGCGGTTTCCATTCGGTTGAAAGTACCAGCTAAGGGATGCCCCGGTTAGGCTTTCCTGGAAACAATGCATGAGGAGCTTGTCTTCACCAGCATAAGCAACCATCTTTTGACAATACATGGCCAGATATGTCCTCGGACATCGGGTCCCATTAAACTTTTCAAACTCTAGCATTTTGAATTTTGGTGGCAGCACCACTCCAGGGACTAAGCATAAGTCTTGTGGGCTAGTCATGCCATAGCTGTCAGTGCCTTCTACGGCTTTCAATCTTTCCTCGAGTCAGCGTAGAGCGGAAGACTCAACATTTTCCTGAGGAGCTGGGGAACCCACCGTTTCCATTACATTTCCCGGTGCAGGCATAGTGAAATGAGTTTGATTTGGGGTCGGAGGTTGTGCCATAGTAGGATGGTATGTGGGCGCCTGGCTTGGAGCCAGGTTGGGTGACTGAACGGCCTCCTGTCCCTGCTCTTGATGGTGATTGGTAGTTCCCCCTATCGGAAATCTTCCTCTTTCTTCAGTCAATTTTGTGAGCATTTCCATTATTGCAGACATTTGCCCCTGTAGGGTTTGTTGTGACTGTTCCAACCCCATGAGTCTGTTCTCTGTTTCTTCTGCCATTGGCTGCGGTTGAGGTATTTGATTGCGCCGGGATCTGAGATTGTAAGAGTGCGCAATCCTAGAGGGAGGCTGCTACCCACCTGGATACAAGGGAATTTTTATTTGATTTTTCATTTGATATGCATGTATGCATGAATGTCTATGCAGAGGGTTAAAGAAACAAACAACTTTATTGCAAACAAAACACACAATACAAACACTCAATAAAAACATACAATGCTGAAATGCTATGTAAAATGAAAGCTATCACTACATGATCTTAAGGCATTCTTCCAGTCAATTGAGCATGTATATACACATACAAACCGAGCATTAATTATATAGATATAATCGGTTGCCCAAAAAAAAATCGGTTGCTTCCATCTAAATGCATATCTGAATTGCCCAGCCCTAGTGCGCGCTCGTCGTGCGAGAGGAAGACCAGTATCCCTCTAGCGTTATCACTGCCAGTGATAACGTTATCACATAATAGTAGTTTTGCTAAAATCCTTTATCTCCCCTGCCCGCATCACCATACAATAATAATAATATGATAGAATATAAGTAGGGTGTACAAAAGCAATTCCAGAAGGCGTGAAGTCGTGAGGTGGTGGGACGCAAGAAATTGATTGGCCACCGTACGCGAGTTTCCAGAAGTCGAATCGTGATGAGGGAGAGAAGGGGATCGGCAAGCATGTAGACACATATATCCAAAATCAAATGGGAATATACACACATATATTTTCACATACTATTAAAACAAAGGACAACGAAAGATCTAGATCACCTACCTCAATTAAGTTTCAAAGGATTGAATAACGGGACGTCTGCTCCCTGTTTTCTTCCTTCACCAATGTACGCACGAACCTAGGGTTTCTGCCCTAAGCTCCTCCTTTTATACTAATCAATATAATATTTGATTTAATAATAATAATTATTATTATAGGATTAGTAATAATAATAATAATAATCTTAATAATTATAATAATAATAATATTAACAATAATCTCAATAGTTTTATTATTATTAATAATAAATATAATAATAATAATAGATTCAAAATACTAAAATGTCCTCGTGGGACTCTAGACTCCAAACTAAGCTCACTTACAGCCAAAACGCTCACGTCGACAATCACATTGCCTTTTAAATATTATCATCCTCAATAATAAATCAACTTTCAATGTCACTCAAATACCAGTCTTTACAGTAGCTAAAGGGATAGCTATTGGAATGTGAGCTACAGCGTCCTCACTCACCTGAGTTGCCACTTCATGAAGTTTACGTACGGGTGGGGAATCTACCTTAGGTAATACAACATGTCTAGAGACATGTGTTCCAAACTCATCATGATCACTTGCCTCTTCAACAGCAAGTGTTTCCTCCTCACCTGGGGCAACCATATCATCATCGTGGTTAAGTGATGGAGCAGGAGCTTCTACCACGATGGGTGATGGTGCCATAGCTGCTACAACCTCTACAGGGTCCTTCCTCACTAGACCCTGTTCAACCAACCAGGTGATCAGGTTTTCCCGATTCACCATTTGTTTCCCGAAAGCAATCCATGCCTTCCTCAAATCTTGGAGGGTCATGTGGGCTTTAGCATACTCCACATAGAAGTCTTCCATTTCGGACTCCCTGAGAGAGCTTAACAGAACAGGCTCCTTTGCCCCAACCTCTGGGGCTACCTATTTTGGAGTTTGCTCTCCAACTGCAGGCTCTCTGTCATTTGTAGTATCACTAGGCACTTCAATAGGTTGAGCCTCCTCTGGCAATGGATTAGTTGGGAGAATTGTTTCTGTGAGTTTCACCACAACCTCTACAATGTGTGCCGTCGCTGCGGACGCAGAGGAGACTCTGGAAGTCTGAGGGATTGGTTCCGGTCAGCGTGGAATGCGAGTTGGGGCCCTAATGGAACTGGCTGAGTCCTCAGCAAAACTTCGAACACTTGACCCAGGCCTCTTCACAGGCTTGATCTCCAACCAACCATCTTCGTGCATGCTTTTGAATATATATTTGGCCCGTAGCGGTACCGCGGGTTGAGCGTTAAACAAGGAGGGATGGAAGTGCTATAGGACTTTGGTAAGGATGAGTCCGAATGACCTCTGGTCCTTCTGTGACTTGAGCATATTGTGTAGCATGGTCCCACAGTCTAGCCTTCTCTTGCTTACTACACTGTATGCTATCTATCTTTATTTGCTCATGACTTGTGGAGTCATGAGCTGACTTCCTGCACATCAGGCACTATCCGATCAGGATGATAGGAGTCAATGCCTATCCAGAGAAACCACTTTTTAGGGCTCCTCGTCCTTTCCTTCCTAGGTCATGTCATCACCGGATTTCGTTTGGGAAGGAAACCTCTTTTGGGGTGCAATTCCCCCCAACCTTCATCCGAACGGTCATGAAAAATTAGAGTCGCCACTAACCATTTTTAGTTTGCGGTTGGTTACCTAAACAGGATATTATCTATGCCGCTATGGATGGGCTTGGGAGTTAGTTACGCGAGAAAGGACTACCACCCCACACGACGTCCTTTCGGTACCTATCTTAAGATTTGAAGGTTTCTAACTTATTTTAATTGCTTGATCTAAAGTTAATTAACCTAAAGGCGATGTTGAATTTGCATGTGGCCTAAAAGTCTACTCTATTATTTCCTAAGTTATCTGTTAAAGTGAAATTAAGTCCAATTTGTCCTAGTAATTTGATTTTATTTTTATTCTTTCTAAATTAATTGTTGGAGTTAAAAATTAACAATTTAGTCCTAAATCACTAAAGGAAACCCTATAGTTTGTTCTAAGTTTAAAGGTTACAAACTTAAATCTAAGTTTATTTATTTCTAAATCGCACGCTACTAATAGCACTAAGGGTAAAGATTAATAAGAAAGGATAAAAAGCACATAGAAAAATCCAAGTGTGGGAAAAGTTTGAAACATTATCGAAATTGAACCTAATATATAAGAGAAAACAAAAGTCAAGTGTTGAAAAACCCAATAATTTGAAAACCCTAAATAAATGAGAAAGGTTTTTTTTAAGTTAAGAAAAGGCTTTTTTTTGTTTTTGTTTATATTTTTGTTTTTGTTTTTTTTTTTTTGCTAGAGAAAACATTTTTATATTATTATTTATTTACAAAAAAGTTGTGGTTTTTTTTTGAAAAACATATTTTATTTACGAAAAGGTTTTATTTTTTTTAGAAAACAATTTTTTATTTTGTTTTTTTAAAATATTAAACACAATGCACAAATAACTAAAAAACAAATACAAGTGTTGTGTGTGATAGTGTACCACCCACAAAATGAAAACAAGCTTTCTCCCACTTTCTCTGTTTTCTTTTTTTTTCTCTCTCTCTCTCTCTCTCTTCGTTATTTTGTTTTTGTTTTTTTTGTTTTTTTATTTACATATTACAACATCATAGGCATTGGGTTACATAATCCAACATTACAAATAGTCTAGCCTAACATCATCCTACAACCCAAAGTGAAATGATACAAAGCCGAAACCCCACCCCTTCCTTTTTTTATTTAAAATACTAAAGCTAACCATGCTAGAAACAAAATTAATGGAGGTAGGAAGAGAGGGCCTTTGCACCCGGATTCGTCCAACCCATTCAAAGATGCAATCAAAACATAAAACAAAGAAACACAAGGATAAAAGAGGGAAAACAAATCAGCAATGTAAAAAAAAAAAAAAAAAAAAACAAGGCCAAACAAAACTAGAATTTCATTTCCAAAACAAATCAGGAGAACTGGAACAAGGGCAGTGACCAAACATCCACATGACTTAAAAGCAAATACTGACATTATTTTCAGAGCCAGACAACCTTGGAGAACAAATAACCAAACCGCAAACAACCAAGCGAAACGGTCAAGACGGAGCCAAATGAAGACGTTCGAAAAAAAAAAAACAAACTAAAATAATAGATTAGAAATAAAGGCGCAAACAATCCAATACCAAGAGCTGAAAATCAAACAAAACCAAAAAATTTCAACCAAAGTAGTCACACGTTGTGAAACAGACCCAAATCGTCATATGTCTTCAAACCAGATTAACCAGATGCAAATAGAGAATATATGTATATGGGAACAAAACTCAGCTTACACAATTCAGATCATAAGTCCACATATTTGAATACCAAACAAGTCACACCTTTTATTGGTTTTTTTTTTTTTTTGTATTTGCTCTTCTGAAGACATGCACCCACCCCTCACAAAACACATTACGACTTCCCCCAACAAAAATCAAAAACAGAAAGAGGTATGCACGTCCACACTACCCAGGCACAACGAACAACCGTACAACATACGTACACACAAAACTCAGACTAAGATGCATTGTGATCAATAAAATATCAGATAGAGAAACCTATTAGCCCTATAAACAAAATCACCACAAAAACAGGCAAAAAATGCCTCCGATTTCTGACCCATAGAAACCGGTGAATGAATCCTCATGCCCGCACCCGTAGGAACAAGGGGTTAATAATAACACCGGGAAAAGGACCTTAGCACGGGTGTTGTCCCTAATCACACCACACATATAGCACATGAATACAGGAATCTCATTTTAATCCACAATACAAACTCATACATGTTATTTTCCCCACGGGATTACATCATAGTTTTTACAATCCAAAACAAACAAATAAACACTAGGTCTTCACCTCTAGTGAACCTCTTAGCTCCTGTAAGTACCTGAAACAAACAAAAACAAACACAACATGAGGGGTGAGCAACCACAGTGACAGACAGATTTTTAACCTCTCTTTGCATGCACAACTAGGAATCCTTGATGTATGTTCCTCTAAAACAACAAGAACACACCCAGCAGCTCCAAACAATGCAAAATAAACAAATAAAGAACACAAAATAACATAAAAGAAAAGATAAAATAAAACACCAAGATCAGAATTCAAACAATTTCACTCAATGTTGATTTTAAAAACTAGTTAACCGTTGAATCCCCTGAAGCGGCGCCAATTTGATGACAGATTTTTAACCTCTCTAAAAGAGCTAGCTAATGTCGTTAAATCTCTCTTCAAGATAATAAATTCCCTAAGTTTGCACTAAAAGAATAGCAGCAAGCAAGGGGTCGAACCCACAGGGATTAGCCTAGTTCTCTAGTTCTCAAATCAAAACACCCAATTACTCTTGTTCTATAAAATGTCTTGGCAAAAAGTTTTCTTTTTTAAACTAAAGATCTAATTTTTATTTGGTTTTCTGAATAAACAAAGAAAGTAAACTGATTTTAGGATTAAGATTCAAGGATTAAAAGCATCTAGGGTCACAATTTCACCTCCCTATGTTATCTCTACCTGGTTCATGATATTAGGGTTGTCGATTGAAAACATGTTAAACACAAGCCAAGGACAACAAATGGTCATTGAGGTCCTTTTAAGAGTTGTATGCCAGAATGGTCATCTAAACACACAAACATGCAAAGCCAATAAATCATACTTGCAAAAGGATAATGATCACACCAATTACAAATAAGTTATGAATCTCAATCCGCCCCAGACTAGGGCTAAGAATACCAAGGTGTACATCCAAAGATAGAAATCAAGAACAGATTCATAAAACATGCAAAACTTAATCATCCAAACCCAATATTCATAAACACAGCAAAGCAACAAGGGGTCTACATTGCTCCCCTAGATTAAAAGACTACTCACGCATGATTACAAGCAAACACAAAGCAAAAAAGCTCAACATCTTCTTCTTATCCACGCGCACAGCAAAGCTTCAAATTCAGGCTCCAAAATCCGCGACGGCTGCTGCGACGGCTGCGATGGCTGCTCTCCTAGGTCAAGGAGCTACCTCCAAGTCGTGGAGCCTCTCTCTCTCTCTAAAAACGTGTAGGGGGTCTAGGGATGCATAGCAGAGGGCGTGGGGGCTGTATTTATAGAGTTTGGATGGGCTTTGAGGTGTGTACCCTAGCCCATTTATCAAAACGGCGTAGTTTTGATAAGTAACACTCGAAACATTAAAATCTCTATCTTCCATCCACAATTTGGACTTGGGCCTTCAGGAACAAATGATCAGCATGAAAAAACGATAGGATCGGCCCAAAAATATCTCTGCACGTCAATTTGCACGTGATATGGTGAATTCACGTGCACCTCCAAATCAGCTCAAACTTCTCCCCAAGCTTCCTTGCATCCTGTAGAGGCCTGAGAGGCAAAAATAGGCTTGCACGTGAAATGGGTGAATTTACGTGCAGCTCCAAATGCTCTGAAATTTCTATGGTAGGTAGAGGACATCATTCTAAGAAACGTTTGTTCTTGCACGCCAATTGTTTGAGGCCATCTACTATATCAAAAGTGAGCTCCAAAACCTGCCAAAACAACTAAAAACGCATGTATTTGCAACTAGCATCTTCCTAGGGGTTAGAGCAAATATATATGATATATGAAGCAATAAGGCTCTAATCATGCTCTTAAACATCCTAAATAAACACTAGAATAACGGCATAAAATGCACGTTATCACACAGCTTAGTAGGAATCATGTCTCCCTGACCCATCCCAACTCATAAACTAGTGTAGACATGTGCTCGTGTAATGCTACATATACATCACCATTTCGATAATGTAAACACATTAAAATACAAAGAAAACCTCCCAAGTAATCCCAAACATTGCCTCTCAGGCACCATGTTGCTCCCTAGGCATAGTACTCCTCTCGGGCCCCGTATTACCTCTCAGGTATAATAGCCTCTTAGGCTCTGAACAAGTCTTGCCTCCCAGGCCCTCAACAGTAGCCTCCCAAGCTTAACAAAGTAGCCTCGCAGGCTCACAGGGTTCACAACTCTTTCTGTAATATAGGCCAGTTTTCACAAAGTTATCCTCAAGTCTTGACCAAGAGAGAGAATTTTCTTAAAAGCTGTTTTCTTGAAATAAAAAGTCCTGGCATTGGCTCCCCATACCATAACTAAGATAATCTGACTTTTGGGGATTTTCCTAAGAGGTCTAACCCCATTTTCCAAAAAGTCACCACTACAAAAACTGCATATTTCCGGGATTTTACACTAAATCCCATTTTTCACATTTTGAAAGAGTAGGAATTTGATTTTCTAGTATTTTTCTTTGAATTAGAAAGGGGGGTATTTCGTTATTTACATTGTAACTTAATTATAATACTTAGGCATAATGGTTTACAATGTAAATGGTCCTACTGTACCTTGGAACTGCTAATTACCCGAAGCTGCAGAACTGCTAACTAAGAGACCCGAAGCTTAGACTCGAAGACTCGAAGATTTGCCTCGAAGGTTCGACCTTCAACCTTCGACCTTTCGACCCTTTGACCCTCCGAGCCTTCAGCCCTTCTACTTCGCCCAAGGTATTGTTCATCGTCGGTTTTGCCTGTTCTTCGTCTTGAATCAACCCAACGACCCCAAAATGCCCACAAACACTCTTTTTAACTCAATAAACCACAATATATACCCCAAAACGCATCCTTAATGCCTCTAAATCGCACAGTAACAAAAAAAATACACATATTTAATTTCAGATCTTATCCATCTAGATCTCTACATCTAGATTTCTATGGTTGACTTCTCAACCCTCATGCCATACTCGTTTATAAAACCCCATAGATCACAAAAACACATAACCACCATTATATATCGCAGATCTTAACCACAAATCTTATGCTAAACCACCAAATCCAACCCAAAATTGGATTTCCCCAAAATCTAGGGTTCATGCTAGATTTCATAAATCATGGCATAATTCATGCAAATTAAGAACAGAATCGAGATAAGAAATATAGAAACCCCTACTTGGAGTGATTCTTTGAGCTCTACGAACCCAAATCGCCCCAAATCACCAAGGCTTCATGCTTCCGAGCTCTCTCTCTCTCTCTCTCTCTCTCTCTCTCTCTCTCTCTCTCTCTCTCTCAAACACAATGTGATAGCGTGAAGTGGAAGCTCTCTTAATGTTTCTCCTATGTATATATATTTTTCTTTAATTAATAAACACCCAAAAATTACACAACTAGCCTTCCAAGGTCCCGAACTCTAAATTGGGCCCAACTACAGCCAAAACGCTCGTATCGCCAAGCACGATATCAAAATGAGATCCTTAAACACGGGTCATTACAAAGAAGAACCCACCACTCGGAGGAAACACAATTTCCCGTCTGTTGACGTAGTGGCCTCTTTCTACTCATGAGCTGGTTGCCTCCTTCCCTAAGCTCTAGCTGTCTGCTGTGGTGCGCCAAGGCTTCTTCTCCCTGTGTTCCTCTGCCCACCTCCAAATGCTTGGACTCCCATAAGGACACCTGATGTTCTTTGGCGCAGACGAAGGTAGATGATCCTCAGTGGACGGCGAAAGGAAGTCTAACAAAAAAGAGAGCGGTTTTTGTACCGATGATGGTGGGGGATGTACTGGAGGGGCTACACTCCACAATAACTAGCTGAACAAATTCTGGTCCAATGGAGTGGAGATTTTGGGTATGGTGGAGGAAAAGAGGAGAGCCGAGAGGATTGGGTTTGTGATTTTTGGGAGGGAAGGAGAAGGAATAAGGCTTGGTGTGGTTCTTTTTTGGGTTTTTCAGAGGGAAGAAGGACGGCCTTTTGTTTTGGAATTTTTGGGAGAAAAAAAGGAGGGTGTGTAGGTTTTTCAGTGAGAGGGAGAGAAGGGGAGAACCCAGACTCTCTGGTTTTGATTCTTGAGGAGGAAGAAGAAGAGGGCTTGTATTTGGAAAAAGGGTGGATAGTTCTTATGCGCAAAGAAGAGATGCTGGTTTTTTTTTTGGAGAAAAGAGGAGCTTTTTTCTTTGATTCTAGGTGCTGTTTTTTTTTTTTTTTTTTTCAGGGAGCTGAGAAGAGGAGATGAGGAAATGATGGTTGTGGTGATCGAATTTTTGGGGACAGCCAAAGAGGATGATTTTCGAAGAAGGAGAGAGGATCTTTTAGTTGTGGATACAGGGTTTTTGGAGAAAAAAATGGAAAGAAGCTCCCTAGTTGATCGGGTGTGGGGCTTTTATAGGCGAGAGGGGTTAGGGTTTGAGCTGGGTGTGGATCAATGACGTTGAACTAGTATTGAATTTGAGTTACCAATGGGTGGGTTTGGTTTGAGAGAGAGAAGGGAATTGGGGTTAAGGCCATTGTTGAGCTTGGATAGGGTTTGGCGAGGAGAGTTGGCGCCGATGGGACTCCAGTGGTCCTTCGATGGGCACGGCATGTAGGCGAGGAAGACGACGCGGATGAAACGGATCTGGGAGGAAGAAGACGAGACGGTCGTGGGAGAGAGAGAGAGAATAACAACGCAGGTTGTGGGTGTTATTTTTTTGGTTTTTATTTTTATACCAATGAAAAGTTGACACCTGTCTTGGAGTGTGTGGGAAAAGAAAAGGAAAAGAAAAGAATTTTTTTTTGAGTTTTTAACTGACGTTTTTCGGTTTTTTGAGATCAACAAGGCGACCCAGTTTCAAAAAAAGTTCAAAAAAAAATATTTTTTAGACTCGAGGCGTGTGACCCCATGTCAATTTTATTTGAAAATGGTTTCATTTTTATGGCAAGTCGTACTGAGTGCTCTAAGACTATTTTATTATTAAAAAATAATTTTATTTTTATTTTTATTAGAAAAGGCCTCGGGAGCAAATATATACAATATGTATGTCAAAATTCTCATAACGACAAGTAGGAGGAGAGTCAATTACTGTTTTGACCATCGCTGGTGGCCCAAATGCTGTTTTGACTATATCTTCTTCGTTTGACCTCAAAATCGAGCGTGGTCGAAGGCGTTGATCCTCGAATTTGATTTTCTATCACCCAAGACTAGATCTTTTGCATTTGGAGACCTTTCTGAATAATTTCTTGAAATCGGGCATTTATGGCTCAGTGGTCATGACACTATCATCCTATAAATTTTCAACAAATCGAGACAGGATCGAGAAAAATTGAATTTGATAAAATGCGTCCAACCTAGACAAAATAGTGTCCAATAGCTACCCCTCTTTGTGTACTGTTTGTGTTCAAACGGTGCACAAAGATAAAACGGACTTGTTTTGGATGGGTTGGACTACTTATCTGGCTCACCTGTTGCATAAGAGGCTGTCATGGAAAGAAAGTTGATGGACTTTGCAAAGAGAAGAGGATCACTTTCCTACGATACAAAGATACTAAAAAATAAAAGCCTAGAGCTGACAGAAACGTAAAAAGCAAGAATCTGAGAGATTTCATGGAGGCAAGAGGATTACTTACCTACAATGCGTTACATAGGTTGGAGGATTACCGCCTACGATACAAAGGATACTGGAAATTAATAGTCTAGAGCTGACAAAAACGTAAAAGGCTAGAACCTGAGAGATTTTGCAGAGGCAAGAAGACAACTCACCTATAATGCACTGCAGAGGTCAGAGGATTACAGCCTACAATGCAAGAATACTAAAAATTAAAAGCCTAGCTGACAGAAATGTAAAAGGCTAAAACCTGAGAGATTTTGCAGAGGCAGGAGGATTACTTGCCTATAATGCATTGCAGAGGTTGGAGGATTACTGCCTACAATGCAAGGATACTAAAAATTAAAAGCCTAGAGCTAACAAAAATGTAAAAGGGTAGAACCTGAGAAGGTTAGAACCTGAAAGATTACGTAGAGGTAGGAGGATTACTTGACTACAATGCATTGCAAAGGTCAAAGGATTACTGCCTATGATGCAAGGATACTAAAAATTAAAAGCCTAGAGCTAACAGAAATGTAAAAGGCTGAAATGTGAGAGACTTCGCAGAGGCAGGAGGATTACTTATCTACAATGCATTGCAAAGGTCGGAGGATTACCGCCTACGATGCAAAGATACCGAAAATTAAAAGCCTAGAGATGATAGAAATATAAAAGGCTAGAACCTAAGAGATTTTGCAGAGGCAAGAAGACAACTCACCTACAATGCACTGCAGAGGTCGGAGGATTACCGCCTACGATGCAAGGATACTAAAAATTAAAAGCCTAGAGCTAACAGAAATGTAAAAGGCTAAAGCCTGAGAGATTTTGTAGAGGCAAGAGGATTACTTGTCTACAATGCGTTACAGAGGTCGAAGGATTACCGTCTACGATGCAAAGATACAGAAAATTAAAAGCCTAGAGTTGATAAAAATATAAAAGCCTAGAACGTGAGAAGGTTAGAACCTGAGAGATTTCGTAGAGGCAGGAGGATTACTTGACTACAATGCGTTGCAAAGGTCAGAGGATTACTGCCTATGATGCAAGGATACTAAAAATTAAAAGTCTAGAGCTAACAGAAATGTAAAAGACTGGAACGTAAGAGAGTTCGCAGAGGCAGAAGGATTACTTATCTACAATGCGTTGCAGAGGTCGAAGGATTACCGCCTACGATGCAAAGATACTGAAAATTAAAAGCCTAGAGCTGATAGAAATATAAAAGGCTAGAACCTGAGAGATTTCACAAAGGCAGGAGAATTACTTGCTATAATGCATTGTAGAGATCGGAGGATTACTGCCTACGATGCAAGGATATTAAAAATTAAAAGCCTAGAGCTGACAAAAATGTAAAAGGCTAGAACCTGAGAGATTTTGTAGAGGCAAGAGGATTACTTGTCTACAATGCATTACAGAGGTCGAAGGATTACCGCCTACGATGCAAAGATACCGAAAATTAAAAGCCTAGAGCTGATAGAAATATAAAAGGCTAGAACCTGAGAGATTTCACAGAGGCAGGAGGATTACTTGCTATAATGCATTGTAGAGATCGGAGGATTACTGCCTACAATGCAAGGATATGAAAAATTAAAAGCTTAGAGCTAACAGAAATGTAAAAGGCTAGAACCTAAGAGATTTCGCAGAGGCAAGAGGATTACTTGTCTACAATGCATTGTAGAGGTTGGAGGATTACCACCTATGATGCAAGGATACTAAAAATTAAAAGCCTAGAGCTGATAGAAATTTAAAAGGCTAGAACCTGACAATCTTGTTAGAAACATTAATTGGTATTTGATGGAGATGCTTTGGGGTATCGATGAGCTTGGGAGACCATAATTGTTTAACGGTTTCTAATGTTTAAGGCTTTTGATAGCAGCTCACAAAACCTAAACAAGAGAAATGCACATGATGCATGTATGGATGAATGTAGAATGCATGAAAGTCTTTTCTTGACTTACTGGGGGCAGCTTAACCCGCTGGGTATTCACTGTTGTTGGTGATGGACTTCGCCTTGCTGGAAAAATATCACAATGCTGCTGAGAAGTTGCTTTATTGGGGAATTATTCCAATAATGTTGGGGAACTTTGTTTTTCTTTGCCTGGGGAGTTTAATTGGCTTAGCTTCACTCAGTCGAAAAGATTGACTTGAGCACAATTTCCTTGGATGAAAGAGCGTCTTTACCGAGTAATAGCATGAGAGATACTGCTGGGGATAAATATTTTATGTACAAAATATTTTTGAGTTGCAAAAGTGAATTTCCAAAAATGAAATCTTTTTCAAAACATGGTTATACAATATATCCATAACTTGTCGTCCTCTAATGGCAGTGGTATGAGCCTCTAGGGGCATATTCCATGAAGTTGACTTCAACTTGACTAGCTTTGACTAGGTAATGGTGCTTGATGGTTTAAGGGTTTGATTTACAGATTTTGGGGGTACTTTCTCAATGGTTTTTGGGTTGGAGGCATTAGTACTCTGTGGTTTTGAAGGTTTTCGTGACTAAATTGGATGGGCTTGGAGTTTGGGGTTTTATCCTTGGAGATTAGGAATTTTAATACTCAATGGCTTTTAGGGTTTTCCTGTTTATGGGTTGGAGATCTTGGTATTTGCTGGCTTTGTGGGTTATGCTGAGGTTAAGAGTATTGGCGCTCCATGATTATAAAGGTTCTCGAGGTTGAGATTGGATAATAGCCTTGAAGCTTTGGGGTTATTGTCACACCCCAATTTCCTTTCACTTGGAAACGGGTAGTGACTGCCCATGCTCGCACCCGAAGGGTCAAGGGGTTGGTGCAAGCACCTAAAAGGACTTATGACACGGGTGCTGTCCCAAACCTGTACAACCAGGCTAACATGCCATGGGGCATGCTCCTGCTCCCAAACCATGTACACAAACAATAATTAAATAACAACCACAACCCAGTTCATTACATTTAAAAGGGCTCAAAGTTCAATACAACTCAATGGGAAAAAGTTCCCATTTAAACCAGGAATATCGTTTACAAATAATCTCAAACATAAAATAGAAATCCATAACAAAACAAAGAAAACCAACATAGTCTTCACCTCGAGTGTCACGCCCCGGATTTCCAACCCGAGGAAACCGGTACGTGACTCCCCATTCACCCACACGGAGGGCAAAGGGGTTGGATTACTGGATGCCACAAACAAGTCTAACAATTACAATAAATCAAACAAGCCACATCTTTATTGAATTCCATATATCAAAGGTTCACAAAACAACCATGTTCCTTATTACAATTCAATCCCTTAGTACATTTCCCACCCTGGGGTTACATAAATCATAAAATTACATTACTGAAATAAACAATAAAATGGAGATGGTCTTCCACCTTGGTATTCCCACCTAACGCCTGTAGGTTCCTGTAAAGAAAACAACATGGTAGGAGGGGTGAGCAACCACGGCTCGAGAGGGATCATGTCTCCCCAACCCATCCCATGCACCTAATATCTACATGCCTTGTGTACAAGTGTTGTGTCGTGTTACAATTATTCCACCAGATGTAATTACAAGCTATAATAGCAAATGCAATCATACACGGGCTGGTACATAAACACTCCCGGGCTTCCACAACCACCGGGTTTCCAATAACAGTCCCGGGCTTCCACAACCACCGGGTTACAAGAACAGTCCCAGGCTTCCACAGCCACCGGGTTCCACAAAACAGTCCCGGGCTTCCACAACCACCGGGTTCCACAAAACAGTCCCGGGCTTCCACGACCACCGGGTTCCACAAAACAGTCCCGGGCTTCCACGGCCACCGGGTGTACAAGCAAACACGCAAGACACATGGCCATACAGGCATAACATCAAACACTTAGTATGCTCGGTCACACAGAATAACATCGAACACTTAGCATGCATATATCCACAAGCTCATAAACCCACCACACGGACATAATCTAACACACTGGACGTGCGTGGCCTCACAAGCATTACCTCAAACACATAACATGCACGGCCTCACCAGGCATTACCTCAAACACATAACATGCACAACCTCACCAGGCATTATGTCAAACACTTGGCGGGCATATATACATATATCCAAACAACACGCCATTGAAGGCCAACATTCATATAGGAGATCACACCTATATGAATTTACATATAAATATATATACAGATACGACCAGAATCTGCCCTAGGACCCTAGGACAGAGGAGGGTTTAGGAAGAACAGAACCCCTACCTTAAAGCGGATCTTCCTTGCTCCCGCGCCAAACGCCGTCCTCCCCACGCAAGATGCTCCGGCAACGAACCAGCAACTCCCCTTCCCTCTCTCTCTCTAGCTCTCTCTCTCTCTCAGGCGGGAAGCAGCAAAGAAAGGAACACAAGAACCCTAACTCAAACTCAAGCCCTCCTTATATAGACACCATTCACATCAAAACGACGTAGTTTTGATTAAGTAAACCCAGGATCAAAACGACGTAGTTTTGATTACACAAGCTACAACCTTTCCGCATCCATACACACCAAAATATTCAGAATTTCAACATGGTCCTTTGGAGAAAGTTCCTTAGAATGCCAAAACCAAGGGACCCATGCAAAAATATGCCTGCACGCCAATTTGCACGTGAATTCCCAATTCACGTGCAACTCCATATGAACTCCAAATGCTTTCAAACTTCACCCCTAGCCTCCTTGCATCATTTGGAAGACAATTACACTTGCACGTGAATTGGACCCATATCACGTGCACCTCACATACATGTCCATTTGGTCTGAAACTTCTGTGGTAGATAGAGGACATCATTCTAAGCATCTTTCCTTTTGCACGTGAATTCATTGGAGTCCAACTACTAGGTCAAAATCTAGAAAAACTCTACTCAGGAGGCAAAACTGACTAACTCAAGGTACGGGTCCTTACACTTGTGTAAGAAAGGTACGTTACCACTTGTCACATGCACCTCCCAAAAGTCCCCTCTTGGGCTCATCTCTTACCTCACACTTGTGCACCAACATCCAAGGTGTTTGTGGTTAACTTCTTACACATGGGTTACACACGGGTCATTACATCCTCTCCCCCTTAAAACTTTTCGTCCTCGAAAAGAAATGACGTACGAGGAAAACAAACCCAAGTTACCCATTTGCCACCCGGCAAGCCACAACACCCAAATGGGTCATACACCGCGCACAAGACATAACAAAGACATAACAAGGTACCACCATAATCCATAACCACATGCCTCACAATAATGCATATAACACATATCCGCATGTCGCAAATACACATCTCAAAACACATCACAATGAAGAACATATGTCTAAAAGACAAAACCAATACACCAAATCATACACAACTAATACAAGAAAACACATCACAATCCTTGGCCAACAGCCACCAACAGCCACCTCCCACTCTTAAGGTTGTTCGTCCTCGAACAACGCCGGGTGTTGCTCACGCATCATGGACTCACATTCCATGTCTCCGCTGCAGGACGTGTCGGCCCCTAAAAGACAACACACCTTCCAAAATGCACATGCCGAGGCACATCGCCCACAACCATTCACATACCCGCGACCGAAGATATCACACCAACACGACGAAGTATAAGACATATACGCCCATCACCAACACGTTTAACGAGATCACATAGGTCACGGAGCAACTCACATCATAAACACCACCACAAGGAACAACTCACAAACAAAACACTACTACACGTTTAACGTTCCACTGCCCATTCACCATCATTATAAACTCATCCGCAGGGAGTTTCCTCACAACCTTCCCACCTTTGGACTTTTCGTCCCCGAAAAGAGAAACCAAGTAGTAAACAACGCGAAAAGATCAAAGCAACACATAATGTAGTCATTACCACAAATGTTGGAGATGCCAACTCGCGGCATGATGGGACCAACACTCCACAACGTAAAATACCCAACAATTGGGAGTTGAAGTCAACGCAGCCTCGGCCCATAGGTAGACCACACCCTCGGCGGCACCATCATCATCGCGAAAACCACCTCACTCAAGCAAGGAACATTGAAACCCCACCAACGCCAATGGTGACGCAGAACAGAGTACAAGCCTAGACATAGAAACACGAGAATGGAGTGTGCCCTTAACCACTCGGTCGCAATCAACCTGGCGCCCAACGGAGTCCAAGGATGCACTAAAAACAAGAATGCAGACCACACACACAACCATGGTAAGACCAAAACCCACTATCGGGCTATCACTAGTCACCGACTTTGAGAATCGACCTCCTTGATCACGGTCAAACAGAGATCCGCCAAGGTCCCACACGCCTTCACAACCGAGGCTTACCGTACGGCCCAAGAGATAATGCCTTACCAAGTCGCGAGACGGACCACGCGATAGGAATCCCTTGACGCCAAGTAGCTATGAACATCATAGTCCCCCCCCCCACACCGAAAACGCTCCTATCGGGCCTGACCACAATGGAATCCTCTCGTGTCACCACTCACAGGTCACAAGAAAATCCCTTGCCTCCAAGACATACTCCACCTCATGGCCCACCAACTCCGCTATATCAACTATTACGTTTTATCTCAACACACCAGCAAAACACTCAAATGGACCAAGAAATACCTCAGGCTCTAGCCGCAGCTTAATATGGTCACCGCAATTCCTCCGGGTAGGCACAAGAAACGAGGCATGCAAACTCCTTATTCGGGACATTCACGTAGCTCCCAAACACACCAACACTTTGATGGCGTGGACCATGTCACTTACCGCATCAAAACGCACACGAAAGACTTTCAAGAAGAACATATGTAGCATGAGGACCCCATGGTAGCCGCAGGACACAAATCTCCCCCCAAAGGGGTAAAGACTAATACCCCTTACAAGCAAAACTCACATCCGACTCCATTTAGTGAATCACAACGCATCAATACTTTCACACTTTTAATTAGCATGCCATCATATGTGACAAGGAATAACATCAACATTACACATAACACCCCTCTTCATCCCACACCGCACATAATATGCGCATGCATCACCTCTTACTCCTCTGCATATGAATGCCACGAGGCCCACACATAAGAACTTTGCTACTCCTTTAGCACATATGTAACACACACAACAAAACAAAGCAACCACAACACACGAAATAAACTACCGTGTAGAACACATGTAAGAGAGGACATACTAGTCCCCACCTCCTCGCCTCTTTTAAGCCTATTACCCACACGACATGGATTAACGGAATGGTCCTACCACCAGGAGTACATCCTCAACCCCTCGGAAGGTGTCTCCCAATTATGAGGAAAAACCCAAACAAGGCCTGCCCAATCTCACTCGCTTGCATGCTTGCACCGATTGGGTTCATCAGGCAGGATCCTATAAACTCACTCGTAACCTAGTTCCAAGAACTCATCACATTCTTATACATACGCAAACCCATTTCACCACATATCCTATGAACATTACCCAAGGTCTTTCACACACCACCAGCATGACACGTGGTCAATGTTTGGCCACCCAAGAATTTGCAGCCATTTCCATAGGACACCCACAAGAATCTTAAAACCACATACCACTCTCGCCAATCAATTTAGATTTCAATGACTCAAGGGGTGGGTTATACTAGTGGCAATTTCCTCCCTCAACCTTGACACTTGGAAAGGTTACCAAAAGAACATCCTTCTTAAGTAGCACATCTACGAAAAACCTCTACTCACAAGAAAACACATTTCTATTACTCAAGGTTGCCACAATGGGGTCACACACTACCCACAAGCCACTAACTCATGCCTCCGGCTTCCTAGGCTAGCTAGGCCAAGGGTAATCTCACCTACGCTAGAGTATTAGGGGTAACACGGTGACATTTATTACTTTCCTCACACACGGGCGCCCAAAATTGACTACCACACGAAGATGCAATTAACACTTTAGACCGCATTAAAACCACCAGCTCTTTCCAATAACTCGCTTATAACCATTAGTAATTTATTAGTCTTTTGGTATCATATATATATTTTATTTATTTATTTTACTCATTTATTCTCTAGTAGGTCCCCAACTACGTCCATCCAAAATGGTAACTCAAACGACCTTCTAAGCCTCACCTAACATAAAACAGTGGCTCAAGAGCCCACCCAGATAAAATACCCCTTTATCACAAGTGTCTTAATCAAATTGCTAGAAACGCAACAATCAAAGGTTCACCCAGCCTCACCTAATCCTGCACGAGACTCAACCGATCACTATCATTAAAGGAATATGATACCACCACTAAACAAAATCTTAACACGCGAGAATCAAAATCGTACCCGTGACTAAGGAAAGTTCCGCCATGCTCTCCTCCTAGCCTCACTTGAATTTTGCTTTGTCCCTAGCTCGTTGAGCCAGGTCTTAGCACCATGACTTGTTTTACCAAAACAGGCTGTCGGGAGATGTCCTACTTTCCAATGTCCCGGTTGTCCACCTGCAAGAACAACCCCTTTGGGAAACCGGTCTCTACCTCTTGAGCCCCTTTCTGCGATCAGGACAACTATGCTTCAATTAATCTTCACCCAAGATCCCCCCCCGATGATGTGGGGTTGATAGCTCTCGACGTACCTCGCTCTTAATCGGTTGTCGAATCTCATCCCTCAACTCTTGCATTACCAGGCTTAAGATGCCAACCTCATTACTTACATCCTGCAGCCTCTCCCACTTGCCCACTGGGGGGGCGGGCTTCTTTGCTACCTCAATAGTCGTACCGGTCACAATTTTCGGAGACATTGGCTCCACGAAAAGGCAGCGCTCTAGGTCATCACTCCATAATCTCAACAATCGCGAGACCACTACCGACTAAGCAACTTAAGCTATAACACGCATTATTACCATACAAGTCTATAGGTTCACATTTAACAGTTATACCAATTTTACATTCCATTGCATTGCTCATAACCACGCTTATTTCACACAGTACCAAGCAAATCACATGTTCAACCATTCACAGAACACCAAACAAATCACATTTAATTTTTTTTTTTTTTTTTTTTTTTTTTTTTTAACGAGTCACAAGCCTCAAGTTTCCAAGCACACGTTTCACTTCCACAATTTCTTTTCCATGTTTCCATGCTCAAATCATCACAAAATTTCGAGTTGCACAATTGAAACTTTATCATGTTCAAACCCTTTATCCATGCAATTACACACACCGCACACATTTCAGTTCTCATTAAACCACATTGCACAAGCATCCATTCCACAAGCACACGTTCAACTAAACAAGGACCTTTCCTTGTAGTCATGCTCAAGGTACTTCAAATAAAATCGAGTTGCACGCTTCACGCCTTATCACATTATTCATATTTTCTTTTATCACAATTATTTTTTTTTATTTTTTTCAGGTATCCACACCTTCACATACAACAACCAATGCAACTAGTGCCCTAATGCCAATGCATGCAAATCCTACCACAAGACTGGACTACCCCAAGTACACCTTGGAGGCTCCAAGAGGACCATGTTGATCAGGCATGTCCCCCCCAGTGCTCCTCCAAAGGACTCAAGATAACCAAGTCCGCCCACTACCCTAGGCCAACTAGACCATGCTCTGATACCATATTGTCACGCCCCGGATTTCCAACCCGAGGAAACCGGTACGTGACTCCCCATTCACCCACACGGAGGGCAAAGGGGTTGGATTACTGGATGCCACAAACAAGTCTAACAATTACAATAAATCAAACAAGCCACATCTTTATTGAATTCCATATATCAAAGGTTCACAAAACAACCATGTTCCTTATTACAATTCAATCCCTTAGTACATTTCCCACCCTGGGGTTACATAAATCATAAAATTACATTACTGAAATAAACAATAAAATGGAGATGGTCTTCCACCTTGGTATTCCCACCTAACGCCTGTAGGTTCCTGTAAAGAAAACAACATGGTAGGAGGGGTGAGCAACCACGGCCTCGTAGGGATCATGTCTCCCCAACCCATCCCATGCACCTAATATCTACATGCCTTGTGTACAAGTGTTTGTGTCGTGTTACAATTATTCCACCAGATGTAATTACAGGCTATAATAGCAAATGCAATCATACACGGGCTGGTACATAAACACTCCCGGGCTTCCACAACCACCGGGTTTCCAATAACGATCCCGGGCTTCCACGACCACCGGGTTACAAGAACATCCCAGGCTTCCACAACCACCGGGTTCCACAAAACAGTCCCGGGCTTCCACAGCCACCGGGTTCCACAAAACATCCCGGGCTTCCACAACCACCGGGTTCCACAAAAAGGTCCCGGCTTCCACGGCCCACCGGGTGTACAAGCAAACACGCAAGACACATGGCCATACAGGCATAACATCAAACACTTAGTATGCTCGGTCACACAGGAATAACATCGAACACTTAGCATGCATATATCCACAAGCTCATAAACCCACCACACAGACATAATCTAACACACCGGACGTGCGTGGCCTCACAGCATTACCTCAAACACATAACATGCACGGCCTCACAGGCATTACCTCAAACACATAACATGCACGACCTCACCGGCATTATGTCAAACACTTGGCAGGCATATATACATATATCCAAACAACACGCCATTGAAGGCCAACATTCATATAGGAGATCACACCTATATGAATTTACATATAAATATATATACAGATACGACCCAGACTGCCCCTAGGACCCTAGGACGGAGGAGGGTTTAGGAAGAACAGAACCCCTACCTTAAAGCAGATCTTCCTTGCTCCCGCGCCAAACGCCGTCCTCCCCACGCAAGATGCTCCCGGCAAAGAACCAAGAACTCCCCTTCCCTCTCTCTCTCAGCTCTCTCTCTCTCTCAGGCAAGAACGGTGCGGCAAAGGAACACAAGAACCCTAACTCAAACTCAAGCCCTCCTTATATAGACACCATTCACATCAAAACGACGTAGTTTTGATTAAGTAAACCCAGGATCAAAACGACGTAGTTTTGATTACACAAGCTACAACCTTTCCGCATCCATACACACCAAAATATTCAGAATTTCAACATGGTCCTTTGGAGAAAGTTCCTTAGAATGCCAAAACCAAGGGACCCATGCAAAAATATGCTTGCACGCCAATTTGCACGTGAATTCCCAATTCACGTGCAACTCCATATGAACTCCAAATGCTTTCAAACTTCACCCCTAGCCTCCTTGCATCATTTGGAAGACAATTACACTTGCACGTGAATTGGACCCATATCACGTGCACCTCACATACATGTCCATTTGGTCCGAAACTTCGTGGTAGATAGAGGACATCATTCTAAGCATCTTTCCTTTTGCACGTGAATTCATTGGAGTCCAACTACTAGGTCAAAATCTAGAAAAACTCTACTCAGGAGGCAAACCGACTAACTCAAGGTACGGGTCCTTACACTTGTGTAAGAAAGGTACGTTACCACTTGTCACATGCACCTCCCAAAAGTCCCCTCTTGGGCTCATCTCTTACCTCACACTTGTGCACCAACATCCAAGGTGTTTGTGGTTAACTTCTTACACATGGGTTACACACGGGTCATTACACTCGTTGCCTATCACCACAGCCCGTTCACCTCCTGCCTGCTAAACCCTGCAAAAGAACACTTTATGGGAGGGGTGAGCAAACCATAACTTAGTAGGGATCCGGTCTCCCCGGGACCCGTCCCTCTACAAAGATGCATGACAAGTGTATGCTTGTGCTCGTGTCGTGCCTAAAGCTAAAGCAAAAACATCACCCAGGTAACACACCTTTTACCTAAGCCCACACCTGGAGGGCAGAGGACACCCCGCCACCACGGCGACATGACATACCACATCCAGGCGAATGTTGCATGGACACCAATGCAACATTTTCCACCCGAGTCAGGTATGGTCCACCACCTCCTCTGTAATGACCCGTGTTTGTGGTATATACGAAGTTAACCACAGATGCCCTGTGAGTGGGAATTGTTGGGTTTTAGGGAGTTTCCTTCCCACACACTTTAGCTAAAACACCTTGGATGAAAGGACCCGTGTTTTGAGTTAGGCAGTCTTGCCTTCTGAATGGGAACTTTCTAGATTTTGACCTAGTAGATGGGCTTAGATGAATTGGCATGCAGACCAAAAGATTCTTAGAATAATGTCTTCTATCTACCACAGAAGTTTCAGGCCAAATGGACGTGCACGCGAATTGGACCCATTTGGCATACAAGGTTTTTATTGCATGGATGTCTTTTACATGGTGCAAGGAGGCTTGGGGTAAAGTTTGAGTGCATTTGGAGCTTCACGCCAATTGGGGAATTGGCGTTCAAATTGGCGTGCAAGCATGTTTTTGCATGGTTACCTTGGTTTTGTCATTCTAAACATCTTTTCCCAAAGGACCATGTTAGAATTGTGGATATTTTGGCGTGTATGAATGCGGGAAGGTTGTAGCTTGTTCCATCAAAACTACGTCGTTTTGATGCTGGGTTTCACTTAATCAAAACTACATCGTTTTGAGGTTGTGTTGTCTATATAAGGAGGAGAAGCCCTCTGTTTTAGGTTTTAGGGTTTGTTGTTCCACCAGCCATCGCAGAGAGAGAGAGAAAGGGAGGGAGAACTGCTGGCTTGCTGCCAGAGCGTCTTGCGTGGGGAGGACGGCGTCTAGCGTGGGAGCAAGAGCAAGAGGACGTTTCCAAGGTAGGGGTTCTGGCTTTCCTGGTCTGTTCTGGGGTTAGGCCCTGTATGGATGTTTTGTAAGGTTCCTATTGTTAATGCTATAATATTTATATGTAAATTCATATAGGTGTGATCTCCTATATGAATGTTGGCCTTCAATGGCATTTTGGTGTGATTCTGATGTTGGGTGGGCAGTGCATGTTAAATGTTCGATGAAATGCCTGTGTGAATATGTTTGTATGAATATGCCCATTATGTGTTTGATAATATGCCAGTACGGCTAGAATTGTAAGTTGGTAAAGGTGTGCATGCCAAGTGTTTGTTTTTATGCCTGAGTGGCTGAGTTTGTACATTTGTGGATGTGTGCCTACTAAGTGTTTGGTTTTATGCCTGAGTGGTTATGTGTACTGTGTTTTGTGGAACCCGGTGGCTGTGGAAGCCCGGGAATGTTAATGTACCAACCTGTGTACTATTGTATTTTCTGCTATGGCTTGTTATTATATCTAGTGAAATAATTGTATCACGACATAGCACTTGTACACATGGCATGTAGATATTAGGAGCATGGGATGGGTTAGGGAGACATGATCCCTACTGAGCTGTGGTTGCTCACCCCTCCTACCATGTTGTTTTCTTTACAGGAACCTACAGGCGTTAGGTGGGAACACCAAGGTGGGAGTCCTGCTTCTGGCTTGCTTATTATTTGAGTTATGCTGTCTTTTTTTGTGTAAGCTTTGTAACCCCAGTGGGGAGATATTGTAATGTGGAGTTTAATGTAATAAAAGCATGTTTTGGACACATTTGTCATGTTTGGACTCAATAAATATAAAATTGGTTTCTGAATAGAAAGTGCGAAGTGTATGTTGTATTCTAACCCCTTTATCCAACTTGGGTAAAGGGAAGGTCACGTTCCGGTCTCCTCGGGTTGGAAATCCAGGGCGTGACATCCTCGAGCGCCATACCTACCCTCAGGAATGGGTGTAGACTTAGCCCACCGTCGTGAGTGCTACACCGAGACTCAGGACCGCAGTCCTGGCCAAATCTCAAGGGGTCCAGTTATCATGCCTGGCACATAACTCAGCTCAATCCCATCACATTTGGGTGATCAATCTCAAACAACAATATAATCAGTTACGAAGGTACGGCTTAGCAACACATCTCAACTTAATACAAAACAGCAGTGCTGCTCTACAGAGTATATCACAAACAAGGTTCACACGGCCGACATAGTCGGTTACAAACAACATAAACCAGCCTCACAAGCTTAAAACCAAACACGCAACATACAACAACCACACAGGAATATTATCAAACACGTAGTGAGCGTAGCCACACAAATATTTTATCAAACACCTAGTGGGCATGGACAACCCAACGATCTCCAGCCCACTCCCAAACAACAAATCAACCAATATGCCATTGAAGGCCAACATCCATATAGGAGATCACACCTATATGGATTTACATATATATATAAGCATGTATAGGACAAATACCCTAGGACAGAGAAAGACCGGGAAGAACGGAGTCCCTACCTTGCAAACGTCCTCTCGCTCTAGCCTCTACGATACACCGACCACCCACGCGAACCTCTACGGCCAAGATCCGAAGGTTCCCTCTCTCTCTCTCTCTCTCTCCGGCGGCCGCAACAAAGAATAGAAAACCCCAAACCCTAAACCTAAGCCTTAACACCCTTACATAGACACCACACATCAAAACGACGTAGTTTTGATTTAGCGAAACCCAGGATCAAAACGACGTAGTTTTGATCACACAACCTACCACCTTCCCGCTTCCATACAAGGCAAAATACTCAAAATTTCAACATGGTCCTTTGGGGAAAAATCATTAGAATGACAAAACCAAGGTAACCATGCAAAAATATGTCTGCACGTCAATTTAAACGCCAATTCCCCAATTGGCATGCAGCTCCAAATGCACTCAAACTTTACCCCAAGCCTTCTTGCATCATGTAAAAGACACCCATGCAATAAAAACCTTGCACGCCAAATGGGTCCAATTCGCGTGCACATCCTTTTGGCCTGAAACTTCGTGGTAGATAGGAGACATCATTCTAAGAATCTTTTGGTCTACACGCCAATTCATCTGAGCCCATCTACTAGGTCAAAATCTAGAAAGTTCCCATTCAAAAGGCAAAACTGTGACTAACTCAAAACATGGGTCCTTACATCCTCTCCCCCTTAAGACTTTTCGTCCTCGAAAAGAAAATGTGGCATGAAAGGAAACAAGCAATCACAACTAATGAATAGACCTCTAACACAAATTAATACACACTGCATGAAAATACACACAAAAGAAATACTCTCAGGTCACTTAACCAGGTTGGGCAAATACCCGAACCAATGGAATAATCTTACCTCGCAGTGCTTCTCGCGCCTATCCAAAATACGGATAGGTGCCTCAACAACTGACACATCTGCCTCAAGATCCAGGGTACTCCAATCCAACACATGTGTGGGATCTGGATGATATTTCCGCAACTGGGATATATGGAAAACATCATGAACTCTGCTCAAACTAGGTGGTAATGCCAACTTATAAGCAACAGGTCCAACTCTGCTCAAAATCTCAAACGGTCCAATGTATCGCGGAGACAACTTGGACCCTTTTCCAAATCTCTTATGCCCTCTCCGTGGAGAAACACGAAAGAAGACGTAGTCTCCTACCAAAAACTCCAACGGTCGGCGTCGGCGATCCGCATAAGACTTTTGTCGGCTGTGAGCTGTAAGAAGGCGTTGCCTAATTAGCTATACCTTTGCCGTAGCCTCCTGGACCAATTGAGGCCCTAACATAGCTGTCTCTCCAACTTCTGCCCAACATAATGGAGACTGACATGGGCGACCATACAATGCCTCAAACGGGGCCATCCCAATAGAAGACTGGTAGTGTTATTATAGGCAAACTCCACCAGAGGAAGGTGAGAAGCCCATGATCCTCCAAAATCTAGTACACAAGCTCTCAACAAGTCTTCCAATGTTTGAATGGTCCTCTCTGACTGACCATCAGTTTCAGGATGGAAAGCAGTACTCAAATTAAGTCGTGTTCCCAAGGCTTCTTGCAAACCTCCCCAAAACCGAGATGTGAACCGCGCATCCCTGTCTAGAAACAATAGATAAGGGCACTCCGTGCAATCGGACAATCGCATCAACATATAACTGGCTTAATGTGCCGATAGGGTCTCGCTCCCGAATTGCCAAGAAATGGGCCGATTTAGTTAATCGTTCTACGATGACCCAAATCATATCCTTCCGCTCAGAAGTGGTAGGAAGTCCTGTCACAAAGTCCATGGTAATATGCTCCCACTTCCACTCAGCTACAGGCAAAGGCTGCAGTTGACCAGCAGGTCGTTGATGCTCCGCCTTCACTTGTTGACAAGTAAGGCACCTGGAAACAAACTCTGCTACACTCCGCTTCAGTCCCGGCCACCAGAACTATGCTCGAACGGCATGATACATCTTAGTTCCTCCTGGGTGCACAGCCAAACGGGAATGATGAAACTCTCTCAGCACATCCTCACGCATGGGAGGCGGTACGATCAGACGCCCCCGAAATTTCAACTCATGTTCAACTCCTTCGGTCCAGTCTTCTGACAACTCTCCGGCCTCTATCTGGGCCCGGATCACTTCACAGTCCACGTCCCCCAACTGTCCATCACGGACGCATTGATATAACTCTGGTATCACAGTGATAGGACACAGGATTGCTTCCCCACTGCTAAAATCAGGTTGTACCTGAAGCACTGCTAACTGTTCCATCATTTTCCATTCTCTCAGGGAAACCTCAGCTTTTCCCTTTCTACTTAGCGTGTTGGCAACTAAATTCCCTTTCCCAGGCGTGTAGGAGAGCGTGAAGTCAAACATTTGCAGGTACTCTACCCATCTCCGCTGTCTCAAATTTAGGTCTCTCTGGGTGAAGATATACTGTAGGCTTTTGTGGTCAGTGTATACCACGAATTTCTCCCCCAACAGGTAATGTCGCCAAGACTTTAGGGCAAAAATAACTGCTGTTAACTCCAGGTCGTGCGTTGGATAATTTTGCTCATGGGACTTCAGCTGTCGCGAGCCATATGATATGACTTTGTGCTCCTGCATCAGGACACACCCCAGTCCAACGCGAGACGCATCACAATACACTTTAAATGGCACTCCCTCCTGTGGTAGACTCAACACCGGTGCAGTTGTCAGACGAGTCTTCAATTCTTCAAAAGTTTGTTGACACTTGTCCGTCCACTCGAATTTGGCTCCCTTTCGCGTAAGAGCTGTCATGGGCGCCACCAACCGAGAAAACCCTTCCACGAAATGCCGGTAATACCCTGCGAGACCCAAGAAACTGCAGATCTCAAAAACATTTGTGGGCCTCTTCCAAGATGATACGGACTCAATCTTGGTTGGGTCCACTCCAACCCCTGCGGTAGATATTACATGCCCAAGAAAATGCACCTCTTGCATCCAGAAGTCGCACTTGCTAAATTTAGCATACAATTGATGATCTCGTAGTGTCTGCAACACCACGGTTAGGTGCTCCTCATGCTCAGCTCAGGTTTTAGAGTACACGAGGATGTCGTCAATAAATACCACCACGAAGGAATCTAGGTATGGGGCAAATACCTGATTCATCAGATGCATGAACACTGCCGGTGCGTTCGTGAGCCCAAAAGGCATCACCAACCACTCATAGTGACCGTATCTGCACCTGAATGCTGTCTTAGGAGTGTCCTCGCTTCGGACCCTCAATTGATGATATCCCGAACGCAGATCAATCTTTGAGAACCATCGTGCTCCACTAAGCTGGTCAAGTAAATCATCGATCCGCGGTAAAAGGTATTTGTTCTTTACCGTCACTTGATTTAACTTCCGGTAATTAATACAAAGCCGCAACGAACCATCAGCCTTCTTAGCAAACAAAAATGGTGCACCCCAAGGTGAGGTACTAGGGCGGATAAAACCTTTATCTCCTAGTTCCTTTATTTGCTTTTGAAGCTCCCGCAACTCGGCAGGTCCCATCCGGTATGCCACTTGTGAGATGGGTCCCACCCCTGGCAGAAGTTCAATCGTGAACTCGATACTTCTATTCGGAGGCAACTCCAACAACTCCCCAGGAAAGACATCCTGGAAATTCTCAGCAACATCCAGCCACACCCGTTTCTCCACGTTACCTCCCTCCTCAAAGGTTAGAGTGGCAAGTCTATGGGTAATATTGCTCCATAGCTCCCTCGTCAGTCTAGCTCTCCCAGCATTCCTATCCCATTCACCCACTAAGGTACAGGAAGATCCTGTGGGTGAAGTAAATGTCACTCGTCGTCTATAATAATCAATCTTAGCCTGAAAGGCCATCATCCAGTCCATCCCCAAAATCAAACTAAAGGTCCTCATTGGCATCACGTATAGATCGAAAGAGAGTTCAACATCTCCTATCGTAAGCGCACACTCACGACACACTCGGTGGATCGACTCCACACCTCCCATTGGTGACTCGACCCTCAGAGGTCTATCAGCCTGCACACAATCAAGTCCAAGGCTCTCAACCAAGGACTTAGCAATCAGGGAGCACGAAGCTCTGGTATCAAACAATGCCGCAACAACAGTGCGAGATATTAAAATAGTACCTCGAACTACCAAAGGTCTGGCTCCACCTTCCTCGGAGGGTGATGGTAAATCCTCCATCTCTGCTGGTGCTGAGGTAAGCGCAAACACTCTGCCTTGGCTTGCCCCACCACTGGCCTCGCTTGCTTTTCCTTTAATTCCTGCTGGGATGTCCCTCCGAACCTCCTTGTGGTTGCCTCTCCCCTTGTGGTCTAGTGTGACTGGAACCAGCCTGACTGGCTTGCCACGAATGTGCTGGCTTCGGAACTGGGGCTTGAAATGGGGTCTCACCCCTGCTTCCTTGTGCAAAACTTCCAGCTCCCCGGCTATTTCCCCTACTGAAACACACCTTACTGATGTGCCCTATCTTCCCACAGCTATGACACTTCAAGTGCTGTTTGGGGCACTCACGTTTGACGTGCCCTGCCTGTCCACAAAAGGTACACCCGCTTGGGAAGTTCCCAGCAGAACCTCCCTGTCCTCCAAAGTAACGGGATCTGGGTGGAGCCATTGAAGCTTGGCTCCTGTCCTTAGGAAGAGTCCCACTCCCAGGCTCAACCTTCTGTCTCTTGGTTTCCCCCTGCTTGTCACGCATACTCTGTCCCAGCCGCTCCTTATGAGCCTGCCTCCCCTCTTCTAATCCTCTCTCCATAATCTTCGTTGTATCTACGACTTCAGCATAAGTCTTCAATCGCAGAATCTCTACTCTCTGCTTCAGGGTAGGCCTGAGTCCCATGGTAAATTTATGGGCCTTCAAGTCCTCCCTTGAAATCGCTTCGGAGCAAATTGACTCGACCCTCTAAAATCTCGTTCATACTCGCCACCGTACGCGATCCCTGGCTAAGATCGCTGAACTCTTCCCGTTTCGCCACCGCAGCGACTCGGGGAAGAACTCCTCATGGAATAACCGGAGAAACTCATTCCAGGACATGGCCTCCATGTCCCGGCTTCCTGAAATGCTAAGCCACCATTCCAAGGCTTCCTCCTCCAGCTGTCGGACTGCTAGCCTCACCTTGTCTTCCTCCCGGGGTCGGAGAAAGGAGAATACATGTTCGATCTGCCGCAGCCAATGCTCTACTCCTAGAGGTTCAGCTCCTCCCTTGAACCTTGGTGGGTGTTCCTTTCGGAACCGCGTCACCACATCTTCCTCATCTCGCCTCACCGGCACTTCCTGCCTACGCGACGGTCCTGCCTCACGGGGTGGAAAGGGTGGCACTGGCTGTCGTGCCATCATCTCCCGACGTACCTCGTTTAGGATCTCCCCCCCTGAGATCCTCATGCATTCCCTGAACATTCTCACTTAAGGCCCTGACTTGGGCCATGATCCGCTCCAGGGGATCATCGCCCTCTACACGCTGTTCTCTCTCTTCTCCAGCACGTGCAGAAGATTCATCTTCTACAGCTAGGGTAGCTCGGGTTACTCTTCTAGGAGGCATAGTCTACCTATTTTAAACAGAACTAGAGTCAGCATCTCTCAAGCTTTATACACCCTCATCCCCATGGGCCATGAGGTAATCAAGCAATGTTTTTCATGTAAACATACGGGTAAATCACAAAATTGCACCGATGGCTTCATAATAACAATTCATAGCAACAAGTCTCACAGGACATCACGAAATTTCACAAGAACAAATTTCAATGTCAAACCATAATACTCATATTGAAATTAAACTAGTGCCCTAATGCCAATGCATGTATGCATCCCAATCCAAATGCAAATGTCCTACTCCTTGGTCTAATCGCCCTGAGTACACCCCGAAAAACAGATAGAACCACGGTGATCGGGCGTGTCCTACACCGCCTCCCAAGGGTCTCAAAAGCGATCATCCCTCCCCACTACCCTAGGTCCACTAGACCATGAACTATCGCTCTCGATACCATATTGTCACACCCCAATTTCCTTTCACTTGGAAACGAGTAGTGGATCGCCCATGCCCGCACCCGAAGGGTCAAGGGGTTGGTGCAAGCACCTAAAAGGACTTATGACACGGGTGCTATTCCAAACCTGTACAACCAGGCTAACATGCCATGGGACATGCTCCTGCTCCCAAACCTTGTACACAAACAATAATTAAATAACAACCACAACCCAGTTTCATTACATTTAAAAGGGCTCAAAGTTCAATACAACTCAATGGGAAAAAGTTCCCATTTAAACCAGAATATACTGTTTACAAATAATCCCAAACATAAAATAGAAATCCATAACAAAACAAAGAAAACCAACATAGTCTTCAGCCTCAGTGGCCTATCACCACAGTCCGTTCACCTCCTGCCTGCTAAACCCTGCAAAAGAACACTTTATGGGAGGGGTGAGCAAACCATAACTCAGTAGGGATCCAGTCTCCCCAGACCCGTCCCTCTACAGCATGCATGACAAGTGTATACTTGTGCTCGTGTCGTGCCTAAAGCTAAAGCAGCAAACATCACCCAGTAACACACCTTTTACCTGAGCCCACACTGGAGGGCAGAGGACACCCCGCCACCACGGCGACATGACATACCACATCTAGGGGAATGTTGCATGGACACCAATGCAACATTTTCCACCCGAGTCAGGTATGGTCCACCACCTCCTCGGGCGCCATACCTACCCTCAGGAATGGGTGTAGACTTAGCCCACCGTCGTGAGTGCTACACCGAGACTCAGGACCGCAGTCCTGGCCAAATCTCAAGGGGCCCAGTTATCATGCCTGGCCCATAACTCAGCTCAATCCCATCACGGAATTCTGTATGCTGATAAATGAAAATGGTTGTGATGTGTATTCTGTATGTTATCTTTTTGCGCTGCTTACCAGATCAGATTACAAAGGCTTTGGGCATATCCATAATTGGGGGAGATTGTTGGATCAAGCCCAGAATTTGGATCATGCTGATAAAGCCCTATGTAATTTGATTTGAGATCTTTTGTGTTTCTTTGATTATTGCAGAAGATATGTTATTAATCCGGAGATACACTCATGAAAGCAAAGCTAAGGACAGGATACATAATCCTGATCCGGACAAGAGTGAGTGTCGTCAAATACTTGGTAAATAACCAAGTCACCAATACATACGGAATAAGGAACATTCGTGCGGACTAAGAACTTAAAAGCTATGGATTACGGAATATGCTTTTAATATCTCAAACGGACTAAGTCAAACTGATGCGGAGTAAGAATCTTGGTCTAAAAGGTCGCACGAAGTAAAAGAGTCGACACAGAGCTAAAAAGTTAAGTCTTCCACTCAAGTGAACTAAAGTAAAGAAGACACAGAGTAAGGCATCCGAGTCATTCATACGGAGTAAGGAAGTACTGATGCGGAATAAGGACCCGAGTCCTTATTCGCACGGAGTAAGGAAGCCAGATGCGGAGTAAGGAATCCGGACCACTCACTCATGCGGAGTAAGGATGTGCTAGTACGGAGTATGCCATCCGATCCTTTAGACTCGCGCGGAGTAAGGAACTTACATACTGTCACGCCCCGGTTTTCCAACCCGAGGAGACCGGAACGTGACCCTCCCTTTACCCGGGTTTGGATAAAGGGGTGGAACACAACATACACTTCAGAAACCAAAATCACACAATTATTTAATTGAAACCATATGCTTTTATTATGTTGCAAACTTCATTACAATATCTCCCCGCTGGGTTACAATGCCTCAACAAAATTACATAATGCAAACAACACAAAACAAAGCCACAAAACAGAACTCTTCCACCTTGGTGCCCCCACCTAACGCCAGTAGGTTCCTGCAAGAAAACACACTATAGTAGGAGGGGTGAGCATCCACAGCTCAGTAGGGATCATGTCTCCCCAACCCATCCCATGCTCCTAGCATCTACATGCCATGTGTATAAGTGCAGTGTCATGTTACAATAATTCCAACAGACAATAACAAACCACATCAGTAGTCACAATTATCCACCACACAAACCACAAGTGATTTAACCGCCTCTTCAAGCCAATGATTTAACCGCCTCTCAGGCATAATTTCCACAGTCAGTCTCACGACATTAATTCAACCTCTCGGGCTCCACGGTCGATCTCACGACATCAACTCGACCTCTCAGGCTCCACAGGTACACAAGCATTGCCTCAGCCTCTCAGGCTTCTTAGGCTCCACAGACAACAACAGACATTTAACATATATCTCAGTTATTCAGGCATAACAACAAACACTTAACATGCATGTCCACCCTGGTATAACATCAAACACCTAACATGCATATCCTCACAGACATTACATCAAACACCATTCAGGCATAACCACACTGGCAAACATCAATCGCATAACATGCATGGCCTCACAGGCATAATATCAAACACCTAGTGTGCAGTGCCACACAGGCCTAGTCTCAACCCATACTTGCCATCGAAGGCCAACATTCATATAGGAGGTCACACCTATATGAATTTACATATAGATAGTATAACAATAACAGTAGAAGCTCTATAAATCCTCTACACAGGGCCTAACCCCCGCAACAGATCAGGTGAGACAGAACCCCTACCTTGGAAACGTCCTCCTGCTCTTGCTCCCGCGCTAGACGCCGTCCTCCCCACGCAAGACGCTCCAGTAGCAAGCCAGCAACTCTCCTTCCCTCTCTCTCTCTCTCTCTCTCTCTCTCTCTCTCTCTCTCTCTCTCTGCGGCATTGGTGGAGCAACAAACCCTAAACCTAAAACAGAGGGCTCTTCATCCTTATATAGACAACACAACATCAAAACGACGTAGTTTTGATTAAGTGAACCCCAGAGTCAAAACGATGTAGTTTTGATTACACAAGTTACAACCTTTCCGCATCCATACTCGACAAAATATCCATAATTCCAACATGGTCCTTTGGGAAAAGATGATTAGAATAACAAAACTAAGGTAACCATGCAAAAATATGCCTGCACGCCAATTTGAACGCCAATTCCCCAATTGGCGTGCAGCTCCAAATGCACTCAAACTTCACCCCAAGCCTCCTTGCATCTTGTAGAGGTCTGAGAAGCAAAAATATGCTTGCACGTGAAATGGGTGAATTCACGTGCAGCTCCAAATGCTCTGAAATTTCTGTGGTAGATAGAGGACCTCATTCTAAGCAACTTTTGTTCTTGCACGCCAATTGTTTGAGGTCATCTACCATATCAAAAGTGAGCTCCAAGATCAGCCAAAACAGCTTAAAACCGCCTGTATATGCATAGCGTCTTCCTAGGACATAAATGCACGTTATCACTTGTCACATGTACCTCCCAAAAGTCCCCTATTGGGCTCATCTCTTACCTCAAACTTGTGCACCAACATCCAAGGTGTTTGTGGTTAACTTCTTACATACGGGTCATTACACATACGGAGTAAGGAACTTACATATGGAGTAAGGAACTTACATGCGAAGTAAGGAAGCGCTGATACGGAATAAGCACTCCGACTTTCTCATTCACACGGAGTAAGAAAGCGCTGACATGGACTAAGGATTCCAGTATCAAATAGATACGGAGTAAGCAACCACTGACACGGAGTAAGGTTCCGAGCTTCATTAGCAACGGAGTAAGGAAAATTACACCGGACCAAGAAGATGTTACTTCAACTTACCGCAGTTAAAGTTATCAGCTCGTGGTGTCCCGATGTAAGACAAACTCGTTGAGAACCTGAAGAATCTTACACGTGGATCACCCGGATATGTGGACATAACTTTAATTATACTTGGGAACTTACAAATGCACTTATACTTTTCAAACCCAAGATCTTGAGCTCCACAAACCACAGCAATCAAGGCAGAGAGATTACCGAGGAATAGTTAGTGCTGAACGCATTCCGAAACTACAAGTTACAAGGTTGTCCTTTAGGAATGTTTTTGTATAAATATTCATGCTTGTACATTTGCATAAAAAAAAGTATGTGTGCGAGCGAGCCTGAATCAATCCTGTGTATGCACAAGAGTTCAAAGATATAATATAGGCTAGTGTGTGAATCCTTTTTGTAAACAGAGTGTAAGAGAGTCTTGCTTCTATTTTGTTGTATTTATCTTTTGATAATAAAACAAAATACTTCCACTATCTGGTTATCTTCCACAATTATTCTATCACTTAACTAGATAAGTGTTTGTGTCATAAGTAGAAAGAGTTTCGATAAGAGCCTCTTCACCCCCCCCCCCTCTCTCTAGGCTCCAAGGGACCATCACCAACCATTTTTAGGGTGCGGTTGGTCAACTAAACAGAAAATTATCTATGCTACTAGGGATGCGATCGGGAGTTGGTTACACGTGAGGAAGGACTATCACCCCCACAATGCCCTTTCGGTACCTATCTTAAGATTTGAAGGTTTCTAACTTGTTTTAATTGCTTGATCTAAAGTTAATTAGCCTAAAGGTGATGTTGAATTTGCATGTGGCCTAAAAGTCTACTCTTTTATTTCCTAAGTTATATATTAAAGTGAAATTAAGTCCAATTTGTCCTAGCAATTTGATTTTATTTTTATTCTTTCTAAATTAATTGTTGGAGTTAAAAATTAAATTCAATTTAGTCCTAACTCACTAAAGGGAATCCTATGATTTGTTCTAAGTTTAAAAGTTATGAACTTAAATCTAAGTTTGTTTATTTCTAAATCGCACGCTACTAATGGCACTAAGGGTAAAGATTAATAAGAAAGGATAAAAAACACATAAAAAAAATCTAAGTGTGGGAAAAGTTTGAAACACAATCGAAATTGAACTTAGGGTATAAGAGAAGACAAAAGTCAAGTGTTGAAAAACCAAAGTATTTGAAAACCCTAAATAAATAAGAAATTTTTTTTTAAGTTAAGAAAAGGGTTTTTTGTTTTTATTTTTGTTTTTTGCTTTTTTTTAGTTTTTTTTTTTTTTGGAGAAAATATTTTATATTATTATTTATTTACAAAAAAAGTTGTTATTTTTGTTTTCTTTTTTCTTTTTTTTTTTGGAAAACATATTTTATTTATGAAAAGGTTTTATTTTTTTTTAGAAAAGGATTTTTTTTGTTTTTTGTTTTTTTAAATATTGAACACAATGCATAAATAACTAAAAAACAAACACAAGTGTTGTGTGTGATAGTGTGCCACCCACAAAATGAAAACAAGCTTTCTCTCTTTCTCTTTTTTCTTTTTTTTCTTTTTTTCTCTCTCTTTTTCTCTTTTTTTGTTTTTTTGTTTTTTTTTGTTTACATATTAGAACATCATGGGCATTGGGTTACATAATCCAACATTACAAATAGTCTAGCTTAACATCATCCTACGGCCCAAAGTGAAATGATACAAAGCCAAAACCCCTCCCCTTCCTTTTTATTTAAAATACCGAAGTCAACCACGCTGGACACAAAATTGATGGAGGTAGGAAGAGAGGGCCTCCACACCCAGAACTCGTCTAACCCATTCGGCATGCGAACAAACATAAAACAAAGAAAAACAAGGATAAAAGAGGGAAAACAAATCAGCAATGTAGTAAAACAAACAAGGCCAAACAAAACCAGAATTTCATTTCCAAAACAAATCAGGAGAACTCGAACAAGGGCAATGACCAAACATCCACATGACTTAAAGCAAAGACTGAAATTATTTTCATAGCCAAACAACCTAGGAGAACAAACAACCAGACCGCAAACAACCAAGCAGAACAGTCTGAAGATAGACCGAATGAAGACGTTCAGAAAGAAAAAAACAAACTAAAATAATAGATTGGAAATAAAGGTGCAAACAATCCAATACCAGTAGCTGAAAATCAAACAAAACCAAAATTTTACGACCAAAGTAGTCACACATTGTGAAAACAGACCCAAATCCTCACATGTCTTGAAACTAGATTAACCAGAAGCAAATAGAGAATATAGCTATATGGGAACAAAACTCAGCTTACACAATTCAGATCATAAGTCCACATATTTGAATACCAAACAAGTCACACCTCTTATTGTTTTTTTTTTTTTTTGTATTTGCTCTTCTGAAGACATGCACCCACCCCTCACAAAACAAATTACGACTGCCCCCCAAAAAAATCAAAAACAGGAAAAGGTATGCACGTCCACACTACCCCAGGCAAAACGAACATCCGTACAACATACGTACACACAAAACTCAGACTAAGATGCACCGTGATCAATAAAATATCACATAGAGAAACCTATTTGCCTTATGAACAAAATCACCACAAAAACAGGCAAAAAGAATGTCACGCCTCGGATTTCCTACCTGTAGAAACCAGTAAATGAATCCCCATGCCCGCACCCGCAAGGATAAGAGGTTGGTAATAACACCGGGAAAGGGACCTTGCACGGGTGCCGTCCCTAATCCATACCACACATATAGCACATGAATACAGGAATCTCATTTTAATCCACAATACAAACACATACATGTTATTATCCCCGCGGGATTACATCATAGTTTTTACAATCCAAAACAAACAAATAAACACCAGGTCTTCACCTCTGGTGAAGCTCCTAGCTCCTGTAAGCACCAGAAACAAACAAAAACAAACACAATAAGAGGACTAAGCAACCACAGCTTAGTAAGGATCATGTCTCCCCAACCCATCCCAACTCATAAACTAGTGTAAGCATGTGCTCATGGAATGTTACATATATATCACCATTTCAATCATATAAACACATCAAAATGCAAACAAAACCTTCCACGTAATCCCAAACATTGCCTCTCAAGCACCATGTTGCCCCCCAGGCACAGTACTGCCCCGCAGGCCCCGTATTACCTCTCAGGTATAGTAGCCTCTTAGGCTCTGAACAAGTCTTGCCTCCCAGGCCCTCAACAGTAACCTCTCAGGCTTAACAAGGTAGCCTCGCAGGCTCACAGGGTTCACAACTCTTTCTATAATATAGGCCAGTTTTCACAAAACTATCCTCAAGTCTTGACCAAGAGAGAGAATTTTCTTAAAAGCTGTTTTCTTGAAATAAAAAGTCCCGGCATTGGCTCCCCATACCATAACTAAGATAATCTGATTTTTGGGGATTTTCCTAAGAGGACTAACCCCACTTTTCAAAAAGTCACCACTACGAAAAACTGCATATTTCCAGGATTTTACACTAAATCCCATTTTTCACATTTTGAAAGAGTGGGAATTTGATTTTCTAGTATTTTTTTTTAAATTTGAAAGGGAGGTATTTCGTTATTTACATTATAACTTAATTATAATACTTAGGCATAATGGTTTACAATATAAATGGTCCTGTTGTACCTTGGAACTGCTAACCCAAAGCTGCAAAACTGCTAACTAGGAGACCCAAAGCTTAGACTCGACGACTCGAAAATTTGCCTTGAAGACTCGAAGATTTTCCTCAAAGACTCGAAGATTTGCCTCGAAGGTTTGACCTTCGACCTTCGACCCTTCAACCTTTCGACTTACGACTCTCCAACCTTCGACCTTTGACTCTTCAGCCCTTCTACTTTACTCAGGGTACTATTTATCGTCGTTTTTGCCTGTTCTTCATCTAGAATCAACCCAGCGACCCCCAGACGCCCACAAACACCCTTTTAACTCAATAAACCACATTATATATCCCAAAACGCATCTTTAACGCCTCTAAATCGCACGGTAACAACAAAAATACACATATATTGAATTTTAGATCTTATCCATCTAGATCTACATCTAGATTTCTATGGTTGACTTCTCAACCCTCACGCCATACTCATTTATAAAACCCCATAGATCAAAAAAAACACATAACCAGCCTTATCACAGATCTTAACCACAGATCTTATGCTAAACCACCAAATCCAACCCAAAATTAGATTTCCCCAAAACCCAGGGTTCATGCTAGATTTCATAAATCATGGCACAATTCATGCAAATCAAGAACATAATCGAGATAAGAAGTACGAAACCCCTACCTGGTGATTCTTTGAGCTCCATGAACCCAAATCACCCCAAATCGCCAAGCTTCAAGCTTCCAAGCTCTCTTTCTTTCTCTCTCTCTCTCTCTCTCTCTCTCTCTTTCTCACACACACACATATACACATAAACACAATGTGATAACATGAAGTAGAAGCTCTCTTAATGTTTCTCCTATTTATATTTTTCTTTAATTAGTAAACACCTAAAATTACACAACTAGCCTTTCAAGGTCCCGAACTCCAAATTAGGTCCAACTACGACCAAAATGCTCGTATCACCAAGCACGATACCAAAATGAGATCTTCAAACACGGGTCATTACATAAACTCTTAAGTAAAATGAATTTCATTTAAAGAACAAAACCTTTAGGATCTCCTTTAGCAACTTAGGGAAACAATAGTGTCTTAACCCAGTCAAAGGAGTAAAAACAAATAGAAACATCTTCCTCCTAAGATAGATACCGAAAGGGCGCTGTAAGGGTACTAATCCTTCCCTACATATAACCTACTCCCGAACCCTTCTCTAATAATGCAGACCACATCTTAACTACTCAAGGTAGAGGGTATCCAACTGTACCCCAAAAACAGTTGGTGGCGACTCTATTTCTCAACATTGGTTTCAGTTGAGCCCAACCCAAACGGGCCCGAAAGAAAACTGGTGATGACATTTCTCTCATTTTAATTTTCAGAATACTCGTCTTCTAATCCTCCTCTCTCTCCTTTTTGTTTCTTTCGTTTGTTTTTTGCTCCTCCTCTCCCCTTTTTTTTGTTTGGGTGAGTGGCCTTTTTATAGAGGTTAAGGAAGAGACAGTCAGCCCTCTTAGAAATGAGGAAGAGTTTTCGTTAAATGCCTTGGAACTCTCAGACGTCTGTTGCACTACTCGAGGAGTCCGCAATTAATGTCCGGTCGGACGCTATTTTCCATATTAAAAATGAGAGTTCTGGAACATTGAAAAGAGTTTTTTGTGATTTCCTAGAGAAACGTGTCCCGACAGGCCAAACGGAGTGCATACAACGTGGTGATCCCTTACTCCATGCTAGTAAAAGTTTTGGATCCCTTACTTCGTGTAAGTGGAAGGCTTGAATCCCTTACTCCGTGTCAATGATCACTTAGATTCCTTATTCCATGCTAGTGGAAGGTTCGGATCCTTTACTCTGTCTTAGTGGAAGGTTCTGATCCCTTACTCCGTGTCAATGATCACTCGGATTCCTTTATTCCGTGCTAGTGGAAGGTTTGGATCTCTTATTCCGTGTCAATGATCACTTGAATTCCTTATCCCATGCTAGTAATATATTTTAATTTTTTTATAAGATTGGTATAGTATTTCTCAATGTATTGGAAAATACTGTTTATTTCATATAATTATTAAATTACATATAAAAAAATTTTCTCACATATCACATTTATGTTCTCAGTAATTTTTACTTTTATTTCATATTGAATAATAAAAAATTATTATAAAATAAAAAAATAATATAAATTATTATTATAATGACATAGAGAGTGATTTAAAAAATTTATTGTGGTATATACTTGATAAAAATAATTTAAATTTACAAATTTAATGAAAACATTTGAAAAGCTAGTGTGATTATGAGAAGTTTGGATTCACTTTTGAGTAAATTTAGTTCAACATCGTAGTGATCTGATTTATTTCGGACTTTGTCGATATTTGTTTCAAAAATTAACTATTAGATTAAATATTCATGTAGTATATATTATGACTATAAAATTTTAAGGCGATCTAATAGTTAATTTTTATGAAAATTTAATTAAAATTTTTTTAAATTTTAATATATTAAATTTTATTTATTTATTTTGATATTTTTTCTAATTAAATTAATATAAAAATTAATCATTAAATTACTTTAAAATTTTATAATCATAATATATATTACATAATATTTAATCTTTAATTTTTAACATAAATATTAATAAAATTTAAAATAAATCAGATTATGATAAATCAAATTACTACGATGTAGCTGATCTTGTTCGCGTCCGAATTCAAACTCGGTGAGGACCGTGTCCCAGACAAAAAAATGGAACTCGGAGGGAAGTGTGCGTCTCCGTGAGATTGAGGATGAGTAGCATGAGACGTGGCCTTAGGGAAAAGAAAAACAGTGTGGGACATGAAATCGCATGATGGTTGGCGATGGAGACAAAATGATGAGGCATGTGCATGACACGCAGAATTATGACGCATGGGAGCCTGTGTACTGCGACCACACAATCGTTTCATTGCTTTGCTGCTTTTTGGTGTGGTTGTCGTTTTGTTAATGAACCTCAACACTTTAATTAGTTAACGGCTCAGCGTACCCAAAGTCGAAACCACAAGCCAGCAGTGCTGTCCCATGACACGAAACAAAGGACTATGAATTTCCGGGACAATTACCCTTTGCTTTCCTGGGCATAATATAGAAAATAAATGAAAAAATTTGATATGAAAAAGATATAGAAAGAAAATAGATGAAAAGAAAAATGATAGAAAAAGTAATTATTTGATTAGAGTAGAAAAGAGAGTGAAAATGTATTTTTTTATAATTTAATTAGAATTATAAAAAAAATTAAAAAAATAATATTATGTGAAATGTTAATTTTATCCATTTTTATGACTATTAATAGTGAGATATTAAGGGTAATATTGAAAATATAAATTACTGTTCATCTTCTCCCTCTTTTTCACGTCACTTTGATATGAAAAATGATACCATATATTTTAATATATTATCACATTTCCCAATACATTTTCTACACTCTTTCCATATATGCCAAGGGAAATTAAATTTTCTCCCCATTTTCCATACCTCAATCCTATTTCCATAGCAACCAAACAAAGCCTTAGTGCAATATGTTTTTAGCGTACTTGCACGCAAATATATGGCCAGGGAATGTAAACAGATTTTTTTTTTTTTTTACTTTTATCTTATCCCCCCCAAAACATTCTTTGAATAGGGATGACAATTTTATCGGTACCCACTCCGATTCGACCCGTATCCGCCCCATCGGGCAGGTACGGGGCAATAATTTTTTGTCCTGCCGGGTAACGGGACGGAGACGGGGCAAGCATGCCCCACCCCGCGCCCCTGCCCCATTTACCCGATTATTAGCTAGCCCAGCCCGCATGCATGCTCCGCCCGCTACCCATGTGAAAAATTCTGGCAAAATATTGCCAGGATGGGGAATCAAACCCAAAACCTCCCTTGTAGGGAGCATGTTACTCAACCATTAGGCTAAAATATTTTTGTTATATGTATTTATATATTTAGTATATATACTTATAATATAACATATAAAAAATTATAACAATAACAATACTATTATTATTATTATTATTATTATTATTATTATTATTATTAGTAATGATAATAATAATAATAATAAGAGTGTATGATTTATTTTAATAATAATAATTATTATTATAAATTTTATATATTTATATTAGAATAAAAACTAAATGTAATATTAATATTTTGATATAAATTATATTCAAAATTAATTTTGAAGTTATATATTAGTTCATACTAATATACTATAAAATTATAAATTATATCACTTTCTTATATTTTATATGCTTGTATTTTATATTAAAATATTACTACTACTTTTAATAAATATTTAATTTTTTTTAAAATATAAGTATATATATTTTGTGAGTAATATTATTTTAAAAATCAAATATTTACTCATTATTATTATTAGTAGTGGTACTATTTTTGCTACTAATATTATTTATATGTTAGATTTTAAATATATACACTAATTATTTATATGTTAATTAGTATTGTATAATTAACCAATAACATTAATTATAATTAGAATAGTATATATATATATATATATATATATATATATATATATATATATATATAAACTCATATCAAATTATCACTATATATGCATATATAAATTCTAATTAATGAGTAATAATTTAAGTAAAAAATAGTGATAATCTAAGTAATATAATTATCATCAATAATAAATGGTAATATGAGTAGTGATAACCTAACTAATATAATTATATGTCATGATTGTCATATTATTTATGTTATAAACAATACAATAGTTTAAAAAGTCGTGTTTCTCTAACTTATTTCCCTTAACGTAATTATAATGATCACTAATATAATTATTAAGTGTGAGTTTATATATATATATATACACACACACACACACGTTCTAATTATAATCAATGGTATTGGTTAATTATATAATACTAACCATTTTGATATAATATAAAATACACGGTGAGAGTGAGTTTTGATTTTTGATAGTATGTATTTTATATTTGGGTTAAAATTAATAAACAATATATTATTGATCATTTTAATTATATTGAGGGAAATAAGTTAAAAAATACAACTTCTCGGACTATTGTATTGTTTATTATATGTGATATGATTAAGTGTGAGTTTATATATATATATATATATGTAACATAAGTAATATGATAATTATTATATATAATTTTATTAGTTAGGTCATCACTACTCATATTATATGTGATATGATTAAGTGTGAGTTTTTATATATATGTAATATAAGTAATATGATAACCATTATATATAATTTTATTAGTTAGGTTATCACTACTCATATTATCACTTATTATCGATGATAATTATATTACTTAGATTATCACTACTCGCTATTTAAACTATTACTTATTGATTAGAATTTATACATGCATATATATAACTATATATATATATATAACATAAGTAATATGATAATTATTGAGTATTTGGAGTTTAATAATTGATGTTAAAAAGTTTGTCGGTAATATTATATATATCATGAATGAATATTATTTACTATATTTGCATAATTAGTGTATATATTTAGAATCTAATATAGACATAATATTAGTAGCAAAAATAGTACTACTACTAATAAAAGTAACGAGTAAATGTTTTATTTTAAAATAATACTACTCACAAAGTATATATACTTATATTTAAATAAAAATACATAATTATTAAAAGTAATAATACTATTTTAATATAAAATACAAATATATAAAATATAAGAAAGTGATATAATTTATAATTACATAGTATATTAGTATGAATTAATATATTATAACTTCAAAACTAATTTTGAATCTAATTAATTTGTATTTTATATCGAAATATTATTAGTATATTTAGTTTTCATTCTAATATAAATATATATAGTTTGTAATTATTATTATTTTTAAAATAAATCATACACTCTTTTTTTATTATCATTACTAATAATAATAATATTATTATTATTAGTGATAATAATAATAATAATAGTATTATTATTACAATTATTTCTCTGTTATATTATGAGTATATATATTAAACATATTAGTAAGTATAACAAAGGCAACTTAGCTTGATGGTTGAGTGAGTTACTGTAAAGGGAGAGGTCTTAGGTTCGATTCTCAGTCCAGGCAATATTTTGCCAGGATTTTTAGCGCGGGGCGGGTCGGCTGGGCGGGCGGGGCATGCAGGCTATGGTCTGGGCTGGGCGTTCGGGTGGGCTGGGCCAGCGTGCATTCGTGGGCTGGGCTTCAGCCATATAGTGTCGCATGGGTGGGCTTGTATGTAGATGGACTTGGGCTGTCAAGTGGGGCGGGAAATCCCCGCCCCGCCGCCAACCATTAAATACTCGGCGGGTAACGAGGCAGGGACGGGGCGTATTTGCAAAGACTCATATTTGGGTAGTTTTGAGAGATAGTCATTCTATGGGAATGCAAGTATCTGGACGGTAGTCAAAATGCAAGCATTTTGACTGTACTTGGGCCCGATTAAGTCGGGGCCCTGTTTGACCCAATTGTTGACTTTTTGGGGTTTATTTGTTGACTTTGCGTTTGGGCGGTCATTTGGGTGTAATAATATCTGCTTAGTGTTGTGCTCGTCATTTCAAGCGTTTTAACTGTAATTTGACTCAATTTGGAGTTCGGGACCTTGGAGGTCAATTATTGACTAGGTCAGTTATTGGTCAATGATGGCAGAAATATAAATAACAGGAAAAGAAAGAGCTTTCACTTTACGCTCTCATGTTTGTGCGTTGGAAAGAGAGAGAGAGAGAGAGCATGGAGCTTGGTGCCTTGGCGATTTGGGGCGATTTGGGTTCGTGGAGCTCAAAGAATCACTCCAAGTAGGTGTTCTTGAACTTCTTATCTTGATTCTATCCTTGGTATGCACGAATTTGTCATGATTTATGAAATTAAGCATGAACCCTAGGTTTTGGGGAAATCCAATTTTGGGTTAGATATAATGGTTTAGCATAAGATCTGTGGTTAAGAACTATTTTATATCAGTTTTAATATGTGTTTCTGTGATCTGGGGCTGTTTAATTGCATATTCCATGAGGGTTGAGAAGTCAACCATGGAAATCTGGATTTAGATCTAGATTTCTGGAAATCTGAAATTTAGTGTGTGTTTCTGCTGTTATCTGTGCGATTTAGAGGTGTTCTGGATGCATTTTGAGGTAGATATCGTAGTCTGTTGTGTAGAATGCGTGTTTCTACGCGTCTGGGGGTTGCTAGGTTGATTCCAGACGAAGAACAGGCAAAAACGACGATGAACAGAACCTTGGGCGAATTACTGGGTCGAAATAACGAAGATCCGAAGTTTTGGGTCGAAGGGTCGAAGAACCAGGGTCGTAGGGTCGTAGTTCGTAGACCCGTAGTTCGTAGCTTAAAGGTTCGTAGTTCGTAGAGTCATAGTTCGTAGACCCGTAGTTCATAGCTTGAAGGTTCGTAGTTCATAGGGTTGTAGTTCGTAGACCCGTAGTTCAAAGGTCGAAGTTCGTAGTCCGAAGTTCAAAGATCAAAGACCCGCTTCGAGTCTTCGAGGCGCGCTATGGAGCTACGAGTCGCAGCTCCAGCTATGAGTCTCCGAGGAGCGCTGCAGTTCCACGCTATGTGTCGCAGCTCTAACAGTGTAACTGGACACTGGACTGCACTGGACTGAACTATTTACATTGTAACCCATACCCATCTATACATTTAAGTATTAAGTTACAATGTAAATAACGAAATACCCCCCATTTGAATTCAAAGAAAAATACTAGAAAAATTAATTCCACTCTTTCAAAATATGAAAATTGGGATTTAGTGTAAAATCTCAGAAAAATCTAGCTTTTCGTAGAGGTGGATTTTTGGAAAGTGGGGTTAGACATATCAGAAAAATCCCCTAAAATCAAATTATCTTAGTTATGCTATGGGAACCCAATGCTGGGACTTTTTATTTCAAGAAAACAACTCCTATGGGTATCTCCTTCCTTAGTCAAGGAATAATGATCGACTGGTGAAGACTGGCTACAGTTTTAAAGGGAGTGTTGTATACCTTAAGACCATATTGGTGTTAGTATGTTAGTTTGAAGGATTGGGGCTTAGGCTCTATGACTTGTTGGGTTCTCACCGTGATGCACCGATGGTGCTATGTGGTTGACGTAGCAGGCATATGCACCGATGGCAGGCCTGTGTGGCGACTGTGGCTGGGCATATTGTGCTGTGGACAGGCTAAGGCCTTAGTTGAGCCGTTGAGCTCATGGAGCTAGGGCTGAGTACCCTGAGCTGGGATCCCGTGGAGGATCGTGGACAAGCTGTCCTGTGTGGGCGGCCGGTCCTGATGTTTGTTTGCGGACCGAGTCCCGATGATTGTGCACACTACATAGTGCACGTACACGAGCATGTAGTATAGACTTGTATGTTTGCATGAGGTGGAGTGTTGGGGTCACCTACTGAGCTTGTCACTCATCCCTACTTGCTTTTTTACCTTTTTCGGTGTGACCCGAGACTAGTGGAGGACTTTCTTCCAGGAGGACGCCCACTACTCTGATGTATGATATAGTATTATATTCTGGATTGTTTTTTGTGATATCCCGGACATGGGTCCGTGGACAGTTATATTTGCATACTGTTTGTGATGTGATGTCTGTATGACTGTTTGACTCATTGTATGCATGATGATATATGGGAAGTACAGGATTACCCTTGATGTATGATGTACAGGGGTTGCATACTTGAGACAAAGACTGCGGTGTAGTCTCCATTGGTGTTAGTCACCAACCCCTTGACTTATCGGGTGCGGGCAAGGGAAGTCATGTACCCGGTTCCGGGTTCCCTGGAATTCGGGGCGTGACAAGATTTCTCCTACCGGGGATGGGGACGGGGTGACTAAAAACCCGCCCCGCCCTGCCCTATTGTCATCCCTATCCACGAAAACTTAATTACTTGTCATTAAAAATAAATATTACTATTAATTAAGATAATATTATTTAGTGTTTTAATTTATTGTTACTCACTAAATGTAATAATTTTAGAGTATTTTCAACTCATAAGTTATAATAATATTTAACTTAAAAGTATTTCTAATGCATTAGTTATATGAATAGTTATATATAATAAAAAAATATGTAAATATAGATATTTTTTAAATTTTAGTTGAAGCTACCATGTCACCCCTTCACTCTAACTTTTAAAATATTCCTAACATGTCCCAACCCTTCTACATCCCATCGTTTCCCTTTATTGCTGTTCGGTCCCTGCTTTGCGCGTGGGCACAGTTCCTCCACCCAGCACCGTTCGTTCCCCCCCATGCGGGCACCGTTTGCTCCTCTCCCCCAGCGCCATTCCTTCCTTCCCTGTGCACACGCCGTTCGTTCCTCACCACGCACGCACGACAGTCCCCCCTCCCCCCGCTCACACAATGGCACATGATGGTGGTCCTCCCACCCCGTTTGTTCGTCCCGCCCTTGAGCGCGTCATTTGCTCCTCCACCCCCCCCCCCTGTTTGGTCTCCTCCAGCGCGACGGCGCGTGAGATCCAAGATTTTTAATAAAATAATAAATATTTATTATGTTATTTTATGTTAATTCAATATTTTATTTTCATAATATAACAATTACTTTTCATAACAAATTACAGTTTAAGAAAATAAGTGTGTTATTAAGTTTTCTAATGAGGTGTTATGTTATTTTACCTAACTATATAATTATTTTCAATCGTTTGTTTAATTATATTAAATAAATAGTTTCTTAGATGACATATTGAATCTAAATCAAATAAGATACAACTTTAAATTGATCACATCAAAATTTATTAAGAGTTGTAAAATACAAAAATGTTCATTAATACTCCACGGCTAATAGTTATGTTTAGAAAGGATAGACTAGCGCAGTTCTTGAAGTCATCTTTAAAAATTTATAACTTTGTTTATGTAGCTCGAAACGACTTGATATTTTTACAACATGCTCCAAATGTAGATATATATCTTTGGTTAAAATTTTAGACTCATTGGATCAGGCCATTAGGAGAAACAATTTAAACATTGTACAAAGGTCTAGTAGCACGCCTAGAATTTCTAGTCTCACTTCAAAACCCAATTACTTTTGATATACAAGTCCAATAGACTTGAAATTGGTCTCAAAATGCATATAATTAAGTTAGGAATCCATCCCAATTGGCCTTATTTAATTTAATGAAGAATCTAGAAAGTTATAGTCAAAATAGTAGGTCATGCACCCATGTGACTTTTGTGACCAAAAGAACCTTCAAACTCAAACAAATCCAAAAAATTCAAAAATAGGGGAAACAAGGGGGCCACGTGGTAGATAATAATGGGATAAGAATCAAGTGATTTGAAAAGGAGAAAATTAGGAAATAAAATAAGGTATTAAGGACAAAAGTTTCACCTATCATACCTACCACCTACCACCACTCTTGCCCTATATAAGGAGTGTTTTGCCTCACCTCTTATTGAACAAGTCCCTCAAGCCATACCACGAAATTTTCCTCTACAAACACTCCCTTAAGCCCTATTAACACCCCAAATACTCTACTCAAACCCTTTTTGTTTTTGGTACTTACCAAGCGTCGATATTCTACGAAAGGTAATACTCAAGATTTGGAAATTTTGAAGTTACTTATCATTTATTATGTAGATCTATATGGTTGGTTTTAGCACCTCATATATACTATATTCATGGTTAGTTTTACCACCTTATATATATAATTTACATGGTTGGTTTTACCACCTCTTATAGATTATTTACATAGTTGGTTTTACCACCTCACATATGTTATTAATAAGGTTGGTTATACCACCTCATATGTATTTATTACTATATGGTTGGCATTGTCACCTATAAATATATACATACATAATTATTATGGTATTAGAATGTAAAGACAAAAATATTAATTTAATGTTTTGAATTTCAAGGTTTAGGATGCGGAGAACGACAAACAGATCGTAAGGGTTTTTCTTTTCTTTATTCTCACTTTTCTCTTCCTCTTTATCTTGTTTTATTTGAAATTATTATGTTTCTTATTCTTCTAATTCCATTTTATTGTTGAAAATATTAGTCTCTTTTTTAATCTCTCTCTTGATAATCTATATTATTGATTGGGGTAGATAACCATTTTGATATTCGTGGTTATCTTTGTTAACCTTGAATGTTTTATTGGAATTCTATGATATGCCTCATGTATGTATGTTAAAGTTGTTATAACCTCTTATGTTTGGACAAAGTAAGTTTATGATGGGTGGTTCCAGAAAGACCTCCAATGCATTGGGTAAAGAACATCACTGGAGAGTGTCAATCCAGCTGATAATATGTTATGTTATGATATGGGATCTGGGTAGTTAACCTGGATCATGATGTTATGATATGATGTTCAAACATAAATCTTCTATGTTATGATTTCCTTGTGAAATATTGATTATGTATGATGTGTAAATGTTATATGATATTTCCTATGTTCGATATCTTCATGATTTTCCTTGCCCACTTTTGTTTACCCTTACTGGGCTATTTGAGCTCACCCTTTTTATGATTTCTTTTCCAACCCTAGGTAATTAAAGGAATAGAGAAACTAGGATAAGGAGTCGAGAAGTGTTTGGAAATAAAGTTGTGTGAAATTTTAAAGATTTATTAAGTTTGTTTACTCGTGTGCTTTGTTATATAATAATGGGTTAAGAACACTTAGTCTTTAAACCCCTAAACCTTAAAGATCTTAGATTAGAATTTGTAATAATTAATGGTTTGTTTGATGAAATAGTTAAAAGTTTGAAATTTATATCAAACTTGTATTTTTAATTTCGGCTAACACACCCGATTTGGAGGTCCTGAATTTGGGGGCGTTACACGACGCCTCTCTACCTAGGGATTAAAATTGGATAATATATAAAGATGATAGATTGAGTAAAATGACAATTCAGGAAAAAAATGTAACAAGATTGGAGCATGATTAGCCAAAACGATACTATAATAAGTTAAATATTACTTTAATTCAAAATTATAGCTGATAAAGACCGAAAATGCTCTTAATATTTTATAGCATTATATTCATAAAGTTTATATATGTATATCGTACTACTAAAATTATAAAAATTATAATATATATACAGCTAAAGTTGCCTGATTTAGTGGTACGCCGACTCACCTTTTCAACTTCAGTAACATCGGTTAACATCAATCTGTTTTCTAATCCAATTTGATACACTCCTTTTCCCTTTTCGGTAAAAGCTTGTCATGACTTTTTCTGTTAGGGCTATTTCCAGCAAATTAGATTTTAAAGATGAAAACATTAAAGAAACAGAACATTTTTCTTCTTCTTTGTCTCATTTCAAATTGAGCCAAAAAAACATGTTGGATCGCTTGCTGACATATATTAATTTGTGCTCCACTTGGCCAATATATGTGCCTATCTATCATCTTGTGAAAGAATCACCAGCTTCTTAGATGAGGTTTTGTGTGTGAGGTTCTGTTAACTTAGATGCCCTTTCAACTTGCCCCGCCGTTCTCTCACAAATCTTCTTTATGGGTTTCTAGTTGCCCTTTTCTTGAGGCCTGCATCTACAAGGAACAGAAAATCAAGAATTTGGACAACACAAGAGACCAAACAGACTCTTTGCGATTCTATTATGGGTCACTTACAGTATTGATGATGTAGCCTTTTATGTTCATCCCTTTCAGCCCCTATTCATTTAGGGGCAAATTTGCATCGTCCATATCACACATCTTCCCTAGCTCTTCTATTTTATTTATTTAATATATATTTACCTTTATATTTATTAGCAGGCAAACGGTTAAGCGTTGACTAAAGCCAAAGGAAGGCAAATTTACCCATTTTGAGGACTGGAAGAATCCTAGGCGAGGAGGCATAGTGGGGTGGGGTCGCGGGTAGCTCACTCCACCATTAAACCTAATTTGCAAAGGGATAGGTAAAACAAAGTGGGGGCATCCAATGACAACACGTATTTACAATTTGATCCTTTGGCGGCAAAATAAATAACTCAATTTCATAACGCAAATTTGTTAAACTAAAGTTACCCAAGACACCATTTCCATAGCCAAAAAACAACAAATACATATATATAATGTTTAATTACAGACATTTTATGATAAACGGTGTATTTGTAAGAAGTTCTATTAGAAATGGAATGAAAAAAACTTGGAATTAGTCATCTTTAATTTGGCATGTGTAATGGATTGAAATAGATAATTATCCTTTAAAATAGCATTGTAACTACATGCATTCATTCTATTGTATTTAACATATAAAATTTTAACGGGCCTCTTTCTTTCTTCTTAAAAATATTATTGAAAATAAACATTGACATTATAATTATAAAAACAATAAACCAACCTCTAATAATGTAATAATTATAATAAAAAGAAATTAAATTTTAATAATCCAAGAACTATAAAAAAAAATCAATAAATTAAATCACCTAATAGACGACAGGATATATATATGAAAAAATATGTATACAAACGGCTCATGACATCTTTGCGTGGCCAGTGAGGGATTGACAGATTATGATTTTTTTACTTTTTTTCTTCCCTCTCCGATTAATTGATAGACTGATACATCGTCACGATTATCCAATCCCAATTATACCTAAAATTACCATATATATATATATATACTCCCAAGGCTACAGTACATTATGATGGAAAGCCAAACAAAAAATTGCGTGAGAAAATGAAGGGACAATGTTGAGATTAAATCTATCTACATGGTCCCGATGTAAAGCAGACACCACGTGCATGGTTGCATCAAAGTTAGTATAGACATAGCCATCAGAGATAAATAAATAAATAAGTAGACATAGCAAGATTTTATACTCTCTCGCACGCACATAGCACATAAAGATATAGAGAGAGGAGAGAGAAAGCGGTTAGGGAAGGTGGAGGCTTTCAAATCCCTCTTGGCGAAGGATCCGATGCACAGACTGTCAATCTCTCTCTCTCTTTTAGTATCTTTCCATCTGCTCAGAAAAAAAATAAAGGAGGACGTACGTGAAAAAAAAAACAAAAAAGAAGAAGAAAAAGAAGGAATAGGATTGGATTGGAGTATCATAAGTAGAGAGAAACAGAGGAGGTGGTGATTTGATGATTATGCCAACCATCTACCCATCCGCTAATTGCATCTTCTGCGCTACGCACCGTACCCTTCTTTTCCCTCGGTTTCCGATTTATATAATCCCAAGCTCTCGCCTCGCGATTCCAATATAACGCCAACATGTCGACTTCCGACCTCTTGGTCGCCAAACATGATCACCCACCGAGCGACCTCGAGTTCGGCGATTTCTTGATGATTCCAGCGCCGGATTTGCCAGATCTGTTCCGCCTCAGCCCGTTGCGTGACAACTCCGATGGCGATGTGATTGTCCAACGACGGACCTCCGAGGAAGGAGAAGTGGAGGGAGACTCCGAGGATCACCCCACGTGTACGGACGCTTCTTCCCACCAAAACCCGTCACACCTCGGAGAATACGATGATGCCCCCATCATCAACAACGTTAACGACGGCGACGTCGACACCGAAGATGGGTTTCGTACCCCCACTTTGACGGAAAGTAGAATCCCGCAGCCCGAACAGTGCCCTCCCCCTCCCAGAAAGTTGCCGGTTGCACCGAGAAAGATAAGGCCGGCGACGCCTAGAGCTCGTCGGAGACTCGACTTCGATCCGTGGGAGGAGCTTGAGGTGTTTATGGCCTCTCCGCTTCCGTTTTGTACGGACATTGGAGGAGGCGGTGTCGGCGGAGACAATGACATCCACGACAGACACAAGATTAAGAAGGCGCGAACGGATGGCCATAGCATCGAATGACAGACGACGATATGGTGGTATATATATATATATATATTGGCGAATTATAAATCATCTTTTTTTTTTTTAACATATATATATATATTTGTATTTTTGCACGAATAATTTAAAGAGTTTTTGTTTACTCTATCTGTGAAACATTGATCTGAGGCTGCAACTTAATTATAATCTCTCCTATAATAAAGGTGCTGTTTCGATCGAATTTTCATATCGTCGTTCGATCATCTTAGTTTATTTGTGTTTGTTTGGTTATATCCCTGGTGTATTTTTGTGTTTTTGTTTTTTGTTTTTTTTTGGTTTGGGTGAGGAGAGATGTTTCAGCTCCAAGGATGATGTCATGTCAGTAATTATGAGTTAAAGCGATTGAATTTAAAAAGCTTCATAAGGTTTAGACAATTTACTTTTATTATTTACTAGGTAGCTAGCTTCTGTTATATATGTAGATATATAATAGCTACAGTTTAATTCATTGACCGTAAATGACCTAGCACGAAAGCTATAATATATCGATAACAATGATTAAATTTTCCAAACACATTGCAAATCCAATCAAACTCAAAGAATAAATTAATTGAATCAATTTATAAGTTTATAAAACTGAGAATAAATTTTATATGTATTATTATAACGATTTAGGAGACTATTTATATCCTTATAAAGTATTACATAAAAGAAAATTCACATAAAAGGAATTAATGACCTAATAGCTAAATGAAAACTCTTAACTTAGCAATTAAAAGGAATTAAGTAAAAGGAAAGATAAGTTTGCTTGCGTCCCAAGTTAATTGCTTTCTAATCCACCGCATCATTTGCTCCCACTTGTCACGACCCGAGCAGCGTGGTGCTGGCGGGACGATTCTTAGTGGCACGATTAAGGAATGTATTCGTGCTACGTAAAGGAGAGGGATTGGTTGAAAGCATAGATGGTGCGCAGCGGAAGGTTCCAGACAGTTCGTGGAGGAAAACGGATGGAACCCCTTCGGAGTTCAGATGTGCCGACCCGGTTGAATGCGGGGAGCACGCCGCTAGTCGAGGACTTGACGTTGAAGAAGGGATTTGGCCATCCTTACACAACCGGTCGGGAACTGGAGCCGTTCTCTGATGAGCCTAGTGGCGGGGCGAAACCGGTCTACGTGCGCTTCAACCCTCAAGGGCTAAACTTAGCGGACCGTGGATACCGAAGCTAAGTGCCGCAATGGGTTGAGAGGCGCAGAAACCCGACCCCGTGACAAGTGGTATCGAGCCGAACCGGCCCGTATCCTGAAGACTCGCCGAGCACTCTCGCGAGTAGCGTGATCCCAAGGTGGGAGCTCACAGAGGTGAGTCGGCTGATAATGTCTTGCACGCCTTGCGTCCATAGAGTTGGAGTATCCTAGAGTGCGATACAGAGTTGGGCAAGGGAGTACGAAGGAGCGTGTCGGAGCGATCTTGGAAGCCTCCTATCCTCTGGACATTGGGCAAGTGGGCGAGCATCTTGGTAAAGGTGTTGCAACCTGCGGGGAAGCGATGTCCAAGCTGTTGACATTGGGCGAGTGAGAGGGCGTCGAGGTAACGATGCCGTCGCCTGCGGGGAAGCGATGTCGACAAGCGCAACGAGGACGTTGCGAGGATTGGGTGGAGGAGAATGTCACGACCCGAGCAGCGTGGTGCTGGCGGGACGTTTCTTAGTGGCACGATTCAGGAATGTATTCGTGCTACGTAAAGGAGAGGGATTGGTTGAAAGCATAGATGGTGCGCAGTGGAAGGTTCCAGGCGGTTCGTGGAGGAAAACGGATGGAACCCCTTCGGAGTTCAGACGTGCCGACCCGGTTGAATGCGGGGAGCACGCCGCTAGTCGAGGACTTGACGTTGAAGAAGGGATTTGGCCATCCTTACACAAACTGGTCGGGAACTGGAGCCGTTCTCCTGATGAGCCCAGTGGCAGGGCGAAACCAGTTTACGTGCGCTTCAACCCTCAAGGGCTAAACTTAGCGGACCGTGGATAGAGAAGCTAAGTGCTACAATGGGTTGAGAGGCACAGGAAACCCGACCCCGTGACACACCTGGGGGAAGAACTCAACCTCGAGTTTTGAGCGGGATATAAAGGCACATCATCAGAATGCAAGGGATAAATATTAGCTACATTAAAAGTCTAAGGAATCACCATATCATCTGGTAAAGCAACGACATAGGCATTGTCATTTATCTTGCGCACAATCGCATAAGGTCTATATTTTTTCAATTGTAACTTACTGTATTTACCAATGGAAAAATGTTCTTTACGAAGAAACACCATCACTTAATCTCCCACAGCAAACAATTTCCGTCTCCTATGCAAATCAGTAGTCACTTTATATTTGGCATTAGCTCGCTCAATCTTCTCTCGAACATCTGCAATCACAGATTAATCGTGTTAGCCATGTGTTTATCAACCATATTCTCATCCTTGGCACTAGGTAATTGTATTAAATCCAAAACATGTAGCGGCAACTTTGTGTAAGCCATTGAAAAAGGTGTCCTCCCAAGTGTGCGATGAATGGAATTGTTGTAAGAAAATTCTGCCTGTGCTAAAGCTTGATCCCATTGCTTTGGTTTCTCACCACAAATACTCCTGATTAGATTGCCCAATGTCCTATTCATCACCTTAGTCTGGTGATCGGCAATTTGCAAGTGTATAAATCGTGATAAGTAATAAAGTGGATTTTTAAGTCCAAATATCGTACCTAAGGGAAGGATGAAGACTTTGGAAATTTTAACTAGCTTATAAAGAGATTTTTGGTTGAAAATAAATAAAAACAAAATTGAATTTAAAACAGGTTGATTGAATGATTGTGAGAAGTGGAAATGAGCTTGTTCGAGTAGAGATAAATTCAATTGATAAAGGTGATTGGAGTTAAGATTTCATTTGATGTATTTTTCCCAAGAATATGCCTTAGTTCAATCTAATTCTTTCCTTGTGACAATATTTAATACCCAACCTCTAATGCATAAATTAGTCTTTTTCAAGTGTCATAATTCGTGTGTACACCTTAGCATGGGGGACGGGTGACCCTGTCACGCCCCCAAATCCCGGAAGGACTGGAACTAAGAGTGTGACTTCCCCATGCCTGCACTCGAAGGGTCAAGGGGTTGGTGACTAGCACCGATATGGACTACACATTGGGTGCTGTCCAAGATAAACCTGTACATTCATACATCAGAGGTATTCCTATACATTCCCACATGCTATGAAGTTAAGGAAAATAATTTATTAATAACAGAGTCATGCTATAATTCCAATACAACTTTCACGGACCCTCGTCCGGGTATTCAAATAATAAAATCAATCATGTTTTACAAAATCCATAAACCAAGTTATTACAAAATTTAAAACAAACAAAAAATTAGCTTTGGACCAGCCTCTAGCGAATAAGTCGATACTTGAAATATGTCAACAAAGTAGGGGTGAGCACAAATGCCCAGTAGGTGATCTCCATCTCCTCACCATCCTATAACATGAATTCCTAAGTCTACATGATCGGTGTATGCTTGTGACAGTGTAGTGTCCTACTTTATCACAATAAGCTTACATTCAATCACAAAATATAATATCACACACATTACATTTTATTCATTAAGGGTACACACCAAACAATCCAACCATCCAGGAGATTCCCACATCCAGCTCCAAGGATCCTAGTCATTACCAGATAGCCATATGTGGGACTGTGTGGTGTCCCTAACGACAACCTGTCACATATGGGACCTCGGTTAACCAGCCACATAGGGGACCTATGGCCTCTTGCCCGACCTTATGTGGGACCTGCGATTAACCTAACCAACTCCACCACCAATTCCACTTATAATCAATAAATAGAATATTCCAACAAGTCAAAATTCAATACAAACGCCTTACAAAATATTTAATTCATCAATCCGGCACTAATCACAAATAATATATATAGATATACATACATATATAAATATTCATCAAACATCCAACACCTTAAATATCAATTAAGTAATATTAAGCTACGTACAAGTAACATTTAAATGCCAAATTTCTAACATTGAGCTACAAACAATATTTCTAGTGTCATACTATAAATATCATGCCACAAACAATGTTTCTAATATCAAACTATTAATGTCAAGCCTCCAACAATATTTTAGATGATGAATTAATAATATCAAGCTTCAAGTAATACTTCATATTATTAAACTATAATATCAAACCCAAGCACTATTTTTATTATTAAACTAACAATATCATAATTCTTGTTTGACCTTGCTATTGAAATGATATCAATGAATATGTTATTTTTACTACTAAATCAAATTAAATTAAATTTATCTATATATCTAGATAATTATCAAAACACACATATATAATACCATGCACGACTTGAGAATAATGCACGGATTTAATGCACGAATTTATTACCTACATATACTAACTATTGACACGCACGACTTAATTCCCATAATCAATTAATCCCCCTTTTTTAAAAAAATTTGACACTAAAAAAAAGATGCCCCTTTTCTTTCACTGCAAGAAACCACACATGTAAAGATGCCCCCCCTTTTTTTGATTAAGAAAAAATTAAATTAAATAAAACAAAACCCTTGTCTTGCATTGGATCGAACGAATTGTGGAGGCAGGAATGTATAGGCCGCCATCCCCCATCATGGAGACGCTAACGTGTCATTTTTGACGCTGGTGTCTTCTTCTTTGCCGTCGGAAGGAACCAGGCCAACGGCTTGGTACGGGTAGAAATTAATAATAACTAATTAGAATATGATAAAAGGGATAACAGTGCGATAGCTCGTCCAAGGATTCGGAACCGGTCGAATCACGCCGCACCGCAACAATTGCCCATCCATATGTATATACACATAAATGAATATATTTATATAAATACATACATATCCAAACGTTTATGTATATATATATTCTAACGGTTTGTGTTCATGCAATAAAATAACAAGGAATCAAGAATCACCTACCTCTTGCCTTCCGAAGGGATTAAACTCGCAGAACGGTCTAGAATCGGCGAAGAATGATGAAGAACGCGAAGAACACTAAGAACTCTCCTCCGACGGCTAGGGTTTCTCAAAACAAAGTTATAATAAATAATAAAACCCCAAAACCCTATTTTTAATTAAAATTCGTCCTATTCCTTTATAATTTCCAAAAAGCCCTTCAAAATTCAAAATTTCACTTATTAACTCTCAATTTAACTCCCAAAATTTATTAAATAACCCCTGGAGGCTTCGGACATCAAATTAGGCCCAAATATTATCAAAACGATCGTATTAATGGCCACATTCTCAAAATAACTTTCTTAACATCAAATATAGATTATAAGTTATGCTAACACATATATGGATCCTTACATCCTCCCCACCTTAGAACTTTTGGTCGTCGAAAAGCCAACTGAATCAAATGTCACAATTATCCTCATAAGACGTCATAGACCTCGATATCCAACCAAGCCCACACCCACATGAATATAATTATTGACACTTATTCTGACACACCCAAACCATCCTACAAATTTATTAACCCACAAGCGCCGAAATGATACAATATCTACCATAGACCGAAACTAGCATGTGCTCTTAATTAATAACTAAGCACATGAATATAATTATGAGAACAACATACAACAGACAAAATAACATAAAACAAACACACATGACACGATATCGGAAAAATCCTTACATTCTCTTCCCCTTAGGACTTTTCGTCCCCGAAAAGACTAACTAGCAACAGTCCTAACGATAGGGCAACGCTTAGTCCATCAGCCATGAGCCAGCACAATGCTTCAGGACATACCATTAACCATTACGAAGTAATAGGGTATTTATAGATTTACATTCCCGTGAACTAACAACACATCCACTAACTATTTAACATAAGGAGAGGTTGGCGGGGGGAGGTTATCATCCTTCTATAAATTATTTATGACCCCTTGCCAACGTAACAAGGCTTAGATATACGGGTAACACATCCTTAATTAAGTCACTTGAAATGCAGCATAACTCACCCAACTCCAGTGGTAACTCTAGACTACTAATAGTCATGGTAACAACAAGGTTAAATGGGCACCTCAACATAGTTAAACTGACACCTCAACATAAATCACTGGATCATAGTCGATACGATCACCTATTGAAATCCAATAACCAATCAAATTAACAGATTGCACCACACACAACCACTGCACGCCAAATACCCAATATCAAACCACTACCAGTAATCCCTTGTAATTAATCCACTAAATGACCATCATAATGAATCATTAATGAAACAACACCATACTAACAACTCCACAACCGACCATACACTATGTAAGACCCGTAAAATTTTTAGCTATTTAAGTTCTTCCTTAAAGAGTAATAATAATAAAATAATAATAATGTCATTGTTAACAATAGTTAGAAAGGATATTTTAGATATTATCACGATAAAAAGTAAGCACCCAATATAGTCATTCAAATAGCATGTGACTAGTAAGTAGCCGTTAGAATAGTAACTGGCCGTTATGAATAGTATCCATTTGGACTTCCATAAATAGATATGAGTATGAGATTTTATTTATAAGAGAGTATAGAAGTAAGAAGAAGAATAATAAGAGTTATGGCATCAAGTTCTCAAGTCTTGCCATCCGAGAATAGTGTCTGCGATGAAGATCGGCGAGCAATACGACTTGAAGTTACAAAGCTATGCTTTGCTATAGATGAGCTAAATGCTCGTGTCCAATGGCTGCAATATAATGCGACGAGACACAGGGAGAAGTTTGAGGTTATTCGTGCGACAACCACGACAATGTTAGCCGAAGGGTTGTGCAGCTCTACGGCCGAAGCACAACACGTCCTACGCACATACGCTAATATAATTCAAGAAATTTTACGAAGGCCATAGAATATGATATTAATGTTTATGTTTAGGATTATAATATTTTATGCTATAATGTTATCTTACTTTATTGTTTATTGATTATGCAATTATATTATTTTATCCGCGTAAATATTAAATACGTTATAAAAAAATAAAATAATTTCTTATATGTCATAAAAAGTTTAGATGCTATATATTATGTCATTTAGTTTCTTAAGTCAAATTACTATGGGTAAGTAAGTATTACAAGCCTTAACTTTACCAAAAGTATAAAACATAGGTAAGACCCAAAAATTTGAATGAGGCAGATTCTGGAGGTCCCATTCAAAAATCCATAACTTGAATTATACAGATCCAATTCACATGAAACCAAAGCCCATTTGTTCATTTATTACTTATCTAAAACGTGTAGAAATTTCAGAATTTAATATGAAGCCAATCAATTCCAGAATTTAAAATACTACACATAGGTTCAGTATGAACGGGTAAACATTTTAGTATGACTTTAAAATTCAATAACTTTTGTTATACATATTTAAAAATTATAAAATTGATACCCATTTGTAGATATTTGAGTTAGTAATGCAATACAATTGTCCATTTGTCAAAAACTACAAAATTAAAAACGTTATAATTGAATTAGTAGGGAGTACACCAATGTGGACTTTTGATGCCAAAGGAACCTTCTAGGTTTAAAAGTCTTAAAACATTTTTTTTAATGGTAGGAGGAGATAACCACGTTTTTAATAAGAGATAATATGAAGAAAATAAAGTATTATATATATTTTAAATAATTTAATTTAATGCCAAAGTCAAATTTGTACACTATTTTTCACACTATTACACCTACCATCCTTGCCTATATAAGGAGTGTCTTGCCTCTCCTCTTAATGCACAAATCCCTCAAGCCACACCACGAAATTCCCTCTCAAAACACTCCCTTAAGCCCTCTTAACACCCCAAATACTCTACTCAAATCCTCTTTTGCTTTTGGTACTTACCAAGCGTCCAAGTTCTACGAAAGGTAATACTTAAGATTTTGAAATTTTGAAGTTACTTCTTATTTATTATGTAGATCTATATGGTTGGTTTTACCACCTCATATATACTATATTCATGGTTGGTTTTACCACCTTACATATGTTATTTATATGATTGGTTGTACCACCTCGTATATATACATACATGGTTGGCCTTGCCACCTCATATATATTTATATATACATGTGTAATGATTTTAAATTATAGTATTTTATCATAGCATATATTGTCATTCTATAATTCAAGTGAAAAGATGAGAATATTAACTTATGTTTTTTATTTTTATTTTTAAGGTTTTAGATAGCGAAAGATCGTAAGGAACGACTTCCAAAATGAATTCCCCCGACAATCGCCCTTCTTCTTCTGCAACCCCAATTGTTAATGCTTCAACCTCACAGCTATCCCCATCCTTATCTCCTCCTGATCGTCCCTTTAGACCCGTGTCTAATATCTCCTCATGGTTAAGGTGGAAGACACGTAGGAAAAATAAGCTTATCGAACGTCTTTTTCCGTTCACCCAATACAAGAAGTAAATCTTATTCAAAAACTCTCAAGGCATATAACCTAGTTAGTGCACAACTCAAGGCTTATGATGCATGGAATCGAAATAGGATATGGAACAGCAATAGAAGTGGGAACCCAAATTAATATTCAACCCCATAAGCACGGTATGCCTATTAAAAGATATAAGTTAAAGTATGATATATATATATATATATATATATATATATATATATATATATATAAAGGAGATATGTGTGATATTGAACTTTTCAAGCATTAATGCTAATTTAGTGTTTTGATATTTTTAAGGTTTAGAACGCGAAGAACGACAAGCGGATCGTAAGGGTTTCTTATCCCCATTTTCTTTTTCATTATCGTCTATATATTTCGTAAGGTTTTTTCTCATCCCCTTTTTCTTTTTCATAATAATCTATATTTCATTATTATTGTAAGGGTTTTTCTTTTCTTTATTCTCACTTTTCTCTTCCTCTTTATCTTGTTTTATTTGGAATTATTATTGTAAGAGTTTTATGTTTCTTATTCCATTTTATTGTTGAGAAGATTAGATTAGTCTCTTTTTAATCTCTCTTGGTAATCTATGTTATTGATTGGGGTAGATAACCATTTTGATATTCGTGGTTATCCTTGTTAACCTTGAATGTTCTATTGGAATTCTATAATATGCTTCATGTTATGTATGTTAAAGTTATTATAACCTCTTATGTTTGGACAAAGTAAGTTTATAATGGGTGGTTCCAGAAAGACCTCCAATGCATTGGGTAAAGAACATCACCGGAGAGTGTCAATCCAAATGATAATATGTTATGTTATGATTCGGTATCTGGGTGGTTAACCTAGGTCATGATGTTATGATACGATGTCTAAACATAATCTTCCATGTTATGATTTCCTTGTGAAATGTTGATCATGTATGATGTGCAAATATTATATTGTATTTCCTATGTTCGATATCTTCATGATTTTCCTTACCCACTTATGTTTACCCTTACTGGGCTATTTGAGCTCACCCTTTTTATGATTTCTTTTCCAACCCCAGGAAATTAAGGGATGGAGAAACTAGGATAAGGAGTCGAGAAGTGCTTGGAAATAAAGTTGTGTGAAACTTTAAAGATTTATTAAGTTGTTTGCTCGTGTGCTTTGTTATGTAATAATGGGTTATGGACACCTAGTCTCTAAACCCCTAAACCTTAAAGATCTTGGATTGAAATTTGTAATAATGAATATTTTTTTTGATTAAATAAGTAATAGTTTGAAATTTATATAAAATTTGTATATTTATTTTCCGCTAACACACCCAGTTTGGAGGTTTCAAATTTGGGGGCGTTACACACTACCTCAAAATTATTCCAAGTGGTGCCAACATCACCATTAAAACTAACCAATCTAATAGAACCCAAAACAATAAGGATTAACATTATAACCCAAAAATCCATTAAAGCACTATCGGCTTAGATCAACAGGGTAAATGCACAACCTCAATTAAATAATGCATTACCAAAGTCCAACAACCTACCCTCATATAACCAATATCCCCCAACAACCACAACAAATACACAATGCTTTATGAGTCATGACCGCTTATTAAAAAACGCATATTGGCCATGCAACAATCACAGATAGAAAAACCAAACAAAATATCATCAAAATATCAACAATTATGTGAATAACATATACTCCCATGTAGGGGAAGAAAGGTCGCACCCTAATAAGCTCCACCAAACAATGTAAGATGTCATTGAATTACAACCAAGTCCCCTTACAGAGAGGACTCCACAAACAAGCAACAAACTTGGCTACCATAACAACACGTCATACTAACATCACCAAGAGAAGCTCATCAAACTAATCCCACCATAAACCGTTCACCAGTTCCACATCATTATGCTTACCACCAATCAATCCAGCCAAACGATCAATAAACAAGGTCCATCCTAGTTTCACCACACAAAATAATAATGTATGTAACTAACAACAAACCGGTCAAAGTGAAATAAGGCAACAATAAGAAATACTATCATTATTACACTCAGGCATAGATACACAACACTAGGACACATCTCAATCACACATCATAATAAATAAATAGGTTAAAAATAACATTTATAATTAAGACAACCAAGCAAGTACAATCACAAAGCACAGCCACATAGGCTTCCATATCCACAACCACACAGTTACCAAAACCACAACCACATAGGCTCTACAGCCATGCAGGCTCCATAACCACACAGGCTCCCACAATTCCAGATAGCACTCTCAAGCACAGCACAATAATATGCGTTCACATTACATCAAATAAACATGTAGTCGTATCACACAACTATACCCCAAAACAGGGCAAAAGTCCACACAACATGTCATTTGCACACCATATCATATGAAGAATATCCAAACAATCATACAATGTGGTAATCCACATTGACATCAATCAACATGAATCACAATAATATTTAATATAAAGTCGGTCATCATTATTTATTCATTTATTTACTATTGTTACTAATGTTGTAAGTATATTATTTATGATTATCTTTTTTCTTTATTAGTTTTATTGTACAATTACCATTCTTATCAATAACCGGTTACACGCACCAACATAATCCACCACAAGCCAACACCACACAATGTGCATGCAACCAACAACAGGCAACTACTCAAAAACAAGCAGGCCAACAATCCATCAATATTTACACAATTATAATGGCAATCGAGTCAAGAAAAAAGCATACCCAAGAATGCTCAACACTATTCACTAACATTCAACCAAAATCTTATATAGCATTTCAACTGACTAGTAGCATTTAACCAAGTCAACATACGGCGACTGAAAAATCGATATACAGATTCAACATTTAACTATACCTTAAAGTCATCATCACATGTTTAACAAGTTCCACAATTTAAATCTAAGGAAAAAGGGCATTACTTTCCTCTTGTGATGTTTCTCTAAGACCATTTCCAAAACCTCTTATAAAGTCATAAGAAATATAACTCCCTTTGATTCTCAGATTATTTTATCACCTTCTAAATCACTTACTAACACTTTTAAAAAAAAATTATTGAAATATTTTATCTGATGAAAACGAATTCTTTACTCCCATTCCAAAAGACTATGTTATCACTATCTCCCCCACTCGTTGACACGTCTACCCTTCAATTGCCTTAAAACAAAAATAAACCATTATTGAATCTACCAATCCCATCATGGTTTTCTCATAATATTTAAGCCTAATATCTGATCAGTATATATTGCTAGTCATAACAGTTGTTAGTTTCCGCTGTATTATTATATTCACTGTACTATTTAATCCTTGAATATTTTATTCCATCATTTACCATTGTTGTACTTCATGTTTTACTTTTATGAAGTTACATTTTTCCAACCATCCAATCCTTTTGCTACTACTTTATATATCACACGTTAGACAAACATGATACATCAATTCACATCATAGGAAAAACAATCATGACCCGTAGGTCCATAACAAGTAAACAAGTAGGCTCTAACACCCTTTTCAAGAGATAATTCCAAATTACTCTACCTCACTCGTGACCCCATATGATTTTTTTTTTTTTTCCAATTTCCCATATCAACTCTCTCTCTCCAATCTATTCTCTCAACCCTTTTTTCATGGTGCAAATCACAAGACAAAGGAAACCAAGATAATAAATCATCTTTAATCTCACTTCTTTCTTTTTTTAAATATTTATTCTCTCAATTCACACACCCATCAATTTAATTCCATAAATTCACGCTAAGTAAATCTCACACACATTTTTTTTTCATTAACTTTCACAAGAATAAATTAATCATATCTCCACATGCAAAAGCTTTTTTCCCCAAAATTTCCTTAGTCCAAAAAAATTAATATTAAAATGGATAAATAAATAAACAGTAAAAAATCACCAAATTAATATTAATTCTATAAAATAATTAAAAACATGGTAAAATAAGAAATTTGGAATATTTTTTTTTAAATGCATTAAATTATGACACGCAATCCAAATCACTCAAAGTACATTTTAAATTTATCTAAAATTGCATTTAAAAAAACAAATTACATTAAAGCTCAAAATACCTATGAATAGAATTTACGCAATTAAAATAATCAATTAAGTTCAAATTATTGCATAAATATTTGTCATAAAGCACAAATAAAATGCAATTATCACTCCCAAGTAGTGACCCCTAAGTCTACACCACATAGAACTCATAAGTCCCAATTGTCATCCATGGGACATTGCTCCCTTCCTATACACTTCCATTAAGTAATCACCCATAACAAGCATAACCCAATAGGTCCTCATCATATCACAGTGGGGTTCATTTTCCCCCCAAATCCATTACATTTGCCCAATCAGTTAACTGGCTACCTAAGCCATCGAACAATTGGTAGGGTTCATATTTCCCCTACCACATCATCATAATAACATCAAGCGAAAGATAATACTATAGCATATTATACTTGAATCAGCTCAAAACAATATAGGTCAGTCCAAAATAATGTAAGTCATTAACAAGCAACTACGCAAATCATTCCAAGCAATTTCAAGAAATTTCACAGCTATAAAGTCAAACACCATCAGAGTATCAAACGTAACTAATTCTAGTGCCCTAAATGTACAAGCAATGTCATGTCATGTATGCACCCATCCCAATGCATCCTATGATGATCTAACTGACACTAAGGTAACCAAGGACACCATTAAGGACTACATTGATCAGGCGCCCTCCTTAATGTCTCCCAAGCTCCAAAGTTTCAATCAATCACCCTACTATGCTAGGTCCACTAAATCAACCGCTCTGATACCAACTTGTCACACCCCCAAATCCCGGAAGGACCGGAACTAAGAGTGTGACTTCCCCATGCCCGCACCCGAAGGGTCAAGGGGTTGGTGACTAGCACTGATATGGACTACACATCGGGTGCTGTCCGAGATAAACCTGTCCGAGATAACAGGGGTATTCCTGTACATTCCCACATGCTATGAAGTTATGGAAAATAATTTATTAATAACAGAGTCATGCTATAATTCCAATACAACTTTCACGGACCCTCGTCCGGATATTCAAATAGTAAAATCAATCATGTTTTACAAAATCCATAAACCAAGTTATTACAAAATTTAAAACAAACAAAAAATTAGCTTTGGACCAACCTCTAGCAAATGAGTCGATACCTGAAATATGTCAACAAAGTAGGGGTGAGCACAAATGCCCAGTAGGTGATCTCCATCTCCTCACCATCCTATAACATGAATTCCTAAGTCTACATGATTGGTGTATGCATGTGACAGTCTAGTGTCCTACTTTATCACAATAATCTTACATTCAATCACAAAATATAATATCACACACATTACATTTCATTCATTAAGGGTAGACACCAAACAATCCAACCATCCAGGAGATTCCCACATCCATCTCCAAGGATCCCAGTCATTACCAGGATAGCCATATGTGGGACCTGTGGTGTCCCTAACGACAACCTGTCACATATGGGACTTCAGTTAACCAACCACATAGGGGACCTGCGGCCTCTTGCTAGCCTTATGTGGGACCTGCGGTTAACCCAATCAACTCCACCACCAATTCCACATATAATCAATAAATAGAATATTCCAACAGTCAAAATTCAATACAACAGCCTTACAAAATATTTAATTCATCAATCCGGCACTAACCACAAATAATATATATAGATATACAAACATATATAAATATTCATCAAACATCCAACACCTTAAATATCAATTAAGTAATATTAAGCTACGCACAAGTAACATTTAAATGCCAAATTTCTAACATTGAACTACAAACAATATTTCTAGTGTCAGACTATAAATATCAAGCCACAAACAATGTTTCTAATATCAAACTATTAATGTCAAGCCTCCAACAATATTTTAGATGATAAATTAATAATATCAAGCTTTAAGTAATACTTCATATTATTAAACTATAATATGAAACCCAAGCACTATTTTCATTATTAAACTAACAATATCATAATTCTTGTTTGACCTTGCTATTGGAATGATATCAACGAATATGTTATTTTTACTACTAAATCAAATTAAATTAAATTTATCTATATATCTTGATAATTATCAAAACACACATATATAATACCATGCACGACTTCATAATAATGCACGGATTTAATGCACGAATTTATTACCCACATTTACTAACTATTGACACGCACGACTTAATTCCCATAATCAATTAATTCCCCTTTTTAAAAAAAAATCGACACTAAAAAAAAGATGCCCCTTTTCTTTTATCGCCAAGAAACCACGCATGTAAAGATGCCCCCTTTTTTTTGATTAAGAAAAAATTAAATTAAATAAAACAAAACCCTTGTCTTTGCATTGGATCGAACGGATTGTGGAGGCAGAACATATAGGCCGCCATCCCCCGTAATGGAGACGCTAACTAGGCTGTCATTCGACAGCCTGGTGTCTCTTGCTGCCGTGTCGGAAGGAACCAGGCCAACCGGCATAGTGCGGGTAGAAATTAATAATAACTAATTAGAATATGATAAAAGGGATAACAGTGCGTGGCTCGTCCAAGGATTCAGAACCAGTCGAATCACGCCGCACTGCAACAATCGCCCAGCCATATGCATATACACATAAATGAATATATTTATATAAATACATACATATCTAAACATTTATGTATATGTATATATATATATATATATATATATATATATATATATATATATATATATATTCTAACAGTTTGTGTTCATACAATAGAATAACGAGGAATCAAGAATCACCTACCTCTTGCCTTCCGAAGGGATTAAACTTGCAGGAACGGTCTAGAATCGGCAAAGAACGATGAAGAATGCGAAGAACACTAAGAACTCTCCTCCGACGGCTAGGGTTTCTCAAAACAAAGTTATAATAAATAATAAAACCCCAAAACCTTATTTTTAATTAAAATTCGTCCTATTCCTTTATAATTTCCAAAAAACCCTTCAAAATTCAAATTTTCACTTATTAACTCTCAATTTAACTCCCAAAATTTATTAAATAACCCCTGGAGGCTTCTGGACCTCAAATTAGGCCCAAATATTATCAAAACGATCGTATTAATGGCCACATTCTCAAAATAACTTTCTTAACATCAAATATAGATTATAAGTTATGCTAACACATATATGGATCCTTATAGACCCTTTAAAATTTGGGTTGTGTAGTCTAGAGCCAGCACCACACTCACTCTTAACTTGGTATCCTAGGTTTTACACTGGCTTTCGCAAATTATGCAACCCATAGTTTGATTATCTTACAATTTTCAGTAATTATGCTTCATTTTTCAATCCTTCACATAAGTATGTAATATGATAAAATGAAGTGATCAAATACATTTTATATTTCAACCCAAGATAGTCAATAAATAGTAACAAGGTAAAAAAAGATTAAACTAAAACATTGCAAATTAATTCATTACATCAAACTCCATCCTAGCCCCAATCAAGGGTTTTTAAGCTTCCATAGTATAATTGAAAACAAAAGAATTACAAAACATGGAATAAGAAAACCAGAATGATAGCTTGCTATTTAGACCAAGAATTCCAGGGTTGATCTTCTTTTCCCTAGCAGGTTGTCTTCAAACTCCAAGAGATACCCCAAACCTTCTTCACTCTCCCTTTCTCTACTCTAAATGAGGAATGAAATTGTAGAATGGAAGAGAGTTGTATGATAACTAGATTAGATGATTACAATGAAGGATCAACTCCCCTTTTATAGCCTCCCAAGATGAATTTGAACATTTGAATTTTGAATTCCTCATTATTCGTTATAATTTCTCAAATAAATAACCCATATTTAATCCCATGTAACTCTCACTTTTTTGAATTTAAAAAAGACGATTAAATATTAACCTTTAAAGCTCTCTTAATTCCCATAAAACCTCAGGTCAAATGCATAAGCGCTATTTTGAATTTGAATTTCTTCCATTAATCCTCCTTTGACTTGAATGTTTGATGCTTGTACTTTGTTCAAATGACTTCGGTCCAGAAGAGAATAATTGAGTTGCAAAAATGAGGATTCCAACGCCGAAATTTGGGCTTAGTCGGGTGAAAAAGGCTTCACCCGAACTTCACTCGACCAACACCAGACTTCCTCGATTTCACCCGACCAGAAGGAAAGTGTCTTTAGTGAAGCTCAGAGACTCCAGATATGTAAAAATCAGTTTCACTTGACCTGGTCGGGTGAAGGGTCTTTCACCCAACCTTCACCCGACCATCATCAAATGACCTTGGATTTTACCCGACTAGAAGGAAAGTATCTTCAGTGAGGCTCAAGGACTCCAATCTGGCAATTTAGGCTTCATCCGACCTGGTTAGGTGAAGGACCTTCACCCGACCAACTTGAAATTTGGTTGTCATGATCTTTAGGTCTTTGAGATTCTTTCTTTCTTCTATTGATCTGGTGAATTCTTCCTTGATTTTTGGATTCCTGTCAAAATATAGCAAAAATACCACAAAAACTACAAGAACTCCTCTTTTTCGGGTTAGGACATGAAAATGTGATATTATAACTCTTTTGGGCAATAAATGCAATAAAGTGTGAGAATGTACCCAAAATGTCCCTAAAAGGGAGTATAAATCCCCATGATCATCTCCTTCACACTTGAACCTTGCTCGTCCCGAGCAGGAATAGAAATGAACACTCAATCAAACAAGTGAAAAATAAGAAAAGGGAAAATCACAAATGAGATAATGGTCAGTAGAAATCACATATAACATATGAAAGTGTATTGCATGATTGATAGGTCCGCCCAAAACACTTCGCATTGCTTTCTTAGACTTAGTCCAACGATTATATACAATCCTAACCAATACTAAGGAACAACCAAGTTAAACAAGTTAAAAGCATAACAAGCAAATCTATGGAGTCCTCACAATGAAAACAAAGTAGCCTCACTCAAGTGTAAGTCTCACACCGCTCGCTCTCAATACCTCTAAGGGTTTTTAGACCTGAAGTAAGTACAAACAGTCCTCTCTTATGGTGACACAACGAGTCTTACCACAAACCATAGCCTTTGCCACATGCCACCGTGAGAGGTGAGTTACCCAAATGATACTCAACCCAAAAAGATATGACTCAAAAATTCATCAAACACAAAATAAAAGTGGCACAAAAATATGGGGTGTACAATATAATTATTTGGTAGAGAAAGGAGAAGTAATCCTCAAAAGATGATAAAACCCCATTTACAACAATTGCCACTATTTTTTTTTCGCACGCTTTTGATTTTGTCTCTTTGTTTTCTTTTTTATTTTATTTTTATTTTATTTTTATTTTTTTTTGTTTTTTTTGTTTTTTCAAATGAAGTAGAGCCAATACTAAAGAGCATCAACTAGGCTACCCACATCATTGTAACATGTGACTCTAGCCTATCTTAGCTATCACAAACCAATTACCATAAGTAGGTCAAACATGTACTTGCCTAAGCTCATCAAATAAGAGATAAAATCACTCATAAAAGGATAATTGCGGTGATGGACTATTTCTCTCTAATCATACAACTCCAAAGATTAAACAAGCTTTTGCATTTAAACATGAAAACCTAGTATGAACCCAAGTGCTGGCTCATGCATATAATGATATCATTCCAAGCATAGAAAAAAATAATGTAAAGGTCTAAGCATTACTACTAATACACACAATATACTTCAAGTAGGTACAGGTGCCTCTATCCTAAACCATATGTTATCTCCAAAGTCAAGCAAGCATTCATGCAGTCACTCATTCATGCCATGTATATACAAGGAATATAAAAAGATGCAATCAAACAAAACAAAAAGAATAAAAAGTGTGTAACACTTTTTCTTCCTTCAAACTTAAACCAAGGCATGGTCCCCATGCCAAAAATGAGAGAAAAGTAAGGAAAAGAGTACCCGGGCTAAGCTGGTCGACTGAATAAGCATATAAATCGAGCAACCATTTCTCGAAGTGCACTAGAGGAGAGCTTTAGTGTAGTCGTCCACGTACCACCATGGGCCTGAACACAGGTGCCCATATAAGAACACACAAAAGCTTCACAACTATTGGTATTCGGCTGCTGAGGGACACCGTGGCGAGGGAAGAGTGGGAGGCGTTGACCTGGAGGATGTCGTCCACTCTGAGAAAAGAAACCAGAGGTGTGGAGAGTATCACTAATGTTGGCAACGATGAAATGCTAGAGTGAAGTGAGACAGTCGCTAGGCTCCGAATGTTGGTCATCTTTTGGTTCTTCCAGATTGTTTGTACTGATGGATGAAGATCCTCTCTGAAAAATTCAAAATCCTACAAAACAAAAGAGACAAAACAAGACAAAACAAAACACGAAGGTATACCGGGCTGCCTCCCGAGAGCGCTTGTTTAGGGTCCTAGCTAGACCATTGTATGAGGATCGTTACCCTAGATCTATTAGTTTTATGACTTCAACTTTGACAACCGCTTGAAGGTTTGGATGAAGTTTCCTTTGCTGCTCTACTGTAATGACCCGTGTTTTGCGGTATCTAAGAAGTTAACCACAGATGCTTTATGAGTGGAAATTGTTGGGTTTTAGGGAGTTTCCTTCCCACACACTTTAGCTAAAACATCTTGAATGTTGATGCACAAGTTTGAGGTAAGAGATGGACCCAAGAGGGGACTTTTGGGAGGTGCACGTGACAATGCACGTCATATGGGGATATGACATGTAAGGGGATTTTGGTTTGCCTGTCTTCTTCATGATCCTAGGAAGTTTGGGGTAAAATTTCACAGCTTTTGGAGGTGCACGCCATATGGGGATATGACGTGCATTATGGCGTGCAGCCATATTCTTGTACAGTCACCTTGCTTTTGTTGTTCTAAACATCTTTTTCCAAATGGGCATGTTGGAATTATGGATATTTTGGCATGTATAGATGCGGGAAAGTTGTAGCTTGCTCCATCAAAACTACGTCATTTTGATGTTGGGATTCATTTAATCAAAACGACGTCGTTTTGGGGTGTGGAGGTGTCTATATAAAGAGGTGAAGGCTCCTTGTTTTAGGTTTAGGGTTCTCTTCTTCAGCTTCTGCAGCTGTCATATAGAGAGAGATAGATAGAGAGAGAGAGAGAGAGAGAGAGAGAAGAAGAGCTTGGTCGTGGTTGCTGCAGTGGTGTTTCCGTGGGCGGACGGCGTTTGGCGTGGAGGCAGGCTAAGGCGTGAAGGAATCTATTGAGGTAGGGGTTCTGTCTTTCCTGGTCTGTCCCGGGGTTAGGCCCTGTAGATAATTTGTAGAGTTTCTATCATTGTTGCTATAATATTTATATTTAAATTCATATAGGTGTGACCTCCTATACGAATGTTGGCCTTCAATGGCATTTTGGTGTGATTCTGACGTTGGGTGGTCTGTGCATGTTAAATGCTCGATAAAATGCCTGTGTGAATATGCCTGTGTGAATATGCTTAGTACGTGTTTGATAATAAGCCTGAGTGGCTGGGTTTCTGCATTGGTGAATGTGTGCCTACTAAGTGTTTGGTTTTATGCCTGAGTGCCTGTGTACTGTGTTTTATGAAACCCGGTGGCTGTGGAAGCCCGGGACTATTTTGTGGAACCCAGTGGCTGTGGAAGCCCGGGACTGTTTTGTGGAACCCGGTGGCTGTGGAAGCCCGGGACTATTCATGTGTTAGCCTGTGTGGCTGTAGACCTGATTGTATTTGCTGATATGGCTTGTTATTATATCTATTGAAATAATTGTATCACGACACTGCACTTGTACACATGGCATGTAGATGCTAGGAGCATGGGATGGGTTGGGGAGACAAGATCCCTACTGAGCTGTGGTTGCTCACCCCTCCTACCGTGTTGTTTTCCTTACAGGGACCTATAGGCGTTAAGTGGGAACACCAAGGTGGAAGACCTGCTTGTGGCTTTCCTCCTTTTGTTATTTGAGTGTTTTGTCAAATGTTATGTAGAAACTATTGTAACTCCAATTGGAGATGATGTAATGGATTTTGGAATTTAATAAAGATAAGTGGTTTGCCTTTCGGTTATTTATTGTGGGTTATTATGAATGTGTTTGATTCTGTACATCTACCCCTTGCCCATCGGGTGGGTAAAGGGGAGTCACGAACCGGTTTTCTCGGGTTGGAGATTCGGGGCATGACAATATGGTATCAGAGCATGGTCTAGTTGGCCTAGGGTAGTGGGCAGATCTGGTTATCCTGAGTCCTTTGGAGGAGCCTGGAGGGACGTGCCTGATCAACACGGTCCTCTTGGAGCCTCTAAGGTGTACTTGGGGTACTCCAGACCTAAGGTAGGATTTCCATGCATGGGCATTAGGGCACTAGTTGCATTTGTTGTTGTGTGTGAAGGAGTAGATAATTGTTAAAATTGTAATTGTGATAAACGAAAAAATGTAAATAATGTGATAAGGTGTGAACTGTGCAACTCTGATTTTTCTTGAAATACCTTGAGCATGACTACAAGGAAAGGTCCTTGTTTATTTGAGCTGTGTGCAATGTCGATTGATGCAATGTGTGAAATGTGACATGCCTTGTGTCACGACCCGAGCAGCGTGGTGCTGGCGGGACGTTTCTTAGTGGCACGATTCAGGAATGTATTCGTGCTACGTAAAGGAGAGGGGTTGGTTGAAAGCGTAGATGGTGCGCAGTGGAAGGTTCCAGGAAGTTCGTGGAGGAAAACGGATGGAACCCCTTCGGAGTTCAAACGTGCCGACCCGGTTGAATGCGGGGAGCACGCCGCTAGTTGAGGACTTGACGTTAAAGAAGGGATTTGGCCATCCTTACACAAACTGGTCGGGAACTGGAGCCGTTCTCCTGATGAGCCTAGTGGTAGGGTGAAACCAGTCTACGTGCGCTTCAACCCTCAAAAGCTAAACTTAGCGGACCGTGGATAGAAAAGCTAAGTGCCTCAATGGGTAGAGAGGCGCAGGAAACCTGACCCCGTGACAAGTGGTATCAAAGCCGAACCGGCCCGTATCTTGAAGACTCGCCGAGCACTCTCGCGAGTAGCGTGATCCCAAGGTGGGAGCTCACAGAGGTGAGTCGACCGATAGTGTCTTGCACGCCTTGCGTCCATAGAGTTGGAGTATCCTAGAGTGTGATACAGAGTTGGGCAATGGAGTATGAAGGAGCGCGTCGGAGCGATCTTGGAAGCCTCCTATCCTTTGGACATTGGGCGAGTGGGCGAGCATCTTGGTAAAGGTGTTGCAACCTGCGGGGAAGCGATGTCCAAGCTGTTGACATTGGGCGAGTGGGAGGGCGTTGAGGTAACGATGCCATCGCCTGCGGGGAAGCAATGTCGACAAGCGCAACGAGGAAGTTGCAAGGATTGGGTGGAGGAGAATATCACGACGTGAGCAGCGTGGTGCTGGCGGGACGTTTCTTAGTGGCACGATTCAGGAATGTATTCGTGCTACGTAAAGGAGAGGGGTTGGTTGAAAGCGTAGATGGTGCGCAGTGGAAGGTTCCAGGCAGTTCGTGGAGGAAAATGGATGGAACCCCTTCGGAGTTCAGACATGCCGACCCGGTTGAAAGCGGGGAGCACGCCGCTAGTCGAGGACTTGACGTTGAAGAAGGGATTTGGCCATCCTTACACAAACTGGTTGGGAACTGGAGCCGTTCTCTTGATGAGCCCAGTGGCAGGGCGAAACCAGTCTACGTGTGCTTCAACCCTCAAAGGCTAAACTTAGCGGACCGTGGATAGAGAAGCTAAATGCCGCAATGGGTTGAGAGGCGCAGGAAACCTGACCCTGTGACACTTGTGATAGTAGCACTGTTAAAAAGGGGTAGAGGGAGTAGCACGCGATAGATTTCGAATACGTTTTGACGATTGTCTTACTTACTTCATGTAGTAAGAATGCCACCAAAGAGAGTGACACGTGCGTCCGAAGCAGTGGCTGATGAGTCATCTGCCCATGAGGGTCCGGGTGCGGGGCAGTCCGCTGGAGGACATGCATTGTTGCTGGCGCAGCTGCGAGAGGGCATCCGACTGGAAGTCCAGGAGCTGAGGGAAGGTATCTGGCAAGAAGTTCGGGAGGAGGTGCACCGTGAGATGGCGGCACAGCATGTCACGCCCCCGAATTCCAGGGAACCCGGAACCAGGAACATGACTTCCCCTTACCCGCACCCGAAAGGTCAAGGGGTTGGTGACTAGCACCAATAGAGACTACACCGTGGGTGCTATCTCAAATATGTAACCCTGTACAGTCATACATCAAGAGTAATCCTATACTTTCCCATGCATCCTCATGCACATGATAAGTCAAATAGTCATACAGACATTATATCACAAACAGTATGCAAATACAACTGTCCACGGACCCATGTCCGGGATACAACACACAATAAAATATAGAATACAGTACTGTATCATACATCAGAGTAGTGGGCACGTCCTCCTGGAAGAAAGTCCTCCACTAGTCTCGGGTCACACCTGAAAAGGAGTAAACAACAAGTAGGGGTGAGCGACAAGCTCAGTAGGTGACCCCAAAACTCCACATCATGCAACACATATAAGTCTATACTATATGCTCAGTGTACTCGTGCACCGTGTAATGTGCACAATCATCAGGACTCAGCCTGCAAACAAACATCAGGACTCAGCCTGCTCACACAGGACAACTTGTCCACGATCCTCCATGGGATCCCAGCTCAGGGCAATCAGCCCTAGCTCCACGAGCTCAACGGCTCAACTCAGGCCTTAGCCTGTCCACAGCGCAATATGCCCGGCCACAGTCGCCACACAGGCCTGCCATCGGTGCATATGCCTGCCACGTCAACCACATAGCACCATCGGTGCATCACGGTGAGAACCCAAACAAGTCACGGAGTTCATGCCCCAATACCTCACACCAACATACTAACATTAGTATGACATGTCATTCTCAACATTTCTTTTAGAACTATAGACAGTCTTCACAAGTAAATCCTCAATCCTTGATTTATGAAGGAATTACGCATAGTAGCTATTTTCTTGAAATCAAAAGTCCCGGCATTGGGTTCCCATATCATAAATAAGATAATCTGATTTTTGGGGATTTTTCTGAGATGTCTAACCCCACTTTCCAAAAAGTCACCACAATGAACTTTTGGGTTTTTTCGAGATTTTACACTAAATCCCAATGTTCACATTTTGAAAGAGTGGGAATTAATTTTTCTAGTATTTTTCTTTGAATCCAAATGGACGGTATTTCGTTATTTACATTGTAGTACTTAAATGTGTAGATGGGTATAGGTTGCAATGTAAATAGTCCAGTCTAGTGTCCAGTTACACTGTTGGAGCTGCGGCTCGTAGCGTGGAGCTGCAGCGCGCCTCGGAGACTCGTAGCTGGAGCTGCGACTCGTAGCTGAACAGCGCGCCTCAAAGACTCGAAGCGGGTCTTCGATCTTCAACCTTCAAACCACGAACTTCGACCTTCGGACTACGAACTTCGACCTTCGGACTACGGGTCTACAAACTACGAACCTTCGAGCTACGAACTATGGGTCTACGAACTACGACCCTATGAACTACGAACCTTCGAGGTATGAACTACGGGTTTACGAACTACGACCCTACGAACTACGAACCTTCGAGCTATGAACTACGGGTCTACGAACTACGACCCTACGACCCTGGATCTTTGACCCTTTGACCCAGAACTTCGGATATTCGTTATTTCGACCCAGGAACGCGCCCAGGGTACTGTTCATTATCGTTTTCACCTGTTCTTCGTCCGAAACGCGCCCAGAAACTCCCAGACGCTCACTAACACCCCTGTTTCGCAACAAACTACGATATCTACCTCAAAACGCGTCTAGAACGCCTCTAAATCGTGCAGAAACAACAGAAACACGTATAAAATTCCAGATTTCCAGAAATCTAAATCTAAACCCAGATTTCCATGGTTGACTTATCAACCCTCATGAAAAACACAGTTAATCAACCCCAAAATCACTGAAACATATATCCACAATGATAATAAATAGTTCTTAACCATAGATCTTATGCTAAACCGTTAGATCTAACCCAAAATTGGTTTTCCCCAAATTCTAGGGTTCATACTCAATTTCATAAATCATGATAAATTCGTGCAGATCCGAAACAAGAGAGAGATAAGAAGTTCATGGACACCTACTTGAAGTGAATCTTTGAGCTTCACGAACCCAAATCACCCCAAATCGCCAAGGCCTCCAAGCTCTCTCAAGCTCTCTCTCTCAAACGCACAAATGTGATAACGTAAAGTGAAAGCTTTTTTTTTCTCGCTATTTATGTTTTTGCCAGTCATTGACCAATAATTGACCTAGTCAATCATTGACCTAATCAATAATTGACCTCCCAACACAAAAATTGATCTCCAAGGCTCCGAACTCCAAATTGAGTCAAACTACAGTCAAAACGCTCGAAATGACGAGCACAACACTAGACTGATATTATTACACCCAAATGACCGCTCAAACGCAAAGTCAACCAATAAACCCTGAAAAGTCAACAATCGGGTCAAACGGGGCCCCGACTCGGAATTAGGCCCAAGTATAGTCAAAATGCTCACATTGACGACTACACTACCGTCCAGATAGTTACATTCTCATAAAATGACTATCTCTCAAAACTACGCAAATACGAGTCTTTACATCCTCCCCACCTTAGGACTTTTCGTCCTCGAAAATAAAACACATGCCCAAAGGACATAGCAAAATTCAAGCTCAATGTCCCAACAACAAAACATAAGACATGATCACTGAGCACACATGTGCAATGCAACTCGCAACAAGCCAAAAGGGCTGACAAAATCCAACAACAACGAGCTAAACCACATCTCAAACAACATATGCAAAACAATTGCATAAAACATAACTCATACCTCAGGGAAGGTCCTCACATCCTCCCCACCTTAGGATTGATCGTCCACGAACAGCTCAGGATGAAGAACCCGCATCTGGCTCTCTTTCTCCCAAGTCTGCTCCTCCATGCCTTGGTGTTGCCATAACACCTGAACTAGTGGGATCGTCTTGCAAGACCTGGTCCCACCTGTCCAAAATCTGTGCCGGCATCTCAACAACGGCACCATCATCGGCCAAGTCTATCTCGCGATAGTCCAACACATGAGAAGGATAAGGTTGATGTCACGCCCCGGATTTCCAACCCGAGGAGACCGGAACGTGACCCTCCCTTTACCCAAGTTGGATAGACGGGTTAGAATACAACATACACCTCACATTTTATATTCAGAGAACAACCTTACATTTATTGAGTCCAAACATAGCAAATACGTTCAAAACACACTTTTATTACATTCAACTCCACATTACAATTTCCCCACTGGGGTTACAAAGTTACAAAAAAAGAAAAGCAGCACAACCCAAAATAATGATGAGCAAGCCACAAGGAGGACTTCCACCTTGGTGTTCCCACCTAACGCCTGTAGGTTCCTGTAAAGAAAACAACATGGTAGGAGGGGTGAGCAACCACAGCTCAGTAGGGATCATGTCTCCCCAACCCATCCCATACACCTAATATCTACATGCCTTGTGTACAAGTGCTGTGTCGTGCTACAATTATTCTACCAGATATAATTACCGGCTATAACAGCAAATACAATCATACACGGGCTGGTACATAATCACTCCCAGGCTTCCACAGCCACCGGGTTCCAAGAACAGTCCCAAGGCTTCCACGGCCACCGGGTTCCAAGAACAGTCCCGGGCTTCCACACCACCGGGTTCCAAGAACACAAGACACATAGCCACACTTAGTCACACAGACATAACATCGAACACTTAGCATGCAAAGCCTCACAGGTATAAAACCAAGCAATTGGTGTGCATAAATTCACAGACTCATAAACCCAGCCGCACAGGCATTTTCTCAAACATGTAGCAGGCATGTCACACAGGCATTTTATCGAACACTTTTCATGCATCACACGAACACTAGAAATACACCAAAATCGCCATTGAAGGCCAACATTCATATAGGAGATCACACCTATATGAATTTACATATAAGTATTATAGCAATAACAATGGAAACTTTACAAAATATCCACAGGGCCTAACCCCGGAACATACCAGAAAAGACAGAACCCCTACCTCAAAGATCCTCCACGCTCTTGCCTCCACGTTTAATGCCGTTCAACCACGGGAATGACAACGACAGCCACGAACTGGAGCCCTCTCTCTCAATCTCCCTCTCTCTCTCTCTGTGACGGCTGCGGCGGCTGACAACAAAAACCCTAAACCTAAAATAAAGAGAGCTCCTCTTTATATAGACCTCACTTATCAAAACGACGTAGTTTTGATAAATAAAATCCCACCATCAAAACGACGTAGTTTTGATAAATGAAACACACCATCAAAACGACGTAGTTTTGATAAATGAAACGCACCATCAAAACGACGTAGTTTTGATAAATAAAACACACCATCAAAATGACGTAGTTTTGATAAATGAAACATGAACTAACCACTCCGCTTCCACACAGGACAAAATACCCACAATCCGAACATGGTCATTGTCACACGCAGCCTCTACACGCTCCCACTTGAGCTCATTACACTCTCTAACAACCAAGCCACGAAGACTCGTAGAAACACTCCTTCGAAGATTAGCTGGAAACACGGCCTCGAAGATCTATCTCAAAGATCTAACTTTCGACCCTCAAACCTTCGAACTTCGACCATCGGTCTTTGACCCTACGACCCAAATCTTCGGGTCTTCCACCTTTCGACCCAAGCGTTCGCCCAAGGTATTGTTCATCTTCGTTCCAGCTTGTTCTACCCAAAACACGGGTCATTACATCCTCTCCCCCTTAAGACTTTTCGTCCTCGAAAAGAAACAACATGCAAGGAAAACAAACACATGCGGCCCATTTGCAAGACAGCGAGCCACAACGCCCAGATGGATCACACAACATAACAGGACATCTCAAACACATTTTGCAATCTCAAAACACATCTCAATAAAAATACCAGGTTTACAAGTAGAAATACAAATACACCAAAGCATGAACCACAAAAAAAAAACACATCACTACGGCCACCTCCCCCCCCTTAAGATTGTTCGTCCTCGAACAACTTTGGGTGTTGCTCACGCATCGCGGACTCACGTTCCCATGTCTCCTCCTCAATGCCACGGTGCTGCCACAAGACGCGAACCAAAGGAATAACACGACCACGCAAAAGCTTCTCTCGCCGATCTAGGATACGGATAGGGGCCTCAACAACGGACATGTCATCCTCAATGTCCAATGTCCCCCAATCGATGACATGAGTGGGGTCAGGGTGATACTTCCTCAACCGGGACACGTGAAACATGTTGTGCACTTGACTCGGCCGCGGGTGGTAACGCTAACCGGTAGGCCACGGGCCCCACACGATCCAAGATCTCAAAAGGACCAATAAACCGCGGAGATAGCTTGGAACCTCGCCCAAACCGTCGATGTCCACGACGTGGAGAGACACGAAGGAACACATGATCACCAACAGAAAACTCCAAAGGTCGCCGCCGCTGATCCGCATAAGATTTCTGCCGACTCTGAGCGGATAACAAACGCTGACGAATCAACTTAACCTTCTCGGTAGCCTCTTGAACCAACTGCGGTCCCAAGAGAGCTGTCTCCCCCCACCTCGGTCCAACACAAAGGTGATCGACACGGCCGCCCATACAACGCCTCAAAAGGAGCCATCCCAATGGATGCCTGATAAGCGTTATTGTAGGCAAACTCCACCAAAGGAAGGTGAGTTGCCCACGAACCCCCAAAATCTAACACACAGGCCCGTAACATGTCCTCCAACGTCTGATTCGTCCTCTCTGTCTGCCGTCAGTCTCAGGGTGAAAGGCTGTACTCAAGTGAAGCTTGGTCCCCATAGCCGCCTGCAAACCTGTCCAGAAACGGGAAGTGAACCGCGAATCCCGGTCAGAGACAACCGATGATGGTACTCCATGCAGTCTCACAATCTCGTTCATGTATAGCTGACTCAAGGTCCCAATGGAGTCCCGCTCGCGAACAGCAAGGAAATGGGCCGACTTTGTGAGTCGATCCACAATCACCCAAATCATATCCTTCCTCCCAGGTGGTGGGTGGAAGACCGATCCTAAAGTCCATCGCGATGTGGTCCCACTTCCACTCCGCTATGGGCAACGGCCGTAACATGCCCGCCGGCCGCCGATGTTCTGCCTTCACCTGCCGACACGTGAGGCACCGCGAAACAAAGGCAGCCACATCGCGTTTCATCCCAGGCCACCAAAAATGTCCTCGAAGCGCATGGTACATCTTCGTGCCCCCCTGGATGCACAAGAACTCTAGATTGGTGAAACTCCCTCATCACCTCATCCCCGAGGGAAGAAGCTACGACCAACCGCCCCTGAAACGACAACTCATGCTCAGGACCCTCTGTCCGGTCCTCGGATAGCTCCCCGGCCTCAATACGGGCACGGAGAACCTCACACTCGATGTCACCCAACTGTCCCTCCCGGACGCGCTGGTTACAACTCAAGCACAACCACCAAAGGACTTAGGATTGTCCCACCATCACGAACAACGGTGCCGTAGCCGCAACATCGCCAATCGGCTCCATCAGCTTCCGCTCTCTCATGGCCACCTCAGCTTTCCCTCTCCTGCTCAACGCGTCAGCTACAACATTACCCTTGCCCGGGGTATAGGCAAGAGTAAAGTCAAAGGTCTGCAAATACTCCACCCATCTCCTTTGCCTCAAATTCAAGTCCTTCGAGTAAAGATGTACTGAAGGCTCTTGTGATCTGAGAACACCACAAACTTTTCCCCCAAGAGGTAGTGCTGCCAACTCTTCAGGGCGAAGATGACAGCCGCTAACTCAAGGTCATGAGTAGGATAATTCTGCTCATGAGGCTTCAGCTGCCTCGACCCATAAGCGACCACACTGTGCTCCTGCATAAGCACACACCCCAAACCAACCCTGGACGCATCACAGGTATACCTCATATGGAATATCCTCCCTAGGCAACCTCAACACAGGTGCGGTGGTCAAACGGGTTTTGAGAGTCTCAAACGCCTGCTGGCACTTGTCTGTTCACTCAAATTTCACTCCTTTCCTAGTCAACGCCGTCATAGGAGCCGCCAAACGGGAGAACCCCTCTACAAAACGGCGATAATAGCCTGCCAAACCAAGAAAGCTACGAATCTCGAAAACATTGGTTGGCCTCTCCCATGATGATACCGCCTCAATCTTGGCTGGGTCCACCCTAACTCCCTCAGCTGACACCACGTGGCCAAGAAAGTGAACCTCCTGCAGCCAAAACTCACACTTGCTAAACTTAGCAAACAATGCCTGGTCCCTCAAGGTTTGCAACACTGTTGCCAAGTGCTCCACATGCTCCTTCTCGGTCTTGGAATACACCAAGATATCGTCGATAAACACCACCACGAACGAGTCTAAGTATGGGGCAAAGACTTGGTTCATCAAATGCATGAATACTGCCGGCGCATTAGTGAGCCCAAAAGGCATCACTATCCACTCGTAGTGCCCGTACCTGCACCGAAAGGCCGTCTTAGGGATGTCTCCCTCCCTAACCCTCAACTGATGATACCCCGACCGTAAATCTATTTTGGAAAACCACCTGGGCTCCACTCAATTGGTCAAACAGGTCATCTATCCGAGGCAACGGGTACTTGTTCTTCACGATCACCGACTTGACTTCCTCGTAGTCGATGCAGAGACGAAGTGTGCCATCGGCCTTCTTAGCAAAGAGCACCGGAGCACCCCAAGGTGAAATACTCGGTCTGATATACCCCCTGGCCCACCAACTCCTCGATTTGCCTCCGAAGTTCCCTCAACTCGGCTGGCCCCATACGATACGCTACTTGGGAAATTGGACCCGTCCCCGGCACCAACTCAATGGTGAACTCCACACTCCTCTTAGGTGGCAAACTCCTCAACACTTCAGGAAAACCATCCTGAAATTGGTCCACAACAATGGGCCACACCCTCTTTTCCACCTTCCCCTCCTCGGCAAAGGTCGGGGTTGCCAACCTGTGGGTAATGGCACCCCACTGGTCCAACACTGGCCCGGCCCGACTCGCCTCACGGTCCCACTCCCCCTGCAGGGTGCAAGAGGTCCTTGCAGGTGTCACGAAGGATACCCGCCGCCGATAACGATCTATCTTGGCCTGGAAAGCCATAAGCCAATCCATACCCAAGATCGGGTCAAACGTATGCAAAGGCATCACATGCAAGTCAAAACGCAGCTCCACCACTCCTATGGTTAACACACGATCCACGGCAAACACGCCACACCTCAATCATACCCCCCCACTGGAGACTCAACAACTAGGGGCTTCGCTGCCTCCACACAAGCTAACCCCAAGCTATCTATCACAAGCTCAGCAACAAACGAACACGATGCACCCGTATCGAAAAGAACGAAGCTAATGTACGGGAGATCAAAAGGGTACCTCTAACCACCGATGGTCCTGCTCCACCCTCGCCTGGTGGGGGTGGTAGTTCAGCCTCCTCCGGGTACGTCGCCTCCAGCGCAAACACCCTCCCTTGGCCCGTGCCACCGGTCGGCTCACTCGGCTGGGCGCTTCCCGCCAAGGCTGCCTCCGGCCTTCGGTCTGCTGCCGCTCCGGCCTCCCCTGAGGTCGGGTCTGATTCGATCTTGCCTGACTAGCCGGCCACTGACGAGCTGGTCTCTCTGCTGGTGCACGGAAACTGGCATCACTCCTTGTGCTGGATGTCATGCCTCCAACTCCCCTGTTGCCACTCCGGCAAACCCGGCTCAGATGGCCCTCTCGTCCACAACGATGGCATTTCCAGTCCCTCTTTGGACACTCCTTCCTCAAGTGGCCTTGCTCCCCACGGGGGAGAACAACCGCCGGGGAGACCTCTTGCTGGACCGCCCTGTCTGCCACCGCCAAAGCTAGACCTCCCTGGGTTCACCAATGTCTGTCCCCCTGCCAGGAAGGAACTGCTATCTCTCTCCTCGCTCTTAGGCCTCTTGGACCCCGAATCGCGTTCGGACCCACCTTGCAACCGACGACCCTGATGGACCTGCCTCCCATCCTCCGGCTCCCTCTCGGCTATACGTGCTTGTCTCAACGACCTCGGCATATGTCCTCAAACGTAGAATCGCCACCCTCTCCCTAAGGGCTGGCCTAAGACCCAGAGTGAACTTGTGGGCCTTCAGGTCCTCCTTTGCCACTGTCTCGGGGGCAAACCTACTCTGACTCCGGAACTCCCGCTCATACTCGGGCACCGTCTTTGATCCTTGCTTCAGGCTGCCAAATTCCTCTCTCTTCTGCCATCTCAAAGATTCCGGGAAGAACTCATCATGGAAGAGCTGTAGAAACTCCTCCCAAAGCATGAACTGCACCGCATGGCTCCCCGCGACACTCAACCACCACTCCAGAGCATCCCCTTCCAGCTGCCGAATGGCTAGTCTCACCTTATCCTCCTCCCGGGGTAGGAGAAAGGAAAACACATGCTCGATCTGCCTCAGCCAGTGCTCAGCTAACACTGGGTCCTCCCCCCCTTTAAATCGTGGAGGTTGTTCCTTCCGGAACCGTGTCACCACATCATCCTCTGCACGAGTCGGTATACCACGCGGAGAAACTTCACGCTCACGAGGCAGTTCTCTTACTGGTGGTGGTGGTGGTGGCACCACCTGCTGTGCTGCCATCTCACGGCGCACCTCCTCCCGAACGTCCTGCCGGAGTCCCTCCCGTAGCTCTTGTACCTCCAGCCGGATGCCTTCTTGTAGCTGTGCCAGTAACAACGCATGCCCTCCAACGGACGGTCCCGCACCCGGACCCTCATGGGCAGATGACTCATCAGCCACTGTCCCGGACGCACGTGTCACTCTCCTTGGCGGCATTCTTACTACACGAAGTAAGAAGCACAAACGTCAAAACAAATTTTATAATCTATCGCGTCACTACCTCTACCCCGCTGATCAATTCCACTATCACATGACATTACACACATACATTGCATCAATCACATTGCACGATTCAAGTACACATTGTTAAACAAATCAGAGTTGCACATTTCACTTAATCATATGATCTTATCCACAGTTTAGCATACATTCACAGCAAATGCAACTAGTGCCCTAATGCCAATGCATGCAAATCCTACCACAAGACTGGACTACCCCAAGTACACCTTAGAGGCTCCAAGAGGACCATGTTGATCAGGCACGTCCCTCCAGGCTCCTCCAAAGGACTCAAGATAACCAAGTCCGCCCACTACCCAAGGCCAACTAGACCATGCTTTGATACCATATTGTCACGCCCCGGATTTCCAACCCGAGGAGACCGGAACGTGACCCTCCCTTTACCCAAGTTGGATAGAGGGGTTAGAATACAACATACACCTCACATTTTATATTCAGAGAACAACCTTACATTTATTGAGTCCAAACATAGCAAATACGTTCAAAACACACTTTTATTACATTGAACTCCACATTACAATTTCCCCACTGGGGTTACAAAGTTACAAAAAAAGAAAAGCAGCACAACCCAAAATAATGATGAGCAAGCCACAAGGAGGACTTCCACCTTGGTGTTCCCACCTAACGCCTGTAGGTTCCTGTAAAGAAAACAACATGGTAGGAGGGGTGAGCAACCACAGCTCAGTAGGGATCATGTCTCCCCAACCCATCCCATGCACCTAATATCTACATGCCTTGTGTACAAGTGCTATGTCGTGCTACAATTATTCTACCAGATATAATTACCGGCTATAACAGCAAATACAATCATACACGGGCTGGTACATAATCACTCTCGGGCTTCCACAGCCACCGGGTTCCAAGAACAGTCCCGGGCTTCCACAGCCACCGGGTTCCAAGAACAGTCCTGGGCTTCCACAGCCACCGGGTTCCAAGAACAGTCCCGGGCTTCCACAGCCACCGGGTTCCAAGAACACAGCACACATAGCCACACTTAGTCACACAGACATAACATCGAACACTTAGCATGCAAAGCCTCACAGGTATAAAACCAAGCAATTGGTGTGCATAAATTCACAGACTCATAAACCCAGCCGCACAGGCATTTTCTCAAACATGTAGCAGGCATGTCACACAGGCATTTTATCGAACACTTTTCATGCATCACACGAACACTAGAAATACACCAAAATCGCCATTGAAGGCCAACATTCATATAGGAGATCACACCTATATGAATTTACATATAAGTATTATAGCAATAACAATGGAAACTTTACAAAATATCCACAGGGCCTAACCCCGGAACATACCAGAAAAGACAGAACCCCTACCTCAAAGATCCTCCACGCTCTTGCCTCCACGTTTAATGCCGTCCAACCACGGGAATGACAACGACAGCCACGAACTGGAGCCCTCTCTCTCAATCTCCCTCTCTCTCTCTCTGTGATGGCTGCGGCGGCTGACAACAAAAACCCTAAACCTAAAATAAAGAGAGCTCCTCTTTATATAGACCTCACTTATCAAAACGACATAGTTTTGATAAATGAAATCCCACCATCAAAACGATGTAGTTTTGATAAATGAAACACACCATCAAAACGACGTAGTTTTGATAAATGAAACACACCATCAAAACGACGTAGTTTTGATAAATAAAACACACCATCAAAACGACGTAGTTTTGATAAATGAAACATGAACTAACCACTCCGCTTCCACACAGGACAAAATACCCACAATCCGAACATGGTCATTGTCACACGCAGCCTCTACACGCTCCCACTTGAGCTCATTACACTCTCTAACAACCAAGCCACGAAGACTCGTAGAAACACTCCTTCGAAGATTAGCTGGAAACGCGGCCTCGAAGATCTATCTCGAAGATCTAACTTTCGACCCTCAAACCTTCGAACTTCGACCATCGGTCTTCGACCCTACGACCCAAATCTTCGGGTCTTCCACCTTTCGACCCAAGCGTTCGCCCAAGGTATTGTTCATCTTCGTTCCAGCTTGTTCTACCCAAAACACGGGTCATTACAGTTGATACTGCCTCAACTGAGACACATAAAACACATCATGTACACGCGCCAACTCTGGTGGCAAAGCTAATCGGTAAGCCACTGCGCCCACGGTGGCAACAATCTCAAACGGCCCCACAAAACGAGGGGAAAATTTGGATCCACGCCCAAACCTCCGATGCCCTTGACGCGGTGAAACCCGCAAAAATACACGGTCCCCCACCTCAAACTGCAAGGGTCGACGCCTCTGATCCGCGTAGCACTTCTGCCTACTCTGTGCTGTCAGCATACGCTGTCTAATCAACTGCACTATCTCCGTGGTTTCTCGAACCATATCGGGACCGAGAACTGCTGTCTCTCCCATCTGTGCCCAACACAAGGATGATCTACAAGGCCGCCCATACAACGCCTCATACGGAGCCATCCCAATCGTGGCCTGATAACTGTTGTTGTAAGAGAACTCTACCAAAGGAAGGTGAGTCTCCCAACAACCTCCAAAATCTAGGACATAGGCACACAACATATCCTCGAGCGTCTGAATCGTCCGCTCCGACTGACCATCCGTCTGCGGATGAAAGGCTGTACTGAGGTTCACCCTAGTACCCAAAGCTCGTTGCAGCTGTCTCCAAAACTGAGAGGTGAACCTCGCATCTCGATCAGATACAATAGATAATGGGACTCCATGCAACCGCACAATAACATCAATATACCTCTGTCCCAAAGTCCTCACTGGGTCTGTCTCTCGAATCGGAATAAAATGCGCCGATTTGGTCAACTGGTCGATAACTACCCATATCGTGTTGTGTCCCCTGGAACGAGGTAGTCCAGTGACAAAATCCATGGTCACGTGGTCCCATTTCCACTCTGGCACTGGCAATGACTGCAACTCACCAGCTGATCTCAGGTGCTCTGCCTTGACCTGCTGACAGGTCAAACACCTCATCACAAACTCAGCAACGGCCTTCTTTAGGACTGGCCACCAAAACTGCCTCCTCACGGCATGGTACATCTTGGTCCCACCAGGATGTACAACTAACCTCAACTGGTGAAATTCCCGAAGAACCTCCTCCTGAAGAGAAGTGGGAACTATCAATCTACCCCTATACCGCAGCACATGCTCTGTATCCTCAGTCCAATCAGAAGGTGCCTGCCCAGTCTGAATCCGGTTGCGGATGACCTCATAATCAACGTCCCCCAGCTGATCCTCTATGATCCCGTGCTGCATCTCTAGGATTGCTACAACAACACTGAGGGTCCCTCGCCCCTCCGGGTCAGCATCTGCAACCTCATCGCTGCCAACTGACCCATTATCTCCCATTCCTTAATGGCACAATGGGCCACCATGGCCCTGCTCTTCCTACTCAGAGCATCTGCCACCACATTACCCTTCCCAGGGGTATACATCATATCAAACTGAAACTGCTGCAGGTACTCCACCCACCGTCTCTGCCTAAGGTTCAGGTCTCGCTGAGAGAAGATATACTGCAAGCTCTTGTGGTCTGTATACACCACAAACTTCTCCCCAAGGAGATAATGCTACCAACTCTAAAGTGCAAAGATCACTGCAGCAACTCCAAATCATACATGGGATAGTTCTGCTCATGTGGTCTCAGCTGCCTAGATCCATAAGCAATCACCTGCCGAGTCTGCATCAACACACAACCAAGTCCCACCCTGGAAGCATCACAATACACCTTGAAAGGCACACCCTCCTGTGCAAGAATCAAGATGGGGGCTGAGGTCAATCGTGCCTTCAGCTCCATGAAAGCACTCTCACATGCATCAGACCAAACAAAAGGAACTCCCTTCCTGGTCAGGTTCGTCATAGGAGCTGCCAACCTGGAAAAATCCTCCACGAACCTCCGATAATAGCCTGCCAAACTAAGGAAGCTACGAATCTCAAACACATTCGTGGGCCTCTTCCACGACATAACCGCCTCGATCTTCTCAGGATCCACTGTGATACCCTCCGAAGATACCACATGCCCCAAGAAGTGCACCTGTTGCAACCAGAAGTCACATTTCGTGAACTTCGCGTACAACCGATGCTCCCGCAAGGTCTACAACACAACCTGCAAATGCTCCTCATGCTCCCTCTTGGTCGCTGAATAGACCAAAATATCTTCGATGAACACCACAACGAACATATCTAAATATGGAGCAAACACATGGTTCATCAATCCCATAAACACTGCTGGAGCATTCGTGAGCCCGAACGGCATCACAAGCCACTCATAATGCCCATAACGACAATTGAATGCGGTCTTAGGGATATCTGCCTCCCTAACCCTCAACTGATGGTATCCAGATCTCAAGTCTATCTTGGAAAACCACCTCGCACCGCGAAACTGATCAAACAGGTCATCGATCCTCGGCAATGGATACCAGTTCTTCACAGTCACCTGGTTCAGCTTTCGGTAATCTATACACAGCCGAAGTGAACCATCCGCCTTCTTGGCGAACAACACTGGAGCGCTCCACGGTGAGCTACTCCGCCTGATAAAGGCTCGTGCCAATAGGTCATCTATCTGTCTCTTGAGCTCTTTAAGCTCTGTCTGTGCCATCCTGTAGGCCGCTAACTTGATCGGTGTTGTCCCTGGCAACAACTCGATCGAAAACTCTACCTCCCTCATGGGTGGCAAATTGATCAAGTCCTCGGGAAACACATCCGGGAACTGATCTACAATGGGTGGCAAAACAGCCTTCTCCTCTCTCATCCTATCAACCAATGTCATGCTGGCTAACTGGTGGGTCACATCACCCCACCCATGCCTCAAAGGTCCCAACCTGCATGCCTCCTCAGTCCACTCACCCACAAAGACACCCGCGTGCCCTCTGGTGTGAGGAACGTCATACACCGTCGAAAATAATCAATCTTGGCCTCCACGGAGACCAACCAATCCATACCCAGGATAACATCAAAATCATCTAACTCCATGACATACAAATCACACATCAGGTTAACACCCCCAAGTGTTACCTGACAAGCACGAGATACTCTCAAGTATCACAATTTCACCCAAAGGTGAAGCAACCATTAGAGACTGACTAACTGTCTCCTGGTCTAACTCCAATCCAACCACCGTAGCATACGAAATAAAAGAATGGGTAGCACCAGTATCAATCAAAACTGAACAGATAGTATGAGAAATGATAATGGTACCTTTCACCACTGAAGGTCCTGCTCCTGCCTCGTCCACTGGTGGAACCTCTGCCTCTCTACTGGTAAGGTCAAAAGTCCTCCCTCGTGGCCCACTGCCACTAGCCTGGCCCATTGGGGCCTTGTCCCGCTGATCAACATGACCCTGTGCCTCTCGCTGAGGCTGCTGCACCGCAGGTCGCATCTGCGTGCTCTGTGCCGGCGGCACTGACCTCTGAGATGGAGCCCTACTCCTCTGTCCCTGATCTCTCGGACGAGGGCCTACACTGCTGGTTGAGCTAAGGGTAACACATTCCCTAGCTCCATGTCCCACCTTCCGACATCGGAAGCATGCCATCTTTTTCCTCGGGCAATCTCTCGATACATGCCCAGTCAAACCACAGCTCCAACAGGCCCCTGGCCTCCCGCTGGATGAACTCTCACGGGATCCCACCGCCTGGCTGGAAACCCTCTGCACCTGCCTCCTCTTAGGCTGAGCAGCACTGCTCTCCCCACTCTGCCTCTTCTTGCTCGGACCTGCTGAACCGCCTGGCCTCTAGGCTCTCGCCTGATCCTGACCTTGCTCAATAATGAGTGCTTTGTCGACCGCCTCCCGGTAGCTGGTCAAATGCATCGGTTCTAGCTGTCTTTTCAGAGATGGCCTCAAGCCCTGAATAAAATCCTGCGTCTTACAAGCTTCCTTTTCCCAAGCCTCAAGAACAAATCGCCCTAAATCTGTGAAGGCTTGCATATACTCACCCACCGTCTGGCCACCCTGCTGAAGCTCATAATACTCTCTTCGTCGGGCATACTCAATCGAGCTGGGAAAATACTCCCCAAAGAAGTGCTCAACAAACTCTCTCCAGCTCATTTGGCTGCCATGGACAACTCTAGTGGACTCCCACCACCTACGTGGGATACCCAACAAATAGTGCGTCGCCACTCGCACCCGCTCCTCATCTGGCACCCCAATCATCTCAAAGATGTCCTCTGTCCATCTAATCCAGTCCTCGGCTATCTCTGGCCGCGAACCATCCTCAAAAGTCCTGGGTGCATGTTTCAAAAACTGTGCAGCCCAGTCCACTCCTCGTCGTGCTGGCTCTACCACGACCTCCTGCTGGTGCACATCCTGCACCACCCTCGCCTCCTGCTGCTGAGGCTGTGGTGGTTGCTGTTGCCTCTTCAGCTCATCCACCTCTCTAGCCATATCCCTCATCGAGCCCTGTATACCCTACATGGCCTCCTGCAACTGAATCAACACCTGAGCCAAATCAGGCCCACAACGGCAGTGATGATCTCTGCTGCGGGCTCTGCTGCCCCTGGGGCCCGACTCTATCATGGGCTCCTCTACCGGGCCTTGGCCTCGGACAGCTCTCCTCGGTGGTGCCATCGCACTGGCCACAACAACAAACAACAAACGATCAACACTAGCACTGCTAGCACAAACAGCCATCAAAGGCACATTTGACTTGTAGGTTCTCACCACACGACTCGTAGGTCCACAACCATGTTATAGCATCGTGTCCCCCTCAGGGTACACCACACGACCCATAGGTCTACAACCATGCATATAGCATCGTGTCACCCCTCAGGGTACACCACAATCAAGTCCTGGCTCTCATGGCCACGTGCCATCCTGGCACCACATACGAGCACATCACACACAAAGACAATCTAGTGCCCTATATGCACACAATCATACCACTAGCAATACACCCCATCCCCATGTATGCTCCTAGGATGATCTAACTGACACCAAAATAACCTAGAACATATGTAAGGACTGCGTTGATCAGGCGCCCTCCCTACAGTTTTGCAAGTCACATAGAATCAATTAACCACCCCTCACTAACCTAGGTCCACTAGACCATGCTCTGATACTAACTCGTCACGCCCCCGAATACCAGGGAACCCGGAACCAGGAACATGACTTCCCCTTACCCGCACCCGAAAGGTCAAGGGGTTGGTGACTAGCACCAATAGAGACAACACCGCGGGTGCTATCTCAAATATGTAACCCTGTACAGTCATACATCAAGGGTAATCCTATACTTTCCCATGCATCATCATGCACATGATAAGTCAAATAGTCATACAGACATTACATCACAAACAATATGCAAATACAACTATCCACGGACCCATGTCCGGGATACAACACATAATAAAATACAGAATACAGTACTGTATCATACATCAGAGTAGTGGGCACGTCCTCCTGGAAGAAAGTCCTCCACTAGTCTCGGGTCACACCTGAAAAGGGGTAAACAATAAGTAGGGGTGAGCGACAAGCTCAGTAGGTGATCCCAAGACTCCACATCATGCAACACATATAAGTCTATACTATATGCTCAGTTTACTCGTGCACCGTGTAATGTGCACAATCATTAGGACTCAGCCTGCAAACAAACATCAGGACTCAACCTGCTCACATAGGACAACTTGTCCATGATCCTCCATGGGATCCCAGCTCAGGGCACTCAGCCCTAGCTCCACGAGCTCAACGGCTCAACTCAGGCCTTAGCCTGTCCATAGCGCAATATGCCCAGCCACAGTCGCCACACAGGCCTGCCATTGGTGCATATGCCTGCCACGTCAACCACATAGCACCATCGGTGCATCACGGTGAGAACCCAAACAAGTCACGGTGTCCATGCCCCAATACCTCACACCAACATACTAACATTAGTATGGCATGTCATTCTCAACATTTCTTTTAGAACTGTAGCCAGTCTTCACAAGTAAATCCTCAATCCTTGATTTATGAAGGAAGTACCCATAGCAGCTATTTTCTTGAAATCAAAAGTCCCGGCATTGGGTTCCCATATCATAAATAAGAGAATCTGATTTTTGGGGATTTTTCTGAGATGTCTAACCCCACTTTCCAAAAAGTCACCACTACGAACTTTTGGGTTTTTCCGAGATTTTACACTAAATCCCAATTTTCACATTTTGAAAGAGTGGGAATTAATTTTTCTAGTATTTTTATTTGAATCCAAATGGGGGGTATTTCGTTATTTACATTGTAACTTAAGTATAGTACTTGGTATAGGTTGCAATGTAAACAGTCCAGTCCAGTGTCCAGTTACACTGTTGGAGCGGCAACTCGTAGCGCGAACTGCAGCGCGCCTCGGAGACTCGTAGCTGCACAGTGCGCCTCGGAGACTCGTAGCTGGAGCTGCGACTCGTAGCTGCACAGCGCGCCTCGAAGACTCGAAGTGGGTCTTCGATCTTCGACCTTCAGACTACGAACTTCGACCTTCGGACTACGAACTTCGACCTTCGGACAACGGGTCTACGAATCTACGAATTACGAACCTTCGAGCTACGAACTACGGGTCTACGAACTACGACCCTATGAACTACGAACCTTCGAGCTACGAACTAGGAATCTACGAACTACGAACCTTCGAGCTACGAACTACGGGTATACGAACTACGAACCTTCGAGCTACGAACTATGGGTCTACGAACTATGACCTTACGAACTACAAACCTTCGAGCTATGAACTACGGGTCTACGAACTACGACCCTACGACCCTGGATCTTCGAGCCTTCGACCCAGAACTTCGGATCTTCGTTATTTCAACCCAGGAATGCGCCCAGGGTACTGTTCATTGTTGTTTTCACCTGTTCTTCGTCTGAAACGCGCCCAGAAACTCCCAGACGCTCACTAACACCCCTGTTTCGCAACAAACTACGATATCTACCTCAAAATGCGTCTAGAACGCCTCTAAATCGCGCAGAAACAACAGAAACACGTATAAAATTTCTGATTTCTAGAAATCTAAATCTAAACCCAAATTTCCATGGTTAACTTATCAACCCTTATGAAAAACACAGTTAATCAACCCTAAAATCACAGAAACATATATCCATAATGATAATAAATAGTTCTTAACCACAGATCTTATGCTAAACCATTAGATCTAACCCAAAATTGGTCTACGAACTACGAACCTTCGAGTTACGAACTACGGGTCTACGAACTACGACCCTACGAACTACGAACCTTCGAGCTACGAACTACAGGTCTATGAACTACGACCTTACGAACTACGAAGCTTCGAGCTATGAACTATGGGTCTACGAACTACGACCCTACGACCCTGGATCTTCGACCCTTCGACCCAGAACTTCGGATCTTCGTTATTTCGACCCAGGAATGCGCCCAGGGTACTGTTCATTGTTGTTTTCACCTGTTCTTCGTCTGAAACGCGCCCAGAAACTCCCAGACGCTCACTAACACCCCTATTTCGCAACAAACTATGATATCTACCTCAAAACGCGTCTAGAACGCCTCTAAATCGTGCAGAAACAACAGAAACACGTATAAAATTCCTGATTTCTAGAAACCTAAATCTAAACCCAAATTTCCATGGTTGACTTATCAACCCTCATGAAAAACACAGTTAATCAACCCCAAAATCACAGAAACATATATCCACAATGATAATAAACAGTTCTTAACCACAGATCTTATGCTAAACCATTAGATCTAACCCAAAATTGGTTTTCCCCAAATTCTATGGTTCATACTGAATTTCATAAATTCGTGCAGATCCAAAAACAAGAGAGAGATAAGAAGTTCAAGGACACCTACCTGAAGTGAATCTTTGAGCTCCACGAACAAAAATCGCCCCAAATCGCCAAGGCCTCCAAGCTCTCTCTCTCTCAAACGCACAAACGTGATAACGTAAAGTGAAAGCTTCTTCTTCTTTTTTTCTGCTATTTATATTTCTGCCAGTCATCGACCAATAATTGACCTAGTCAATCATTGACCCAGTCAATAATTGACCTCCCAACACAAAAATTAACCTCCAACGCTCCGAACTCCAAATTGAGTCAAACTACAGTCAAAACGCTTGAAATGACGAGCACAACACTAGACTGATATTATTACACGCAAATGACCGGTCAAACGCAAAGTCAACCAATAAACCCCAAAAAGCCAACAATCGGGTCAAATGGGGCCCCGACTCAGGAATTGGGCCCAAGTATAGTCAAAATGCTCACATCGACGACTACACTACCATCCAGATAGTTACATTCCTATAGAATGGCTATCTCTCAAAACTAACCAAATACGAGTCTTTACACAGTAGGTGGTGCCACCACCACTGCCACCACCAGTGGGGGAGTTGCTGGGCGGTGTACCGATTCATGCAGAAGATGATGTTGTGACGAGGTTCCGAAACAAGCAACCTCCAAGGTTCAAGGGAGAATGGGATCCAGTGATAGCTGAGCAGTGGTTGAGACAGATCGAGCATGTATTTTCCTTTCTCCTACCCCGGGAGGAGGATAAGGTGATACTGGCCATTCGGCAGCTAGAGGGGAATACTCTGGATTGGTGGTTGAGTGTCGCAGGGAGCCGTGCGGTGCAGTTCATGATATGGGAGGATTTCTTGCAGCTCTTCCATGACGAGTTCTTCTCGGAGTCCTTGAGATGGCAAAAGAGGGAGGAGTTTGGAAGCTTGAGGCAGGGATCAAGGACGGTACCTGAGTATGAGCGAGAGTTCCGGAGCTTGAGTAGGTTTGCTCCCGAGACTGTGGCGCAGGAGGACCTGAAGGCCCATAAGTTCACTTTGGGCCTTAGGCCAGCCCTTAGGCAGAGAGTGGCGATCTTGCACTTGAGGACTTATGCTGAGGTTATGGAGACGGCTCGTATCGCTGAGAGAGAGCTGGATGATGGGAGGCAAGCCCATCATGGTCATCAGTTGTAGGGTGGATCTGAACGTGATTCGGGGCCCAAGAGGCCCAAGACCGAAGAGAGAGATAATAGTTCCTTCCGTAGCAGGGGACAGACATCGGTGAACCTAGGGAGGTCTAGCTTTGGCGGTAGCTGTAATGACCCGTGTGTAAGAAGTTAACCACAAACACCTTGGATGTTGGTGCACAAGTTTGAGGTAAGAGATGAGCCCAAGAGGGGACTTTTGGGAGGTGCATGTGATAAGTGATAATGTGCATTTATGCCCTAGGAAGATGCTATGCATATACAGGCGCTTTTAGGCTGTTTTGTTAGGTTTTGGAGATTTATTTTGACCTAGTATATGGGCTCAGATGAATTGGCGTGCAGAGCAAAAGATTCTTAGAATGATGTCTTCTATCTACCACAGAAGTTTCAGGCCAAAAGGACGTGCATGCGAATTGGACCCATTTGGCGTGCAAGGTTATTTTTGCATGGATGTCTTTTACATGATGCAAGAAGGCTTGGGGTAAAGTTTGAGTGCATTTGGAGCTGCACGCCAATTGGGGAATTGGCATTCAAATTGGCATGCAGGCATATTTTTGCATGGTTACCTTAGTTTTGTTATTCTAATCATCTTTTCCCTAAGGACCATGTCGGAATTGTGGATATTTTGGTGTGTATGGATGTGGGAAGGTCATAGCTTGTTCCATCAAAACTACGTTGTTTTGATGCTGGGATTCACTTCATCAAAACTATGTCGTTTTGATGTTGTGTTGTCTATATAAGGAGGAGAAGCCCCTCTGTTTTAGGTTTAGGGTTTGTTGCTCCACCAGCCGTCGCAGAGAGAGAGAGAGAGAGAGAGAGAGAGAGAGAGAGAGAGAGAGAGAGAGAGGGAAGGAGAGCTCCTGGTTGCTGTCGGGCACGTTGCGTGGGTGGTCGGTGTCTCGTGGGCGGACGGTGTTCGGTGTGGGAACAGAATATTGCTGTGTTATTGCATTTTACTTGAGGTAGGGGTTCTGTTTTTGCTAATCCCTCTCTGTCCTAGGGTTCTTAGGTAGAATTCGGTCTATACCTGCTATTATATATATATATATATATATAAATCCATATAGGTGTGATCTCCTATATGGATGTTGGCCTTCAATGGCATTTTGGTGTGATTCTGTTGATTGGGTGGTCAGTGCACGTAATATGTTCGATGAAATGCCTGTGTGAATATAGCTGTGTGTATATGCCTATTACATGTTTGATAATATGCCTGTGTGGCTGGACTTGTGATTTTAGTGTATGTATGCATGCTGGGTGTTTGTTCTATTGCCTGAACGGCTGGGTTTGTGCACTTGTGAACGGGTGCACACCAAGTGTTTGGTTTTATGCTTGAGTGACCATGGTGTATGTTGTGTGCATGACTGTGGTATCTGGCCTGAAGAGGCAGTTAAATTACTTTGCCTGAGAGGCGCTTAAACCAGTGGCCTGAAGAGGCGGTTAAATTACTTTGCCTGGGAGGCGGTTAAATCAGTGGCCTGAAGAGGCGGTTAAATTACTTGCTTGAGATGTAGTTTGTTAGCCAGTGTGGCTGGGGTTGAGGTTACGCCCGCTTGTGTGGAATGCTTTATTTTTTCCTAATACTACCATGTCACTACACCTGTGCACATGCATGTAGCCACTAGGAGCATGGGAAGGGTTGGGGAGACTTGATCCCTACTGAGCTGTGGTTGCTCACCCCTCCTACTGTGTTTGCTTGTTTTCCAGGGACTTACAGGCGTTAGGTGGATACACCAAGGTGGAAGACCATCTTCATTTTTTTGTTCACTTCAGTGATGTAATTTCATAATTTATGTAACCCCAAGGGGGGAAATGTACTAAGGGAATTGAATTATAGTAAGGAACATGGTTGGTTTGTGAACCTTAGATGTTTGAAATTAAATAAAGATGTGGCTTGTTTGATTTATTGTAATTGTTAGTCTTGTTTGTGTGGCATCCAGTAATCCAACCCCGTTGCCCTCCGTGTGGGTGAATGGGGAGTCACGTACCGGTTTCCCCGAGTCAGAAATCCGGGGCGTGACAGTATGGTATCAGAGCATGGTCTAGTTGGCCTAGGGTAGTGGGCAGACTTGGTTATCCTAATTCCTTTGGAGGAGCCTGGAGGGACATGCCTGATTAACATGGTCCTCTTTGAGCCTCCAAGGTGTACTTAGGGTAGTCCAGTCTTATGGTAGGATTTGCATGCATTGGCATTAGGGCACTAGTTGCATTTGCTGTGAATGTGTGCTAAACTGTGGATTGTGGATAAGATAATATGATTAAGTGTGAAATGTGCAACTCTGCTTTGTTTGGCAATGCGTACTGAACTGTGAAATGTGATTGATACATTGTATGTGTGTAATGTCATGTGATAGTGGAATTGATCAGTGGGGTAGAGGTAGTGACGCGATAGATTATAAATTCGTTTTGACGTTTGTGCTTCTTACTTCGTGTAGTAAGAATGCCGCCGAGGAGAGAGACACGTGCGTCTGGGGCAGTGGCTGATGAGTCATCTGCCCATGAGGGTTCGGGTGCGGGATAGTCCGTTGGAGGGCATGCGTTGTTGCTGGCACAGCTACGAGAAGGCATCCGGGGGGTGGGAGAGCTACGGGAGGGACTCGGCGGGAGGTTCGGGAGGAGGTGCGCCGTGAGATGGCAAGACACGGAGGTGGTGCCACCACCACCACCAGTAGGGGAGCTGCCTCGTGAGCGTGAGAGTTCGCTGGGTGGTGTACCGACTCATGCAGAGGATGACGTGGTGACACGGTTCCGAAAGGAACAACCTCTGCGATTCAAGGGGGGAGGTGATCCCGTGGTAGCTGAGCAGTGGTTGAGGCAGATCGAGCATGTGTTCTCCTTTCTCCTGTCCCAGGAGGAGGATAAGGTGCGACTGGCCATTCGGCAGCTAGAGGGGGATGCTTTGGAGTGGTGGACGAGTGTCGCGGGGAGCCGTGCGGTGCAACTCATGCTTTGGGAGGAGTTCTTGCAACTCTTCCATGATGAGTTCTTCCCGGAATCAGTGAGATGGCAGAAGAGGGAAGAATTCGGCAGCCTGAAGCAGGGATCTTGGACGGTACCTGAGTATGAGTGGGAGTTCCGGAGCTTGAGTAGGTTTGCTCCTGAGACTGTGGCAAGGGAGGACCTGAAGGCCCACAAGTTCACTTTGGGCCTTAGGCCAGCCCTTAGGCAGAGGGTGGCAATTCTACGCTTGAGGACCTATGCTGAGGTTGTGGAAACGGCCCGTATAGCCGAGAGAGAGCTGGATGATGGGAGGCAGGCCCACCAGGGTCACCAGTTGCAGAGTGGGCCTGATCGAGATGCAGGGCCCAAGAGGCTCAAGACGGAGGAGAGGGGTAGCAGTTCTTTTCGCAGTTGGGGTCAGACATCTGTGAACCCTGGGAGGTTCACCTTTGGCGGCGGAAGACAGGGCGGTCCATCTGGGGGTCTACCTAGCAGTTGTCACTGCTGTGGAGAGCAGGGTCACTTCAAGGGGGAGTGCCCCAAGAAGGACTGGTGATGCAACAACTGTGGATGAGAGGGCAATTTGCGCCAGGTTTGCAGGAGTGGCAACAGGGGAGCGGGGGCCGTGGCATCCAACGTGAGGAGTGATGCTAGCTTCCGTGCACCAGCTGAGAGACCAGCTCGTCAGTGGCAGGCCAGCCAGACAGGATCTAGTCAGACCCGACCTCAGGGGAGGCCAGAGCGATAGCAGGCTGATGCTAGAGGCAGTCAGGGCGGGAGCCGCCCAGTGAGTGAGCCGACCAGTGGCACGGGCCAAGGGAGGGTGTTTGCACTGAATGCGACACCCCAGGAGGAGGCTGAGCTACCACCTTCGCCGGCAGAGGAGGGAGCAGGACCATCGGTGGTTAGAGGTACTCTTTTGATCTCCCGCATGCTTGCTTCTGTTCTCTTCGATACGGGTGCATCGCGTTCTTTTATTGCTAAGCTTATAGTTGAGGGCTTGGGGTTAACGTGTGTCGAGGCGGAGAGGCCCTTAGCTGTAGAGTCTCCGGTGGGAGGTATGATTGAGGTGCGGCACGTTTGCCGCGATTGTGTGTTAACCATGGGTGATGTGGAATTGAGCTTCGACTTGCATGTGATGCCTTTGCGTACTTTTGACCTGATCTTGGGTATGGATTGGCTTATGGCTTTCCAAGCCAAGATAGACTGTTACCGGCGGCGTGTATCCTTCGTGTCACCCGCAGGAATCACTTGTACCCTGCAAGGGGAGTGGGATCGTGAGGCGAGTCGAGCCAGGCCAGTGTTGGACCAGTGGGGTGCCATTACCCACAGGTTGGCAGCCCTGACCTTTGCTGAGGAGGGGAAGGTGGAAAAGAGGGTGTGGCCCGCTGTTGTGGACCAATTTCAGGATGTTTTTCCTGAAGAGTTGAGGAGTTTGCCACCTAAGAGGAGTGTGGAGTTCACCATTGAGTTGGTGCCGGGGACAGGTCCGATTTCCCAAGTAGCGTATCTTATGGGGCCAGCCGAGTTGAGGGAGCTTCAGAGGCAAATTGAGGAGTTGGTGGGCCAGGGGTATATCAGATCGAGTACCTCACCTTGGGGTGCTCCGGTGCTCTTTGCTAAAAAGGCAGATGGCACGCTTCGTCTCTGCATCGACTGCAGGAAGCTGAATTCAGTGACTGTGAAGAACAAGTATCCGTTGCCTCGGATAGATGACCTGTTTGACCAATTGAGTGGGGCTTAGTGGTTTTCCAAAATAGATTTACGGTCGGGGTATCACCAGCTCAGGGTTAGGGAGGAGGACATCCCTAAGACGGCTTTTCGGTGCAGCTATGGGCATTATGAGTGGGTAGTGATGCCTTTTGGGCTCACTAATGCGCCAGCGGTGTTCATGCATTTGATGAACCAGGTCTTTGCTCCATACTTGGATTCATTTGTGGTGGTGTTTATTGATGATATCTTGGTGTATTCCAAGACCGAGAAGGAGCATGTGGAGCACTTCGCTTGGCGGGGTACTATCGTCTTGGCTTGGCGGGGTACTATCGTCGTTTTGTCGAGGGGTTCTCCTGTTTGGCGACCCCTATGACGCCGTTGACTAGGAAAGGAGTGAAGTTTGAGTGGACGGACAAGTGTCAGCAGGTGTTTGAGACTCTCAAAACCTGTTTGACCACTGCACCTGTGTTGAGGTTGCCTAGGGAGGATATTCCGTATGAGGTATTTTGCGATGCGTCCAGGGTTGGTTTGGGGTGTGTACTTATGCAAGAGCACAGTGTGGTAGCTTATGGGTCAAGGCAGCTGAAGCCTCATGAGCAGAATTACCCTACCCATGATCTTGAGTTGGAGGCTGTCATCTTCGCCCTGAAGAGTTGGCAACATTACCTTTTGGGGGAGAAGTTCGTGGTGTTCTCAGATCACAAGAGCCTTCGTACATCTTTACTCGAAGGACTTGAATTTGAGGCAGAGGAGATGGGTGGAGTATTTGCAGACCTTTGACTTTACTCTTGCCTATACCCTGGGCAAGGGTAATGTTGTGGCTGACGCGTTGAGCAGAAAAGGGAAAGTTGAGGTGGCTGTGAGAGAGTGGAAGCTGATGGAGCAGTTGGCGATGTTGCAGCTGCAGCCTGCTGTTTGTGATGGTGGGACAGTCCTGAGTCCTTTGGTGGTTATGCCTGAGTTGTACCAGCGCGTCCGGGAGGGACAATTGGGTGACATTGAGTGTGAGGTTCTCCATGCCCGTATTGAGGCTGGTGAGCTATCTGAGGACTGGACAGAGGGTCCTGAGCATGAGTTGTCTTTTCAGGGGCGGTTGGTAGTGGCTTCTTCTCTCAGGGATGAGGTGAAGAGGGAGTTTCACCAGTCTAGAGTTGCTGTGCATCCAGGGGGTACGAAGATGTACCATGCGCTTCGAGGACATTTTTGGTGGCCTGGGATGAAACGCGATGTGGCTGCCTTTGTTTCGCGGTTCCTCACGTGTCAGTAGGTGAAGGCTGAGCATCAGCGGCCGGCGGGCATGTTACAGCCCTTGCCCATCGCGGAGTGGTAGTGGGACCACATAGCGATGGATTTTGTGACTGGTCTTCCGCCCACCACAAGGAGGAAAGATATGATTTGGGTGATTGTGGATCGACTCACAAAGTCGGCCCATTTCCTGGCTGTTCGCGAGTGGGACTCTATTGGGACCTTGAGTCATCTATACATGAACGAGATTGTGAGACTACATGGAGTACCATCATCGGTTGTCTCTGACCGAGATTCGAGGTTCACTTCCCGTTTTTGGGCAGGTTTGCAGGAGGCTATGGGGACCAAACTTCACTTGAGTATAGCCTTTCACCCTGAGACTGACAGCCAGACAGAGAGGACGAATCATACTTTGGAGGACATGTTACGGGCTTGTGTGTTAGATTTTGGGGGTTCGTGGGCGACTCACCTTGCTTTGGTGGAGTTTGCCTACAACAACAGTTATCAGGCATCCATTGGGATGGCTCCTTTTGAGGCGTTGTATGGGCGGCCGTGTCGATCACCTTTGTGTTGGACCGAGGTGGGGGAGACAGCTCTCTTGGGACCACAGTTGGTTCAAGAGGCTACCGAGAAGGTTAAGTTGATTCGTCAGCGTTTGTTATCGCCTTAGAGTCGGCAGAAATCTTATGCGGATCAGCGGCGGCGACCTTTGGAGTTTTCTGTTGGTGATCATGTGTTTCTTCGTGTTTCTCCACGTCGTGGACATCGACGGTTTGGGCGAGGTTCGAAGCTATCTCCGCAGTTTATTGGTCCTTTTGAGATTCTGGATCGTGTGGGGCATGTGCCCTACCGGTTAGCGTTACCACCGCGGCTGAGTCGAGTGCACAACGTGTTTCACGTGTCCCAGTTGAGGAAGTATCAACCTGACCCCACTCATGTGATCGATTGGGGGACATTGGACATTGAGGATGACATGTCCGTTGTTGAGGCCCCTATCTGTATCCTAGATCGGCGGGAGAAGCTTTTGCGTGGTCGTACTATTCCTTTGGTTCGCGTGCTGTGGCAGCACCGTGGCATTGAGGAGGAGACATGGGAACGTGAGTCCGTGATGCGTGAGCAGCACCCTGATAACGTGCATTTTATGCCGTTATTCTAGTGTTTATTTAGGATGTTTAAGAGCATGATTAGAGCCTTATTGCTTCATATATCATATATATTTGCTCTAACCCCTAGGAAGATGCTATTGGCAAATACATGCGTTTTTAAGCTGTTTTGGCAGATTGTGGACCTCACTTTTGACTAGGTAGATGGCCTCAAACAATTTGCGTGCAAGAACAAAAGTTTCTTAGAATGATGTCCTCTACCTACCACAGAAATTTCAGAGCATTTGGAGCTGAACGTGAATTCACCCATTTCACGTGCAAGCCTATTTTTGCCTCTCAGGCCTCTACAGGATGCAAGGAAGCTTGGGGAGAAGTTTGAGCTGATTTGGAGGTGCACGTGAATTCACCATATCACGTGCAAATTGGCGTGCAGAGATATTTTTGGACCGATCCAATCGTTTTTCCATGCTGATCATTTGTTCCTGAAGGCCCAAGTCCAAATTGTGGATGGAAGATAGAGTTTTTAATGTTTCGAGTGTCACTTATCAAAACTACGCCGTTTTGATAGATGGGCTAGGTTACACACCTCAAGGCCCATCCAAACTCTATAAATAAGAGCTCCACGCCCCTTGCTAGCCATGCCAAACCCCCCTACACGTTTTTAGAGAGAGAGAGAGGCTCCACGACTTGGAGGTGCTCCTTGACCTAGGAGAGCAGCCGTCGCAGCAGCCGTCGCGGATTTTGGAGCCTGGATTTGAAGCTTTGCTGTGCGCGTGATCAAGAAGAAGATGTTGAGCTTTTCTGCTTTGTGTTTGCATGTAATCATGCGTGAGTAGTCTTTTAATCTAGGGGAGCAATGTAGCCCCCTTGTTGCTTTGCTGTGTTTATGAATATTTGGGTTTGGATGATTGAGTTTTGCATGTTTTATGAATCTGTTCTTAAGTTCTATCTTTGGATGTACACCTTGATATTCTTAGCCCTAGTCCAGGGCGATTGAGATTCATAACTTATTTGTAATTGGTGTGATCATTATTCTTTTGCAAGTATGATTTATTGGCTTTGCATGTTTGTGTGTTTTGATGACCATTCTGGCATACAACTCTTAAAAGGACCTCAATGACCATTTGTTGTCCTTGGCTTATGTTTAGCATGTTTTCAATCGACAACCCTAATACCATGAACCAGGAGAGATAACATAGGGAGGTGAAATTGTGACCCTAGATGCTTTTAATCCTTGAATCTTAATCCTAAAATCACTTTACTTTCTTTGTTTATTCAGAAAACCACATAAAAATTAGATCTTTAGTTTAAAAAAGAAAACTTTTTGCCAAGACATTTTATAGAACAAGAGTAATTGGGTGATTTGATTTGAGAACTAGGAAACTAAGCTAATCCCTGTGGGTTCGACCCCTTTCTTGCTGCTATTCTTTTAGTGCAAACTTAGGGAATTTATTATTTTGAAGAGAGATTTAACGACATTAGCTAGCTCTTTTAGAGAGGCTAAAAATCTTGTCTGTCAAATTGGCGCCGTTCTTTGGGGATTCAACGGTTGACTAGTTTTTAAAATCAACATTGAGTGAAATTGTTTGAATTCGATCTTGGTGTTTTATTTTGTCTTTTAATTTCTGTTATTTTTGTTTGCGTTTTTATTTGTTTATTTTGCATTGTTCGGAGCTGCTGGGTGTGTTCTTGTTGTTTTTCAGGAACATACATCAAGTGTTTGAGGTATTGCTAGTTGTGTATGCGATGAGGGGAACTTGTGTCCTTTAATCCAGAACCTGAACAAAGACTCCAATGGATAGACAGGTTTGGAGATGAGGAGGAGCTAACCATGGAACAATGTTTGGAAAGGATGATCCAAGGCAACAAATATTTGTGGGAAAACCAAGGGAGAGATGAGGAGAATTCAATGATGGCAGACCAACATGTTTATGTTCCAGGCCATGCAAGCGGATCAATTTTCATATAGTACTTGGGATTGCACTGTCTATGATTCTCCCATAAACATTATTCATACCAGGAGCCTCCTTGTTATGGTGGGAGTATTAATGGAGATGGTAGAGAAGTATGGCCAACTTGCACCCAACCTGAGGGTGACTACTATCCACAAGAGCCACCACCTGAGGAGTTTAATGGTTTCTTCAATGGATATTCGAGAATAGATGGGTTGGGCAATATCAAGATGAAGCTTACTATGAAGCCCCACTCTATGGCAATTATTGTCCATATCAACAACAAGAGTGGCAGCCCCAAGTTGAAAATGAAGAAACCAGAAGAGAGGCTTTGAATGAAAGGCTAGGAAGTTTGGAGACTACCATAAAAAATGTAGAGCAATTATTGATGAGTATGGTTCAAAATGCAGATAACGGAGTCTCATCTAACTCCTTTGTTGGTGACACAGAGATAGAGACTGAAGAGAATTGCAAAGCCATCACTCCAACTTTCATGTATCAATCTTTGACATCTGCCTCACAAGAATGGGAGTTTTCTCGCTAATAATGATTCTGAAGATGAAGCTCGCATTCTAGATGGTCAAACCATTAATGCTGCTATAGAACAAGAGGTGGATAAAAGGGCAATGTTTCATTATGATGAGGTGGTCCCTCCACCACAATTTAATAGCCCATGCGATGTATCCACTTCAACTCTTCCCATGGTTGGAGCTTATGAGGACAATTTTTCCATCCAAGAAGAAGAGGAAGACTTGAATTGTTCTGGGGTGTTAGAAGAACATGAGAAACCAATAAATGACAACCCAAGGATGCAGCAACAAATCTTGGATGATGATGCTATAATTCTCATATCTGAAGGCACATCAAACCAAGTTACTCTTTATGAAGACAAGCTACATGAGCCCACCACTACTATGTTTGCTTTGGAATCATCTTCCCTTATACAAGAGAAGGAAGTGCTTGACAAGGGAGGTAACCATGCGTGCATCATGACTACTCCAATTGTGGAGTATGTTGAATTTGTGTTACCATCTCGATGGAATGAGAGGAAGGAGAACCATAAGTTTGTGGAGGTGTCTCCCTATCAACAATTGAATCAGGAGTTCAAGTGGCTCCCACAGGGTTCATTCATCCGATTGCTATGGTCTATGAGACTGCTGAGGTTTACAATGCAAGGATGAAAGCCTTTCATACATTGGTTGAGTTTAGTATGACAAAGTCTAGCTACAGACCTTAAATAAAGCGCTTGTTGGGAGGCAACCCAATGTTTATTGCTATGTTTTATTTTATATTATTTTCTTTTATTTATTTTATCCAATAAATTTGTTTGCCAGCTAACCATTGTGCAGGAGACTTTGCTTCTTTCTTAACTAACCATTTGCAGGATGAGCAAATTATTGGGTCAATTCAGCTGTGGAATCTTTGCTTGCTACTACATGATGGCTATTCTGCAAGGGAGAGAAACTTGGGAAGTGCGCGGCGAGACGTCGGTTGACTTTGTGGCTCAGGTGCGACGAATGGTGGCCAATGTCATCTACTATTACAGCTTGCCAACCAGGGGTAAGTATTTTCCTACTCCCTATTTTATGCCATGAGGACATAGCATATTTTAAGTGTGGTGTATGGGAGTGACTTGAGCCACTTGCTTGTCTTTTATGTTGTGATTGCATGTTTTATTTAATTCTAAAAAAAATGTTTTTAGTTGCATGATTGTTTGAGTTGTTTGCTTGAATGATTTGCTTGTGGAGACATGGATATTAAGTATGCAATTTTGGCTTAAAATTTATTTTTTTTATGCCACATTAGTATCATGTTGTGATAAGGGTGTTAAAGTAGTTAAAATGTGCTCTGAATTAATTTGATCATGTCTTTATCTTTTGAATGATATCACCATGTTTTTGGAGCTGAGTTTTGAATATTAGCTGAGCATGAAATGCTATGATAGACCTAAGTAACCCTTAAAGTTGAGTGAAAAAGAAATGCAAAATGGGAACAGCTTCTTTTAGCCCTTGAGTGACATTTATGGTTTGTGGGTAATAGTTTGATTTGCTACTCTTCTTGCACTTAACATTAGTTATTTAATGGTAGGAGTCAAGTAAGCATGTGATTACTTATTAGTGCTCAGTGTTTGGTGTTTAGTTAGGATGCAAGACCTCCAAGTCACTGTGACTGTCTTTGCATCCTTTTCTTTATTTTGTGATATTATATAAAAGGCTGTGATATAGAATGTGAAAAAGCCATCACTTAATTGGGAAATGGGATGTGAGACTTCAATGAATTATTGTCTCTCCTTATGTAGCAAAATGGCAAGGGGCATGCATCAGAAAAATCAGTCTTATTTATGTGTTATGTGAGTAAAAAAAAAGAGTGAATAATCCATCAAGGGAGAGCATAAAATGCAACCTTGTAAGGTTATTACTTAAAAAAAAACAGAAAAGAAAAAAAAAAGAGATTCAGAATAAAAGCCACAATGGCTTGATGTTTTTGTGTGATTGTTTAGATTTGTAGCCACATTGGCTCAGTTTTGTGTTTTGAGAGTGTTGAGCTCAATTCTTTAGCTCATGTTTTGTTTATTGAGTTTAGAATAGAGTGTGAGTTCAAATAAAGTAGAATAGTGAGTGTGTTTTCTTTGATGAGCACAATAGGGAACTCTCATGATTGCTTGGCAAGTACTTAATCAATAGCTGATGGCGAGTGTAGAGATAGAGTTTTCCATCCATTGTTCATTGATAGGTATTGGGCTTGAGCATTATTATATTTGAGTGAGGCTGCTTATCCTTGGTAAGAACTTAAAGGGAAACTAGGTGCTATTTTATCATGGATTGCTTACTCATATTTGAAATCTAAGTGGAGATATTGCATGGTTGTTGGACTAGGGATATGGACATGAATGAAGCTATGACTCATTTTGATGCTTAAATTCCCATTTCATCATGATAGAGTTGCATGCTTAGGAAACCATGACTCTCCTTGATTGTTATTTTATTTTTCTTCCGTTTGACTGCGTGTTTATTTTATTTTTGCATGCTTGTATGTTTTTGCTTGAGGACAAGCAATGGTTCAAGTGTGGTGTATTTGATAACGTGCATTTTATGCCGTTATTCTAGTGTTTATTTAGGATGTTTAAGAGCATGATTAGAGCCTTATTGCTTCATATATCATATATATTTGCTCTAACCCCTACGAAGATGCTATTGGCAAATACATGCGTTTTTAAGCTGTTTTGGCAGATTTTGGACCTCACTTTTGACTAGGTAGATGGCCTCAAACAATTTGCGTGCAAGAACAAAAGTTTCTTAGAATGATGTCCTCTACCTACCACAGAAATTTCAGAGCATTTGGAGCTGAATGTGAATTCACCCATTTCACGTGCAAGCCTATTTTTGCCTCTCAGGCCTCTACAGGATGCAAGGAAGCTTGGGGAGAAGTTTGAGCTGATTTGGAGGTGCACGTGAATTCACCATATCACGTGCAAATTGGCGTGCAGAGATATTTTTGGACCGATCCAATCGTTTTTCCATGCTGATCATTTGTTCCTGAAGGCCCAAGTCCAAATTGTGGATGGAAGATAGAGTTTTTAATGTTTCGAGTGTCACTTATCAAAACTACGCCGTTTTGATAGATGGGCTAGGTTACACACCTCAAGGCCCATCCAAACTCTATAAATAAGAGCTCCACGCCCCTTGCTAGCCATGCCAAACCCCCCTACACGTTTTTAGAGAGAGAGAGAGGCTCCACGACTTGGAGGTGCTCCTTGACCTAGGAGAGCAGCCGTCGCAGCAGTCGTCGCGGATTTTGGAGCCTGGATTTGAAGCTTTGCTGTGCGCGTGATCAAGAAGAAGATGTTGAGCTTTTCTGCTTTGTGTTTGCTTGTAATCATGCGTGAGTAGTCTTTTAATCTAGGGGAGCAATGTAGCCCCCTTGTTGCTTTGCTGTGTTTATGAATATTTGGGTTTGGATGATTGAGTTTTGCATGTTTTATGAATTTGTTCTTAAGTTCTATCTTTGGATGTACACCTTGATATTCTTAGCCCTAGTCTGGGGCAGATTGAGATTCATAACTTATTTGTAATTGGTGTGATCATTATCCTTTTGTAAGTATGATTTATTGGCTTTGCATGTTTGTGTGTTTTGATGACCATTCTGGCATACAACTCTTAAAAGGACCTCAATGACCATTTGTTGTCCTTGGCTTATGTTTAGCATGTTTTCAATCAGACAACCCTAATATCATGAACCAGTAGAGATAACATAGGGAGGTGAAATTGTGACCCTAGATGCTTTTAATCCTTGAATCTTAATCCTAAAATCACTTTACTTTCTTTGTTTATTCAGAAAACCACATAAAAATTAGATCTTTAGTTTAAAAAAGAAAACTTTTTGCCAAGACATTTTATAGAACAAGAGTAATTGGGTGATTTGATTTGAGAACTAGGAAACTAGGCTAATCCCTGTGGGTTCGACCCCTTTCTTGCTGCTATTCTTTTAGTGCAAACTTAGGGAATTTATTATTTTGAAGAGAGATTTAACGACATTAGCTAGCTCTTTTAGAGAGGCTAAAAATCTTGTCTGTCACACCCAAAGTTGTTCGAGGACGAACAATCTTAAGGGTGGGAGGTGGCTGTAGTGATATGTTTTCTTGTGGCTCATGATTTGGTGTATTTGTATTTCTACTTGTAAACTGGTATTTTTATTGAGATGTTTTTTGAGATTGCAATGTGTTTGAGATGTCCTATTGTGTTGTGTGATCCATCTGGGCGTTGTGGCTCGCTGTCTTCCAAATGGGCCGCATGTGTTTGTTTTCCTTGCATGTCGTTTCTTTTTAAGGACGAAAAGTCTTAAGGGTGAGAGGATGTAATGACCTGTGTGTAAGAAGTTAACCACAAACACCTTGGATGTTGGTGCACAAGTTTGAGGTAAGAGATGAGCCCAAGAGGGTACTTTTGGGAGGTGCATGTGACAAGTGATAACGTGCATTTATGCCCTAGGAAGATGCTATGCATATTGTCACGGGGTCAGCCTTTATAGCAGCTTAACCCGTGCGGCACCTAGTTCCCACCCGTACGAAGGAACGCTAGGTCAGCCTAACTCGTCGCATTTGGATCGGAACCCATCGATCCGTTGTAAAGCAATTATGTAGGGAAGCGCTTAGCGGAAGATCGATTTAAACGAAGGCAACAAACGATTGTATTGATTGCTTGAAAGCTTTACAATATCACTCCCCTACATATAGATGTTAACACTTTTCTGGCTATGTCGCCAGGAGACATCATATATGATCGAAATCTAAAATCTCTACAACATACTCTATAAGCTAAGTACAACACTTTACAAAGGGGAAATACCCCAAAATGGCCTAAGTATGCTAGGATAAGCCTCGGTCCGTGACATTCTCCCCCACCCGATTTCGCGGCGTCCTCGTTGCGTCTTCAGCTTCCTCGAACTCGTCGAACTGCTGGATGTAGCGTTCGGTTTCTTCCCGGTACTCTTCAATCTCTTTGGAGAATTGCCCCAGATCCTCTTCCTTCTCCCAGCTTGCTTCTTCAACCAGCCTGTTCTTCCATTGGACGTAGTACTCCACCCGGCTTGGATCTACGCCCCTTCTTGGCACGACTCTACGAGAGTGGATTTTCTCTATCTCTTTATCGTAGGTCTTGCCCGTTGATGCTGTTGGTGTCCGCACCGCCCGTTGTCCACTCGTATCTTCCAAGTCTTCGTGGTAAGGCTTGAGCAAACTAACGTGGAACGCCGGATGCCTTTGTAAGCTAGTCGGGAGGTCCAATTTGTATGAGACCTTCCCAACTCTCTTAAGTACTTTGAAAGGCCCCTCATATCGGCGCACCAAACCCTTATGCAATTGTCTGAGTGCTTTGGTTTGGCGCAGAAGGAGTTTGAGCATCACCATGTCTCCTTCTTGAAATTCCAAGGGCCTCCTTTGTTGATCCGCCCACTTCTTCATCTTCTTCGCCGCTTTGTGCAAGTATGCCCTGGCCAGATCCGTCTGTTCATGCCATCCTTTTGCAAACTTGAACGCCGCGGGGCTTTTTCCAGTGTACCTGTCACGCCCCGGATTTCCAACCCGAGGAAACCGGTTCGTGACTCCCCTTTACCCACCCGGTGGGCAAGGGATAGATGTACAAAATCCAACACATTCATAAGAATCCACAATTAATAGCAAAAAGGCAAACCACTTATCTTTATTAAGTTCCAAAATCCATTACATCATCTCCAATTGGAGTTACAATAGTCTCAACATTACATTTGACAAAACACTCAAATAACAAAAGGAGTAAAGCCACAAGGTAGAAAGTCTTCCAACTTGGTGTTCCCACCTAACGCCTGTAGGTCCCTGTGAAGAAAACAAACACAGTAGGAGGGGTGAGTAACCACAGCTCAGTAGGGATCGTGTCTCCCCAACCCATCCCATGCTCCTAGCATCTACATGCCGTGTGTACAAGTACAGTGTCGTGATACAATTATTTCAACCAATATAACGGTAAGCCATCAGCAAAAACAAATATTTCAAACAGCCACACAAGCTAATACATGAGAAGTACCGGGCTTCCACAGCCACCGGGTTTCCAGGAGCAGTCCCGGGCATCCACAGCCACCGGGGTATACAAAACAGTCCCGAGCTTCCACAGCCACCGGGTTACACAAAACAGTCCCAGGCTTCCACAGCCACCGAGTTACACAAAACAGTCCTGGGCTTCCACATCCACCGGGTTACACAAAACAATACACACAGCCACTCAGGCATAAAAACAAACACTTGGCATGCACACTTTTACCAACTCACAATTCTAGCCTTACAGGCATATTATCAAACACATACTGAGCATTGTCACACAAACAGATTCACACATGCATTTTGTCGAACATTTAACATGCACTGCCTACTCAATGTCAGAATCACACCAAAACGCCATTGAAGGCCAACATTCATATAGGAGATCACACCTATATGAATTTACATATAAATAGTATGATAACAAGGACGATATCCAACGGGCAATTCACCACAGGGCCTAACCCCGGATCAGGTATAAGAAAACAGAACCCCTACCTTGAAAACGTCCTCCTACTCTTGCTACCACGCTAGACGTTGTCCTCCCCACGCAAGACGCTCCGGCAGCAACCAGCAGCTCTCTTTCCTTCCCTCTCTCTAGCTCTCTCTCTCTCTACGACGGCTGCAGTGGCTGAAGAGAACCCTAAACCTAAAACAGGGGGGTCTTGACCTCTTTATATAGACAACTAAAACCTCAAAACGACGTAGTTTTGATTAAATGAATCCCAGCATCAAAACGACGTAGTTTTGATTACAGACTACAACCTTTTTGCAACCACACAGGGCAAAGCACTCCTAATTTCACCATGGTCCTTTAGCAAAAGAGGATCAGAACAATAAAACAAAGGTAATGGAGGCTGCACGTGAGAAAGCATTCTCACATGCATTCTCACGGGCACCTCCAAATGCTCTATAATTTCACCACAAGACTTGGAACAACATCAGGAAGGCTCCCATGCAAAAATCTCACTGCACGTGAAAAGCATTCTCACGTGCACGCCCAATTGGGCTCAAACTTTGCCTCTTGCTTGCTCATCAACATACAAGATGATTAAGCCAAAGTGTGTGGAAAGAAAACTCCTTGAAACCTAACAATTTCCACCTAAAAAGGCAAAACTGACTAACTCCTCACATCCAAAATACGGGTCATTACATCCTCTCCTCCTTAAGACTTTTCGTCCTCGAAAAGAAACAATATGCAAGGAAAACCACACAGGAAACCACAACACCCAAATGGGTCATACACCGCACATTGTACACTAGCACATAACACAGTGCCACCACAGTCCACAACCACATGCATCACAATCCATGGAAACGCATCCACATGTCATAAGTACCCATCACAAGCACATTTCATTAACGTATTCAATACAAATAAAAGTCAAAAGTCGAAAGGAAAAATACAAATACACCAGCCAATAGTCACCCTCCGAGATAGCCCAACCGATACCCGTCACAAGAATTTTGTCCGCTTTGGCCAACCAGTCTTGGGCCTCGCCCTCATGGCCTGCTCCGCACGGTTTTGTCTTTGGGCCTCGCCCAAAACGCGTCCCTGTGAGGTGAGGTATCCGTCCCCTCCTATAAGGCGGACTTTGTTCCCCTCACCAAGCAATGTGGGACTAACACCCACTCATGGGTCGTTACAATCCACCCCCCTTAGGAGGCTCACGTCCCCGTGGGACCATGGCACACCGCTCCAGGTCTGGCTCTGATACTATCCGAGATAGCCCAACCCATACCCGTCACAAGAATTTTGTCCGCTTTGGCCAACCAGTCTTGGGCCTCGCCCTCATGGCCTGCTCCGCACGGTTTTGTCTTTGGGCCTCGCCCAAAACGCGTCCCTGTGAGGTGAGGTATCCGTCCCCTCCTATAAGGCGGACTTTGTTCCCCTCACCAAGCAATGTGGGACTAACACCCACTCATGGGTCGTTACAGTACCCCCGAGTGATGGAAGTGGGCGTCAATGGTTGCTGCCTAGTTGCGAGTTCGAACGGACTCTCGTTCGTGGACTCGCTTTTCTGCAAGTTATACAAGAATTGGGCTATGTCCAACAACTTGGCCCAATCTCTTTGGTTGGCACTCACGTAGTGCCTCAGATACAGCTCCAATAAGCCATTGACACGTTCAGTTTGGCCGTCTGTTTATGGGTGGAAACTTGTTGAAAAGTTTAAGTCTGAACCCATTATCCGGAATAGCTCGGTCCAAAACCGCCCAGTAAATCGTGAGTCCCGATCGCTCACGATTGTCTTTGGAATGCCCCAGTACTTCACCACGTACTTGAAGAATAGTCGGGCCGTGTCGTCTGCTGTGCAGTCCTTCGGAGCTGGAATGAAAACTCCATACTTAGAGAATCGGTCGACCACCACAATGATCGTGCCGCATCCTTCGGATCTTGGGAGACAAACAATGAAGTCCATGGAGACGCTCTCCCAAGGTCTTTCTGGGGTAGGCAAAGGTTCTAACAATCCCGCCGATTGCCGATTCTCTATCTTGTCTTGTTGGCACACAAGACAAGTCCTCACGTACACTTGGACGTCCTCATAAAGTTGAGGCCAGTAGTAGCTCCGTTCCACCAACGCCAAGGTACAATCGACTCCGCGATGGCCAGCCCACCGCGAGTCGTGACTTTCTTTGAGGATGTCTCTCCTCAAACTTCCCCATTTAGGAACGTACACCCGTTCCCCTCGAGTATGGAGCAAGTCATGCCTTAGCCAAAATCGCCGCGTCTTCCCAGCTTTGACGCATTCCACCAAGGACTTGGCTAATGGGTCGTGCTCCATTCCTTCCTTTAGTTTGTCCACCAGGGGGAATTGTGGTTGGCTAATGGCTGCAAGTTCCGCCTTTCGACTTAGTGCATCGGCCACCACATTATTTGTGCCCGGTTTGTACTCGAGCACAAAGTCGAATTCCGCTAGGAGTCCTTGCCACCGTGGTTGCTTCGGAGTTAAGTTCCTTTGAGTTAGAAAATAACTCGTAGCAATATTGTCCGTCTTCACCACGAACTTGGACCCTAGCAAGTAATGCCTCCACACCCGAAGGCAATGCATAACTGCCGTCATCTCCTTTTCGTGCACCGCATACCTCCGTTCGGTGCCATTAAGTTTTCGGCTTTCATATGCTACAGGATGCCCCTCCTACATTAGAACTCCACCGATGGCAAAGTCGGAAGCATCCGTGTGAACTTCATAAGGCTTCGTATGGTCCGGCAGTGCCATCATCGGTCCGTTTGTCATGGCTTGCTTCAACTTATCAAATGCCTCTCGGCAAGTATCATCCCACACCCAAGTCTTGTTCTTCTTTAATAGTTCCGTCAAGGGTGCGGCAATGTGGGAATACCCGCTGTCACGGGGTTAGGTTTCCTGCGCCTCTCAACCCCTTGCGGCACTTAGCTTCTCTATCCATGGTCCGCTAAGTTTAGCCTTTGAGGGTTGAAGTGCACGTAGACTGGTTTCGCCCTGCCACTGGGCTCATCAGGAGAACGGCTCCAGTTCCCGACCAGTTTGTGTAAGGATGGCCAAATCCCTTCTTCAACGTCAAGTCCTCGACTAGCGGCGTGCTCCCCGCATTCAACCGGGTCGGCACGTCTGAACTCCGAAGGGGTTCCATCCGTTCTCCTCCACGAACTGCCTGGAACCTTCTCGCTGCGCACCATCTACGCTTTAACCAACCCCTCTCCTTTACGTAGCACGAATACATTCCTGAATCGTGCCACTAAGAAACGCCCCGCCAGCTCCACGCTGCTCGGGTCGTGACATTCTCCTCCACCCAATCCTCACAACGTCCTCGTTGCGCTTGTCGACATCGCTTCCCCGCAGGCGATGGCATCGTTACCTCGACGCCCTCCCACTCGCCCAATGTCAACAGCTTGGACATCGCTTCCCCGCAGGTTGCAACACCTTTACCAAGATGCTCGCCCCACTCGCCCAATGTCCAAAGGATAGGAGGCTTCCAAGATCGCTCCGACGCGCTCCTTCGTACTCCCTTGCCCAACTCTGTATCACACTCTAGGATACTCCAACTCTATGGACGCGAGACGTGCAAGACACTATCGGTCGACTCACCTCTGTGAGCTCCCACCTTGGGATCACGCTACTCGCGAGAGTGCTCGGCGAGTCTTCAGGATACGGGCCGGTTCGGCTCTGATACCACTTGTCACGGGGTCAGGTTTCCTGCGCCTCTCAACCCCTTGCAGCACTTAGCTTCTCTATCCACGGAAGGAACGCATTTCAGGGACTTTCTTGGGCGTCTCCCATTCCTTGATGGCTAACACTTTCTTGTTATCCATCTTCAACTTGCCGCCGCCGATAATGTGACCCAAGAAGGGCACTTCCTTCTTCGCAAAGTCACATTTCTCCTTCTTCACAAAGAGTTGGTTCTCCCTTAAGATTTGGAAAACCCGTCGTAGATGTGCCTTGTGTTCCTCCAAGGTTTTGCTGTAGACGACAATGTCATCAAGGTACACCACGACGAATCTATCCAAGTATGGTTGGAAGATCTGATTCATCAATGTACAGAATGTGGCAGGGGCGTTTGTGAGGCCAAAGGGCATCACCAAGAACTCGTAAGAGCCGTATCTTGTGACACACACCGTCTTTGCCTCATCACCTTCGGCTATCTGCACTTGCCAATATCCCGACCGTAAGTCTAGCTTTGAGAACCATCTCGCAGCACCAAGTTGATCAAAAAGATCGGATATAAGTGGGATGGGGTAGCTGTTCTTCACCGTTATCTTGTTTAGCGCCCTATAGTTAATGCATAGCCGCATCGACCCATCGTGCTTCTTTTGGAACAACACCGGTGCTCCAAATGGTGCTTTGGATGGCCGAATAAATCCGGCATCCAACAAGTCCTTCAATTGTTTCTGAAGTTCCTCTAACTCCGGTGGTGCCATCCGATAAGGCACCGCAGCAGTAGGCCTTGCACCGGCCTCTAGCTCGATCCTATGGTCCACCTCTCGCTTCGGCGGAAGTTGTTTGCGGAGTTCGGGTGGCATAACGTCCCCAAACTCTTCAAGGACCATCTTTACTTCGGTTGGGGGCTCCTCCCCAACACTTGGCCATCCTTCCTTCACCATAGCAATGAAGGTTGGCTCCTGTCGCCTAACTCCTTTAGACAGTTGGAGCACCGAAAGAGATCTCGCCTTGAGTTCCTCCTCCCTCATTACTTTCACCATGGACGTCTTCCCCTCGTCCATGATGCACATTGTGTGGGTGCTAGGAATTGGAATTGCCCGCACCTGGTCAACAAACTCCATCCCCAACACCATGGGATAGTCGTCCATCGACACCACGGAGAGATTCACCTTGCCTCTCCACTCGCCGATACTTAGCTCGACACCTCGAGCCACGCCATGGATTGGAGTAGCACTGGAGTTCACCGCTTTCAGCCAGCCCTTCTCTTCCTTGTAGACTATCCCCAGTCTACGAGCTTCTTCGACCTTGATGAAGTTGTTGGTCGCACCCGTGTCCACCAAGGCCTTAGTTTCAAGGTTGTTGGCCTTAGCGAGCACGTACATGCGCCCCTTCTGTCGTCCGGATGGTGGCACCTCCACCTTCGCCTTGATTGCATTGAGGAGTTGCAAGGAACCAAGTTGTGGATCCCTCGCATTTCTCTCTTCGTCTTCATTGATCCTTGGCTTCTCCCCGTCTTTGGAACTATTCGCGAATTGTTTTGGGCGAAAGTCCTTAGATGGTTGGAAGGGTCTCCCTTTTCCTTCACTCTGGTTGTCTCCCCCACGTTTCTCTTTGTGGAACCTGTTCGCCTTGGAAGTCGATGAAGAACTGGTGGTTTTCTCCGGCTTCTTGTATTCGATGAGTGATTCAGCCACCGCCATGGCCGACGCCAGGTCCTGCACATTCTTCCGCTGCAGCTCCAGCTTTGCCCATTGTTGCAATCCGTCCATGAAGGAAAATAATGAATCCTTCGCGGACATGTCCGAGATCTCCAAGATGAGCTCTGAAAATTCGCGGACATACTCCCGCACCGTGCCTTTGTGGGTAAGGCGCTGAAGTTTCGCCCGGGACTCGTCTTCCGCATTCTGGGGATAGAACTGGGCCTTGATCTCCCGCTTGAAATCCGCCCAGTTGTCAATGATACATAGGCCGCACTCCTTATCGGCATATCGTCGCCTCCACCACACCATAGCCGAATCGACTAAGTATAGTGGAGCGGTCTTCACCTTCTTTGCCTCGTTGACAATGTTCAAGGCATCGAAGTACTGCTCCATGTTCCAGAGGAAGTTGTCTAACTCCCTCGCATTCCTTGACCCAGCATAGGTCTTAGGTTTTGGCACATCGATTTTGGAGCTGGAATGGCCGCCAACGCCACCTTGGGTGACCGCCATCTTGCAGAGAGACCAATCCGCCTTGATCTCTTTGATTTCCTCCTGCATCGCCAGGATTTGGGACGTGAGAGTGTCCTTCAGGCCGTCGAACCGAGAGTTCATGTCATCTATGACGGAGTTGAGAAGCCCTTGCATCCTCCCAAAGCTTTCCTCACCCTCTGAGTCCAGCTTTTCGATGCTTTCAGTGTGCTCCTCGACCACCTCCATCTGTTCGGCTAACGCCAACTCCAATTTGGCTAGCCGACTCTCCAGCGGACATGTTTCCCTCGAAACGGACTTATCTCTCCTCCGTTCCTTAGCGTGGTGCTCCTTGTCGTGGCCTTCGTGGTCGCCACCACTAATGACAATAGATCCTCCGTTTGTCATTTTTACACCGTCTCGAAGTTTTGATTGTTCCACCGAACTTTAACACCAACCGTGCTCTGATACCACTTGTCACGGGGTCAGCCTTTATAGCAGCTTAACCTGTACGGCACCTAGTTCCCACCCGTACGAAGGAACGCTAGGTCAGCCTAACTCATCGCATTTGGATCGGAACCCATCGATCCGTTGTAAAGCAATTGTGTAGGGAAGTGCTTAGTGGAAGATCGATTTAAACGAAGGCAACAAATGATTGTATTGATTGCTTGAAAGCTTTACAACATCACTCCTGTAAGGACCCGTACCTTGAGTTAGTCACAGTTAGTCACAGTTTTGCCTTCTGAGTAGAGTTTTTCTAGATTTTGACCTAGTGAATGGGCTCAAATGAATTCACGTGCAAAAGGAAAGATGCTTAGAATGATGTCCTCTATCTACCACAGAAGTTTCAGGCCAAACAGACGTGTATGTGAGGTGCACGTGATATGGGTCCAATTCACGTGCAAGTGTGATTGTCTTCTAAATGATGCAAGGAGGCTAGGGGTGAAGTTTGAGAGCATTTGGAGTCCATTTGGACGTGAATTGGGAATTCACGTGCAAATTGGCGTGCAGCCATATTTTTGCATGGTTCCCTTGGTTTTGACATTCTAATGATCTTTCTCCAAAGGACCATGTTGAAATTCTGAGTATTTTGGCCTATATGGGTGCGGAAAGGTGCTAACTTGTGTGATCAAAACTACGTCGTTTTGATCCCTGGGTTTACTTAATCAAAACTACGTCGTTTTGATGTGGGTAGTGTCTATATAATGAGGGCTTGAGTTTGAGTTTAGGGTTCTTGTGTCCCTTTGCTGCATTCTTGCCGAGAGAGAGAGAGAGAGAGAGAGAGGATCTCCTGGGCGATTGCCGTGGTGGTTCGCGTCGTTGGGAGCCGTCTCAGCGTGGAGGTTAGGACAAAAGCCTGAGGTAGGGGTTCATGTTCTCCTAACTCTCCTCTGTTTTAGGATATTCACCTATATATATATATATGTAAATCCATATAGGTGTGATCTCCTATATGGATGTTGGCCTTCAGTGGCATGTTTTGTTGATTCTGATGTTAATTTGGCCTGAGGATTTTCCCGGGTTTGTTTATGCCCACCATGTGTTTGACGAAATGTCTGTGAGGCCCGCACACCATGTGTTTGATGAAATGTCTCGTGAGGCCTGCACACTATGTGTTTGATGAAATGTCTGTGAGGCTGCATGCCATGTATTCAATATAATGCCTGTGAGACCTTGTATATGGGTGTTTGATGATATACCTGTGTGACTGGTGTATACTGTGTTTGATTTGTATTTGATTTTAAGCCTATGAGGCTGATGTGTGTGGCTTGTATCCGACCATGTTGGTCCTTCCGAGATAAAGTGTAAATGATGTGCCGAGTTTACATGTTGAGATGTAATGTTATCTTGTTCTGTTGATCTGTTTGAGATTGAGTGAGATATGGGCCAGGCACAATAGTTGGACCCCTTTGAGATTTGGCCAGGACGTGGTCCTGAGTCTCGGTGTAGCACTCACGACGGTGGGCTAAGTCTACACCCATTCCTGAGGGTAGGTATGGCGCCCGAGGAGGTGGTTGACCATATCCGACTCGGGTGGAAAATGTTGCATTGGTGTCCATGCAACATTCGCCTGAATGTGGTATGTCATGTCGCCGTGGTGGCGGGGTGTCCTCTCGCCCTTCGGTGCGGGTTCAGGTAAAGAGTGTTTCCTGGGTGATGTTTACTTGCGTTAGCCTTAGGCACGACACGAGCACAAGCATACACATATCATGCATGTTGTAGAGCGGGACGGGTCCGGGGAGACCGGATCCCTACCGAGCTGTGGTTTGCTCACCCCCTCCTATAAACCGTTCTTTTGCGGGGTTTAGCGGGCGGTAGGTGAAGGCCGAGGAGCTAGGCCCCGAGGCTGAAAGTTTTATATTATTTCCTTTGTTGTACTTTGGTTTTATGTGTTTGGATTTTGGTTTGGTTTTATTGATGGCTTCATAGGGGTTTTTCCCCGACTGGGTTGTAATAAATAGTTAGTCTTTGAAATGAAATAAAATGAGATGTTGTTATTCAATTTGTGTTTGTGTGCATGGTTTGGGAGCAGGAGCATGCCCCTTGGCATGTTAGCCTGATTGTGCAGGTTTGGGACAGCACCCGTGCTAGAAGTCCTTTTAAGGTGCTTGCACCAACCCCTTGTCCCTTCGGGTGCGGGCATGGGCAGTCACTACTCATTTCCAAGTGGAAGGAAATTGGGGCGTGACAACTCCCCTACATATAGATGTTAACACTTTTCTGGCTATGTCGCCAGGAGACATCATATATGATCGAAATCTAAAATCTTTACAACTTACTTTATAAGCTAAGTACAACACTTTACAAAGGGGAAATACCCCAAAATGGCCTAAGTATGCTAGGATAAGCCTCGGTCCGTGACAATATACAGGCGCTTTTAGGCTGTTTTGTCAGGTTTTGGAGATTTATTTTGACCTAGTAGATGGGCTCAGATGAATTGGCGTCCATAGCAAAAGATTCTTAGAATGATGTCTTCTATCTACCACAGAAGTTTCAGGCCAAAAGGACGTGCACGCGAATTGGACCCATTTGGAATGCAAGGTTATTTTTGCATGGATGTCTTTTACATGATGCAAGAAGGCTTGGGGTAAAGTTTGAGTGCATTTGGAGCTGCACGCCAATTGGGGAATTGGCGTTCAAATTGGCATGCAGGCATATTTTTGCATGGTTACCTTAGTTTTGTTATTCTAATCATCTTTTCCTAAGGACCATGTCGGAATTGTGGATATTTTGGTGTGTATGGATGTGGGAAGGTCATAGCTTGTTCCATGAAAACTACGTCGTTTTGATGCTGGGATTCATTTCATCAAAACTACGTCGTTTTGATGTTGTGTTGTTTATATAAGGAGGAGAAGCCCCTCTGTTTTAGGTTTTGGGTTTGTTGCTCCACCAGCCGTCGCAGAGAGAGAGAGAGAGAGAGAGAGAGAGAGAGAGAGAGAGAGAGAGAGAGAGAGAGAGGGAAGGAGAGCTCCTAGTTGCTGCCGGGCATCTTGCGTGGGTGGTCGGTGTCTCGTGGGCGGACGACGTTCGGCGTGGGAATAGAATATTGCTGTGTTGTTGCATTTTACTTGAGGTAGGGGTTCTATTTTTGCTAATCCCTCTCTGTCCTAGGGTTCTTAGGTAGAATTCGGTCTATACCTGCTATTATATATATATATAAATCCATATAGGTGTGATCTCCTATATGGATGTTGGCCTTCAATGGCATTTTGGTGTGATTCTGTTGCATGTTATATGTTCGACAAAATGCCTGTGTGAATATAGCTGTGTGTATATGCCTATTACATGTTTGATAATATGCCTGTGTGGCTGGACTTGTGATTTTGGTGTATGTATGCATGCTGGGTGTTTGTTCTATTGCCTGAACGGCTGGGTTTGTGCACTTGTGAACGGGTGCACACCAAGTGTTTGGTTTTATGCTTGAGTGACCGTGGTGTATGTTGTGTGTATGACTGTGGTATCTGGCCTGAAGAGGCGGTTAAATTACTTTGCCTGAGGGGCAAACCAGTGGCCTAAAGAGGCGGTTAAATTACTTTGCCTGAGAGGCGGTTAAACCAGTGGCCTGAAGAGGCAGTTAAATTACTTGCTTGAGATGTGGTTTGTTAGCCAGTATGGCTGGGGTTGAGGTTACGCCCGCTTGTGTGGAATACTTTATTTTTTCCTAATACTGCCACGTCACTACACCTGTGCACATGCATGTAGCCGCTAGGAGCATGGGAAGGGTTGAGGAGACTTGATCCCTACTGAGCTGTGGTTGCTCACCCCTCCTATTGTGTTTGCTTGTTTTCTAGGGACTTACAGGCGTTAGGTGGATACACCAAGGTGGAAGACCATCTTCATTTTTTTGTTCACTTCAGTGATGTAATTTCATAATTTATGTAACCCCAAGGGGGGAAATGTACTAAGGGAATTGAATTGTAGTAAGGAACATGGTTGGTTTGTGAACCTTAGATGTTTGAAATTAAATAAAGATGTGGCTTGTTTGATTTATTGTAATTGTTAGTCTTGTTTGTGTGGCATCCAGTAATCCAACCCCGTTGCCCTCCGTGTGGGTGAATGGGGAGTCACGTACCGGTTTCCCCGTGTCGGAAATCCGGGGCGTGACAGTAGCAGACAGGGAGGTCCAATAGGAGGTCTCCCCAGTGGTTGTCATTGCTGTGGGGAGCAAGGCCACTTTAGGAGGGAGTGTCCAAAGAAAGACTGGAAATGCAATAGTTGTGGAGGAGAGGGCCATCTGAGTCGGGTTTGCCGGAGTGGCAACAGGGGAGTTGGAGGCATGGCATCTAGCACGAGGAGTGATGCCAATTTCCGTGCACCAGCAGAGAGACCAGCTCGTCCGTGGCAGGCTAGTCAGGCAGGATCGAACCAGACCCAACCCCAGGGGAGGCCGGAGCGGCAGCAGACTGAAGCTGGAGGCATCCTTGGCGGGAAGCGCCCAATGAGTGAGCCGACCAGTGGCACGGGCCAAGGGAGGGTGTTTGCGCTGGAGGCGGTGTACCAAGAGGAGGCTGAGCTACAACCTTCACCAGCGGAGGGTGGGGCAGGACCATCGATGGTTAAAGGTACCCTCTTGATCTCTCGTACGCTTGTTTCTGCACTTTTTGATACGGGTGGATCTTGTTCGTTTGTCGCTGAACTTCTGATTGAGGGATTGGGGTTAGCATATGTTGAGGCAGAGAGACCCCTAGCAGTGGAGTCCCCGGTGGGAGGTATGATTGAGGTGCAGTGTGTTTGCCGTGACTGTGTGTTAACCATAGGGGATGTGGAGCTAAGTTTTGACTTGCATGTAATGCCCTTGCGTACTTTTGACCTGATCTTGGGTATGGATTGGCTTATGGATTTCCAGGCCAAGATAGACTGTTATCGGCGGCTTGTATCCTTCGTGACACCTGCAGGGGGAGTGGGACTATGAGGCGAGTCGGGCTGGGCCAGTGTTGGACCAGTGGGGTGCCGTTACCCACAGGTTGGTAGCCCTGCCCTTTGCTGAGGGGGGGAAAGTGGAAAAGAGAGTGTGGCAAGCAGTTGTTGACCAATTTCAGGATGTCTTTCCTGACCTGTTGGGGAGTTTACCTCCTAAGAGGAGTGTAAAGTTCACCATTGAGTTGGTAACGGGGATTGGCCCAATCTCCCAAGTAGCATATCGTATGGGGCCAGCCGAGCTGAGGGAGCTTCAGCGGCAGATAGAGGAGTTGGTGGACCAAGGGTATATCAGACCGAGTACCTCACCTTGGGGTTGCTTCGGTGCTCTTTGCAAAGAAGGCAGACGGCACGCTACGCCTTTGCATCGATTATAGGAAGCTGAATTCGGTGACTGTTAAGAACAAGTATCCGTTGCCTCGGATCGATGATCTGTTTGACCAGTTTAGTGGAGCCCGGTGGTTTTCCAAAATAGATCTACGGTCGGGGTATCATCAATTGAGAGTTAGGGAGGAGGACATCCCTAAGACTGCTTTTCAGTGCAGGTATGGGCACTCTGAGTGGGTAGTGATGCCTTTCGGGCTCACTAATGCACCAGCAGTGTTCATGCATTTGATGAACCAGGTCTTTGCTTCGTACTTGGATTCTTTCGTGGTGGTGTTTATAGATGATATCTTGGTATATTCCAAGACGGAGCGGGAGCATGTGGAGCATTTGGCAATAGTGTTACAAATCTTGAGGGACCAGCAGTTGTTTGCTAAGTTTAGCAAATGTGAATTTTGGATGCAGGAGGTCCATTTTCTTGGCCATGTGGTGTCAGCTGAGGGAGTTAGGGTGGACCTAGCCAAGATTGAGGCTGTGGCATCGTGGGAGAGGCCAACCAATGTTTTCGAGATTCGTAGCTTTCTTGGCTTGGCAGGGTATTACCGTCGTTTTGTAGAGGGATTCTCCCGCTTGGCAGCTCCTACGACGGTGTTGACCCGGAAGGGAGTGAAGTTTGAGTGGACTGACAAGTGTCAGCAGGCGTTTGAGGCTCTCAAAACCCGTTTGACCACTGCACCAGTGTTGAGGTTACCTCGGGAGGATATCCCATATGAGGTATATTGTGATGCGTCCAGGGTTGGTTTGGGTTGTGTGCTTATGCAGGAGCACAGTGTGGTAGCTTATGGGTCGAGGTAGCTGAAGCCTCACGAGCAGAATTACTCTACTCATGATCTTGAATTGGCGGCTGTCATCTTTGCCTTGAAGAGTTGGCAACATTACCTTTTGGGGGAGAAGTTCGTAGTGTTTTTTAATCACAAGAGCCTTCAGTACATCTTTACTCAGACGGACTTGAATTTGAGGCAGAGGAGATGAGTGGAGTATTTGCAGACCTTTGACTTTACTCTTGCCTACACCCCGGGCAAGGGTAATGTTGTGGCTGACGCGTTGAGCAAAAAGGGAAAGCTGAGGTAGCCGTGAGAGAGTGGAAGTTGATGGAGCAGTTGGCGATGTTGCAGCTGCAGCCTATTGTTCGTGATAGTGGGACAGTTCTGAGTCCTTTGGTTGTTGTGCCTGAGCTGTACCAGCGCGTCCGGGAGGAACAGTTGGGTGACATTGAGTCTGAGGTCCTCCGTGCTCGTATTGAGGCTGGTGAGCCATCTGAGGGCTGGATAGAGGGTCCTAAGCATGAGTTGTCTTTTCAGGGGCGGCTAGTAGTGGCTTCTTCTCTCCGGAATGAGGTGATGACAGAGTTTCATCAGTCTAGGCTTGCCGTGCATCCAGGGGGTACGAAGATGTATCATGCGCTTCGGGGACACTTTTGGTGGCCTGGGATGAAACGTGATGTAGCTGCTTGTTTCGAGGTGCCTCACTTGTTAACAAGTGAAGGCTGAGCACCAACAGCCGGCTGGCGTGTTACAGCCGTTGCCAATAGCCGAATGGAAGTGGGACCACATAGCGATGGACTTTGTAACTGGACTTCCACCCACCGCTGGGCGGAAGGACATGATATGGGTGATTGTGGACCGGCTGACTAAGTCGGCCCATTTCCTTGCTGTCCGCGAGCGGGATTCCATCAGGGCCTTAAGTCAGCTGTATGTGAACGAAGTGGTGAGGCTGCATCGGGTGCCATCCTCAATTGTGTGCAATAGGGATTCGAGGTTTACTTCTCGTTTTTGGGCAGGTTTGCAGGAGGCTTTGGGGACAAAGCTTAACTTGAGTACAGCCTTTCACCCTGAGACTGACGGTCAGACTGAGAGGACGAATCAAACCATGGAGTACATGTTGAGGGCATGTGTGCTAGATTTTGGGGGTTTGTGGGCAACTCACCTTCCTTTGGTGGAGTTTGCCTACAATAACAGTTATCAGGCATCCATTGGGATGGCCCCTTTTGAAGCGTTGTATGGGAGGCCGTGCCAATCGCCCTTGTGTTGGACTGAGGTAGGAGAGGCAGCTCTCTTGGGACCATAGTTGGTTCAAGAGGCTACTGAGAAGCTCAAGTTGATTTGTCAGCGCTTGTTATCATCCCAGAGTCGACAGAAATCTTATGCAGATCAGCGGCGGTGACCTTTGGAGTTTTCTGTGGGAGATCATGTGTTTCTCCGTGTCTCTCCACGACGTGGACATCGGCGCTTTGGGAGAGGTTCCAAACTCTCTCCCCGGTTCATTGGTCCTTTTGAGGTTGTAGCTCATGTGGGGCCTATAGCTTACCGGTTAGCATTGCCACCACGATTGAGTCGGGTGCACAATGTGTTCCACGTGTCCTAGTTGAGGAAGTATCATCCTGACCCCACTCATGTGATCGATTAGGGGACATTGGACATTGAGGATGACATGTCCGTTGTTGAGGCCCTTATCTATATCCTAGATCGACGGGAGAAGCTTTTGCGTGGTCGTGCTATTCCTTTGGTTTGCGTGCTGTGGCAGCACCATGGCATTGAGGAGGAGACATGGGAACGTGAGTCCGTGATGCGTGAGCAGCACCCAGAGTTGTTCGAGGACGAACAATCTTTTGGGTGGGAGGCGGATGTAGTGATGTGTTTTCTTGTTTGTGGTTCATGATTTGGTGTATTTGTATTTGTACTTGTAAACTGGTATTTGTATTTATATTGAGATGTGTTTCGAGATTGCAACGTGTTTGAGATGTCCTGTTATGTTGTGTGATCCATCTGGGCGTTGTGGCTCGCCGTTTTGCAAATGGGCTGCATGTGTTTGTTTTCCTTGCATGTTGTTTCTTTTCGAGAATGAAAAGTCTTAAGGGGGAGAGGATGTAATGACCCGTGTTTTGCGGTATGTAAGAAGTTAACCACAGATGCTTTGTGAGAAATGGAAATGAGCTTGTTCGAGTAAAGATAAGTTCAATTGATAAAGGTGATTGGAGTTAAGATTTCATTTGATGTATTTTTCCCAAGAATATGCCTTAGTTAAATCTAATTCTTTACTTGTGACAATATTTAATACCCAACCTCTAATGCATTAATTAGTCTTTTTCAAGTGTCATAATTCGTGTGTACACCCTAGCATGGGGATGGGTGACCCTTTAAAATTTGGGTTGTTTAGTCTAGAGCTAGCACCACACCCACTCTTAACTTGGTATCCTAGGTTTTACACTGGCTTTCGCAAATTATGCAACCCCTAGTTTGATTATCTTGCAATTTCCAGTAATTATGCTTCATTTTTCAATCCTTCACATAAGTACCTAATATGATAAAATGAAGTGATCAAATCCATTTTATATTTCAACCCAAGATAGTCAATAAACAGTAACAAGGTGAAAAAGATTAAACTAAAACATTGCAAATTAATTCATTACATCAAACTCCATCCTAACCCCAATCAAGGGTTTTTAAGCTTCCATAGTATAATTGAAAAAAAAAGAATTACAAAACATGGAATAAGAAAACCAGAATGATAGCTTGCCTATTTAGACCAAGAATTCCAAGGTTGATCTTCTTTTCCCAGCAGGTTGTCTTCAAACTCTAAGAGATACCCCAAACCTTCTTCACTCTCCCTTTCTCTACTCTAGATGAGGAATGAAATTGTATAATGGAAGAGAGTTGAATGATAACTAGATTAGATGATTACAATGAAGGATCAGCTCCCCTTTTATAGCCTCCCAAGATGAATTTGAACATTTAAATTTTGAATTCCGGATTATTCCTTATAATTTCTCAAATAAATAACCCATATTTAATCCCATGTAACTCCCACTTTTTGAATTTAAAAAGGCGATTAAATATTAACCTTTAAAGCTCTCTTAATTCCCATAAAACCTCAGTGCAAATGCATAGCACCCATTTTGAATTTGAATTTCTTCCATTAATCCTCCTTTGACTTGAATGTTTGGTGCTTGTACTTTGTTTAAATGACTTTGGTGTAGAAGGGAATAATTGAGCTGCAAAAATAAGGATTCCAACACCGAAATTTGGGCTTGGTTGGGTAAAAAAGGCTTCACCCAACCTTCACCCGACCAACACCAGACTTCCTCGGATTTCATCCGACCAGAAGGAAAGTGTCTTTAGTGAAGCTTAGACACTCCATGTTGGAAATATAGTATTTGATGAAGCTGCCAGATTACAGTCTAAGTCTGGAGACTCGAAGATCCGAAGGTCGTAGGGTCGAAGAGTCGAAGTTCGTAGAAATAGACCTGTCACAGGACATATTGGCGAGAGGCTCATAGACTTGTAGGGTCTGGAGACTCGAAGTAAAAATATGACAGAACACGCTGCAACTCGTAGATCCAGGGTCGAAGATCATAGAGTCGAAGTGCGAAAAAGAAAGAGTTACTGCAAGTGTAAATAAATTCAGAGACTCAGAGTCAGAATTCTAAAGAACAGTAACCAACTTGAAATGACTCGAAGACTCAAAGCCCGTAGAACTATAGAGTCCCTAAGAGTGCCTATGTAAATTAACAGAATGGAAAGTAGACTCGTAGACTCCAGGGTCGTAGAGTGGAACCTTAGAACATTGTTAAGAAAATAGGACTCACAGACTCGTAGGTAGAAGATTGAAGAATCGAAGCCAAAAAGACTGACCAACTAAAATGAAACTGTAACTCAAGAGTCGTAGAGTCGTAGACTCAAGGGATATAGGTAATTTAAGGAACTTGTCAGACACATCACAGACTCAAAGATCATGAAGGCAGAAAGTAATAGCTGAAGGGTCGTAGCCGTAGAGTCAACAACTCGTAGAATACGGAAACTCAGTACATGAGCAAATGCGAAAGGCTAAGGAAGAAATGTAAAGTCTAAGAAGGTTTTTAAGGTTGAAGACTCGCAGAGTCAAATAGCCTCTTAGTCAAATAAAATAAGCTTTGAAACCCGAAGGTCGTAGACCCGTAGAGCTAGGGTCGTAGACTCGCAGCTGTAACAATGGGTAGATTAGGCGCACTTCGAAGAAGTCACTCTAAGAGCCATTAGGATAGTCACAGACTTACAGTTAATAGAGTGACACAACAAACTTAATCTAACTCGAACTTTAGCCTCGTAGACTCGAAGATATGTGAGTCGTAGACTCGCAGATATCAACACTGTAAAGCTTGAAGTAAACTTCCACAACCTCAACAGGCTCTAACTGAAACCTTCGAGTCATCAAACCTACGAGGCACCCACCTTCAAGGCATACTTAAAACCCTAAGCATATTCACTTAGCGATATCTTCAGCTAGGGTTTGTACAGTAAGCCTGCGCCATCTCGAGCAGCTGGAGTGCAGTTAATGCCACATTAATTGCAATCAAACACTTTCCACGGATGAACGACCAAGATCGACTGTGCAAGTATGGGCATGCAACTACGCAACATGGGCAATAGATCTGCAAATCAGAGCAGATTAACCCATCCCCTGACATCCTGCATATCTAGTGGCGGGAAGTCAGTCTGTCGGATGGACAACTAGGCATACAACAATCTAAACTTAAAATATATATCTCTCACATTTAACGAAAAAAAGTGGAGTTAGTCTCCTTCTCTGAAAGCATGGAATACACAGAATACAAGAAAAAGGATTCTTACACACATTAAGATATAGATCTTTTGCAGAATTCAAAAAGAGTTCCAACGCTAGAGAGAGAGACTTAGAGAGAGAAAAAGAACTTCCAAGTGCTGTGCGCCGTGTTGAACCAAGATCAAGATCAAACGTTGTGATCCATCATATACACTTGTTCACCCAAGATTCAGCACGATTATCTAGTCTACCCTTAGTGTTGTTTTCGACAAATCAAAACTATCACGGACCATTCCTTACACAACTGAGATCTATGAACAAGGAGCATTTACTACATCTTAGATTTGTCTGATAGTTCATAACTCACATTATCACTCAAATTACTACTGTCATCTTCTCCATTAATACTTCCAGCATAGTTATCCTTAGAAATACCACATACTAGCAAACAGTTTAGCTTCCGCGCATGAAGAAAGTCTATTCACCCCCCATCTAGACTCACTCTGGGACCTACAATTGGTATCAGAGCAGTTCTACAACTCCGTAGAGATCCCTAAATGGCCGACATGGATTCCAGCAGTGCAGCTTCATCTCCCGAGCACGCTCCAGCTCCTATTGAGGAAGTTGAAGCCAGTCGTGTTCCAGAAGAAGGAGCGATTGGAGATCAGGAGCAGGAAGAACTGAGTACCAATAGCAACAAGAAAGAACAAGAAGACTTCTACGACGTCCTGCCTGGCTCATCCTCCCAAGTTCCTATGTGCACACCCACACACTTCTCCAAATGGAAAGCGAGAATGAGAGCACACCTCGACATGCTTGACACCTATCTCTGGGAAACAATAAAGAACGGGCCTTTCACCCCAAAGAGTATGCAAAGAGGCCGGTTGATGACGAAAGACCTAGACAACTGGTCTAAGGTGGAGTAGAGGAAAGTAAAGCTTGGCTTCAAGGTAAAAGCCATACTTTTCTCTGCGGTCGACGACGATATGTTTACGGATGTGCAAGACTTAGAGACATCGAAGGAGGTATGGGACAAGCTATATCTCATCTATGAAGGAGATGAACAGATACAGGACAACAAGATTTCCATGCTCAAGCAGGAGTATGAAGCCTTCAGATTTGAACTGAAGGAATCACTGGACAGCATATACAAACGGTTCACAGGTCTGATTCAACGGATGAAGACTTACAATGTTGAGATCTCTCAGAAGGACAAGAATGACAAGTTTCTGAGATCTCTACCCTTGAGACTGTTGATAAAGACATCAGCCATCCGTTAGCTGAAGGAGTGAAAAACTTGTGCCTTGGAAGCACTATATGGGGACCTCAAGACGTTCGAAATGTAAAACGAAGAACTTGAGGCATTTGAGAACCCTTCCATGAAAAAGGATAAATTTGTTGCCTTTAAGGCGGCTGCTGAACCAAGGGAACCATCTTCAGAAGAAGAAGAAGATGAAGCTGAAGAACTTGTTTCAGATAGTGCCTCAGATGAAGAGGTGGCATTTCTGATCAAGAAACTGCTTAAGAGAAAGGGGAACTACAGGAGGAAAGCAAGGCAGTCATCCTCATCTTTCTCTAAGGGAAAAGATAAGGAGAAGTTGCAATGTTACCACTGCAACCGGCCCGGCCACTTCATGCCGATCGCTACAAGTCAAGAGGGAGAAAAAGGAGGCAATGAAAGCGAAAAAGAAGACCAAAGGCTCCTCAAGCAGAAAGGATGACAAGAGGAAGAAGGCTCTTGTCACCAACAAGTTTAATAGTGAAACTGAGGAGGAAGAAGAATCATCTGATGAGGAGAAGAAGGAAAAAGGTCTCATCTGCTTCATGGCTGACTATTCACCTCCCCTCAAGGTAAGAACTTATGAACAACTCTACATTGAATATGAAGATCCCTATAGAGCTCTTAAAGAAATAGAGGAACAATTTCTTCCTATGAAAGCTGACAAAGAAAGATACTACTCTAAACTAGAAAGGCTTTCATGTGAATATAGAGACTCTGTAGATGACTATGAAAGAACAGAGAGAAGATTAAGAGCTGAAGTGAGTGAGATGAGAAGCACACACGATGATCTTTTGAACAAAGCTGGACAATTGAAAATGACTAATAAAGACATCGATAGGCTTGAAAAGGAACTAGCTGAAACCAAAGTAGAACTAGAAAAAGAAAGACAAATTAGTAAAAAGTGGCAAGATTCTGCTGAGATTGCTGCTCACTTTAGGACTACTCCAGATGTTAAAGGTCTAGCCTTAGGTCTAGGTTTCTCTGAAGACCAAATAACCAAGGCCCAGGCCTACCCTGTGCAGACCAAGTGTCTTGTTGGCTTTGTTCCTGCTGACAGTGTGCTTCTTGATTGTGGAAAGGAGGTACAAATGGCTGTTACTTGTCAACCCAAACCTGTAACACCCGAACTTAGAGATATGGGTACTGTTGCATCTCAGGACAGTGATGCAGTAGTTGATCAGATAGAATTGAAAGCTGAACCTTTAGTCAACCTGTCCTCTATATCCCAATGCAAGGGTAAGGGTGTAGTATTGACGGAGACAAACTCAAGTAGACTTACTGCTACGTTTGAGACTGGCTCATCTAGCAAGGCTGTTTCCTCCAAGCTTAAGTTTGTCCCTGGTGGTAGAGTTAAGAACGGTCTAGGATATGTGAGAGAACCTAGGAAGCCTCTTAACACTCCAACCAAACCCTTGAGACAAAATGTCCAACCCAATCCTGTTAATTGCCCCATCTACTGTGAAGTTGGACACCTTTCCTATTAGTGCAGATTCTACCCTGAGTATCTTAAAAATGAGATTGCCACAGAAATCAGGGTAAGCCTTAAGCAATTACACATCACTGAAATCTGCAACCTCATAACTCAGATAGGAAGAAGAAAGCAACTAGGCACACACAGGTTACCTCACCAAAGAACACAACTACTAAACCTGTGAAGAAAAATGTCAACCCTGTGCCTAGTAAAGCTGCCAAGACTAACCATAAGGAAGGAGAATCAAATCATCTTCGACTTATTGGAAACCAAAATTGTTAACTGCAGCTTTCACTTACCCAAAGCCCAAGCATAATTGGGCCCCCAAGACTTAGTTGCCTGTTGTGCAGGAACAGGTACATGAAGCTGAAAGTAGCCACCGGGAACAAAAGATCAATTCCAGCCAGTGGTACCTTGATAATGCCTATTCTGTACACATGACAGATGATGCCTCTCTATTGAGTGAAGTAAGGGAGTTTGCAGCTTCATCTGTCACATTCGGGGATAACAAAAAGGGTAAGATTGTTGGTAAGGGTACTCTCTCTAATGGTTTTGTTTCAATTCAGAATGTATCTATTGTTCAAGGTCTCAAACATAACCTATTGAGCATAAGTCAATTGTGTGACAAGGGTTATGATGTGTTGTTCACTAAACACACCTGCACAGTTATAGATCCTGTCTCTAAAGAGGTAAAGCTGAATAGACACAGACAAGGCAATGTTTATAAATTGGTCTTTGGTAATGCTCAATCTAATGAACTAATTTGTTTTTTGTCCAAAGCTTCTCCTGACATTAGTTGGTTATGGCACAAGAGATTGGTCATTTGAACTTTAAGACTATGTCTAAATTGGCATCTCTTGATTTGGTTGAGGGCTTACCTAAGCATGTTTATGAGAAAGAACACCCTTGTAGGGATTGTCAACTAGGTAAGCAAGTGAAACACTCTTTTAAGAGTGTATATAAAACCTCAATCACACAACCACTTGAACTTCTGCACATGGACCTATGTGGACCAATAAATGTGTCTTCATTATCTGGTGTACGATACTTCCTTGCAGTAGTATATGACTATACCAAATATACATGGGTTATGTTTCTCTGGAACAAAACCGAAACATTTGAGAATCTTGTTGAACTCTTTAATTGGATAACTAATGTTAAGAGTCTCTCTATTAAATGCATTAGAAACGATCATGGCAAGGAATTTAAATTTTTTGAAATGCTAGAGTTCTGTACTAAACATGGAATTTAGCATAATTTCTCAACACCTAGAACTCCACAACAAAATGGAGTCGCTAAAAGAAAGAATAGGACTTTAGTTGAAGTAGCTAGAACCATGTTGACAAGAGCTCAGTTCCCAAAATCCTTATGGGTTGAAGCCGTTGCAACTGCTTGCTATGTACAAAACAGAACTCTAATTAACAAACGAGCCATGAAAACACCCTATGAGTTATGGAAGGGAAGGAGACCAAACATTGGTCACCTAAGGATCTTCGGGCGTACTTGCTATATTCTGAACAATGGCAAGGACTACTTGAACAAGTTTGATGCCAAGTTAGATGATGGGTATCTTGTTGGATATTCCATGACTAACAAGGCTTATCGTGTGTTTAATAGAAGGAGTAAAACTATTGAAGAGTCTATTCATGTTTCTTTTGATGAGACTAACCATGGTATGCAAAAAGGAGACCAAAATGTAAATGAAGTGCAGGATACTATCATAGTAGAAGACCAAGACACAGATAATCCTACAACAACTGAACCAGTGGAAGATGCACCTAAACCTGAAGACCAAAGAGCTGAACCGGTTGCTGCAGAATCAAATCAAAAATCAATAAAAGATCCTGACCTTAACATTCAACCTGTTCAGTCTCTGTCACCTCCACCAGCCCAAGAACCTGACATAGAGCAGTTGGGCATTCAACATGAAGAAAGAGAAGACCTTCTAAAGGCAAGGAGAAGGTTAAAGGACCCCCCATCTGAACTAATAGTAGGAGATCCTATTGTATGGGTCAAAACAAGGGCTGCCACATTTCATGAGAATCTATACATGTGTTTCTTATCACAAGTGGAGCCAAAAGCAATTGATGATGCAATTCAGGATCACTATTGGATTGACGCTATGCAAGAAGAGGTCAATCAGTTCAAGAGACAGAAAGTATGGGAGTTAATCAACAGGCCTAGATCACAATAAGTCATTGGTGTGAAATGGATCTTTAGAAATAAACTTGATGCTGATGGTGTTATGATCAGAAATAAGGCCAGACTGGTGGAAAAAGGTTACAGACAAGAAGAAGGAATTGACTATGATGAAACCTTTGCACAAGTTGCTAGACTCGAGGCCATCCGCATGTTTTTGGCATATGCAGCATTCAAGGACTTCAAGGTTTACCAAATGGATGTCAAGAGCTCGTTCCTTAATGGAGACCTCCAAGAAGAAGTCTATGTTGAATAACCTCCTAGATTTCTAGAGCCAAACCACGAACACAAGGTGTACAAACTGAAGAAGGCTCTATATGGACTGAAACAAGCTCCCAGAGCTTGGTATGAAACGCTGTCAAAGTTTCTGATCAAGAACAAGTTCAGAAAAGGCAAGATTGACCCTACCCTATTTCTCAAGGAAGAAAAAGGATCATCCTTGATTGTTCAAATTTATGTTGATGACATCATCTTCGGATCAAGGGACAAAAAGCAGTGTGAAAAATTCTTCCATCTGATGAAAAGTGAGTATGAAATGAGTATAATGGGAGAACTTTCATTCTTTCTTGGGTTGAAGGTCAAGCAGTTGAAGGATGGGATCTTTATCAGTCAAAACAAATACACTAAGGAGACTTTGAACAAATTCAAGATTACTGATGTGACTCACATGAAAATGCCCACTCCTACAAACGCCAAATTGGATATGGATGAAGCAGGCAAAGAAGTGGATATCACAGAATACAGAAGCTTGATTGGATCTTTGCTGTATCTCATAGCAAGCAGACCTGATATAATGTTTGCAACATGCATTTGTGCAAGATACCAAGCAAATCCCAAGGAGTTTCATATGTCTCATGTCAAAAGGATTATACGGTATCTCAAGGGAACTAAAAATTTGGGACTTTCGTACCCAAAGGAGTCTAAATTTAAACTGAGAGGCTTTTCAGATGTAGATTTTGCTAGCTGCAGGATTGATAGGAAGAGCATAAGTGGAACATGCCAACTGCTTGGCAATAGACTTGTATCCTGGTTCAGCAAGAAACAGAATTCAGTTTCAACTTTAACAACTGAAGCTGAATATATTGCTGCAGGAAGTTGCTGTGCTCAGTTGCTTTGGATGGCCAGTCAACTTTTAGACTATGGATTTAACCTGAAGGCTGTGCCACTATATTGTGACAATACAAGCGCGATTGTAATTTCCAACAATCCAGTCATGCATCCCAAAACTAAGCACATCGAGGTCAGACATCACTTCATATGTGACCATGTGCTGAAGAAGGACATTTCCCTTGAGTATATATCCACTGATGACCAGCTTGCCGACATATTCACCAAACCACTGCACGAAGCCAGGTTCAATGAACTTCTGACAAAACTCGGCATGCTAGATTTAACTCCATAATTCTTAATTGCATGTCCTGTGTTTCATTTCAAGCTAAGTACCTGTTCATGAACATAAGGATGACACTGTTAATGACTGGTTATCTCTCCATGAAAATTAGTAGTGTCTAAGTGTAATTCATACATTTCTACTGCGAGTAATTGAGAAATCACATGGATGAAACTTGCTACCTCTGAACCTAGTACAGGTCTTTTATGCAACCTGTCATGATTCTGCAAGTCGTGAGTGTAATGAGTGCATTTCCATTCATAACCATCAATTGATATTCCCATTATTTGTTGTTCTTCTTTTGAGTAAATATCACCTGTGTGGCATTGCATTCATTAACTAACAGGAACTATAGTATCTCATGGTACTGTTGGCTTGCACGGAAAGGATCCTCAATGATTTAATGCTCTAAGGATGATTGAGACTATAGTACTTGAGAATCATAAAAAACCTATTACTCAAAAAGAGCCGATACCTTTCAATGGAAAAAGGCAAGGTGAAAAAGGCAAAAAGAAACTATAAAATAGATTACCTATCTTAAGGGGAGTCCTCACTACTACCCTCAGATGTATCTCCTTCAGAGTAATAATTGGAGTTCAAATTGTAAGATCATCTGATATCCAAATGAAAAGATTCATGAATTAGCACTGAAAATGCGTGCTCTACAAAGAAAAGAAACAGCTCACACAGATAATATGAATGATCAACCTCCAAACTCCATGCAAATACTATGTTGTAAATGAGATGTTGATAGAGTGTGTGTTCTGATTCTCAACAGGGTCATCCTGTCTCTCATCATCTATGCTGAACTGAAAATCATTGTTGGATCAAGGTTTGTGGTAAGATTCGGTTGACCATGAGTATACCAAACAGTGTAATCCTAGTTCCTGAATCATACTCATATGCTGATCCGAGAGTGAGAGGGTGAGGCCTTCACTAAGTGAGTTTCGCTTATATGTGAGCTGATTATCGAATTCATGGCTGGGTTGGTAAAATGAACTGACTATGGTTTATTGGATGCTATGTTAACATTGTGATAAATTTTCTGTATAAAGAATTGAATGATGAAGCACTTAGTCATTTCTAAGGTTAATGGAAAGGTAAATGGTCCTTAAACAATAGTCATACATGTAAACCAAGTATTTCGGCTGTGAGAAGTCAAGCTCTGAACATGTACTCATAATTCCACTTACAGCATTGTTCATCATGCATGTTTTTATGAGATATCATTTGGGTCACATTCATGTTGATAAGTGTTGAAAAAGGTCCCGAGGAATCCACCACTGTCGCTGAATCCGTAGTCGATCATGAAACACAAAGCATCGAAGAACTGCTGCCTCGAAGACTGCTTCTTCGTAGCTTTGAAGCTCGGAGACTCTCTACGTAGCCTCGTAGCCTCGTTGGCTCCCTTATTGCTCAAGCGTCGAAGACATGTAAGCACACTACTGTGCACTTAAAATTCAAAATACACTGACACAAGGGGTGACGTGCACTCATTGCTTGAGTACACCAACGGGTGGATCCGGAAGATAAAGAGACGGGTCAGAGAAAAGGACGCGGACCCTAAAGACGAACCGACAAAGTGTGTGACTTCTATAGTTCTCACCTCATATATAAGTCACTGATCGAGACGGAGCCCAGAGGTACGTTCTTCATTTTCACACTCGAACCCTAACCCTAAGAGCGCTCTCTCTCTCTCTCTTTGATCCTCGTTCTCACTCTCTCTCTCTCTATCTCTCTCTATCTCTCTCCTCTGACCACCTTCAAACCTTATAATCTCTCTCTACGAGTGTCTCTTTTTGTCTCTATAACCTCTATGGCAAGACCAGCTCATCGATGGAAGAAGGATTAGGCAAAATCTTTCTAGGCTTTATTGTTGATTGGGAAGCCATAGGCGACGCAAAGGTCAGCTGGCTGGGCGAGTTCAGAAATCGCCTCGATAAATCTGGGATTGCATATGTATGTTTGGGGATGCAAGATGTGCTGGTAGAAGACATCTCAGAATTTCATGAGACCTTGGCAATCTCTGGAGACAACATGGTGGGAACATTACAAGGAGTGAAGATTCGGGTCTCAGCCGAAACACTTCGCAATGCACTACTACTCCCTAAAGGTAACTTTGATCCCTTACCTAGTCTCTCCAGAGAAGAGTGTAAGTCTTTTCTAGAGTATTCCAACCCTGGAAAGCAAGGTCGGGGAGCCCTAAAGATTGGCTCATGTGCAAGAAGACGGACAATGCCTAATGTGGCAGACTGCTCATGATTCTGCAAGCCATGAGCAGATGAAGATCATGTGTAGTGTACTTTAAGGAAAAAGAATAAACTGGGGAGCTCAACTACACAACATAATCAAGAGCAAGAAGGGGCACTTTGGATTACTTCTCACTAAAGTCTTAAGGTTCCTTCACCCTAACGTGTTTTGTCACCGACCCGTAGTACCACTACCGACCAAGTTTATCTTCAAAAGCATATATGAGGATGGCCAGCTAGAGATCAAGCCTATGAAAAGGCCTGGGCCGAGTGTGAAAAGTCTCGCAAAGGACACTGCAAGTTCTGTTAGAGCCCCAGCTCCTAGACGACGTCAAGAAGCACCTGTTCCTCAGACTTCTCGAGCATCCTCTGCGTTTACCGCAACGGTCCATATAACTGAAGTGGTGGAGAATGTTGTCAGAACCTGTCTCCCTACTGATCCTACACCATAGGAAACTCAACCTGTTGATAGGCCCAGTGATACTGCAGAGATAAGAGAGCCTGAAGCTGGAGGGCAGTCATCAGTACAGGAAACCCCAAAGGTTAGGGGTACAACACCTGTTCTGTTAAGTTCTCTTGGGGAGTCTGAGCTAGAAGACTTTTATGTTGAGTATGCCAAGGCTCATATGACCCCCATTGATTTGAGGAAGGCATGGATTGCCTTTGGCAAGCAGATGATAGATAGAGACCATCTGATCAGTGGTTGGTAGAGCAGGGTCTTGTGAGGAGAGACCCAGTGGAAGTTGTTTCAATGGTTGCCCCATCTCCCATCATGGTGGACACACCAATCCCATCAGCTCCCCATGATGTGACAATAGATTCAGCATCTGAGGCGGAGGAAGCAGAAGAAGCACGAGAAACACTTGCACCTGAGGCAAGTGGCTCTAAGGCTGAAGCAGCACCATAGGGTTTTGTACCTGTGGATGGCTCTGAGATGGCCAAACCACCTGCACCGCTAACTTATCAAGTGGCTACTCAGGTGAGTGAGGATTCAGCAGCCCATATCCCAATGGCTATTCCATAGACAGCTGCATCTCACTCTCGTTCCCTGACGGCTGAAGAGGTAGATCTTCTTGTAACCAAAGTCCTTGAGAAACTGATTTCCTCGGGTACCCTTAAAGCATCAGTATCTCAAGCTTTTGAAGAACGACTTGCTGCGGTGGAATCAGGCATGGAAGAGGTACGAACTCAAGTAGAATTATCTGACCGTACCCTAGACAAGGTGCAGCAAGAGATGATGTCTCTCACGCGTGAAAACTCCGATGGGTTCAGACATCTAGAGGAACACTGTGAAGACATAAAAGGTGCTTACCAGAGGTAATACCAAGGTCTCAGTACAACCTTCTGGGCCATCCTCTCTGAATGTCATCGCCTTGCTAGTGGGGAGATAGCTTTAACTGTCAAAGACCCACACAAGCTGCCAACAGACAGGCCTGCACCTGAACCAGTTGAAGATCTTACACAATCAGTAGAGCCTACTCCAAGTTATTTAGCACCTCCATTACCCATCCAAGTCTAACTGAGTACTTCATGCCAGCTTCACCCACTAAACTAGCCGCTACCTCCACCACTACAATGATGGTACCACTGCGCACTGTCACTATAGGAGCCAGCCCAGCTGAACTTGCCGCTCTTAATCGCTATGTTACTGGGGACACCATTGCGCGGACATGTGGCTACGAAGCATTCTTCACTAGACCTAACCTATGTCGTTTACTACACGACGGTGAAGAAATGGATAATATTGAGATGACACAGTTCATCTTTGCCCAAAAGTCCTATCTGGAGAAACTTCCTCTCTATATCAGCCGAGATGCCCGTGTGGACCTTTATTTGCCTATTATGCAGGCTCAGCTCATTGATGATGCCTCAATGATCGAGTTTATTCAGGGTCGTAGATATGAGAACTCCTTCCATCCATGGAATGACGTCAACCATGTGCTCATCCCCTACCTGTCAACATCCCCACACTGGTTTCTTCTCGATATCGATTTCAAGAACCAGAGGATCGTCATCTTTGACTCCAAGCCTACTACTCTACTACTCCATTGGCGGGAACAACTCCGTGAATTCAATCGCACCCTCACCCGTGTCATGTAGGGATATTCGCATGGGTGTGGTGGCTATCATCTTTCAAAACCGATGGAGATTACTCGAGTCAAGCAAGGCGTTCCTGCTCAGGATGATGCTCATAGCTGTGGTTTCTATGTATGCCACTATATTCGCATCTTGACCACCACTGGCTTCCCTGCCCTCGTGCCTGAATTCGATTATGTGAGCTGTCGAGCCGCCTTGCTACATCTGACTACTGCTTAACTCCTGCGCGAGCAAGCCACTGTTTTTCTGTTTACGCAAAGTGTAAAATATTCTGACTTTAAACCGTAACTGTCTTCTACTCTATTTAATTGTACACTGCTCTTCTTATTTCCTCTTTCTGTGTACTTTCTTTCTCTCAGTTACTTCTTGTTTATCTCTTTGTTATGCTGCCTACTGTCCTCTACTTTCTTGTGTTGCTCCCATGTGTTCTGGTGCTTGTTCCTCACCCCAGAAAGGGGGAGTGTGTCTCAGGGGGAGCAAGGTCATAGGGAGGCAACTATGACGCTTCATGATTACGGGGGAGAGGAGTGTGCATTTTCTTAATTTTACTCTCCCCAAATTTTTATCATGCAAAGAGATTTATCTGTTAACTTTAAACTACCCATCAAACTCGTAGTCTCAGACTTCATGTTTTTCACCCGTTGTCAGCTTACATTAAATAGGGGGACATTGTTGGAAATATAGGATTTGATGAAGCTGCCAAAATACAGTCTAAGTCTGGAGACTCGAAGATCCGAAGGTCGTAGGGTCAAAGAGTCGAAGTTCATAGAAATAGACCTGTCACAGGACATATTGGCGAGAGGCTCGTAGACTCGTAGGGCCTGGAGACTCGAAGTAAAAATATGACAGAACACACTGGAACTTGTAGATCCAGGGTCGAAGGTCATAGAGTCAAAGTGCGAAAAAGTGAGAGTTACTGCAAGTATAAATAAATTCAGAGACTCGTAGAGTCAAAGAATTCTAAAGAATAGTAACCAACTTGAAATGAGTCGAAGACTCAAAGTCGTAGAACTGTAGAGTCCCTAAGAGTGCCTAAGTCAATTAACAGAATAGAAAGTAGACTTGTAGACTCCAGGGTCATAGAGTGGAACCTTAGAACACTGTTAAGAAAATAGGACTTGCAGACTCGTAGGTAGAAGATCGAAGATTCGAAGCCAAAAAGACTGACCAACAAAAATGAAACTATAACTATAGAGTCGTAGAGTCATAGACTCAAGGGATACAGGTAATTTAAGGAACTTGTCAGACACATCACAGACTCAAAGATCATGAAGGCAGAAAGTAATAGCTGAAGGGTCGTAGCCGTAGAGTCGAAGACTCGTAGAATACGGAAACTCAGTACATGAGCAAATGCGAAAGGCTAAGGAAGAAATGTAAAGTCTAAGACTCGTAGAGTCGAACGTTTTTAAGGTCGAAGACTCGCAGAGTCAAAGAGCCTCTTAGTCAAGTAAAATAAGCTGAGAAACCCAAAGGTCGTAGACCCGCAGAGCTAGGGTCGTAGACTCGCAGCTGTAACAACGGGTAGATTAGGCGCACTTCGAAGAAGTCACTCTAAGAGCCATTAGGATAGTTGCAGACTTACAGGTAATAGAGTGACACAACGGACTTAATCTAACTCGAACTCTAGCCTCAGAGACTCGAAGATATGTTACTCGTAGACCCACAGATATCAACACTTTAAAGCCTGAAGTAAACTTCCGCAACCTCAACAGGCTTTAACTGAAACCTTCGAGTCATCAAACCTACAAGGCACCCACCTTCGAGGCATACTTAAAACCCTAAGCATATTCACTTAGCGATATCTTTAGCTAGGGTTTGTACAGTAAGCTTGCGTCGTCTTGAGCAGCTGGAGTGCAGTTAATGTCGTATTAATTGCAATCAACCACTTTCCATGGATGAACAGCCAAGACCGACTGCGCAAGTATGGGCATGCAACAGATCTGCAAATCAGAGCAAATCAACCCATCCCTTAACATCCCGCATATCTAGTGGCGGGAAGTCAGTCTGTCGGATGGACAACTAGGCCCACAACAATCTAAACTTAAAATATATATCTCTCTCACACTTAACCAAAAAAAGTGGAGTTAGTCTCCTTCTCTGAAAGCGTGGAATACACAAAATACAAGAAAAAGAATTCTTACACACATTAAGATATAGATCTTTTGCAGAATTCAAAAAGAGTTCCAACGCTAGAGAGAGAGACTTAGAGAGAGAAAAAGAACTTCCAAGTGCTGTGTGCCGCGTTGAACCAAGATCAAGATCAAACATTGTGATCCATCATATACACTTGTTCACCCAAGATTCAACATGATTATCTAGTCTACCCTCAGTGTTGTTTTCCACAAATCAAAACTATCACAGACCATTCCTTACACAACTGAGATCGGTGAACAAGGAGCATTTACTACATCTTAGATTTGTCTGATAGTTTATAACTCACATTATCACTCAAATTACTACTGTCATCTTCCCCATAAATACTTCCAGCATAGTTATCCTTAGAAGTACCACATACCAGCAAATAGTTTAGTTTCCACGCACAAAGAAAGTCTATTCACCCACCCCCCTCTAGACTCACTTTGGGACCTACACTCCAAATATGTAAAAATCAGCTTCACTGACCTGGTCGGGTGAAGGGTCCTTCACCCGACCTTCACCCGACCATCATCAAATGACCTTGGATTTCACCCAACTAGAAGGAAAGTATCTTCAGTGAGGCTCAAGGACTCCAACTGTGTAATTTAGGCTTCATTCGACCTGGTCGGGTAAAGAACCTTCACCCAACCTTCACCCGACCAACTTGAAATTTGGTCATCATGATCTTTAGGACTTTGAGATTCTTTCTTTCTTATGTTGATATGGTGAATTCTTTCTTGATTTTTGGATTCCTGTCAAAATATAGCAAAAATACCACAAAAGTTATAAGAAATCCTCTTTTTCGGGTTAGGACTTGAAAATGTCATATTGTAACTCTTTTGGGCAATAAATGAAGTAAAAGTGTATGAGAATGTACCCAAAATGGCCCTAAAAAGGGAGTATAAATCCCCGCGATCATCTGGCCATCAGTTTGTCGACGTGCGGTACTATTAAAATTCAAAGATGAATTAAAGAAAAAACAGAAAGTCTTCCAAAAATGACTAAGAAATTTACTATCTCTGAATGAAGTTACAGATTTAGGTACTCAACACAAACAAACCACCTACTTAAAAAACAGTCTTGCAATTGCCTATGCATCACTAGTGTAATGACCGTATTTCGGGATGTGAGGAGTTAGTCAGTTTTGCCCTTTTAGGTGGAAATTATTGGGTTTCAGGGAGTTTTCTTTCCACACACTTTGGCTTAATCATCTTGTATGTTGATGAGCAAGCAAGAGGCAAAGTTTGAGCCCAATAGGGAGTGCACGTGAGAATGCACGTGAGAATGGCTTTTCATGTGCAGTGAGATTTTTGCATCGGAGCCTTCCTGATGATGTTCCAAGGCTTGTGGTGAAATTCTAGAGCATTTGAAGGTGCCCGTGAGAAAGGCCTTTCTCACGTGCAGCCTCCATTACCTTTTTTTTTTGTTGTTCTGATCCTCTTTTGCTAAAGGACCATGGTGAAATTATGAGTGCTTTGTCCTGTGTGGTTGCAAAAAGGTTGTAGTCTGTCATCAAAACTATCTCATTTTGATGCTGGGATTCATTTAATCAAAACTACGTCGTTTTGGGGTTTGAGTTGTCTATATAAAGAGGTGAAGACTCCTTGTTCTAGGGTTAGGGTTTTCTTCAGCCACTGCAGCCATCGTAGAGAGAGAGAGAGAGAGAGAGAGAGAGAGCTAGAGTGAGGGAAGGAAGGAGAGCTGCTGGTTGATGCTGGAGCGTCTTGCGTGGGGAGGACGGCGTCTAGCGGGGGAACAAGGAGGATCTGCTTTAAGGTAGGGGTTCTGTCTTTCCTGGTCTGTTCCAGGGTTAGGCCCTGTGGATATTTTGTAAAGTTTCTATTGTTAATGCTATAATACTTATATGTAAATTCATATAGGTGTGATCTCCTATATGAATGTTGGCCTTCAATGGCATTTTGGTGTGATTCTGATGTTGGGTGGGCAGTGCATGTTAAATGTTCGATAAAATGCCTGTGTGAATATGTTTGTGTGAATATGCCCAGTATGTGTTTGATAATACGTCAGTACGGCTAGAATTGTGAGTTGGTAAAGGTGTGCATGCCAAGTGTTTGTTTTTATGCATGAGTGGCTAGGTTTGTACATTTGTGAATGTGTGCCTACTAAGTGTTTGGTTTTATGCCCAAGTGGTTATGTGTACTGTGTTTTGTGAAACCCGGTGGCTGTGGAAGCCCGGGACTATTTTGTGAAACCCAGTGGGTGTGGAAGCCCGGGACTGTTTTATGAAACCCAGTGGCTGTGGAAGCCCAGGACTATTCTTGGAACCCGGTGGCTATGGAAGCCCGGGACTATTCTTGGAACCCTGTGGCTCTGGAAGCCCGGGACTGCTCTTGGAAACCCGGTGGCTGTGGAAGCCCGGGACTGATCATGTGCTAGCCTGTGTGGCTGTTTGAAATATTTATTCTTGCTGATGGCTTACTATTATATTTGTATCACGACACTGCACTTGTACACACGGCGTGTAGATGTTAGGAGCATGGGATGGGTTGGGGAGACATGATCCCTACTGAGCTGTGGTTGCTCACCCCTCCTACTGTGATGTGTTTTCTTTCAGGAACCTACAAGCGTTAGGTGGAATCCCGAGGTGGAAGACTGTGTTTGCTTTATCGTTTCTTTTCGGTTATGTTATTTTATGGAAATTGATGTAACCGAGAGGGGAGATATTGTAAAAGGATTTGGAATGTAATAAAGACATGTGTAGTTGTGAACATTTATTATGGGTTGAAGATTAATAAAGATATTTAATTTACATCTTTGTGATTATCAGTGGTGAATGTATACGTTGACCTGCATGAATATTTGTTTTGTACATCCACCCCCTGCCCACCGGGTTGGGTATAGGGGAGTCACGAACCGGTTTCCTCGGGTTGGAAATTCGGGGCGTGGCAATATGGTATCAAAGCATGGTCTAGTTGGCCTCGGGTAGTGTGCAGATCTGGTTACCTTGAGTCCTTTGGAGGGGCCTGGAGGGACATGCCTGATCAACACGGTCCTCTTGGAGCCTCTAAGGTGTCCTTGGGGTAGTCCAGACCTGAGGTAGGATTTGCATGCATTGGCATTAGGGCACTAGTTACATTTGTTGTTGTGTGTGAAGGTGTGGATAACTATTAAAATTGTAATTGTGATAAAAAAAATGTGACTAATGTGATAAGGTGTGAACTGTGCAACTCTGATTTTTCTCGAAGTACCTTGAGCATGACTACAAGGAAAGGTCCTTGTTTATTTGAGCTGTGTGCACTATGAATTGTACTGTGTGCAATGTTGATTGATGCAATGTGTGAAATGTGTGTGATGCCATGTACTACTTGACTTGATAGTGGGGTAGAGGTAGTGAAACTTGATAGTTGTCGAACGCGTTTTGACGTTTGTGCTTCTTACTTCTTGTAGTAAGAATGCCACCGAGGAGAGTGACACGTGCGTCCGGGGCAGTGGCTGATGAGTCATCTGCCCATGAGGGTCCGAGTGCGGGGCAGTCCGCTGGAGGACATGCGCTGTTGTTGGCGCAGCTGCGAGAGGGCATCCAACTGGAAGTCCAGGAGCTGAGGGAAGGTATCCGACAAGAAGTCTGGGAAGAGGTGCGCCGTGAGATGGCGGCACAGTAGGTGGTGCCACCACCACCGCCACCACCAGTGATGGAGTTACCTCGGGAGCGTGAGAGTTTGCTAAGCGGCGTACCGATTCGTGTAGAGGATGATGTGGTGACACGGTTCCGAAAAGAACAACCTCCAAGGTTCAAGGGAGAAGGGGATCCCGTGGTAGCTGAGCAGTGGTTGAGACAGATCGAGCATGTGTTTTTCCTTTCTCCTACCCCAGGAGGAGGATAAGGTGAGACTGGCCATTCGGCAGCTAGAGGGGAGTGCTTTGGAGTGATGGTTGAGTGTCGCGGGGAGCCGTGCAGTGCAGTTCATGCTATGGGAGGAGTTCTTGCAGCTCTTCCATGATGAGTTCTTCCGGGAGTCTTTGAGGTGGCAGAAGAGGGAGGAGTTTGGCAGCTTGAGGCAAGGATCAAGGACGGTGCCTGAGTATGAGCGAGAGTTCCGGAGCTTGAGTAGGTTTGCTCCCGAGACTGTGGCAAAGGAGGACCTGAAGGCTCACAAGTTCACTTTGGGCCTTAGGCCAGCCCTTAGGCAGAGAGTGGTGATCTTGTGCTTGAGGACTTATGCTGAGGTTGTGTAGATGGCTCGTATCGCTGTGAGAGAGTTAGATGATGGGAGGCAGGCCCATCAGGGTCGCCAGTTGCAGGGCGGATCTGAACGCGATTCGGGGCCCAAGAGGCCCAAGACCGAAGGGAGGGACAACAGTTCCTTCCGCAGCAGGGGACAGACATTAGTACACCCAGGGAGGTCTAGCTTTGGCGGTAGCAGACAGGGAGGTCCAGCAGGAGGTCTCCCCAGTGGTTGTCATTGCTGTGGGGAGCAAGGCCACTTCAGGAGGGAGTGTCCAAAGAAAGACTGGAAATGCAATAGTTGTGGACGAGAGGGCCATCTGAGCCGGGTTTGCCAGAGTGGCAACAGGGGAGTTGGAGGCATGGCATCCAGCACGAGGAGTGATGCCAATTTCCGTGCAGCGCAGAGACCAGCACGACAGTGGCAGGCTAGTCAGGCCGGATCGAACCAGACCCAACCCCAGGGGAAGCCGGAGTGGCAGCAGACTGAAACTGGAGGCAGCCTTGGCGGGAAGCGCCCAGTGAGTGAGCCAACCAGTGGCACGGGCCAAGGGAGGATGTTTGCGCTAGAGGCGACGTACCAGGAGGAGGCTGAGCTACCACCCCCACCAGCGGAGGGTGGAGCTGGACCATCGGTGGTTAGAGGTACCCTTTTGATCTCCCGTACATTATCTTCTGTTCTTTTCAATACGGGTGCATCGTGTTCTTTTGTTGCTGAGCTTGTGATAGATAGCTTGGGGTTGATTTGTGTGGAGGCAGCGAGGCCCCTAGTTGTTGAATCTCCAGTTGGGGGTATGATTGAGGTGCGGCGTGTTTGTCATGACTGTGTGTTAACTATAGGAAGTGTGGAGCTAAGCTTCGACTTGCATGTAATGCCCTTGCGTACTTTTGACCTGATCTTGGTTATGGATTGGCTTATGGCTTTCCAGGCCAAGATAGATTGTTATCGGCGGCGTGTATCCTTCGTGACACGTGCAGGGACCTCTTGCACCCTACAGGGGGAGTGGGACTGTGAGGCGAGTCGAGTTGGGCCAGTGTTGGACCAGTGGGGTGCCATTACCCACAGGTTGGCAGCCCTGACCTTTGTTGAGGAAGGGAAAGTGGAAAAGAGAGTGTGGCCGGCTGTCGTTGACCAATTTCAGGATGTCTTCCCTGACCAGTTAAGGAGTCTACCCCCTAAGAGAAGTGTGGAGTTCACCATTGAGTTAGTACCGGGGACTGGTCCGATATCCCAAGTGGCTTATCGGATGGGACCAGCTGAGTTGAGGGAGCTCTAGAGGAAGATAGAGGAGTTGGTGGACCAGGGGTATATCCGACCGAGTACCTCACCCTGGGGGTGCTCTGGTGCTCTTTGCAAAGAAGGCAGATGGCATGCTATGCCTTTGCATCGACTATAGGAAGCTGAACTCGGTGACTATGAAGAACAAGTATCCTTTGCCTTGGATAGATGACCTGTTTGACTAGTTGAATGGAGCCCGGTGGTTTTCGAAGATAGATCTGCGGTCGGGGTATCACCAGTTAAGGGTTAGAGAGGAGGACATCCCTAAGACTGCTTTTCGGTGCAGGTATGGGCACTTTGAATGGGTAGTGATGCCTTTCGGGCTCACTAATGCGCCAGCCGTGTTTATGCAATTGATGAACCAGGTTTTTGCTCCATACTTGGATTCGTTCGTAGTGGTGTTTATTGACGATATCTTGGTATATTCGAAGACCGAAAGGGAACAGTGGAACACCTGGCCATAGTGTTGCAAACCTTAAGGGATCAGCGGTTGTTTGCTAAGTTTAGCAAATGCGAGTTTTGGATGCAGGAGGTCCATTTTCTTGGCCATTTGGTGTCCGCTGAGGGAGTTAGGGTGGACCCAGCCAAGATTGAGGCTGTGGCATCGTGGGAAAGGCCAACCAATGTCTTCGAGATTCGTAGTTTTCTTGGCTTGGCGGGCTATTACAGTCATTTTGTAGAGGGATTCTCCCGTTTGGCAGCTCCTATGATGGCGTTGACTTGGAAGGGAGTGAAGTTTGAGTGGACTGACAAGTGTCAGCAGGCGTTTGAGGCTCTCAAAACCCGTTTGACCACTACACCAGTGTTGAGGTTACCTCGGGAGGATATCCCATATGAGGTATATTGTGATGCATCCAGGGTTAGTTTGGGGTGTGTGCTTATGCAGGAGCACAGTGTTGTAGCTTATGGGTCGAGGCAGTTGAAGCCTCATGAGCAGAATTACCTTACCCATGATCTTGAGTTGGCGGCTGTCATCTTTGCCTTGAAGAGTTGGCAACATTACCTTTTGGGGGAGAAGTTCATAGTGTTTTCTGATCACAAGAGCCTTCAGTACATTTTTACTCAGAAGGACTTGAATTTGAGGCAGAGGAGATGGGTGGAGTATTTGCAGACCTTTGACTTTACTCTTGCCTATACCCCGGGCAAGGGTAATGTTGTGGCTGACGCGCTGAGCAGAAAAGGGAAAGCTGAGGTGGCCGTGAGAGAGTGGAAGCTGATGGAGCAGTTGGCGATGTTGCAGCTGCAGCCTGTTGTTCATGATGGTGGGACAGTCCTGAGTCCTCTGGTTGTTATGGCTGAATTGTACCAACGCGTCTGGGAGGGACAATTGGGTGACATTGAGTGTGAGGTTCTCCGTGCCCGTATTGAGGCGGTGAGCTATTTGAGGACTGGACAGAGGGTCTTGAGCGTGAGTTGTCTTTTCAGGGGCGGCTAGTAGTGGCTACTTCTCTCCGGGATGAGGTGATGAGGGAGTTTCATCAGTCTAGGCTTGCCATGCATCCAGGGGGTACGAAGATGTATCATGCGCCTCGGGGACACTTTTGGTGGCCTGGGATGAAACGAGATGTCACTGCATTTGTTTTGAGGTGCCTCACTTGTCAACAGGTGAAGGCCGAGCACCAGCGGCCAGCAGGCATGTTACAGCCATTGCCAATAGCCGAGTGGAAGTGGGACCGCATAGCAATGGACTTTGTAACTGGACTTCCACCCACCGCTGGGCGGAAGGACATGATATGGGTGATTGTGGACCAGCTGACTAAGTCGGCCCATTTTCTTGCTGTCTGCGAACGGGATTCCATCGGGGCCTTAAGTCACTGTATGTGAATGAGGTGGTGAGACTGCATGGGGTGCCATCATCCATTGTGTCCGACAGGGATTCGAGGTTTACTTCTCATTTTTGGGCAAGCTTGCAGGAGGCCATGGGGACAAAGCTTAACTTGAGTACAACCTTTCACCCTGAGACTGATGGTCAGACTGAAAGGACGAATCAGACCATGGAGGACATGTTGAGGGCTTGTGTGCTAGATTTTGGGGGTTCGTGGGCAACTCACCTTCCTCTGGTGGAGTTTGCCTACAACAACAATTATCAAGCATCCATTGGGATGGCCCCTTTTGAGGCGTTGTATGGGTGGCTGTGTCGATCACCTTTGTGTTGGACTGATGTGGGGGTGACAGCTCTCTTGGGACCATAGTTGGTTCAAGAGGCTACCGAGAAGGTTAAGTTGATTCGTCAGCGGTTGTTATCAACTCAGAGTCGGCAGAAATCCTATGCGGATTAGCGGCGGCGACCTTTGGAGTTTTCTGTGGGAGATCATGTGTTTCTCCGTGTCTCTCCACGACGTGGACATCGGCGCTTTGGGCGAGGTTCCAAACTCTCTCCCCGGTTCATTGGTCCTTTTGCGGTTATAGCTCGTGTGGGACCTGTAGCTTACCGGTTAGCATTGCCACCGCGATTGAGTCGGGTGCACATTGTGTTCCACGTGTCCCAGTTTAGGAAGTATCATCCTGACCCCACTCATGTGATCGATTGGGGAACTTTAGACATTGGGGATGACATGTCCGTTGTTGAGGCCCCTATCCGTATACTAGATCGACGGGAGAAACTTCTCTGGGGTCGTGCATTCCTTTGGTTCGGGTACTGTGCCAGCACCGTGGCATTGAGGAGGAGACTTGGGAATGGGAGTCTTTGATGCTTGAGCAACACCCGGAGTTGTTCGAGGACGAACACTCTTAAGGGTCGAGGGGTGGCTGTTGGCTGGTGTATTTGTATTTCCTTTCGACTTTTGACTTTTATTTATATTGAATGTGTTAATGAAACGTTCTTATGATGGGTACTTGTGACATGTGGAAGTGTTTCCATGGATTGTGATGCATGTGGTTGTGGACTGCGGTGGCACTCTGTGTTATGTGCTATTGTGTACAATGTGCGGTGTATGACCCATTTGGGTGTTGTGACTTCCTGTGTGGTTTTCCTTGCATGTTGTTTCTTTTCGAGGACGAAAAGTCTTAAGGGGGAGAGGATGTAATGACCTGTATTTTGGGATGTGAGGAGTTAGTCAATTTTGCCCTTTTAGGTGGAAATTATTGGGTTTCAGGGAGTTTTCATTCCACACACTTTGGCTTAATCATCTTGTATGTTGATGAGCAAGCAAGAGGCAAAGTTTGAGCCCAATAGGGAGTGCACGTGAGAATGCACGTGAGAATGGCTTTTCATGTGCAGTGAGATTTTTGCATGGAAGCCTTCCTGATGTTGTTCCAAGGCTTGTGGTGAAATTCTAGAGCATTTTGGAGGTGCCCGTGAGAAAGGACTTTCTCACGTGCAGCCTCCATTACCTTTTTTTGTTGTTCTGATCCTCTTTTGCTAAAGGACCATGGTGAAATTATGAGTGCTTTGTCCTGTGTGGTTGCAAAAAGGTTGTAGTCTATCATCAAAACTACGTCGTTTTGATGCTGGGATTCATTTAATCAAAACTACATCATTTTGGGGTTTGAGTTGTCTATATAAAGAGGTGAAGACTCTTTGTTCTAGGGTTAGGGTTTTCTTCAGCCACTGCAGCCATCGTAGAGAGAGAGAGAGAGAGAGAGAGAGAGAGAGAGAGAGAGAGAGAGAGAGAGAGCTAGAGAGAGGGAAGGAAGGAGAGCTGCTGGTTGCTGCCAGAGCGTCTTGCGTGGGGAGTGCGGCGTCTAGTGTGGGAGCAAGGAGGATCTGCTTTAAGGTAGGGGTTCTGTCTTTCCTGGTCTGTTCCAGGGTTAGGCCCTGTAGATATTTTGTAAAGTTTCTACTGTTAATGCTACAATACTTATATGTAAATTCATATAGGTGTGATCTCCTATATGAATGTTGGCCTTCAATGGCATTTTGGTGTGATTCTGATGTTGGGTGGGCAGTGCATGTTAAATGTTCGATAAAATGCCTGTGTGAATATGTTTGTGTGAATATGCCCAGTATGTGTTTGATAATATGCTAGTACGGCTAGAACTGTGAGTTGGTAAAAGTGTGCATGCCAAGTGTTTGTTTTTATGCCTGAGTGGCTGGGTTTGTACATTTGTGAATGTATGCCTATTAAGTGTTTGGTTTTATGCCTGAGTGGTTATGTGTACTGTGTTTTGTGAAACCCGGTGGTTGTGGAAGTCCGGGACTGTTTTGTGAAACCCGGTGGCTGTCGAAGCCCAAGACTGTTTTGTGAAACCCGGTGGCTGTGGAAGCCCGGGACTATTTTGTGAAACCCAGTGGCTGTGGAAGCCCGGGACTATTCTTGGAACCCGGTGGCTATGGAAGCCCGGGACTGTTCTTGGAACCCTGTGGCTCTGGAAGCCCGGGACTGCTCTTGGAAACCCGGTGGTTGTGGAAGCCCGGGACTGTTCATGTGCTAGCCTGTGTTGCTGTTTGAAATATTTGTTCTTGCTGATGGCTTACTATTATATTTGTATCACGACACTGCACTTGTACACATGGCATGTAGATGCTAGGCGCATGGGATGGGTTGGGGAGACATGATCCCTACTGAGCTGTGGTTGCTCACCCCTCCTACTGTGATGTGTTTTCTTTCAGAAACCTACAAGCGTTAGGTGGAATCCCGAGGTGGAAGACTGTGTTTGCTTTATCATTTCTTTTCGGTTATGTTATTTTATGGAAATTGATGTAACCCCAAAGGGGAGGTATTGTAAAAGGATTTGGAATATAATAAAGACATGTGTGGTTGTGAACATTTATTATGGGTTGAAGATTAATAAAGATATTTAATTTACATCTTTGTGATTATCAGTGGGGAATGTATACCTTGACCTGCAAGAATATTTGTTTTGTACATCCACCCCCTGCCCACCTGGGTTGGGTATAGGGGAGTCACGAACCGTTTCCTCAGGTTGGAAATTCGGGGCGTGACAACTAGGCTTTCTACATGGGATAAAATGAGACATTTTGGAATACCTTTCAACTACCACAAATATAGATCAGCTCATCTCTAGGTACAAGATAATCCCGAAATAAAATCCATCGATACATGTTTTTCCCATGGTACTTTAGTTGTTATTGTTGTCAATAGAATGTGAAAGCGAGAGGATGCAGACTCGAAGATCTGTACTGGGTTGGATAACTATGTTGACTGATCTCTCAGAGTGTCATGCACCGGATTTCCAACCCGAGGAGACCGGAACGTGACCTTCCCTTTACCCGAGTTTGGATAAAGGGGATAGAATACAACATGCTCACACAGGATACCATACACTTCACATTTTATATTTAGAGAGACAAAAATCATATTTTTATTAAGTCCAAACATACAAAAGTGTCCAAACATGCTTTTATTACATAAAACTCCTCATTACAATATCTCCCCGTTGGAGTTGCATCAATTTCCATAAAATAACATAATCGAAAAGAAACGATAAAGCAAATACAGTCTTCCACCTCGGGATTCCACCTAACGCCTGCAAGTTCCTGAAAGAAAACACATCACAGTAGGAGGGGTGAGCAACCACAGCTCAGTAGGGATCATGTCTCCCCAACCCATCCCATGCTCCTAGCATCTATATGCCGTGTGTACAAGTGCAGTGTCGTGATACAATTATTTCAACAAATATAATAGTAAGCCATCAGCAAGAACAAATATTTCAAATAGCCACACAGGCTAGCACATGAACAGTCCCGGGCTTCCACAGCCACCGGGTTTCCAAGAGCAGTCCCGGGCTTCCACAGCCACCGGGTTCCAAGAAAAGTCTCGGGCTTCCACAGCCACCGGGTTTCACAAAACAGTCCCGGGCTTCCACAGCCACCGGGTTTCACAAAACAATCCCGGGCTTCCACAGCCACCAGGTTTCACAAAACAGTCCCGGGCTTCCACAGCCACCAGGTTTCACAAAACAGTCCCGGGCTTCCACAGCCACCGGGTTTCACAAAATAGTACACATAGCCTCTCAGGCATATAACCAAACACTTAGTGGGCACACATTCACAAATGTACAAACCCAGCCACTCAGGCATAAAAACAAACACTTGGCAAGCACACCTTTACTAACTCACAATTCTAGCCTTACTGGCATATTATCAAACACATACTGGGCATATTCATAGAGACATATTCACATAGGCATTTTATCGAACACTTAACATGCACTGCCCACCCAACATCAGAATCACACCAAAATGCCATTGAAGGCCAACATTCATATAGGAGATCACACCTATATGAATTTACATATAAATATTATAGCATTAACAATAGAAACTTTACAAAACATCCACACAGGGCCTAACCCCGGAACAGACCAGGAAAGACAGAACCCCTACCTTAAAGAAGATCCTCCTTGCTCCCACGCTAGACGCCGTCCTCCCCACGCAAGATGCTCCGGCAGCAACCAGCAGCTCTCCTTCCTTCCCTCTCTCTAGCTCTCTCTCTCTCTACGACGGTTGCAGCAGCTGAAGAGAACCCTGAACCTAACACAAGGAGCCTTCACCTCTTTATATAGGAAACTCAAACCCCAAAATGACGTAGTTTTGATTAAATGAATCCCAGCATCAAAACGACGTAGTTTTGATGACACACTATAACCTTTTTGCAACCACACAGGACAAAGCACTCATAATTTCACCATGGTCCTTTAGCAAAAGAGGATTAGAACAATAAAACAAGGGTAATGGAGGCTGCACGTGAGAAAGTCCTTTCTCACGGGCACCTCCAAATGCTCTAGAATTTCACCACAAGCCTTGGAACAACATCAAGAAGGCTCCCATGCAAAAATCTCACTGCACGTGAAAAGCCCTTCTCACGTGCATTCTCACGTGCACTCCCAATTGGGCTCAAACTTTGCCTCTTGCTTGTTCATCAACATACAAGATGATTTAGCCAAAGTGTGTGGAAATAAAACTCCCTAAAACCCAACAATTTCCACCTAAAAAGGCAAAACTGACTAACTTCTCACATCCTAAAATACGGGTCATTACATCCTCTCCCCCTTAAGACTTTTCGTCCTTGAAAAGAAACAACATGCAAGGAAAACCACACAGCAAGCCACAACACCCAAATGGGTCATACACCGCACATTGTACACAATAGCACATAACACAGTGCGACCACAGTCCATAACTACATGCATCACCATCCATGGAAACACCTCCATATGTCACAAATACCCATCACAAGCACATTTCATTAACACATTCTATATAAATAAAAGTCAAAAGTTGAAAGGAAATACAAATACACCAGCCAACAGCCACCCCTCCACCCTTAAGAGTGTTCGTCCTGGAACAACTCTGGGTGTTGCTCACGCATCATGGATTCACATTCCCATATCTCCTCCATAGGACGTGTCATCCTCAAAAAGACAATACACTTTCCATAATGTGCATGCTGATGCACATCGCCCACAACCGTTCGCATACCTGTGACTGAAGATATCACACAATAACACACATGAAGGCACGTACCCACAGACCCAATACATCACAACATGATAGGGGAACACATATTCTAATCGCACAAACAACCCTTGTTCTCCTCACCTAACACATGTCACAAGTATTCACATGTCACGACGGTGTAAGACATATATGCTCATCCCCAACATGTTCAACAAATCACAAAACACTACTACACGTTTAACGTTCGACTGCCTATTCGCCAACACCATACAAACTCATCCGCAGGGAGTTTCTTCACACCCTTTCCCCCTTTGGAGTTTTCGTCCCCGAAAAGAGAAACCAAGTAGCAAACATCACGAGAAGATCAAAGCAACACATAACACCCATGAGCAAATCACGAACTAGAGCTTGGCCAATTAGCGCACTAACAACAACTCTTGTGAGCAAGTCTGACAACATTGAGGTCGAGAAACCTCCCACGGATTCGTTAAGACCCCGACAACCGAACAAGGCCAACACCATAAGCCTATGCGTGAAGCATCCATTCACGAGAATTCATATGATTGAACGAGAAGTCACTGCATCGACATAGCAGGGTACTCGGCGTTAGACGCCTACTCGTGTCACAATAGGACCAACACTCCACAATGTAAAATACCCAACAATGACACCATTGAGATTGGATGTCAACGGACACTAACAATTTACAATGCAGCCACACTCCATATGTAGACCTTACCCTGACAGCAAACACAATGAGGTCACAAGGAAACACAAACAAACAAGAGAAAAGCATTCTGCAAACCACAATCACATTTCCACACATGGAGATCACCACTGCAGCACCATCATCACTGCTAAAACTACCTCACTCTATAGTGATACATGCAACAACAGAACCCAACCAATGCCAAAGGGAACTCAAGATGACTTACAATCCAGGACACAACTACATCAAGATGAAGTTTGCCCTCCACCAATTTGGTCACAGTCAACAAAACGCCCAACGGAGTCCAAGGAGTAACTCAAGATAACAAATTCAGTACCATACACAACCACAGTAAGACCAAAATCCACCATCCAGCTATCACCTGTCGCCAACCTTGAGGATCGACTAAAAGAAGTCCATGAACCAGAACACCACACAAATAACGCCTCTCGGACACCTCGTACTAGCATCCTTGATCCCGGTGAAATAAGTATCCACCAAGGTCCCACAGCCTGCATACTAACTGAGACGTACATTACAGCCCAAGAGGTAACGCCTTACCGAGTCGGCAAACACCATACACAATGAAATGTGACTTATCTGCTGATGTCGGTTATGTATAAATAACATAGCTCTCATCGACTGGAGAAATCCTCCTGCCTGTAACAACATAGTTGATAACTCTGTGTCACCACTCACAAGTCACAAGGGAATCCCTTGCCTCCAGGACATACTCCACCTCATGAACCACTAACTCCGCTACACCAATCATCATGTTCTATCTCAACACACCAACAAAACACTCAAATGGACCAAGAAATACTCAGGCTTTAGCCTCAACTTAATGTGATCACTGCAATTTCTCCGGGTATACACAGGCAACAGGACATGCAAACTCCTGATTCGGGACTTTCATGTAGCTCCCAAATACCAACACCTCGATGGCGTGAACCATCTCACTTACCACATGTTACTGCACATGAAAAGTTTGCAAGGAGGACATATGTAGGTCATTCGCCTACCACCACCGCTCTAATGCATACACCTTACTCCTCTACATATGGATGCCATGATAATAAGACCTCTACTATACACCTATAGCACATATGTAACACTTGCAACAAAACAAAGAACCAAGACATATGAAATAAACTATAGGGCGGAACACATGTAAGAGAGAACATAATAGCCTCCCGCCTCCTCGCCTCTTTTAAGCCCATTGCCCACAAGACATGGATTAATGGAATGGTCCTACCACCAAAAGTACATCCTCAACCCCTCGGGAGATATCTCCCAAATGTGGGGAAAAACCCAAACAAGGCCTACCCGATCTCACTCGCTCACCCACTTGCACTGATTGGATTCACTGGGTACGATTTTATAAACCCACTCAGTCGATAGTTGAGTTCCAGAATACTTCACATTTTACACATGTGCATACCTATTTCATAACATATCCTATAAACATCACTAAACGTCTCTCACACACCACAAGCATGACTCGTGGTCAACGTTTGGCCACCCGAGAACGTGCAACTGTCTCCACCAGACCCCCACAAGAACCTTAAAATCACATACCACCCTGACCAACCAATTTAATCTCAATGACTCAAGGAGTGGGGTATACGAAGGGCAAGCTCCTCCTTCAACCCCAATACTGGGAAAGGTTAACATCCCTCCCAGGTGGCACTTCTACCCGTACCTCCATCCAAACAAAAACATACTTCTATTAGTCAAGGTTGCCAAAATGGCTACCACACAAAGATACAGTTAACACTTTAGACCACATTAAAACAATCAAACTCTTTACAACAACTATTTATTATCATAACTATTAGTAATTCATTATTTGTTTGGTATCATACATTTATTTATTTATTTATTTATTTATTTTCTAATAGGTCACTCACCTCGTCCATTTCAAAACGGTAACACAAACGACCTTCTAAGCCTCACCTAACAGAAAATTATGGCTCAAGAGTCCTCTCAACGAGAATACCCTTCTATCACAAACGTCTTAATTAAATTGCTAAAAACTCAGTAATCAAAGGTCCACTCATCGTCACATAAGCCAATATGAGACTCAACCGATCAATATCCTTAAAGGAAAGTTTTGCCACACTCTCCTACTAGCCTCACTAGGTAGTCCTCGGGCCCATGCCTTGCTCGCTGAGCCAGTCCTCTAGCACCATGCCTTGCTTTACCAAAACAGACTGTCTGGAGATGTCCTACCTTTCCACAGATGCGGCACTGGTACTGCTTCTTGCTACACCCTCTTTTCCAATGCCCCAGTTGTCTACAGCAAGAACAACCCTTCGAGAAACCGGTCTCAAATGGATTTGTTGGGGGATTGACCTCTGTCTCGAAACTTGTGCCATCTTCTGATTGCCCCCCTCTGCCTCTTGGGGTCCTTTCTGCTGATCAAGACAACAATGGTTCAATTGATCTTCATCCGAGCTCCTCCAAATGATGTGGGTTGACCGCCCTCGGCGTGCCTCGCTCTTAATCAGTTATCGAATCTCATCCCTCAATCCTAGAGTAATCTGGGTTAAAATGCCAATCTCTACCATGCGAAGATCATTACTTACAGCCTACAGCTCTTCCACTTGTCCAGCCTGGGTAGCGGGCTCTTCTGTCGTACGGATCATAATTTTTCAGAGGCTAGGTACACGAGGAGGTAGCGCTCCAGGTTAACACTCAACGCTCTTAATACCATTACCGACTAGGCGTTTAGAGTTATAACTAATCTCGAAACACACATTATCACCACACAGATTCGTAGATTCACATTTCATAGACTATAGAAGTTCACACCTTCACATTACACATATCATTTATACGCAAGTGAATATTTCATCGTTTTGAACACCACATTGCTTCTTCCACACAATACCATACAAAGGCACACACTTAAGCATTCACATATCTCACATCATTTTCAGAATATCAACAGTATTATCTCTATGTAGTTCGTTCACATTTCACAAGCTTCAAGTTCACAAGCACATCGTTTCAATACCACAAATTCTTTTCCATGCTTTCATGCTCAATTCATCACAAAATTTCGGAGTTGCACAATTAAAATTTTATGATGTTCAATGCCCCCCAGTTATCCATATCGAGTCTTACTTCCTCTACCCCATTTATCAATTCTCCTCTCGCATGGCATTACTCACATTTCACACATTACATCAATCAACATTGCACACAGCTCAAATAAACAAGGACCTTTCCTTGTAGTCATGCTCAAGGTATCTCAAGAAAAATCAGAGTTGCACAGTTCACACCTTATCACATTATTCACATTTTTCTTTTATCACAATTACAATTTTAACAGTTATCCACACCTTCACACACAACAACAAATGCAACTAGTGCCCTAATGCCAATGCATGCAAATCCTACCTCAGGTCTGGACTACCCCAAGTACACCCTAGAGGCTCCAAGAGGACCGTGTTGATCAGGCACATCCCTCCAGGCCCCTCCAAAGGACTCAAGATAACCAGATCCGCCCACTACCCTAGGCCAACTAGACCATGTCCTGATAACATATTGTCACGCCCCAGATTTCCAACCAGAGGAGACCGGAACGTGACCTTCCCTTTACCCGAGTTTGGATAAAGGGGATAGAATACAACATGCTCACACAAGATACCATACACTTCATATTTTATATTTAGAGAGACAAAAATCATCTTTTTATTAAGTCGAAACATACAAAAGTGTCCAAACATGCTTTTATTACATAAAACTCCCCATTACAATATCTCCCCGTTGGAGTTGCATCAATTTCCATAAAATAACATAATCGAAAAGAAACGATAAAGCAAATATAGTTTTCCACCTCAGGATTCCACCTAATGGTTGTAAGTTCCTGAAAGAAAACACATCACAGTAGGAGGGGTGAGAAACCACAGCTCAGTAGGGATCATGTCTCCCCAACCCATCCCATGCTCCTAGCATCTACATGCCGTGTGTACAAGTGCAGTGTCGTGATACAATTATTTCAACAAATATAATAGTAAGCCATCAGCAAAAACAAATATTTCAAACAACCACACAAGCTAGCACTTGAACAGTCCCGGGCTTCCAGAGCCAGTGGGTTTCACAAAACAGTCCCGGGCTTCCACAGCCACCGGGTTTCACAAAACAGTCCCGGGCTTCCACAACCACCAGGTTTCACAAAACAGTACACATAGCCTCTCAGGCATAAAACCAAACACTTAGTAGGCACACATTCAGAAATGTACAAACCCAGCCACTCAGGCATAAAACAAACACTTGGCAAGCACACCTTTGCCAACTCACAATTCTAGCTTTACTGGCATATTATCATACACATACTGGGCATATTCACACAGGCATTTTATCGAACACTTAACATGCACTGCCCACCCAACATCAGAATCACACCAAAATGCCATTGAAGGCCAACATTCATATAGGAGATCACACCTATATGAATTTACATATAAATATTATAGCATTAACAATAGAAACTTTATAAAACATCCACATAGGGCCTAACCCCGAAACAGACCAGGAAAGACAGAACCCCTACCTTAAAGAAGATCCTCCTTGCTCCCGCACTAGACGCCGTCCTCCCCACGCAAGACCCTCCGGCAGCAACCAGCAGCTCTCCTTCCTTCCCTCTCTCTAGCTCTCTCTCTCTCTACGACGGCTGCAGCAGCTGAAGAGAACCCTAAACCTAACACAAGGAGCCTTCACCTCTTTATATAGGCAACTCAAACCCCAAAACGACGTAGTTTTGATTAAATGAATCCCAACATCAAAATGACGTAGTTTTGATGACAGACTATAACCTTTTTGCAACCACACAGGGCAAAGCACGCATAATTTCATCATAGTCCTTTAGCAAAAGAGGATCAGAACAACAAAACAAGGGTAATGGAGGCTGCACGTGAGAAAGACCTTTCTCACGGGCACCTCCAAATGATTTAGAATTTCACCACAAGCCTTGGAACAACATTAGGAAGGCTCCCATGCAAAAATCTCACTGCACGTGAAATACCCTTCTCACGTGCATTCTCACGTGCACTCCCAATTGGGCTCAAACTTTGCCTCTTGCTTGTTCATCAACATACAAGATGATTTAACCAAAGTGTGTGGAAATAAAACTCCCTAAAACCCAACAATTTCCACTTAAAAAGGCAAAACTGACTAACTCCTCACATCCCAAAATACGGGTCATTACACAGAGTGAGCTCGTAAAGGAAGTCTAACCATATACTTACAGAGTCAAAGATCTGGGTCTAAAATTTGAAGACTCGTAGACTCACAAGGTCCAAGATCAGATGACTCAATGATATGTGGAGTCGAAGATCATCAGACCATCAGGCTTAAAGCATCACTAAAGGAACACAGGGTCGTAGACTCATAGAACCATAGGATCGAAGATTCAAAGATCCAAGGTGTAATTAGGTGAAGAGCAACGTCTCAGAAACTCGAAGACTTGTAGGCTCAAAGACCTGTCGGGTGTAAAGTGGCAACATTGTAGAGTCGAAACCCGTAGGGTCGAAGCTCGCAGGGTCAAAGATTGGGAGACCCGTTGCCGAGAACAAAGACTCGTTGATGTGAACTGTTGATTAGCCAAGGTAGAATGAGGTTGTTGTTGGCTCAAAAGTGGAGACATGAAGACTCGAAAACTTGTAGAGTGAAAGTTAGTTGATCACTTGTTCTAACCTAAAGTTGAACCCGAAGAGCAGAGGAATTGGAAGATCAATTCGAAGATCCAAGGCTCGAAGATTCGAAGGTGAGGCTGTGGCTGGTAGTAGCATGTGTACTTGGAGAGGTAACAGCGAAGCTACGAGGCATATATCTTCGAGGCTATGGCTAGTCGAAGGAGCAAAACGCGTTAAAGGACTCTAGTTTAAGTAAGTTATCACTCAGGCAACGTTTTCGAGCACACTAAGTACTAGAAAACACGTCATCTGAGGATGGCTTAACCTGTTTCAACGATGAAGATCAAAAGATGAAACATGCTTAAGCCTTATAGAAGGGTTTCTTACTATGGCCGTCCTATAAAAGCAAGGTAGATGCCATCCTTCAAGCAAGCGTCAGAATATTAGAAAACACAAGAAAGGTATCTTGCGAAATACAAAAAGACGACACAGAGTAGTTCGTATTGAATACATAGAGAGAGAGAGAGAGAGAGAGAGAGAGGAGAAAGACTGTAAGCAAGATAACAGTGAGTTAATCTGACTTCATTCCTCATACATTCACGAATAGATTGTGAGTTTAGCAAAGAAGTGGTTGAAGGTTAAGTAGTGCAAACGATTGAATATGCAGGAGCAGATTGCGCTAGACAGTTCTTCACAGTGAGTGAGTACTAGAGTAATATTGTTTTTGTATTTACATTTAAGAGAAAAGAGAGTTGATCCTATTGTAACAAGGGCTAGACCCTATTGTATTGAAAGCATATAATGGATTGGACTCGATGTAGGTACATCCTCACCATCGTGGAGTAGATCACATTGATCGAACCATGTAAATCATGTGTCTTTGTCTTTTACTTCCCATACATACCTGCTGTTAATCTGATAAGACACTGAAATACCATGCAAAGAAGAACCACATCTATAGAATACCTCTGATTGTCATACTACTCTTAAAACTAAAGAAAATAGTTTTAAGTATACAGATTCACCCCCCCTCTCTGTATACACACACACACACACATATACCCAGACGATCTTACTTGGATCTTGGAAATACCTATTGGTATCAGAGCTAAGTTTTCACTGGAGACAGATTTATCATTCTGTGGAGAAGTGATCTCACAGATCGATATATTTGCATTGTTGAGATCTGTGGCTTAATAGCTTAGTGACCAAGTAGGAGTTTATTGGTATATTTTAAAGAAATGGAGATTCCTATCAGCGGACCATGTACCAGCTCCAACTATGAAAAAAGAAAGCCTATTTTTGATAGCACAAATTACAAGATGTGGAGAGTAAGAATGGAGATGGTGTTTATGTCCATGGGTATGGACCTAAAGTGGGTAATCAGAGATGGATACATAGAACCAGCCAACGGCAGAGAACCCACAGAAGCTGAACGAATAACCTATGAGCTAAACGGCACAGGTCTGAGTGTGATTACATCAGCACTCACAAACTCTGAATATGCAAAGGTGATGGACTGTAGAGTAGCAAAGAAGTTATAAGATAGATTGGAAAGTGTCTATCAAGGTGATGGTAGACTAAAGGAAACCAGACTGCAATTGTATACTCTGAGATTCAAAGATCTCAAAATGGAGGAGGAGGAGAGTGTACAGGAGTTCTTTGTACGATTGACAAAGATTGTCAATGACATGAAAATTCATGGCAAAAATAAAAAGAACTTTGCAATTGTAAAGAAGGTGCTGAGAGTTCTACCCAAGAGATTCATCCCAAGAGTAGAAGTTTTGGAAAACAGCCGAGAACTGGAGATGATGACATTGCTGGAGTTGCAGTGCAGTTTGACTGCATTCGAAATGAAGCTGCACTCTTATGAAGAGCCATCTACTTCAACATCCCAGCCTATAGCTAAGGAATCAAAAAAAGTAGGCAATGAAGAAATCAAAAATAAAGAAAGAAGCTGAGTCCTTAGAAGAACAAGAGGACAGTGACAGCGAAAAGGGTGAAGATGAGGTTGTTGCCTACTTCACTAGAAAATTTAGAAGAGGTGGAACAGGAAAGCAAGCTGGTGGAAAAGGGAAAGAAGGACTTTCCCTCAGATGTTTTAAATGTGGAAAGCGGGGGCACTTTGCATCTCAATGCAAGGTGAAAGCTAATGACTCGAAAGATGAGGCCTCAAATGAAGAGGATAAAAAATGAAAGAAGACATCATACCGAAGAAGCACTTCCAGATGGAGACTAGCAGCTCCACAGAAGAAGAATGGCTCACACAAGAACTAAATGAGCCAAATCTCAGAATCTGATGATGAAGACAAATGTTTATCAGACTATGCCTTTGTTGCCAAGATAGAGGTGGACAATGGTAGCTCCACAGAAGAAGAAGGGCTCACACAAGAACTATGTGAGCCAAATTTTAGAATCCAATGATGAAGACAAATGTTCATTAGACTATGTCTTTATTGCCAAGATAAAGGTGGACAATGGTAGCACTACCTCAGAGGAGTAAGTGGCAGTAGAAAAAGAAGTAGATCTGGAGGAGGACCTTGAGCTTGCAACTAAAGAGACCCACAAGAGAGGGTGCAAGATCAAGAAACTCAAAGGAGAGCTCAAGCAAGCCAAGGGAGATCTTGTAGAAGTTAGAGGAGAGAAGGACAAAGTGTTGGAGGACTCCAAGAAATTCTGTGAGGAACTTGTCAGCCTAAAGCTCAAGTTAGAGGAGCAAATCAATATATGTAATGACATTTCCACAGAACTCACCACCGGAGACAACCATCTAGATACTTGAAGAAGAACTGGTAGGCCTTCGAAAGAAGATCTCAAAAGATAAGGCCATTCAAGCCTCAACCTCTGAATGCATCCAGATCACATCTCTCACAACACCACAGATTGCTCATGCTCAGAAAACTGGGCAACACTGCAGGAGGCTAGGAAGGAGATCACGACACCGCAGACGGTGAGGAAGGTCATTAATCCAGATTTCCATGACAAACCGAAGAAGACCACTGTCGTGACCCAGAGCGACAAGAAAGGAAAGGGTGCTGTAAATGATGAGAAGATGGAGAGACATCTGAAGGAGTCCAAGACTACTGGAGTGAACAAATGCATTCATAAATCTGAGCATTCCAAGAATGTGAAGAAATTTAATGCAAATGTCATTTCTACGAGTGTGCGGGTGCCCCTCAGGAAAGAAGATAAACCTGTGAAGCTAACCATCATGGCCAAGCCTGTTTTAAAGAAGATTCAGATGTTCAAAAGTTTAGTAACACCAGGTTTCAGGGTCACTGTTACTACTATGTGGTATAGGGTCACATGGCCAAATTCTGTTGGTGGATGTATGCACTTACTGTCAGAAACAAGGACATGATGAGACTTCATGCTAGTGGAAGCCGAAGCCCATTACCTCTATCATCACCGGATTTTGTTCGGGGGGAAACCCACTTTTTGGGATGCGGTTCTGCCACCTCGAATTTCGTCCGGGAGGGAAACCGCTTTTGGGAATGCGGTTTTCCCACCCTTCATCCGACTAGTGATGAAAAAGAAACAGAGTCGCCACCAACTGTTTTTGGGGTGCAGTTGGTCACCTAAAATGATCTACACCGCCAGAGCTGGATTCGGGAATTTGTTATGCGAGGGGAAGGATTAGCACTCCCGCAACGCCCTTTCAGTACCTATCTTAGGAGGAAGGAGGTTTCTAATTTGTTTTAACTTTTGCCTTAATTTTAACTAGTTTAAAAAAATAATGTTAAATTTTCCTCTGACCTAAGTCCTACTCTCTTTATTTTTCTAAGCTTCTAATAATATTCAGTTCAAAATTAATTCTAAGTTATCTAAGAGTCTAAAGGAAACCCAAAGTTAAACTAATTCTAAATTTCTAATTTGTTTACTGTTACCTTAATTAATGTTTACAATGATGTTAAAGGCAAAAATTAATAATAGCCCAAAATATTTACAATATTTTAAATCCTAAGTGTTAAAAAAACCAAGTGTTAAAAAACCAAATGTTGAAATATCCACGTGTTTGAAAATGTTTTTTTGTTTGGTTGTTTGTTTGTTTATTTGTTTGTTTGTTTTTGTTTAGAAAATGTTTTTTATCTAAGAGAGTTTTTTTTTAAATTTAAGCAAACACATTTTTTTTTGAATTTGAGAAATGTTTTTTTGTTTTTGGCTGAAAAACAATACAAATTAAAAACAAATAAACAAAAGTGTATTGTGTGTGATTGTGACATACATAAAAACAGACTCTCTTTTTTTCTTTTGTTTTTCCTCTTTTTTTTCTTGTTTTATTACTTCTCTCTCTCTCTCTCTCTCTCTCTCTCTCTCTCTCTCATTTAATACACATGTTACAATTAGGGCCGAATCATATGGCCCATTACAAAATTATAAATGACCAATACTAACAACACCTTAATGGTCAAAAAGATAAATGAAAATAAAATAAAATAATAAAAGAAAATGAAATTTATCCTAGTAAACTATATACCAAACTATTTAGAAATAATAAATAAATAAATAACGCTAGTCAACATCCGTTGGGAGGCAATCAGAAATGGACTGGCTTGGAGAATGTGCATCAGAACTCTCAATGACATGGGTAGGCAAAAGAGGTAAGGAAGAAATGAGTATTCATGGTTAGAATAAACAGAAAAAATAAAATAGAATAAACAGAGAAAACAATACAATATACTCACACGCCCGTGAAAACAATAAACATAGAAAACAAAACGAGACCAAACAGTAACCGTTAACCTATGATCCAGACCAATAGACCCGTGCGCTAGTGAGCTCAAGTAGAGAAAACGTAAAGGAAAATAAAATAGAACAGACACGTGTGAAACAAAACTACACCCAGATAGTGGTGACCAAACATAGCAAACAAAACGAGACCAAACCTTTCGTAACATGGATAGTGCAAGATCAAACACAACAAACATATTTAGCCATCAAAACTAAAAAATCGAGTAAACACAACAGCCTTTCTACTTCCCCTTTTTTTTTATCCAGATCAAAATCAAAGAAAAAATGTAGAGAGAAAGAAAACAAATCCCAGTGAGGGTAAAATCACCAAACCATGTCAAAACCCAAACGCAACCAACTGAATAAACAAAACTACCTGAGGGACAGTAAGCCAATTCACTCTTTGTAAATATGACGAAAAGAAAATAGCCAAAGAAATTGATGGTCCCTTGGAGCCTAAAGGGGGGGGGGTGAATAGGCTCTTATTCGAACTCTTTCTTTTCTCTCAAGACACAAAGACTTATCTAGTTTAAGTGATAATATCACTGCGGAAGATAACCAGATAGTGGAAGTATTTTGTTTTATTATCACAAAGTGATTACAACAAAATAGAAGCAAACACTCTCTTACACTCTGTTTACAACTTTGAATTCACACACTAGCCAAGTGCCTTTTCTATTTTTACACTACTTCGCTCTAGCTCACTCACTTTACAAGAAGTATAAGTATGAATATTTATACAAAACATTCCTAAGAGACAACCTTGGAACTTGAAGTTCCGGAATGCGTTCCGCACTAACTATCCCTCGGTAATCTATCTGCCTTGACTGCTGCGGATTGTGGAGCTCAAGATCTTGGATTTGAAGAGTATAAGTGTCTTTGTGAGTTCCGAGATACAATTAAGGTTGTGTCCACATATCCGGATGATCCACGTGTAAGATTCTTCTTGTTCTAAATGCATTCTTCTTACATCGGGACAGCACGAGCTGATAACTTTAAATGCGGTTTCATTGGAGCAGTGTCTTCTTGGTCCGGTGTAATTTTCCTTACTCCGTAGTTAATGAAGCTCGGAACCTTACTCCGTGTCGGTGGTTGCTTACTCCGTATCTATTCGTACTAGAATCCTTAGTCCGTGTCGGCGCTTCCTTACTCCGCATGTAAGTTCCTTACTCCGTATGTAAGTTCCTTACTCCGTATGTAAGTTCCTTACTCCGTGTGTAAGTTCCTTACTCCGTGTGTAAGTTCCTTACTCCGTATGTAAGTTCCTTACTCCGTATGTAAGTTCCTTACTCCGGGCGAGTAATAAGTCCGGATTCCTTACTCCGCATCTATTTTCCTTACTCCGCACTTATTTTCCTTACTCCGCACTTATCCTTACTCCGCATTTATTTTCCTTACTCCGCACTTATTGTTACTTGGTTATTTACCAAGTGTTTGACGACACTAACTCTTGTCCGGATCAGGATTATGTATCCTGTCCTTAGCTTTGCTCTCACGAGTGCATCTTTGGATTAGTGACATACCTTCGCAATGATCAAATAAACACAAAAGATCTCGAGATCAAATTACATAAGGCTTTAACAACAATTATCCAAATTCCGGGGTTTGATCCAACAATCTCCCCCAATTATGGATATGCCTAAACCCTTTGTAATCTGATCCGGTAAGCGATGCAAACGAATATCATACGAAATATACACCACAACCAATTTCATTGATCAGCAACTAAATACAAATCAGCCTTAATACTGATTTTTCACTAAGGTACATAAGGCTTACTATACTTGAAGATCATAGTTGCTGCCTTCTCTCTTAGCTCCATTGTCTGCTGCATCGTAAAGGTGGAGTGTTGGCTCCAATGTTTGTCCACGATTAAGAACGATTTGATGAAATGACAAACAAAGGCTCCGCAGCCTATCTCCATCCGGCTGTTGTGGCACTTGCTTCTTGCCCCGGAATGTCGCCTTGAGTTTCTCGAGTAGCGCAAGGGGTGTGATACCCAACTCTTCATATAGTCCGGCTTTCTTCACGGCTTCGATTAGTCCGAGACACAGAGGTTCCCATTGATTCTTCCTAACGAAGTGCTCCACAATCTGATGAGAATCAATGAGAATCATCTGCTTGGATTGAATCATGAAGACAGCCATCATGAAGTGTGGCGACATGATTCGGTACGGAATGAGGATGGTTGAGAGAGTTTTCCATGGCTTGCTATCTTCAGCGATTCCGTCGATGTAAGTCCGAATTAACTCCACACCGGGAAGATAGCCCTCATTCCAACATGGCGAACTTCAAACAAGTGCCCATCTTCGTAAAGAGATGGAAACGGCCTCATCTCCATTTTAGCGACCTCGAGAAGTTATCAATGTCTTCGTAGTAAAGAGTCCTTTTTCCGAACAAAGAGTCCGAATGTCGGACGGAGAGAAAGGATACATTTCGGAAAGACATCGTCTCTCGCAGACGACGCAAAGATAGGCCTTCATTGCCTTGCGCAAGCTTCCATCCGCATCGGACGGGTCAAACTCCGCATAGGATGGGAGGAAGGTACCAGCTGCGGATGAAGAGGATGGAGGAGGAGCTGGAGGTGCGAGAGGAGCTAGGTTGAGAGAAGCGGCTTCGTTTGGGAATTTGAACTCCCTGAAGCACCGAAGTGGCGGGTCGCTTCTCGGTCCGGGAAGATGGTTGTGGGGCGAAGGGAGTAGATGGATCGGATGACACTTTCTCCCCCGGTTTGGCGGATCGCCGGGAAGCAACGGGAGGACGAGCCATCGTATGCGCCAGATCCGCGAAGGAAGTAGATAGTGAATGAACGGAGGTGGCGACAAGATCCATTTTCCGCTCAATGGAAGTGGAGGAGTCGGTGAGGGCGGAGAGTAGTTGGGCGCCGAGGGCATCAACTTTGGCGGCGATGGCGGAAATTTGGGCGCTTTGAGCGTGAGCATGGCGGTCCAGTGAGCGGAAAGCACAGCATCGGAGTGGACCGTGCCAAAGAGGCACGCCCAAGGGCTAACTCGGGAGCTTTGGAGGACTCCCCCGCATGAATAGGAGCAGGGAGTGCGGTGGGCGAGGAGTCCGCAGGAGTAGCGAAGACGCAGAGGAGCATCCGGAGCATCGAGGCATCCGGAGCTTCGAGGGCATCCGGAGCATTGGAGGCATCCGGAGCAAGAGACCCGCTTTGACCGGACAAGTCAACTACGGGAATCGCGGCGGCAGGAGAAGAGGGCCCAGCCTTAGCAGGAGAAGGACTTCGGGTAGCGGGGCGGGCCTGAGGGTGTAGGGAACGACACATCGGGAATGGCGGCCCGGCGTAAGAAAGCCGTGGTCCGGTTCCGGATGATCATAGTCTCCGGGGATTGGGTATTGCGTGTGTAAAACACCCAGGAGATCGTTGTCGGGAATGGAGGAGGTGTGGGCTAGGCCGAAACGGAGCCGAGGTCCGTTAAGGTGACGGCGGAGAGATGGTCAAGGTAATCTCGGGGTTGAGGTAGAGGAGGCAAGGGGGCTTCGGGAGAAGCGGCCGGGACATCGCGGTGGCGGCGGCAACAGCGGTATCAACCGCAGCAGCTATAGCGGATGTGGAGGGAGTGGGGACATCGGCGGCAGAGGGGGCCGAGGAAACGGCTCTCGACGCACCGCGCCGAGAGGGCCCCGCAACCTCGGACGGTTCAGCACGGACGCTTGGCGGGAGGCCCGTGAGTGGGAGGGCGCGGCTACGGACCGAATCCGGGAGGATCGGTGTACGAAGCGACCTCGGGGGCTTGGGCGTCGGAGGGGTCACCACCGTAGCCGCCTTGTTGTTCCGAGGCAGGCGGAGCGCGGAGAGCTACCGGTGGGTCGGCGAGCGGTCATGTTTCCGTCCGGCGTAAGGTGACGAAGATAAAGAGCCGTGGGAAACGAGACAAGCATCAACTTGGGCGAAATGGTCCGGACGAAGATGCCGGAAGACAATGCCGAGGATGCGCCCATAGGAATGGTTTTTGGGACCATTCTGCAGCAAACGAAATAAGAACATCCCCCAATCCATCGGAAGACCTTCAAAAACGCCGTACATGGCCGGTAGAAGATCGTACGGAACCGAGTCCAGGGCTGATGTGCGAGCCAGTAGGCATCGACTTAGAATAGTCGCCATACATCGATAGCGACCCTGGAAGGATTTCACCTTGTATTCCTTCCCTTTGGATGTGCACCCCATAGAAGCCGCCATCGGTTCGGCATCCGGACGCTGTGGTTCACCAAGAGGAAGGTGAAGAGCGGCGCGGAGAACAGCCGGAGTGATGATGATGGATTCGCCGCGGACATGAGAGGTTATGGAATCGGTAGTGCGGCGAATCCGTTGGTAATACTCAAGAATGTCATCGATAAAAAGATCGATGGGATTGGAGACCAGGTTGAGTATGTGCGAGGCTTCAAGAAGAGGGCGAAGATGGTGAAACCAATCCGGAGGATTAGAAACAGCATTCCAATCAACTAGATGGCCAGGATTAACGCCAGGAAAGAAAGATTCTGGGTGCCATTGCAGATTCGATGGGAAGGAAAAGAGGAAAGGTGAGGTCTTGACAGGAGAAGGAGCAACGAGAGGGTTAGGGATTTGAAATAAGCAATACTCGTGCTTCGCAGGAATGATCCGAACATATAAGACCAAGTCCGCAAATGTCGGCGGGTCTAGGAATGTGGGAGTGAGGTGGGGACCCGCGCGACATGCCGATGTCATTTGTCCGGATATCGAGGCGTCTCCGAATAACACGATGTCGTGGAGACCGCATGACCAAGTAGCGATGACAACTGGTTGCCATCCAGAGAAGTGTGTGTGCAACCCGAGATAGTCATTTAATGAATCATCATTATTCCTCCTCAAAAGCATGCGACATATGAGTATACGTGGATTGTCACAATTGAACAAAGTCGGGAGTCCGGAGGAAAGAGCCGACACTCATCCGGAGTTAATAATATTCGTGAAAGAGTATCCGGATGAATAATAGACCTTGTCCGTCGTAAACGAGTTTGGTGAGAATGTAGAGTAGATTCCTTTGCGATCAATAAGTCAAAGAGAAGAGAAGTACCACAACACTTCAAATCCGAGACTATGGACTGGATTTATCAATACGGTTTGCAAAGAAAATCTGAACCTGTAGCTAAATAAAAATATACTGAAAATACAAAAGCTTAACAGGCAAAGATTAGTACAGATTAGAGAAGATAATCAATGAAAAACAACATAATCCGAACTAATAAGAAATAGAACTCATGCATGGCTAAGAATGTAGTAGACGTACGCAATGTGAACTTGATCAATATTACCGAGTCAGGGCATATGTCGATAGCAATACACAGGTTCATATAGGTCAACATAGCGAAACCGTCTTGCTTGAACAGCTGTAGCTAAGATTAATTAAAGGTCAAATGATTTGGCTTCATTAGGATTCATGAGTGTGAGATGAAAAGGTGAACACATGTCAAAAGAATGCAGATGATTAATCGATTAAAATGCATGGTTGAAGGAAGAACATACATCCACACATGCCACTTTTCCGATTTAAAACAAGATGTCCAGTGATCCGGAAGTAATAGCGTAGAGAAGGGAGAATCCGAGACATATTAGGGGTTCATTGCTGCTCCCCCGTAGATCATTTAATCCTCTCAATGAAAAGCTCCCCCTCGGATAGACAGTCAAGGAAAAAGGTCATGAGACATATACGGGGGTATTCTGAATAAAATATAAAGCATTTTCTCCCCCGTAGATTGTGCAATCCTCTCGGTTGACCGTTCCAATTTGTAGTTCAAGACTGTCTATCTTATTAGAAGACTATACTTCGAAGCCGATCAGAATGCGTTTGTGTATTCATCCACCAGGCATTCCAAGCTAGCCCATTTCACTCCTTCAACTATGCACGTTAATGGAGTAATCTAAATGAACATGCTTTGATCATGTGGTGATTAATGGATATGAAGATCATGAATCCGACTGAGGTAAATCATATAAACTGTAATTATGTTAGCTTTAAACGACTTCAGTCGGGAAACGCAAGCATCCTCCCAAACCGAGGTTGAGATTAACATCGAAACATGGAACCGTGGAGTCGGTAAGTATGATCAGCAATGCGGTCTTTCTACTACTTTCAGTAAACATACAATGCATGGTTTGTGAGAGAATATACTTGTTGTGAAATTTAAATGAGAAACTATGCAGAGAAGTCGAGCATACCTAGTTGGAAGAGTAGCTTAGAAAACCTCGCATCGGGGAGGGGCTTTGTAAATATGTCTGCTAATTGATCTTCGGTGGCAACATGTTCCAGTGAAATATGCTTTTTAAGAACATGATCGCGTATGAAGTGATACCTGACCTCAATGTGCTTCGTCTTAGGATGCATGACAGGATTGTTGCTGATGGCAATTGCACTAGTGTTGTCACGGTAAAGTGGAATAGAGGACATGTTGAATCCGTAGTCGGTAAGTTGACTTTGCATCCAAAGTAGTCGTGCGCGACGAACTTCCAGAGACTGATATATTCCGCCTCGGCAGAGAGGTTGATACGGAATTCGCTTCTTACTGAACCATGAGATCAATCTATTTCCAAGAAACCGACACGTACCGCTTGTGCTTTTCCTTCGATGCGACATCCAGCGAAGTCGGCATCGAGTACCCCTGATAAGGTGAAGTTGGACTCCTTTGAGTACCGAGTCCCAAATTCATCGTCCCTTTGAGATACCTTAAGATCCGTTTTACATGAAGCATATGTGACTCCTTGGGATTCGCCTGATATCGTGCACAAATGCAAGTTGCAAACATAATGTCCGGGCGACTTGTTGTAAGATAGAGCAAGGATCCGATCATCCCTCTCGTAGTCAGTCACATTTACTTGATATGCCGTCCATATCCTGGATCTAACTTGGCACCGACAGGCATTGGAGTTTTGACGGGAGATGAACCTTCCATACCAAACTTCTTAATAAGATCGCGAGTGTACTTAGCCTGATTGATAAAGATTCCTTCCTTTAATTGTTTGACTTCAATTCCAAGGAAGTAGGACAGTTCTCCCATCATGCTCATTTCAAACTTGCCCGTCATCAACTTAGCAAACTCTTCACAAAGCTTCGGATTTGTTGATCCGAAAATGATATCGTCCACGTATATTTGTACGATCGAGTGTGTCCTTTCTCTTGTCGTAGAAATAGGGTGGTATCTATCTTCCCTTTTTGGAAGTTATGAGCAAGTAGGAATTCGACATTGTGTCGTACCAGGCTCTGGGAGCTTGCTTCAAACCATATAGAGCTTTCGAAGTTTGTAGACAAGATGTCCTGCCTTAGGTTCAATGAAGCGGGAGGTTGTTCAACATACACCTCCTCTTGAAGGTCTCCATTCAGGAATGCGCTCTTGACGTCCATTTGATAAACTATGAAGTTTTCATATGAAGCATACCTGAGAAACATTCGGATTGCCTCAAGTCTTGCGACCGGAGCAAAGGTTTCATCATAATCTATTCCCTCTTCTTGACGATATCCTTTGGCTACCAGTCTGGCTTTGTTCCGGATTACTATTCCATCCGTATCAAGTTTGTTCCGGAACACCCATTTAACGCCAATGACTTGCTGAGACTTAGGCCTTGGTACTAAGGTCCACACATTATTTCTCTTAAATTGATTCAGTTCTTCTTGCATGGCTTCTATCCAGTTGAATCCTGAAGAGCTTCATCTACCACCTTTGGTTCTATTTGAGATAGAAAGCATGAGTGAAGACTCATGTTTGAGGTGGCTGCTCTTGTTCTTACACCAACGAGTAGGATCACCAATCACTTGATCGAGGGATGGTTTCGAGTCCATCTATAATTCGTGCGTGTGTTGGTTGTCCTTGAACAATTTGAAGCTCTTCCAGATTGGGTGGTTCAGTTGTATCAACTGGTTGGGCTTAAGTCCGGAGTAGATGTTTCCGTATTTAGAGGTACGGATGAACTGATTGGTTCTTCAACACTGTTTCTTTCAGGTGTTAACTAGTCCGGACGGACTTGAAGGTGCTCCGAAATTTTGTGTATCTGCAGGAGTTTGTCCGGAGCTAAGTGGTAGTCTGGAGTTAAGTGGTAGTCCTGGAGCTAAGTGGTAGTCCGGAGCTAAGTGGTAGTCGAGTCCGAGTCATCCGTAGCATCATCCACAAAATTCCGTTGTGTTTCGCGGATGCCACGTGGTTGGTCAGGATACCATCAGGATGTGTACAGGAATATTCATAAACTTTGAGTAATCGACGTTTCTGTTTATGACCTGCAGATTAGAATTTGAAGGACCGACTTTTGACCAATCGAGATTAGCTTCATCAAAGGTTACATGGATAGATTCTTCAACTTTAGAAAGTTTTCTATTGAAGACCCGATAAGCCTTGCTATGAGTGAGTACCCGACAAAAATCCCATCATCAGATTTTGGTTCAAATTTATTCCGGGTCTCTTTGCCATTGATCAGTATATAGCAAGTACATCCGAAGGCTCCGAAATGTGAAATTGAAGGTTTTCGACCTCTCCACATCTCATAGGGTGTTTTCATGGTAGATTTATTTATTAGAGTTACGTTTTGAACATAGCGGCGGTGGACACAACTTGACCCATAGAGCGAGAGGAAGCATTGCCCCTGCTAACATGGATCTACCAGCTTAACTAAAGTTCGATTCTTGCGCTCAAACTACCCCATTTTGTTGTGGGGTTCTGGGGCGCAAAAGTCATGTTGTATGCCCTGTTCGAACAATATGATCTCATTTCGGGAAAAAATCAAATTCTGTACCATGATCACTCCCGATGCATTTAATGCTCGGTCCTTGTGAGTTGCTTATCCAGTTGAAGAGATCTACAAGATGTTCAAAAAGTTTGATCCTTTGATTTCAGGAACATCACCCATGTGTATCTGGTGAAATCATCGATAACCACAAGGGTATATCTACCTGACTAGTGATGAAACAGATATAGGACCACATAGGTCCATATGAAGAAGTTGGCAGAGGAGCGATTATTGAGTTAACCGATTTGCTCTTAAAGTTGTGTTTGGTCCGTTTACCAAGTTGGCATTCTCGACAGAGAGTGTCTCTGGAGAACTTGAGTTTGGGTAGACCAGTGACAAGATCAAGTGATGCTAATTTAGACAAAGTCTTAAAGTTCAAATGTGCGCATCGCTTGTGCCATAACCAACTATCTTCATCCTGTTGCTTTCAGTGAGGAAACATACAGGTCGAAGAATTATTTCTTAAGACCACGAGTATATGTCCCCATCTCTTGATCCGGATAACTTAACATCTCCGGATAAGTTTTCTCTTCTTGTACAGGTGTTGGACAAAAAGGAAACAAGTAAATCCTTTGTCACATAGTTTATCGACACTTAGCAAATTATGCTTTAAACCTTCGACTAGTGCAACTTTAGTGATTGATACACAGCCGTTAGTTAAAGTGCCATACCCGAGCAGTCTTACCTTTCTTGTTGTCGCCATATGAGACGGATGGACCTTGTTTATCATTAACTTCTACAAGTAGAGTCTGGTCACCCGTCATATGTCCAAGAGCATCCACTATCAAGGATCCACTTGCTTTGATTTATCTTTAACTTCAAGTGATCCGGCAATTGATTCCAGAGATGCTCCTGAAAGACAACAATTTACACTTTTGGTGCCCAAACTTGTTTCGGGCGGTTAGAGTGAGAAGATATTGTCAACATTTACGGATTTGATTTTGTTAGGACTCTTAGCTTTCCAAGTTGACATTAACTTGTTAGTTTAGTTGCTTCTTTTATTTGGGATTTCTTGGGAGAGACACTCCTTTTAGATTTAGATTTTGTTTTGCTCGAAGAACCCCTTTTATAAAACTGATCTTTATTTGATTGAAATTGATTACAAAGCCAGCTATCAGATAGACTCCAACATTCATAGTGATAATGACCCATTTCCCTACGGATGGAACAGACACTATAATGTGAAGTACAAACAGGGGATACAGGTCTCTTAGATTTTGCTGATTTTCTACTCTGTTCCACGTGGCCTAATCCATTACGTTTGGGTGACGCGCTCTTGGCCCTAAATGCGTCGGCCTTAGCCTTGTCTTTCTTTTTTGGGTGCTACGGTTTTGGCTTTAACTGCAGCAGCCTTCCCTTCATCTTTAGTTACGGGTGCTACCGCTTGGGAAGTGCGATATGACCTCGGTTCCACGATCATAAACTATGGTGCCACCTGAAATGAAACCATCCAACGGTTTAGATGTACTAACAGGATATAAGTTGGTTAGTTTAGGACTGAAATCCGGAGGACACTCGGTGGCTTTAGCTATGGAGGTTGATGGTTGGGAACCTAGACCAGGTTTGACTCGAATGTCGTCGGGATCGATCCTAAAGGTAGAGGCTATTTCCCGGATTTTAGCCACTTACGATTTATTTCTTTTTCTGTTCCAATTCATTTTCGAGTCTTTTAACTATAACTTTTAGGCCTGAGAGATTGGTATTTAAGAGATGATTTTCAGCTCTTAGATCATGATACCAAGCTTCCTTTCCCCTGAAGTCGTGACGTCCTTTTTGAGTCTATTAATGGTAAATTCGAGACGTTTATTCTGACTTTCCATATCTTTGTACATTTGAGTTATTATTAGTCTCTCATTCTTTTCATGATCACATGCAATAGTAAGAGATTCTAATTTACTCAGAGCTCGAGAGATAGAAGGTACCTCGTATTTGCCATGAGGCGGACGTTCGGCTTAATGGTCGGCTCATCATCCGAGGATTCCTCCTCTTCTTCCGAGCCACTCATGTATTTTGTCACGAGCGCCTTTCTCTTGCTCTTGCTTTGTTATCCGAGGTGGAGCGGCGAGAATTTACCTTGTCACTTTTCTCGGCCACCTTTGCTTTGGACCTGCATTCCTTGGCCCAGTGACCAGTTTTCCCACGGTTGAAACATTCCTGGGAGCTGGACTCGGGTCGCTCCTTCCGTTGGAACGATGATGATGAGCGTCTTCCGACCCCTTTTCTCGCTTTTCCGTAGGAATCGCTCAAAGGATTTGACAAGAAGGGCTATCTCCTCCTCCTCGTCGGAATCGAATTGTCGGATACGTCCGTATCATCATTCCTCGGTATGTTTAGACATTCGGTAGCTTTGAGAGCTACCCCCTTTTCTTTCCGAGCTATTTTTTCATCTCTGTCGAGTACTTAAACCCGACTTCGTGAGTCCCAGCTCTCCATATAGTTCTTCAAGGGGAACATACCGCCAGTTTTTGTACGATTGCATCTGGAGTTGTTTGGAGTAGTAGCGATCCTGGCAAGGAGCGAAAGAACTTGTCATTGATCCGGGATTGAGAGTAATGCTCATTGACGGTCTTCGGTTCAAGTATGAGCTTGCCGAATCTCCGATAGATGCTTTCAAGTGATTCGCCCGGTTTATGATTAAAACTCTCAAAGTTCTGTCGAGAGTACAGATCACATTCTCGCATCCTGGGACCGACTCCCCTCATAGAGGATTGTCAGTTTGTCCCAAACAGCTTTTGCCGTCGTGCAGCCCTGGACGTCGTGGAAAGCTTCGGAATCCAAGGACGATGTAACATAAGCCGAGCCTTTTCACTAGCGCACTGCCCAGGCTCTTTCATCGTTGGTAAGTTCAAGATCGGTCTTTGGCCTCCTTACGCCATGTTCTCCGATAGTCATCGGAATTGGAATCTCCTGATGAAGACATGGCCACATAAGATGATCATGGCAAACCATAAACATCTTCATGCGAGCTTTCCACTTGGGAGAAAAGCTCAGGTGTGAATTTGGGCGGTTTCGTTAGAGTAAACCCGGAACTCCGTGGTTGAGAAGCGGTGGCAGCAGCGGGTTGTGGTGGATCGACATTTTCACCGGCCGCTTCGATTCGGGATGGGCTCCTGTGCACCTCCGGAGTTAAGGCGAGTGTTGAAAAGCATAACGCTTTCTTCGGCCATTTCGAGATTGAAAGAGTGGGATCTCTACTTAGAACGAAGTAGAACTTGCTCGATACCACTTGATGGTCCCTTGGAGCCTAAAGGGGGGGGTGAATAGGCTCTTATTCGAACTCTTTCTTTTCTCTCAAGACACAAAGACTTATCTAGTTTAAGTGATAATATCACTGCGGAAGATAACCAGATAGTGGAAGTATTTTGTTTTATTATCACAAAGTGATTACAACAAAATAGAAGCAAACACTCTCTTACACTCGTTTACAACTTTGAATTCACACACTAGCCAAGTGCCTTTTCTATTTTTACACTACTTCGCTCTAGCTCACTCACTTTACAAGAAGTATAAGTATGAATATTTATACAAAACATTCCTAAGAGACAACCTTGGAACTTGAAGTTCCGGAATGCGTTCCGCACTAACTATCCCTCGGTAATCTATCTGCCTTGACTGCTGCGGATTGTGGAGCTCAAGATCTTGGATTTGAAGAGTATAAGTGTCTTTGTGAGTTCCGAGATACAATTAAGGTTGTGTCCACATATCCGGATGATCCACGTGTAAGATTCTTCTTGTTCTAAATGCATTCTTCTTACATCGGGACAGCACGAGCTGATAACTTTAAATGCGGTTTCATTGGAGCAGTGTCTTCTTGGTCCGGTGTAATTTTCCTTACTCCGTAGTTAATGAAGCTCGGAACCTTACTCCGTGTCGGTGGTTGCTTACTCCGTATCTATTCAAGTACTAGAATCCTTAGTCCGTGTCAGCGCTTCCTTACTCCGCATGTAAGTTCCTTACTCCGTATGTAAGTTCCTTACTCCGTATGTAAGTTCCTTACTCCGTGTGTAAGTTCCTTACTCCGTGTGTAAGTTCCTTACTCCGTATGTAAGTTCCTTACTCCGTATGTAAGTTCCTTACTCCGGGCGAGTAATAAGTCCGGATTCCTTACTCCGCATCTATTTTCCTTACTCCGCACTTATTTTCCTTACTCCGCACTTATCCTTACTCCGCATTTATTTTCCTTACTCCGCACTTATTGTTACTTGGTTATTTACCAAGTGTTTGACGACACTAACTCTTGTCCGGATCAGGATTATGTATCCTGTCCTTAGCTTTGCTCTCACGAGTGCATCTTTGGATTAGTGACATACCTTCTGCAATGATCAAATAAACACAAAAGATCTCGGATCAAATTACATAAGGCTTTAACGGCATTATCCAAATTCTGGGTTTGATCCAACGGAAATTATACGCTGAACACGACTTGAACAAACACAGACCAGTGCACCCTAGTTAGTACAAACCCCATATTAAGATTAAGCAAATGAAAGCGCGACGGGGAGATGAGCATTGTACAGCACACAAAAACAGATCACTGGTCATGAAACAGAGGCACAAAGGCACTCAATTGCAAGAGAACAAGCATCACAAAGGCATCATAACCACAATATGACACGCTGATAAGCATCACAAAGGCACATAAAAAAAAGGGAATCAATCATGTGAGGGAAAAGGATATACCTTTCTTTTGATGCGGAAACCCCTTGGATATCCGAACTGTTTTTGATTACTTGGGCCATCTAATTTTTCTTCACTCCAAGCGAGCAAATCAACACTTTGTTGCTTCTTTGGGTGACCAGTGAACAGGCTATAGAGTTGGGAGATGCGAGGCAGTGAGGGACTAAATGCCTCATGAGACGACAGAGGCTGTGACGATGGAGGCTTCGTGGTCGGCAGGGATCGAAGGCATGCTGTGGCTGGAGTGGTTTGCGTCGTCCAATTGGTGTAGCGGTAGTGTTGGTAAGGAGTGTCGTGGTTGGGCCGGTTTGCGCTGGTTGGTCATTGTGGTGGCATCGCGTTGGCATGGAGTGTCGTGGTTGGGCCATTATGCACTGGTCAGTCGTTGTGGCGGCACCATGGGCTGGAGTACGTCTGGAGCTGTGGTAGTTGGTGTAGTCGGCGTCAGCTGGCTGAGAGGGTAAAGGCGGCGACCGGTGGTGTGATTTCTGACTGGTCGGGAGAGAGGAGGAGGGTGAAGGCTGAGGCGGCCGGTGGTGTGACGTCTGGCCGGGGGACTCTCTTTGGAGAAGATGCATTAAGGGATTGTGGTATGGTGGTAGGTTTCTTAATCATGAGAGCCCCCATGCTATTGGTGATGTAGCTTGGTTTTTATAGGCTGTAGATGAAGGGTTCGGCTATGGCAGAACACGGCTCGATATTGGTGATGATGGTCCCTTGGAGCCTAAAGGGGGGGGGTGAATAGGCTCTTATTCAAACTCTTTCTTTTTCTCTCAAGACACAAAGACTTATCTAGTTTAAGTGATAGAATCACTCGGAAGATAACCAGGATAGTGGAAGTATTTTGTTTTATTATCACAAGGTGATTACAACAAAATAGAAGCAAACACTCTCTTACACTCTGTTTACAACAATGAACTCACACGCTAGCCAAGTTCCTTTTTCTAATTTTCTTTTTCACTTCGGCTCACAAGCTCATTTACATGAAGTATAAGTATGAATATTTATACAAAGCATTCCTAAGAGACAACCTTGGAACTTAAAGTTCCGGAATGCGTTCCGCACTAACTATCCCTCGGTAATCTGTCCGCCTTGACTGCTGCGGATTGTGGAGCTCAAGATCTTGGATTTGAAGAGTATAAGTGTCTTTGTGAGTTCCGAGATACAATTAAGGTTGTGTCCACATATCCGGATGATCCACGTGTAAGATTCTTCTTGATCTAAATGCATTCGTCTTACATCGGGACAGCACGAGCCGATAACTTTAAATGCGGTTTTGTTGGAGTAGTGTCTTCTTGGTCCGGTGTAATTTTCCTTACTCCGTAGTTAATGAAGCTCGGAACCTTACTCCGTGTCGGTGGTTGCTTACTCCGTATCTATTCGATCTTGGAATCCTTAGTCCGTGTCGGCGCTTCCTTACTCCGCATGTAGGTTCCTTACTCCGCATGTAAGTTCCTTACTCCGTATGTAAGTTCCTTACTCCGTATGTAAGTTCCTTACTCCGTATGTAAGTTCCTTACTCCGTGTGTAAGTTCCTTACTCCGTATGTAAGTTCCTTACTCCGTATGTAAGTTCCTTACTCCGTATGTAAGTTCCTTACTCCGCACTTATTTTCCTTACTCCGCACTTATCCTTTAAGTTCTTAGTCCGTAGGATTGTTCCTTATTCCGTATGTATTTGTTACTTGGTTATTTACCAAGTGTTTGACGACACTAACTCTTGTCCTGGATCAGGATTATGTATCCTGTCCTTAGCTTTGCTCTCACGAGTGCATCTTTGGATTAGTGACATACCTTCTGCAATGATCAAATAAACACAAAAGATCTCAGGATCAAATTACATAAGGCTTTATCAGCATTATCCAAATTCGGGTTTGATCCAACAATCTCCCCCAATTATGGATATGCCCAAACCCTTTGTAATCTGATCTGGTAAGCGATGCAAAAGAATATCATACAGAATACGCAACACAACCAATTTCATTAATCAGCAACTAAATACAAATCAGCCTTAATACAGATTTTTCACTAAGGTACATAAGGCTTACCGTACTTGAAGATCATAGTTTGTTGCCTTCTCTCTTAGCTCCATTGTCTGTCGCATCGTAAAGGTGGAGTGTTGGCTCCAATGTTTGTCCACGAGTTAAGAACAATTTGATGAAATGACAAACAAAGGCTCCGCAGCCTATCTCCATCCGGTTGTTGTGGCACTTGCTTCTTGCCCCGGAATGTCGCCTTGAGTTTCTCGGTTGAACGCAGGGGTCCGATACCCAACTCTTCATATAATCCGGCTTTCTTCACGGCTTCGGTTAGTCCGAGACACAGAGGTTCCCATTGATTCTTCCTAACGAAGTGCTCCACAACCTGATGAGAATCGATGAGAATCACCTGCTTGGACCGAATCATGAAGACAGCCATCATGAAGTGTGGCGACATGATCCAGTATGGAATGAGGATGGTTGAGAGAGTTTTCCATGGCTTGCTATCCTCGGCAGTTCCGTCAATGTAAGTCTGAATTAACTCCACACTTGGGAAGATAGCCCTCATTCCAACATGGCAGAACTTCAAACAAGTGCCCATCTTCGTAAAGAGATGGAAACGACCTCATCTCCATCTTAGCGCCCTCGAGAAGTTGTCAATGTCTTCGTAGTAAAGAGTCCTTTCTCCGAACAAAGAGTCTAAATGTCGGCCGGAGAGAAAGGATACATTTCAGAAAGACATCTTCTCTCGCAGAAGACGCAACATAGGCTTTCATTGCCTTGCGCAAGTTTCCATCCGCATCGGACGGGTCAAACTCCGCATAGGATGGGAGGAAGGTATCAGTGCGGATGAGGAGGATGGAGGAGGAGCTCGAGGTGCGATAGAGGAGCTTGGTTGAGAGAAGCGGCTTCGTTTGGGAATTTGAACTCCCTGAAGCACCGAAGTGGCAGGCCGCTTCTTAGTCCGGGGAAGATGGTTGTGGGGCGAGAAGGAGTAGATGGATCGGATGACACTTTCTCCCCCGGTTTGGCGGATCGCCGGGAAGCAACGGGAGGACGAGCCATCGTATGCGCCAGATCCGCGAAGGAAGTAGATAGTGAATGAACGGAGGTGGCGACAAGATCCATCTTCTCGCTCAATGGAAGTGGAGGAGTCGGTGAGGGCGGAGAGTAGTTGGGCGCCGAGGGCATCAACTTTGGCAGCGATGGCAGAAATTTGGGCGCTTTGAGCATGGGCATGGCGGTCCAGCTGAGCGGAAAGCACAGCATCGGAGTGGACCGTGCCAAAAGAGGCACGCCCAAGTGCTAACTCTGGAGCTTTGGAGGACTCCCCCGCATGAACAGGAGCAGGAGTGCGGTGGGCAGAGGAGTCCGCAGGAGTAGCAGCAGCAGCCAGGGAGCATCCGGAGCATCAGAGGCATCCGGAGCTTCGGAGGCATCCGGAGCATTGGAGGCATCCGGAGCAATGGAGGCATCCGGAGCAAGAGACCCGCTTTGACCAGACAAGTCAACCACGGGAATCGCGGCGGCAGGAGAAGAGGGTCCAGCCTTGGCAGTAGAGGGACTTTGGGTAGCAGGGACTGGGCCGGAGGGTGTAGGGAACGACACATCGGGAATGGCAGCCGGCGTAAGAAAGCCGTGGTCCAGATTCCAGATGATCATTGTCTCCGGGGATTGGGTATTACGGGTGTAAAACACCCGGAGATCGGTGTCAGGAATGGAAGAGGTGTGGGCTAGGCTGAAACGGAGCCAGAGGTCCGTTAAGGTGACGGCGGAGAGATGGTCAAGGTAATCTCGGGGTTGAGGTAGAGGAGGCAAGGGGGCTTCCTGGAGAAGCACCTGGGACATCGGCGGTGGCGACGGCAACACGGTATCAACCGCAGCGGCTATAGCGAGAGGGAGAGGGAGTGGGGACATCAAGCAGCAGAGGGGGCGGAGGAGACAACTTTAGACGCACTGCGCCGAGAGGGCCCCGCAACCTCGGACGGTTCAGCACGGACACTTGGCTGGGAGGCCCGTGAGTGGGAGGGCGCAGCAACGGACCGAATCCGAGAGGATCGGTGTGCAGAACTGACCTCGTGGGCTTGGCTGTCGGAGGGGTCACCAACAGAGCTGCCTTGTTGTTCCGGGGCAGGGAGAACGCGGAGGGCTACATTAGGTCGGCGAGCGGTCATGTTCCCGTCCGGCGTAAGGTGACGAAGGTAAAGAGCCGAAGGAAACGAGACACCATCAACTTGGGCGAAATGGTCCGGACGAAGATGCCGGAAGACAATGCTGAGGATGCGCCCGAAGGAATGGTTTTTGGGACCATTTTGTAGCAAACGAAATAAGAACATCCCCCAATCCATTGGAAGACCTTCAAAGACGCCGTACATGGCCAGGTAGAAGATCGTACGGAACCGAGTCCAGGGCGGATGTGCGAGCCGTAGGCATCGACTTAGAATAGTCGCCATACATCGATAGCGACCCTGGAAGGATTTCACCTTGTATTCCTTTCCTTTGATCGTGCACCCCATAGAAGCCGCCATCTGTTCGGCATCCGGACGTTGTGGTTCACCAAGAGGAAGGTGAAGAGCGGCGCGGAGAACAGCCGGAGTGATGACGATGGATTCACCGCGGACATAAGAGGTTATGGAATCTTTGGTGCAGCGAATCCGTTGGTAATACTCAAGAATGTCATCGATAAGAAGATCGATGGGATTGGAGACCAGGTTGAGTATGTGCGAGGCTTCAAGAAGAGGGCGAAGCTGGAGAAACCAATCCGGAGGATCAGAAACAGCATTCCAATCAACTAGATGGCCAGGAGTAACGCCGGAAAGAAAGATTCTGGGTGCCATTGCAGATTTGATGGGAAGGGAAAGAGGAAAGGTGAGGTCTTGACTAGAGAAGGAGCAACGAGAGGGTTAGGGATTTGAAATGAGCAATACTCGTGCTTCGCAGGAATGATCAGAACATATAAGACCGAGTCCGCAAATGTCAGCGGGTCTAGGAATGTGGGAGTGAGGTGGGGACCCGCGCGACATGCTGATGTCATTTGTCTGGATATCGAGGCGTCTCCGAATAAAACGATGTCGTGGAGACCGCATGACCAAGTAGAGATTACAGCTGGTTGCCATCCAGAGAAGTGTATGTGCAACCCGAGATAGGCATTTAATGAATCATCATTATTCCTCCTCAAAAGCATGCGACATATGAGTATACGTGGATTGTCACAATTGAACAAAGTCAGGAGTCCGGAGGAAAGAGCCGACACTCATCCGGAGTTAATAATATTCGTGAAAGAGTATCCGGATGAATAATAGACCTTGTCCGTCATAAACAGAGTTTGGTGAGAATGTAGAGTAGATTCCTTTGCAGTCAATAAGTCGAGGAGAAGAGAAGTACCACAACACTTCAAATCCGAGACTATGGACTGGATTTATCAATATGGTTGCAAAGAAAATCTGAACCTGTAGCTAAATAAAGATATACGGAAAATACAAAAGCTGAACAGGCAAGGATTAGTACGGATTAGAGAAGATAATCAGTGAAAGGCAACATAATCCGAACTAATAAGAAACAGAACTCATGCATGGCAAGGAATGTAGTAGACGTACGCAATGTGAAGGTGATCAATATTACTGAGTCAGGGCATATGTCAGATAGCAATACACAGGTTCATATAGGTCAACATAGCGAAACCGTCTTTTTGAACAGCGTAGCTAAGATTAATTAAAGATCATATGATTTGGCTTCATTAGGATTCATGAGTGTGAAATGATAAGGTGAACACATGTCAAAAGAATGCAGATGATTAGTCGATTAAAATGCATGGTTGAAGAAGGAAAATACATCCACACATGCCACTTTTCCGATTTAAAACAGCATGTCCAGTCAGATCCGGAAGTAACAGCGTAGAGGAGGGAGAATCCGAGACATATTAGGGGTTCATTGCTGCTCCCCCGTAGATCATTTAATCCTCTCAATGAAAAGCTCCCCCTCAGATAGACAGTCAAGGCAAAAGGTCATGAGACATATACGGGGGGTATTACTGAATAAAATATAAAGCATTTTCTCCCCCGTAGATTGTGCAATCCTCTCGGTTGACCGTTCCAATTTGTAGTTCAGCACTGTCTATCTTATTAGAAAGCTATACTTCAGAAGCTGATCAGAATGCGTTTGTGTATTCATCCACCAGGCATTCCAAGCTAGCCCATTTCACTTCTTCAACTATGCACGTTAATAGAGAAATCTAAATGAACATGCTTTGGTTATGTGGTGATTAATGGATGTGAAGATCATGAATCCGACTGAGGTAAATCATATAATCTGTAATTATGTTAGCTTTAAACGACTTCAGTCGGGAAACGCAAGCATCCTCCCAAAATGAGGTTGAGATTGATATCAGAAGCATGAAACCGTTGAGCAGTAAGTATGATCAGCAATACAGGCAGAGAGTTTTTACTACTTTCAGTAAACATACAATGCATGGTCTGTGAGTAAATATACTGTTGTGTAATTCAAATGAGAAACTATGCAGAGAAGTCGAGCATACCTAGTCGGAAGAGTAGTTCAGAAAACCTCGCATCAGGTAGGGGCTTTGTAAATATGTCTGCTAATTGATCTTCAGTGGCAACATGTTCCAGGAGAAATATGGTTTTTGAGAACATGATCGCGTATGAAGTGATATCGGACCTCAATGTGCTTCGTCTTAGGATGCATGACAGGATTGTTGCTGATGGCAATTGCACTAGTGTTGTCACGGTAAAGTGGAATAGAGGACATGGTGAATCCGTAGTCGGTAAGTTGACTTTGCATCCAAAGTAGCTGTGCGCAACAACTTCCAGAGACTATATATTCCGCCTCAGCAGTAGAAGTTGATACGGAATTCGCTTCTTCTTGAACCATGAGATCAATCTATTTCCAAGAAACCGACACGTACCGCTTGTGCTTTTCCCGTCGATGCGACATCCAGAAGTCGGCATCGAGTACCCGGATAAGGTGAAGTTGGACTCCTTTGGGTACCAGAGGCCCAAATTCATCGTCCCTTTGAGATACCTTAATATCCGTTTTACGTGAAGCATATGTGACTCCTTGGGATTTGCCTGATATCGAGCACAAATGCAAGTTGCAAACATAATGTCTGGGCGACTTGCCGTAAGATAGAGCAAGGAGCCGATCATCCCTCTATAGTCGGTCACATTTCTTGATATGCCGTCCACATCCGGATCTAACTTGGCACCGACAGGCATTGGAGTTTTGACGGGAGATGAACCTTCCATACCAAACTTCTTAATAAGATCGCGAGTGTACTTAGCCTGATTGATAAAGATTCCTTCCTTTAATTGTTTGACTTCAATTCCAAGGAAGTAGGACAGTTCTCCCATCATGCTCATTTCAAACTTGCCTGTCATCAACTTAGCAAACTCTTCACAAAGCTTCGGATTCGTTGATCCGAAAATGATATCGTCCACGTATATTTGTACGATCGAGTGTGTCCTTTCTCTTGTCGTAGAAATAGGGTGGTGTCTATCTTCCCTTTTTGGAAGTTATGAGCAAGTAGGAATTCGACGAGTGTGTCGTACCAGGCTCTTGGAGCTTGCTTCAAACCATATAGAGCTTTCTGAAGTTTGTAGACAAGATGTCCTGCCTTAGGTTCAATGAAGCCGGGAGGTTGTTCAACATACACCTCCTCTTGAAGGTCTCCATTCAGGAATGCGCTCTTGACGTCCATTTGATAAACTATGAAGTTTTCATATGAAGCATACACCAGAAACATTCGGATTGCCTCAAGTCTTGCGACCGGAGCAAAGGTTTCATCATAATCTATTCCTTCTTCTTGACGATATCCTTTGGCTACCAGTCTGGCTTTGTTCCGGATTACTATTCCATCCGTATCAAGCTTGTTCCGGAACACCCATTTAACGCCAATGACTTGCTGAGACTTAGGCCTTGGTACTAAGGTCCACACATTATTTCTCTTAAATTGATTCAGCTCTTCTTGCATGGCCTCTATCCAGTTTGAATCTTGAAGAGCTTCATCTACCACCTTTGGTTCTATTTGAGATAGAAAGCATGAGTAAAGACTCATGTTTGAGGTGGTTGCTCTTGTTCTTACACCAACAGTAGGATCACCAATCACTTGATCGAGGGATGGTTTCGGGTCCATCTATAATTCCGTGCGTGTGTTGGTTGATCTTGAACAATTTGAAGCTCTTCCAGATTGGGTGGATCGGTTGTATCGACTGGTTGAGCTTCGTCCGGAGTAGATGTTTCCGTATTTAGAGGTACGGATGAACTAGTTGGTTCTTCAACACTATTTCTTCCAGTGTTAACTAGTCCGGACGGACTTGAAAGTGCTCCGGAATTTTGTGTATCCGTAGGAGTTTGTCCGGAGCTAAATGGTAGTCCGGAGTCAGAGTCATCCGTAGCATCATCCATAGAATTTCGTTGTGTTTCGCTGATGCCACGTGGTTGGTCAGGATACCAGTCAGGATGTGTAGCAGGAATATTCATAAACTTCGAGTAATCGACGTTGCTGTCCATGACCTGCATATTTGAATTTGAAGGACCGACTTTTGACCAAACAAGATTAGTTTCATCAAAGGTTACATGGATAGATTCTTCAACTTTAAAAGTTTTCTATTGAAGACCCGATAAGCCTTGCTATGAAGTGAGTACCCGACAAAAGTCCCATCATCAGATTTTGGTTCAAATTTATTCCGGGTCTCTTTGCCATTTATCAGTATATAGCAAGTACACCCAAAGGCTCTGAAATGTGAAATTGAAGGTTTTCGTCCTCTCCACATCTCATAGGGTGTTTTCATGGTAGATTTATTTATTAGAGTTCTGTTCTGAACATAGCAGGCAGTGGACACAGCTTCAGCCCATAGACTGAGAGGAAGCGTTGCCCCTGCTAACATGGATCTACCAGCTTCAACTAAAGTTCGATTCTTGCGCTCAGCTACCCCATTTTGTTGTGGGGTTCTGGGAGCAGAGAAGTCATCTTTGTATGCCCTGTTTCGAACAATATGATCTCATTTCTGAAAAGTCAAATTCTGTACCATGATCACTCCTGATGCATTTAATGCTCAGTCCTTGTGAGTTGCTTATCCAGTTGAAGAGATCTACAAGATGTTCAAAAGTTTGATCCTTTGATTTCAGGAACATCACCCATGTATATCTGGTGTAATCATCGATAACCACAAGAGTATATCTCGCACCAGACTAGTGATGAAACAGATATAGGACCACATAGGTCCATATGAAGAAGTTGCAAAGGAGCAGTTATTGAGTTAACTGATTTGCTCTTAAAGCTGTGTTTGGTCTGTTTACCAAGTTGGCATTCTCGACGAGAGGTCTCTCGGAGAACTTGAGTTTGGGTAGACCAGTGACAAGATCAAGTGACGCCAATTTAGACAAGGTCTTAAAATTTAAATGTGCGCATCGCTTGTGCCATAACCAACTATCTTCATCTGTTGCTTTCGTGAGGAAGCATACAGGGTCAGAAGAATTATTTCTTAAGACCACTGAATATATGTCCCCATCTCTTGATCCGGATAACTTAACATCTCCAGGATAAGTTTTCTCTTCTTGTACAGGTGTTGGACAAAAAGGAAACAATAAATCCTTTGTCACATAGTTTCTCGACACTTAGCAAATTATGCTTTAAACCTTCGACTAGTGCAACTTTAGTGATTGATACACAGCCGTTAGTTAAAGTGCCATACCCGACAGTTTTACCTTTTTGTTGTCGCCATATGAAACGGATGGACCTTGTTTATCATTAACTTCTACAAGCGAGTCTGGTCACCCGTCATATGTCCGGAGCATCCACTATCAAGGATCCACTTGCTTTGATTGATCTTTAACTTCAAGTGATCCGGCAATTCATTCCAGAGATGCTCCTGAAAGACAACGGTTTACACTTTTGGTGCCCAAACTTGTTTCGGCCGGTTAGAGTGAGCAGCAGTATTGTCAACATTTACGGATTTGATTTTGTTAGGACTCTTAGCTTTCCACGTTGACATTAACTTGTTAGTTTCGGTCGCTTCTTTTGTTTGGGTTTTCTTGGGAGAGACACTCCTTTTAGATTTAGATCTTGTTTTGCTCGAAGAACCCCTTTTATTAAACTGATCTTTATTTGATTGAAATTGATTACAAAGCCAGCTATCAGATAGACTCCAACATTCATAGTGATAATGACCCATTTCCCTACGAGATGGAACAGACACTATAATGTGAAGTACAAACAGGGGATACAGGTCTCTTAGATTTTACAGTTTTTCTACTCTGTTCCCTGTGGCCTAATCCATTACGTTTGGGTGACGCGCTCTTGGCCTTAAATGCGTCAGCCTTAGCCTTGTCTTTCCTTTTGGGTGCTACAGTTTTGGCTTTAACTGCAGCAGCCTTCCCTTCATCTTTAGTTACGGGTGCTACTGCTTCGGGAAGTGCGATATGACCTCTTTTCCACAATCATATACTATGGTGCCACCTGAAATGAAACCATCCAACGGTTTAGATGTACTAACAGGATATAAGTTGGTTAGTTTAGGAGTGAAATCCGGAGGACATTCGGTAGCTTGAGCTATGGAGGTTGATGGTTCGAACCTAGGCCAGGTTTGACTCGAATGTCGTCAGGGTCAGTCCTAAAGGTAGAGGCTATTTCCCCGGATTTTAGCCACTTACGATTTATTTCCTTTTCCTGTTCCAGTTCATTTTCGAGTCTTTTCACTATAACTTTTAGACCTGAAAGATTGGTATTTAACAAATGATTTTCAGCTCTTAGATCATGATACCAAGCTTCCTTTCCTCGAAGTCGGCTACGTCCTTTTCGAGTCTATTAATAGTAAATTCGAGACGTTTATTCGACTTTCCATATCTTTGTACATTTGAGTAATTATTAGTCTCTCATTCTTTTCATGATCACATGCAATAGTAAGAGATTCTAATTTACTCAGGAGCTCGAGATAGAAGGTACCTCAAGCATTTGCCATGAGGCGGACGTTCGGCTTAATGGTCGGCTCATCATCCGAGGATTCCTCCTCTTCTTCCGAGCCACTCATGTATTTTGTCACGAGCGCCTTTCTCTTGCTCTTGCTTGTTATCTGAGGTGGAGCGGCGAGGATTTACCTTGTCACTTTTCTCGGCCACCTTTGCTTTGGACCTGCATTCCTTGGCCCGGTGACCAGTTTTCCCACGGTTGAAACATTCCTGGGAACCGGACTCCTGTCGCTCCTTCCGTTGGAACGATGATGATGAGCGTCTTCCGATCCCTTTTTTGCTTTTCCGTAGGAATCGCTCAAAGGATTTGACAAGAAGGGCTATCTCTTCCTCCTCATCGAATCGAATTGTCGGATACGTCCGTATCATCATTCCTCAAGTATGTTTAGACATTCCGTAGCTTTGAGAGCTACCCCCTTTTCTTTCCGAGCTATTTTCTCATCTCTCGTCGAGTACTTAAACCCGACTTCGTGAGTCCACAGCTCTCTATATAGTTCTTCAAGGGAAACATACTGCCGGTTTTTGTCGATTGCATCTGGAGTTGTTTGGAGTAGTAGCGATCCGGCAAGGAGCGAAAGAACTTGTCATTGATCCGGGATTGAGAGTAATGCTCATTGACAGTCTTCGGTTCAAGTATGATCTTGCCGAATCTCCGATAGATGCTTTCAAGTGATTCGCCCGGTTTATGATTAAAACTCTCAAAGTTCTGTCTGAGAGTACAGATCACATTCTGCATCCTGGGACCGACTCCCCTCATAGAGGATTGTCGGTTTGTCCCAAACAGCTTTTGTTGTCGTGCAGCCCTGGACGTCGGTGAAAGCCTCGGAATCCAAAGACGATGTAATATACGCCCAGAGCCTTTTCACTAGCACACCGCCAGGCTCTTTCATCGTTGGTAAGTTCGGCATCGGTCTTTGGCCTCCTTACACCATGTTCTCCGATAGTCATCGGAATTGGAATCTCCTGATGAAGACATGGCCACATAAGATGATCATGGCAAACCATAAACATCTTCATGCGAGCTTTCCACTAGGAGAAAAGCTCAGGTGTGAATTTGGGCGGTTTCGTTAGAGTAAACCCGAACTCCGTGGTTGAGAAGCGGCGGCAGCAGCAGGTTGTGGTGGGTCGACATTTTCACTGCTGCTTCGATTCGGGATGGGCTCCTGTGCACCTCCGGAGTTAAGGCGAGTGTTGAATAGCATACTGCTTTCTTCGGCCATTTCTGAGATTGAAAGAGTGGGATCTCTACTTAGAATGAAGTAGAACTTGCTCTGATACCACTTGATGGTCCCTTGGAGCCTAAAGGGGGGGGGGTGAATAGGCTCTTATTCAAACTCTTTCTTTTCTCTCAAGACACAAAGACTTATCTAGTTTAAGTGATAGAATCACTGCGGAAGATAACCAGATAGTGGAAGTATTTTGTTTTATTATCACAAGGTGATTACAATAAAATAGAAGCAAACACTCTCTTACACTCTGTTTACAACAATGAACTCACACGCTAGCCAAGTTCCTTTTTCTAATTTTCTTTTTCACTTCGGCTCACAAGCTCATTTACATGAAGTATAAGTATGAATATTTATACAAAGCATTCCTAAGAGACAACCTTGGAACTTAAAGTTCCGGAATGCGTTCCGCACTAACTATCCCTCGGTAATCTGTCTGCCTTGACTGCTGCGGATTGTGGAGCTCAAGATCTTGGATTTGAAGAGTATAAGTGTCTTTGTGATTTCCGAGATACAATTAAGGTTGTGTCCACATATCCGGATGATCCACGTGTAAGATTCTTCTTGATCTAAATGCATTCGTCTTACATCGGGACAGCACGAGCTGATAACTTTAAATGCGGTTTTGTTGGAGCAGTGTCTTCTTGGTCCGGTGTAATTTTCCTTACTCCGTAGTTAATGAAGCTCGGAACCTTACTCCGTGTCGGTGGTTGCTTACTCCGTATCTATTCAAGATCTTGGAATCCTTAGTCCGTGTCAGCGCTTCCTTACTCCGCATGTAGGTTCCTTACTCCGCATGTAAGTTCCTTACTCCGTATGTAAGTTCCTTACTCCGTATGTAAGTTCCTTACTCCGTATGTAAGTTCCTTACTCCGTGTGTAAGTTCCTTACTCCGTATGTAAGTTCCTTACTCCGTATGTAAGTTCCTTACTCCGCACTTATTTTCCTTACTCCGCACTTATCCTTTAAGTTCTTAGTCCAGTAGGATTGTTCCTTATTCCGTATGTATTTGTTACTTGGTTATTTACCAAGTGTTTGACGACACTAACTCTTGTCCGGATCAGGATTATGTATCCTGTCCTTAGCTTTGCTCTCACGAGTGCATCTTTGGATTAGTGACATACCTTCTGCAATGATCAAATAAACACAAAAGATCTCAGATCAAATTACATAAGGCTTTATCAGCATTATCCAAATTCTGGGTTTGATCCAACAGGTGATGTGAGTGAATATATGCAATATATACATCAAAATTCTTAGAATGATGAGAGGATTAAGAAAATGAGGTTTGTGACCTGATCCGAAGTGTTGTTTTGAATATCGTCCACTTGTTTATCACAATTAATGGTCCAAATACGGTTTTGACCATAACGTCCTCGTTTGACCTTGGAATTGAGCGCGGTCGAAGGCGTTGATCTTCACATTTGATTTTTTATCGCCCGAAACTGGCTCTCCAACATTTGGAGACCTTTTTAAAGAAGACATCGAAATTCACCCTCGAATCAATAGTCACGTCTCTTTATTTATCTGTACAAAGAAAAGAAGTTTCAAGTGGAAATGAATGTTATGTCTAACCCGGACAAAATGAGGTCCAACCTGCCCCTCTTTATACATTGTTTGTATAGAAACAGTGTGCAAAGATAAGAATGGAATCATTTTGGACGGGTTGGAGCACTTGCCTGACTTACTTGATGCAGAAGCAAGGTAGAACATTGTGATTGGAAAGGAGGTTTTTAAGGCCAATGAAAATTGGAGAAGCATCTTGGGCCAACAAGAATTGGAAAGGGCAAAAAGTCAAAAATTTAAAAGGCATCTATGGCTAACAAGGATAGAAAAGGCATCTAGGGCTGACAGGAATTGAAAAATAAAGGTGGATAGGTGCAGAGGAACTGCCTGCGGACTTCCTAAAAATAAATTTAAAAATTGAGGATAGTTATCGGAGACCTGCCAGTGGACTTCCTAAAAGAATGAAAAAGAAAGGTGGGAAAGGTGCAGGGGAACTGCCTGTGGACTTCCCAAAAGTAAATGTAAAAACTGAGGATATTTATCGGTGACCTGCCGGTGGACTTCCTAAAGGAATGAAAAAGAAAAGGTGGGATAGGTGCATGGGACCTGCCTGCGGACTTCCCAAAAGTAAATTTAAAAATTGAGGATAGTTACCTAGAACTTGTCGGCGGACTTCCTGAAAAAATGGAAAAGAAAGATGGGATAGTTGTAGGGGAACTGCCTGCGGACTTCCCAAAAGGATGAAAAGGATACGGATATGTATGCAGGATGACCTTTAAGGTCGAGGGATTGAAATGGCATCTAGGGCCTGTAAAGGAATCAAAGATTGCTGGAGAAATTTTTTAATGAGTCAAAATGGGCTCCCTTTACAAGTTCACTCAATGAAATCGCTCTATGAGGTTACTTGAAAAAGAATGAGATGCTGTATTTGATTGTCAATGATGCTTCTAGGGCTTGGGAAAACGCAAAGAACAGTGGAAGCCTTTAGAGTTTGGTTAATTAGGGAAGCTTGTTGTGGATGATCTCTTGAAATCTTCAGAGGCGACAACGTTCCAGAAATGGAAGAAAATGATGAATGTATGCAAGTGATGCATAGAATGCAATCAGATGCATGTCTAGGATGCATGATGAATCTTATCTTAAAAGGGAGCTTAAACCGCTGGGGGTTTGGTGTTGCTGGAATTCAATTGGACTTCTTTGGGAATGGGATTCAGGTTTCATATGAAAAACTGTTTAGTCAAAGGTGCTTCGGTCGTTGGGGAGGCTCGCTTAATTTCTTCAAAATGTCAAAAATGTTCAAGAAACTTTTTCGACTCAATTGAACCTTGGTAGGAGGTCATTGTATTCTTGGACGGTGGCTTGGCCTTTGTTAGGGAGCAGGTTCATTCAATCGGGGAACCCTTTCTTGCCTGGTCGGGGCCTTCTTTTGATTGACACCCTGAGAAACTCAACTAGGGGATAAACATTTTATTGAAAGTAACGCACACAAAGCTATTAAATTGTACAAATAAAAGTTTGTTGAAAATAATTTTTGAAACATGATTATGCAATGTAGAATCACCACTTGTTTTCTCACTTGAGAAAGGTAAAAGCTTTTAAGGGGACGCCTCCCAAAGTTTATCTGAACTATCTAGGTGTAGCCTTCAACTTGGCTTTGCGTGGATTTGCAAGCCTGGCATTTTTGTCATGATGCAATATCAATGGGTTGAGCTAACTTATGGGAAATTTTATCTGACAATTGGGATCTAGGTATTCAGAGACTAGGTTGGAGAGGATGCCTGATTGTTTGCGTTTTGCTGCTTAAGGACTTGATTGGAGATTCTGATTGCTTGTTTGGTAGCCTTGGACTCTTGATGCTCTGAAAGCTCAGGCAATGTTGGATGCTTGCAAATCTTGAACTTGATGTGTAGAGGCTTAATCTGAGAGGATATCTAATTGCCAAAGTCTTGATGTGCAATGACTTAATTAGGGAAGATGTTAACTGATCTTGGGTCTAGAATGCTTGACTTTCTTTCTTTTCTTGGCTTTGAATTTTTCTTTAAGTGCCCCTTCGGGTTTTCACTAAGCCAGCCTTATTTGCTGTTTGTTGTTCCTTCTACCTTGTAGCTGGCTTTGTATTTTACCCTTGACGCCCATGACTTTGTTTCTTTTTGAGCATTAAAGAAATAATGTTGATCATTTAATCCGAGAGGACTTTACTAGGACCGTAATGTAGGCTTGGGCTACTGGGTTTAACAAGAAAGGGTATAAGCGGCTCAAACCTATTCTAGGTTAGATTTGATCCGCAATTCAGACAATACTTTACAAAATTACTAAAATGCCCCAATGCGGGGGGGGGGGGGGGGGGGTGCTTTACAAAACTGTTCCAATGCGGGATCCTACTATAAAATGTTTCTTCTCTTCTTTTTTCTTTTGCTATCTTTTTTTCTATCTAACAAACTGCTCCAACATGAGAGTTATGTTTTTTCCCTTCTTTCTTTTCTCTTGCTTTGCTTCCTTTTGACAAAAACAGCCCCCACTGTGGGGTATGTATCTAGGAGGGGTCTTAAAAACTACCCCAGTATAAGAATTATCTTACAAAATTGCCCCAGCATGAGGCCTTGGCACTTATAGATTGCCACAATGTGGGGTGAACTATGGATCAGGTTATTTGAAAGAAATATACTCAGGCTCAAAAGAGGTAGCGATGGTAGTATTACGAGGAAACAAAAGACGGCCTCTCTTCATTTTAAACAATCAAAATTTGTCTCAAAATGCTCAAAACATAAATGAACTTATCTTTCGGTGGTAGAAGGAACCTTTCGGTGTCAAATGCCCCTATTTGAAGTGGATGTCGCTTCTCTTGGATCTGGTCCCCTGATTTCAACGGTAGTTGCTCATCTAATCGTCCTTTTGGTTTTTGCTAAACTTAGATAGCCCATATTCTTTGTTTGGTATGCCCTTATTGGGCTTATTACCCATGCCAAGAGAGTAAACAAGTAGTAATAAACATTGTGTAGGTCCCAAAGTGAGTCTAGAGGGGGGGGGGTGAATAGACTTTCTTCGTGCGCGGAAGCTAGACTGTTAGCTGGTTCTTGGATTCCTCCTACAGATGACTATGATGGAAGTATTTATGGAGAAGATGACAGAACTATTATAAGGATGAGGTGAGTGATAATGAACTATCAGACGAAATGCTCTTTTCTCAACAGCTCTCAGTTGTGAAAGAGATGGTTTATGATAGATCGAAGTGTGGAAAACAACACAGAAATTAGACATAATGGAAGTGCTAGATCTTTGATGAACAAAAGATTCTTGAATAATTAGATGGATTACTCTCTTGTTCTTGATTCACCCCGGCGCACAGCACCTTTTCAATTTCTCTCCCAGTTTCTCTCTCTCTCGTGTTGGAACTCTTTTTCTTTGTTCTGCTAAAGATTATTTTTCACTAAGTCCGTTAGAACCAATATCTTTTGTTCTGTGTGTTTCCTTCTTTTGAGAGAGAGGTTAAACTCTTGATTTTGTCATTAAGTGCGTGAGAGATATATTTTTAAAATTAAAGTGCTCGTGTGCCATGATGTCCATCCCGACAGACTGACTTCCTGCCACTGAAAATGCGGAATGTCAGGGGATGGGTTGATCTGCTTTGATTTGCAGATCAGATGCCTATACTGCGTATTTGGCATGCAGTCGATCTTGGCCGTTCATCCGTGGATGGTAGTTGGCAGCAATTAATGTGTCATTAATGCGCTCAACTGCTCGGGACGGCGCAGACTTGCTGTATAAACCCTAGCTGACAATATCGCTAAGTGGTTGTGTTTAGGGTTGTAAGTTTGTCTCGGAGGTAGATGCCTCGTAGGTTCGGTGACTCGAAGATTTCAGTTAGAACCTGTAGGAAGTGGCGAAGGTTTGCTTCAGGCTTTACTGCGTTTCTGCGAGTCTACGACTCATATCTTCGAGTCTCCGAGGCTAGAGTTTAGGTTGGATTAGTCTTTTGTGTCACTCTGTTAACTGAAGTTTACGACTCTACGAGTCTGCGACTCTTCGAATGGCGCTTAGAGTGACTTCTTCGAGTTCAGCTAATCAACCTGTTATTGTAGCTACGAGTTCTGCGGGTCTACGATCTTCGGGTCTCTCAGTTTACTATATTTGACTAAGTGGTCTGAAAATCTTCGACTCTACGAGTCTTCAACTTCGCTTTTCTTCCTTAGTATTTCAGAGGCTCATAAACTGAGTTCCTGTATAGCTACGACCCTTTAGCTACAACTCTCCGTCATTGATCTCCGAGTCTGGAAGTGTTGGCAATTTCTCTATAGTGACTGTGTCCCTTAAGTCTACGAGTCTACGACTCTACGACCCTTGAGTTACAGTTTCATTTGTTTGCCAGTCTTTATAGCATCGACTCTTCGACCTTCAACCTACGAGTCTACGAGTCCAGTTTTCTTAACCGTGTTCGACGGCTTCGACTCTACGACTTTCAATCTACAAGTCTACGAGTCCGGTTTTCTTTACACTGTTCGAAGGCTTCGACTCTGCGACTTTCGATCTACGAGTCTACGAGTCCTATTTTCTTAACAGTGTTCGAAGGTTTCGACCCTACGACTCTATGAGTCTTCGAGTCTAGTGATAATTGAAGTTCTGTTAATTGACTTAAGTATTTATGGGGACTCTATGAGTCTACGAGTCTACGAGTCATTTAGCTTTGGTTACTGTTCTTAACACTTCTTCGACTCTACGAGTCTCGAGCTTATTAACACTTACAAGTAACACTCTCTTTTTCGTACTATGACTCTACGACCTTCGACCCTAGATCTACGGGTCGCAATGTTCTGTCACTATTTCGCCTTGAGTCTCCAGACTCTACTAGTCTACGAGTCTCTTGTCAATACGTCCTATGACAGTTTCACTTCTACGAATTTCGACTCTTCGACCCTATGACCTTCGGTTCTTCGAGTCTCCAGACTTAGACTATATTTTGGCAGCTTCATCAAATCGTATATTTCCAACACATTGCATACAAAATATGGGTAAAACAACTTTTAAAAGACAAGTTTTTATTTCTTCACAAATGCCAAACAAAGGAACAAAGTTCTAAAATTTTAAAAAGCATGTAGAATATAAAACAAGATCGACAAAACTAATCACAAGAAAAAGTTCTAAACATCCAAGAGTTTCCCAAGGTGTCACAAGGCTTGCTCCTCTACTTTATTCCAATGGCTCCCACGTTCATGGTTCACTAGTTGGAATGCTCGGGCAAGGGATTTGAGTTGACATTTGGCACACTCGCATGCTTTGAGAAATCCAACCATTGGGAATTGAGCAGATGTTGTACCTTTCTCTTAAAGGCAATGCAACGCTCAATGTTGTGACCAACTCCATTATTGTGATAGGCGCAGCGGGCATCTGCCTCGTACCATGCTGGGTAAGGTTGCTTCACTTCTCCCATAGGTATACGGCACACCGTACCAGCTTTCAAAAGTTGTGGATATAACTTGGTGTAGGTTATGGGGATTGGGTCAAATTCTAACTTGGTCTGGTTGGAAGCTTGATTTGGCCTAGTAGACATCTGCTGGGGCCCTGGTTGCACAGTCGGAGGTGGAACTGGTGGAAGAGGGCTAGGGGCTCCCGTTGGTGGTTGATATGTTGGAAATTGGGGTACTGGGGCCGCATAGGCTGTAAATGGAGGTGACCCCGCATAAAATCCGAGCGTAGGAAAAAAACCTGGGTATGCCCCAAAGCTTCCTTGAGGAATAGGAGGATTCTGCCAAACTACTTGAGTATCAGCTTCCTTTTTCTTTCCCCCCAGTGGAGACTTCTTTGGTGGATCAGGTGTATCTCCATGAAGCTTCCCTTCCTTAATACCATCTTCTATGCATTCCCTCGAAGGTACTAGGTCTGCAAAGTTGCTAGACATATTGCCAATTAACTTCTCATAGTATACCCCCTTTAGAGTTCCGATGAACATCGTGGTTAACTCCTTTTCAATCAATGAGGGTTGGACTTCCATAGCTGCCTCCCTCCACCTTCTAGCATAAATTTTAAAACTCTCATTAGCCCCATTTTCAAACGCCAACAGTGCTAACCTGTCGAGTTCTAACTCCGTGACATGCTTGTACTACGTTAGGAATGTAGTTGCAAGGTCTCTCCAGGTCCTGATATGACGTCCCTCCAACTGAATATACCATCGGAGTGGTGCCCCAGTCAGACTCTCTTGGAAACAGTGAATTAGGAGTTTATCATCACGGGCGTGAGCAGCCATCTTCCTACAGTACATGGTGATATGTGTCCTAGGGCATTGGGATCCAATAAAATTTTCAAATTCTGGAACCTTGAATTTCAGTGGTAGAATAACTCTAGGGACTAAGCACAAGTCTTGAGGACTGATCATTCCATAGGTCTCTGTTCCTTCCACAACTCTTAGTCTCTCCTCCATTTGCTTCATTCCCAAGGAATGGTCATCTTCTTTATGTATTGAAGTCTCCATCGGTTCAGCAACATTCACTGGATTTGGTTGAATAAATGGCATATGGTTTGAAGGTCTAGGATTCACATTGGTTGGAACAGATACTTGAGGTGGCGTTGGCATGAAATTTTGGGGTAGTGGTGCTTCTTGTGGCTGCCCATGAGGGGAGTTAGTGTCTACCTCAATAGAACCCCTGTCTTTTTCAGTTGCCATCTTAGTCAGCATTTCCATCATGACCTGTTGGATCAAGCCCAGAACTTGGATGATGCAAATAAAACCTCATGTAATTTGATCTGAGACTTTTGTTGTTTCATTTTAAATTATTGCAGAAGATATGAACTTAATCCGGACCTACACTCATGAGAGGAAAGCTAAGGATGAGATACATAATCCTGATCCGGATGAGAGTGTGCGTCGTCAAAAGCTTGGTACATAACCAAGTCTTCACTTCATACGGAATAAGGATCATATGTGCGAACTAATGGGTCAAAGCTACGTACTAAGGAGTCTGCGTCTAATACTTTAAAATGGACTAAGTCAATAGATGCGGAGTAAGAATCCTAGTCTATAAGTCGCACAGAGAAAGTCACAGTTATCACGAAGTAAAAAGGCTAAGTCTTCCACTCAAGCGGACTAAGGAAAAGAATCACGGAGTAAAAAATCCGGAGCATTCTATACATGCGGAGTAAGGAACGACTTACGTGGAATAAGGACCCGAGTCTTTATTACGCACGAAGTAAGGAAATTTGATGCAAAGTAAGGAATCCGAACTTGTTACTCTTGCGGAGTAAGGATGTGCTGATACGGAGTAAGCCATCCGTTCTTTTAACTCATGCGGAGTAAAGAAATTAGATGTGGAGTAAGGAAGTGCTGATGTGGTGTAAGCACTCTGACCTTCTCATTCATACGGAGTAAGGAAGCGCTTACACGGAATAAGGATTCCAGTTCTAAATTGATACGGAGTAAGAAATCATTGCTATGGAGTAAGGATCCAAGCTTAGTTTAACATGGAGCAAGGAACCTTACACCGGATGTAAGATGATGCTGCTTCAACTTATCTCTTCGTATTCAAAGTCACCGGCTCGTTGCTTCCCGATGTAAGTCAAACTCGTTGAGAACCTAAAGCATCTTACACGTGGATCATCTAGATATGTGGACATAACTTAGACTGAACTTGGGAACTCACAAATGCATGTTTGTTTTGCAAACCCAAGACATTGAGCTCCACATCCGCAACACTTAAGACAGAGAGGATTCCGAGGAACAGTAATTGTGCACATAGTCCGGAACAACAAATTCCAAGATTGTCTCTCAAGGATGTGCTATATATATTATGTAAACCTTGTATATCAAGGAGTGTACGTGTGAATCAAAGAGAGCTCAAGAAGATCATAGAGGCTAGCATGTGAGTGCATTGTAAACATAGTGTTAGAGAATTGTTAGTAGATCTGAAAGCTCCTTAAGCTTTAATCTGCTTCCATTTTGTTGTACTTATCATTTTGATAATAAAACAAAATACTTCCACTATCTAATTATTTTCCGCATTGATTCCATCTCTTAACCAGATAGGTGTTGTGCCAAAGAGTGAGAAAAGGAGTTTCGATAAGAGCCTATTCACCCCCCCCCCCCCCTTCCAGGCTCCAACGGACCAACAAGTGGTATCAGAGCATGTTCTATCTGCTCAAAGTAGAGATCCCACTCTCTCTCTCTCTCTCTCTCTCTCTCACCAATGGCCGAAGAAAGCATTATGCTATTCAACACACGCCTGAACTCCGGAGGTGCACAAGAGCCCCTCCTTAATCGAAGCAGCAGTGAAAATGTCGATCCACCTCAACCTGCTTGTTGCCGCTGCTCGTCAACCACGGAGTTCTGGTTTCACTTTGACCAAACCGCCAAAGTTCATACCTGAGCTTTTCTCCCAGTGGAAAGCTCGCATGAGAATGTTCATGGTCTGCCATGACCATCTCATGTGGCCATGTCTCCATCAAGAGATACCCACTCCGATGACGATCGAAGAACATGGAGTTAGAACGCCAAAGACCGATGCTAAACTCACCAATGATGAAAGAGCCTGGCAATGTGCTAACAAAAATGCTCTGGCATATATTACATCATCTTTCGACTTCGAAGCTTTTGTTGGACCCCATTTTGTCCGGGTTGGACATACTAACCCCATTTGATATACCTTTCTGCCTATGCCATATACCTTGTTGAACAGGTCCACAATGATCCCATACTTCCAAGGAATGGTTTGGAATTGATGTTAACCCCAATTTGCACGAGATGGATACAATTGACACGGATGGGGGAGTCCAAAATTAATGACTTCTGCTACAAGTCCTTGAAGCGCCCCAAGACAAACACCAGGTGATAGAGGATGAAAATTGGAGATTAACGCACTTGACCGAGCTCAAATCAGACTTAAAATGAAGAAGTTATGGCCAAAACAACTTTCATTGGAAAAAGTCGAAACTTGTCAAAAGACAGTTAATGCCCCTGGTCATATCGCCCGAAAAGGTGACCATGCGAAATTCTTCAAAGCGTCAATTTAGGCGAACACGAATTTTACCAAACAATCCCGGAAAAGTTGTCCATTTTTGCATTATGGGTAAGGGTAAAAAGGTAATTAAAACTTAAAAAAAAAACTTCGGGGTTGACCGTTAACCGTGGACCGTTGACCTGCCGACACTTCGACCCATTGACCTTCGAAGCCTCGAAGCCCCGAAGCCTCGAAGCATCGAAGCCTCGAAGCCCCGCTGCCGACACTCCGACCTACGACTCGCCCCTTCGGACATTCGAACCTTGTGAAGATGCGACGCCTCGAGACTTACGACGCCAGGACTTGCGACCCCTTGACCAGCCGACACTCCGACCTTCGACCCTTGACCCTCGAAGCCCCGCTGATGACACTTCGACCTTCGACCCTTGACCTGCAACGCCTATAAGCCTTCGACCCGTTGACCATTGACCTTCGACCCACCGAACTTTTGATCCACCGAAGCTTCGACCCTGCCGACACTCCGACCTGCCGACACTTCGATTCCCTTTGCCCTTTGACCGTCGCTGATTGGCTTTTCTCGCTGGCTTTTTTCTCGCTGGTTGTTCACGAGACCTGTTTTATGCGCTAGCCATCTGACAAAGAATCATTTTTGAATACCTGTCGGTCACATGTGCTAAACGAAAACATTAAAAAAGAACAATCACGCTGCACAAGTCGCTGTTCCCTCCAACAAACGGCAGAATCTCAAAATAAAATACTGCATCGCATTTAATGCTGCAATTAATGACAGTCCAGCCAATTTTTCTGCCAGCCCTTTAAAATACAGTATTTTGTTCCTACACAAAAGAGAGAGCCCTGATCATCGAAAAAAAACCTGATACCATTTACACCCAGCCTCGTCCTAGCGCAAAGGAGAGAGGGAGAAAAGAAAAAAAACAGAGAGTGGAGTCCCAAAACAAAAAAACACCCAGATCCCACCAGCTCCTTCCTTGCAAAAAAAAAAAAAAAAAAAGAGAGTAGAGTCCCAAATTCTTCCCCGCGCGAAAAGAGAGGAAAAAAAAGAAGAAAAACAGAGATCACACTCAACAAAAAAATCGCCTAGTCTTTCTACTATTCTGCAATCAAACATCGCCCCTTCATCCTCTTTCCCTCCTATCTCGTTCCAGTTCTTTTTTTTTAGCAAAAGAAAAACACAAAAACAACTCCAACTTCAGCCCTCTCTTTCTGCGTTTTCAGTAAAAAAAAAAACAGGAAAACCAGTTTCCAATTCCTTTTCATGCCCTTGCTTCTCACGGCCACTTTGATTATTGCCAGCTACCAGAAAATCTTAACCTCAAAAAAAAAAATCACTCTAGCCTCCAAATACCAGGAAAGCCTCTTCACAAGTCCCGCTGCCAGATCTGTTGGTTCTAATTCGAGCAAGTGACTATCGGCGCGGACAAGAGCTCAAATAGAAGACTAGTGTTACAAGCCCCAAAGTCGGTTCAATCTTTATTTACTCATTATTTTTCAGCTTATTTACATTAATATTTGATGTGATTCTTAATATTTTCTTGTATTTCTTTTATTGGTTGCGCTGGTTTTCCTTGTATTTTCATTCTTTGTATGTGGTACGTTGTAATATGTAGAATATAGTGGAAACATAAAAAAGAGAGCGCAAAGAGAGGCATAAAAAAAAGATGAAGAAAAGAAAAAAAAAAAAAAAAAGAGTGCTTTTATTTTTCTTCTGTGGATGTCATAATCACACACTCCACGTTTTTTATTTTAATGCATATGTTCATGACTTTGATTTAAGATTTTGGGTTTGCAAAAAAAAAAAAACAAAACAAAAAAACAAAACAAAAAAAACAAAACAAAAACAAACAAAAAACGTTTTCATGTTTTCAAACCAAAAAAAACCAAAATTAGTACTTCAATTTCCAAAACAAAAAAAAAAAACAAACAAAAGAAAAAGAGGACAAAAAAAAAAAGCAAAACCAAAACAAAACGTTTTTTTCTAACCCAAAACCAAAAACAAGGGGGAAAAATAAAAAAAACATTTTTTAGGACTTCAATTTCCAAAAGTAAAACCAAAAGCTAAAATCAACTCGTAGGATCTCATTCTCCACTTCAAACAAAAACACAAAATTTTTAGGATTCCCTTTAGAAATTTAGGGAAAATTCATTTTAACCACGACTTTAATAAATAACTTAGATAAATAAAAATCATAGACTTTTTCGGAAACTTAACCCAGTCATGACAGTACAAATAAAATAGAAAACCTCCTCCTCCTAAATTAGATACCGAAAGGGCACTGTAGGGGTGCTAATCCTTCCCTACACGTAACCAACTCCCAAACCCTTCTCTGATAACGCAGACCACACACTTTAAACTACTCAAATTAGAGGGTATCCAACTGTACCCCAAAAACAGTTGGTGGCGACTCTAAAATTTTTTTCACCATTGGTCTAGTTTGAGCTCACCCCAAATGGGCCCAGACGAAAACCAGTGATGACTGCTTTCACGGACGTCCAGGGCTGCACGACAGCAAAAGCTGTCTGGGATAAACTGACGATCTTCTATGAGGGGAGTTAGTCCCAAATGCAGAATATCATCTGTACTCTCAGGCATAATTTTGAGAGTTTCAATCACAAACCTGGCGAATCCCTTGAGAGTATCTATCGGAGATTCGGCAAGCTCATCCTTGAGCTAAAAACTGTTAATGAGCACTACTCTCAATCTCAAATCAATGACAAGTTTTTCCGCTCTCTGCCGGATCGCTACTACTCCAAGCAGCTCCAGATGCAAGCCGACAAGAACTGGCAGTATATTCCCCTTGAAAAACTATACGAAGAGCTATAGACTCATGAGGTCAGGTTCAAATACTCTGACGGAGATGAGAAAATAGCTTGGAAAGAAAAGGGGGTAGCTTTCAAAGCTACGGAATGTCTCAGCATACTGAGGAATGATGATTTAGATGAAATAGAGAACTCTGACTCTAAAGCTGACGGAGACTCTACGTCTGCCTCATGGCAAATACTGAGGTACCTTCGATCTCTTAGCTTATGAGTAAATTAGAATCTCTTATTACTGAACGTGATGATGAAAAGAATGAGAGACTAATAATTACTCAAATGTACAAAGATATGGAAAGTCAGAACAAACGTCTTGAAATTACTGTTGCTAGACTTGAAAAAGACATAACTGACTTCAGGGGTAAAAAGGCTTGGTATCATGATCTAAGAGCTGAAAACCATTTGCTAAATACCAACCTAACGGGCCTAAAAGTTATCGTGAAAAGACTTGAGAATGAATTGGAACAGGAAAAAGAAATAAATCGTAAGTGGCTAAAATCCGGGGAAATAGCCTCTACATTTAGGACTGATCTTGATGACATCTGAGTTAAACCTGGCCTAGGCTTCGAACCATCTTCCTCCACACAAGCTATTGAGTATCTTCCGGATTTCATTCTGAAACTAACCAACCTTTATCCTGTTAGTACATCTAAACCATTGGATGGTTTCATTTCAGGTGGCATCATAGTCTATGATTGTGGAGCTGAGGCTGTTACTACTCTTACCGAAGCAGTAGCACCCGTATCTAACGATGAAGGGAAGGTTGCTGCAGTTAAAGCCGAAACTATAGCACCCAGAAAGAAAGGACAGGCTAAGGCTGGCACGTCTAGGACCAAGAGCTCATTACCCAATCGCAAAGGTTTAGGCCATAGGGAACAGAGTAGAAAATATGTAAAATCTGAGAAATCTGTATCCCCTGTTTATGCTCCGCATCATAGTGTCAGTTCCATCTGTAGAGAAATACGTCATTATCATTACGAATGTTAGAGCTTATCTGATAGCTGGCTTTGTAATCAAATTCGTATTAATAAAGATTAGTTTATCAAAAAGGGTTTTTCAAGCAAATCAAAATCTAAATCTCTAAGGAGTGTCTCTCCCAAGAAAACCCAAGTTAAAGAAGGAGCTAAAACTAACAAAATAAAGTCATCCTGGAAAGCTAAAGTTCCGAACAAAGTTAAATCTGGAGCTAATGACACTACTGTTGTTTCTCCTAACCGCCCGAAACAAGTTTGGGTACCAAAAGTGTAAACTGTTGTCTTGCAGGAGCATCTCTGGACTGTACTGCGATCACTTGAAGTTAAAGATCAATCAAAGCAAGTGGATCCTCAATAGTGGATTCTCTGGACATATGACAGGTGCTCAGTTTCTGCTCGTTGATGTTACTAACAAATGAGGCCCATCCGTATCTTATGGGGACAACAGCAAAGGTAAGACTGTGGGGTATGGCACTTTGACCAACGGCCGTGTATCAATCACTAAAGTTGCACTAGTCGAAGGTTTGAAGCATAATCTGCTGAGTGTCAATAATTTATGTGACAAAGGATTTACTGTTTCCTTTATGTCCAACACCTGCACAGTTAGGGAAAACTTATCCGAAGATATTAAGTTATCCGGATTAAGAGATAGGGACATATACTCAGTGGTCTTAAGAAATAACTCTTCTGACCCTATATGCTTCCTCACTAAAGCATCAGATGAAGAAAGTTGGCTATGGCACAAGCGTTGCGCACATTTAAATTTTAAGACCTTGTCTAAATTAGCATTGGTTAACTTAGTAAATGGTTTGCCCAAACATAAATTCTCCAGAGACTCCATCTGTAGAGAATGCCAACTCGGCAAGCAGACTAAACACAGCTTTAAGAGCAAATCAGTTAATTCAATAACTGCTCGCTGCAACTTCTTCACATGGATCTTTGTGGTCCCATTTCTATTGCCTCTCTGGCAGGTGCGAGATCTTCCCTCGTGGTTATCGATAATTTCACTAGGTATACGTGGGTAATGTTCCTTAAATCAAAGGATTAAACCTTTGAACATCTTGTTGATCTCTTCAACTGGATAAGCAATTCACAAGGACTGAGCATTAAGTGCATCAGGAGTGATCATGGTACTGAGTTTGATTTTTCAGATATGAGGTCCTATTGTTCTGAAAAGGGCATTCAGTACAACTTCTCTGCACCCAGGACTCCACAACAAAATGGAGTTATTGAGCGTAAGAATCGCACGTTAGTCGAAGCTGGTAGATCCATGTTAGTAGGGGCAAAGCTTCCTCCCAGTCTATGGGCTGAAGCTATGTTCACTGCATGCTATGTTCAGAACAGAACTCTTATCAATAAGATTACCATGAAAACACTCTATGAGATGTGGAGAGGCAGAAAGCCATCAACCTCTCATTTCAAAGCCTTTGGGTGTGCCTGCTATGTGGTAAACAACGACAAAGAGGCTCAGAATAAATTTGAGCCAAAATCCGATGATGGGATCTTTGTCAAATACTCGTTGCACAGTAGGGCTTATCGTATTTTCAATAGAAAATGTTTAACAGTTGAAGAATCTATCCATGTTAATTTTGATGAATCTAACCTTCACTGGTCAAGTGTAGGATCTTCAAATCAAATTGTGCAGGATCACACAGACTTGATTGACTATTCTCAGTTCTGACATGTACCTACTGCAATACCTGATGAATCACTCAGTACCAGTGAGGCAAGAAATGTTACTGATGATGCCTCAGAAGACTCGGACTCAGGACTTCCACTTAACTTCGGAGAACTTGTTACAGAAATCTATAACTCCGGAGAGCCTTCTAGTCCGTCCGGACCTATACATACTGAAAATGTAATAGGTCTGGAAGAAGCTCAACCAACTGATGTACAAGATCCACCCAATCTAGCAGAGCTTCAAATCATTCACTACTCACCACCACTTGTGCAGAACTATAGGTGGACTCGGAACCACCCATCGAACAAGTGATCGGTGATCCTACTGTTGGAGTGTAAAGACGAGGGCAGCCACTTCCAATCTATGCGTCTACTCATCTTTTTTTTCACAGATAGAGCCAAAGGTCGTGGATGAAGCCCTCCAAGACTCAAACTGGATAGACGCTATGCAAGAGGAGCTTAATCAGTTCAAAAGGAACAAAGTGTGGACTTTAGTACCAAGGCCCAGGTCGCAACAAGTCATAGGAGTTAAATGGGTGTTCCGGAACAAATTAGATACTGATGGAATAGTAATCCGGAACAAAGCCAGATTGATAGCCAAAGGATACCGTTGTCGGACCTCATTTTGTCCGGGTTGGACATACTAACCCCATTTGGTGTATATACCTTTTTGCCCATGCTATATACCTTGTTGAACAGGTCCTTAGACATTCCCTGCGATTTGCACAAGATAGATACATTTACATGAATGGGGAAGCCCAAAATGGATGACCTTTGCTACAAGTCCGTGAAGTACCCCAAGACCAAAATCAAGGGATAGAGGAAGAAATTTGGAGAATAACGCACTTGACCGAGCTCCGTTCTGATTTAAAATGAAGAAGTTATGGCCAAAACAACTTTCGTTGGAAAAAGTCAAACTTGCCAAAAGACGGTCAATGCCCCTGGTCAAACTGCCCGAAAAAGTGATCATGCGGAATTCTCTAAAATGTCTATGTAGGCGAATACGGGTCTTCCCAAACAATCCCTAAAAGGTCGTCCATTTTTGCATTATGGGTAAGGGTAAAAAGGTAATTAAAAAAAACCTTCGAGGTTGACCGTTGACCGTTGACCTGCCGACACTTCGACCCATTGACCTTCGAAGCCTCGAGTATTCGAAGCCTCGACGCCTCGCTGCCGACACTCCGACCTATGACTCGCCCCTTCGGACTTTCGAACCTTGTGAAGATGCGACACGTCGAGACTTACGACACCACGACTTACGACGCCAGGACTTACGACGCCTTCGACACACGACCTACGACCCCTTGACCTGCCGACACTCTGATCAACCCTTCACCCCTTGACCCTCGAAGCCCCGCTGCCGACACTCCGACCTTCGACCCTTGACCTGCAACGCCTGTAAGCCTTCGACCCCGTTGACCTTCGACCTGCCGACACTTCGACCCGTTGACCATTGACCTTCGCCCCACCGAAACTTCGACCCACCGAAGCTTCGACCCTGCCGACACTTCGACCTGCCGACACTCCGACCTGCCGACACTTCGATCCTCTGACCCCTTGACCTTCGCTGGTTGGCGTTTTTCGCTGGCTCTTCCCGCTGGCTTTTCTCGCTGGCTGTTCACGAGACCCGTATTCTGCGCTGGCCATCTGACAAAGAATCATTTTTCAACAACCTGTCAGTCACATGTGCTAAAATACAAATTCAAACGGCAATCACGAGTTGCCCCATTTTACGCACAGGCTGTCTAACCACCAGACAAAGCACAAAATCTGCAACTAAAAAACGCTGGCCTTCATAATAGAGCATTAAATGCAGCAATTAATGACAATCCAACCAAAAATTCTGCCAGCCCTTTAAATCCAGGCTCCTGTCCACGCGAGAAAGGGAGACAGAGAGAGAGACCCATCGATACATAAAAAAAAATGCCCCAACTTCCTCCCAAAAAAAAAACCCCAAAAAAAAAACAGAGAGAGCCCTGATCATTGTTGAAAAAACCTGATACCATTTACACCCCAGCCTCGTCCCAGCGCAAATAGAGAGGCATAGAGAAAAAAAAAACAGATAGTTGAGAAAAAAAAACAGAGAGAAAAAAAACAAACCCAGATCCCGCCAGCTTCTTCCCTAAAAAAAAAAAAAGAGAGTAGAGTCCCAAATTCTTCCCCACACGAAAAGAGAGAACCCTGCTGCCATCTTCACACCTAGTTGCCTAATTCCAGATTTTCGCCCAGATTTTCGCCCAACACTTCGCCTGTCCTAAAATCAAAATCGCCCATCCTTCCCAACTTCTCTTTCCCTCTTATTTCGTTCCAGCCTTTTTTTTAGCAGAAGAAAGACAAAAAAACAACGCCAGTCTGCTTTTTTTTTTTTTTTCTCTTTTTCTTACGTTTCTATCATAAAAAAACAAAAAAAATCAGTGTACCTTGGCAGTCTCCACAGCACGTCCTAGCTGATCGTTGCACTTGGTGCTACTGGAATTTGGTGATTTGGGTAAGCAAACGTCTTTCGGTACAGGCAGAATATTTCAGACAGACATCCCATGATAAAGCCCCATTCAAGTCAAAAGTCAGTGTAATTTACATTTGTTGCTCTTTTTTTAGCTTATTTATATTTATATTTAATGTGATTTTAGTATTTTCCTGGTTTTCATTTTTTAGCTTATCTCTATATTTGATGTAATTTTTAGTATTTGCTATTGTATTTTCCTTGTATTTTCATTCTTTGTATGTGGTACGTTGTAATATGTAAAATATAGTGGAAACAAAAAAAAGAGAGCGCAAAGAAAGGCATAAGAGAAAGAGGAGATGAAAAAAAAGAAAAAAAGAAAAAAAGTGTTTTTCTGTTTATTTATTTGTGGATGTCATAATTACACACTCCACGGTTTTTTTTACTTTAATGCATATGTTCATTACTTTGATTTAAAATTTTGGGTTTTCAAAAAAAAAAAAGGGAAAGAAAGAAAGGTTTCCAAAAAAAAAAAAAAACAACAAAACAAGATAAACAAAACAAAAACAAAAAAAAACGTTTTCATGTTTTGAAACAAAAAAAAAACCAAAATTAGTACTTCAATTTCCAAAACAAAAAAAAACAAAAAAAACAAAGACAAAAAAAAAACAAAAACAAAAACAAAAACAAAAAAAAACAAAGCAAAACAAAAACAAACAAAAAATGTATGTTTTCTAACCCAAAAAACCAAAAAACAAAAAAAGGAAAAATAAAAAAGAAAAAAATCATATTTTCAATTTCCAAAATAAAACCAAACACCAAAACCAACCCGTAGGATCTCATTATCCACTTCAAACAAAAACCCAAAACCTTTAGGATTCCCTTTAGAAATTTAGGGTAAATCCATTTTCACCATGACTTGAATAAATAACTTAGTTAAATAAAAATCATAGACTTTTTGGGAAACTTAACCCAGTCATGGCAGTACAAATAAAATAAAAAACCTCCTCCTCCTAAATTAGATACCAAAAGGGCGCTGTAGGGGTGCTAATCCTTCCCTACACGTAACCAACTTCCGAACCCTTCTCTGATAACGCAGACCGCACACTTGAAACGACTCAAAGTAGAGGGTATCCAACTCTACCCCAAAAACAGTTGGTGGCGACTCTAAATTTCCTCAACATTGGTTTAGTTTGAGCTCACCCCAAACGGGCCTGGACGAAAACCAGTGATGACAGCTGGCGACTCTGCTGGGGAAATATGAACACTTTTGAGAGTTAGGTCTAGAACTAGGAGTAGGAGGTTATTTTTTTTGTACTATTGTATATATTTAACTGTCGTGCTAAGTTGATTTTTTTTAGATAAAATTGTGATTTACTTATTTTTTAAATTGTCGTTTATCTTTAAACTGTGATTTATTTATACGCTTTAACTACCATGATAGTTGTGATTTACTGCTTTCCATACTTGTTGCATTCATGCATAACCCTATACCCGGGTTTAGCACAATTTAGGTTAGCGAGGTTCAGTACGGTCCCCAGCGCGTTGATCATTATCCACAATGGGGCCTCAGACTCCTCACTCAAGCTTGAGGTTCTTTTAAGGCACGTCCTTTTAACACCCCCCTCCGGTAAATCCCATGGTGTACAGAGCCCTCTATTAAGGAAGTTTGGGAACCAACGAATAAGATAGGTGTAGCAATAAAAGCCCATCAGGGGCATTGACCCACATTTTGTTTGCTCATTCCATGCCATGCGCAGGGTAGTCCTTAAGACATCCCCTGCACATATATTAGCTTTTTTACTATTGGTTTTTCTTTATCCTGTCTAACTGCCTTGATATATATTAACCTGTCATCCTAACCTGTCATCATGCATAACATGACATTCATATAGGCATGGCAACTTTCAGTCATCTCCTAAAAGGCCCTCAGGACAAGGAGGGGCCGTCAGTGGTGGCCCAAGCATCTTGGAGACATTCAACTTCGCCTTGGGGATTTTCCGCCAGGAGAAGCCCACAAGGCAGAACATGTTATCATAGAAGATCAGCTGGACTACACTAAGGAGATACAGACAATATGGAGGCAGTGGTTTGACGAAAGGAAAAGCATATACATACAACAGTTTGGGGATTTGCTCCATGTGACCGAGCTACTGGCCGATAAGGATATGCTTGGGGCAGCCATATATTTCTGGGAGTCTCGACGGCGGTGCTTTGACTTCAATGGCATAGATCTTGTTCCCACCATAGAAGAATACAGAAGATTATTGGATATCCCCATAGAAAACAAAATGAAGATCTATCTACCGGAGCCCAGAAGATCATGTCGAAGGGCCTTTGCTGAGATAATGGGAAAGCCGGTATGGGACTCACCGACAGCCACAACCTATGGTGGGCGGGAATATCTTTCATGGGACACAATCAAAGAAATGATACAGACCGCAATAGAAGCATGGGCACACAAACTGCTTACACTAGCTATATATGGGCTAGTCATTTTCCCAAGGATACCGGCCCACATCGATGGAGCAATTGTAGATTTGGTCCAGCATGTGCTCAAAGGATGTGACCCTACCCCTGCTATCTTGGCTGAAACCATCCGATCTCTTACTTACCTGAGGAGTAAAGGCTCGGGACAGTTCATGGGGTGCCTACCTCTCCTATGTACCTGGCTGCAAGGTCATTTCCCCTATAGTGTTCATCGTTTTCCTGCTGTTTATCAGGTACCAGCCACAACACTACTAGATATTCTGCTCAGCAAGTGGAGCCTACCTAAAGACTTTGAAAGCTGGAAAAAGAAGTTGGGGAACCTCACAGAAGCTGACATTACCTGGACTGCTCCTTGGATGCCGGTGGTTTCCATGACTTATAGCTGTGGGGACTACAATTGGGTCCCACTCTTAGGTCCCTGGGGAGGAACTGCATATGCACCACTGCAGGTGGGAAGACAAGTGGGGCGTCATCAGATTATCCCCGTGCTCTTTGGCATGGAAGAGTGTGACTTCACTTACAGCAGAACCATGCTCACATAAGAAGGCAAGAAGATGTATCAAGCATGGTCCACACCACACAAGATCCAACCCAACAGTTCAAAACCTGGTGTTTAAGCCGTATACATATCTTGGAGGGCACAACACAAGCCACAGCTAACTTCAGACATGAAGGCTATCCTCCAGGAGAATCAGACTTTAAGGCAGCAGATCCAAAGGCTAGAAGCATCTCTAGAAGGAGCTCTTCAAAGGCTGCAGGTGAGGGAAAAACAGATCGAGACCGATGGTCCCTTGGAGCCTAAAGGGGGGGGGGTGAATAGGCTCTTATTCGAACTCTTTCTTTTCTCTCAAGACACAAAGACTTATCTAGTTTAAGTGATAATATCACTGCGGAAGATAACCAGGATAGTGGAAGTATTTTGTTTTATTATCACAAAGTGATTACAACAAAATAGAAGCAAACACTCTCTTACACTCGTTTACAACTTTGAATTCACACACTAGCCAAGTGCCTTTTCTATTTTTGCACTTCTTCGCTCTAGCTCACTTTTTTTTACAAGAAGTATAAGTATGAATATTTATACAAAACATTCCTAAGAGACAACCTTGGAACTTGAAGTTCCGGAATGCGTTCCGCACTAACTATCCCTTGGTAATCTATCCGCCTTGACTGCTGCGGATTGTGGAGCTCAAGATCTTGGATTCGAAGAGTATAAGTGTCTTTGTGAGTTCCGAGATACAATTAAGGTTGTGTCCACATATCCGGATGATCCACGTGTAAGATTCTTCTTGTTCTAAATGCATTCTTCTTACATCGGGACAGCACGAGCCGATAACTTTAAATGCGGTTTCATTGGAGCAGTGTCTTCTTGGTCCGGTGTAATTTTCCTTACTCCGTAGTTAATGAAGCTCGGAACCTTACTCCGTGTCGGTGGTTGCTTATTCCGTATCTATTCAGGTACTAGAATCCTTAGTCCGTGTCAGCGCTTCCTTACTCCGCATGTAAGTTCCTTACTCCGTATGTAAGTTTCTTACTCCGTATGTAAGTTCCTTACTCCGTGTGTAAGTTCCTTACTCCGTATGTAAGTTCCTTACTCCGTATGTAAGTTCCTTACTCCGTGTGTAAGTTCCTTACTCCGTATGTAAGTTCCTTACTCCGTATGTAAGTTCCTTACTCCGGGCGAGTAATAAGTCCGGATTCCTTACTCCGCATCTATTTTCCTTACTCCGCACTTATTTTCCTTACTCCGCACTTATTTTCCTTACTCCGCACTTATTGTTACTTGGTTATTTACCAAGTGTTTGACGACACTAACTCTTGTCCGGATCAGGATTATGTATCCTGTCCTTAGCTTTGCTCTCACGAGTGCATCTTTGGATTAGTGACATACCTTCGCAATGATCAAATAAACACAAAAGATCTCGGATCAAATTACATAAGGCTTTAACGGCATTATCCAAATTCTGGGTTTGATCCAACAGAGACCATAATGAAGCAGAGGGAGGAAGCAGGTGAACGACCACCCCAAAGAAAGAGGCGCCGTGCTCCTTAGGAGATGACTGGAAGTTTGCTCTAAGATCATGTAGCAATAGCCTTCATTTGACATGGCATTTCGCATTGTATGTATTGAGTGATTGTATTATGTGTTTTGTTTGCAATAAAGTTATTTGTTTCTTTAACCCTCCGCACATACATTCATGCATACATGCATATTAAAGGAAAAATCAAATAAAACTTCCCTTGTACCCAGGTCGTTAGCTGCCTTTCTACAGGATTGCGCACTCTTACAACCTCAGATCCCGGCGCAATCAAATACCACAGTCGTAGTCGATGGCAGAAGAAACAGAGAACAGACTCATGGGGATGGAACAGTCACAACAAACCCTACAAGGGCAAAGGTCTGCAATTATGGAAATGCTCACAAAATTGACTGAGGAAAGACGAAGAACCCCGACAGGGGGAACTATCAATCACCACCAAGAGCAGGGGCAAGAAGCAGTTCAACCGCCCAATTCGGCCCCTAGCCAGGCACCCACCTATCATCCTACTATGGCACAACCTCCAACTCCAAATCAAACTCATTTCACTATGCCCGCACTGGGAAATGTAATGGAAGCGATGGGTTCCCTAGCTCCTCAGGAAAATATTGAGTCTCCCACTCTACGCCGACTCGAGGAAAGATTGAAAGCCGTAGAAGGCATGGACATCTATGGCATGACCAGCCCACAAGACTTATGCTTAGTCCCTGGAGTGGTGCTACCGCCAAAATTCAAAATGCCAGAGTTTGAAAAGTTCAACGGGACCCGATGTCCCAGGACACATCTGGCCATGTATTGTCAAAAGATGGCTGCTTATACTGGTGAAGACAAGCTCCTCATGCATTGTTTCCAGGAAAGCCTAACCGGGGCATCCCTTCGCTGGTACTTTCAACTAAATGGAAACCGCGTCAAGACATGGAAAGAATTAGCTACTTCCTTCTTGGCACAGTATAAACATGTCACCGAGCTGGCGCTGGATCGATTAACCCTGCAGTCCATGGAAAAGGGATCTGAGGAGAATTTCAAAGATTATGCACGAAGATGGAGAGAGGCCGCTGTGGAGGTCCAACCTCCTCTTACCGAAAGAGAACTCACCTCTCTTTTTATCAACACACTAAAAGGCGTATACTACAAGAAGTTGATAAGTAACGTCTCTAATAGCTTTGCAGACTTGGTTGCATCCGGTGAACGTGTAGAAAGTGGAATTAAAGGCGGAAAGCTAAAGGGTGATGCGGCTGAGGCATCAAAACGGTTTCAACCACCAGCAAAGAAGAAGGAAAATGAGAGCAACCTGGTTTACCAAGCACACCAGTCAATACAACCAACATTCTACCAAGCGCCAGGATGCTACAGAGGGTCACCGGTAGCTGCTTATGCTGCACCTGCTCCATCTCCCCAATTCATGCCATACCTGTCGCAAGGAGGGGTCCCATTTCCATACTCAATGGTACCTAACTCATTTTAACCGAGAGTGCCATACCCAGAGCAACCAAGGCCAGCAACTCAGGAAGGACTAGGAGCCTCATTCCAAGGACAGGGGCAACCAAGGGCCCCGACCTAGCAAGCAGGAGCGAATCAGGCTTCTCGTCGACCACGACAAGAGTTTGATCCTATTCCAATGACTTATGCAGAATTATACCCCAAGACTCCTCCCCCGGCCTGGTATAAGCAAGATGCCAGATGTGAGTATCATGTAGGTGGAGCTGGACATGATATCGAGAATGGTATAACATTCAAAAGGAAGGTTCAAGCATTAAAGGATGCAAAATGGTTGGATTTTTCCGCACTGTCTGGGACGCCAAATGTGAACAACAATCCTCTCCCAGAACACTCCAATAATGTTGCTAGTATCGAAAATGAAGCACGACTGGAAAGGGTCTCCCAAGTACAAATGGAGAAAACACATTTGTTTACTCTGTTACAGGAACATGGCTATATACTTGCTAAAAACACGCCAAAGGCAGGAAAAGGAATAAATGGGGAAAAACAATGCCCTTATCACAAGATGTCATGGGGACATGGCATCGCAGAATGTACTGAGTTTTCCGAGGTGGTGTAAAAACTCATGGACCAAAGGATGATAGAATTCTCAAGAGGAGGAATGGACAACCAAAGCCACATGATCCAAGAAGACGATTCACACAAATCTCCATGGGTGCCAACACCCCTTGTCTTAACTGTTAAGGCTCCGGAGATCCCGCTATTACCACATGGAATCAAGCCTCTCACTATCCATGTCTCAAGTCTCGTGCCAGACAAGGGGGAGAGGACCGAAATCCCACAACTACCGCATAGAATTGCACCCCTCACCATAGGTGTTCCTACTCCTTTCCCCTATAAAACTGATAAAGCAGTCCCATGGAATTACAGTTGTGAAGTAGTCCAGGGAGCCACCGCAGTAGAGAAGATAACTAGGAGTGGTAAGGCTTATGCCCCTGATATGGCTGACAAAGCAAGGAAGGAAAAAGTTGTAGAACCATACATTGAGCCAACGTTGGAGGCAACAAAGAAAGGAGCACCGGTCACTGAAAAAGAGACATTGGAATTCCTAAAATTCATGAAACAGAGCGAGTATAATATTGTGGATCAGCTAAGCCGACAACCGGCTCGCATCTCCTTGCTCTCATTAATGATGGATTCCCAACCTCATCGGGAAGCACTGCTGAAAGTTCTGAGCCAAGCCTATGTTCCACCGACCGTCTCAGTGGCAAATGTTGATGGAATCACCAGTAACCTCATCATGAACAACGTCATTAGCTTTGGAGATGACAAGCTACCCCAAGAAGGAAAGGAGCACATAAAAGCTCTACACATCACGGTCAAATGCAAGGAGCACACCATAGCCCGTGTACTCATTGACAACGGCTCGGCCTTGAACAATATGCCCTTGCATATACTGCAGCAACTTCCAATTGACGCGTCCTATTTGCGTCCCTGTACGATGAAGGTACGGGCATTCGATGGAGGGAAGCGTAACGTAGTGGGAACTCTGGATATTCCACTCATGATTGGGCCAACTACTTTTACGGTGGAATTTCATGTAATGGACATCACGCCATATTACAGCTGTTTGTTGGGAAGACCCTGGATCCACATGGCAGGAGCGGTGCCATCAAGTCTCCACCAGAAGATGAAGTTTGTAATGGGGGACCAGCTCATCTGCATCTCTGGAGAGACAAGTTTCCTCGTCACCAAACCGGCATCAGTTCCTTACATTGAAAGCAACGAAGATGTGCCAGAATGCTCCTATCGGGCTTTTGAGATGGTGAATGTCGCTTCTGCCCCGAGACCATCGTCTCTCGAAGGCAGTAAAAATGGTTGCAGCCACTATGATCAAACAGGGGTACAAACCGGGGCAAGGATTAGGCCTGACAGCTCAAGGGATTCAGAAACCCCTGACCATCCGAGAAAATACCGAAAAGTTTGGGCTAGGCTACGTCCCTACAAAAGCTGACAGACAGAGGGAAGCTATCAAGAAGAGGGAAGTCAGAATGGCAAGATTGCAGAAAAGGCCAGTACAAGAAGAAAGGAGAAGCTTTCCCCCTTTGAATGTTACATTCCGGAGTGGAGGGTTTATCCATAAGAGCCAACCTGAGCCCAAGACGGGGACTATAGCCATATTGGACACAAATGAGCATGCACCAAGCGAGATGGTTCAGTTAGTGCGAGAGGATCCCAACCAGCCATTGAACAATTGGACCAGCTTGGACCTCCCCATAATGTAATGCTTACGGGTCGTTGAGATTTAATATATTCTATTTTAATGTACTTTGAAGCTGTGAACATTTGTTTTTCCTTAAACCTTCCAATAAAATGTGTTTTTCAAAATCTTTCATGGTGCATTCTATTGATAACATATGCATATCATATTTGGTTACCAACTTGTCATTCTCTCATAAGCAGGTATCACAATGTCAGTGAAAACATAGTATGCGAAGGCGAAACGAGATGCCAAAGGTTTGACCAAAGTCCAAACTGGGAGTAGCCCGTGTTTGAAGCTGACGAGAATGAGATAGAGGAGACACCTAAACTACCAGGGGAGATTATATGCCTATTGGAAAGGGAAGACCGTTTCTCCATTCCAAGTGAAGACCCAGTAGAAACAGTGAATTTGGGGATGGTTGCCGAACCAAGAGAATTGAGGATGGGATCCTTAATAGCTACCGACATCAAGAAGCAATTAATTGAGTTGTTAAGGAGCTACATAGATGTTTTTTCATGGTCATATCAAGATTTGCCAGGATTAGACACGGACATAGTGCAACATCACATACCAGTGAGGCCAGAATGCAAGCCAGTTCAGCAGAAATTGAGAAGAATGAGACCAGAGATGATACTGAAGATTAAAGAAGAAGTCAAAAAGCAATGGGATGCAGGTTTCCTAAGTGTCTCCCATTATCCAGAATGGGTGGCCAATGTTGTACCAGTACCGAAGAAAGGAGGCAAAGTACGCATGTATATCGACTATAGAGATCTGAACTGGGCCAGTCCGAAGGATAACTTCCCACTTCCTCACATTGATACGCTAGTGGATAATACAGCAAAACACGCCCTGTTCTCATTCATGGATGGTTTCTCGGGCTATAATCAAATTCGTATGGCCCCCGAACACAAAGAGAGGACCACATTCACGACACTTTGGGGCACTTTCTGCTATAATGTGATGCCTTTTGGTCTGAGAAACGCAGGGGCAACCTATCAACGAGCCATGGTGACCCTATTCCACGACATGATGTATAAGGAAGTCGAAGTATATGTGGACGGCATGATAGCCAAATCATGAAGCACTGAAGATCATATCGAAGTACTCCGCAAGCTCTTCAACAGGCTACGGAAATATCAGCTGAAATTGAACCCTGAAAAGTGCACTTTCAGAGCCATGTCGGGAAAACTGTTGGGTTTCATTGTGAGCCAAAAAGGAGTTGAAATCGATCCAGATAAAGTTTGAGCTATCCAAGAGATGCCGCCACCACGGACCATCAAGGAGGTTAGAGGATTCCTAGGGCGACTGAATTACATTGCTCGATTTATTTCCCAATTGACAGCCACCCGTGAACCCATTTTCAAGACTTTACGAAAGAACAACCCAGAAATTTGGAATGACAAGTGTCAAGAACCTTTTGACAAGATCAAACAATATCTGTCTAATCCACCTATTCTGGTCCCACTAGTACCAGGATAGACCTCTGATCTTATACTTGACCGTTCAGGAGTCAGCGATGGGTTGTGTCTTGGGGCAACACGATTCTTCAGGCAAGAAGGAGCAGGCCATTTATTACCTCAGCAAGAAGTTCACCATCAATGAAGAAAACTACACACCCTTGGAAAAGACGTGTTGTGCCCTTGTTTGGATAACAAGACGATTGAGGTAATACACTCTTTATCATACCACATGGCTGATTTCGAGGCATGATCCACTCAAATATCTCTTGGAAAAACCATCTATTTCCGGAAGAATCGCCAAATGGCAGTTGATCCTATCGGAGTACGATATCATTTACATACCTCAAAAAACCATAAAAGGAAGTGCAATAGCCGACTATCTGGTAGACAGAGCACTAGAAGATTACGAGCCCATGACTATTGGTTTCCCGGATGAGCACATCAACATCATTTCGGCCGAAGTATCAGACATATGGATGATGTGGTTCGATGGAGCCTCCAGTCTCTTGGGGCATGGTATTGGGGCCATCCTGATATCCCCAAAAGGCAAACATTTCCCCATGGCGGCAAAGCTAACCTTCCCTTGCACAAACAATGTAACAGAATATGAGGCTTGTGTGATAGGACTTCAAGAAGCCATTAACAAAGGAATCAAAAAATTACGAGTGTTCGGCGATTCGGCACTCATCATTTTTCAAGTAAGGGGCGAATGAGAGACTCGAAACCACAAATTAATCCCATATCGGAAGCACCTTACGGAGTTAGCCGAGCAATTCGAAGACATCACGTTTGAGCATATGCCCAGGGAATACAATCAGATCCCTGATGCGTTGGCCACTCTAGCCTCCCTCCTTCGACTAGACACAAAGTTGGAAGTCCAGTCTTTCGATATCCGTATACAAGATGCTCCTGCACATTGCATGACCATTGAAGGAAATACTGAAGAAAAACCTTGGTTTGATGATGTCAAACAGTATTTGCTTAAGCAAGAATACCTAGCAGAGGCCTCTGAATCTGATAAAAGAAATATCCGAAGGTTAGCGTCCAACTACTATCTTAATGGTCCCGTTCTGTATAAAAGAAACCATGACATGGTATTATTGCGGTGTGTGGCAAAAGAAGAATCAACACAAATAATGAAAGAAGTCCACGAAGGGGAATGTGGTTCACATGCAAATGGACATGCATTAACAAGACAAATCATGCGAATGGGCTATTATTGGGTCACCATGGAAAAGGATTGCATTGAATATGTGCACAAATGCCTTAAGTGTCAAATTTATGGCGATAAAATCCAAGTACCGCCGTCCAAACTACACGTGATGGTTTCCCCCTGGCCGTTCTCGCTTTGGGGCATTGACGTTATTGGACCAATATCTCCAAAAGCTTCTAATGATCATCATTTCATTTTGGTAGCCATTGATTACTTCACCAAGTGGGTAGAAGCAGCATCATATGCTAATGTCACACAGGCTGTGGTACTTCGATTTATGCGGAACAACATCATATGCCGATATAGGCTTCCCGAGCAGATCATAACGGACAATGCTGCCAATTTGAACAGCCGGATGATAGGGAGGTTGTGTGAAACAAACAAAATTCAACACCGCAACTCGACCCCCTATTGCCCAAAGATGAATGGAGCAGTCGAGGCAACCAACAAGAACATCAAGAACATTATCAGAAAGATGACTGAAACGTACAAAGATTGGCACGAGAAGCTACCTTACACTTTGCATGCTTATCGTACCTCACTGCGTACATCGACTGGGGCAACTCCATTTTCTTTAGTCTATAGCATGGAAGCAGTTCTACCGGTTGAAGTGGAGATACCTTCCCTCCGAGTACTTAAGGATACTCATCTCGAAGAAGCAGAATGGGTCCAAAGTCGTTATGAGCAGTTGAATTTAATTGAAGGCAAGCGCTTGGCAGCAGTTTGCAGAGGACAACTATATCAACAGAGAATGATGAACAGTTACAATAAAAAGGTGAAGCCCAGGAGCTTTCAAGAGGGTGGGTGATCTTGTCCTCAAAAAGATCTTGCCAATTCAACACGACCATAGAGGCAAGTGGACTCCCAATTATGAAGGCCCATATGTTGTGAAAAAAGCATTCTCGGGAGGCGCATTGATCCTTGCCAAAATGGACGGAGATGAGCTTCCTAATCTAGTGAATAGTGATGCCATCAAAAAGTTTTATGCTTAACTCTCATACCTCCCCACAAGATTCTCATTCCTATAATGAGCTGACTTGGTGAAAACCCGAAAGGGCACCAAGGGTAAAATACAAAGCTCCAACAAAAGACAAAAGAGAAAACAAAGGCGGACTTGGTGAAAACCTGAAAGGGCATCAAAGGTAAAATACAAAGCCAACAATAGATCTTGAAGGGTGAAATCAGTTCAGTCAGAAACTGAAAGGATCAGGACCACAACAAATAGAGTCCGTTGTAAGCAGTAGAGACAACATCATCCAAAAATAGTGGCTGCAAACAGTGGAAGACTTGGTCAAACCTGCGGCACACTCGAATCAAATTTGTACATTATACTTTTAAAGACTCGTGATTCTGTTTATTAGATTATAACAATAGGACACTTTTTATGATATAAATATGTTTTGTGGAATTAAACCAGCAAAAATCTTTTTTATCTCTTTAATCATGTTACATCGTCTTCATTTCACATTTAAGTAGAACATCTTAAATCCCCAGTAAGCTTTTCTAGCATTGCCTTATGAGTAGGGCCAAGCTCAAAATCCCCAAACAAATTAAGTCCCCCAACTCAGAATACTCATACCTCCATAAAATATCATCATCCCCAGAGAAGCCATCAAATCAAGCTCCTCAGTATGGTGAAGCTAAATTTAACAGACCCTTCATGCATAAAAGGGAGTTCCAAGCGAAGATAGAAAGTTCTCCCCAGCCCGAGAGACAAAAAGTCCCCAACAAATTGGATGTCATCTAAACTCTCCAGCAGCAGGGAGATGAACCCTCAGCTCATATTGGGTCATTAGCCATACATGTCACCATGCGTCCCAGCATACATCACATTGCATTCCATGCCTCATTTGCATACATTCAGCATACTCTGTAATTTCAGGAATGTTGCCGCCTCTAAAGATCCTAGGAGTTCATACCCAGCAAGCTTCTCACCAAGCTATCTTAGCTTTCTTTGTTGAACTGTATAACTCTTTCTTTCCAATTTCCCCAAGCTCTAAACGCATCCTTTTGGCAATTGACAAACTTTTCCTCTTTTTTGGGTCACCTCGTAGAGCGATCTCCTTGAGTGAACTCGTAGAGGGAGCCCAAATTGGGTTACTTCCCAAACTCACCAATTCCTTAAAGCATTTCCCCAATACCAATTGATGTCTCCAACAAGTCTTCCCAGTTTAAGCTTATCGTTGTTGTGGGTTTTTCATTTATAATTCAAGCCTATCGTTGCTGTGGGCCTCCCTATTTTTTATTTAAGCTTATCGTTGCTGTGGGCTTTCCATTTTTAACTCGAGCCTATCGTTGTAGTGGGCCTTTCATTTTTCAGTTTAAGCCTATCGTTGCTGTGGGTTTTCCATTTTCCATTTAAGCTTATCGTTGCTATGGGCTTTCTATTTTCAATTCGAGCCTATCATTGCAGTGGGCCTTTCATTTTCCATTTAAGCCTATCATTGCTGTGGGCTTTCCATTTTCAATTCGAGCCTATCGTTGCAGTGGGCCTTTCATTTTTAATTTAAGCCTATCGTTGTTGTGGGCTTTCCATTTTCCATTTAAGCCTATCGTTGCTGTGGGCTTTCCATTTTCAATTCGAGCCTATCGTTGCAGTGGGCCTTTCATTTTTAATTTAAGCCTATCGTTGTTGTGAGCCTTTTCCATTTCCAAGTCAAGCCTATCGTTGTTGTGGGCCTTTCTATTTTCAGTTTAAGCCTATCATTGTTGTGGCCTATCTATTTTCAGTTTAAGCCTATCGTTGCTGTGGGCTTTCTATTTTCTGCCTTTTCATTTTTCAATTCAAGCCTATCGTTGCTGCGGGCCTTTCCATTTTGAAGTCAAGCCTATCGTTGCTGTGGGCCTTTCCATTTTGAAGTCAAGCCTATCGTTGCTGTGGGCCTTTTCATTTCCAAGTCAAGCCTATCGTTGCTGTGGGCTTTCCATTTTTCAGTTCAACCCTGTCAATGTTGTAGGCTTTCAATCTCCAGTATCAGGCGGCCTTAGATGCCTCATCAAAGTGTTATCCAAGTTCACCAGCCTGTGAAGCCCCCTTTTCCCTCTCGGGGACAGACCCAACCGTCGCATTCTATTCTTCCTCTGTGCTAGGTAAGTCAGGTAAGTGCTCCAACCCGTCCAAAATGACTCCCTTTTATCTTTGTACACTGTTTGTATACAAACAGTGCACAAAGAGGGGCAGCTGTCGGACCTCATTTTGTCCGTGTTGGACATACTAACCCCATTTGGTGTATATACCTTTTTGCCCATGCCATATACCTTGTTGAACAGGTCCTTAGAGATTCCCTGCGATTTGCACAAGATAGATACAGTTACACGAATGGGGAAGCCCAAAATGGATGAGCTTTGCTACAAGTCCCTGAAGTACCCCAAGACCAAAATCAAGGGATAGAGGAAGAAATTTGGAGAATAACGCATTTGACCGAGCTCCGTTCTGATTTAAAATGAAGAAGTTATGGCCAAAACAACTTTCGTTGGAAAAAGTCAAACTTGCCAGAAGACGATCAATGCCCCTAGTCAAACTGCCCGAAAAAGTGATCATACGGAATTCTCTAAAATGTCTATGTAGGCGAATACGGGTCTTCCCAAACAATCCCTAAAAGGTCGTCCATTTTTGCATTATCGGTAAGGGTAAAAAGGTAATTAAAAAAAACTTCGAGGTTGACCATTGACCTGCCGACACTTCGACCCATTGACCTTCGAAGCCCTGAAGCATCGAAGCCTCGAAGCATCGAAGCCTCGAAGCCTCGAAGCCTTGAAGCATCAAAGCGTCGAAGCCTCGAGGATTCAAAGCCTCGAAGCCTCGCTGCCGACACTCCAACCTACGACTCGCCCCTTCGGACTTTCGAACCTTGTGAAGATGCGACACCTCGAGACTTACGACGCCAGGACTTACGACGCCAGGATTTGCGACGCCTTCGACACACGACCTATGACCCCTTGACCTTCCGACACTCCGACCTTCGACCCTTGACCCTCGAAGCCCTGCTGCCGACACTCCGACCTTCGACCCTTGCCTGCAACGCCTGTAAGCCTTCGACCCATTGACCGTTGACCTTCGCCCCACCGAAACTTCGACCCACCGAAGCTTCGACCCTGCCGACACTTCGACTTGCCGACACTCCGACCTGCCGACACTTCGATCCTCTAACCCCTTGACCTTTGCTGGTTGGCGTTTTTCGCTGGCTCTTCCCGCTAGCTTTTCTCGCTAGCTGTTCATAAGACCCGTATTCTGCGCTGGCCATCTGACAAAGAATTATTTTTTAGTAACCTGTCAGTCACATGTGCTAAAATACAAATTCAAACGGCAATCACGAGTTGCCCCATTTTACGCACAGGCTGTCCAACCACCAGACAAAGCACAAAATCTGCAATTAAAAAACGCTGGCCTTCATAATAGAGCATTAAATGCAGCAATTAATGACAATCCAGCCAAAAATTCTGCCAGTGCTTTAAGTCCAGCCTCCTGTCCACGCGAGAAAGGGAGACAGAGAGAGAGACCCATCGATACATCAAAAAAAACGCCCCAGCTTCCTCCCAAAAAAAAACGCCCAGAAAAAAACAGAGAGAGCCCTGATCATCGTGAAAAAAAACCTGATACCATTTACACCCCAGCCTCGTCCCAGCGCAAACAGAGAGGCATAAAGAAATAAAAACAGAGAGTTGAGAAAAAAAAACAGAGAGAAAAAAAAAACCCAGATCCCGCCAGCTTCTTCCCTAAAAAAAAAAAAAAGAGTAGAGTCCCAAATTCTTCCCCACGCGAAAAGAGAGAACCCTGCTGCCATCTTCACACCCAGTTGCCTAATTCCAGATTTTCGCCCAACACTTCCCCTGTCCTAAAATCAAAATCGCCCATCCTTCCCAACTTCTCTTTCCCTCTTATTTCGTTCTAGCCTTTTTTTTAGCAGAAAAAAGACAAAAAAACAATGCCAGTCTGCCTTTCTTTTTTCTCTCTTTTTCTTACGTTTCTATCATAAAAAAACAAAAAAAATCAGTGTACCTTGGCAATCTCCACAGTACATCCTAGCTGATCGTTGCACTTGGTGCTGCTGGAATTTGGTGATTTGGGTAAGCAAGCATCTTTCGGTACAGACAGAATATTTCAGACAGACATCCCGTGATAAAGCCCCATCCAAGTCAAAGTCAGTGTAATTTACATTTGTTGCTCTTTTTTTAGCTTATTTATATTTATATTTAATGTGATTTTAGTATTTTCCTGGTTTTCATTTTTTAGCTTATGTCTATATTTGATGTAATTTTTAGTATTTGCTATTGTATTTTTCTTGTATTTTCATTCTTTGTATGTGGTACGTTGTAATATGTAAAATATAGTGGAAAAAAAAAAAAAGAGAGCGCAAAGAAAGGCATAAGAGAAAGAGGAGATGAAAAAAAAAGAAAAAAGAAAAAAAAAGTATTTTTCTGTTTATTTATTTGTGGATGTCATAATCACACACTCCACAGTTTTTTTTACTTTAATGCATATGTTCATTACTTTGATTTAAGATTTTGGGTTTTCAAAAAAAAAGGGGGAAAGAAAGAAAGGTTTCCAAAAACAAAAAAAAAAAAAAAAAAAAACCAAAAAAAAACAAAAAAAACAAAAACAAACAAAAAAAATGTTTTCATGTTTTCAAACCAAAAAAAAAAAACCAAAATTAGTACTTCAATTTCCAAAACCAAAAGAAACAAAAAAAACAAAGACAAAAAAAAAACAAAAACAAAAACAAACAAAACAAAACAAAACAAAACAAAAACAAACAAAAAATGTATGTTTTCTAACCCAAAAAACCAAAACAAAAAAAGGAAAAATAAAAAAAAAAAAAAAATCATATTTTCAATTTCCAAAATAAAACCAAACACCAAAACCAACCCGTAGGATCTCATTATCCACTTCAAACAAAAACCCAAAACCTTTAGGATTCCCTTTAAAAATTTAGGGTAAATCCATTTTCACTATGACTTGAATAAATAACTTAGCTAAATAAAAATCATAGACTTTTTGGGAAACTTAACCCAGTCATGGTAGTACAAATAAAATAAAAAACCTCCTCCTCCTAAATTAGATACCGAAAGGGCGCTGTAGGGGTGCTAATCCTTCCCTACACATAACCAACTCTCGAACTCTTCTCTGATAACGCAGACCACACACTTGAAACGACTCAAAGTAGAGGGTATCCAACTGTACCCCCAAAACAGTTGGTGGCGACTCTAAATTTTCTCAACATTGGTTTAGTTTGAGCTCACCCCAAACGGGCCCGGACAAAAACTAGTGATGACAACCGTCATGAAGAAGGCATTGACTATGACGAGACCTTTGCTCCGGTGGCTCGACTTAAGGTGATCCGCATGTTCTTGGCATATGCTTCATATGAAAACTTCAAAGTTTATCAAATGGACGTTAAAAGCGCATTTCTGAATGGAGATCTTCAAGAGGAGGTTTATGTAGAACAACCTTCGGGCTTCGTTGAACACAAGGCTGAACATATGGTTTATAAGCTATGGAAAGCTTTGTACGGGCTGAAGCAAGCTCCAGGGGCCTGGCACGACACACTGTTAGAACTCTTGCTCGAACACAATTTTAGGAAAGGAAAGATAGACACCACTCTATTTCTACGGAAAGAGAAAGATCACTCTCTCATATCAGGTGAATCCCGAAGAGTCACACATGCTACATGTGAAACGGATATTGCGGTATTTGAAAGGGACAGTGAATTTGGGACTTTGGTACCCAAAGGAGTCCAACTTCTCCTTATCCGGATATTCAGACGCTGATTTTGTCGGGTGTCGCATTGACAGGAAGAGCACTAGCGGTACTTGTCAGTTTCTCGGAAGCAGATTGATATCGTGGTTCAGTAAGAAGTAGAATTCCGTATCAATTTATACTACTGAGGCAGAATATATAGCGGCTGGGAGTTGCTGCGCACAGCTACTCTGGATGCAAAGTCAACTTACTGACTACGGGTTCAATATGACATCTGTTCCACTATACTGTGATAATACAGTGCAATTGCCATCAGCAACAATCCAGTTATGCACCCAAAGGCTAAGCACATTGAAGTCAGGTATCACTTCATCCGAGATCATGTTCTCAAACAACATATATCTCTTGAACATGTTGCTACTGTCACACCCCGGATTTCCAACCCGAGGGAACCGGTTCGTGACTCCCCTTTTACCCACACAGTGGAGAAGGGGGGTAGGATACAATACTCCCACATAGGACATCATACACTACACAGCTGATATACAGAGAGACCAAATTATAAATTTATTAAATTCAAATCGGGATAAATGTTTACAAATCCACATGCCTTTATTAGAATAAAATCCACTTTACAATATCTCCCCACTGGGTACAAAGCCTCTCAAAAATAATAATACAAATAACATTAATCAAAACAACAAACAGAACTGTTGTCCACCTTGGTGTTCCCACCTGACGCCTGTAGGTGTCTGAGAAAAACATAACACAGTAGGAGGGGTGAGCAACCACAGCTCAGTAGGGATCAAGTCTCCCCAACCCATCCCATGCACCTAACCACTACATGAGAACGTGTACTAGTGCAGTGTAATGGCAGTAGGAAATACAAGTAAAGCACACCACTCAAATGGGCGCAACCACAACCCCAGCCCCACTGGCTCCAAAGCCTCACAGGCTACCAATATCACAGCCTTCCAGGCTAACAATTTAACCGCCTCTCAGGCAAATATTTAACCGCCTCTTCGGCAAATGTTTAACCACTTCTCAGGCAAATGTTTAACCGCCTCTCAGGCAAATAGTTTAATCGCCTCTCAGGCAAATAGTTTCCACAGCCTCTCAGGCTAACAACCATGGAATCAAACTCATAACATACATTTCTGCCACACATGACATGCGCACATTCACGGGTTCTTAAACTCAGCCACACGGGCATAAAATCAAACACATAATAGGCATAGCCACACAGGCATATTATCAAACACATAACACGCATGCCGTCACAGGCATAATATCAAACACATAACACGCATGGCCTCACAGGCATAATATCAAACACATACACGCCATTGAAGGCCAACATCCATATAGGAGATCACACCTAGATGGATTTACATATAATATAACTAGATTACAAATCGCCTACCACAAGGCCATACCCCCTGGGATAGGTCCAAGGAAGAACAGAACCCCTACCTCAAGGATCCTTCACGTTCTTGCCTCCATGCCAAACGCCGTCCACCCCCGCGAATCACCATAGCAAGATCAGAAGTTCTCCTTCCCTCTCTCTCTCTCTCTCTGCGACGGCTGCGGTGGCTGACAACAAAAACCCTAAACCTAAAACAAAGAGAGCTCCTCCTTTTATAGACCTCACTTATCAAAACGGCATAGTTTTGTTAAATAAAATCGCACCATCAAAATGACGTAGTTTTGATAAATGAAATCCCACCATCAAAACGACATAGTTTTGATAAATGAAACACACCATCAAAACGACGTAGTTTTGATAAATAAAACACTCCCTCGAAGACTTGTAGAAGACTGCCTCGAAGATCACCACCTCGGAGCCTCGTAGTCGCAGCCTCTGAGATCGCTGGAAACGCCGCCTCAAAGATTTGTCTTGAAGATCAAACCTTCGACCCTCAAACCTTCGAACTTCGACCCTCAGTCCTTCGGCCCTCGGTCTTCGACCCTACGACACAAATCTTCGAGTCTTCCACCTTTCGACCCAAGCATTCGGCCAGGGTACCGTTCATCTTTGTTCCAGCTTGTTCTTCCCAAAACACGAGTCATTACATCCTCTCCCCCTTAAGACTTTTCGTCCTCGAAAGAAACTACATGCCACTAGGACCGCGAGGAATAACAAACATATGCAACCCACTATACAAAATGCAAGCCACAACACACAAATAGATTATACACCGCACACATCATATAACAGGACATACGTCCACAAACTCAACAAGGCACCACCACAATTCATAACCACATGCATCACAATGAATATAACACATATCCGCATGTCACAAATACACATCTCAAAACATATCCCAAATATAAATACATGTCTAAAGGACAATACAAATACACCAGATTATGAACAACTAATACCTCCCACCCTTAAGATTGTTCGTCCTCGAACAACTCTGGGTGTTGTTCACGCATCATGGACTCACATTCCCATGTCTCCTCCTCAATGCGACACTGCTGCCACAGCACACGAACCAAAGTAATAACACGACCACGCAAAAGCTTCTCCTGCTGATCTAGTATATGGATAAGGGCCTCGACAACAGACATGTCATCCTTAATATCCAATGTCCCCCAATCGATCACATGAGTGGGGTCAGGATGATACTTCCTCAACTGGGACACATGTAACACCTTGTGCACTCGACTCAATCGCAGTGGCAACGCTAACCGGTAGGCTACTGGACCCACACGATCCATAACCTCAAAAGGACCAATAAACCGCGGAGATAGCTTGGAACCTCGCCAAAACCGCCGATGTCCACGACGGGCAGAGACACGGAGAAACACATGATCTCCCACAGAAAACTCTAAAGGTTGCCGCCGCTGATCTTCATAAGACTTCTAGCGACTCTGGGCTGATAACAAGCGCTGACGAATCAACTTGACCTTCTCAGTAGCCTCTTGAACCAACTATGGTCCCAAGAGAGCTGCCTCTCCTACCTCAGTCCAACACAAAGGTGATTGACATGGCTCGCCATACAACGCCTCAAAAGGAGCCATCCCGATGGATGCCTGATAACTGTTGTTGTAGGCAACTCCACCAAAGGAAGGTGAGTTGCCCACGAACCCCCAAAATCTAGCACACAGGCCCGCAACATGTCCTCCAATGTCTGGTTCGTCCTCTTTGTTTGACCGTCAGTCTCCGGGTGAAAGGCTGTACTCAACTTAAGCTTTGTCCCCATAGCCTCCTGCAAGCCTGCCCATAAACGGGAAGTGAACCGCGAATGTCTGTCAGACACAATCGACGATGGTATTCCATGCAGTCTCACAACCTCGTTCACATATAGCTGGCTCAATGCCCCAATGGAGTCCCGCTCTTGAACAGCAAGAAAATAGGCCAACTTCGTTAGCCGATCCACAATCACCCAAATCATGTCTTTCCTCCCAATAGTGGGTGGAAGACCAGTCACAAAATCCATCGCTATGTGGTCCCACTTCCACTCCGCGATCGGTAATGGTTGCAACATACCTGCTGGCCGCTGGTGCTCAGCCTTCACCTGTTGACACGTGAGGCAAATCGAAACAAAAACAGCTACATCACATTTCATCCCAGGCCACTAAAAATGTCCCAGAAGTGCATGGTACATCTTTGTACCCCCAGGATGCATAGCAACTCTAGACTGATGAAACCCCGTCATCACCTCATCTCTGAGAGAAGGAGCCACTACTAGCCGCCCCTGAAAAGAAAACTCATGCTCAGGACCCTCCTTCCAACCCTCAGATAGCTCACCAGCCTTAATAGGGGCACGGAGAACCTCACACTCAATATCCCCCAATTGTCCGTCCCGGACTCGCTGGTACAGCTCAGGCACAACAACAATAGGACTCAGGACTCTCCCACCATCACGAGCAATAGGCTGTAACTGCAACATCGCCAACTGCTCCATCAGCTTCCACTCTCACGGCCACCTCAACCTTCCCCTTCCTACTCAACGCGTCAGCCACAACATTCCCCTTGCTCGGGGTATGGGCAAGAGTAAAGTCAAAGGTCTATAAATACTCCACCCATCTCCTCTGCCTCAAATTCAAGTCCTTCTGAGTAAAGATGTACTGAAGGCTCTTGTGATCTGAGAACACCACAAACTTCTCCCCCAAAAGGTAATGCTGCCAACTCTTCAAGGCAAAGATGACAGCCACCAACTCAAGATCATGATTAGGGTAATTCTGCTCATGAGGTTTCAGCTGCCTCAACCCATAAGCTACCACACTGTGCTCCTGCATAAGCACACACCCCAAACCAACCCTGGACGCATCACAGCACACCTCATATGGGATACGCCCCCTAGGTAACCTCAACACAGGTGCGGTGGTCAAATGGGTTTTGAGAGCCTCAAATGCCTGCTGACACTTGTCAGTCCACTCAAACTTCACTCCCTTCCTGGTCAACGCCGTCATAGGAGCCACCAAATGGGAGAATCCCTTTACAAAACGACGATAGTACCCCACCCAACCAAGGAAACTATGAATCTCGAAAACATTGGTTGGCCTCTCCCACGATGATACAGCCTTAATCTTAGTTGGCTCTACTTTAACCCCCTCAGCTGACACGACATGGCCAAGAAAATGAACCTCCTACATCCAAAACTCACATTTTCTAAACTTAGCAAACAACTGCTGGTCCCTCAAGGTTTGCAACACTGTTGCCAAATGCTCCACATGCTCCCTCTACGTCTTGGAATACACCAAGATATCGTCTATAAACACCACCACAAAGGAATCCAAATATGGAGCAAAGACCTGGTTCATCAAATGCATGAACACTGCTGGTGTATTAGTGAGCCCGAAAGGCATTACTACCCACTCATAGTGCCCATACCTGCACCGAAAAGCCGTCTTAGGGATGTCCTCTCCCTAACCCTTAATTGGTGATACCCCGATCGCAGATCTATCTTGGAAAACCACTAGGCCCCACTTAACTGGTCAAACAAGTCATCTATCCGAGGCAACGGATACTTGTTCTTCACAGTCACCAAATTCAGCTTCCTGTAGTCAATGCAGAGGCGGAGCGTGCCATCTGCCTTCTTTGCAAAGAGCACTGGAGCATCCCAGGGTGAGGTACTCGGTTTGATATACCCCTGATCCACCAACTCCTCTATTTGCCTCTGAAGCTCCCTCAACTCGGCTGGCCCCATACGATATGCCACTCGGGAGATTGGGCCAGTCCCCGGTACCAACTCAATGGTGAACTCCACACTTCTTTTTGGAGGTAAACTCCTCAACTGCTCAGGAAAGACATCCTGAAATTGGTCAACAACTGCTGGCCACACTCTCTTTTCCACTTTCCCCTCCTCAGCAAAGGTCAGGGCGGCCAACCTGTGGATAATGGCACCCCACTGGTCCAGCACTGGCCCAGCTCGGCTTGCCTCATAGTCCCACTCCCCCTGCAGGGTGCAAGAAGTCCCTACAGGTGTCATGAAGGATACATGCCGCCGATAACAATCTATCTTGGCCTGGAAAGCCATAAGCCAATCTATACCCAAGATCAGGTCAAACGTCCTCATAGGCATCACATGTAGATGAAAACTAAGCTCTATATCTCCTATGGTTAGCATACAGTCTCGACAAACACGCCACACCTCGATCACACCTCCCACTGGAGACTCCACTGCTAGGGGTCTCTCTGCCTCAACACATGCTAACCCCAATCCCTCAATCCGAAGTTCAGCAACAAACGAACAAGATGCACCCGTATCAAAAAGTGCAGAAACAAGCATACGAGAGATCAAAAGGGTACCTCTAACCACCGATGGTCCTGCCCCACCCTCCGCCGGTGGGGGTGGAAGCTCAGCCTCCTCCTGGGGTGTTGTGATCAGTGCAAACACCATCCCTTGACCCATGCCACTAGTCAACTCCCCCATTAGACGGTTCCCGCCATGGCTGCCTCCAGCTTCAGTCTGCTGCCGCTCAGGCCTCCCCTGAAGTCGGGTCTGGCTAGATCCTGCTTGACTAGCCTGCCACTGACGCGCTGGCCTCTCCGCTGGTGCATGGAAACTAGCATCACTCCTCATGTTGGATGCCAAGCCTCCTGCTCCCCTGTCGCCACTCCTACAAACCCTGCGCAAATGCCCCTCCCGTCCACAGTTGTTGCACCGCCAGTCTTTCTTGGGGCACTCCCTTTTGACGTGGCCTTGCTCCCCACAACAAAGACAACCGCTGGGAAGACCTCCTGCTGAACCTCCTTGTCTACTGCCGCCAAAGGTGAACCTCCCTAGGTTCACAGATGGTTGACCCCGGCTGCGGAAGGAACTACTATCTCTCTCCTCGGTCTTGGGCCTCTTGGATCCTGAATCCCGATCTGACCCACCCTGCAACGGGCGACCTTAATGGGCCTGCCTCCCATCATCCAGCTCTCTCTCAGCTATACGAGCCGTCTCAACAACCTCAGTATAAGTCCTTAAGTGCAGAATCGCCACCCTCTGCTTAAGGGCTGGCCTAAGGCCCAAAGTGAACTTGTGGGCCTTCAGGTCCTCCTTGGCTATAGTCTCGGGAGCAAATCTACTCAAGCTCCGGAACTCGCGTTCATACTCGGGCACCGTTTTCAATCCCTGCTTCAGACTCCCAAATCCCACCCTCTTTTGCCAACTCAGCGACTCGGGGAAGAACTTGTCATGGAAAAGGTGTAAGAACTTATCCCACAACATGTACTGCACAGCACGACTTCCCGCGACGCTCAGCCACCACTCCAAGGCATTCCCCTCCAACTACCGGATGGCTAATCTCACCTTATCCTCCTCCCGGGGTAAGAGAAAGGAGAACACGTGCTCAATCTGCCTCAACCAATGCTCCGCTAACACTGGATCCCCCTCTCCCTTGAACCTCGGAGGTTGTTCCTTTCGGAACCTTGTCACAACATCATGTTCTGCACGATGCATTGGTACGCCACCCGGTGAACTCTCATGCTCACGAGGTAACTCCCTTACTGGCGGTGGTGGTGGTGGTGGCACCACCTGCTGTGCTGCCATCTCACGGCGCACTTCCTCCCGAACCTCTTGCTGGATATCCTCCTTCAGCTCTCGGAGTTCCAGTCGGATGCTCTCTCGCAGCTGTGCCAACAACAACGCATGTCCTCCAGTGGGCTGCTCCGCACCAGGACCCTCGTGGGCGGATGACTCATCAGCCACTACCCCGGACGCACGTGTCACTCTCCTCGGTGGCATTCTTATTATAAGAAGTAAGGAACACAAATGTCAAAACGAATTTGAATCTATCGCGTGTCACTACCTCTACCCCACTTATCAATTCCACTATCATATGGCATTACACACATACATTGCATCAATCCACATTGCACACAACTTAATTTACATTTCACACAGCTCAATTAAACAAGGAGTTTTCATGCTCAAGGTATTTCAAGAAAATTCAGAGTTGCACATTTCACACTTAATCACGTTATTCACGCTTTTTTTTCATTTTAACAAACATAAACAACAAATGCAACTAGTGTCCTAATGCCAATGAATGCAAATCCTACCTCAAGTCTGGACTACCCCAAGTACACCTTAGAGGCTCCAAGAGGATCGTGTTGATCAGGCACGTCCCTCCAGGCTCCTCCAAAGGACTCAAGATAACCAGATCTGCCCACTACCCTAGGCCAACTAGACCATGCTCTGGTACCATACTATCACGCCCGGGATTTCCAACCTGAGGAAATCGGTTCGTGACTCCCTCTTTACCCACACAGTGGAGAAGGGAGGTAGGATACAATACTCCCACACACAACATCATACACTACACAGCTGATATACAGAGAGACAAAATCATAAATTTATTAAATTCAAATCGGGATAAATGTTTACAAATCCACATGCCTTTATTATAATAAAATCCACTTTACAATATCTCCCCACTGGGGTACAAAGCCTCTCAAAAATAATAATACAAATAACATTAATCAAAACCTTTGGTGTTCCCAAACAGAACTGTTGTCCACAAACAGTTCTGTTGTCCACCTTGGTGTTCCCACCTGATGCCTGTAGGTCCGTGAGAAAAACAGAACACAGTAGGAGGGGTGAGCAACCACAGCTCAGTAGGGATCAAGTCTCTCCAACCCATCCCATGTGTCACGCCCTAATTTCCTTACACCTGGAAACGGTTAGTAACTGCCCATGCCCGCACCCGAAGGGTCAAGGGGTTGGTGCAAGCACCTAGGCTGGACTTATACAACGGGTGCTGTCCCAATACTACACATCCGGGCTAACATGTCAAAGGACATGCCCCTAATTTCAAACCATACACACAATCATCATCCAGTCAAAATAACATATCACATTTTACTTCACTTCAAAGAGGTCTCAAGTCCATTACAACTCAAATGGGGGAAAAGCTCCCAATTAAACCCACAATACCAAATTCAGTTTACAAAATAGCTCAAACCAAAACAGAAAGCCAAAGATACATTGACAATCAAATAAGGAGGGTCCCATAGCCTCTATGGCCAATCACTTCAGCTCTGTCACCTATCGCCGGCTAGACCCTGCAAAGTGAACAATTCAAAGGAGGGGTGAGCAAACCACGGCTCAGTAGGGATCAAGTCTCCCCGGGCCCATCCTACACTACTGGAATGCATGTTTAGTGGATGCTTGTGCTAGTGTAGTGAACTAGTTGAAACCACACACAAAAACCATCAAACACATCCCATATTTAGAGAGAGAGGTTCCAGAGATATAACAGTCCCATACTCAAGGCTCTAGTCTAGTGACTGTCCCGTATCCAAGGCTCTAGTCCAATGACTGTCCCGTAACTAAAAGGGTTCCAGCTTGGCAGCTGTCCCGTGGATCAAAGGCTCCATCTCAACAGTTGTCCCGTAACATACAACATTTAGCACTCAAACAAAACTCAGTGAAATGCAATCACATTACTCAGCACAAGGTGCCCAGTAGGCATAATTTATTTCAATACAAGATGCTCAACAGGCATAATACAACTCAACACGTATTAATATGATTTACAATGCACTCAGTTCATGTAGTGCAACCACAATCTCAGTAACATTCACAGTATACAGTTTCTTTTCCTATATCAGTGTTCATTAACCGTTCTGGTAAGTTTTTAGGTAAATTAACTCCGGGATTTCATGCCAATTACATTATTTTCCACTCAAGAACCTTCTGGCTAAATGGGGAAGCCAGTGGAGGCAAAATAAGGGGGTGCACATCATATGGGTCATATGACGTGCAGGGGGATGTTTGGCTCCCTGCCCTCTACACAACTCCAGGAATGTTAGGGTAAAATTTCAAACCAATTGGGCTTGCACGTGAAATGGGCTTTTCACGTGCACAAGGGTTTTTGGCTCCCTGCTTTCTACACCTTTCAGGGAAGCCTGGGGTAAAATTTCAGACCAAATGGGCTTGCACATGAAATGGGCTTTTCACGTGCAATATGGCGTGCAACCATATTTTGCACAGAGACCTTTGTTTTGTTGTTTTAACCACTTTTCTCTAAAGGACCTTTCTCAAATTATGTTTAGATTGTGAGTTATTAGACTAGAAAGTTAGGGTACATAGCCTGGTTTCAACTCCAGCTATGTCCCTCATATCGACCTACCCATCCAGACCATCCCAGATTATTTTATTCACTTTTAATTATCCAGATATACTAGAAACCTCACAATCAAGCATCATATTAGTTTATGTGGGGGCATAAACTCAACATCAACAGCAATAGGACCATAACAGATCCGTACCCAGCAAACTCAATAATCGCAACAAAGGGTATAAACCCAAAATTCTCAATACACATCAGAGGGTATAAACCCAAAATTTTCAGAAGGCATGAATATGAACACGAATTCCCTACCTCAAAATCAGAGAATACAACTGGTCGTTGTATTCTAGCAATCACGTCTTTGGGCTCTCGTCCACTGCAGAAATCCTTGGATCGCCGGCCTTGGATCGTCCTCCCCGTCTCAGGCCGTCTCCCTCTTTCCGGCAGTCTCCCTCTCTGGCCGTCTCTCTCTCTCTCTCTCTCTCTCAAGGGGTGACGGCTGCTAGGGTTTTGGAATGAGATCCCCAAAGTTTGAACCCTTTTTCCTTTATATATTTTCCCTCATAATCAAAACGACGTAGTTTTGATTAATTTTAAAGCCCAGCATCTATAAGCCCAAAGGCCAAGGTTTTCTAATCCACTTCATTAAGCTCTATAGCCCAACAATTAAGCGCAAATCATATTTTAAATAAAACTCTCAAATATATTAATTTGGGATATTTTAATTTATGTGAAATTCCCAAAACACCCCTCAGGGCCTCGAACTCCGAATCGAGCCCAAGCATAGTCAAAATTCTCCATTTGACGAGCACATCACTGTGCTAATGTTCATTCTCTAAAGCAAGGCCTCTTACTCAAGGCTAACTCCAAGAACCCCTCAAATACGGGTCCTTACACCATGCACCTAACCACTACATGAGAACGTGTACTAGTGCAATGTCGTGGCAGTAGTAAATACAAGTAAAGCACACCACTCAAATGGGTACAACCACAGCCCCAGCCCCGCTGGCTCCACAGCCTCACAGGCTACCAATATCAAAGCCTTCCAGGCTAATAATTTAACCGCCTCTCGGGCAAATATTTAACCGCCTCTCAGGCAAATGTTTAACCACCTCTCAGGCAAATAGTTTCCACAGCCTCTCAGGCTAACAACCATGCAATCAAACTCATAACATACATTTCTGCCACACAGGCATAAAATCAAACACATGGTATGCGCACATTCACGGGTTCTTAAACTCAGCCACACGGGCATAAAATCAAACACATAATAGGCATAGCCACACAGGCATATTATCAAACACATAACACGCATGACCTCACAGGCATAATATCAAACACATAACACGCATGGCCTCACAGGCATAATATCAAACACATACACGCCATTGAAGGCCAACATCCATATAAGAGATCACACCTATATGGATTTACATATAATATAACTAGATTACAAATCGCCTACCACAAGGCCATACCCCTGGGATAGGTCCAAGGAAGAACAGAACCCCTACCTCAAGGATCCTTCACGTTCTTGCCTCCACGCCAAACGCCGTCCACCCCCACGAATCACTACAGTAAGATCAGAAGCTCTCCTTCGCCCCCCCCCCCCCCCCCCCCTCTCTCTCTCTCTCTCTCTCTCTCTTTCTGCGATGGCTGCGGTGGCTGACAACAAAAACCCTAAACCTAAAACAAAGAGAGCTCCTCCTTATATAGACCTCACTTATCAAAACGGCGTAGTTTTGATAAATGAAATCCCACCATCAAAATGACGTAGTTTTGATAAATGAAATTCCACCATCAAAACGACATAGTTTTGATAAATGAAACACACCATCAAAACGGCATAGTTTTGATAAATAAAACACTCCCTCAAAGACTCGTAGAACACTGCCTCAAAGATTACCACCTCGGAGCCTCGTAGTCGCAGCCTCGGAGATCGCTGGAAACGCGGCCTCGAAGATTTGTCTCGAAGATCAAACCTTCGAACTTCGACCCTCAGACCTTCGGCCCTCGGTCTTTGACTTTTGACCCTCAGTCTTCGACCCTACAACACAAATCTTCGAGTCTTCCACCTTTTGACCCAAGCATTCGCCCAGGGTACCATTCATCTTTGTTCCAGCTTGTTTTTCCCAAAACACGGGTCATTACAGCTACGGATGATCAACTTGTAGATATTCTTACCAAGCCCCTACCAGATGCAAGATTTTCTGAACTACTCCTCAAATTAGGTATGCTTGACTTGTCTGCATAGTTTCTAATTTTTCACTCCACTAGTATTTTGTAATGACCTGTGTGTAAGAAGTTAACCACAAACACCTTGGATGTTGGTGCACAAGTTTGAGGTAAGAGAGGAGCCCAAGAGGGGACTTTTGGGAGGTGCATGTGTCAAGTGATAGCGTACATTTATGCCCTAGGAAGATGCTATGCGTTTACAGGCGGTTTTAAGCTGTTTTGGCTGATCTTGGAGCTCACTTTTGACCTAGTAGATGGCCTCAAACAATTGGCGTGCAAGAACAAAGGTTTCTTAGAATGAGGTCCTCTATCTACCACAGAAATTTCAGAGCATTTGGAGCTGCACGTGAATTCACCCATTTCACGTGCAAGCATATTTTTGCTTCTCAGGCCTCTACAAGATGCAAGGAGGCTTGTGGTGAAGTTTGAGTGCATTTGGAGCTGCACGCCAATTGGGGAATTGGCGTGCAAATTGGCGTGCAGGCATGTTTTTGCATCGTTACCTTGGTTTTATCGTTCTAATCATCTTTTCCCAAAGGACCATGTTGGAATTGTGAATATTTTAGTGTGTATGGATGTGGAAGGGTTGTAACTTGTGTAATCAAAACTACGTCGTTTTGATGCTGGGATTCACTTAATCAAAACTACGTCGTTTTGATGTTGTGTTGTCTATATAAGGAGGAGATGCCTCTCTGTTTTAGGTTTAGGGTTTATTGCTTCCCCAGCCGTCGCAGAGAGAGAGAGAGAGAGAGAGAGAGAGAGAGAGAGAGAGACAAAGGGAAGGAGAGCTTCTGGTGGCTTCCGGAGCATCTTGCGTGGGTGGTCGGAGCCTTGTGTGGAAGCGGGAGCAAGAGAACATACAAGGTAGGGGTTCTGTTCTTCCTAAATCCTCCTCTGTCCTAGGGTTCTAGGGCAGATTATAGAGTTATACCTGTTTATATATATATATGTAATTCATATAGGTGTGATCTCCTATATGGATGTTGGCCTTCAGTGGCATTTTGGTGTGATTCTGTTGTTACATGCTATATGTTCGATGAAATGCCTGTGTGAATATAGCTGTGTGTATATGCCCATTACGTGTTTGGTAATATGTCTGTGTGGCTGGACTTGTGGTTTAGTGTATGTATGTATGCTAGGTGTTTGTTATATGGCCTGAATGGCTGCGTTTGTGCACTTGTGAACGGGTGTACACCAAGTGTTTGGTTTTATGCTTGAGTGACCGTGGTGTGTGTTGTGTGCATGACTGTGCTATCTGGCCTGAAGAGGCAGTTAAACTACTTTGCCTGAGAGGCGGTTAAACTACTTTGCCTGAGAGGCGGTTAAATCAGTGGCCTTAAGAGGCGGTTAAACTACTTGCTTGAGATGTGTTTTGTTAGCCAGTGTGGCTGGGGCTGGGGTTACGCCCACTTGTGCGATGTTTTATTTTCCTTTTCTTAACACTGTCACGTTACTACACCTGTGCACATGCATGTAGCCTTTAGGAGCATGGGAAGGGTTGGGGAGACTTGATCCCTACTGAGCTGTGGTTGCTCACCCCTCCTACTGTGTTTGCTTGTTTTCCAGGGACTTACAGGCGTTAGGTGGATACACCAAGGTGGAAGACCTTATTTATTTTACTCTCCTCCCTTTATGTTATTCTGTTTATGGGAATTGATGTAACCCCAGTGGGGATGGGATTGGAAAGGATTTTGTTGTAATAAACTGGTTTGGATTGCTTTTATGAACACTTTCTTGAATGTGTTGTGGATGTTTAAAATGTTATAATCTTGGTTTGTATCCTAACCCCTTTGCCCTCCGTGTGGGTAAGAGGGGAGTCACGTACCGGTTTCCTCGGGTTGGAAATCCGGGGCGTGACAATATGGTATCAGAGCATGGTCTAGTTGGCCTAGGGTAGTGGGCGGACCTGGTTATCCTAAGTCCTTTGGAGGAGCCTGGAGGGACATGCCTGATCAACATGGTCCTCTTTGAGCCTCCAAGGTATACTTAGGGTAGTCCAGTTTTGTTGTAGGATTTGCATGCATTGGCATTAGGACACTAGTTGCATTTGCTGTGAATGTATGTTAAACTGTGGATAAGATCATATGATTAAGTGAAATGTGCAACTCTGATTTGTTTGGCAATGTGTACTGAACTGTGCAATGTGATTGATGCAATGTATGTGTGTAATGTCATGTGATAGTGGAATTGATCAGTGGGGTAGAGGTAGTGACGCGATAGATTATAAAATTTGTTTTGACGTTTGTGCTTCTTACTTCGTGTAGTAAGAATGCCGCTGAGGAGAGTGACACGTGCGTCCGGGGCAGTGGCTGATGAGTCATCTGCCCATGAGGGTCCGGGTACGGGACCATCCATTGGAGGGCATGCGTTGTTACTGGCACAGCTACAAGAAGGCATCCGGCTGGAGGTACGAGAGCTACGGGAGGGACTCCGGCAGGACGTTCGGGAGGAGGTGCGCCATGAGATGGCAGACACGGCGGTGGTGCCACCACCACCACCACCAGTAGGAGAGCTGCCTCGTGAGCGTGAGAGTTCGCTGGGTGGTGTACCGACTCGTGCAGAGGATGACGTGGTGACACGGTTTCGAAAGGAACAACCTCCGCGATTCAAGGGGGAAGGTGATCCTGTGGTAGCTGAACAGTGGTTGAGGCAGATCGAGCATGTGTTCTCCTTTCTCCTGCCCTGGGAAGAGGATAAGGTGCGACTGGCAATTCGGCAGCTGGAGGGGGATGCTTTGGAGTGGTGGACGAGTGTCGCGAGGAGCCGTGCAGTGCAACTCATGCTTTGGGAGGAGTTCTTGCAACTCTTCCATGATGAGTTCTTTCCGGAATCAGTGAGATGGCAGAAGAGGGAAAAATTCGGCAGCTTGAAGCAGGGATCCAGGACGGTACCTGAGTATGAGCGGGAGTTCCGGAGCTTGAGTAGGTTTGCTCCTAAGACTGTGGCAAGGGAGGACCTGAAGGCCCACAAGTTCACTTTGGGCCTTAGGCCAGCCCTTAGGCAGAGGGTGGCAATTCTACGCTTGAGGACCTATGCTGAGGCTGTGGAGACGGCCCGTATAGCCAAGAGAGAGCTGGATGATGGGAGGCAGGCCCATGCAGGGTCCAAGAGGCTCAAGACGGAGGAGAGGGATAGCAGTTCTTTTCGCAGTCGGGGTCAGACATCTGTGAACCCCGGGAGGCTCACCTTTGGCAGCGGAAGACAGGGTGGTCCATCTTGGGAGTCTACCTAGCAGCTGTCCACCTTGTGGAGAGCAGGGTCACTTCAAAGGGGAGTGCCCCAAGAAGGACCGGCGATGCAACAACCGTGGACGAGAGGGCCATTTGTGCCGGGTCCGCGGGAGTGGCAACAGGGGAGCGGGGGGCATGGCATCCGGCGTGAGGAGTGATGCTAGCTTCCGTGCACCAGGCCGAGAGACCAGCTCGTCGAGCGCAGGCCAGCTAGGCAGGATCCGGGCCGGACCCGACCCCGGGGGGAGGCCGAGAGCGGCAGCAGAGTGAGGCCGGAGGCAACCTTAGCGGGAAGCGTCCAGGTGAGTGAGCCGACCAGGTGGCACGGGCCAAGGAAGGGTGTCTTGCGCTGGAGGCGACGTACCAGGAGGAGGCCGAGCTACCACCCCCACCAGCTGAGGGTGGAGCAGGGCCATCGATGGTTAGAGGTACCCTCTTGATTTCCCGCACGTTAGCTTCTGTTCTTTTTGATACGGGTGCATCGTGTTCCTTCACTGCCGAGCTTCTTATTGATGGCTTGAGGTTAGCTTGTGTGGAGGCCGCGAGGCCCCTAGTTGTGGAGTCTCCTGGTGGGAGGCATGATTGAGGTACGGCGTGTGTGCCGTGGATCGTGTGTTAACCCTAGGAGAGGTGGAGCTGAGTTTTGACTTGCATGTAATGCCTTTGAGGACGTTTGACCTGATCTTGGGTATGGATTGGCTTATGGCTTTCCAAGCCAAGATAGACTGTTACCGGCGGCGTGTATCCTTCGTGACACCTGCAGGGACCTCTTGCACCCTGCAGGGGGAGTGGGACTGTGAGGCGAGTCGGGCCAGGCCAGTGTTGGACCAGTGGGGTGCCATTACCCACAGGTTAGCAGCCCTGACCTTTGCTGAGGAGGGTAAGGTGGAAAAGAGGGTGTGGCCCACTATTGTGGACCAATTTCAGGATGTTTTTCCTGAAGAGTTGAGGAGTTTGCCACCTAAGAGGAGTGTGGAGTTCACCATTGAGTTGGTGCCGGGGACGGGTCCGATTTCCCAAGTAGCGTATCGTATGGGGCCAGCCGAGTTGAGGGAGCTTCAGAGGCAAATCGAGGAGTTGGGGGACCAGGGGTATATCAGACCGAGTACCTCACCCTGGGGTGCTCCGGTGCTTTTTGCTAAGAAGGCTGATGGCACGCTTCGTCTCTGCATCGACTACAGGAAGTCGAATTCGGTGATCGTGAAAAACAAGTACCCGTTGCCTCGGATAGATGACCTGTTTGACCAATTGAGTGGGGCCCAGTTGTTTTCCAAAATAGATTTATGGTCGGGGTATCACCAGCTCAGGGTTAGGGAGGAGGACATCCCTAAGACGGCTTTTCGGTGCAGGTATGGGCATTATGAGTGGGTAGTGATGCCTTTCGGGCTCACTAATGCGCCAGCGGTGTTCATGCATTTGATGAACCAAGTCTTTGTCCCATACTTAGACTCGTTTGTGGTGGTGTTTATCGACGATATCTTGGTGTATTCCAAGACCGAGAAGGAGCATGTGGAGCACTTGGCAACAGTGTTGCAAACCTTGAGGGACCAGCAGCTGTTTGCTAAGTTTAGCAAGTGTGAGTTTTGGCTGCAGGAGGTTCACTTTCTTGGCCATGTGTTGTCAGCTGAGGAAGTTAGGGTGGACCCAGCCAAGATTAAGGCTGTGGCATCGTGGGCGAGGCCAACCAACGTTTTTGAGATCCGTAGCTTTCTTGGCTTGGCGGGGTATTATCGCCGTTTTGTAGAGGGGTTCTCCCATTTGGCGGCTCCTATGACGGTGTTGACTAGGAAATGAGTGAAATTTGAGTGGACGGACAAGTGCCAGCAGGCGTTTGAGACTCTCAAAACCCGTTTGACCACTGCACCGGTGTTGAGGTTGCCTCAAGAGGATATCCCATATGAGGTATACTGTGATGCGTCCAGGGTTGGTTTGGGGTGTGTGCTTATGCAGGAGCACAGTGTGGTGGCTTATGGGTCAAGCCAACTGAAGCCTCATGAGCAGAATTATCCTACTCATGACCTTGAGTTAGCGGCTGTCATCTTCGCCCTGAAGAGTTGGCAGCATTACCTCTTGGGCGAGAAGTTTGTGGTGTTCTCAGATCACAAGAGCCTTCAGTACATCTTTACTCAGAAGGACTTGAATTTGAGGCAAAGGAGATGGGTGGAGTATTTGCAGACCTTTGACTTTACTCTTGCCTATACCCCGGGCAAGGGTAATGTTGTGGCCGACGCATTGAGCGAGAAAAGGGAAAGCCGAGGTGGCCGTGAGAGAGTGGAAGGCGATGGAGCGGTTGGCGATGTTGCAGCTGCGGCCCGTTGTTCGTGATAGTGGGACAGTCCTGAGTCCTTTGGTGATTGTGCCTGAGTTGTACCAGCGCGTCCGGGAGGAACAATTGGGTGACATTGAGTGTGAGGTTCTCTGTGCCCGTATTGAGGTTGGGGAGCTATCTGAGGACTGGACAGAGGGTCTTGAGCATGAGTTGTCATTTCAGGGGCGGTTGGTAGTGGCTTCTTCCCTCAGGGATGAGGTGATGAGGGAGTTTCACCAATCTAGAGTTGCTGTGCATCCAGGGGGTACGAAGATGTACCATGCGCTTCGGGCACATTTTTGGTGGCTTGGGATGAAACGCGATGTAGCTACCTTTGTTTTGCGGTGCCTCACGTGTCAGTAGGTGAAGGCTGAGCATCAGCGGCCGGCGGGCATGTTACAGCCATTGCCCATAGCGGAGTGGAAGTGGGACCACATAGCGATGGATTTTGTGACTGGTCTTCCACCCACTACGGGGAGGAAAGATATGATTTGGGTGATTGTGGATCGACTCACAAAGTCGGCCCATTTCTTGGCTGTTCGCGAGCGGGACTCTATTGGGACTTTGAGTCAGTTGTACATGAACGAGATTGTGAGACTGCATGGGGTACCATCATCGGTTGTCTCTGACCGGGATTCGAGGTTCACTTCCCGTTTTTGGGCAGGTTTGCAGGAGGCTATGGGGACCAAGCTTCACTTGAGTACAGCCTTTCACCCTGAGACTGACGGCCAGACAGAGAGGACAAATCAGACTTTGGAGGACATGTTACGGGCCTGTGTGTTAGACTTTGGGGGTTCGTGGGCAACTCACCTTGCTTTGGTGGAGTTTGCCTACAATAACAGTTATCAGGCATCCATTGGGATGGCTCCTTTTGAGGCGTTGTATGGGCGGCCGTGTCGATCACCTTTGTGTTGGACCGAGGTGGGGGAGACAGCTCTCTTGGGACCACAGTTGGTTCAAGAGGCTACCGAGAAGGTTAAGTTGATTCGTCAGCGTTTGTTATCAGCTCAAAGTCAGCAGAAATCTTATGTGGATCAGCGGCGGCGACCTTTGGAGTTTTCTGTTGGTGATCATGTGTTTCTTTGTGTTTCTCCACGTCGTGGACATCGACGGTTTGGGCGAGGTTCCAAGCTATCTCCGCGGTTTATTGGTCCTTTTGAGATTCTGGATTGTGTGGGGCCTGTAGCCTATCAGTTAGCGTTACCACCGCGGTTGAGTCGAGTGCACAACGTATTTCACGTGTCCCAGTTGAGGAAGTATCACCCTGATCCCACTCATGTGATCGATTGGGGGACATTGGATGTTGAGGATGACATGTCCGTTGTTGAGGCCCCTATCCGTATCCTAGATCGGCGAGAGAAGCTTTTGCGTGGTCGTGCTATTCCTTTGGTTCGCGTGCTGTGGCAGCACCGTGGCATTGAGGAGGAGACATGGGAACGTGAGTCCGTGATGCGTGAGCAGCACCCAGACTTGTTCGTGGATGAACAATCTTAAGCGTGGGAGGTGGCTGTTTGCCAAGGGATAGTGATGTGTTTTCTTGTATTAGTTGTATACGATTTGTATTGTCTTTTAAAGACATGTGTTCTTATTTGTGATGTGTTTTGAGATGTGTATTTGTGACATGTGGACATTGTTGGAATACTGGAATGGGGTTAATGATTAACCGCAATGAAACGAATTTGAAACCAATTTATTCCAAAGAAGACAACGAATCAACTTTCAAAGAAGAAAGAAGAAACCAACCCAAAAAAAAGCTAGAACCCTCTTCTTTTCCCTTAAAGAACGAACTCACGATCTACCTTTGATCGTCCTCGCGTTCTCCTGGATTCAACCACCAAATAGCCTTCTCTGCTATTCACCTTCTCAAGGAGTACAGGGCTGTGGCACCCGTGGATCAAAGAACAAGAACACCACCTCTGCTAGGGTTGGCCGTCACTGTCTTTCTCTCTCTCTTGGTCGTCAATGATTGCACACGCACTCACTTTAACCTAGGAGGCTATGCATCTATTTATAGACCTAGGGTTACCCCTGTGCTATTACGCATACGCCCCTTTAGTTAAATAATAATAATACATATTATTTAAACTATTTAAATAATATAATTATTACGCAACAAACTAATTAAATAAATATATAATATTATTTATTTATCAAATAAATAAATAATATATTTATTCATTTAATCACATTAAATGGATAAAATATTTATTATTATTTATTTAATCTAATTAAATAAATAATTATGTGATATATATTTAACTCTTAAATATATATTAACACACGTTAATTAATTAGCTCTTAAGCACAACCAGAGAATTAACTCACAACGATCCAGTACTCCATACAAGAATAAACGGTGCTAGCAAGAGGGACCAAATGGACCCACTTAATCGAAGTCTCAATAAATAATATTTAATTAATTAATCTCATTAATCAATTAAATCATTATTTATTAGTTTTAGTCCGAGCCACGATCAGGGACTAAAAAGCGCACTCTAAGATCAAGCGAGATATGATTACAAGAATCCATAATAAATTATTTGTCCATCGATATAACTGATTGCCATGTGATATGATCCTCCACTATGATATTCATAATTAGAGACAGGTATCAATAGATTCCGTTCAACCTCTCTAATTATATTTTTATCCATGTGTTACCATTAATTCTCTAATGGGCGACCTATTCATGATCCAATCATGAATTAGGATTTATAATAAATTATATCTAATATAATTACAAGCGCTTGATTCACCCAAGAATCCCAAATTAAACAACATGGGAATATCATTACTCTTCGTATAACGAAGCAGTGGATTCCATGCACCGACTTGACGCTCCCACTATCTATAATATTATATCTCCAAGATATCGAGGTATTTGAAGCACTAAGCCTCTCACTCATTAATAAGTCAAAAGACATAAATTATAGACATGAGTTAATCAAACGGTCTTGGATTAAGATCAATTCATAAATCGGTCATCCTTGATAGAATCTAAAATTCTTTATACAATGCAACGGATATTAGTTGAAGAACTTATTCTATCATGGTCCTATTCAATATGTATAATTACATACTGGCACTACTATTTGTAAACTCTTTACAATGATCCTAGATTAGATCACTCCCACTATGGAAATAGTCCGCACCACAATCTTATCGAACGAGCATCCCAAACTCCATTCACCGATTGTGAACCAATTTTTACTTAGTCTAATTAGTGGATCTATTGTATGTGTTACACACATACCCAGTAATAGACTTTGATAAGTAATGGGATGTTATGATGCTCAGCCACATAAGAAAGCAGAATAATGCAATCTAATAAATATTTAAACAAAATATATTTCAATTAATCAGAAATAGTCTTTACATTATTAGGATTACACATTGCTTTATATAGCACTATCCCAACAGACATGTGTTATATGCATTATTGTGGTTATGGATTATGGTGGTACCTTGTTATGTGCTGTTATGTGTTGTGCGCGGTGTATGACCCATTTGGGTGTTGTGGCTCGCCGTGTGGCAAATGGGTAGCTTGTGTTTGTTTTCCTCGTATGTCATTTCTTTTCGAGGACGAAAAGTCTTAAGGGGGAGAGGATGTAATGACCCGTGTGTAACCCGTGTGTAAGAAGTTAACCACAAACACCTTGGATGTTGGTGCACAAGTTTGAGGTAAGAGAGGAGCCCAAGAGGGGACTTTTGGGAGGTGCATGTGTCAAGCGATAGCGTACATTTATGCCCTAGGAAGATGTTATGCGTTTACTAGGCGGTTTTAAAGTTTGTTTTGGCTGATCTTGGAGCTCACTTTTGACCTAGTAGATGGCCTCAAACAATTGGCGTGCAAGAACAAAGGTTTCTTAGAATGAGGTCCTCTATCTACCACAGAAATTTCAGAGCATTTGGAGCTGCACGTGAATTCACCCATTTCACGTGCAAGCATATTTTTGCTTCTCAGGCCTCTACAAGATGCAAGGAGGCTTGTGGTGAAGTTTGAGTGCATTTGGAGCTGCACACCAATTGGGGAATTGGCGTGCAGGCATGTTTTTGCATGGTTACCTTGGTTTTGTCATTCTAATCATCTTTTCCCAAAGGACCATGTTGGAATTGTGAATATTTTGGTGTGTATGGATGTGGAAGGGTTGTAACTTGTGTAATCAAAACTACATCGTTTTGATGCTGGGATTCACTTAATCAAAACTATGTCGTTTTGATGTTGTGTTGTCTATATAAGGAGGAGAAGCCTCTCTGTTTTAGGTTTAGGGTTTGTTGCTTCCCCAGCCGTCGCAGAGAGAGAGAGAGAGAGAGAGAGAGAGAGAGAGAGAGAGAGAGAGAGAGAGAAAGGGAAGGAGAGCTTCTGGTGGCTGCCGGAGCGTCTTGCGTGGGTGGTGGGAGCCTTGTGTGGAAGCGGGAGCAAGAGAACATACAAGGTAGGGGTTCTGTTCTTCCTAAATCCTCCTCTGTCCTAGGGTTCTAGGGCAGATTATAGAGTTATACCTGTTTATATATATATGTAATCCATATAGGTGTGATCTCCTATATGGATGTTGGCCTTCAGTGGCATTTTGGTGTGATTCTGTTGTTACATGCTATATGTTCGATAAAATGCCTGTATGAATATAGCTGTGTGTATATGCCCATTACGTGTTTGGTAATATGTCTGTGTGGCTGGACTTGTGGTTTAGTGTATGTATGTATACTGGGTGTTTGTTCTATGGCCTGAATGGTTGGGTTTGTGCACTTGTGAACGGGTGTACACCAAGTGTTTGGTTTTATGCTTGAGTGACCGTGGTGTGTGTTGTGTGCATGACTGTGCTATCTGGCCTGAAGAGGCGGTTAAACTACTTTGCCTGAGAGGCGGTAAAACCAGTGGCCTAAAGAGGCGGTTAAACTACTTTGCCTGAGAGGCGGTTAAATCAGTGGCCTGAAGAGGCGGTTAAACTACTTGCTTGAGATGTGTTTTGTTAGCCAGTGTGGCTGGGGCTGGGGTTACGCCCACTTGTGTGATGTTTTATTTTCCTTTTCTTAACACTGTCACGTCACTACACCTGTGCACATGCATGTAGCCTTTAGGAGCATGGGAAGGGTTGGGGAGACTTGATCCCTACCGAGTCGTGGTTGCTCACCCCTCCTCCTGTGTTTGCTTGTTTTCCAGGGACTTACAGGCGTTAGGTGGATACACCAAGGTGGAAGACCTTATTTATTTTACTCTCCTCCCTTTATGTTATTCTGTTTATGGGAATTGATGTAACCCCAGTGGGGATGGGATTGGAAAGGATTTTGTTATAATAAACTGGTTTGGATTGCTTTTATGAACACTTTCTTGAATGTGTTGTGGATGTTTAAAATGTTATAATCTTGATTTGTATCCTAACCCCTTTGCCCTCCGTGTGGGTAAAAAGGGAGTCACGTACCGGTTTCCTTGGGTTGGAAATCCGGGGCGTGACATATTTTGTTCAGGACATGCATCATGGTTCTTAATGAGAGTTGGACACCTACTATACTTCATGCTGATCATGCGTGCTGGTCATATGCGTTTGTTCTGATTATCTTCCTATTCCCTCAATTGGGAGGATGCTTGTGTTTTCCGACTAAAGTTATTAAGGCAACATAATTAACACTATATGAGTTCTCTCTTCTTTGGATTTCATGATTCATCTTTTCATGTATCACCTCATGTTCAATGCTATTTCATATTGATAGCCCTATTAACTTGTCTAATTGAAGAAATGAAATGGGTTAGCTTGGAATGCTTATGGATGAAATCACAGTGAACGTCTGTTCAGCTTCTGAAGTGAAGTTCACAAAGGATAGACAGTAATCTTCTCAAAATCTAAATCTTTTAGCTGGAAATGTCATCGAGAGGATTGCAAGATCTAAGGGGGAGAAAATGCTTATTAATTACTCAAGTAATACCCTCCTTATATGTCTCATGACCTCTTTCCCGACTATCTATCTGAGGGGGAGTTCATCACTGAGAGGATTGCTCGATCTACGCGGGAGCAAAAACTTTATTTATCATTTCAATTATAACCCCCAATATGTCTCGGATGCTCCTCCCTCTTACTTCTTACTTTCGGATCTGACTGGACATACATTGTTGAATCAGCTTTGTGGCATGTTTGGATGTTTTTCTTTCTTCAACTGGGCATCTTAATTAGATAATCAATTGATAGTATCTGGCATGTGTTCTTTCTTCTATTCTCTCCCATGAATCTTATTTAGAGTAACTCACATATTGTTAATTTATCTTGCCTACAATGTTTAGCATGACGGTTTCACTATGTTGACCAATAAGAACGTATGGGTTTCACTATGTTGACCAATAAAAACGTATGGGTTTTTAATCAGGCACATATTTTTTTAGCACTACTGCTTCAGTCATTCGTTTGTATGTGTCCAGCATTCATTTTCAATGCATGCATTCCTCTTTTTTCATTAGTTTGGTTTGTACTGATTCTTCATATTTGTTTAAATCCGTACTAATGTCAACCTGTAAAAGCTCTGTATTCTTTTTAGTTTATCCTCATGTAGCTACACGTTCCGATTCACTTTGCATTTTCACTGACATATCTTGCTTGAAGTCTCAACTTTGAAGTGTTGTGGTACTTCATCCTTCTTCGACTTTAAGCCAGCAAAGGAATCACTCTCTCACACTCTGTTGCACATCCGGATATACTTCTACGGATTATCTCTTCATCCAGATGATTGTTGGTTGATCTCCTTCGGACTCTTGAAATACTCACGTTTTATCGCGTGTTTCTGAGGAGGCATAATGATGGGCTATTTTAATTGCAAGTCTCGAGACAAGCATTTTCTGGAAGAAGGCATACAGCTATCCTATTTACTTGATTCTGCGGCCTCCATGTCATGTTTACATTCGAAGGCGCTCATATCTCAAGATAAATGACATCAGCTTGTCAGGCGGATCACTATTCTTCTCGGTTAATCCCCAGATCCGCTGGCAACCATGGACTCGGTCTTATATATACTGGCTCTTCACGTAGCACGAGTTTACATTTCCAAATCCCTAAACCCTCGTCGCTCTTCCACTCACTAAGACCTACCTTCTTTCCCCCTCTAACTCGGAATGGCACCCAAGCTCTCTCCCTCTAGCGTAAATCCCGGCCCTCAGGTCGATTGGCCTGCAGTTGTCAATCCTCTGGCTTGGTTCCTGGACCTATGTCCTCTTCTGGAATCCTCCCACATTCTAAATCTGGTTTCCAACCCTGTTGATCTTCTCATTGACGATATCACTGAGTACTACCAGCACATCCGCTGCACCACTGACTCCATCCTTTCCCATGTTCGGGGTGAATCCATCATCATCACCCCCGCCATCCTTCGTGCCGCTCTCAACCTACCTATCGGTGAACCTCAACGTCCGAAACCAGAAATAATGGCCTCCTCTATGGGTTGCACATACAAAGGGAAGGAATACAAGGTGAAGTCCTCCGGAGCATTCTATACATGCGGAGTAAGGAACGACTTATGTGGAATAAGGACCCGAGTCTTTATTTTGCACAAAATAAGGAAATTTGATGCGGAGTAAGGAATCTGAACCTATTACTCTTGCGGCGTAATGATGTGCTGATACGGAGTAAGCTATCTGTTCCTTTAACTCATGCGTAGTAAGGAAACTAGATGCGGAGTAAGGAAGTGCTGATGTGGAGTAAGCACTCCCACCTTCTAAATCATACGGAGTAAGGAAGCGCTTACACGGAATAAGGATTCTAGTTTTAAGTTGATACGGAGTAAGCAATCATTGTTACGGAGTAAGGATCCGAGCTTAGTTTAACACGGAGTAAGGAACCTTACACCGGATTTAAGATAACGCTGCTTCAACTTATCTCTTCGTATTTAAAGTCACTGGCTCACTGCTTCCCGATGTAAGACAAACTCGTTGAGAACCTAAAGCATCTTACACATGGATCATCCGGATATGTGGACATAACTTAGACTGAACTTGGGAACTCACAAACACATTTTTGTTTTGCAAACCCAAGACATTGAGCTCCATATCCGTAGCACTTAAGACAGAGAGGATTCCGAGGAACAATAATTGTGCACATAGTCCGGAACAACAAGTTCCAAGATTGTCTCTCAAGGATGTGCTATATATATTATGTAAACCTTGTATATTAAGGAGCGTACGTGTGAATCAAAGAGAGCTCAAGAAGATCATAGAGGCTAGCGTGTGAGTGCATTATAAACAGTGTTAGAGAATTGTTAGTAGATCTGAAAGCTCCTTAAGCTTTAATCTGCTTCCATTTTGTTGTACTTATCATTTTGATAATAAAACAAAATACTTCGACTATCTGGTTATTTTCCGCATTGATTCCACCTCTTAACTAGATAGGTGTTGTGCCAAAGAGTAAGAAAAGGAGTTTCGATAAGAGCCTATTCACCCCCTCTAGGCTCCAAGGGACCAACATGACCCTCATCTGATTCGGAAGTTCTTGTTGTCCTTACTCCAGACTAGTAAAATGACTTTCAGTTTGGTCTGCCATTAAAGTGGATGATTGTTGGTGACGGGATCGCAAATTGTATCGGTGCGCTTTGTTGACTTCTGAAAGAGGTAAAATGTGGTAAGCTCCCTTTTATTATGTTTCATTTTTTCATTTTTTGATTTTTTTATGCTGAAGGCATGCATGCATGTAAGGATGTGCATGAGGATTTTAAAACCTACCTTACTTAGAGTGATGCATGAAACATGTTATGAGTCCTAAAGGTTTGTATTATTTACATGGTTTCCCCCTTTTTGTCACTCTTTTTTTGTCTTTCTTCTTTTTTTGGTTATGAAACACTTGAACACATCTGAATTAATGAAGACTAGTCTTAATTATCCCTAAACTAAGTAATGAATGTTTGAATGTACACCTAAATTTATGTTCGGTATTTATATCCTAAGACTATATGAACAAATGTATGAATGAAGACTGGGTTAATAAAAGAATAATGTACAAGATAAAGTTAGCAAAAAAGAAAAAACAATAATATTCATACAATGAAAACAAGGTTAGTAAAAAAAATATACGTCAAGATAAAATTAATAAAAAGTAAAATGAGAATGAATAAAAATATACAAACAATAACAACAAAAATATTTATAAGACAGTATACAACAAGATAGTAATAATAAAACAACATGAAATAATATGAATGCACCTATCCTTCAAAAGGAAGGCTGAAATGAGGAAATAAAATGTGAGTTTATGTCCCTAATGGACTTCTATTGCTGAACCTATCTTATTTGTTGGTCCCCAAACTTCCTCTATAGAGGGCTCCGTAAGCCATGAGATTTATCGGAGGGGGGCCTTAAAAGGACGTGCCTTAAAAGGACCTCAAGCTTGAGTGAGGAGTCCGGGGTCCCTTTGCGGATAATGATCAACGCGCAGGGTACCCGAATAAACCTCGTTAACCTAATTTGTGACCAAAACCCGAGTATAAGGTTATGCTTGAATGCAACAATTAGGAAAACCAATAAAGCATAACTATCATGGCATCAAAGCGTGTAAAACACAACTATCATACAACAACGATCTAAGCGAACAAAATAAACAAATAAAGAATAGTTAAGTGAGTACAAACAAAAAAGAAACCTCTTAATCCTAATTCTAGGCCTAACTCTCTAAATTCCCCTAGTAAAGTCGTCAGCTGTTATCACCGGATTTCGTCCGGGGGAAACCCGCTTTTGGGGAAGCGGTTCTCCCACCCCGGATTTCGTCCGGGAGGGAAACCGCTTTTGGGAATGTGGTTCTCCCACCCTTCATCCAACTGGTGATGAAAAAGAAACAAAGTTGCCACCAACTATTTTTGGGGTGCAATTGGTCACCTAAAATGATCTATGCCGCCAGAGCTGGATTCAGGAGTTTGCGACGCGCGGGGAAGGATTAACACCCCAGTGACGCCCTTTCAGTACCTATCTTAGGAGGAAAGAGGTTTCTAATTTGTTTTAGCTTTTGCCTTAATTTTAACTAGTCTAAAAAAATAATGTTAAAGTTTCCTCTGACCTAAGTCCTACTCTTTTTATTTTTCTAAGCTTCTAATAATATTCAGTTCAAAATTAATTCTAAGTTATCTAAGAGTCTAAAGGAAACCCAAAGTTAAACTAATTCTAAATTTATAATTTGTTTACTGTTACCTTAATTAATGTTTACAATGATGTTAAAGGCAAAAATTAATAATAGCCCAATATATTTACAATATTTAAAATCCTAAGTGTTAAAAAATCCAAGTGTTGAAAAACCAAATGTTGAAATGTCCAAGTGTTTGAAAACATTTTTTTTGTTTGTTTGTTTGTTTGTTTGTTCATTTGTTTGTTTTTTTTTTGTTTAGAAAATGTTTTTTTATCTAAAAGAGTTTTTTTAAAAAAAAATTAAGCAAACATATTTTTTTTTGAATTTGAGAAATGTTTTTTTGTTTTTGGCTGAAAAGCAATACAAATTAAAAACAAATAAACAAAAGTGTATTGTGTGTGATTGTGACATACATAAAAACAGACTCACTTTTTTCTTTTTTTTTTTTTTTTTTTTTTCCTGTTTTTGTTTTTTTCTCTCTTTTTTTTCTTGTTTTTTTTTTTTTTTTTCTCTCTCTCTCTCTCTCTCTCTCTCTCTCTCTCTCTCTCTCTCTCTCTCTCTCTCTCTCTCTCTCTCTCTCTCTCTCTCTCTCTCTCTCTCTATATCTCTCTTTTTTAATACACATGTTACAATTAGGGCCGAATCATATGGCCCATTACAAAATTATAAATGACCAATACTAACATCACCTTAATGGTCAAAAAGATAAACGAAAATAAAATAAAATAATAAAATGAAATGAAATTTATCCTAATAAACTATATACCAAACTATTTACAAATAATAAATAATTAAATAAATAGCGCTGGTCAACATCTGTTGGGAGGCAATCAGAAATGGACTGGCTTGGAGAATGTGCATCAGAACTCTCAATGACATGGGTAGGCAAAAGAGGGAAGGAAGAAATGAGTGTTCATGGTTAGAATAAACAAAGAAAATAAAATAGAATAAACAGAGAAAACAATATAGTATACTCGTACGCCTGTGAAAACAATACACAGTGAAAACAATAAACAGAGAAAACAAAACGAGACCAAATAGTAACTGTTAACCTATGGTCCAGACCAATAGACCCATGCGCTAGTGAGCTCAAGCAGAGAAAACGTAAAGGAAAACAAAATAGAACAGACACATGTGAAACAAAACTACACCCAAACAATGGTGACCAAACATAGCAAACAAAGCGAGACCAAACCTTTCGTAACATGGATAGTGCGAGATCAAACACAACAAACATATTTAGCCATCAGAACTAAAAAATTGAGTGAACACAGCAGCCTTTCTACTTCCCTTTTTTTTTATCTAGATCAAAATCAAAGAAAAAACGTAGAGAGAAAGAAAACAAATCCCAGTGAGGGTAAAATCACCAAACCATGTCAAAACCCAAACGCAACCAACTGAATAAACAAAACTACCTGAGGGACAGTAAGCCAATTCGCTCTTTGTAAATATCACAAAAAAAAAAGCCAAAGAAATTATACGCGGAACATGGCTTGAACAAACACAGACCAGCGCACCCTAGTTAGTACAAACCTGATAGACAGATTTTTAGCTTCCCTAAAAGAGTTAGCTAACGTCGTTAAACCTCTCTTCAAAATAATTAATTCCCTTAGTTTGCACCAAACAAAATAGCAGAAAGTAAGGGGTTGAACCCATAGGGATTAGCCTAGTTCTCTAGTTTTTCAAATCAAACCACTCAATTACTCTTGCTCTATAAAATGTCTTGGCAAAAACGAATTCTTTTTGTAACTAAAGATCTAATTTTTATTTGGTTTTCTGAATAAACAAAGAAAGCAAATTGTTTTTAGGATTAAGATTCAAGGATTAAAGGCATCTAGGGTCACAACTTCACCTCGCTATGCTGTTTCTGCTGATTTTAAGATTCTTGAGATTATTTAATTGATAACATGCTATAACTAAGCCAAGGTACTGCAATTGGTCATTGTCAGACCTTCTAAGTGATGTCTGCCTGAATGGTCATCATGACATCAACATGCAAAGCCTAATTATCATACTCATGACCGGATAATGGTCACACGAATCACAAATATGTTATGAATCAAAGGTCAGCCTCAGACTAAGGCTAAGAAAACCCAGGTGTACAGCCCAGATATTAAAAGATGAAGAACAGATTCATAAAATGTGCAATCTTAATTAAACAAACCTAATATTCAAATAATCAATTTAACAACAAAAGGGGCTACATTGCTCCCCTAGATAAAGGAAACTACTCACACATGTTCTTGGATAAACAATAAGAAATAAAGAACATTATCCTCAAGCAGGTGCAACAGAACTCCAACTTTAGGTCTTCTTCAGCCGTCAGACCTCCTAGGGCCAGCAGCTCCAGGATCAGAACCCTAGCCTCCAAACTGTGACTCTCTCTCTCCTCTCTCTAAAAAAAACGTGCCCCTCTCTAAATTGTCTTCTAAAAGGCCTGTTGCCTCCTCTATTTATAGAGAAACAAGGGGTGTAATGAGTGCCCTAGCCGCCAGCAGTTGCCACTTATAAAAATGACGTAGTTTTGATAAGTAGTTTCCATTCTTCTTCCAACTTGAATACAACTCGAATCAAGCATAATTTGGACTAGGTCCTTTAGAGAAAAGTGTTTAAAATAACAAAACCAAGTGATCGATGCAAAAACCCGGCTGCACGGCACATTAAACGTCATATGACCATATGACGTGCAGCTCCAAAAGCTCTGAAATTTTGCCCCAGGCTTCCTTGAAATGCATAGAAGGCAGGACTACAATAAAATCCTTGCATGTCATAATGGTCCATATGGCGTGCACTCTTGTTTTGCCTCCTCAGGCTGCCCTCTTTTGCCACAAGTCCCTTCTTTGGTAAATGAGGTGATTTGGCTGCAGTCCATGAGATGAAATTGCCTAAAAACCTGCCAAAACAACTCAAAAACACATATATATAGGCCAAACAGTCTTCCTAGGGTGTTAGAGCAAATATCTAAGAAATATGGATAAATTAAGCTCTAATCATGCTCTTTGATACCCTAAATATGCACTAGAATAACGGCATATGTCACACCCCAATTTCCTTTCACTTGGAAATGGGTAGTGACTGCCCATGCCCGCACCCGAAGGGTCAAGGGGGTTTGTGCAAGCACCTAAAAGGACTTATGACACGGGTGCTGTCCCAAACCTATACAACCAGGCTAACATGCCATGGGGCATGCTCCTGCTCCCAAACCAGGTACACAAACAATAATTAAATAATAACCACAACCAGTTCATTACATTTAAAAGGGCTCAAAGTTTAATACAACTCAATGGGGAAAAGTTCCCATTTAAACCAGAATATACTATTTACAAATAATCCCAAACATAAAATAGAAATCCATAACAAAACAAATAAAACCAACATATTCTTCAGCCTCAGTGGCCTATCACCACAGCCCGTTCACCTCCCGCCTGCTAAACCCTGCAAAAGAACAATTTATGGGAGGGGTGAGCAAACCATAGCTCAGTAGGGATCCAGTCTCCCTTGACCCATCCCTCTACAGCATGCATAACAAGTATATGATTGTGCTCGTGTCGTGCCTAAAGCTAAAGCAGCAAACACCACCCAGTAACACACCTTTTACCTGAGCCCACACTGGAGGGCAGAGGACACCCCGCCACCACGGCGACATGACATACCACATCCAGGCGAATGTTGCATGGACACCAATGCAACATTTTCCACCCGAGTTAGGTATGGTCCACCACCTCCTCGGGCGCCATACCTACCTTCAGGAATGGGTGTAGACTTAGCCCACCGTCGTGAGTGCTACACCGAGACTCAGGACCGCAGTCCTGGCCAAATCTCAAGGGGTCTAATTATCATGTTTGGCCCATAACTCAGCTCAATCCCATCACATTTGGGTGATCAATCTCAAACAACAATATAATCAGTTACGAAGGTACGACTTAGCAACATATCTCAACTTAATACAAAACAGCAGTGCTGCTCAACAGAGTATATCACAAATAAGGTTCACACGGCCGACATAGTCGGTTACAAACAACATATACCAGCCTCACAGGCTTAAAACCAAACACGCAACATACAACAACCACACAGGAATATTACCAAACACGTAGTGAGCGTAGCCACACAAATATTTTATCAAACACCTAATGGGTATGGATAACCCAACGATCTCCAGCCCATTCCCAAACATCAAATCAACCAATATGCCATTGAAGGCCAACATCCATATAGGAGATCACACCTATATGGATTTACATATATATATAAGCATGTATAGGACAGATACCCTAGGACAGAGAAAGACTGGGAAGAACGGAGTCCCTACCTTGCAAACGTCCTCTGCTCTAGCCTCTACGATACACCGACCACCCACGCGAACCTCTACGGCCAAGTTCCGAAGGTTCCCTCTCTCTCTCTGATAACGTGCATTTTATGCCGTTATTCTAGTGTTTATTTAGGATGTTTAAGAGCATGATTAGAGCCTTATTGCTTCATATATATATATATTTGCTCTAACCCCTAGGAAGATGCTATTTGCAAATGCATGCATTTTTAAGCTGTTTTGGCAGATTTTGGAGCTCACTTTTGACATAGTTGATGGCCTCAAACAATTGGCGTGCAAGAACAAAAGTTGCTTAGAATGATGTCCTCTACCTAACACAGAAATTGCAGAGCATTTGGAGCTGCACGTGAATTCACCCATTTCACATGCAAGCCTATTTTTGCTTCTCAGGCCTCTACAGGATGCAAGGAAGCTTGGGGAGAAGTTTGAGCTGATTTGGAGGTGCACGTGAATTCACCATATCACGTTCAAATTGGCGTGCAGAGATATTTTTTGACCGATCCTATCATTTTTCCATGCTGATCATTTGTTTCTGAAGGCCCATGTCCAAATTGTGGATGGAAGATAGAGATTTTAAAGTTTGGAGTGTCACTTATCGAAACTACGTCGTTTTGATAGATGGGCTAGGGTACACACCTCAAGGCCCATCCAACCTCTATAAATACAGCCTCCACGCCCCATGCAACCCATCCTAGACCTCCCTACACGTTTTTGGAGAGAGAGAGAGAGGCTCCACGACTTGGAGGTTGCTCCTTGACCTAGGAGAGCAGCCGTCGCAGCCGTCGCGGATTTTGGAGCCTGGATTTGAAGCCTTGTTACGCGCGTGGATTAGAAAAAGATGTTTAGCTTTACTGCTATGGTTTTGCTTGTAATCATGCGTGAGTAGTTCTTTTAATCTAGGGGAGCAATGTAGCCCCCTTGTTGCTTTGCTGTGTTTATGAATATTGGGTTTAGACGATTGAAGTTTTGCATGTTTTATGAATCTGTTCTTAATTTCTATCTTTGGATGTACACCCTGGTATTCTTAGCCCTAGTCTGGGGCGGATTGAGATTCATAACTTATTTGTAATTGGTGTGATCATTATCCTTTTGCAAGTATGATTTATTGGCTTTGCATGTTTGTGTATTTAGATGACCATTCTGGCATACAACTCTTAAAAGGACCTCAATGACCATTTGTTGTCCTTGGCTTATGTTTAGCATGTTTTCAATCAGACAACCCTAATACCATGAACCAGTAGAGATAACATAGGGAGGTGAAATTGTGACCCTAGATGCTTTTAATCCTTGAATCTTAATCCTAAAATCAATTTGCTTTCTTTGTTTATTCAGAAAGCCACATAAAAATTAGATCTTTAGTTATAAAAAGAATTCGTTTTTGCCAAGACATTGTTTTACGGAAGATTAATTTGGTGATTTGAGTTAAAGCTAGATAACTTGGTAATCTCTGTGGGATCGACCCCTTTCTTGTCGCTATTCTAATTAGCATTAGTTAAGGGAATAAATATTTTGAGAAGGGATTTAAACGACAGTAGCTTAACCCTCACTTGGGTTTCGCTCACGAAATACCCATTCGTCAAATTGGCGCCGTTGCCGGGGATTCAACGGTTGACTAGCTTTAGAAATCAACATTGAGTGAAATTGTTTGAATTCTGATCTTGGTGTTTATTTTGTCTTTTATTTTCTGTTATTTTGTGTTCTTTATTTGTTTATTTTGCATTGTTCGGAGCTGCTGGTGTGTTCTTGTTGTTTTACAGGAACATACACCAAGTGTTTGAGGAATTCCTAGTTGTGCATGCCAAGACAGGAGTTTATACCGTTTAATCGGGAACCTGAAAGATTGTTTAGAGCTCGGCGTAGAGCAGCTAGGGAAGCAGCACGTGAGGCTGAAGAAGCATTGCAAGGCTTAGAGCATTCCGTAGGTGAATTGATGGCAGATTTAAGGCCTGATGGTGGTGCACCGCAAGGAGGGGCCAATTACAATGGCCAATATCCAGAAGAAGAGGGTAATAGGTTTATGCCCAGAACCTTCTTAGACTATGCGAGACCGATGATGTCAGACCATTATTCTGGGATTCGGCAGACAAGAGTCCAAGCAAATAGCTTCGAGCTGAAGCCGGCGTTGATCAACATGGTGAGCAACAACGCGTTTGGAGGAACAGCCGTGGATGATCCACACCAGCATTTGATGAGGTTCTACCAGATGTGCGACACCATAAAGATCAACAATGTATCGGAGGAGGCAATAAAGCTAAGGCTTTTCCCTTTCTCTTTAAGGGATAGAGCTCTTGGCTGGTTCAACGATCTACCGAGGTTCAATCAACACTTGGGAGGAGATGCGGACCAAGTTCATGTCAAAGTACTTCCCTCCTTCCAAGGTGATCCAGCTCAGAGGGGAGATTAGCAGATTCAGGCAAGATGAGATGGAGACTCTTCATGAAGCTTGGGAGCATTTCAAAGACTTAGTGAGAAGATGTCCTGATCATGGAAGACCCCAGTGGATTCAAATTGAATCTTTCTACACACAGTCTTCGGTCCCACTCACAAGACAAAGTGAATGCGATTCTTGGAGGATGCTTGATGAATCTAGAGCCTGACGCACCTGCAGAGCTCTTGGAGAGGCTGTCATTAGCCGATTGGCGGTGGTCTAATGTGCGCACTTCAAGGCCAAGGGAGAAGATATCTTCGATTGATACTCCCTCCAATGATATGCAAGGGCAGATCCAAGCTTTAGCAAAAAGCATGGAAGTGTTGGCTCTTAAAGTTGGAGGATCACAACACGCCTCACCAGTAGCTGAGCAGAGCTGGAGTGGAGCTGAAGAAGCAAATTATGTTGGAGGAAAAGGCTTGTACCAGAAGCAGCAATTTTATCCTCACCAACAAGGACAAGGGTACAATCGGAACCAACAACAATCTCGGGGGATATCGGAAGAATCGGAATCGAGGGGGAGATACATCAGCTCGGTATAAATATGTGCCTCCAGGGATGAAGCAAAATCCGTATGCTACGAGATAATTTCTTACATCCACCTCCTGGATTCGAGCAACGGCAGCCTCGGCCTCAAGAGCAAAGAAGAACATATCAGCATGAGGATGAGACAGCTAGAAGAGAGGTGGGTGATTTGAAGGAAAGGGTAGGTAGTATGGAGTCTTCAATTAAGAATATGGAGAAGTTACTTGTGAGTATGACATAGAATGCTAATCAAAGGGTGTCAACCAACACTTTTCCAAGTGACACTGAGGTGAACCCCAAGGAGAGTTGCAAGGCTATCACTCTAAGTAGTGGGAAAGCATTGAAGGAAGCTGAAGAGCCTAAGAAAAGGGCTATTCCAGAAGAACAAAGCAGACCCTTGGAAGCTGATGACCAAGGAAAATCAGATAAAGAAGAAGAAAGGTTGCAAGATAAAAAGGAACATCAGCTGACTAAAGGCAAAATAGTTGAAGAACCAAGGCAAGAGCTCTGGCCTACCATGCCATTTCCTCAGCGGATGAGAAATCAGAGGGTTGAGGAAGAGTATGAGCGCTTCCTAAGTTTATTCAAGTGGCATGAGATTAACATTCCATTTGTGGAAATTTTGGAGTAGATGCCTAGGTACAGAAAGTACATTAAAGATTTTGTGAAGAAGAAGAGGAAATATGGGGATAATGAGACGGTGGCAGTCACTAACGAGGTGAGCAGTGTAGTTCAGCAAAGTTTGCCCATCAAGCATAAAGATCCGGGCAGTTTTAATCTCCCTTGTGTGATTGGCAATGCACCGCAGCAGCAGGCCTTATGTGATTTAGGGGCCAGCATTAATTTGATCTCCTTTGCTTTGTATAAGTAGTTTGGGCTTAAGGGCATGAAGCCCACTTCCATATCATTACAGTTTGCTGACCGGTCTACTGGAAGGCCTGAAGGGATAATTGAAGACGTGTTAGTCAAAGTGGGCTCCTTCATATTTCCAGCGGACTTTGTAGTTTTGGAGATGGAAGAAGATAGAGGAGTTCAGCTACTCCTTGGAAGACCGTTTCTCAGAACGGGTTGTGCATTGATTGATGTTGCTCAAGGGCAGCGAACTCTGAGAATTAATGAGGAGACCTTGGTCTTCCACATGGGGAAGGCTTTGCAAGGTCAAGAGGAGGAGGAATGCCTTTGGGTTGAAGACCTTGAGGAATTGGTGGAAGACTACTTGGCAGAAGAAATTACCACCACCAATAATGGAGCCCTTCACTTATAGAAGCTCAAAAAGATGAAGAGATGTACTTGACAATTGAGGAAGATGAGCAAACTACAAACTCTTTGGAGCAAGCTGAGGAGGAGAAAGAAGATGACGTGCCTCCAGCTCCAGAACTGAAGGAGCTGCCTGGACACCTAAGGTATGAATTTCTAGACTCTACAAATCAATTCCCTATCATTGTTGCTTCTAATTTGAATGATGTGGAGTGTACTCAATTGCTAGAAGTCCTTAGGAAACACAAAAAGGCCCTAGGATGGAACATTGAAGACATTAGGGGTATTAGTCCAGGGATTTGCATGCATAAAATTTTGATGAATGATGATTTTAAACCCACTGCTGAAAGGCAAAGAAGATTAAACCCTGCCATGAAAGAAGTTGTTAGAAAAGAAATTTTAAAATGGAAAAATGCGGGTATAATTTATGCTATTTCTGATAGTGAGTGGGTGAGTCCATTGCATGTTGTGCCCAAGAAAGGGGGCATGACCGTGATTAAAAATGAGAAAAATGAATTGATCCTATCTCGCACTGTGACGGGGTGGAGAGTGTGTGTTGACTATAGAAAGCTGAACAAGGCTACTAGGAAGGATCATTTTCCTCTTCCTTTCATTGATCAAATGTTGGATAGGTTAGCTGGCTATAGTCACCACTGCTTTTTAGATGGCTATTGTTAAGCCCGAGGACCAAGAAAAGACCACCTTTACGTGCCCTTTTGGCACTTTTGCATTTAGGAGAATGCCATTTGGGCTTTGTAATGCCCCTGCCACCTTTCAAAGGTGTATGATGGCCATTTTTCAGGGTTTGGTTGAGGAGATCATGGAGGTCTTCATGGATGACTTTTTGGTGTTTGGTTCCTCCTACCAACAGTGCTTGAAAAATCTAGATGTGGTCTTAGCGAGATGTGAGGAGAAGGAACTAGTCCTAAATTGGGAGAAATGTCATTTCATGGTAACTCAGGGGATAGTTCTAGGGCACAAGGTGTCTGCACATGGTTTGGAGGTAGACAAGGCAAAAATCTCCACTATTGAGACTCTGCCACCTCCAACCAATGAAAAAGGAGTGAGAAGTTTCCTTGGCCATGCTGGCTTTTATAGGAGATTCATTAAGGACTTCTCAAAAATTGCAAAACCCATGAGTAGGTTGTTAGAAAAAGACACAAGCTTTGAGTTTAATGCAGATTGCTTAGAAGCTTTCAATATCCTCAAGGGTAAGTTAGTCACTGCACCTGTTATAGTCACACCTGACTGGGCTCAGCCTTTTGAGCTAATGTGTGATGCGAGTGGTTATGCTGTGGGGGTAGTCTTAGGGCAAAGGTGAGAAAAGGTGTTTAGGGTCATTTACTATGCTAGTAAGACCTTAGATGATGCTCAACAGAACTATACCACCACTGAGAAAGAGTTGCTAGCCGTGGTTTATGGTTGCAACAAGTTTAGACCCTACCTTTTGGGGTCTAAAGTCATTGTTTATACTGATCATGCTGCATTGAAATATTTCTTTGCTTAAAAAGAAGCTAAGCCACGCTTGATTAGGTGGGTTCTCCTCTTATAGGAATTTGGCCTTGAAATTAGAGACACAAAGGGAGCCCTAAATTCAGTGGCTGATCACCTCTCCCGTGTGGAGAATGCACCTAAGTCTCTACCCATTGTAGATGACTTTCCTGATGAGAAGTTGTTTGAGGTGCATCATTTTCCTTGGTTTGCTGGCATAGCAAATTATTTAGCCACTGGGTTCATACCCAAGCAGTTAGACTACCACCAGAGAAAGAAATTGGTAGTGGATGCTAAGAAATTCATTTGGGAAGACCCAATTCTTTATAGGAGGTGTTCTGACCAAATCATTAGAAAGTGTGTCCTTGAGGAGGAGGTAGATGACATAATACATCATTGTCATGCATCACATTATGGGGGCCACTTTGGGGTGCAAAGAACTATGGCTAAAATCATGCAATGTGGCTTTTATTGGCCTCACATGGTGAAAGGCACTTATGTCTACATCAAAAAGTGTGATAGATGTCAAAGGGTAGGTGGTCTGTCAAGGAAAAATGAGATGCCCTTAACTGGAATCCTTCCAGTTGAAATTTTTGACATTTGGGGCATTGACTTCATGGGGCCATTCCCCAATTCTGATGGGTATTCATACATTTTGCTTGCTATGGATTATGTGTGTAAGTGGGTAGAAGCTATTCCTACTAGAGTGAATGATACTAGGGTTGTGACTCATTTCCTTACTAGGAACATCTTTAGCCGTTTTGGGACACCAAGGGCTATAATCAGTGATGAGGGTAGTCATTTCTGCAACAAATTGTTTGACAAGTTATTGAACAAGTATGGTGTCACTCATAGGAAGTCTTTAGCTTACCACCCACAAGCTAATGGACAAGCAGAAGTGTCCAACAGAGAGATTAAGGCCATTTTAGAGAAAACTGTTGGAGCCAATAGGAAAGATTGGTCTCAAAGGCTTGATGAAGCCTTATGGGCATATAGGACAGTTTACAAAACTCCCATTGGGATGTCACCTTACCGTATTCTATATGGTAAGGCATGTCACTTGCCTGTGGAACTAGAACACAAGGCTCATTGGGCCTTGAAGAAGTTAAATTTTTACCCACAAGAGATCAAGGAGCTTAGGATGACTCAATTAATTGAGTTAGATGAGCTTAGGCTGGATGCCTATGATAGTGCTAAATTTTACAAAGAAAGAACTAAGAAATGGCATGATAGACAACTCAACAATAAACCTTTAACCTTAGGGCAGAAAGTTCTTCTATTTAACACAAGGTTGAGGTTATTTCCTGGAAAATTAAGGTCCAAGTGGATGGGACCTTTTGTGATAGTTGATAAGAAGCCATATGGGAGCTTTGAGCTCCAAGCTGTAGATGGCAAGAAATTTTGGGTGAATGGCAACAAACTGAAACCATACTTTGATTCAACTCGAGGGAGATAGTTGATTCCCTCTCTTTCACCATTGCATGATCATAACCGAAAGTCTAGCTACAGACTTTAAATAAAGCGCCTGGTTGGGAGGCAACCCAATGTTTATTGCTATGTTTTATTTTATGTTATTTTCTTTTATTTATTTTATTCAATAAATTTGTTTGCAAGCTAACCATTGTGCAGGAGACTTTGTTCCTTTCTTAACTAACCATTTGCAGGATGAGCAAATTATTGGGTCCTGAACTTGTGGAATTATTTTTAAAGTCAAAGTCAAGGAGCAAGGAGCAAGTGAAGCCCAAAAGTGCTTGAAGATGGGCTCAAACAATTCACGTGCAAGACTTAAAGATGGTCCATAATGCACAAGCAACAAAGTGGAGAAATTTGGGCCAGTTTGGGCCTGAACGTGAATTTGCACGTGAATTGCCCAATTCACGTGCACCTCCTTTTGGGTCGTAACTTTCTGGAATGGTAGATGAAGACCATGTGAATCACGTTTACTCTTGCACGCGAATTGCTAGCTGTCATATGGTGGCTCAAAAATGTAAAATACCGATTTTAGCCCTCCTAGAAGCTTCAAACAATTCACGTGCAAAAGGGACTATTGCTTTCTAGCTCAAGGAGGACCCACCACCAAAGTTTGGGACGATTCTGACCTGCATGCCAATTCAATCAATTCACGTGCAAGGGCTATTTTGGTCAGAACACTCTGAAAATTTAGGGACACATGTATCACTCCAATTGGAGCATCTTTCCTTCTGCACGCTATATAAAGAGAGGCCATCTTCAAAGGCTTCCACACCAAAATCACTCCAGATCTGAGTATTAGAGAAACTCTACTCTTTTGCTCTCTTGCTCTTCAGTTTTCTGCTCTTTGCTCTTTATTCTCATTCTAAAGATGGTGCGCACAAGGAGGACTGGCCAGGAGGAGGTGCACTCACCTAGTGTTGATAGCCAACCTGAGGAGGAGATACTCTTGGGGCATGCTCTTGATATGCAGGCTTTGGAGGCTTCAGAGTTGGGCTGGGCTAGAGAGGTGGCTCTTAAAATTCAAAATCTGGGATTACAAAGGTTAGTATCTGCCCAGCCAGCTATTTCCTATTCTGTCCTACAAGAATTTTATGCATCTGTCTCTGTGAGTGAGGATGAACTGATAGGGGTTGTGCAAGGGGTTTATGTCAGAATAACCCCAGAAATTATTAGACATTGCTTTAACCTCCCTGCACCCAGTGATAGCCTTCCTTAGCTAAGCCTAGGAGAATTTGGTACTACATGCAACTATGTTAGAAAATTTCAAAGTCGAAGGCAGTATACCAAGAATGGTTTTGTTGGAAGATTTAGATGCCTAGCTTACCTGGTAGGGAAATGCTTATTGATTCAGACCAGCGGGATAGATAGTGTGCCTAAGCCACACCTGGAGTTGATGTATAGCATTGATCATATGCTAAATGTGGATTGGGCCACTACCATTTTTAAATGGTGGAAGAAAAACTCATAAAAGCAGATAAATGATAGATTTTTGTGTTTGATATTTCAAAGCATGCCTGCTTTGCATTTTTCCTCCATGGATAGCATCACTTTTCCTTCTCACTGGGTGTTAAGAGTATTGCATGCTGAAGGAGGTTTGGGGATCAGTACCAGAGGTCATTGGGCAACCAATGTTCCTCCTCCATCATAGCCCGCTAGGCACAGTGTTCATGTGGAGCGATCCACTGACTTTGAAAGGGAGACCTCTCCTCATGTGGATCAAAGGAAGCAGACTCTATACAGACTCACTGCCATGTACATGCAGTTCAATGTACACAAATAAGATATTTTCAATTTCTTTCAAGGCGTTCATGGGCAGGTGGTGAGCGAAGTGGAGGTCATCAATTGGGCAGTCACTAATGGGCACATCACTAGTGCCCAATTTGAAGAATTAATGGCCCTCATCTCTAGAGACCAACAAGCTACTTCACAACCTAGAACCAGAGCATGGGAGGCCCCAGATGTAGATGCTCATGCATCTCCTAGAGCATGGGAGGCCCCAGAAGCTCCCAGAAGCTCCTCCTGCTGCATTTACCGAAGCTTGGAGGCAAGAAACACAGCAGCTCAGGGAGGCAAATGCCAGAACCCAGCGCGAGGTGGAAGCCCTGAGGAAGGACAATAAAGAAGTCAAAGGCCTCCTAGGCAAAATCTGGAAGGCCTTGAGCAAGAGGAAAGCATCAAAACGTTCTCCTATAATGGAGATACCTGATGAAGAACCCTCTCCATCCCCTGAAGATTCTTATCCAGCCCAGGCAGATCCACCTCAACCAGAACCTTCAGCTCGGCCATCCTACTATCACCCAGAGGAGGGAGAGCCAGCAACAGGGTATTCACCCGTCTAGCCTCAAGAGGAGACAAAGCCAGCAGAAGGGTATTCACCCTTCCAGCCTTTTATTGATCCTGCATATTCTCAGGCTCTTGTGCCTGCTATACTTCCTGTCTCTTGGGGTGCATACATGCCTGCTGAACCTGAAGATCTTCTTGGCTCTCCTATCCATTTAATCATTAATCCAACTTTATCATCTGACGAGAGCCAAGCAGCATTTGAAGAGTTCATCAATTCCACGGTTCAGAGGGCTCGCTTTATACGGGATAATGATATCTTTACCCTTTTTAGCCTAAAGAGGATCTCAGAGAATGAATATCTCTACTGCGATGAGATAGACCTCTTCTGCAGGACCATGCGATATGTAGTGGAGGCTGAGCCTCATAACTACCCCTTAGCTCAGTTCACTTCCATCATGCTGTGCGAGATATTCAATCAACCCTTGTCCGAAGAGGTGTGGCGCCAACGCATCAATGGTGAGAATGAAGGGCACCGCCCTTGGCATGGTATGCATGAGGTGCTGATTCCGGTGCACATTGACCGCCACTATGTATTGGTCCGTTTGAATCTGGATGTAGGACATGCCGTGCTATATGACCCAAGCCAAGGTAAGGGGTTTGCCAGACGGAAAAGACAGTTAGTGCATGGGTTCATCAAACGAATCAAAGCGGTGATGATCAAAGAAGGCTTATTGGCCGACAAGCTACCTCTTATTCACTGCAACGAAATGGAAATCCCTCGGCGGCTGACCAATTCAAGTGTGGGATCTTTGCTTGCTACTACATGATGGCTATTCTGCAAGGGAAGGAAACTTGGGAAGTGCGTGGCGAGACGTCGGTTGACTTTGTGGCTCAGGTGCGACCAATGGTGGCCAATGTTATCTACTACTACAGCTTGCCAATTGAGAGGTAAGTGTTTTTCCTACTCCCTATTTTATGCCATGAGGACATAGCATATTTTAAGTGTGGTGTATGGGAGTGACTTGAGCCACTTGCTTGTCTTTTATGTTGTGATTGCATGTTTTATTTATAATTTTATAAAAACAAAAAACAAAAAAACAAAAAAACAAAAACAAAAACTGTTTTTAGTTGCATGATTGTTTGAGTTGTTTGCTTGAATGATTTGCTTGTGGAGGCATGGATATTAAGTATGCAATTTTGGCTTAAAATTTAATTTTTTATGCCACATTAGTATCATGTTGTGATAAGGGTGTTAAAGTAGTTAAAATGTGCTCTGAATTGGTTTAATCATGTCTTTATCTTTTGAATGATATCACCATGTTTTTGGAGCTGAGTTTTGAATATTAGCTGAGCATGAAATGCTATGATAGACCTAAGTAACCCTTAAAGTTGAGTGAAAAAGAAATGAAAAATGAGAACAGCTTCTTTTAGCCTTTGAGTGCCATTTTAGGGTATGGGTAATAATTGCTACTCCTCTTGCATTCAACATTGGTTATTTAATGGTAGGAGTCAAGTAAGCATGTGATTACTTATTAGTGCTCAGTGTTTGGTGTGTGGAGTTAGGATGTAAGACCCTTAAGTCACTTTGATTTCCTATGTATCCTAATTTTTGTTTGTTGTGTTGTAAATATAAAAGGCTGTGATATAGAATGTGAAAAAGCCATCACTTAATTGGGAAATGGGATGTGAGACATCAATGAATTTCTGTCTCTCCTTATATAGCAAAATGGCAAGGGGTATGCATTAGAAAAATCAGTCTTATTTATGTGTTATGTGAGTAAAAAAAAAGAGTGAATAATCCATCAAGGGAGAGCATAAAATGCAACCTTGTAAGGTTATTACTAAAAAAAAAAGAGAAAGATTCAGAATAAAAGCCACAATGGCTTGATGTTTATGTGTGATTGTTTAGATTTGTGAAGCCACATTGGCTGAATTATGTTTTGTTTTGAGAGTGTTGAGCTCAATTCTTTAGCTCATGGTTTTGTTTTATCGGTTATTAGAATAGAGTGTGAGTTTATTGAGTTTAGACTAGAGTGTGAGTTCAAATAAAGTAGAATAGAGAGTGTGTTTTCTTTGATGAGCACAATAGGGAACTCTCATGATTGCTTGGCAAGTACTTAATCAATAGTTGATGGCGAGTGTAGAGATAGAGTTTTTCCATCCATTGTTCATTGATAGGTATTAGGCTTGAGAATTATTATATTTGAGTGAGGCTGCTTATCCTTGGTAAGAACTTAAAGGGAAACTAGGTGCTATTTTATCATGGATTGCTTGCTCATATCTGAAATTTAAGTGGTGATATTGCATGGTTGTTGGACTAGTATATGGACATGAATGAACTAAGCTATGAATCATTTTGATGCTTAAATTCCCATTTCATCATGATAGAGTTGCATGCTTAGGAAACCATGATTCTCCTTGACTGTTATTTTATTTTTCTTCCGTTTGATGGCGTGTTTATTTTATTTTTGCATGTTTGTATGTTTTTGCTTGAGGACAAGCAATGGTTCAAGTGTGGTGTATTTGATAACGTGCATTTTATGCCATTATTCTGGTGATTATTTAGGATGTTTAAGAGCATGATTAGAGCCTTATTGCTTCATATATATATATATATATATATATATATATTTGTTCTAACCCCTAGGAAGATGCTATTTACAAATACATGCGTTTTTAAGCTGTTTTGGCAGATTTTGGAGCTCACTTTTGACATAGTAGATGGCCTCAAATAATTGGCGTGCAAGAACAAAAGTTGCTTAGAATGATGTCCTCTACCTACCACAGAAATTGCAGAGTATTTGGAGCTGCACGTGAATTCACCCATTTCACGTGCAAGCCTATTTTTGCTTCTCAGGCCTCTACAGGATGCAAGGAAGCTTGGGGAGAAGTTTGAGCTGATTTGGAGGTGCACGTGAATTCACCATATCACGTTCAAATTGGCGTGCAGAGATATTTTTGGACCGATCCTATCGTTTTTCCATGCTGATCATTTGTTTCTGAAGGCCCATGTCCAAATTGTGGATGGAAGATAGAGATTTTAAAGTTTGGAGTGTCACTTATCGAAACTACGTCGTTTTGATAGATGGGCTAGGGTACACACCTCAAGGCCCATCCAACCTCTATAAATACAGCCTCCACGCCCCATGCAACCCATCCTAGACCCCCCTACACGTTTTTAGAGAGAGAGAGAGGCTCCACAACTTGGAGGTTGCTCCTTGACCTAGGAGAGCAGCCGTCGCAGCCGTCGCAGCAGCCGCCGCGGATTTTGGAGCCTGGATTTGAAGCCTTGTTGCGCGCGTGGATTAGAAGAAGATGTTTAGCTTTACTGCTATGGTTTTGCTTGTAATCATGCGTGAGTAGTTCTTTTAATCTAGGGGAGCAATGTAGCCCCCTTGTTGCTTTGCTGTGTTTATGAATATTGGGTTTGGACGATTGAAGTTTTGCATGTTTTATGAATCTGTTCTTAATTTCTATCTTTGGATGTACACCTTGGTATTCTTAGCCCTAGTCTGGGGCGGATTGAGATTCATAACTTATTTGTAATTGGTGTGATCATTATCCTTTTGTAAGTATGATTTATTGGCTTTGCATGTTTGTGTGTTTAGATGACCATTCTGGCATACAACTCTTAAAAGGACCTCAATGACCATTCGTTGTCCTTGGCTTATGTTTAGCTTGTTTTTAATCAAACAACCCTAATACCATGAACCAGTAGAGATAACATAGGGAGGTGAAATTGTGACCCTAGATGCTTTTAATCCTTGAATCTTAACCCTAAAATCAATTTGCTTTCTTTGTTTATTTAGAAAACCACATAAAAATTAGATCTTTAGTTATAAAAAGAATTCGTTTTTGCCAAAACATTGTTTTAAGCAAGATTAATTTGGTGATTTGAGTGAAAGCTAGATAACTTGGTAATCTCTGTGGGATCGACCCCTTTCTTGTCGCTATTCTAATTAGCATTAGTTAAGGGAATTAATATTTTGAGAAGGGATTTAAACGATAGTAGCTTAACTCTCACTTGGGTTTTGCTCACGAAATACCCGTTCGTCACTCTCTCTCTCTCTCTCTCTCTCTCTCTCTGCGGCGGCTGCAACAGCAATAGGAAACCCTAAACCCTAAACCTAAGCCTTAACACCCTTATATAGACACCACACATCAAAACGATGTAGTTTTGATTTAGCGAAACCCAGGATCAAAACGACGTAGTTTTGATCACACAAGCTACCACCTTCCGGCTTCCATACAGGGCAAAATACTCAAAATTTCAATATGGTCCTTTGGGGAAAAATCATTAGAATGACAAAACCAATGTAACCATGCAAAAATATGTCTGCACGCCAATTTGAACGCCAATTCCCCAATTGGCGTGCAGCTCCAAATGCACTCAAACTTTACCCCAAGCCTTCTTGCATCATGTAAAAGACATCCATGCAATAAAAACCTTGCACGCCAAATGGGTCCAATTCGCGTGCATGTCCTTTTGGCCTGAAACTTCTGTGGTAGATAGGAGACATCATTCTAAGAATCTTTTGGTCTGCACGCCAATTCATCTGAGCCCATCTACTAGGTCAAAATCTAGAAAGTTCCCATTCAAAAGGCAAGACTGCGACTAACTCAAAACACGGGTCCTTACATCCTCTCCCCCTTAAGACTTTTCGTCCTCGAAAAGAAAATGTGGCATGAAAGGAAACAGCAATCATAACCAATGAATAGACCTCTAACACAAATTAATACACACTGCATGAAAATACACACAAAAGAAATACTCTCAGGTCACTTAACCAGTTGGGCAAATACCTGATTATGTTGATGTTTGCCTTTCTCCGCCCCATCAGGGTTGTTCGTCCTCGAACAAATCAGGGTAGTGGCACGCATCTCAGCCACACGTTCCCAAGTCTCTTCCTCCATCCCTCGGTGTTTCCACAACACCCGAACCAACGGAATAATCTTACCTCGCAGCTGCTTCTCGCGCCTATCCAAAATACGGATGGGTGCCTCAACAACTGACACATCTGCCTCAAGATCCAGAGTACTCCAATCCAACACATGTGTGGGATCTGGATGATATTTCTGCAACTGGGATATATGGAAAACATCATGAACTCTGCTCAAACTAGGTGGTAGTGCCAACCTATAAATAGGTCCAACTCTGCTCAAAATCTCAAACGGTCCAATGTATCGCGGAGACAACTTGGACCCTTTTCCAAATCTCTTATGCCCTCTCCGTGGAGAAACACGAAGGAAGACGTGGTCTCCTACCAAAAACTCCAACGGTCGGCATCGGCGATCCGCATAAGACTTTTGTCGGCTCTGAGCTATAAGAAGGCGTTGCCTAATCAACTGTACCTTTGCCGTAGCCTCCTGGACCAATTGAGGCCCTAACATAGCTGTCTCTCCAACTTCTGCCCAACATAATGGAGACCGACATGGGTGACCATACAATGCCTCAAACGGGGCCATCCCAATAGAAGACTGGTAGCTGTTATTATAGGCAAACTCCACCAGAGGAAGGTGAGAAGCCCATGATCCTCCAAAATCTAGTACACAAGCTCTCAACAAGTCTTCCAATGTTTGAATGGTCCTCTCTGACTGACCATCAATTTCAGGATGGAAAGCAGTACTCAAATTAAGTCGTGTCCCCAAGGCTTCTTGCAAACCTCCCCAAAACCGAGATGTCAACCACGCATCCCTGTCTCAAACAATAGATAAGGGCACTCCGTGCAATCGGACAATCGCATCAACATATAACTGGCTTAATGTGCCGATAGGGTCTCGCTCCCGAATTGCCAAGAAATGGGCCGATTTAGTTAATCGGTCTACGATGACCCAAATCATATCCTTCCGCTCAGAAGTGGTAGGAAGTCCTGTCACAAAGTCCATGATAATATGCTCCCACTTCCACTCAACTACAGGCAAAGGATGCAATTGACCAGCAGGTCGTTGATGCTCCGCCTTCACTTGTTGACAAGTAAGGCACCTGGAAACAAACTCTGCTACGCTCCGCTTTAGTCCCGGCCACCAGAACTGTGCTCGAATGGCATGATACATCTTAGTTCCTCCTGGGTACACAGCCAAACGGGAATGATGAAACTCCCTCAATACATCCTCACGCATGGGAGGCGGTACGATCAGATGCCCCCGAAATTTCAACTCATGTTCAACTCCTTCGGTCCAGTCTTCTGACAACTCTTTGGCCTCTATCTGGGCCCGAATCACTTCACAGTCCACGTCCCCCAACTGTCCATCACGGACGCATTGATATAACTCGGGTATCACAGTGATAGGACACAGGATTGCTTCCCCACCGCTAAAATCAGGCTGTACCTAAAGCACTGCTAACTGTTCCATCATTTTCCATTCTCTCATGGAAACCGCAGCTTTTCCCTTTCTACTTAGCACATTGGCAACTAAATTCCCTTTCCCAGGCATTTAGGAGAGCGTGAAGTCAAACATTTGCAGGTACTCTACCCATCTCTGCTGTCTCAAATTTAGGTCTCTCTGGGTGAAGATATACTGTAGGCTTTTGTGGTCAGTGTATACCACGAATTTCTCCCCCAACAGGTAATGTCGCCAAGACTTTAGGGCAAAAATAACTGCTGCTAACTCCAGGTCGTGCGTTGGATAATTTTGCTCATGGGACTTCAGCTGTCGCGAGCCATATGATATGACTTTGTGCTCCTGCATCAGGACACACCCCAGTCCAACGCGAGACGCATCGCAATACACTTCAAATGGCACTCGCTCCTGTGGTAGACTCAACACCGGTGCAGTTGTCAGACAAGTCTTCAATTCTTCAAAAGCTTGTTGACACTTGTCCGTCCACTCGAATTTGGCTCCCTTTCGCGTAAGAGCTGTCATGGGCGCCGCCAACCGAGAAAACCCTTCCACGAAACGCCAGCAATACCCTGCGAGACCCAAGAAACTACGGATCTCAAAAACATTTGTGGGCCTCTTCCAAGATGATACGGACTCAATCTTGGTTGGGTCCACTCCAACCCCTTCGGCAGATATTACATGCCCAAGAAAATGCACCTCTTGCATCCAGAAGTCGCACTTGCTAAATTTAGCATACAATTAATGATCTCGTAGTGTCTGCAACACCACGGTCAGGTGCTCCTCATGCTCAGCTCGGGTTTTAGAGTACACGAGGATGTCGTCAATAAATACCACCACGAAGGAATCTAGGTATGGGGCAAATACCAGATTCATCAGATGCATGAACACTGCCAGTGCGTTCGTGAGCCCAAAAGGCATCACCAACCACTCATAGTGGCCGTATCTGCACCTGAATGCTGTCTTAGGAATGTCCTCGCTTCGGACCCTCAATTGATGATATCCCGAACGCAGATAAATCTTTGAGAACCATCGTGCTCCACTCAGCTGGTCAAGTAAATCATCGATCCACGGTAAAGGGTATTTGTTCTTTACCGTCACTTGATTTAACTTCCGGTAATTAATACAAAGCCGCAACGAACCATCTGCCTTCTTAGCAAACAAAACTGGTGCACCCCAAGGTGAGGTACTAGGGCGGATAAAACCTTTATCTCCTAGTTCCTTTATTTTCTTTTGAAGCTCCCGCAACTCGGCAGGTCCCATCCGGTATGCCACTTGTGAGATGGGTCCCACTCCTGGAAGAAGTTCAATCGTGAACTCGATACTTTTGTTCGGAGGTAACTCCAGCAACTCCCCAGGAAAGACATCTTGGAAATTCTTAGCAACATCCGGCCACACCCGTTTCTCCACGTTACCTCCCTCCTCAAAGGTTAGAGTGGCAAGTCTATGGGTAATATTGCGCCATAGCTCCCTCATCGGTCCAGCTCTCCCAGCATTCATATCCCATTCACCCACCAAGGTACAGGAAGATCCTGTGGGTGAAGTAAACGTCACTCGTCGTCTATAACAATCAATCTTAGCCTGAAAGGCCATCAGCCAGTCCATCCCCAAAATCAAACTAAAGGTCCTCATTGGCATCACGTATAGATCGAAAGAGAGTTCAACATCTCCTATCGTAAGCGCACACTCATGACACACTCGGTGGATCGACTCCACACCTCCCATTGGTGACTCGACCCTCAGAGGTCTATCAGCCTCCACACAATCAAGTCCAAGGCTCTCAACCAAGGACTTAGCAATCAGGGAGCATGAAGCTCCGGTATCAAACAATGCCGCAACAACAGTGCGAGATATTAAAATAATACCTCAAACTACCGAAGGTCCGGCTCCACCTTCCTCGGAGGGTGATGGTAGATCCTCCATCTCTGCTGGTGCTGAGGTAAGCGCAAACACTCTGCCTTGGCTTGCCCCACCACTGGCCTCGCTTGCCTTTCCTTTAATTCCTGCTGGGAGTCCACTGGGACGCCCCTCCGAACCTCCTTGTGGTTGCCTCTCCCCTTGTGGTCTAGTGTGACTAGAACCAGCCTGACTGGCTTGCCACGAATGTGCTGGCTTCGGAACTAGGGCTTGAAATGGGGTCTCACCCCTTCTTCCTTGTGCAAAACTTCCAGCTCCCCGGCTATTTCCCCTGCTGAAACACACCTTACTGATGTGCCCTATCTTTCCATAGCTATGACACTTGAAGTGCTATTTTGGGCACTCACGTTTGACGTGCCCTGTCTGTCCACAACAGGTACACCCGCTTAGGAAGTTCCCAGCAGAACCTCCCTGTCCTCCAAAGTAACAGGATCTGGGTGGAGCCATTAAAGCTTGGCTCCTATCCTTAGGAAGACTCCCACTCCCAGGCTCAACCTTCTGTCTCTTGGTTTCCCCCTGCTTGTCATGCATACTCTGTCCCAGCCGCTCCTGATGAGCCTGCCTCCCCTCTTCTAATCCTCTCTCCACAATCTTCACTGTATCCACGACTTCAGCATAAGTCTTCAATCGCAGCATCTCTACTCTCTGCTTCAGGGCGGCCTGAGTCCCATGGTAAATTTATGGGCCTTCAAGTCCTCCCTTGAAATCGCTTCTGGAGCAAATTGAAATGACCCGTGTGTAAGAAGTTAACCACAAACACCTTGGATGTTGGTGCACAAGTTTGAGGTAAGAGATGAGCCCAAGAGGGGACTTTTGGGAGGTGCATGTGACAAGTGATAACGTGCATTTATGCCCTAGGAAGATGCTATGCATATACAGGCGGTTTTAAGCTGTTTTGGCTGATCTTGGAGCTCACTTTGGATATAATAGATGGCCTCAACCAATTGGCGTGCAAGAACAAAAGTTGCTTAGAATAAGGTCCTCTATCTAGCACAGAAATTTCAGAGCATTTGGAGCTGCACGTGAATTCACCCTTTTCGCGTGCAAGCATATTTTTGCTTCTCAGACCTCTACAAGATGCAAGGAGGCTTGGGCTGAAGTTTGAGTGCATTTGGAGCTGCACGCCAATTGGGGAATTGGCGTGCAGGCATATTTTTGCATGGTTACCTTAGTTTTGTTATTCTAATCATCTTTTCCCAAAGGACCATGTTGGAATTATGGATATTTTGTCGAGTATGGATGCGGAAAGGTTGTAACTTGTGTAATCAAAACTATGTCATTTTGATACTGGGGTTCACTTAATCAAAACTACGTCGTTTTGATGTTGTGTTGTCTATATAAGGATGAAGAGCCCTCTGTTTTAGGTTTAGGGTTTGTTGCTCCACCAGCCGTCGCAGAGAGAGAGAGAGAGAGAGAGGGGGAAGGAGAGCTGCTGGCTTGCTGCCGAAGCGTCTTGCGTGGGGAGGACGGCGTCTAGCATGGGAGCAAGAGCAGGAGGACGTTTCCAAGGTAGGGGTTCTATCTAACCTGATCTGTTCTGGGGTTAGGCCCTGTGTAGAGGATTTATAGAGCTTCTATTGTTATTGTTATACTATTTATATGTAAATTCATATAGGTGTGACCTCCTATATGAATGTTGGCCTTCAGTGGCAAGTATGGGTTGAGATTAGGCCTGTGTGGCGCTGCACACTAGGTGTTTGATATTATGCCTGTGAGGCCATGCATGTTATGCAATTGATATTATGCCAGTGTGGTTATGCCTGAATGGTGTTTGATGTAATGTCTGTGAGGATATGCATGCTAGGTGTTTGATGTTATACCAGGGTGGACATGCATGTTAAGTGTTTGTTGTTATGCCTGAATAACTGAGATATATGTTAAATGTTTGTTGTTGTCTGTGGAGCCTAAGAAGCCTGAGAGGCTAAGGCAATGCTTGTGTACACTGTGGAGCCTGAGAGGTTGAGTTGATGTCGTGAGATCGATCGCGGAGCCCGAGAGGTCGAGTTAATGTCAGTGAGACTGACTGTGGAAACTATGCCTGAGAGGCGGTTAAATCATTGGCCTGAAGAGGCGGTTAAATCACTTGTGGTTTGTGTGGTGGATAATTGTGACTACTGATGTGGTTTATTATTGTTTGTTAGAATTATTGTAACATGACACTACACTTGTACACATGGCATGTAGATGCTAGGAGCATGGGATGGGTTGGGGAGACATGATCCCTACTGAGCTGTGGATGCTCACCCCTCCTACTATGGTGTGTTTTCTTGCAGGAACCTACAGGCGTTAGGTGGGAACACCAAGGTGGAAGAGTTCTATTTTGTGGCTTTGTTTTATGTTATTTGCGTTATGTAATTTTATTGAGGCATTGTAACCCCAGTGGGGAGATATTGTAATGAAGTTTGAAACACAATAAAGGCATGTGGTTTCAATTAAATAATTGTGTGATTTTGGTTTCTGAAGTGTATGTTGTGTTCCACCCCTTTATCCAAACCCGGGTAAAGGGAGGGTCACGTTCTGGTCTCCTCGGGTTGGAAAACCGGGGCGTGACAATATGGTATCAAAGCATGGTCTAGATGGCCTAGGGTAATGGGCGGATCTGGTTATCTTGAGTCCTTTGGAGGAACCAGGAGGGACGTGCCTGATCAACACGGTCCTCTTGGAGCCTCTAAGGTGTACTTGGGGTAGTCCAGACCTGAGGTAGGATTTGCATGCATTGGCATTAGGGCACTAGTTGCATTTGTTGTTATGTGTGAAGGATGTGAATAACATGATTATGTGTGAACTGAGAGGGAACTGGATGATGGGAGGCAGGTTCACCAGGATCGCCAGTTGCAAGGTGGGTCTGAACGCGATTCTGGGTCCAAGAGGCCCAAGACTGAAGAGAGAGATAATAGTTTTTTCCGCAGCCGGGGTCTACCATCTGTGAACCCAGGGAGGTTCACCCTTGGCGGTAGTGGGCAGGGAGGTTGAACAGGAGGTCTCCCCAGTGGTTGTCTTTGTTGTGGGAGGCAAGGTCACTTCAAGAGGGAATGTCCCAAGAAGGATTGGCGGTGTAAGAACTGTGGGCGAGAAGGCCACTTGAGCCGGGTGTGCAGGAGTGGCAACAGGGGAGCAGGAGGCATGGCATCCAGCATGACGAGCGATGCCAGTTTCCGCGCTCCATTGGAGAGGCTAGCTCGCCAGTGGCAGGCTAGCCAGGCGGGATCTAGCCAGACCCGACCTCAGAGGAGGCAAGAGCGTCAGCAGACTGAAGCTGGAGGCAGCCATGGCGGGAAGCGCCTAGTGAGTGAGCCGACCAGTGGCACAGGCCAAGGGAGGGTGCTTGCGCTGGAGGCGACGTACCAGGAGGAGGCTGAGCTACCACCCCCACCGGCTGAGGGTGGAGCAGGACCATCGGTGGTTAGAGGTACTCTTTTGATCTCCTGTACATTAGCTTCTATTCTTTTCGATACGGGTGCATCGTGTTCTTTTGTTGCTGAGCTTGTGATAGATAGCTTGGGGTTAGCTTGTGTGGAGGCAGCGAAGCCCTTAGCTGTTGAGTCTCCAGTGGGGGGTATGATTGAAGTGCGGCGTGTTTGCCGTGACTGTGTGTTAACCATAGGAAGTGTGGAGCTGAGCTTCGACCTGCATGTATTGCCCTTGCGTGCTTTTGACCTGATCTTGGGTATGGATTGGCTTATGGCTTTCCAGGCCAAGATAGATTGTTATCGGCGGCGGGTATCCTTTGTGTCACCTGCAGGGGTTTCTTGCACCTTGCAGGGGGAGTGGGATCATGAGGCTAGTCGGGCTGGGCCAGTGCTAGACTAGTGGGGTGCCATTACCCACAGGTTGGAAGCCCTGACCTTTGCTGAGGAGGGGAAAGTGGAAAAGAGAGTGTGGCCAGCAGTTGTTGACCATTTTCAGGATGTCTTTCCTGACTAGTTGAGGAGTTTACCTCCTAAAAGGAGTGTAAAGTTCACCATTGAGTTGGTACCGGGGACTAGACCGATATCCCAAGTGGCTTATCGGATGGGACCAGCTGAGTTGAGGGAGCTACAGAGGCAAATAGAAGAGTTGGTGGACTAGGGGTATATCAGACCGAGTACCTCACCCTGGGGTGCTCCGGTGCTCTTTGCAAAGAAGGCAGATGGCACACTACGCCTCTGCATAGATTACAGGAAGCTGAATTTGGTGACTGTGAAGAACAAGTATCCGTTGCCTCAGATCGATGACCCGTTTGACCACTGCACCGGTGTTGAGGTTACCTCGGGAGGATATCCCATATGAGGTGTACTGTGATGCGTCCAGGGTTAGTTTGGGGTGTGTGCTTATGCAGGAGCACAGTGTGGTAGCTTATGGGTCAAGGCAGCTGAAGCCTCATGAGCAGAATTATCCTACTCATGACCTTGAGTTGGCGGCTGTCATCTTCGCCCTGAAGAGTTGGCAGCATTACCTCTTGGGGGAGAAGTTTGTAGTGTTCTCGGATCACAAGAGCCTTCAGTACATCTTTACCCAGAAGGACTTGAATTTGAGGCAGAGGAGATGGGTGGAGTATTTGCAGACCTTTGACTTTACTCTTGCTTATACCCCGGGCAAGGGTAATGTTGTGGCTGATGCGTTGAGCAGAAAAGGGAAAGCTGAGGTGGCCATGTGTAAGGACCCGTATTTGAGGGGTCTTAGAGATAGCCTTGAGTTAGAGACCTTATTTTAACAAATGAATATCAGCACAATGATGTGCTCGTCAAATGGTGAATTTTGACTGTACTTGGACTAAATTTGGGATTTGAGGCCCTGAGGGGTATTTTTGGGATTTCACAAATAATTTTATATTCCCTTTTAAATTACCTGGGTTTGTATTTTGAGCTTTGGGCCTCCCTTCAAGGGAAAAACCCAATATGAGAGAGAGTGGGTTGTTTTGCCTTTCTTCTTGGGTTTATTTAACCATTGGGCTGCACTTGGTCTTGCGCTTCTATTAAAAACAAAATAAAAAGAAATAAAATAGGAAAAAAAAGGGAGAAACCAAACCCTACTGATTGTTGGCAGCCGACCCAGAGAGAGAGAGAGAGAGAGAGAGAGAGAGAGAGAGAGAGAGAGAGAGGGAGAGGGAGAGAGAGAGAGGGGATCTGCAAATTCCGGCCAAGGGAAAGGGGCCTGAGGCCTGAGGAAGAGAAGGAGAAGACGATCCGGAGGCTGGAAGGGAGATTTCCGGCAATCAAGGATCTTTTCTGGTGGCTGGAAGCTAATTCCTGGAAAAATTCTTTTTCTGCAATACGAGGTAGGGATTTCAATTTTTTCTCTAATTGCCGTCTCTCTCTTATAGATTTCTAGAATAAAATTTATGTGATGATCTGGGATGTTGAGAAGGGACCTTTTATATATATATTGAGTTTCTAAATTCTACCTTGAGTTTATGGATGATCTGGGGTTTTTGTCTGAGTTTTTCTAAATTTCTGAATTTCTGTGTGAGATTATTTATACTTTTGGGTTAGGGGTCATTTGTATACCCATTGTCTTGGGATTATGTAGATGAAAAGTTTTGGGAAAACCCTGTATTTGGCTTGGCTAAGGCCTCTAGTATTGGGAAATCAAATGAGAGTGAGGCCAGAATTGGATTTAGACCCGGTTTATGGGGTTAGAACCTCAATAACTTCTAAACTAAGACGAATTTGAGGTTGGTTCTTTAGGGAAAAATGATTAGAATGATAAAAGGGAGGTTTTGGAACCTGCACGTGAGAAAGCCTTTCTCACTTGCAGATTCATTCTTGCTCCAAATAGCCCCAAATTTTAGGTGGAGCTTCCTTAGAGGCATATGAGTTGAAATACCTCTGCACGTGAAAATGACCTTTTCACGTGCGACCTTGTTTTTGGCTAAAAATCGACCCTGAACCTTCTGGGATGGTTAGAATGATGTTTGGAGTTAATTTGCCTCTGCACGTGACAATAGGTTGTCACGTGCAACTTGTTTTGGGCTCCCCTTGAGGTGGATAAGCTTCCTTTGAAAGGTTGTTGATGATCCAAACTATGAGAGTGAGAAATGAGTGAACTTTAGGGACCATGAGGGGTTAGGTGATGTTATGTGTAATGATTTGATTGTTCTGAGACTATCTGTTGTTTTACATTCTGAGTTGAGTTTTTGTATGCTAAATGAGTTGCATGTTTGTACTTTGTTTGTTGGGTTATGTTTATTGAGTTGTATATGCTGAAATGTGTATGCTGAGGACCCAAGAAACGCGGGGAGTTGAGATAAGAACCCCAGAAACGCGGGGAATTGAGCTGAGTATGGGACAGTCATTATACTGTACCCCTTGAGATGAGATTCACATTTGCCTGGTGTGGCATGTCACGTCGCCGTGGTGGCAGGTTGTCCTCTGCTCTCCTGTGCAGGCAGAGGTATGAGGCGTGTTTACTGGGTGATGATTATTGTTTTAGGTTAGGTCACTACACGAGCACATGCATCCACTTGACATGCATAGTTTTAGAGTGGGACGGGATTGGGGAGACTTGATCCCTACTGAGCTGTGGTGTGCTCACCCCTCCTATGAACTGTTCTTTGCAGGACCTAGCAGGCGCTAGGCGGAAGAGCTGAGTGGTAGGCCATTGGGGCTGTATGACCTTATATATATATACATTTGGTTATTTCGTTGTATTTGAGATTCTGTTTGCTTGAACTATGTACCTTGATTTTATTATTTGGAGCTTGTTCCCTAGTGGGTTGTAAAAGAGCTTGAAACCTCTGAGCAATGTAATTGATGTTTTGGGTTGTGAATACCGTATGTATGTATATTGTGGTGGTGTGGTTGGCATGGAAACAGGTACATGCCCCTTGGCATGTTGACATGTGATACAGGGATAGGACAGAACCCGCGGTAGGTGTCCTCACTTTGGTGTTTACACCGAACCCTTGACCCTTCGGGTGCGGGCATGGGCAATCATTACCCATTTCCAAAGGGGAAGGAAATTTGGGGCGTGACACCGTGCGAGAGTGGAAGCTGATGGAGCAGTTGGCGATGTTGCAGCTGCAGCCTGTTGTTCGTGATGGTGGGACAGTCCCGAGTCCTTTGGTGGTTGTGCCTGAGTTGTACCAGCGCGTCCAGGAGGGACAGTTGGGTGACATTGAGTGTGAGTTTCTCCGTGCCCGTATTGAGGCTGGTGAGCTATCTGAGGACTGGACAGAGGGTCCTGAGCATGAGTTGTCTTTTCAGGGGCGGTTAGTAGTGGCTTCTTCCCTCAGGGATGAGGTGATGACGGAGTTTCACTAGTCTAGAGTTGCTGTGCATCCAGGGGGTACGAAGATGTACCATGCGCTTCGGGGACATTTTTGGTGGCCTAGGATGAAACGCGATGTGGCTGCCTTTGTTTCGCGGTGCCTCACGTGTCAGCAGGTGAAAGCTAAGCATCAGCGGCCGGCAAGTATGTTACAGCCGTTGCCAATAGCGAAGTGGAAATGGGACCACATCGCGATGGACTTTGTGACTGGTCTTCCACCCACCACTGGGAGGAAGGATATGATTTTGGTGATTGTGGATCGACTCACAAAGTCGGCCCATTTCCTGGCTGTTCGCGAGCGGGACTCTATTGGGACCTTGAGTCAGCTATACATGAACGAGATTGTGAGACTGCATGGCGTACCATCATTGGTTGTCTCTGACCGGGATTCGAGGTTCACTTCCCGTTTTTGGGCAGGTTTACAAGAGGCTATGGGGACCAAACTTCACCCTGAGACTGACGGCCAGACAGAGAGGACGAATCAGACTTTGAAGGACATGTTACGGGCCTGTGTGTTAGATTTTGGGGGTTCATGGGCAACTCACCTTGCTTTGGTGGAGTTTGCCTACAACAACAGTTATCAGGCATCCATTGGGATGGCTCCTTTTGAGGCATTGTATGGGCAGCCGTGTCGATCAGCTTTGTGTTGGACCGAGGTGGGGGAGACCTCTCTTGGGACCACAGTTGTTTCAAGAGGCTACCGAGAAGGTTAAGTTGATTCGTCAGTGGTTGTTATTTGCTCAGAGTCGGCAGAAATCTTATGTGGACCAGCGGCGGCGACCTTTGGAGTTTTCTGTGGGCGATCATGTGTTCCTTCGTGTCTCTCCACGTCGTGGACATCGACGGTTTGGGCGAGGTTCCAAGCTATCTCCCCGATTTATTGGTCCTTTTGAGGTTCTGACTCGTGTGGGGCCGATGGCTTACCGGTTAGCTTTGCCACCGCGGCTGAGTAAGGTGCACAATGTATTCCACGTGTCCCAGTTGCGGAAGTATCACCCTGACCCCACCCATGTGATCGATTGGGGGACATTAGACATTGAGGATGACATGTCCGTTGTTGAGGCCCCTATCCGTATCCTAGATCGGCGAGAGAAGCTTTTGCGTGATCGTGCTATTCCTTTGGTTCGCGTGCTGTGGCAGCACCGTGGCATTGAGGAGGAGACATGGGAACGTGAGTCCGTGATGCGTGAGCAGCACCCAGAATTGTTCGAGGACGAACAATCTTAAGCGTGGTAGGTGGCTGTTGGTGGCTGTTGGCCAAGGGATAGTGATGTGTTTTCTTGTATTAGTTGTGTATGATTTGGTGTATTTGTATTGTCTTTTAGATATGTGTTCATATTTGTGAAGTGTTTTGAGATGTGTATATGTGACATGCGGATATGTGTTATATGCATTATTGTGATGCATGTGGTTATGGATTATGATGGTACCTTGTTATGTGCTGTTATGTGCTGTGCGCGGTGTATGACCCATTTGGGTGTTGTGGCTCGCCGTGTGGCAAATGGGTAGCTTGTGTTGGTTTTCTTTGCATATTGTTTATTTTCGAGGACGAAAAGTCTTAAGGGCGAGAGGATGTAATGATCCTTGTGTAAGAAGTTAACCACAAACACCTTGGATGTTGGTGTACAAGTTTGAGGTAAGAGATGAGCCCAAGAGGGGACTTTTGGGAGGTGCATGTGACAAGTGATAATGTGCATTTATGCCCTAGGAAGATGCTATGCATATATAGGCGGTTTTAAGCTGTTTTGGCTGATGTTGGAGCTCACTTTTGATATAGTAGATGGCCTCAAACAATTGGCGTGCAAGAACAAAAGTTGCTTAGAATGAGGTCCTCTATCTACCACAGAAATTTCAGAGCATTTGGAGCTGCACGTGAATTCACCCATTTCACGTGCAAGCATATTTTTGCTTCTCAGACCTCTACAATGTCACACCCCGGATTTCCAACCCGAGGAAACCGGCACGTGACTCCCCTTTTACCCACACGGAGGGCAAAGGTGTTAGGATACAAATCAAGAATATTACATTTTAAACTTCCACAACACATTCAAGAAAACAAAGTTCATCAAAACAATCCATAAACCAAACCAGTCTTTATTACAACAAAGTCCTCTTTTCAATCCATCCCCACTGGGGTTACATCAGTTCCCATAAAAAAACAACATAAATGGTAGACAGTAAAGTAAATATGGTCTTCCACCTTGGGGTCCCACCTAACGCCTGTATGTTCCTGAAAGAAAACACAACATAGAGGGAGGGGTGAGCAACCACAGCTCAGTAGGGATCATGTCTCCCCAACCCATCCCATGCTCCTAGCGTGTACATGAGTGTGTACAGGTGCAGTCTAGTGACAATAAAATGTAAACAAGTAGTATTCCACATTCACAAGGCACACACCTATCCACAGCCATACAGGCTTAGCCACATAGGCTAACAAATCCACAGCCACTCAGGCTTAGCCACACGGGCTAACATATCCACAGCCACTCAGGCTTAGCCACACGGGCTAACATATCCACAGCCTCTCAGGCTTAGCCACACAGGCTAACATATCCACGGCCATATAGGCTTAGCCACACAAGCTAACATTTCCGATCCCCGGGCTTCCACGACCACCGGGTTCCACAAGCACAAGATACAAGGTCACACAGGCATTAAACCAAACACGTAGCATACACACTTTCACAGGCATAATACCAAACACTTAGTTCGCACAGCCCATCAGGCATAAAATCAAACACATACTAGGCATATTCACACAGACATATCCACATAGGCATTTTATCGAACACTTAATATGCACACCATCCAACACCAGAATACACCAAAAACTGCCATTGAAGGCCAACATCCATACAGGAGATCACACCTATATGGATTACATACGTATATATAACAGATATAACCCATAATCTGCCCTAGAACTCTAGGACAGAGGAGGATTTAGGAAGAACAGAACCCCTACCTTGTATGTTCTCCTGCTCCCGCTTCCACGCAAGACTCCGACCACCCACGCAAGACGCTCCGGCAGCCACCAGAAGCTCTCCTTCCCTCTCTCTCTCTCTCTCTCTCTCTCTCTCTCTCTCTCTCCGCGACGGCTGGTGGAGCAACAAACCCTAAACCTAAAACAGAGGGGCTTCTCCTCCTTATATAGACAACACAACATCAAAACGACGTAGTTTTGATTAAGTGAATCCCAGCATCGAAACGACGTAGTTTTGATCACACAAGTTAGCACCTTTCCGCACCCATATAGGCCAAAATACTCAGAATTTCAACATGGTCCTTTGGAGAAAGTTCATTAGAATGTCAAAACCAAGGGAACCATGCAAAAATATGGCTGCACACCAATTTGAACGTGAATTCCCCAATTCACGTGCAACTCCATATGCACTCCAAATGCTCTCAAACTTCACCCCTAGCCTCCTTGCATCATTTAGAAGACAACCACACTTGCACGTGAAATGGACCCAATTCACGTGCACCTCACATACAGGTCCGTTTGGCCTGAAACTTCTGTGGTAGATAGAGGACATCATTCTAAGCATCTTTCCTTTTGCACGTGAATTCATTGGAGTCCATTCACTAGGTCAAAATCTAGAAAAACTCTACTCAGAAGGCAAAACTGTGACTAACTCAAGGTACGGGTCCTTACATCCTGTCCCCCTTAAGACTTTTCGTCCCCGAAAAGAAATGACATACGAGGTAAACAAACACAAGCTACCCATTTGCCACCCGGCAAGCCACCACACCCAAATGGGTCATACACCGCGCACAGCACATAACAGCACATAACAAGGTACCACCATAATCCACAACCACATGCATCACAATAATGCATATAACACATATCCGCATGTCACAAATACACAACTCAAAACACATCACAATGATGAACACATGTCTAAAAGATAAAACAAATACACCAAGTCATACACAACTAATACAAGAAAACACATCACAATCCCTTGGCCAACAGCCACCAACAGTCACCTCCCACTCTTAAGGTTGTTCGTCCTCGAACAACGCTGGGTGTTGCTCACGCATCATGGACTCACATTCCATGTCTCCTCTGCAGGACGTGTCGGCCCCTAAAAGACAACACACCTTCCAAAACGCACCTGCTGATGCACATAGCCCACAACCATTCACATACCCGCGACCGAAGATATCACACCATAACACACATGAAGGCACGTACCCACCGACCCAATACAACACAGCATGATAGGGAAACACATATTCTAATCTCACAAACAACCCTTGTTCTCCTCACCTAACACATGTCACAAGTATTCACATGTCACGACAGTATAAGACATATACACCCATCACTAACACGTTTAACAGATCACATAGGTCACAGAGCAACTCACATCATAAACACCACCACAAGGAACAACTCACAAACAAAACACTACTACACGTTTAACGTTCCACTGCCCATTCACCATCATTATAAACTCATCCGCAGGGAGTGTCCTCACAACCTTCCCACCTTTGGACTTTTCGTCCCCGAAAAGAGAAAGCAGGTAGTAAACATCACGAGAAGATCAAAGCAACACATAACACCCAGGAGCACAACCAAACTAGAGCTTGGCCAATTAGCGTGGTGACAACAACTCATGGGAGCAAGTCTGACAATAGTGAGGTCGAGAAACCTCCCACAAAGTCGCTAAGACCCCGACAACCGAACAAGGCCAACACCATAAGCCTATGCATGAAGTATCCATTCGCTAGAATTCATATGATTGAACGAGAAGTCACTACATCGACATAGTAGGGTACTCGGCGTTAGACGCCTACTTGTGTCACAATAGGACCAACACTCCACAATGTAAAATACCTAACAATGACACCACTGAGATTTGATGTCAACGGACACCAACAATTTACAACGCAGCCACACTCCATATGTAGACCTTACCCTGACAGCAAACACAAAGAGGTCACAAGGAAACACAAACAAACAAGAGCAAAGCAATATGCAAACCACAATCACAGTCCCACACAGGGATATCACCACAGCAGCACCAGCATCACAGCTGAAACCGCCTCACTCTATAGCGATACACGTAACAACAAAACCCAACCAATGCCAAAGGGAACTCACGATGACTTACAATCCAGGACACAACTACAGCAGGATGAAGTTTGCGCTCCACCAATTCGGTCACAGTCAACAAGACGCCCAACGGAGTCCAAGGAGTAACTCAAAACAACAAATGCAGTACCATACACAACCACAGCAAGACCAAAATCCACCATCCGGCTATCACCTGTCACCGACCGTGAGGATCGACTAAAAGAAGTCTGTGAACCAGAACACTACACTATAACGCCTCTCGGACACTTCGTGCTAGAGTCCTTGATCACGGTTAAATAGGTATCCACTAAGGTCCCACAGCCTGCATACTAACTGAGGCGTACACTACAGCCCAAGTGTTAACGCCTTTCCGAGTCGGCAGACACCAAACGCAATGAAGTGGAACTTATCCTCTGACATCGGTGAAGTATAACTAACACAGCTCTCTCTGTTTGACCAGGAAAAATCCTCCCACCTGCAACAAGATAATTGATCCCTCGTGTTGCCATTCACAGTCACAAGGGAGTTCTTTGCCTCTATGACATACTCCACCTCACGGCCTACCAACTCCCCTATACCAACCATCGCGTTCCATCTCGATACACCAACAAAAGTCTCAAATACACCAACACCTTGATGGCGTGAACCATATCACTTACCGTGTGATACTACACATGAAAGGTTTTCGAGGAGAACAGATATAGCTCATCCGCCTACCACCACCGCTCCAAAACATACACCCTTGTGATATCCGCCCGACATAAATCTCTCCCCAGGGAGTAGCACTAATACCCTTTTCCTAGCTTATCAACACTTTAATATTAAACATCACACCAGATAAGGAATAATATGAATAACATCACATCTAACACCTTTCTTCATCCCCACACCACAGTTAATATGCCACTACACCACGCCTCATCATCCTCTACACATATGTGTCACAACACCCACACATAGCAACTCTGCTACATGCCTTTACCGCAGATGCAACACATACAACAACACAATACCACATTTTTCAGCACACAAGCAATGAAACACAAAACACCTGAAGAGTAGAACAGACCAGCCTTACACCTTCTCTCCTCCTCTAAGCCTACTTTCCACAGGATACGAATCAAAGGAATGGCCCTACCCTGCCAAAGTACACCCTCCGCCCCTAGAGAAAGATAGCCCGAACAAGGCCTGCCAAATCTCACTTGCTTACCTCTTTTTACCAAATTGATGCACCGGGCATAACCCTCAAAACCCACTCATAGCCGCTAGTTCAATTCTAGAACACCGCAAATTTCATACATGCACAAACTAGTTTCACAACATATCTGTTTTACATTACTCGGTGTTTTCGACACACCATAAGCACGACACATGGCTACTGCTTGGCCATCTGAGAACCCATAACACCTATATAATCACTAACAAGAACTAGCAACGACCACCCTAGCCAACAAGTCAACACCTCATGGACCCAAGGAGCGGCTATACTAGCTGTGTTTTCCTCCTTCAATCACAATAGTTGGAAAGGTAACCATAGGAATATCCCTTTCATGTAGTATTCCAACACATACCTCTATCCGCATAAAAACACATTTCTATTACTCCAGGTTGCCAAGGAGGGGTCGCACAACAACCCACAAGCCATCACCTCACACCTCAAACTCTACTAGCTAGCCAGTCTAAATTTCCTCCCACTAGAAAAAAGGTTGCCTACAAGATTTGGTTACTTTGATTATCCACATGTGCCAAAATTGAATATCACTCACTTATAAAATCAACACCCATATTTTTATTAGTTACTCATAATTCTTCCAGCATTAATAATATATATCTCCTAATAGGTCACCACCCACATCCATTCAAAATGCTAACTCAAACGGGACATGATAGGGTCCACCCAGCCTCACATAAACCAGTACGAGACTCAACCGACAACCCACCAAAGGGGCACGATACCACCAGTGAATTTCTGTCTTGCTCTTCCACTGGCCTCACTAGGTAGTCCTCCTGCCTCCAAATCGGGACTCGGCGTTGAGCTTTACCCCTAGCTCGCCGAGCCGGTCCCCTAGCATCACTCCCGGCCCTACTAAAACAGACCGTACGAAGACGTCCTGCTTTTCCACGAGAGGTAACACTGCATGCTTCTTGGCACACTCTCTGTTCCAGTGCCCGGTTGTCCACAACAAGCGCAATCTTTTGAGAAATAGGACTCAAACGGGAGTGTGAGGGTTGACAGCTCTCGGCGTACCTTGCTCCTAATCAGTTGTCGAATTGTATCCCTCACCTCTGGAATAATCGAGCTCAAGACGCCAACCTCTGCCGTGATTAGTCTATCACCTTGACTGCAGCTCTCTCACTTGCCCAACCTGGGTCGCGGCCTCCTCTGTTACCTCAATAGTCGCACGGCTTATAGTTTCCAAAAACATTGGTTAAGCGAAAAGATAGTGCTCCAGGATTAACACTAAATGATCTCAACAATCGCAAGACCACTACCGACTAAGCGACTTAAGCTATAACACGCATTATTACCACACAAATTTACAAATTTACCAAACAAATTTCACAAGACTATACAAATTTACACTCCATCACATTGCTCATAACCTTGTTTATTGCACACCATGCCAAACAAATTTACACTCCATCGGCTTAACACACGCTCAATCCTTCACGAACACCAACATTATTACATATTTAATTTAATGTATTTATTTATTTATTTCTTTCTTGATTATTATTATTTTATTTTATTAACAGTTCACATTTCACAAGCTTCACGTTCGCAAGCACTCAGTTTCAATACCACAAATTCTTTTCCATGTTTTCATGCTCGAACCATCACAAAATTTCAGAGTTGCACAATTGAAACTTTATCATGTTCAAACCTTTTATCCATGCAATTACACACACCGCACACATTTCGAGTTCTCATTAAACCACATTGCACTAGCGACCATTCCACAAGCACACACAGTTCAATTAAACAAGGACCTTTCCTTGTAGTCATGCTCAAGGTACTTCAAATAAAATCAGAGTTGCACAGTTCTCACCTTATCACATTTTTTTCAGGTATCCACACCTTCACATACAACAACCAATGCAACTAGTGCCCTAATGCCAATGCATGCAAATCCTACCACAAGACTGGACTACCCCAAGTACACCTTGGAGGCTCCAAGAGGACCATGTTGATCAGGCACGTCCCTCCAGGCTCCTCCAAAGGACCCAAGATAACCAAGTCCGCCCACTACCCTAGGCCAACTAGACCTGGCTCTGATACCATATTGTCACGCCCCGGATTTCCAACCCGAGGAAACCGGCACGTGACTCCCCTTTTACCCACACGGAGGGCAAAGGGGTTAGGATACAAATCAAGAATATTACATTTTAAACTTCCACAACACATTCAAGAAAACAAAGTTCATCAAAACAATCCATAAACCAAACCAGTCTTTATTACAACAAAGTCCTCTTTTCAATCCATCCCCACTGGGGTTACATCAGTTCCCATAAAAAACAACATAAATGGTAGACAGTAAAGTAAATATGGTCTTCCACCTTGGGGTCCCACCTAACGCCTGTATGTTCCTGAAAGAAAACACAACATAGAGGGAGGGGTGAGCAACCACAGCTCAGTAGGGATCATGTCTCCCCAACCCATCCCATGCTCCTAGCGTGTACATGAGTGTGTACAGGTGCAGTCTAGTGACAATAAAATGTAAACAAGTAGTATTCCACATTCACAAGGCACACACTTATCCACAGCCATACAGGCTTAGCCACATAGGCTAACAAATCCACAGCCACTCAGGCTTAACCACACGGGCTAACATATCCACAGCCACTCAGGCTTAGCCACACGGGCTAACATATCCACAGCCTCTCAGGCTTAGCCACACAGGCTAACATATCCACGGCCATATAGGCTTAGCCACTGTCACGCCCCGGATTTCCAACCCGAGGAAACCGGTACGTGTCACGCCCCGGATTTCCAACCCGAGGAGACCGGAACGTGACCTTCCCTTTACCCGAGTTTGGATAAAGGGGATAGAATACAACATGCTCACACAGGATACCATACACTTCACATTTTATATTTAGAGAGACAAAAACCATATTTTTATTAAGTCCAAACATACAAGAGTGCCCAAACATGCTTTTATTACATAAAACTCCTCATTACAATATCCTCCCACCTGGGGTTACAAAGCTCACACAAAAACAAATAAACTCAAATAATAATAAACAAAGCCACAAAACAGAACCGCCTCCAACTTGGGTGTTCCCGCCTAACGCCTGTAGGTCCCTGTAGAAAAACCAAACACAGTAGGAGGGGTGAGCAACCACGACTCAAGTAGGGATCATGTCTCCCCAACCCATCCCATGCTCCTAGCATCTACATGCCATGTGTACAAGTGCGTTGTCGTGATACAATTATTTCAACAAATATAATGGCAAGCTATATCAGCAAATACAATTATTTCCATAGCCACACAAGCTAGCACATGAACAGTCCCGGGCTTCCACAGCCACCGGGTTTCCAAGAGCGATCCCAGGCTTCCACGACCACCGGGTTTCACAAAACGTCCCGGGCTTCCACGGCCACCAGGTTTCACAAAACAGTCCCAGGCTTCCACATCCACCGGGTTTCACAAAACACAATATACATAACCACTCAGGCATAAAACCAAACACTTAGTAGGCACACATTCACAAATGTACAAACCCAACCACTCAGGCATAAAAACAAACACTTGGCATGCACACCTGTAAGGACCTGTACCTTGAGTTAGTCAGTTTTGCCTCCTTAGTAGAGTTTTTCTAGATTTTGACCTAGTAAATGGACTCCAATGAATTCACGTGCAAAAGGAAAGATGCTTAGAATGGTGTCCTCTATCTACCACAGAAGTTTCAGGCCAAATGGACATGTATGTGAGGTGCACGTGATATGGGTCCAATTCACGTGCAAGTGTGGTTGTCTTCTAAATGATGCAAGGAGGCTAGGGGTGAAGTTTGAGAGCTTTTGGAGTGCATATGGAGTTGCACGTGAATTGGGGAATTCACGTGCAAATTGGCGTGCAGGCATATTTTTGCATGGTTCCCTTGGTTTTGACATTCTAAGGAACTTTCTCCAAAGAACCATGTTGAAATTCTGAGTATTTTGGCCTATATGGGTGTGGAAAGGTGCTAACTTGTGTGATCAAAACTACGTCGTTTTGATCATGGGTTTCACTTAATCAAAACTACGTCGTTTTGATAGTGGGAGGCCTATATAAAGATGAGGAGACTCCTTGTTCTAGGGTTAGGGGTTTTTCAGCCATTGCGGCCGTCGTGGAGAGAGAGAGAGCTAGAGAGAGGGAAAGGGGGGGAGAACCGTTGGTTCGTCGCCTGGAGCATCTTGCGTGGGGAGGACGGCATCAAACGCGGGAGCAAGGAGGATCTTCTTTAAGGTAGGGGTTCTGTTTTCTTATACCTAATCCGGGGTTAGGCCCTGTGGTGAATTACCCGTTGGATATTGTCTTTGTTATCATACTATTTATATGTAAATTCATATAGGTGTGATCTCCTATATGAATGTTGGCCTTCAATGGCGTGTTGTTTGGATATATGTATATATGCCTGCCAAGTGTTTGACATAATGCCTGTGAGGCCGTGCATGTTATGTATTTGAGGTAATGCCTGTGAGGTCGTGCATGTTACGTGTTTGAGGTAATGCTTGTGAGGCCACGCACATCCAGTGTGTTAGATTATGTCCGTGTGGCTGGGTTTATGAGCTTGTGGATATATGCATGCTAAGTGTTCGATGTTATTCCTGTGTGACTAAGCATACTAAGTGTTTGATGTTATGCCCGTATGGCCATGTGTGCTTGCGTGTTTGCTTGTACACCCGGTGGCTATGGAAGCCCGGGACTGTTTTGTGGAACCCGGTGGTCGTGGAAGCCCGGGACCATTTTGTGGAACCCGGTGGTCGTGGAAGCCCGGGACTGTTTTGTGGAACCCGGTGGCCGTGGAAGCCCGGGACTGTTCTTGAAACCCGGTGGTCGTGGAAGCCCGGGAGTGTTTATGTACCAGCCCATGTATGATTGTGTTTCGTTGTTATAGCTTGTGACTATATCTGGTGGAATAATTGTATCACGACACAGCACTTGTACACAAGGCATGTAGATATTAGGTGCATGGGATGGGTTGGGGAGACATGATCCCTACTCGAGCTGTGGTTGCTCACCCCTCCTACCATGTTGTTTTCTTTACAGGAACCTACAGGCGTTAGGTGGGACCCCAAGGTGGAAGACCTTATTTATTTTATTGTTTATGTTATTTTATTATGGGAATCGATGTAACCCCAATGGGGATGGATTGAAAAGAAGACTTTGTATTAAAGACCGATTTGGTTTGTGGACCGCTTGATGGACTTTATTTTTCTTGAATGTGTTGTGAATGTTTAAAATGTTCAATTCTTGGTTTGTATCCTAACCCCTTTGCCCTCCGTGTGGGTAAAAGGGGAGTCACGTACCGGTTTCCTCGGGTTGGAAATCCGGGGCGTGACAATATGGTATCGAGCATGGTCTAGTTGGCCTAGGATAGTGGGCGGACTTGGTTATCTTGAGTCCTTTGGAGGAGCCTGGAGGGACATGCCTGATCAACATGGTCCTCTTTGAGCCTCCAAGGTGTACTTAGGGTAGTCCGGTCTTGTGGTAGGATTTGCATGCATTGGCATTAGGGCACTAGTTGCATTTGTTGTCATGTGTGAAGGATGTGCATAACATGATCATGTGTGAACCGTGCAACTCGAATATTCTTGGAATGCCTTGGGTATGACTACAATGTGGACCGTCTTGTGTGCAATATTGATTGATGCAATGGTTAAAATGTGTGTAATGCAATGTACGGCTTGACTTGATAATGAGGTAGAGGTAGTCAACTTGTTAGTAGTCAAACGCGTTCGACGTTTGTGCATCTTACTTCATGTAGTAAGAATGCCACCGAGGAGAGTGACACGTGCGTCCGGGGCGATGGCCGATGAGTCATCTGCCCATGAGGGTCCTGGCTGCGGGGCCATCCGTTGGAGGGCATGCATTGTTACCGGCACGGCTACAAGAAGGTATCCGGCCGGAGGTACGAGAGCTACGGGAGGGACTCCGGCAGGACGTTCGGGAGGAGGTGCGCCGTGAGATGGCAGCCCAGCGGGTGGTGCCTCCACCACCACCACTAGTAGGAGGAGAGCTGCCTCGTGAGCGTGAGAGTTCGCTGGGTGGTGTACCGACCCGTGCGAGAGGATGACGTGGTGACACGGTTCCGAAAGGAACAACCTCCGCGATTTAAGGGGGGAGAAGATCCTGTGGTAGCCGAGCAGTGGTTGAGGCAGATTGAGCATGTGTTCTCCTTTCTCCTGCCCAGGGAGGAGGATAAGGTGCGACCGGCAATTCGGCACTGGAGGGGGGATGCTTTGGAGTGGTGGACAAGTGTTGCGGGGAGCCGTGCGGTGCAACTCATGTTTTGGGAGGAATTCTTGCAACTCTTCCATGATGAGTTCTTCCCGGAATCGGTGAGATGGCAGAAGAGGGAGGAATTTGGCAGCCTGAAGCAAGGATCAAAGACGGTGCCCGAGTATGAGCGGGAGTTCCTGGAGCTTGAGTAGGTTTGCCCCCGAGACAGTGGCAAAGGAGGACCTGAAGGCCCACAAGTTCACTGGGTCTTAGGCCAGCCCTTAGGGAGAGGGTGGCGATTCTACGCTTGAGGACCCATGCCGAGGCCGTGGAGACGGCCCGTATAGCCGAGAGAGAGCCGGATGGTGGGAGGCAGGCCCATCGGGGTCGCCGGTTGCAGAGTGGGCCTGATCGAGAGGCAGGGTCCAAGAGGCTCAAGACAGAGGAGAGGAATAGCAGTTCCTTCCGCAGCAGGGGGACAGACATTGGTGAACCCAGGGAGGTCTAGCTTTGGCGGTGGCGACAGGGCGGTCCAGCAGGGGTCTCCCCGCCAGGTTGTTCTGCCCGTGGGGAGCAAGGCCACTTCGGAAAGGAGTGTCCAAAGAGGGACCGGAAATGCCATAGATGTGGACGAGAGGGCCATCGAGCCGGGTTTGCCGGAGTGGCAAACAGGGGAGTTGGAGGCATGACATCCAAGACAAGGAGTGATGCCGGTTTTCGTGCACCAGGATAGAGACCAGCTCGTCGGTGGCCGGCTAGTCGCGCAGGATCGAATCGGACTCGACCTCGGGGGAGGCCGGAGCGGCAGCAGACCGAAGGCCGGAGGCAGCCTTGGCGGGAAGCGCCAAGTGAGTGAGCCGACCAGGTGGCACGGGCCAAGGGAGGGTGTTTGCGGCTGGAGGCGACGTACCCGGGGAGGAGGCCGAGCTACCACCCCCACCACCGAGGGTGGAGCAGGACCATCGGTGGTTAGAGGTACCCTCTTGATCTCCCGTACATTAGCTTTCGTACTTTTCGATACGGGTGCATCGTGTTCGTTTGTTGCCGAGCTTGTAATAGACGGCTTGGGGTTAGCTTGTGTGGAGGCCGCGAGGCCCCTAGTGGTGGAGTCTCCTGGTAGGAGGCATGATTGAGGTACGGCGAGTGTGTCGTGGACCGTGTGTTAACCATAGGCGAGGTGGAGCTTAGTTTTGACTTGCATGTGATGCCTTTGAGAACGTTTGACCTGATCTTGGGTATGGATTGGCTTATGGCTTTCCAGGCCAAGATAGATTGTTATCGGCGGCGTGTGACCTTCGTGACACCTGCAGGGACCTCTTGCACCCTGCAGGGGGGAGTGGGATTGTGAGGCGAGTCGGGCCGGGCCAGTGTTGGACCAGGTGGGGTGCCATTACCCACAGGTTAGCAGCCCTGACCTTTGCTCGAGGAGGGTAAGGTGGAAAAGAGGGTGTGGCCCGTTGTTGTGGACCAATTTCAGGATGTTTTTCCTGAGCGGTTGAGGAGTTTGCCACCTAAGAGGAGTGTGGAGTTCACCATTGAGTTGGTGCCGGGGACGGGTCCGATTTCCCAAGTAGCGTATCGTATGGGGCCATTGAGTTGAGGGAGCTTCGAGAGGCAAATCGAGGAGTTGGTGGGTCGGGGGTATATCGGACCGAGTGCCTCACCTTGGGGTGCTCCGGTGCTCTTTGCGAAGAAGGCTGATGGTACACTACGTCTCTACATCGACTACAGGAAGCTGAATTCAGTGACAGTGAAGAACAAGTACCCGTTGCCTCGGATAGATGACCTGTTTGACCAGTTGAGTGGGGCCCGGTGGTTTTCCAAAATAGATTTACGGTCGGGGTATCACCGGCTCGGGGTTAGGGAGGAGGACATCCCTAAGACGGCTTTTCGGTGCAGGTATGGGCATTATGAGTGGGTAGTGATGCCTTTCGGGCTCACTAATGCGCCAGCAGTGTTCATGCATTTGATGAACCAAGTCTTTGCCCCATACTTAGACTCGTTTGTGGTGGTGTTTATCGACGATATCTTGGTGTATTCCAAGACTGAGAGGGAGCATGTGGAGCACTTGGCAACAGTGTTGCAAACCTTGAGGGACCAGCCACTGTTTGCTAAGTTTAGCAAGTGTGAGTTTTGGGCCGCAGGAGGTTCACTTTCTTGGCCATGTGGTGTCAGTGAGGGAGTTAGGGTGGACCCGGCCAAGATTGAGGCCGTGGCATCGTGGGCGAGGCCAACCAACGTTTTTGAGATCCGTAGTTTTCTTGGCTTGGCGGGGTACTATCGTCGTTTTGTAGAGGGGTTCTCCCGTTTGGCGGCTCCTATGACGGCGTTGACTCGGAAGGGCATGAAGTTTGATTGGACCGACAAGTGTCGCAGGCGTTTGAGACTCTCAAAACCCGTTTGACCACCGCACCTGTGTTGAGGTTGCCTAGGGAGGATATTCCATATGAGGTATACCGTGATGCGTCCAGGGTTGGTTTGGGGTGTGTGCTTATGCAGGAGCACAGTGTGGTAGCTTATGGGTCGAGGCAATTGAAGCCTCATGAGCAGAATTATCCTACTCATGACCTGGAGTTAGTCGTTGTCATCTTCGCCCTGAAGAGTTGGCAGCACTACCTCTTGGGGGAAAAGTTTGTGGTGTTCTCGGATCACAAGAGCCTTCGTACATCTTTACTCGAAGGACTTGAATTTGAGGCAAAGGAGATGGGTGGAGTATTTGCGGACCTTTGATTTTACTCTTGCCTATACCCCGGGCAAGGGTAATGTTGTGGGCGATGCATTGAGCGGAAAAGGGAAAGCCGAGGTGGCCGTGAGAGAGTGGGAAGCCGATGGAGCGGTTGGCGACGTTGCATGCGGCCCGTTGTTCGTGATGGTGGGACAGTCCCGAGTCCTTTGGTGGTAGTGCCTGAGTTGTACCAGCGCGTCCGGGAGGAACAACTGGGTGACATTGAGTGCGAGGTTCTCCGTGCCTGTATTGAGGCCGGGGAGCTATCCTGGGGACCGGACGAGAGGGTCCTGAGCATGAGTTGTCATTTCAGGGGCGGTTGGTAGTGGCTTCTTCCCTCGGGGATGAGGTGATGAGGGCGTTTCACCAATCTAGAGTTCTTGTGCATCCAGGGGGGTACGAAGATGTACCATGCACTTCGCGGACATTTTTGGTGGCCTGGGATGAAACGCGATGTAGCTGCCTTTGTTTCGCGGTGCCTCACGTGTCGCCAGGGTGAAGGCCGAGCATCGGCGGCCGGCGGGCATGTTCTGACCCTTGCCCATAGCAGAGTGGAAGTGGGACCATATCGCGATGGATTTTGTGGATCGGTCTTCCACCCACCACCGGGAGGAAGGATATGATTTGGGTAATTGTGGATCGACTCACAAAGTCGGCCCATTTCCTGGCTGTTCGCGAGCGGGACTCTATTGGGACCTTGAGTCAGCCGTACATGAACGAGATTGTGAGACCGCATGGCGTACCATCATCGGTTGTCTCGGACCGGGATTCGAGGTTCACTTCCCGTTTCTGGGCAGGTTTGCAGGAGGCTATGGGGACCAAGCTTCATTTGAGTACAGCCTTTCACCCTGAGACCGACGGTCGGACCGAGCGGACGAATCGGACCATGGAGGACATGTTGAGGGCTTGTGTGCTAGATTTTGGGGGTTCGTGGGCAACTCACCTTCCTTTGGTAGAGTTTGCCTACAACAACGATTATCAGGCATCCATTGGGATGGCTCCTTTTGAGGCGTTGTACGGACGGCCGTGTCGGTCACCTTTGTGTTGGACCGAGGTGGGGGAGACAGCTCTCTTGGGGCCACAGTTGGTTCAAGAGGCTGCTGAGAAGGTCTAGTTGATTCGTCAGCGTTTGTTGTCAGCTCGAGTCGGGCAGAAATCTTATGCGGATCAGCGGCGGCGACCTTTGGAGTTTTCTGTTGGTGATCATGTGTTCCTTCGTGTCTCTCCACGTCGTGGACATCGACGGTTTGGGCGAGGTTCCAAGCTATCTCCGCGGTTTATTGGTCCTTTTGAGATTCTGGATCGTGTAGGGCCTGTGGCCTACCGGTTAGCGTTGCCACCGCGGCTGAGTCGAGTGCACAACGTGTTTCACGTGTCCCAGTTGCGGAAGTATCACCCTGACCCCACTCATGTGCTTGATTGGGGGACGTTGGACATTGCGGATGACATGTCCGTCATTGAGGCCCCTATCCGTATCCTAGATCGGCGAGAGAAGCTTTTGCGTGGTCGTGCTATTCCTTTGGTTCGCGTGCTGTGGCAGCACCGTGGCATTGAGGAGGAGACATGGGAACGTGAGTCCGTGATGCGTGAGCAACACCCAGACTTGTTCGAGGACGAATAATCTTAAGCGTGGGAGGTGGCTGTTGGCCAAGGGATGGATAGTGATGTTTTCTTGTGATGTGTTTTCTTGTGTTAGTTGATGTATTTATATTGTCTTTTAAAGACATGTGTTCTTATTTGTGATGTGCCTTGAGATGTGTATTCGTGCCATGTGGACATGTGTTATGTGCATTATTGTGGTTATGGATTATGGTGGTACTTGTTATGTCTTTGTTGTCTTGTGTGTGGTGTATGACCCATTTGGGTGTTGTGGCTCGCCGTGTGGCAAATGGGTAGCTTGTGTTTGTTTTCCTCTTATGTCATTTCTTTTCGAGGACGAAAAGTCTTAAGGGGGAGAGGATGTAAGGACCCGTACCTTGAGTTAGTCGGGTTTGCCTCCTGAGTAGAGTTTTTCTAGATTTTGACCTAGTAAATGGACTCCAATGAATTCACGTGCAAAAGGAAAGATGCTTAGAATGGTGTCCTCTATCTACCACAGAAGTTTCAGGCCAAATGGACATGTATGTGAGGTGCACGTGATATGGGTCCAATTCACGTGCAAGTGTGGTTGTCTTCTAAATGATGCAAGGAGGCTAGGGGTGAAGTTTGAGAGCTTTTGGAGTGCATATGGAGTTGCACGTGAATTGGGGAATTCACGTGCAAATTGGCGTGCAGCATATTTTTGCATGGTTCCCTTGGTTTTGACATTCTAAGGAACTTTCTCCAAAGGACCATGTTGAAATTCTGAGTATTTTTGCCTATATGGGTGCGGAAAGGTGCTAACTTGTGTGATCAAAACTACGTCGTTTTGATCATGGGTTTCACTTAATCAAAACTACGTCGTTTTGATAGTGGGAGGCCTATATAAAGATGAGGAGACTCCTTGTTCTAGGGTTAGGGGTTTTTCAGCCATTGCAGCCGTCGTGGAGAGAGAGAGAGCTAGAGAGAGGGAAAGGGGGGGAGAACTGTTGGTTCGCCGCGGAGCATCTTGCGTGGGGAGGACGGCATCAAACGCGGGAGCAAGGAGGATCTTCTTTAAGGTAGGGGTTCTGTTTTCTTATACCTGATCCGGGGTTAGGCCCTGTGGTGAATTACCCGTTGGATATTGTCTTTGTTATCATACTATTTATATGTAAATTCATATAGGTGTGATCTCCTATATGAATGTTGGCCTTCAATGGCGTGTTGTTTGGATATATGTATATATGCCTGCCAAGTGTTTGACATAATGCCTGTGAGGTTGTGCATGTTATGTATTTGAGGTAATGCTGGTGAGGCCGTGCATGTTACGTGTTTGAGGTAATGCCTGTGAGGCCACGCACGTCCAGTGTGTTAGATTATGTCCGTGTGGCCGGGTTTATGAGCTTGTGGATATATGCATGCTAAGTGTTCGATGTTATTCCTGTGTGACTAAGCATACTAAGTGTTTGATGTTATGCCTGTATGGCCATGTGTGCTGCGTGTTTGCTTGTACACCCGGTGGCTGTGGAAGCCCGGGACTGTTTTGTGGAACCCGGTGGTGGTGGAAGCCTGGGACTGTTTTGTGGAACCCGGTGGTCGTGGAAGCCCGGGACTGTTTTGTGGAACCCGGTGGCTATGGAAGCCCGGGACCGTTTTGTGGAACCCGGTGGCTGTGGAAGCCCGGGACTGTTCTTGAAACCCGGTGGCCGTGGAATGTCACGCCCCGGATTTCCAACCCGAGGAAACCGGTACGTGACTCCCCTTTTACCCACACGGAGGGCAAAGGGTAGGATACAAAACAAGAATTTAACATTTTAAACATCCACAACATTCAAGAAAGTAATATTCATTAAAAGCAATCCAAACCCGGTTTATTACAACAAAATCCTTTCCCCACCGGGGTTACATCAATTCCCATAATAAAAATAACATAAACAAATTAAATAAATGAGGTCTTCCACCTTGGGGTCCCACCTAACGCCCGTAGGTTCCCGAAAAGAAAACAACATGGTAGGAGGGTGAGCAACCACACTCAGAGGGATCATGTCTCCCCAACCCATCCCAGCACCGATATCTACATGCCTTGTGCACAAGTCCGTGTCGTGATACAATTATCCCACCAAATATGGTTACAAGGCTATAACAAGAAACACGCATACATGGGCAAGTACATAAACACTCCCGGCTTCCACGCCACCGGGTTTAAGAACAGTCCCGGGCTTCCACGCCACCGGGTTCCACAAAACAGTCCCGGCTTCCAGGCCACCGGGTTCCACAAAACGCCCCGGGCTTCCACCCCACCGGGTTCCACAAAACAGTCCCGGCTTCCACCCACCGGGTTCCTCAAAACAGTCCGGGCTTCCACAGCCACCGGGTGTACAAGCAAACACGCAGACACATGGCCATACGGCATAACATCAAGCACTTAGTATGCTTAGTCACACAGGAATAACATCGAACACTTAGCATGCATATATCTACAAGCTCATAAACCCAACCACACAGACATAATCTAACACACTTGACGTGCGGGGCCTCACGGCATTTCCACAAACACATAACAAGCACGCCTCACGGGCTTAATTTCAAACACTTGGCAGGCATATACACATAACTATATTCACACAGGCTTTTCATCAAACATATAGCATATAGACCACGAACCACACCAAAATGCCAGAAGGCCAACATTCATATAGAGATCACACCTATATGAATTTACATATATATATATAAACAGATATGACCAGAATCGCCCTAGGACCCTAGGACAGAGGAGGGTTTAGGAAGAACAACCCCTACCTTAAAGCGGCTCTTCCTTGCTCCCGCGCCAAACGCCGTCCTCCCCACGCAAGATGCTCCGGCAAAGAACTCCCTTCCCCCCCCCCCCCCCCCCCCCCCCCCCCCCCAGGGCAGCAGTGGCAAAGGAACACAAAACCCTAAACTCAAACTCAAGCCCTCCTTATATAGACACCATCCACATCAAAACGACGTAGTTTTGATTAATGAATCCCAGGATCAAAACGACGTAGTTTTGATCACACAAGTTACCACCTTTCCACAACCAAAATAAAAAAATCAGAATTTCAACATGGTCCTTTGGAGAAAGTTCCTTAGAATGTCAAAACCAAGGGAACCATGCAAAAATATGGCCGCACGCCAATTTGCACGTGAATTCCCAATTCACGTGCAACTCCATATGAACTCCAAATGCTCTCAAACTTCACCCCTAGCCTTCTTGCATCATTTAAAGACAATTACACTTGCACGTGAATTGGTCCCATATACGTGCACCTCACACACACGTCCATTTGGCCTGAAACTTCGTGGTAGATAGAGGACATCATTCTAAACATCTTTCCTTTTGCACGTGAATTCATTGGAGTCCATCTACTAGGTCAAAATCTAGAAAAACTCTACTCGGGAGGCAAGACCGACTAACTCAAGGTACGGGTCCTTACATCCTCTCCCCTTAAGACTTTTCGTCCTCGAAAAGAAATGACATACGAGGAAAAACAACCACAAACTACCCATTTGCCACCCGGCAAGCCACAACACCCAAATGGGTCATACACCACACACAAGACAATAGACATAACCGTACCACCATAATCCATAATCACAATAATGCACATAACACATGTCCACATGGCACGAATACACATCTCAAAGCACATCACAAATAAGGACACATGTCTTTAAAAGACAATATAAATACATCAACTAATACAAGAAAACACATCACAAGAAAACACAACACTATCCCTTGGCCACACCACCTCCCACGCTTAAGATTGTTCGTCCTCGAACAAGTCCGGGTCTGCTCACCATCACGACTCACGTTCCCATGTCTCCTCCTCAATACCACGGTGTTGCCCACAGCACGCGAACCAAAGGAATAGCACGACCACGCAATAGCTTCTCTCGCCGATCTAGGATACGGATAGGCCTCAATGACGGACATGTCATCCTCGATGTCCAACGTCCCCCAATCAATCACATGAGTGGGGTCGGGTGATACTTCCTCACGGGACACGTGAAACACGTTGTGCACTCGACTCGCTGCGGTGGTAACGCTAACCGGTAGGCTACAGCCCTACACGATCCAGAATCTCAAAAGGGCCAATAAACCGCGGAGATAGCTTGGAACCTGCCCAAACCGTCGATGTCCACGACGTGGAGAGACACGAAGGAACACATGACACAACAACGAAAACTCCAAAGGGCGCCGCCGCCGATTCGCATAAGATTTCGCCGACTCGAGCCGACAACAAACGCCGACGGATCAACTTGACCTTCTCGCAGCCTCTTGAACCAACCGTGGCCCCAAGAGGGCTGCCTCTCCTACCTCACCCAACACAAGGGTGATCGACACGGCCGTCCGTACAATGCCTCAAAAGGAGCCATCCCAATGGATGCCGATACGTTGTTGAGGCAAACTCCACCAAAGGAAGGTGAGTTGCCCACGAACCCCGAAATCTAACACACAGGCCCGTAACATGTCCTCCATGGTCCGATTCGTCCGCTCGGCCCGACCGTCCGTCTCAGGGTGAAAGGCTGTACTCAAGTGAAGCTTGGTTCCCATAGCTTCCCGCAAACCTGCCCAAAAACGGGAAGTGAACCTCGAATCCCGGTCGGAGACAACCGATGATGGTACGCCATGCGCCTCACAATCTCGTTCATGTACAGCGACTCAAGGTCCCAAAGAGTCCCGCTCGCGAACAGAAGAAAATGGGCCGACTTTGTGAGTCGATCCACAATCACCCAAATCATGTCCTTCCTCCCGGTGGTGGGTGGAAGACCACCACAAAGTCCATCGCGATATGGTCCCACTTCCACTCCGCTATGGGCAAGGGCCGTAACATGCCCGCCGGCCGCCGATGCTCGGCCTTCACCTGCCGACACGTGAGGCACCGCGAAACAAAGGCAGCCACATCGCGTTTCATCCCGGGCCACCAAAATGTGCCCGAAGCGTATGGTACATCTTCGTACCCCCTGGATGCACGCAACCCTAGATTGGTGAAACTCCCTCATCACCTCATCCCCGAGGGAAGAAGCTACTACCAACCGCCCCCGAAATGACAACTCATGCTCGGGACCCTCCGTCCAGTCCCCGAGATAGCTCCCCGGCCTCAATACGGGCACCACCCCCACCTCACCCTCAATGCCCCCCCCATGTCTCCCCTCCTCCCGGACGCGCTGGTACAACTCGAGCACTACCACCAAAGGACGCAGACGTCCCACCATCACGAACAACGCCGCAGCTGCAACGTCGCCAACCGCTCCATCGCCTTCCACTCCCTCACGGCCACCTCGGCTTTCCCTTTTCGCTCAATGCATGCCACAACATTACCCTTGCCCGGGGTATAGGCAAGAGTAAAATCAAAGGTCCGCAAATACTCCACCCATCTCCTTTGCCTCAAATTCAAGTCCTTCGAGTAAAGATGTCCCGAAGGCTCTTGTGATCCGAGAACACCACAAACTTTTCCCCCAAGAGGTAGTGCTGCCAACTCTTCAGGGCGAAGATGACACCGCTAACTCAAGGTCATGAGTAGGATAATTCCGCTCATGAGGCTTCACCGCCTCGACCCATAGCTACCACACTCGTGCTCCCGCATAAGCACACACCCCAAACCAACCCCGGACGCATCACGACACCTCATACGGAATATCCTCCCTAGGCAACCTCAACACGGTGCGGTGGTCAAACGGGTTTTGAGAGTCTCAAACGCTCGCCGGCACTTGTCCGTCCACTCAAACTTCACGCCCTTCCGAGTCAACGCTGTCATAGGCGCCGCCAAACGGGAGAACCCCTCTACAAAACGACGATAGTACCCCGCCAAGCCAAGAAAACTACGGATCTCAAAACGTTGGTTGGCCTTGCCCACGATGCCACGGCCTCAATCTTGGCCGGGTCCACCCTAACTCCCTCACCGACACCACATGGCCAAGAAAGTGAACCTCCTGCAGCCAAAACTCACACTTGCTAAACTTAACAACGCATGCCTGGTCCCTCAAGGTTTGCAACACTGTTGCCAAGTGCTCCACATGCTCCTTTTCGGTCTTGGAATACACCAAGATATCGTCGATAAACACCACCACGAACGAGTCTAAGTATGGGGCAAAGACTTGGTTCATCAAATGCATGAACATCGCTGGCGCATTAGTGAGCCCGAAAGGCATTACGACCCACTCATAATGCCCATACCGCACCGAAAGCCGTCTTAGGGATGTCCTCCTCCCTAACCCCGAGCCGGTGATACCCCGACCGTAAATCTATCTTGGAAAACCACTGGGCCCCACTCAATTGGTCAAACGGTCATCTATCCGAGGCAACGGGTACTTGTTCTTCACCCACCGAATTCCTTCCCGTAGTCGATGCAGACGAAGCGTGCCATCGCCCTTCTTAGCAAAGAGCACCGGAGCACCCCAAGGTGAGGTACTTGGTCCGATATACCCCTGGCCCACCAACTCCTCGATTTGCCTCGAAGCTCCCTCGGCTCGGCCGGCCCCATACGATACGCTACTTGGGAAATCGGACTGTCCCCGGCACCAACTCGATGGTGAACTCCACCTCCTCTTAGGTGGCAAACTCCTCAACTCGCGAAAACATCCCGAAATTGGTCCACAACAGCGGCCACACCCTCTTTTCCACCTTACCCTCCTCAGCAAAGGTCGGGGCTGCCACCTGTGGGTAATGGCACCCCACCGGTCCAACACGGCCCAGCCCGACTTGCCTCACAATCCCACTCCCCCTGCGGGTGCAAGAGGTCCCCGCGGTGTCACGAAGGACACACGCCGCCGATAACAATCTATCTTGGCCCGGAAAGCCATAAGCCAATCCATACCCAAGATCAGGTCAAACGCCCTCAAAGGCATCACATGCAAGTCAAAACGCAGCTCCACCTCTCCTATGGTTAACACACGGTCACGACACACTCGTCGTACCTCAATCATGCCTCCCACCGGAGACTCCACAACTAGGGCCTCGCGGCCTCCACACAAGCTAACCCCAAGCTATCTATCACAGGCTCAAGAACAAACGAACACGATGCCCCGTATCGAAAAGAACGAGGCTAAGGTACGGAGATCAAGAGGGTACCTCTAACCACCGATGGTCCCGCTCCACCCTCGCTGGTGGGGGTGGTAGCTCGGCCTCCTCCGGTATGTCGCCTCCAGCCGCAAACACCCTTCCTTGGCCCGTGCCACTAGTCGGCTCACTCACGGCCGCTTCCCGCTAAGGTTGCCTCCGGCCTCGGTCTGCTGCCGCTCCGGCCTCCCCGAGGTCGGGTCCGACCGGATCCTGCTTGGCCGCCCGCCACCGACGAGCCGGTCTTCGGCCGGTGCACGAAACCGCATCACTCCTTGTCTGGGATGTCATGCCTCCAACTCCCCCGTTGCCACTCCGGCAAACCCGGCTCGGATGGCCCTCTCGTCCACATCTATGGCATTTCCGGTCCCTCTTTGGACACTCCTTCCTCAAGTGGCCTTGCCCCCCCTCCCCACAGACGAACAACCGCCGGGGAGACCCCCCGCCGGACCGCCCGTCTCGCCACCGCCAAAGCTAGACCTCCCCGGGTTCGCCAATGTCCGTCCCCCGCTGCGGAAGGAACCGCTATCCCTCTCCTCCATCTTGAGCCTCTTGGACCCCGCATCTCGATCAGGCCCACTCGCAATGGCGACCCCGATGGGCCCGCCTCCCACCATCCGGCTCTCTCTCGGCTATACGGGCCGTCTCCACGCCTCAAGCATAGGTCCTCAAGCGTAGAATCGCCACCCTCTCCCTAAGGGCTGGCCTAAGACCCAAGTGAACTTGTGGGCCTTCGGGTCCTCCTTTGCCCTTGTCTCGGGGCAAACCCCGCAACCCCCGGCTTCGGAACTCCCGCTCATACTCGGGCACCGTCTTTGATCCTTGCTTCAGCTGCCAAATTCCTCCCTCTTTCGCCATCTCACCGATTCCGGAAAGAACTCATCATGGAAGAGTTGCAGAACTCCTCCCAAAACATGAGTTGCACCGCACGGCTTCCCGCAACACTCGTCCACCACTCCAAGCGTCCCCCTCCAGCTGCCGATTGCCGGCCGCACCTTATCCTCCTCCCGGGGCAGGAGAAAGGAGAACACGTGCTCAATCCGCCTCAACCACCGCTCGCCTACCACGGATCTTCTCCCCCTTAAATCGCGGAGGTTGTTCCTTTGGAACCGTGTCACCACGTCATCCTTGCACGGGTCGGCACACCCCCGGCGAACTCTCACGCTCACGAGGTAGCTCTCCTACGGTGGTGGTGGTGGTGGCACCACCGCCGTCTTGCCATCTCACGGCGCACTTCCTCCCGAACGTCCCGCCGGAGTCCCTCCCGTAGCTCTCGTACCTCCGGCCGGATGCCTTCTTGTAGCTGTGCCGGAACAACGCATGCCCTCCAACAGATGGTCCCACACCGGACCCTCATGGGCAGATGACTCATCAGCCATCGCCCCGGACGCACGTGTCACTCTCCTCGGTGGCATTCTTACTACATGAAGTAAGATGCACAAACGTCGAACGCGTTTGACTACTAACAAGTTGACTACCTCTACCTCATTATCAAGTCAGCCGTACATGGCATTACACACATTTTAACCATTGCATCAATCAATATTGCACACAACACCCGCCCACATTGTAGTCATACCCAAGGCATTCCAAGAATATTCGAGTTGCACGGTTCACACATAATCATGTTATGCACATCCTCCACACATGACAACAAATGCAACTAGTGCCCTAATGCCAATGCATGCAAATCCTACCACAAGACCGGACTACCCTAAGTACACCTTGGAGGCTCAAAGAGGACCATGTTGATCGGGCATGTCCCTCCAGGCTCCTCCAAAGGACTCAAGATAACCAAGTCCGCCCACTACCCTAGGCCAACTAACCATGCTCGATACCATATTGTCACGCCCGGATTTCCAACCCGAGGAAACCGGTACGTGACTCCCTTTTACCCACACGGAGGGCAAAGGGGTAGGATACAAAACAAGAATTTAACATTTTAAACATCCACAACATTCAAGAAAGTAATATTCATTAAAAGCAATCCAAACCAGTTTATTACAACAAAATCCTTTCCCCACCGGGTTACATCAATTCCCATAATAAAAATAACATAAACAAATTAAATAAATGAGGTCTTCCACCTTGGGGTCCCACCTAACGCCCGTAGGTTCCCGAAAAGAAAACAACATGGTAGGAGGGGTGAGCAACCACAGCTCAGTAGGGATCATGTCTCCCCAACCCATCCCATGCACCCGATATCTACATGCCTTGTGCACAAGTGCGTGTCGTGATACAATTATCCCACCAAATATGGTTACAGGCTATAACAGAAACACGATCATACATGGGCAGACATAAACACTCCCGGGCTTCCACGCCACCGGGTTTCAAGAACAGTCCCGGGCTTCCACGCCACCGGGTTCCATAAACAAGTCCCAGGCTTCCAGGCCACCGGGTTCCACAAAGCAGTCCCAGGCTTCCACGCCACCGGGTTCCACAAAACAGTCCCGGGCTTCCACGGCCACCGGGTTCCTCAAAACAGTCCCGGGCTTCCACGACCCACCGGGTGTACAAGCAAACACGCAGCACACATGGCCATACGGCATAACATCAAGCACTTAGTATGCTTAGTCACACGGAATAACATCGAACACTTAGCATGCATATATCTACAAGCTCATAAACCCAGCCACACGGACATAATCTAACACACTTGACGTGCGGGGCCTCACGGGCATTTCCACAAACACATAACAAGCACGGCCTCACGGGCTTAATTTCAAACACTTGGGGCATATACACATAACTATATTCACACGGGCTTTTCATCAAACATATAGCATATAGACCACGAACCACACCAAAATGCCATGAAGGCCAACATTCATATAGGAGATCACACCTATATGAATTTACATATATATATATAAACAGATAACCCGAAATCTGCCCTAGGACCCTAGGACGAGGAGGGTTTAGGAAGAACGAACCCTACCTTAAAGCGCCTCTTCCTTGCTCCCGCGCCAAACGCTGTCCTCCCCACGCAAGATGCTCCAAGCAACCAGCAACTCCCTTTCCCCCCCCCCCCCTCCCCCTCTCTCTCTCTAGGCAAAGCACAAGCAAAGGAACACAAAACCCTAAACTCAAACTCAAGCCCTCCTTATATAGACACCATCCACATCAAAACGACGTAGTTTTGATTAAGTGAATCCCAGGATCAAAACGACGTAGTTTTGATCACACAAGTTACCACCTTTCCACAACCATACACACCAAAATATTCGGAATTTCAACATGGTCCTTTGGAGAAAGTTCCTTAGAATGTCAAAACCAAGGGAACCATGCAAAATATGGCTGCCGCCAATTTGCACGTGAATTCCCAATTCACGTGCAACTCCATATGAACTCCAAATGCTCTCAAACTTCACCCCTAGCCTTCTTGCATCTTTAAAGACAATTACACTTGCCGTGAATTGGTCCCATATCACGTGCACCTCACACACACGTCCATTTGGCCTGAAACTTCGTGGTAGATAGAGACTCATTAAACATCTTTCCTTTTGCACGTGAATTCATTGGAGTCCATCTACTAGGTCAAAATCTAGAAAAACTCTACTCGGGAGGCAGACCGACTAACTCAAGGTACGGGTCCTTACATGGAAGCCCGGGAGTGTTTATGTACCAGCCCATGTATGATTGTGTTTCTTTGTTATAGCTTGTGACTATATCTGGTGGAATAATTGTATCACGACACAGCACTTGTACACAAGGCATGTAGATATTAGGTGCATGGGATGGGTTGGGGAGACATGATCCCTACCGAGTCGTGGTTGCTCACCCCTCCTACCATGTTGTTTTCTTTACAGGAACCTACAGGCGTTAGGTGGGACCCCAAGGTGGAAGACCTTATTTATTTTATTGTTTATGTTATTTTATTATGGGAACTGATGTAACCCCAATGGGGATGGATTGAAAAGAAGACTTTATATTAAAGACTGATTTGGTTTGTGGACTGCTTGATGGACTTTATTTTTCTTGAATGTGTTGTGAATGTTTAAAATGTTCAATTCTTGGTTTGTATCCTAACCCCTTTGCCCTCCGTGTGGGTAAAAAGGGGAGTCACGTACCGGTTTCCTCGGGTTGGAAATCCGGGGCGTGACAACACCTTTACCAACTCACAATTCTAGCCATACTGGCATATTATCAAACACATACTGGGCATATTCATACAAACATATTCACATAGGCATTTTATCAAACATTTAACATGCACTGCCCACCCAATATCAGAATCACACCAAAATGCCATTGAAAGCCAACATTCATATAGGAGATCACACCTATATGAATTTACATATAAGTATTATAGCAATAATAATGGAAACTTTACAAAATATCCACAGGGCCTAACCCCGGAACAGACCAGGAAAGACAGAACCCCTACCTCAAAGATCCTCCACGCTCTTGCCTCCACGCTTAATGCCGTCCAACCACGGGAATGACAACGACAGCCACGAACTAGAGCTCTCTCTCTCAATCTCCCTCTCTCTCTCTCTGTGACGGCTGCGGCGGCTGACAACAAAAACCCTAAACCTAAAATAAAGAGAGCTCCTCTTTATATAGACCTCACTTATCAAAACGACGTAGTTTTGATAAATGAAATCCCACCATCAAAACGACGTAGTTTTGATAAATGAAACACACCATCAAAACGACGTAGTTTTGATAAATAAAACACACCATCAAAACGACGTAGTTTTGATAAATAAAACATGAACTAACCACTCCGCTTCCACACAGGACAAAATACCCACAATCCGAACATGGTCATTGTCACACGCAGCCTCTACACGCTCCCACTTGAGCTCATTACACTCTCTAACAACCAAGCCACGAAGACTCGTAGAAACACTCCTTCGAAGATTAGCTGGAAACGCGGCCTCGAAGATCTGTCTCGAAGATCTAACTTTCGACCCTCAAACCTTCGAACTTCGACCCTCGGTCTTCGACCCTACGACCCAAATCTTCGGGTCTTCCACCTTTCGACCCAAGCGTTCGCCCAGGGTATTGTTCATCTTCGTTCCAGCTTGTTCTACCCAAAACACGGGTCATTACAGTACGTGACTCCCCGTTCACCCACACGGAGGGCAACGGGGTTGGACTACTGGATGCCACAAACAAGTCTAACAATTACAATAAATCAAACAAGCCACATCTTTATTTAATTCCACATATCAAAGGTTCACAAAACAACCATGTTCCTTACTACAATTCAATCCCTTAGTACATTTCCCTCCCTGGGGTTACATAAATCATAAAATTACATTACTGAAATAAACAATAAAATGGAGATGGTCTTCCACCTTGGGGTCCCACCTAACGCCTGTATGTTCCTGAAAGAAAACACAACATAGAGGGAGGGGTGAGCAACCACAGCTCAGTAGGGATCATGTCTCCCCAACCCATCCCATGCACCTAGCGTCTACACGAGGGTGTGTACAGGTGCAGTGTAGTGACAATAAGGTATAAACAGGTTGTATTCCACAATCACACGGAACACACCTATCCACAGCCATACAGGCTTAGCCATATAGGTTAACATATCCACAGCCACTCAGGCTTAGCCACATAGGCTAACATATCCACGGCCATATAGGCTTAGCCACACGGGCTAACATATCCACGGCCATATAGGCTTAGCCACACGGGCTAACATATCCACGGCCATATAGGCTTAGCCACACGGGCTAACATATCCACGGCAATATAGGCTTAGCCACACAGGCTAACAGTTCCAGTCCCGGGGTTCCACAAGCACAGCTTACAAGGTCACACAGGCATTAAACCAAACACGTAGCATACACACTTTCACAGGCATAATACCAAACACTTACTAGGCATATTCGCACAGACATATTCACACAGGCATTTTATCGAACACTTGATATGCACTCACCATCCAACACCAAAATACATCAAAAACCGCCATTGAAGGCCAACATCCATATAGGAGATCACACCTATATGGATTACATATGTATATATAACGAGATATAACCCACAATCTGCCCTAGAACCCTAGGACAGAGGACGATTTAGGAAGAACGGAACCCTACCTCAAGTAAGACGCAACAACACAAAGAATAGTCTGATCCCACGCCGAACGCCGTCCACCCACGAGACTCTGACCACCCACGCAAGACGCCCGGCAGCAACCAGGAGCTCTCCTTCCCTCTCTCTCTCTCTCTCTCTGCGACGGCTGGTGGAGCAACAAACCCTAAACCTAAAACAGAGGGGCTTCTCCTCCTTATATAGACAACACAACATCAAAACGACGTAGTTTTGATTAAGTGAATCCCAGCATCAAAACGACGTAGTTTTGATCACACAAGTTAGCACCTTTCCGCACCCATATAGGCCAAAATACTCAGAATTTCAACATGGTCCTTTGGAGAAAGTTCATTAGAATGTCAAAACCAAGGGAACCATGCAAAAATATGGCTGCACGCCAATTTGCACGTGAATTCCCCAATTCACGTGCAACTCCAAATGCACTCCAAATGCGCTCAAACTTCACCCCTAGCCTCCTTGCGTCATGTAGAAGACAACCACACTTGCACGTGAAATGGACCCAATTCACTTGCACCTCACATACACGTCCATTTGGCCTGAAACTTCTGTGGTAGATAGAGGACATCATTCTAAGCATCTTTCCTTTTGCACGTGAATTCATTGGAGTCCATTTACTGGGTCAAAATCTAGAAAAACTCCACTCAGAAGGTAAAACTGACTAACTCAAGGTACGGGTCCTTACAGCCACACAGGCTAACATTTCCAGTCCCGGGCTTCCACAGCCACCGGGTTCCACAAGCACAGCATACAAGGTCAGACAGGCATTAAACCAAACACGTAGCATACACACTTTCACAGGCATAATACCAAACACTTAGTTCGCACAGCCCATCAGGCATAAAATCAAACACATACTAGGCATATTCACACAGACATATCCACACAGGCATTTTATCGAACACTTAATATGCACACCATCCAACACTAGAATACACCAAAAACTGCCATTGAAGGCCAACATCCATATAGGAGATCACACCTATATGGATTACATACGTATATATAACAAATATAACCCATAATCTACCCTAGAACCCTAGGACAGAGGAGGATTTAGGAAGAACAGAACCCCTACCTTGTATGTTCTCCTGCTCCCGCTTCCACGCAAGACTCCGACAACCCACGCAAGACGCTCCGGCAGCCACCAGAAGCTCTCCTTCCCTCTCTCTCTCTCTCTCTCTCTCTCTCTCTCTCTCTCTCTCTCTCTCTCTCTCTCTCTCCGCGACGGCTGGTGGAGCAACAAACCCTAAACCTAAAACAGAGGGGCTTCTCCTCCTTATATAGACAACACAACATCAAAACGACGTAGTTTTGATTAAGTGAATCCCAGCATCGAAACGACGTAGTTTTGATCACACAAGTTAGCACCTTTCCACACCCATATAGGCCAAAATACTCAGAATTTCAACATGGTCCTTTGGAGAAAGTTCATTAGAATGTCAAAACCAAGGGAACCATGCAAAAATATGGCTGCACACCAATTTGAACGTGAATTCCCCAATTCACGTGCAACTCCATATGCACTCCAAATGCTCTCAAACTTCACCCCTAGCCTCCTTGCATCATTTAGAAGACAACCACACTTGCATGTGAAATGGACCCAATTCACGTGCACCTCATATACACGTCCGTTTGGCCTGAAACTTCTGTGGTAGATAGAGGACATCATTCTAAGCATCTTTCCTTTTGCACTTGAATTCATTGGAGTCCATTCACTAGGTCAAAATCTAGAAAAACTCTACTCAGAAGGCAAAACTGTGACTAACTCAAGGTACGGGTCCTTACATACAAGATGCAAGGAGGCTTGGGGTGAAGTTTGAGTGCATTTGGAGCTGCACGCCAATTGGGGAATTGGCGTTCAAATTGGCGTGCAGGCATATTTTTGCATGGTTACCTTAGTTTTGTTATTCTAATCATCTTTTCCCAAAGGACCATGTTAGAATTATGGATATTTTGGCGAGTATGGATACAGAAAGGTTGTAACTTGTGTAATCAAAACTACGCCGTTTTGATGCTGGGGTTTGACTTAATCAAAACTACGTCGTTTTGATGTTGTGTTGTCTATAAAAGGATGAAGAGCCCTCTGTTTTAGGTTTAGGGTTTGTTGCTCCACCAGCCGTCACAGAGAGGGAGAGAGAGGGAAGGAGAGCTGCTGGCTTGTAAGGACCCGTACCTTGAGTTAGTCAGTTTTGCCTCCTGAGTAGAGTTTTTCTAGATTTTGACCTAGTAAATGGACTCCAATGAATTCACGTGCAAAAGGAAAGATGCTTAGAATGGTGTCCTCTATCTACCACAGAAGTTTCAGGCCAAATGGACATGTATGTGAGGTGCACGTGATATGGGTCCAATTCACGTGCAAGTGTAATTGTCTTCTAAATGATGCAAGGAGGCTAGGGGTGAAGTTTGAGAGCATTTGGAGTCCATATGGAGGTGCACGTGAATTGGGGAATTCACGTGCAAATTGGCGTGCAGGCTTATTTTTGCATGGTTCCCTTGGTTTTGACATTCTAAAGAACTTTCTCCAAAGGACCATGTTGAAATTCTGAGTATTTTGGCCTATATGGGTGCGGAAAGGTGCTAACGTGTCTAATCAAAACTACGTCGTTTTGATGCTGGGATTCACTTAATCAAAACTACGTCGTTTTGATGTTGTGTTGTCTATATAAGGAGGAGAAGCCCTCTGTTTTAGGGTTAGGGTTTGTTGCTCCACCAGCCGTCGCGAGAGAGAGAGAGAGAGGGAAGGAGAGCTCCTGGTTGCTGCCGGGCGTCTTGCGTGGGTGGTCGGTGACTCGTGGGTGGACGGCGTTCGACGTGGGATCGGGACTTTCTTTGTGTTGTTGCGTTTTACTTGAGGTAGGGATTTTGTTCTTCCTAAATCCTCCTCCGTCCTAGGGTCCTAGGGCGGAATATTATATTATTTATATGTAAATTCATATAGGTGTGACCTCCTATATGAATGTTGGCCTTCAATGGCGATTTTGGTGTTTCGGTGTTTGTGTGATGCATGAAACGTGTTTGATAAAATGCCTGTACGACATGCCTGCTACATGTTTGATGAAATGCCTGTGTGAACTTAGTTGTTTGTATATGCCCATTAAGTGTTTGGTAATATGTCCGTATGACTGGACTTGTGGTTTAGTGTATGTATGTATCTTGGATGTTTGCTCTATGGCCTGAATGGGTTTGTGCGCTTGTGAACGGGTGCTCACCAAGTGTTTGGTTGTATGCTTGAGTGACCATGTGTGTTGTGTGCTTGATCGTGGTACTTGGCCTGAAGAGGCGGTTAAATCACTTGGCCTGAAGAGGCGGTTAAATCACTTGGCCTGAAGAGGCGGTTAAATCACTTGGCCTGAAGAGGCGGTTAAATCACTTGTGGTTAAAGTGTTAGCCTGTGTGGCAGTGGAGGATTGTAAATTGTTGATGTGGTTGTTATTATGTTTGTTGAAATTATTGTAACACAACACTGCACTTGTACACATGGCATGTAGATGCTAGGAACATGGGATGGGTTGGGGAGACATGATCCCTACTGAGCTGTGGTTGCTCACCCCTCCTACTGTGTTTGCTTTTTTTTTCCAGGGACTTACAGGCGTTAGGTGGATACACCAAGGTGGAAGACTTTTTTTTACTTTACTGTTTATGTTATTTTTATGGGAACTGATGTAACCCCAATGGGGATGGATTAAAAAGAGAACTTTGTAATAAAGACTGACTTTGTTATTGGTTTGTGGACAGCTTTGATGGACTTTATTTTTCTTGAATGTGTTGTGAAAGTTTTAAAATGTTAAATTCTTGATTTGTATCCTTACCCCTTTGCCCTCCGTGTGGGTAAAAGGGAAGTCACGTACCGGTTTCCTCGGGTTGGAAATCCGGGGCGTGACAATATGGTATCAGAGCATGGTCTAGTTGGCCTAGGGTAGTGGGCGGACTTGGTTATCTTGAGTCCTTTGGAGGAGCCTGGAGGGACATGCCCGATCAACATGGTCCTCTTTCAGCCTCCAAGGTGTACTTAGGGTAGTCCAATCTTGTGGTAGGATTTGCATGCATTGGCATTAGGGCACTAGTTACATATGTTGTCATGTGTGAAGGATGTGCATAACATGATTATGTGTGAACTATGCAACTCGAATATTCTTGGACAATGTGGAGTGTCTTGTGTGCAATATTGATTGATGCAATGGTTACAATGTGTGTAATGCCATGTACGGCTTGACTTGATAATGGGGTAGACGTAGTCAACTTGTTAGTAGTCAAACGCGTTCTGACGTTTGTGCATCTTACTTCATGTAGTAAGAATGCCACCGAGGAGAGTGACACGTGCGTCCGGGGCAATGGGCGATGAGTCATCTGCCCATGAGGGGCCGGGAGCGGGACCATCCGTTGGAGGGCATGCGTTGTTACCGGCACGGCTACAAGAAGGCATCCGGCCGGAGGTACGAGAGCTACGGGAGGGACTCCGGCAGGACGTTCGGGAGGAGGTGCGCCGTGAGATGGCGACACAGCGGGTGGTGCCACCACCACCACCACCAGGTAGGAGAGCTGCCTCGTGAGCGTGAGAGTTCGCTGGGTGGTGTACCGACCCGTGCAGAGGATGATGTGGTGACACGGTTCCGAAAGGAACAACCTCCGCGATTTAAGGGGGGGAAGATCCTGTGGTAGGCGAGCAGTGGTTGAGGCAGATTGAGCATGTGTTCTCCTTTCTCCTGCCCCGGGAGGAGGATAAGGTGCGGCCCGGCAATTCGGGCACTGGAGGGGGACGCTTTGGAGTGGTGGACGAGTGTTGCGGGGAGCCATGCGGTGCAACTCATGTTTTGGGAGGAGTTCTTGCAACTCTTCCAAGATGAGTTCTTCCGGAATCCGTGAGATGGCGGAAGAGGGAAGAATTTGGCAGCCTGAAGCAAGGATCAAAGACGGTACCTGAGTATGAGCGGGAGTTCCTGGAGATTGAGTAGGTTTGCTCCGAGAGCGTGGTAAGGGAGGACCTGAAGGCCCACAAGTTCACCTTGGGTCTCAGGCCAGCCCTTAGGGAGAGGGTGGCGATTCTACGCTTGAGGACCTATGCCGAGACCGTGGAGACGGCCCGTATAGCCGAGAGAGAGCCGGATGGTGGGAGGCAGGCCCATCGGGGTCGCCGGTTGCAGAGTGGGCCTGATCGGGATGTAGGGTCCAAGAGGCTCAAGACGGAGGAGAGGGATAGCAGTTCTTTTCACGGTCGGGGGCAGACATCTGCGAACCCTGGGAGGTTCACCTTTGGCGGCGGAAGACCGGGTGGTCCATCCGGGAGTCTACCGAGCAGATGCCACCTTGTGGAGAGCAGGGTCACTTCAAAGGGGAGTGCCCCAAGAAGGACCGGCGATGCAACAACCGTGGACGAGAGGGTCATTTGCGCCGGGTTTGCAGGGAGTGGCAACAGGGGGAACAGGGGGCGCGGCGTCCGGCGTGAGGAGTGATGCTAGCTTCCGTGCACCACGCGAGAGACCGGCTCGTCGGTGGCAAGCCACCAGGCAGGATCTAGTCGGACCCGACCCAAGGGGAGGCCGGAGCGGCAGAGACCGAGGCCGGAGGCAACCTTAGCGGGAAGCGTCCGGTGAGTGAGCCGACCGGTGGCACGGGCCAAGGGGAGGGTGTTTCCCCTGGAGGCGACATACCAGGAGGAGGCCGAGCTACCACCCCCACCAGCGAGGGTGGAGCAGGACCATCGGTGGTTAGAGGTACCCTCTTGATCTCTCGTACATTAGCTTCTATTCTTTTCGATACGGGTGCATCATGTTCGTTTGTTGCTGAGCTTGTAATAGACGGTTTGGGGTTAGCTTGTGTGGAGGCCGCGAGGCCCCTAGTTGTGGAGTCTCCGGTGGGAGGCATGATTGAGGTACGGCGAGTGTGTCGTGGCTGTGTGTTAACTATAGGCGAGGTGGAGCTGAGTTTTGACTTGCATGTAATGCCTTTGAGGACGTTCGACCTGATCTTGGGTATGGATTGGCTTATGGCTTTCCAAGCCAAGATAGATTGTTATCGGCGGCGTGTGACCTTCGTGACACCTGCAGGGACCTCTTGCACCCTGCAGGGGGAGTGGGATTGTGAGGCGAGTCGGGCCGGGCCAGTGTTGGACCAGTGGGGTGCCATTACCCACAGGTTAGCAGCCCTGACCTTTGCTGAGGAGGGTAAGGTGGAAAAGAGGGTGTGGCCCGCTGTTGTGGACCAATTTCAGGATGTTTTTCCCGAGCGGTTGAGGAGTTTGCCACCTAAGAGGAGTGTGGAGTTCACCATTGAGTTGGTGCCGGGGACGGGTCCGATTTCCCAAGTAGCGTATCGTATGGGACCAGCCGAGCTGAGGGAGCTGTAGAGGCAAATCGAGGAGTTCGGGGACCAAGGGTATATCAGACCAAGTACCTCACCTTGGGGTGCTCCGGTGCTCTTTGCTAAGAAGGCTGATGGCACGCTTCGTCTCTGCATCGACTACGAAGCCGAATTCGGTGGACCGTGAAGAACAAGTACCCGTTGCCTCGGATAGATGACCTGTTTGACCAATTGAGTGGGGCCCAGTGGTTTTCCAAGATAGATTTACGGTCGGGGTATCACCAGCTCAGGGTTAGGGAGGAGGACATCCCTAAGACGGCTTTTCGGTGCAGGTATGGGCATTATGAGTGGGTAGTGATGCCTTTCGGGCTCACTAATGCACCAGCAGTGTTCATGCATTTGATGAACCAAGTCTTTGCCCCATACTTAGACTCGTTCGTGGTGGTGTTTATCGATGATATCTTGGTGTATTCCAAGACCGAGAAGGAGCATGTGGAGCACTTGGCAACAGTGTTGCAAACCTTGAGGGACCAGCACTGTTTGCTAAGTTTAGCAAGTGTGAGTTTTTGGCCGCAGGAGGTTCACTTTCTTGGCCATGTGGTGTCAGTGAGGGAGTCGGGGTGGACCCGGCCAAGATTGAGACCGTGGCATCGTGGGCGAGGCCAACCAACGTTTTTGAGATCCGTAGTTTTCTTGGCTTGGCGGGGTACTATCGTCGTTTTGTCGAGGGGTTCTCCCGTTTGGCGGCTCCTATGACGGCGTTGACTAGGAAAGGAGTGAAATTTGAGTGGACGGACAAGTGCTAGCAGGCGTTCGAGACTCTCAAAACCCGTTTGACCACTGCACCGGTGTTGAGGTTACCTCGGGAGAATATTCCATATGAGGTATACTGTGATGCGTCCAGGGTTGGTTTGGGGTGTGTGCTTATGTAGGAGCACAGTGTGGTAGCTTATGGGTCAAGGCAGCTGAAGCCTCATGAGCAGAATTATCCTACTCATGACCTTGAGTTAGCGGCTGTTATCTTTGCCCTGAAGAGTTGGCAGCACTACCTCTTGGGGGAAAAGTTTGTGGTGTTCTCAGATCACAAGAGCCTTCAGTACATCTTTACTCAGAAGGACTTGAATTTGAGGCAAAGGAGATGGGTGGAGTATTTGTAGACCTTTGACTTTACTCTTGCCTATACCCCGGGCAAGGGTAATGTTGTGGCTGATGCATTGAGCAGAAAAGGGAAAGCTGAGGTGGCCGTGAGAGAGTGGAAGCTGATGGAGCAGTTGGCGACGTTACAGCTGCAGCCTGTTGCTCATGATGGTGGGACAGTCCTGAGTCCTTTGGTGGTTGTGCTGTGTTGTACCAGCGCGTCCGGGAGGGACAGTGGGTGACATTGAGTGTGAGGTTCTCCGTGCCCGTATTGAGGCTGGGGAGCTATCTGGGGACTGGACAGAGGGTCCTAAGCATGAGTTGTCATTTCAGGGGCGGTTGGTAGTGGCTTCTTCCCTCCGGGATGAGGTGATGAGGGCGTTTCACCAATCTAGAGTTGCTGTGCATCCAGGGGCTACGAAGATGTATCATGCGCTTCGGGCACACTTTTGGTGGCCTGGGATGAAACGCGATGTGGCTGCCTTTGTTTCGCGGTGCCTCACGTGTCGCCAGGTGAAGGCCGAGCATCGGCGGCCGGCGGGCATGTTCTGACCCTTGCCCATCGCGGGAGTGGAAGTGGGACCATATAGCGATGGATTTTAGGATTGGTCTTCCACCCACCACCGGGAGGAAGGATATGATTTGGGTAATTGTGGATCGACTCACAAAGTCGGCCCATTTCCTGGCTGTTCGCGAGCAGGACTCTATTGGGACCTTGAGTCAGCTGTACATGAACGAGATTGTGAGAGCGCATGGCGTACCCTCATCGGTTGTCTCGGACCGGGATTCGAGGTTCACTTCCCGTTTCGGGCAGGTTTGCAAGGAGGCTATGGGGACCAAGCTTCACCCGAGTACAGCCTTTCACCCCCGAGAGCGACGGTCGGACCGAGCAGACGAATCGGACCATGGAGGACATGTTGAGGGCTTGTGTGCTAGATTTTGGGGGTTCGTGGGCAACTCACCTTCCTTTGGTGGAGTTTGCCTACAACAACGGTTATCAGGCATCCATTGGGATGGCTCCTTTTGAGGCGTTGTATGGACGGCCGTGTCGATCCCCTTTGTGTTGGACCGAGGTGGGGGGAGACAGCTCTCTTGGGACCGCAGTTGGTTCAAGAGGCTACCGAGAAGGTCAAGTTGATTCGTCGGCGTTTGTTGTCCGCTCGAGTCGGCGAAATCTTATGCGGATCAGCGACGGCGACCTTTGGAGTTTTCTGTTGGTGATCATGTGTTCCTTCGTGTCTCTCCACGTCGTGGACATCGACGGTTTGGGCGAGGTTCCAAGCTATCTCCGCGGTTTATTGGTCCTTTTGAGATTCTTGGATCGTGTAGGGCCTGTGGCCTACCGGTTAGCGTTACCACCGCGGCCGAGTCGAGTGCACAACGTGTTTCACGTGTCCCAGTTGCGGAAGTATCACCCTGACCCCACTCATGTGATTGATTGGGGGAAATTGGACATTGAGGATGACATGTCCGTCATTGAGGCCCCTATCCGTATCCTGGATCGGCGAGAGAAGCTATTGCGTGGTCGTGCTATTCCTTTGGTTCGCGTCTCGTGGCAACACCGTGGTATTGAGGAGGAGACATGGGAACGTGAGTCCGTGATGCGTGAGCGGCACCGGACTTGTTCGAGGACCGAACAATCTTAAGCGTGGGAGGTGGTTGTTGGCCAAGGGATAGTGTTGTGTTTTCTTGTGATAGTGTTGTGTTTTCTTGTGATGTGTTTTCTTGTAGTAGTTGATGTATTTGTATTGTCTTTTAAAGACATGTGCTTAAATGTGATGTGCTTTGAGATGTGTATTCGTGCCATGCGGAAGTGTTGTGTGCATTATTGTGGTTATGGATTATGGTGGTACTTGTTATGTCTTTGTTGTCTTGTGTGTGGTGTATGACCCATTAGGGTGTTGTGGCTCGCCGTGTGGCAAATGGGTAGCTTGTGTTCGTTTTTCCTCTTATGTCATTTCTTTTCGAGGACGAAAAGTCTTAAGGGGGAGAGGATGTAAGGACCCGTACCTTGAGTTAGTCGGGTTTGCCTCCTGAGTAGAGTTTTTCTAGATTTTGACCTAGTAAATGGACTCCAATGAATTCACGTGCAAAAGGAAAGATGCTTAGAATGGTGTCCTCTATCTACCACGAAGTTTCAGGCCAAATGGACATGTATGTGAGGTGCACGTGATATGGGTCCAATTCACGTGCAAGTGTGGTTGTCTTCTAAATGATGCAAGGAGGCTAGGGGTGAAGTTTGAGAGCATTTGGAGTCCATATGGAGGTGCACGTGAATTGGGGAATTCACGTGCAAATTGGCGTGCAGGCTTATTTTTGCATGGTTCCCTTGGTTTTGACATTCTAAGGAACTTTCTCCAAAGGACCATGTTGAAATTCGAGTATTTTGGCCTATATGGGTGCGGAAAGGTGCTAACTTGTGTAATCAAAACTACGTCGTTTTGATGCTGGGATTCACTTAATCAAAACTACGTCGTTTTGATGTTGTGTTGTCTATATAAGGAGGAGAAGCCCTCTGTTTTAGGGTTAGGGTTTGTTGCTCCACCAGCCGTCGAGAGAGAGAGAGAGAGGGAAGGAGAGCTCCTGGTTGCTTGCCGGGCGTCTTGCGTGGGTGGTCGGTGACTCGTGGGTGGACGGCGTTCGACATGGGATCGGGACTTTCTTTGTGTTGTTGCGTTTTACTTGAGGTAGGGATTTTGTTCTTCCTAAATCCTCCTCGTCCTAGGGTCCTAGGGCGGAATATTATATTATTTATATGTAAATTCATATAGGTGTGACCTCCTATATGAATGTTGGCCTTCAATGGCGATTTTGGTGTTTCTGGTGTTTGTGTGATGCATGAAACGTGTTTGATAAAATGCCTGTACGACATGCCTGCTACATGTTTGATGAAATGCCTGTGTGAACTTAGCTGTGTGTATATGCCCATTAAGTGTTTGGTAATATGTCCGTGTGACTGGACTTGTGGTTTAGTGTATGTATGTATCTTTGGATGTTTGCTCTATGGCCTGAATGGGTTTGTGCGCTTGTGAACGGGTGCTCACCAAGTGTTTGGTTGTATGCTTGAGTGACCATGTGTGTTGTGTGCTTGATTGTGGTACTTGGCCTGAAGAGGCGGTTAAATCACTTGGCCTGAAGAGGCGGTTAAATCACTTGTGGTTAAAGTGTTAGCTTGTGTGGCAGTGGAGGATTGTAAATTGTTGATGTGGTTGTTATTATGTTTGTTGAAATTATTGTAACACAACACTGCACTTGTACACATGGCATGTAGATGCTAGGAACAAGGGATGGGTTGGGGAGACATGATCCCTACTGAGCTGTGGTTGCTCACCCCTCCTACTGTGTTTGCTTTTTTTTTCAGGGACTTACAGGCGTTAGGTGGATACACCAAGGTGGAAGACTTTTTTTTACTTTACTGTTTATGTTATTTTTATGGGAACTGATGTAACCCCAATGGGGATGGATTAAAAAGAGAACTTTGTAATAAAGACTGACTTTGTTATTGGTTTGTGGACAGCTTTGATGGACTTTATTTTTCTTGAATGTGTTGTGAAAGTTTTAAAATGTTAAATTCTTGATTTGTATCCTTACCCCTTTGCCCTCCGTGTGGGTAAAAGGGAAGTCACGTACCGGTTTCCTCGGGTTGGAAATCCGGGGCGTGACATGGCTTGCTGCCGGAGCGTCTTGCGTGGGGAGGGCGGCGTCTAGCGCGGGAGCAAGAGCAGGAGGACGTTTCCAAGGTAGAGGTTTTGTCTGACCTGATCTGTTTTGGGGTTAGGCCCTGTGTAGAGGATTTATAGAGCTTCTATTGTTATTGTTATACTATTTATATGTAAATTCATATAGGTGTGACCTCCTATATGAATGTTGGCCTTCAGTGGCAAGTATGGGTTGAGATTAGGCCTGTGTGGCGCTGCACACTAGGTGTTTGATATTATGCCTGTGAGGCCATGCATGTGATGCGATTGATGTTATGCCAGTGTGGTTATGCCTGAATGGTGTTTGATGTAATGTCTGTGAGGATATGCATGCTAGGTGTTTGATGTTATACCAGGGTGGACATGCATGTTAAGTGTTTGTTGTTATACCTGAATAACTGAGATATATGTTAAATGTTTGTTGTTGTCTGTGGAGCCTAAGAAGCCTGAGAGGCTGAGGCAATGCTTGTGTACCTGTGGAGCCTGAGAGGCTGAGTTGATGTCAGTGAGACTGACTGTGGAGCCTGAGAGGCTGAGTTGATGTCAGTGAGACTGACTGCGGAGTCTGAGAGGCTGAGTTAATGTCAGTGAGACTGACTGTGGAAACTATGCCTGAGAGGCGGTTAAATCATTGGCCTGAAGAGGCGGTTAAATCACTTGTGGTTTGTGTGGTGGATAATTGTGACTACTGATGTGGTTTGTTATTGTTTGTTGGAATTATTGTAACTCGACACTGCACTTGTACACATGGCATGTAGATGCTAGGAGCATGGGATGGGTTGGGGAGACATGATCCCTACTGGGCTGTGGATGCTCACCCCTCCTACTATGGTGTGTTTTCTTGCAGGAACCTACAGGCGTTAGGTGGGAACACCAAGGTGGAAGAGTTCTATTTTGTGGCTTTGTTTTATGTTATTTGCGTTATGTAATTTTATTGAGGCATTGTAACCCCAGCGGGGAGATATTGTAATGAAGTTTGAAACACAATAAAGGCATGTGGTTTCAATTAAATAATTGTGTGATTTTGGTTTCTGAATTGTATGTTGTGTTCCACCGCTTTATCCAAACCTGGGTAAAGGGAGGGTCACGTTCCGGTCTCCTCGGGTTGGAAAACCGGGGCGGGACACAAATCGACTCAGCCATCTAAAATCTTGTTCATACTCTACCACCGTACGCGATCCCTGCTTAAGACTGCTGAACTCTTCCCGTTTCTTCCACTGCAGCGACTCGGGGAAGAACTCCTCATGGAATGACTAGAGAAACTCATTCCAGGACATGGCCTCCATGTCCCGGCTTCCTGAAATGCTAAGCCACCATTCCAAGGCTTCCTCCTCCAGCTGTCGGACTGCTAGCCTCACCTTGTCTTCTTCCCGAGGTCGAGGAAAGGAGAATACATGTTCGATCTGCCGCAGCCAATGCTCTGCTCCTAGAGGTTCAGCTCCTCCCTTGAACCTTGGTGGGTGTTCCTTTCGGAACCGCGTCACCACATCTTCCTCATCTCGCCTCACCGGCACTTCCTGCCTACGCGACGGTCCTACCTCATGGGGTGGAGAGGGTGGCACTAGCTGTCGTGCCATCATCTCCCGACGTACCTGATTTAGGATCTCCCCCCTGAGATCCTCACGCATTCCCTGAACATTCTCACTTAAGGCCCTGACTTGGGCCATGATCCGCTCCAGGGGATCATCGCCCTCTACACGCTGTTCTCTCTCTTCTCCAGCACGTGCAGAAGATTCATCTTCTACAACTGGGGTAGCTCGGGTTACTCTTCTAGGAGGCATAGTCTACCTATTTTAAACAGAACTAGAGTCAGCATCTCTCAAGCTTTATACACCCTCGTCCCCATGGGCCATGAGGTACTCAAGCAACGTTTTTCATGTAAACATACAGGTAAATCACAAAATTGCACAACAGCGTTTCATAGTGACAATTCATAGCAACAAGTCTCACAGGACATCACAGAATTTCACAGCAACAAATTTCAATGTCAAACCATAATACTCATATTGAAATTAAACTAGTGCCCTAATGCCAATGCATGTATGCATCCCAATCCAAATGCAAATGTCCTACTCCTTGGTCTAACTGCCCCTGAGTACACCCCAGAAAACTAGATAGAACCACGGTGATCAGGCGTGTCCTACACTGCCTCCCAAGGGTCTCAAAAGCAGTCATCCCTCCCCACTACCCTAGGTCCACTAGACCATGAACTATCGCTTTGATACCATATTGTCACACCCCAATTTCCTTTCACTTGGAAACGGGTAGTGACTGCCCATGCCCGCACCCGAAGGGTCAAGGGGGTTGGTGCAAGCACCTAAAAGGACTTATGACACGGGTGCAGTCCCAAACTTGTACAACCAGGCTAACATGCCATGGGGCATGCTCCTGCTCCCAAACCAGGTACACAAACAATAATTAAATAACAACCATAACCCAGTTCATTACATTTAAAAGGGCTCAAAGTTCAATACAACTCAATGGGGAAATGTTCCCATTTAAACCAAAATATACTGTATACAAATAATCCCAAACATAAAATAGAAATCCATAACAAAACAAAGAAAACCAACATAGTCTTCTGCCTCAGTGGCCTATCACCACAGCTCGTTCACCTCCCGCCTGCTAAACCCTGCAAAAGAACAGTTTATGGGAGGGGTAAGCAAACCATAGCTCAGTAGGGATCCAGCCTCCCCTGACCCGTCCCTCTACAGAATGCATGACAAGTGTATGCTTGTGCTCGTGTCGTGCCTAAAGCTAAAGCAGCAAACATCACCCAGTAACACACCTTTTACCTGAGCCCACACTGGAGGGCAGAGGACACCCCGCCACCACGGCGACATGACATACCACATCCAGGCGAATGTTGCATGGACACCAATGCAACATTTTCCACCAGAGTCAGGTATGGTCCACCACCTCCTCGGGCGCCATACCTACCCTCAGGAATGGGTGTAAACTTAGCCCACCGTCGTGAGTGCTACACCAAGACTCAAGACCGCAGTCCTGGCCAAATCTCAAGGGGTCCAGTTATCATGCCTGGCCTATAACTTAGCTCAATCCCATCACATTTGGGTGATCAATCTCAAACAACAATATAATCAGTTACGAAGGTACGGCTTAACAACACAGCTCAACTTAATACAAAACAGTAGTGCTGCTCAACAGAGTATATCACAAACAAGGTTCACACGGCCGACATAGTCGGTTACAAACAACATATACCAGCCTCACAGGCTTAAAACCAAACACGCAACATACAACAACCACACAGGAATATTATCAAACACGTAGTGAGCGTAGCCACACAAATATTTTATCAAACACCTAGTGGGTATGGACAACCCAACGATCTCCAGCCCACTCCCAAACATCAAATCAACCAATATGCCATTGAAGGCCAACATCCATATAGGAGATCACACCTAAATGGATTTACATATATATAAGCATGTATAGGATAGATACCCTAGGACAGAGAAAGTTTGGGAAGAACGGAGTCCCTACCTTGCAAACGTCCTCTGCTCTAGCCTCTACGATAGACCGACCACCCACGCGAACCTCTACGGCCAAGATCCGAAGGTTCCCCTCTCTCTCTCTCTCTCTCTCTCTCTCTGCGGCGGCTGCAACAGCAATAGGAAACCCTAAACCCTAAACCTAAGCCTTAACACCCTTATCTAGACACCACACATCAAAACGACGTAGTTTTGATTTAGCGAAACCCAAGATCAAAACGACGTAGTTTTGATCACACAAGCTACCACCTTCCGGCTTCCATACAGGGCAAAATACTCAAAATTTCAACATGATCCTTTGGGGAAAAATCATTAGAATGACAAAACCAAGGTAACCATGCAAAAATATGTCTGCACGCCAATTTGAATGCCAATTCCCCAATTGGCGTGCAGCTCCAAATGCACTCAAACTTTACCCCAAGCCTTCTTGCATCATGTAAAAGACATCCATGCAATAAAAACCTTGCACGCCAAATGGGTCCAATTCGCATGCATGTCCTTTTGGCCTAAAACTTCTGTGGTAGATAGGAGACATCATTCTAAGAATCTTTTGGTCTGCACGCCAATTCATCTGAGCCCATCTACTAGGTCAAAATCTAGAAAGTTCTCATTCAAAAGGCAAGACTGCGACTAACTCAAAACACGGGTCCTTACAGCATAAATGCACGTTATCAAAACCCCACATTAAGATTAAGCAAATGAAAGCACGACAGGAGATGAGCATCGTACAAGCACACAAAAACAGATACTGGTCATGAAACAGAGGCACAAAGCCACTCGATTACAAGAGAACGAGCATCACAAAGGCATTACAAAGGCATCATAACCATAATATGACACGCTGATAAACATCACAAAGGCGCACAAAGAAAAGGGAATCAATTATGTGAGGGAAAAGGATATACCTTTCTTCTGATGGGGAAACCCCTTGGACAGCTGAACTATTTTTGATGACTTGGGTCATCTAATTTTTCTTTACTCCAAGCTAGCAAATCAACACTTTGTTGCTTCTTTGGGTGACCAGTGAATAGGCTATTGAGCTGGGAGACGCGAGGCAGCGAAGGACTAAATGCCTCGCGAGACGGCGGAGGCTACGACGATGGAGGCTTCGTGGTCGGCAGGAGTGTCAGCAGGGATCGAAGGCATGCTGTGGCTGGAGTGGTTTGCGTCGTCCAATTGGTGCAATGGTAGCATTGGCAAGGAATGTCGTGGTTGGGCCGGTTCGTGCTGGTTGGTCGTTGTGGTGGCGTCGCGTTGGCATGGAGTGTCGTGGTTGGGCCGTTATGCACTGGTCAGTCGTTGTGGTGGCACCATGGGCTGGAGTATGTCTGGAGCGGTGGTAGTTGGTGTAGTCGGCATCGGCTGGCTAAGAGGGTAAAGGCGGCGGCCGGTGGTGTGATTTCCAACTGGTCGGGAGAGAGGAGGATGGTGAAGGCTGAGGCGGCCGGTGGTGTGACGTCCGGCCGGGGGACTCTCTTTGCAGAAGATAGATTAAGGGATTGTGGTATTGTGGTAGGTTTTTTAATCATGAGAGCCCCCTACTATTGGTGATGTAGCTTGGTTTTTATAGGCTGTGGATGGAGGGTTCGGCTATAGCAGAACACGGCTCGATGGTAGTTCGGCCTGGGTTCAAGGAGGATGGGTTCTGGCGCGGGGCATGAGCCATGGGCTTGGTGCGGCCGAGAGAGAGTGTGGTGTGGACTTGGTCTTTGGGAGACCGAGAGAGGGAGAGAGAGGATAAGGGCTGGCTGTTGTGGTCCTTCGGCCGGTGTGAAGCTCCGACATCTCGACGGCCGTGGTGCGGATTGGGGGAAGAAGACAACGTGGAGGGAGACAGAAGAGGAAGAAGATGTTGGGTTTGGTGATAGGGTTAAGGGAGAATAAAATTGTGTGGCTGCAATTTTGTTTTGTTTTTACTTTTATTTTGTTTTGTTTTGTTTGTTTGTTTTTTAAAACGAATCATGAAATGACATGTGGACCAGGAAATGGGAAGCAAAAACAATAAAATTTTTGTTGCTTAATTTTGTAAAATTTTACTGATGTTTTGGGTTTTGGGGATTGAAAAACCAACTTGGATTTCAATAAAATGTGAAAAATATTTTTGGACTCGGGGCGTCACGACGAGCAACCCCGTATCCTTTTTTTCTTGAAAATGAGTGTATTTTTGTGCCAAGACTGTACTGTGTATCTCTAAACCGCTTTATTACTGATTTTTTTTTATTTTTTTTGAAAATAAACTCTGTGAGTGAATATATGCAATATATACGTCAAAATTCTTAGAATGATGAGAGGATTAAGAAAACAAGGTTGGTGACCTAATCCGAAGTGTCGTTTTGAATATTGTCGCTTGTTCACAATTAATGGTCCAAATATGATTTTGACCATAACGTTCTCGTTTGACCTCGGAATTGAGTGTAGTCGAAGGCGCTAATCTTCACATTTGATTTTCTATCGCCCGAAACTGGCACTTCAACATTTGGAGAGCTTTTTAAAGAAGATATCGAAATTCACCCTCGAATCAACGGTAATGTCTCTTTATTTATCTGTACAAAGAAAAGAAGTTTCAAGTGGAAATGAATGTTATGTCTAACCCGGACAAAATGAGGTCCAACAACCACGAACAACAATTTTGTTGTAATTGCAAGCTTAGAGGTTTGTGATAAGTGTGGCAGTGAACGTCATAATACAAGGAAAGTACTTATTCCTGAGCAGAGTAAGAAGAAGAACATGTGAAGGTTCAAGAAAAAAGGAAAGAGAAAGCATCTTAGAAGACTGTGAAGCCTATGCCTCAAGGGGAGGTTCTTTAAGTCTAAAGTAAAATAGGAAGAACATTTCAAGTCTAAAGTAAAACAAGTCTACATGGCTAAGGGAAAGAAAGTGGCTCATATTGTTGAGATTGTAATGAAGGCAGACATCAAGGACAGACAGTAGATCCTTCATTGTGGTTGCTCAAGTCACATGACTGGTGATCTAAAGAAATTGTCAGATATGAATAAAGATAAATCTGGAAAAGTAAGATTTGGCAACGATAGGTCTCTGAAAATTAAGGGGCTAGGATCTTGTTGGTCCCTGGGAGCCTAGAGGGGGTGAACAGGCTCTTATCGAAAACTCTTCTTCTCCGGTGCAACACCTTTCTGATTAAACTATAAAATCAGTGCGGAAGATAACAAGATAGTAGAAGTATTCTATTTTATTATCGAAATACAATTACAACAAAACATAAGCAGAATAAAGCTGATGAAAAACTTTTCGATCTGTTGAAACTCTCTTGCACTCTATTTTACAATTACCCACACACTAGCCAATTTAATCTCTAAAAGCTCTTGTACATGTACGTGCATATAAGAAAATATACAAGTTTAATATATATAGACATCCCTGGGACACAATGTTGGAACATGATCTTTCGAGCACTGTGTAGTATTGATTTCTTCTTGGAAATGTCTCTGCTTAAATTGCCGCGGATGTGGCGCTCAAAATCATAGGTTTGTAAACATATTAAATATCTTTGCGTGATCCCAATTTCATTTAAGGCTCTGTCCACATCTCCGTGTGATCCACGTGTAAGACAACTTAGATATTCAGCGGGTATTTCCTACATCGGGACACACTGAGCTGATGACTTTAAATGTGAAGCTGATAAAGTGAAGTAGCATCTTCTTAATCTGTCATAAGATTCCTTACTCCGTGTTAATAAAGCTTGGATCCTTACTCAATGTCAATGGTTGCTTACTCTGTATCAATTTGATACTGGAATCCTTATTCTGTGTCAGCGCTTCCTTACTCCATATAAATGAAAGGTTTGGAGGGCTTACTCCGCATTAGCACTTCCTTACTTCGGTTGAGTTCCTTACTCGCATGAGTAAAAGTTTCGGATGGCTTACTCTGTATCAGCGCATCCTTACTCCGCTCGAGTAAAAGGTTCGAATTCCTTACTCTGCATCTCTTTTCCTTACTTTGTGCGAATTCGAACAAAGGACTCGGGTCCTTATTCCGCACAAGTCCTTCCTTACTCTACATGAATGAAAAACTCGGATTCCTTATTCCGTGTCCTTTTGTCCTTAGTCCGCTTGAGTGGAAGACTTAGCTTTTTATTCCGCGACAGTTCTTACTTCGTGCGAGATGCAAACTAGGATTCTTATTTCGCTTCTATTTAACTTAGTCCATTTAAGTGTAAGACGCAGATTCCTTAGTCCGTAACTTTAAGTGTTTGGTCTGCACAAGTGATCCTTATTCCGTATGAAGACTTAGTTATTTACCAAGTGCTTGACGACACTCATGTTGGTCCGGATCAGGATTATGTATCCTGTCCTTGGCTTTGCTCTCACGAGTGTAGATCCAAATTAGAAATATATCTTCTACAACAACTTAGAATAAACAAACAAGGTCTCAAATCAAATTACATAGGGTTTTATCTGCATCATCCAAATTCTGGGTTTGATCCAACAATCTCTGCCAATATGGATATGCAAAAACCCTTTGTAATCTGATCTGGTAAGTGAACCAATAAGATAAACAGACAGAAATAAGGATAACTTCCACAATCCATTTTATCAGCAACATGAGTACATTTTCAGCCTTGATACAAGAATTTTACATTAAGGTACATAAGGCTTACTATACTTGAAGATCATCGTTGTTGCTTTCTCAAGAAGCTCCATCATTTGCTTCATCATAAAGTTTAGGATGTCGTTCCAGTTTTCATCCACCTTCATGAAGGACTTAATAAAGAAGCAGACAAAAGCTCTGCAGCTATCTCCGTCGGGCTGTTGAGGCACATTCTTCTTGCTCTAGATTGTCGCTTTCAGCTTTTCAGTAGGAGCCAAAGGTGTTTGACCCATTTCTTCATAAATCCTGATTTGTTGTACTGCTTTTATCAGCCGAAGCCACAAAGGTTCCAATTGATTCTTTCTCACTTTGTGTTCCACAATCTGATAAGAATCAATTAGAAGCATCTCCTTTGACGGAATCAGAAAGACAATAAGCATGAAATGCGGAGTCTTGACCTGGTACGGAATGTGGACATAGGTAAGATCTCTCCAAGGTTTGTGTCCTTAGTAGTTTCGTCTATGAAGGTCCGGATGTGGGCCATGTTTGGAAGATAACGCTCAGACCAACATAGCAAGACCTCAATAATGTGACCTTCCCGGTAGAGAGATGGAAACAGCCTTATCTCCATCTTTATTGCTCGAGAGAAGTTGTCGATGTCGTCAGTAGTGAACAAGCCCTTCTCAGTACGTAAAGTATTCAGATCTTGAGGTGAGAAGGGAAAGATATCTGTTAGACATCTTCGCTCGGTAGTAGAAGAGGCATACTGAGTCATTTGCATTGAAAATGCTTCGATCCGCATCATGGGGATCGAGTGTCATGTATAATGGGAGGAAGGTGACAGCCTCAAATGGAGAAGACGAAGGAGGAGCTGCACTGGAGGAGCTGGGCTAAGAGAAGCGGCTACATTTGGGGATTGGTATTCCCGGAGGAAATGTAGATGCACACCGCTTACCAGCAGGAGCGGAGGGAGCTGCAAAAGGATCAGAGATGGCACATTCTCCCCCGTTTTGGCAGTCACCAGGGAGCAAGCAGGAGCACGAGCCATGATGTGAGCCAAGTCCGCAAATGAGGTTGACAATGAATGCACGGAAGAGGCCACAAGATCCATTTTCTACTCCATGTAAGTGGAGGAGTCAGTGACCATGCAGAGGAGTTGGGTGCCGAGAGCATCAACCTTGACGGTGATGGCAGCAATTTGGGCGCTTTGGGTTTAAGCATGGTAGTCTAGTTGTGTGACGCCCCCAAATTCCAGGGAACCCGGAACCAGGAACATGACTTCCCCTTGCCCGCACCCAAAAGGTCAAGGGATTTGTGACTAGCACCAATAGAGACTACACCAAGGGTGCTATCTCAATCATGCAACCCTATACAGTCATACATCAAGGGTAATCCTATACTTTTCCATATATCATCATGCATACAATAAGTCAAACAGTCATACAGACATCATATCATAAATAGTATGCAAATACAACTGTCCATGGACCCATGTTCGGGATATCACACAAAATAATGCAGAATATAATACTGTATCATACATCAGAGTAGTGGGCACGTCCTCTTGAAAGAAAGTCCTCCACTAGTCTCGGGTCACACCTGAAAAAGGTAAACAATAAGTAGGGGTGAGCGACAAGCTCAGTAGGTGACCCTAATACTCCACATCATGCAAACATACAAGTCTATACTACATGCTTTGTGTACTTGTGCAGTGTGGTGTGCACAATCATCAAGACTCAGCCTGCAAACAAACATCAGGACCCAGCCTGCCCACATAGGGCAGCTTGTACACGATCCTCAACAGGATCCTAGCTCAGGGCACTCAGCCCAAGCTCCATGAGCTCAACGGCTCCCGAGCTCAATGGCTCAACACGATCCTCAACAGGATCCCAGCTCAGGGCACTCAGCCCTACCACAGCGCTATATGCCCGGACACAGTGCCACACAGGCCTGCCATGGCCACAGTGCAATATGCCCGGCCACAGTGCCACACTGGCCTGCCATCGGCGCATATGCCTGCCCCGTCAGCCACATAGCATCATTTGTGCCTCACAGTGAGAACCCAACAAGTCATAGAACCTAAGCCCCAATTCCTCAAACCAACATACCAACACCAATATGGCATTAAGGTTCACCATACTCCCTTTATAACTGAAGCCAGTCTTCACAAATCGATCATCATTCCTTGACCAAGGAAGGAGATACCCATAGGAGTTGTTTTCTTGAAATAAGAAGTCCCGGCATTGGATTCTCGTATCATAACTAAGATAATTTGATTGTTAGGGATTTTTCTGAGATGTCTAACCCCACTTTCCAAAAATTCACCTCTACGAAAAACTGGATTTTTCCGAGATTTTACACTAAATCCCAATTTTCACATTTTGAATGAGTGGGAATTTAATTTTTTAGTATTTTTCTTTGAATCCAAATGAGGGGTATTTCGTTATTTACATTAAATGTGGAGAGGCATAATGGTTTACAATGTAAATGGTCTAGTCCAGTGCAGTTACACTGGCTCGAAGTCGCAGAACTGCTTGACTCGTAGCTTCAGGACTGGGACTCGTAGCTGCGGAACTGCTACTCGTAGCTGCGGAATTTCGGCCTCGATGACTCGAAGGCTGCGACTGCGACCTTCGACCTTCGACCCTACAACTACGGATCTACGGATCTTCGATCCTATAGCTACGGATCTTCGGATCTTCAACCCTACGACTACGGATCTTCGGATCTTCAACCCAACGACCCAAAATCTTCGACTCTTCGACCCAAATCTTTGGGTCTTCGTCCTTTCAACCCAATAGTTCGCCCAGGGTACTGTTCATCATCGTTTTTGCCTGTTCTTCGTCTGGAATCAACCCAGCGACCCCCAGATGCTCCCAAACACACGTTTTATGCAATAGACTACAATATCTACCTCAAAACGCATCCTGAATGCATCCAAATCGCACAGTAACAACAGAAGTACGCACATAATTGCAGATTTCCAGAAATCTAGATCTAAATCCAGATTTCCATGGTTGACTTCTAAACCCTCATGGAATATGCAATTAAATAACCCCATATCACAGAAACACATATCAAAACTGATATAAATCAGTTCTTAACCACAGATCTTATGCTAAACCATTAGATCTAACGCAAAATTGGATTTCCCCCAAAACCTAGGGTTCATGCTTAATTCCAAGTCATGCAAAATTTATGCATACCAAAGACATAATCAAGATAAGAAGTTCAAGGACACCTACCTGGAGTGATTCTTTGAGCTCCACAAACCCAAATCGCCTCAAATCGCCAAGGTGTCAAGCTTCCAAGCTCTCTCTCTGAAACGCACAAACGTGATAACGTAAAATGAAAGCTCTTACCTTTCATTCTATTTATATTTCTGTCAGTCATTGACCACTAATTGACCGAGTCAATAATTGACCTAGTCAGCCATTGACCTCCCAACACAATAATTGACCTTTAAGGTCTCGAACTCCAAATTGAGTCAAATTACAGTCAAAACACTCGAAATGACAAGTACAACACTATTCAGATATTATCACACTCAAATGACTGCTTAAATTCAAAGTCAACTAATAAACCCCAAAAAGTCAATAATCGGGCCACTTAAGGCCCCGACTCGGAATCGGGCCCAAGTACTATTAAAATGCTCACATCGATGATTACACTACTGGCCGATAGTTGCATTCCCATAGAATGGCTATCTCTTAACACTACCCAAATACAAGTCTTTATATCCTCCCCACCTTAGACTTTTCGTCCTCGAAAATATAACACATGCCCAAAGGATATATCAAAATTCAAGCTCAAGCACCGCACAACAACAAGACACAGACACATGATCATCAACATGATCACCAACCACACGTGTGCAATGCAACTCAGAATAAGCCAAACAAGATGCCAATGAACAATGACCACATCTCTAGTAGAACCACATACGAAACATACACAAAACAAGTGCATAAAACATAACTCATAACTCAGGGAAGGTCCTCACATCCTCCCCACCTCAAGACTGATCGTCCTCGAACAGCTCAGGATAAAGAACCCGCATCTAGCTCTCTTTCTCCCAAGTCTGCTCCTCTATGCCTCGGTGTTGCCATAACACCCGGACCAGTGGGATCGTCTTGCCCCGCAAGACCTGCTCCCACCTGTCCAAAATCTGTGCTGGCATCTCAACAACGACACCAACATCAGTCAAGTCTATCTTGCGATAGTCCAGCACATGAGAAGGATTTGGGTGATACTATCTCAACTGAGACACATGAAATACATCATGTACTCGCGCCAACTCCGGTGGCAAAGTTAATCGGTAAGCCACTGCACCTACGGTGGCAACAATCTCAAACGGCCCCACAAAATGAGGGGAGAGTTTGGATCCACACCCAAACCTCTGATGCCCTCGACGCGGCAAAACCCGCAAAAATACGCGATCACCCACCTCAAACTGCAAGGGTCAACGCCTCTGACCCGCGTAGGACTTCTGCCGACTCTGTGTTGTCAACATACGTTGTCGAATCAACTATACTATCTCTGTGGTCTCTCGAACCATATCGGGACCGAGAACCGCTATCTCTCCCATCTGTGCCCAATACAAAGGTGACCTACAAGGCCGCCCATATAGTGCCTCATACGGAGTTATCCCAATCGTGGCCTGATAACTGTAATTGTAAGAGAACTCCACCAAAGGAAGGTGAGTCTCCCGATAACCTCCAAAATCTAGGACACAGGAACATAACATATCCTCGAGCATCTGAATCGTCCGCTCTGACTGACCGTCCGTCTGCGGATGAAAAGCTATACTCAGGTTCACCCTAGTACCCAAAGCTCGCTGCAACTGTCTCCAAAACTGAGAGGTGAACCTCGCATCCTGATCAGATACAATAGACAATGGGACTCCATGCAATTGCACAATAACATCAAGATACCTCTGTCCTAAAGTCCTCACTTGGTCTATCTCCCGAATCGGAATTGTTGGATCAAACCTAGAATTTGGATGATGCGGATCAAACCTAATGTAATTTGATTTTAGTTGTTTCATGTTTATTTTAAGTCTGTGCAGAAGATAAAATTGTTATCCGGACCTACTCCAGTAAGAGCAAAGCAAAGGATAGGATACATAATCCTGATCCGGGTCATCATGAGTGTCGTCTAACACTTGGTAAATAACCAAGTCTTCATCCGGAGTAAGAACCCTCTCGTATGAACTAATCAATTATCAAAATGACTAAGGATTCTGCGCTCTTATTGTTGATTGGACTAAGTCATTTTATGCGGAATGAGAATCCGAGTCTATGCCTCATACGAAGTAAGAGAGATTTGTTGCAGAGAAAGAATTTAGTCTTTCGCTCCAGCTGTCTAAGGAAAAGAAGATTCGGACCAAGGAATCCTAGCTTTTCACTCGAGCGGAGTAAGGACATCTGATGCGGAATAAGGATTCCGCATATCTACCTCATGTGGAGTAAGGAAGCGCTGACACGGGATAAGGATTTCAGGACTTCATATACGCGGAGTAAGCAATAACTAATATGGAGTAAGGATCCGAACCTCGTTGATACGGAGTAAGGAAAGCTACACCGGACTAAAAGGACGCTACTTCAACTTATCAATACCGCATTTATGATATCAGCTCGCTATATTCCAATGTAAGACAAACTCATTGAAGATCTAAACTGTCTTACACGTGGACCACTCGGAGATGTGGATGCAGTCCCAAATGTAGTTGGAAGCAAGCAAAGTTATTTAATTCACATATGCTTCCAATATTTCGAGCTCCACATCCGAAGCAGTTATAGTAGAAGCATTTTCCGAGAAGAACTTAATGTTTACAAAGCCCTCGGAAAACACAGTAACAAGATAGATTCCTAGGATGTCTATATATATATATATCTCGTAGTGTTGTACATTAAAAAATGTGCGTACACATACTAAGGAAAACTGATACGCGCGTGAGCAAAGTAAGTGTACAAGAGGTTATAGAGATCATTAACGCAGTGTGTGAAATTGTAAAGCCAAGTGCTAGTGTAATCAGCTATAATTGATGTTTATTTTGTTGTAATTATCATTTGATAATAAAGCAAAATACTTTCACTATCTGGTTATCTTCCGCACTGATTTTATATCTTTTAACCAGATTGTGTTACACCTGTGAGGAAAGAGTTTTTTTTTTTATTTAAGCCTATTCACCACCCCTCTAGGCTACTAGGGACCAACAAGTGGTATCAGAGCAAGTTCTATTTGTTCCAAGTAGAGATCCCACTCTTTCTCTCTTACAAATGGTTGAAGAAAGTAGCATGCTTTTCAACACTCGCCTTAACTCCGGAGGTGCACAAGAGCCCCTTCCAAATCGAAGCAGCAGGGAAAATGTCGATCCACCTCAACCTGCTGCTACCGCTGCTGCATAACCACGGAGTTCTGGCTTCACTCTGAAAAAGCCACCCAAGTTCACACCTGAGCTTTTCTCCTAGTGGAAAGCTCGCATGAGAATGTTCATGGTCTGCCATGTTCACCTCATGTGGCCATGTCTTCATCAAGAGATACCCACTCCGATGACTATCGGAGAACATGGAGTCAGAAGACCAAAGACTGATGCTGAACTCACCAATGATGAAAGAGCCTGGCAGTGTGCCAACAAAAAGGCTCTGGCATATGTCACATCGTCTTTGGATTTTAAGGCTTTCAAGGACATCCAGGGCTGCATGACAGCGAAAGCTGTCTGGGATAAACTGACAATCCTCTATGAGGGAAGTCAGTCCCAAATGTAGAATGTTATTTGCACTCTAAGGCAGAACTTTGAGAGTTTCAATTATAAACCGGGTGAATCACTCGAAAGCATATATCGGAGATTCGGCAAACTCATCCTTGAGCTGAAAACTGTCAATGAGCATTATTCTCAATCTCAGATCAATCACAAGTTCTTTCGCTCCTTGCCGAATCGCTACTACTCCAAACAACTCCAGATGCAATCGGACAAGAACTGCAGTATGTTCCCCTTGAAGAACTATATGGAGAGCTGCGGACTCACGAAGTCAGGTTTAAGTACTCTGATCGGGATGAGAAAATAGCTCGGAAAGAAAAGGGGGTAGCTCTCAAAGCTACAGAATGTCCTAGCATAGTGAGGAATGATGATACGGACGCATCCGAGAATTCTGATTCTGACGAGGAGGAGATAGCTCTTCTTGTCAAATCCTTTGAGCGATTCCTACGGAAAAGCAGAAAAGGATTTAGGAGACGCTCCTCATCATCTTTCCAAAGAAAGGAGCGACCGGAGTCCAGTTCCCAGGAATGCTATAATTGTGGGAAAACCGGTCACTGGGCCAAGGACTGTAGATCCAAATCTAAAGTGGCCAAGAAAAGTGACAAGGTAACTCCTCGCCGCTCCACCTCAGACAACAACAAGAACAAGAGGAAGGCGTTCATCACAAAATACGTCAGTGGCTCCGAAGAAGAGGAGGAATCCTCGAATGATGAGCTAACTCCCGAGCCGAACATCTGCCTCATGGCAAATTCTGAGGTACCTTCGATCTCTGAGCTCATGAGTAAATTAGAATCTCTTATTACTGAACGTGATCATGAAAAGAATGAGAGACTAATAATTACTCAAATGGACAAAGATATGGAAAGTCAGAATAAACGTCTTGAAATCATTGTTGCTAGACTAAAAAAAGGACATAACTGACTTCAGGAGTAAAGAGGCTTGGTATCATGATCTAAGAGCTGAAAATCATCTGTTAAATACTAACCTAATGGGCCTAAAAGTCATTGTGAAACAACTCGAGAATGAACTTGAACAGGAAAAGGAAATAAATCATAAGTGGCTAAAATCCAGGGAAATAGCCTCTACATTTAGGACTGATCCGGATAACATTCGAGTCAAACCTGGCCTAGGCTCCAAACCATCGACTTCCACTGCTCATGCTACTGAGTGTCCTCCGGACTTCACTCCGAAACTAACCAACTTATATCCTGTTAGTATGTCTAAACCGTTGGATGGTTTCATTTTAGGTGGCACCATAGTTTATGACTGTGGAAGAGAGGCTGTTACTGCTATTCCCGGAACAGTAGCACCCGTAACTAATGATGAAGGGAAGGCTGCTGCAGTTCAAGCCAAAACTGTAGCACCTGAAAAGAAAGGAAAGGCTAAGGCTGATGCATCTAGGGCCAAGAGCGCGTCACCCAAACGCAATGGATTAGGCCATAGGGAACAGAGTAGAAAATCTGTAAAATCTAAGAGACCTGTATCCCCTGTTTATACTCCGCATTATAGCGTCTGTTCCATCTGTAGGGAAATAGGTCATTATCACTATGAATGTTGGAGTTTATCTGATAACTGGCTTTGTAATCAAGTTTCTATCAATAAAGATCAGTTAAATAAAAGAGGTTCTTCGAGCAAGACAAAATCTAAATCTCAAAGGAGTGTCTCTCCAAAGAAAACCCAAGAAAAGGTAACAGCTGAAACTAACAAATTAAGGTCAACCTGGAAAGCTAAAAATCCTAGCGAAGTTAAATCTGGAACTGTTGACATTAATGTTGTTCCTTCTAACCGCCCGAAACAAGTTTGGGCACCAAAAGTGTAAACTGTTGTCTTTCAGGAGCATCTGTGGAATGCATTGTCAGATCACTTGAAGTTAAAGATCACTCAAAGCAAGTGGATCTTCGATAGTGGATGCTCTGGACATATGACGGGTGATTAGACTCTACTTGTTGAAGTTAATGACAAACGAGGTCCATCCGTGTCATATGGTGACAACAGTAAAGGTAAGACTATCGGGTGTGGCACTTTAACCAATGGCTGTGTATCTATCACTAGAGTTGCACTAGTCGAAGGTTTGAAGCATAATTTGCTAAGTGTCAATATTTATGTAACAAAGGATTTACTGTTTCCTTTATGTCCAACACCTGCACAGTAAGGGAAAACTTATCCGGAGATGTTAAGTTATCCGGATTAAGAGATGGGGACATATACTCAGTGGTCTTAAGAAATAATTCTTCTGACCCTGTATGCTTCCTAACTATAGCATCAGATGAAGATAGTTGGCTATGGCACAAGCGATGTGCACATTTAAACTTTAAGACCTTGTCTAAGTTAGCGTCACTCAATCTTGTCACTGGTCTACCTAAACACAAATACTCCAGAGACTCTCTCTGTCGAGAATGCCAACTTAGCAAACAGACCAAACATAGTTTTAAGAGCAAATTAGTTAATTCAATAACTGCTCCTCTACAACTTCTTCATATGGACCTCTGTGGTCCCATTTCTGTTCCTTCACTAGCTGGTGTGAGATATACCCATGTGGTTATCGATGATATCACCAGGTACACATGGGTGATGTTCCTGAAATCTAAGGATCAAACCTTTGAGCATCTTGTAGATCTTTTCAACTGGATAAGCAATTCACAAGGATTGAGCATTAAATGCATCAGGAGTGATCATGGTACATAATTTGATTTTTCCGAAATGAGATCATATTGTTCTGAATAGGGCATTCAGCACGACTTCTCTGCGCCCGGAACTCCACAGTAAAATGGGGTAGCTGAGCGCAAGAATCGCACTTTAGTCGAGGCTGGCAGATCTATGTTAGCAGGGGCAAAGCTTCCTCTCAGTCTATGGGCTGAAGCTGTGTCCACTACCCTGCTATGTTCAGAACAGGACTCTAATAAATAAATCTACCATGAAAACACCCTATGAGATGTGGAGAGGACGAAAGCCTTCAATTTCACATTTCAGAGCTTTTGGGTGTACTTGCTATATATTGATCAACGGCAAAAAACCCCGGAATAAATTTGAACCAAAATCTGTTGATGGGATTTTTGTCGGGTATTCATTACATAGCAAAGCTTATCGGGTCTTCAATAGAAAACTTTTAAAAGTTGAAGAATCTATCCATGTAACCTTTGATGAAGCTAACCTGGATTGGTCGAAAGTTGGTTCTCCAAGTTCTAATGTGCAGGATCAAGACGACAACATTGACTCGAAACCACCCTCCAGAACAAGTGATTGGTGATCCTACTGTTGGTGTAAGAACAAGAGCAGCCACCTCCAATATCTGTCTTTACTCATGTTTTCTATCTCAAATAGAACCAAAGGTGGTAGAGGAAGCTCTTCAGGACTCAAACTGGATAGAAGCCATACAAGAAGAGCTGAATCAATTTAAGAGAAATGATGTGTGGACTCTAGTACCAAGGCCCAAGTCTCAGCAAGTCATTGGAGTTAAATGGGTGTTCCGGAACATGCTTGATACGGATGGTATAGTAATTCGGAACAAAGCCAGACTGGTAGCCAAAGGATATCGTCAAGAAGAAGGAATAGACTATGACGAGACCTTTGCTCCAGTAGCAAGACTTGAGGCAATCAGAATGTTTCTGGCTTATGCTTCATATGAAAACTTCATAGTTTATCAAATGGACGTCAAAAGCGCATTTCTGAATGGAGATCTTCAAGAGGAGGTGTATGTTGAACAACCTCCCGGTTTCCTTGAACCCAAGGCTAGACATCTAGTTTACAAGCTACGGAAAGCCTTGTATGGGTTGAAGCAAGCTCCAAGAGCCTGGTACGACACACTGTCAGAATTCCTACTTGCTCACAACTTTCAAAAAGGGAAGATAGACACCACTTTATTTCTACGGAAAGAGAATGAACATACTCTGATCGTACAGATTTATGTGGATGATATCATCTTCGGATCCTCAAATCCGAAGCTTTGTGAAGAGTTTGCAAAGTTGATGACTGGCAAGTTTGAGATGAGTATAATGGGAGAACTGTCCTACTTCCTTGGAATAGAAGTTAAACAATTGAAGGAAGGGATCTTCATTAACCAAGCTAAGTATACACGTGATATTATTAAGAAGTCTGGTATGGAAGGTTCATCTCCCGTCATGTCACGCCCCGGATTTCCAACCCGAGGAAACCGGTACGTGACTCCCCTTGTACCCACACGGAGGGCAAAGGGGTTAGGATGCAAACCCCGAATTTAACATTTTAAACATCCACAACACATTCAAGAAAGTAATATTCATAAAAGCAATCCACAATCCAAACTAGTCTTTATTACAACAAAATCCTCTTTCCAATCCATCCCCACTGGGGTTACATCAATTCCCATAAAAAAAATAACATAAATGGAAGAGAGTAAAATAAATAAGGTCTTCCACCTTGGTGTATCCACCTAACGCCTGTAAGTCCATGGAAAACAAGCAAACACAGGAGGGGTGAGCAACCACAGCTCAGTAGGGATCAAGTCTCCCCAACCCTTCCCATGCTCCTAGCGGCTACATGCATGTGCACAGGTGTAGTGACGTGACAGTATTAGGAAAAAGAAAATAAAACATTCCACACAAGCGGGCGTAACCCCAGCCCCAGCCACACTGGCTAACAAACCACATCTCAAGCAAGTAATTTAACCGCCTCTTCAGGCCACTGATTTAACCGCCTCTCAGGCAAAGTAGTTTAACCGCCTCTTCAGGCCACTGGTTTAACCGCCTCTCAAGCAAAGTAGTTTAACCGCCTCTTCAGGCCACTGGTTTAACCGCCTCTCAGGCAAAGTAGTTTAACCGCCTCTTCAGGCCAGATACCACAGTCATGCACACAACACACACCACGGTCACTCAAGCATAAAACCAAACACTTGGTGTGCACCCGTTCACAAGTGCACACACCCAGCCATTCAGGCAATAGAACAAACACCCAGCATGCATACATACACCAAATCACAAGTCCAACCACACAGACATATTACCAAACACGTAATGGGCATATACACACAGCTATATTCACACAGGCATTTCATCGAACATATAGCATGTAACAACAAAATCACACCAAAATGCCACTGAAGGCCAACATCCATATAAGAGATCACACCTATATGGATTACATATATATATATATATATATATAAACAGATATAATCCATAATCTGCCCTAGAACCCTAGGACAGAGGAGGATTTAGGAAGAACAGAACCCCTACCTTGTATGGTCTCCTGCTCCCGCTTCCACGCAAGACTTCGACCACCCATGCAAGACGCTCCGGCAGCCACCAGAAGCTCTCCTTCCCTCTCTCTCTCTCTCTCTCTCTCTCTCTCTCTCTCTGCGACGGTGGTGGAGCAACAAACCCTAAACCTAAAACAGAGGGGCTTCTCCTCCTTATATAGATAACACAACATCAAAACGACGTAGTTTTGATTAAGTGAATCCCAGCATCAAAACGACGTAGTTTTGATGGAACAAGCTATGACCTTCCCACATCCATACACACCAAAATATTCACAATTCCAACATGGTCCTTTGGGAAAAGATGATTAGAATGACAAAACCAAGGTAACCATGCAAAAACATGCCTGCACGCCAATTTGAACGCCAATTCCCCAATTGGCGTGCAGCTCCAAATGCACTCAAACTTCACCCCAAGCCTCCTTGCATCTTGTAGAGGTCTGAGAAGCAAAAATATGCTTGCACGTGAAATGGGTGAATTCACGTGCAGCTCCAAATGCCCTGAAATTTCTGTGGTAGATAGAGGACTTCATTCTAAGAAACTTTTGTTCTTGTACGCCAATTGTTTGAGGCCATCTACTATACGAAAAGTGAGCTCCAAAATCTGCCAAAACAGCTTAAAATCGCATGTATATGCATAACATCTTCCTAGGGCATAAATGCACGTTATCACTTGTCACATGCACCTCCCAAAAGTCCCCTCTTGGGCTCATCTCTTACCTCAAACTTGTGCACCAACATCCAAGGTGTTTGTGGTTAACTTCTTACACATGGGTTACACACGGGTCATTACACGTCAAGACTCCGATGCCAGTCAGTGCCAAGTTAGACCCTGATGTGGACGGCAAATCAGTAAATATGACTGAATATAGAGGGATGATAGGATCCTTGCTGTATCTTATAGCAAGTCGCCCGGACATTATGTTTGCAACTTACATCTGTGCGCGATATCAGGCGAATCCCAAGGAGTCACATATGCTTCATGTTAAACGGATATTCAGGTATCTCAAAGGAACGATGAACTTGGGACTTTGGTACCCAAAGGAATCAAACTTCACCTTATCTGGATACTCTGATGCTGATTTTGCTGGGTGTCGCATCGACAGGAAAAGCACAAGCGGTACATGTCAGTTTATTGGAAATAGATTAATTTCATGGTTCAGTAAGAAGCAGAATTCCGTATCAACCTCTAATGTCGAGGCGGAATATATAGCTCGGGAGTTGCTCGCGCACGGCTACTCTGGATGCAAAGTCAACTTACGGACTACGGTTTCAATATGACATCTATTCCACTCTACTGCGACAACACTAGTGCAATTGCTATAAGCAACAATCCTGTCATGCACCCAAAGACGAAGCCCATTGAGGTCAGGTATCACTTCATTCGTGATCATGTTCTCAAAAAGAATATATCTCTAGAACATGTTGCTACTGAAGATCAACTGGCAGACATTCTTACAAAGCCCCTACCTGATGCAAGATTTTCTGAACTACTCTTCAGGTTAGGTATGCTTGACTTTTCTGCATAGCTTCACTTAAATCAATCAACAGTATGTCTTCAGAACATGCATGGTGCGTTTATTGAAAGTAAAGGATTCATACCAAATTTAATTTTCGATCATACTTACTGCTTAACGTGTCCTATGCGTCTGATAAATGCCAAAGTTCCGTGATGGGAGGATGCTTGCGTTTCCCGACTGAAGTCGTTTAAGCCAACTTGATTAAAACTTATATGAATAATCTTTTTAGGATTTCATGATCTTATTTCCCATTATCCACCACATGATACATGCTGGTTCATTTAGATTGCTCTATTATCATGTATAGTTGAAGTTATGAAATGGGTTATCACGGAATGTATGGCGGATGTATATGCAGTCGCAGTCTGATCAGCTTCTGAAGTATAGTTTCCTAAAAGGGTAGACAGCACTCTTCTCTAAGCAGGAAACATCAATCGAGAGGATCACATGGTCTACGGGGGAGAAAATGCTCTATTGATAAATCTAGTAATACCCCTCGTATATGTCTCATGATCCCTTTCCTGGCTGTCTATCTGAGGGGGAGTCTTTTACTGAGAGGATCGCATGGTCTAAGGGGGAGAAAAAGCTTCATTTATTACTTCTGTAATGACCCCTTTTATGTCTCGGATGCTCCTTCCTCTAAACTTTCACTTCCGAATCTGACTGGACATGCAATGCTGAATCGGAATTGTGGCATGGATGGATGTTTTTCTATCCTCAACTGTGCATTTTAATCGAACAATCATCTGCCTGGTTTTGAAATGTCTTCATATTTCCAGTTTCACTCATGAATCCTAACTTGAGAAATCATATGATTTTTAATTTAACTTAACTATTGCTGTCAGTATGAAGGTTTCACTATGTTGACCTATATGAACTTATGTGTTTATCAACTGTCATATGCATTTTCTTCAGTAATTTGATCATAATTCATGTGTATGTGTCTTGTTACTATTCTTCCATATGCATAAGTTCTGTCTCCTTTTAGTTCGGCTTATGATGTTCTCACCACGACTATTTGATCCATATCCGTACTAACTCAACCTGTTAGTATACTGTTTCTTTAGTTTATGTTTTCAGCTACAGGTTCAGATTTGGTTTGCACTTCAATGCTCTATCTTGTTTTGATGTCTCTGATTTGAAGTGTTGTGGTACTTCTTATTTCCTCGACACCAAGACAGCAAGGGAATCATTTTTACTCGGCATTCAACTTTTACGGACAGTCAGTCTCTCATCAGGATATAGTTCACCCGTACACTATCAAGCCCGGATGCGAGTTAGTTTGCTTCCTCCTAAACCTTGGAATTCTCAATTTGCGATAAACCAAGTGATTATCTTACATCGCATCTTTTTGAGGAAGACTAATGATGGTTCATTAAATGCACGTCTCGAGCCCTGTAATTTGTCTTTTCAAAATTCAGCAGTATGAATACAGCTGTCATTTGAATGGTTAGCACGGCCTCCACGTCATTAGTTTACTCGGCGGCGCTAATATATCAAGTCTAATGACATCGGATTGTCAGGCGGATCACTGCTCATCTCGTTTAAACCCGAGACCCGCTGGCTTCCACGGAATGGGTCCTATTAATACTGATCTCTCACGCTAGCGCGAGGATATTGCTTTCATTACTCAGAACCTTAACTCTTCGTTGCTCTCTATTCACCAAAGACCTCTCCTTCCTTCTCCTCCAATCTTCCAATCTAAATGGCATCTTCAGCTCTCTACGGCGTTGTTCCAGGCCATCTTGTCGATTGGGCCGGCATTTCTGACCCTCCTGCCTGGCTCAAGGAGGTTCGCTCCTTGTTAGCCTCCAGTGGTCTCCTCGACATTTTCTCTGCTCATGTTGATCTTCTCATCTCAGACGTCCAATCTTTCTATGAGCACTTCGAATCCCGTGACCACTCGATTGTCTCTGGTATCCGAGGCAAACCCATCGAGATCACTCCTCAAGTGATTCGTGAAGCCTTCAATCTCCCCAGCGGCAGTGATTTCCGGACGAGCGCTTCCACCATGGCTACTGCCATGGGATGTCCCTCTAAAGTGAAGGAATACAAGCTGAAGTCCTTTCAAGGCCCCTACCGCTGTATGGCCACCATACTTAGTCGATGCTTACTGGCTCGCTCTACGGCACTTGACTCAATCCCGTACGATTTGCTCCTGGCGATGTACGTGGTCTTTGAACAGTTGCCTCTTGACTGGGGCGATTTTCTTTTTCGGATTATGTGGAATGGAAAAGGAACTCGTCTTTCGGATGGATCCTCTCCCACCTCTTCAGACATCTGCGTCCCGAGCACTTCTAGGACCAGTTGACGATACCCTTCCCACTGAATTTTTATTTTTGTCATCTCACCTCCGATGGGACGCTTACTGTCCGCCGTCCTCCTGTCTCTCGTGCACACGTTGTTATCTCGGAACATCATGGTAGTTCCATTGGTGACCCCGCCCCCAGCTCGGGTCACGAGGTTAGCTCCGCTCCCCGGTCTTCACGCATCCGGTCCGTTGCCACTCCGGCACGCTCCTGCAGTTCGTAGCACAGTATTCGTGATGCTGCAGGGCCCTCTCAGCCGTTTCCTCATGACACTGTTTCTTCAGCCCCTCCTGCTGATGCCCCTGCTGATATCTCTCCTGTTGCTGCTGCTGATACTACTGCTGGTGATCCTGCATCCACCTCTCCGATGAGTGCTACAGTTGCTGCTGTCATTATTGACGTACCTACGTCTCCTCCAGCCGCCTCTCTAGCACACCTTGTTGACCCTCACGACTACCTCGACCATCTTCCCGCCGATATTCTGACTGACTGCTGGCTCCAGTTTAGTCTCGCTCACACTGCAGACATCTCTCAATCTGCTCTCCGGGTGCATTACACTAAACATTCTCAAACCCCGGAAGCTATGATACTTTGGAACACTGAACACGGCTTTCTCACGCCGTCTCTTCAGGCCGCACCTCCAACTGCTGCTACCTCTTCCGGACCTGCTCATGACGCACGGACTCCTATCCCTACTGAGGCTGGTCCCACCTCTCCTGCGCACATTCCTCTCATTAACCTCTCTGGTCAAAGTGGCTCCGCTACACCTGCTGCTGCTGCTGGTCCCTCCTCCTTCTCTCCACCTGCTGACTCTTCCGCACTGCGCACTCCTGCCCCTCTACATGCGGGGGAGTCCTCCAAGGCTCCTGCCTTTGGCTTTGGCCGTCCCTCATTTGCCCCGATCTTATCTGAAGCCGCAGTCTCCGCTCAGCTGGATCGTATTGCAGAGCACAATCATTCCCGGGCCCAGGTCATTGCTGACAAAGTTGATGACATCAGGACCCAGATCCTTTCCGCTCTCTCCAACTCCTCTCTCTCCCTGGATCGAAAGCTGCACCTTATTGCCCAATCTCTTTCGGGCCTCTCCACATCTGTCCGGGATCTGACTCAGGTTGTGGGTCGTCCCTCTCGCCCTCCTCGCCGATCTGCCAAACCGGGGGAGAATGTCTCATCTGATCCATCTCCCTCCACTACTGCTCCTGACACTACTGACGTTCCCAGCCGAAGCCGAAGATCTGCACTCAGCCTTCCTCCGGGTCTCCCGGTTCCCAAATGCAGCTGCTTCTCTGGACCGTCCAGTGCTGCTCCTGCTCTTTCTAACCGTCCCAGCTCCTCCACTGTAGCTCCCTCCTGTTCTGATCAGGCTCCGCAAGTCACGTTTCTCTCATCTTATGCAGAATTTGATCCATATGATTTAGATGGGCGTGTACTTGCAGCCATGCTAGCATATGCGAGTGTTGCTCCCTCTACCCCAAAAAGGTGCTTGTTATCTCTGTCCCCTTTCTCTCCTGAAGACATAAGCACCCTACTGTCGGAGAAAGGACAGTTCTTTACTGAGGATATTGACAACTTCACCTTGGCAATAAAGGAAGAGATGAGGTTGTTTCCCACCTTGTATCAAGACGAACATATGTTCGATATCCTACCTTGCTGGCTTGATCACTACCTTCCTGAAGTGGACTTCATTCAGACCCTCATAAATGGAACAGCTGAGAACAGTAAGCCATGGAAAAATCTTACAACTGTTCTCATTCCATACAGGATCAACACTCCTCATCACATGCTCGCGGTCTTCTCTATTAAGGACAGGAGAGTTGTTCTGCACGACTCCCATCAGGTTGTGGGACACCAGATGAGAAGAAGCCAACTCGGACCATTGCTCCAGACTCTGTCAGAGGCTGTTAGACAGAGTGGACTTTTTGAATCAATTGGCCAACCTCCTCTGCTTCCCAATGCTCTCCTCAATTCGTCAATTCTGAGCAAAAAGGACGTTCCCCAACAACCTGACAGAGAAAGCTGTGGAGCCTATGTCTGTTACTTTATTAGGCATCTTTTGAAGTATGATCCCAACTGGAATTACTTTTTCTTGTGCACTAAAGAACAGTCTAAGCGGCTAAGGGAGCAGGCAACAACTAAAATCTTCAAGTACAGTAAGCCTTACAATTCTTAGTATAACTTTTGTACTAAGGCTTACTTTGTGTTACTGTTGCTGAAATAGTGGAAATTTCTTTATCCTTATCTCTGTGTATATCTTGCTGCCTAACTGGATCAGATTACAAAGGGTTTGGCACATCCATATTAGGGGAGATTGTTGGATCAAACCTAGAATTTGGATGATGCGGATCAAACCTAATGTAATTCGATTTTAGTTGTTACATGTTTATTTTAAGTCTGTGCAGAAGATAAAATTGTTATCCAGACCTACTCCTGTAAGAGCAAAGCAAAGGACAGGATACATAATCCTGATCCGGGTCATCATGAGTGTCGTCTAACACTTGGTAAATAACCAAGTCTTCATCTGGAGTAAGAACCCTCTCGTACGAACTAATCAATTATCAAAAGGACTAAGGATTTCGCACTCTTATTGTTGATTGGACTAAGTCATTTTATGCGGAATGAGAATCCGAGTCTACGCCTCGTACGGAGTAAGAGAGATTTGGTGCAGACAAAGAATTTAGTCTTTCGCTCCAGCTGTCTAAGGAAAAGAATATTCGGACCAAGGAATCCGAGCTTTTCACTCGAGCGGAGTAAGGACAACTGATGCGGAGTAAGGACATCTGATGCGGAATAAGAAATCCGAATCATTACTCAAGTGGAGTAAGGAACTCACGCAGAGTAATGAAGCGCTGATGCAAAATAACGATTCCGCATATCTACTTCATGCGGAGTAAGGAAGCGCTGACACGGGATAAGGATTTCAGGACTTCATATACGCGGAGTAAGCAATAACTAATATGGAGTAAGGATCCGAACCTCGTTGATACAGAGTAAGGAAAGCTACACCAGACTAAAAGGACGCTACTTCAACTTATCAATACCGCATTTATGATATCAGCTCGCTGTGTTCCGATGTAAGACAAACTCATTGAAGATCTAAACTGTCTTACACGTGGACCACTCGGAGATGTGGATGTAGTCCCAAATGTATTTGGAAGCAAGCAAAGTTATTTAATTTACTTATGCTTCCAATATTTCGAGCTCCACATCCGAAGCAGTTATAGCAAAAGCATTTTCCGAGAAGAACTTAATGTTTACACAGCGCTCGAAAAACACAGTTCAAGATAGATTCCTAGGATGTATATATATATATATATATATATATATATATATATCGTAGTGTTGTACATTAAAAAGTGTGTGTACACATACTAAGGAAAACTGATACGTGCGTGAGTAAAGTAATTGTACAAGAGCTTATAGAGATCATTAACGCAGTGTGTGAAATTGTAAAGCCAAGTGCTAGTGTAATCAGCTATAATTGTTGCTTATTTTGTTGTAATTATCATTTGATAATAAAGCAAAATACTTCCACTATCTGGTTATCTTCTGTAAGGACCCGTACCTTGAGTTAGTCACAGTTTTGCCTTCTGAGTAGAGTTTTTCTACATTTTGACCTAGTGAATGGGCTCAAATGAATTCACGTGCAAAAGGAAAGATGCTTAGAATGATGTCCTCTATCTACCACAGAAGTTTCAGGCCAAACGGACGTGTATGTGAGGTGCACGTGAAATGGGTCCAATTCACGTGCAAGTGTGGTTGTCTTCTAAATGATGCAAGGAGGCTAGGGGTGAAGTTTGAGAGCATTTGGAGTGCATATGGAGTTGCACGTGAATTGGGGAATTCACGTGCAAATTGGCGTGCAGCCATATTTTTGCATGGTTCCCTTGGTTTTGACATTCTAATGATCTTTCTCCAAAGGACCATGTTGAAATTCTGAGTATTTTGGCCTATATGGGTGCGGAAAGGTGCTAACTGGTGTGATCAAAACTACGTCGTTTTGATCCTGGGTTTACTTAATCAAAACTACGTCGTTTTGATGTGGGTAGTGTCTATATAATGAGGGCTTGAGTTTGAGTTTAGGGTTCTTGTGTTCTTCTTTGGCTGCATGCTTTGCCCAGAGAGAGAGAGAGAGAGAGAGAGAGATAGAGGATCTCCGGGCAGTTGCCGTGGTGGTTCGCATCGTTGGAAGGTGTCTAGCGTAGAGGATAGGACAAGAGCCTGAGGTAGGGATTCATGTTCTTCCTAACTCCCCTCTGTTCTAGGATATTCACCTATATATATATATATATAAATCCATATAGGTGTGATCTCCTATATGGATGTTGGCCTTTAGTGGCATATTCTGTTGATTCTGATGTTGAATTTAGCTTGAGGATTTTCTGGGTTTGTTTATGCCCACCATGTGTTTGATGAAATGTCTGTGAGGCCTGTACACTATGTATTTGATAAAATGTCTGTGAGGCCCGCATGCCATGTATTCAATATAATGCCTGTGAGACCTTGTATATGGGTGTCGATGATATGCCTACGTGACTGGTGTGTCCTGTGTTTGATTTGTATTTGATTTTAAGCCTATGAGGCTGATGTGTATGGCTTGTATCGACTATGTTGGTCCTTTCGAGATAAAGTGTAAATCTTTGTCCGAGTTTACATGTTGAGATGTAATGCTTTATCTTGTTCGTTGATCTGTTTGAGACTGAGCTGAGATATGGGCCAGGCACAATAGCTGGACCCCTTTGAGATTTGGCCAGGACATGGTCCTGAGTCTCGGTGTAGCACTCACGACGGTGGGCTAAGTCTACACCCATTCCTGAGGGTAGGTATGGCGCCCGAGGAGGTGGTTGACCATATCTGACTCGGGTGGAAAATGTTGCATTGGTGTCCATGCAACATTCGCCTGGATGTGGTATGTCATGTCGCCGTGGTGGCGGGGTGTCCTCTGCCCTCCAGTGCGGGCTCAGGTAAAGAGTGTTTACTGGGTGATGTTTGCTGCTTTAGCCTTAGGCACAACACGAGCACAAGCATACACATATCATGCATGTTGTAGAGCGGGACGGGCGTCTTGGGGGAGACCGGATCCCTCTGCGAGCTATGGTTTGCTCACCCCTCCTATAAACTATTCTTTTGCAGGGTTTAGCAGGCGGTAGGTGAAGGCTGAGGAGCTAGGCCCCTGAGGCTGGGAGTTTTATGTTATTTCCTTTGTTGTACTCTGGATTTATGTGTTTGGAATTTGGTTTGGTTTTATTTATGGCTTCATTGGGGTTTTTCCCCGACTGGGTTGTAATAAACATTTAATCTTTGAAATGAAATAAAATGAGATGTTATTATTCAATTTGTGTTTGTATGCATGGTTTGGGAGCAGGAGCATGCCCCTTGGCATGTTAGCCTGGTTGTGCAGGTTTGGGACAACACCCGTGCCAGAAGTCCTTTTAAGGTGCTTGCACCAACCCCTTGTCCCTTCGGGTGCGGGCATGGGCAGTCACTACTCAATTCCAAGTGGAAGGAAATTGGGGCGTGACAATATGGTATCAGAGCGATAGTTCATGGTCTAGTGGTCCTGAGTCTCGGTGTAGCACTCACGACGGTGGGCTAAGTCTACACCCATTCCTGAGGGTAGGTATGGCGCCCGAGGAGGTGGTTGACCATATCTGACTCGGGTGGAAAATGTTGCATTGGTGTCCATGCAACATTCGCCTGGATGTGGTATGTCATGTCGCCGTGGTGGCGAGGTGTCCTCTACCCTCTAGTGCGGGCTCAGGTAAAGAGTGTTTACTGGGTGATGTTTGCTGCTTTAGCCTTAGGCACGACACGAGCACAAGCATACACATATCATGCATGTTGTAGAGCGGGACGGGTCTGGGGAGATTGGATCCCTACTGAGCTATGGTTTGCTCACCCCTCCTATAAACTATTCTTTTGTAGGGTTTAGCAGGCGGTAGGTGAAGGCTGAGGAGCTAGGCCCCTGAGGCTGGGAGTTTTATGTTATTTCCTTTGTTGTACTCTGGATTTATGTGTTTGGAATTTGGTTTTGTTTTATTTGTGGCTTCATTGGGGTTTTTCCCCGACTGGGTTGTAATAAACATTTAGTCTTTAAAATAAATAAAATGAGATGTTATTATTCAATTTGTGTTTGTATGCATGGTTTGGGAGCAGGAGCATGCCCCTTGGCATGTTAGCTTGGTTGTGCAGGTTTGGGACAGCACCCGTGCCAGAAGTCCTTTTAAGGTGCTTGCACCAACCCCTTGTCCCTTCGGGTGCGGGCATGGGCAGTCACTACTCAATTCCAAGTGGAAGGAAATTGGGGCGTGACATCTTCCGCACTGATTTTATATCTTTTCACCAGATTTTGTTACACCTGTGAGGAAAGAGTTTTTTTTTTTTTTGATTTAAGCCTATTCACCCCCACTCTAGGCTACCAGGAACCAACAGGAATAAAATGTGTCGATTTGGTCAATCGGTCCACAATAATCCATATGGTGTTGTGTCCCCTGGAATGAGGAAGTCTAGTGACAAAATCCATGGTTATGTGGTCCCATTTCCACTTTGGCACTGGCAATGACTGCAACTCACCAGCTGATCTCAAGTGCTCTGCCTTGACCTGCTGATAGGTCAAACACCTCTTCACATAATCAACAATGGCCTTCTTCAGGCTTGGCCACAAATACTACTTCCTCACGGCATGGTACATCTTGGTCCAACCAGGATGTATAGCTAACTGTGACTGGTGAAATTCCCGAAGAACCTCCTCCTGTAGAGAAGTGGGAACTATCAGTCTACCCTTATATCATAGTACATGCTCTGCATCCTCAGTCTAATTAGAAGATGCCTGCCCTGTCTGAATCCTGTCCCTGATGACCTCATAGCCAACGTCCCCCAGCTAATCCTTTATGATCCGGTGCTGCAATTCTGGGATTGCTACAACAACACTGAGCATCCCTTTCCCATCACTGGTCACCATCTGCAACGTCATCATTGCCAATTGGTCCATCATCTGCCATTCCTTAATGGCACAATGGGCCACCATGGCCCACTCTTCCTACTCAGAGCATCTGCCACTTCATTGCCCTTCCCAAGGGTATACATCATGTCAAACTGAAACTACTGCAAGTACTCCACCCACCGCCTCTGCCTAAGGTTCAAGTCTCATTGAGAAAAGATATACTGTAAGCTCTTGTGGTCTGTATATACAACACATTTCTCCCCAAGGAGATAATGCTGCCAGCTCTTTAAAGCAAAGATCACTATAGCCAACTCCAAATTATGCGTGGGATAGTTCTACTCATGTGGTCTCAACTACCTAGACCCATAAGCAATCACCTGCCAAGTCTGCATCAACACACAACCAAGCCCCACCCTAGAGGCATCACAATACACCTCAAAAGGTACACCCTCCTGTGGAAGAATCAGGATAGGTGCTGAGGTCAATCATGCCTTCAGCTCCATGAAAGCACTCTCACATGCATCAGACCAAACAAAAGGAACTCCCTCCCTGGTCAAGTTCGTCATAGGAGCTGCCAACCTGGAAAAATCCTCCACAAACCTCCAATAGTAGCCTACCAAACCAAGGAAGCTATGAATCTCAAACACATTCATGGGCCTCTTCCACGACATAACCGCCTCGATCTTCTCAGGATCCACTGTGATACCCTCCGACGATACCACATGCCCCAAGAAGTGCACTTGTTGCAACCAGAAGTCACATTTCGTGAACTTGGCGTACAATCGATGCTCTCGCAAGGTCTGCAACACAACCTGCAAATGTTCCTCATGCTCCCTCTTGGTCGCTGAATAGACCAAGATATCATCGATGAACACCACAATGAACATATCTAAATATGGAGCAAACACCTAGTTTATCAAGCCCATAAACACTGCTGGAGCATTCGTGAGCCTAAACGGCATCACGAGCCACTCAAAATGCCCATAGCGGCAACTAAATGCGGTCTTAGGGATATCTGCCTCCTTAACCCTCAACTGATGGTATCTAGATCTCAAGTTTATCTTGGAAAACCATCTCGCACTACGAAACTGATCCAACAAATCGTGGATCCTCGGTAATGGATACCTGTTCTTCACAGTCACCTGGTTCAACTCCCAGTAGTCTATAAACAACTGAAGCAAACCATCTGCCTTCTTGGCGAACAACACTGGAGCACCACACGATGAGCTACTATGCCTAATAAAGCCTTATACCAATAGATCATCTATCTACCTCTTGAGCTCTCTAAGCTCTGTAGGCGCCATCCAGTAGGCCGCCAATCTAATAGGTCTTATCCCCGGCAACAACTCAATCGAAAACTCTACCTCCCTCATGGGTGACAAACTGACCAAGCCCTCGAGAAACACATCCAGGAACTGATCTACAATGGGTGGCAAAATAGCCTTCCCCTCTCTCCTCCTGTCAACCAACATCAAGCTAGCTAACTGGTGGGTCACATCACCCCACCCATGCCTCAAAGGTCCCAACCTGCATGCCTCCTCAGTCCACTCACCCAAAAAGACACCCCGTGTGCCCTCTGGCATGAGGAACGTCATGCGCCGTTGAAAACAATCAATCTTAAAATCAACCAATCAATCCATACCCAGGAAAATATCAAAATCATCTAACTCCATGATGTACAAATCACATAACAAGTTAACACCCCCAAGTATTACCCGACAAGCACGAGAGATACTCTCAAGTATCACAATGCCACCCAAAGGTGAAGCAACCATCAGAGACTGACTAACTGTCTCATAGTCTAACTCCAATCCAAGCACCATAGCATATGAAATAAAAGAATGGGTAGCACCAGTATCAATCAAAACTGAACAGAGAGTATGAGAAATGATGATGGTACCTCTCACTACTGAAGGTCCTGCTCCTGCCTCATCCACTGGTGGAACCTCTGCCTCTTTGCTGGTAAGGGCAAAAGTCCTCCCTTGTGGCCCACTGCCACTAGCCTGGCCCATTGGGGCCTTGCCCCGCTGATCAACATGACCCTGTGCCTCTCGCTGAGGCTGCTGCACCGCAACTCGCGTCTGCTTGCTCTGTGCCAGCAGCACCGACCTTTGAGACGGAGCCCCACTCCTCTGTCCCTGATCTCTCAGATAAGGGCCTACATTGCTGGTCGAGCTAAGGGTAACACATTCCCTAGCTCCATGTCCCACCTTCCCACATCGGAAGCATGTTATCTTTTTCCTCGGGTAGTCTCTTGATACATGCCCGGTCAAACTTCAACTTGAACAGGCACCTGGCCTCATGCTATTTGAACTCTCCCAGGGTCCCACTGGCTGGCTGGAAAGCCTATGCACCTGCCTCCTCTCAGGCTGAATGTAATGACCCGTGTTTTGGGATTTGTAGTTAGTCACAGTTTTACCTTTTGGGGTGGTAATTATTGGGTTTTAGGGAGTTTTATTCTCACACACATTGACTTGAATACTTTGTATGATGATGGGAAAGCTTGAGGTAAGAGATGACCCCAAGAGGGAACCTTTATGGGGTGCATGTGACATTGCACGTGACAATGGCTTGTCACGTGCTATGGTGTTTTTGCATGGGAGCCTTCCAGACTAAGTTATAAAGCTTGTGGCAAAATCTTAGGCCATTTGGAGCTTGCACGTGACAATGGCCTTTGTCACATGCAGCCATGTTTTTGCACCGTCTTCTTCGTTTTGTTATGCTGATCATCTTTTCCTTAAGGACCATGTTCAAATTGTGGGTATTTTGTCCTGTGTGGATGCAGGAAGGTTGTGGCATGTTCCCTTTATCAAAACTACGTCGTTTTGATGGTGGATTTCATTTATCAAAACTACGTCATTTTGATGGTGGAATTTCATTTATCAAAACTACGTCGTTTTAATGTTAGGTTTCACTTATTAAAACTACGTTATTTTGATAAGTGAGGTGTCTATATAAGGAGGTGGAGGTTTCTTTGTTTTAGGTTTAGGGTTTCTTTCCGTTAGCCGCCGCAGCCGTCGCAGAAAGAGAGAGAGAGAGAGAGAGAGAGAGAGAGAGAGTTCGTGATCGTTGCTGCTGTGGTGATTTGCGTGGGTGGATGGCGTCTAGCGTGGGAGCAAGAGCAAGGAGGAACCTTCTGAGGTAGGGGTCCTATCTCTTCTAGTACCCATTCCGGGGTTAGGCCCTGTGGTGGATAATTTGTAGAGTATTATCGTTATTGTTATAATATATATATGTAAATCCATATAGGTGTGATCTCCTATATGGATGTTGGCCTTCAATGGCATATTTTGTTTGGTTTTGACATTGCGTCCGCAGTATGGGAACTCTAGGGGTTCGTTGCATGGCAGTGGGCCTTGGAGGCGGTTGGGAATGTCAATGTTGTTTGTTAGGCTTTGTTCCGTTGTAGATTCACATGGGGAAACCTTGAGGTTTCTGGGGGAAATATACTTGATATAATGATTATGGATCGAGATGCATGCTATGTGTTTGATTATATGCCTGTGTGGCTGTGATGCATGCTATGTGTTTGATTATATGTCTGTGTGGCTGTGATGTATGTCATGTGTTTGATTGTATGCCTGTGTGGCTGAGATTGGATCCTATGTGGCTGCAGCCTTCGAGGCTGGTTATGCAGCCCAGTGGCTGTGGAATCCCATGGCTGGTTATGGAGCCCGGTGGCTGTGGAATCCCGTGGTTAGTTACGGAGCCTGTGTAGCTATGGCAATGGTTGTACCTATTATTGTGGCTTGTTTGTGTATAATTGTTAATTATGGCCTATCTGTATAGTATTGCCACGATACTACACTCGTGCACGTCAACATTTAGATGTTAGGAGCATGGGATGGGTTGGGGAGACATGATCCCTACTGAGCTGTGGTTGCTCAGCCCTCCCGTTGTGTTTTGTTTACTTTTTAGGAACCTACAGGCGTTAGGAGGGAACACCATGGTGGAGGACAATTCTGTTTTGCCTTGTTTAATATTATTTTGTGTTCTTAATTTTTGTGGGACCTTTGTAACCCCAGTGGGGAGATATTGTATTGGGAAATTTAATTGTAATAAAGGTACATTTGGTTGGTCACATTTATTGTGGTTTGAAATTGATAATATGATTTCATTTTTGTGAATATTTATTTTGGATGTGCGTAAAGTCCTGTGTGGAAGTAATCCCAACCCCTTGCCCACTGGGTGGGTAAAGGGGAGTCACGAACTGGTTTCCTCGGGTTGGAAATCCGGGGCGTGATAATATGGTATCAGAGCATGGTCTAGTTGGCCTAGGGTAGTGGGCAGATCTGGTTTTCTTGACTACTTTGGAAGAGCCTGGAGGGACATGCCTGATCAACATGGTCCTCTTTGAGCCTCTAAGGTGTACTTGGGGTAATCGAGTCCTATGGTAGGATTTGCATGCATTGGCATTAGGGCACTAGTTGCATTTGTTGTTATGTGTGAATGTGGATAACTGTTAAAACTATAACTGTAATAAAAAGTAAAAAAATAACATGATAAAGTGTGAATTGTGCAACTCTGATTTTTCTTGGAATACCTTGAGCATGACTACAAAGAGAAGTCATTGTGTATTTGAGCTATGTGCAATGTGGATTGATGCAATGTGTGCAATGTGTGTAATGTCACGTGATAGTAGAATTCATAAATGGGGTAGAGGAAGTAAGACTCGATAGATTCAAATTCATTTGACGTTTGTGTTACTTACTTCATCTAGCAAGAATGCCACCGAGGAGAGAGGCCAACATCCATATAGGAGATCACACCTATATGGATTACATATATATATATAAACAGGTATAACTCTATAATCTGCCCTAGAACCCTAGGACAGAGGAGGATTTAGGAAGAACAGAACCCCTACCTTGTATGTTCTCCTGCTCCCGCTTCCACGCAAGACTCCGACCACCCACGCAAGACGCTCCGGCAGCCACCAGAAGCTCTCCTTCCCTCTCTCTCTCTCTCTCTCTCTCTCTCTCTCTCTCTCTGCGACGGCTGGTGGAGCAACAAACCCTAAACCTAAAACAGAGAGGCTTCTCCTCCTTATATAGACAACACAACATCAAAACGACGTAGTTTTGATTAAGTGAATCCCAGCATCAAAACGACGTAGTTTTGATGGAACAAGCTATGACCTTCCCACATCCATACACACCAAAATATTCACAATTCCAACATGGTCCTTTGGGAAAAGATGATTAGAATGACAAAACCAAGGTAACCATGCAAAAACATGCCTGCACGCCAATTTGAACGCCAATTCCCCAATTGGCGTGCAGCTCCAAATGCACTCAAACTTCACCCCAAGCCTCCTTGCATCTTGTAGAGGTCTGAGAAGCAAAAATATGCTTGCACGTGAAATAGGTGAATTCACGTGTAGCTCCAAATGCCCTAAAATTTCTGTGGTAGATAGAGGACCTCATTCTAAGAAACTTTTGTTCTTGCACGCCAATTGTTTGAGGCCATCTATTATACCAAAAGTGAGTTCCAAAATCTGCCAAAATAGCTTAAAACCGCATGTATATGCATAGCATCTTCCTAGGGCATAAATGCACGTTGTCACTTGTCACATGCACCTCCCAAAAGTCCCCTCTTGGGCTCATCTCTTACCTCAAACTTGTGCACCAACATCCAAGGTGTTTGTGGTTAACTTCTTACACACGGGTTACACACGGGTCATTACAAAGTCCAAGAGCTGAGGGAGGGTATTCGGCAAGAGGTTCGGGAGGAGGTGCGCCGTGAGATGGCAGCACAGCAGGTGCCACTACCACCACCAGTGGGGGAATTACTCCATAAGTGTGAGAGTTCTCTAGGTGGCACACCGATTCGTGCCGAGGATGATGTGGTGACGAGGTTCCGAAAGGAACAACCTCCGAGGTTCAGGGAGAAGTGGATCCTGTGGTGGCTGAGCATTGGTTGAGGCAGATCGAGCATGTGTTTTCCTTTCTCCTACCCCGGGAGGAGGATTAGGTGAGGCTAGCCATTCGGAAGCTAGAGGAGAATGGTGGCAGAGTGTCGCGGGAAGCCGTGCAGTGCAGTTCATGCTATGGGAGGAGTTCTTACAGCTCTTCCATGATGAGTTCTTCCCCAAGTCGTTGAGGTGGCAGAAGAGGGAAGAATTCTGCAGCCTGAAGCAGGGATCGAAGACAGTGCCTGAGTATGAGTGAGAATTCCAAAGCTTGAGTAGATTTGCTCCTGAGACTGTCGCAAGAGAGGACCTGAAGGCCCACAAGTTCACCTTGGGTCTCAGGCCAGCCCTTAGGTAGAGGGTGCCAATTCTGCGTTTGAGGACCTATGCTGAGGTTGTTGAGACAGCTCATATAGCTGAGAGGGAGCTGGATGATGGGAGGCTGGCCCATCAGGGTCGCCAGTTGCAAGGCAGGTCTGAATGTGATTCAGGGTCCAAGAGGCCCAAGACCGTGGAGGGAGGTAGCAGTTCCTTCCGCAACAGGGGTCAACCCTTAGTGAACCTAGGGAGGTTCACCTTTGGCGGTAGTAGGCAGGGCGGTTTAGCAGGGGGTCTTCGTAGCGGTTGTCATTGCTGTGGGGAGCAAGGCCACTTCAGGAGGGAGTGCCCCAAGAAGGATTGGCGATGCAAGAGTTGTGGATGAGAGGGTCATTTGAGCCGAGTTTGCAAGAGTAACAACATGTTAGCAGGAGGCATGGCATCCAGCATGAGGAGTGATGCCAGTTTTCGTACACCAGCAGAGAGACCAGCTCGTCAGTGGCAGGCTGGTCAGGCAGGATCCAGTCAGAGCCAACCTCAGGGGAGGCCGGAGCGGCAGCAGACTGAAGCTGGAGGCATCCATGGTGGGAACAGTCCAGTAAATGAGCCGACCAGTGGCACGGGTCAGGGGACGGTGTTTGCATTGAATGCGACACCCCAGGAGGAGGCTGAGTTACCACCACCACCAGCGGAGGGTGGCGCAGGACCATCGGTGGAGGTACCCTTTTGATATCTCATACACTTGCTTCTGTTCTTTTCGATATGGGTTCATCACATTCATTTGTTGCTAAGCTTGTAATTGATGGCTTGGGATTAGTATGTGTTGAGGCAGAGAGGTATGATTGAGGTGCTGCGCGTGTGTCGTGACTGTGTGTTAACCACAGGAGATATGGAGCTTAGCTTCAATTTGTATGTGATGCCATTGAGGACGTTTGACTTGATCTTGGGTATGGATTGGCTTATGGCTTTCCAGGGCAAGATAGATTGTTATCAGCGCCGTGTATCATTCGTGTCACCTGTGGGGGTTTCTTGCACCCTGCAGGGGGAGTGGGATTATGAGGTGAGTCCGGCTGGACTAGTGTTGGACCAGTGGGATGCCATTACCCACAGGTTGGTAGCCCTAACTTTTGCTGAGGAGGGAAAGATGGGAAAGAGGGTGTGGCCAGCTGTTGTTGACCAATTTCAGGATGTCTTTCCTGAGGAGTTGAGGAGTTTAGCACCTAAATGGAGCGTGGAATTCACTATTGAGTTGGTACCGGGGATGGGTCCGATCTCCCAAGTGGCTTATTGTATGGGACCAGCTGAGTTGAGGGAGCTTTAGAGGCAGATAGAGGAGTTGGTGAACAAGGGGTATATCGGGCCGAGTACCTCACCTTGGGGTGCACCAATGCTCTTTGCAAAGAAGGTAGATGGTACGCTTCATCTTTGCATTGACTACAGGAAGCTGAACTTGGTAACTTTGAAGAATAAGTATCCATTACCTCAGATAGATGGCTTAATTGACCAGTTAAGTGGGGCCCAATGGTTTTCTAAGATAGATCTACGATCGGGGTATCACCAATTAAGGGTTAGGGAGAAGGACATCCCTAAGACTGCTTTTCGGTGCAGGTATGGGCACTATGAGTGGGTAGTGATGCCTTTTGGGCTCACTAATGCACCCGCAGTGTTCGTGCATTTGATGAACCAGGTCTTTGCTCCATACTTGGATTCTTTTGTGGTGGTGTTTATAAATGATATTTTGGTGTATTCCAAGACGGAGAGGGAGCATCTGGAGCATTTTGCAACAGTGTTGCAAACCTTGAGGGACCAGCAATTGTTTGCTAAGTTTAGCAAATGTGAGTTTTGGATGCAGGAGGTTCATTTTCTTGGCCATGTCGTGTCAGATGAAGGGGTTAGAGTAGACCCAACTAAGATTGAGGCTGTATCATTATGGGTGAGGCCAACCAATGTTTTTGTGATTTGTAGTTTTCTTGGCTTGGCAGGTTATTATCGTTGTTTTGTAGAGGGGTTCTCCCGTTTGGCAGCTCCTATGACGGCGTTGACCAGGAAGGGAGTGAAGTTTGAGTGGATTGACAAGTGTCAGCAGGCATTTGAGGCTTTCAAGACCCGTTTGACCACTGCACTTGTGTTGTGGTTACCTAGGGAGGACGTCCCATATGAGGTGTATTGTGACGTGTCCAGGATTGGTTTGGGGTGTGTGCTTATGCAGGAGCACAGTGTAATCGCTTATGGGTCGAGGCAGTTGAAACCTCATGAGCAAAATTACCTTACTCACGATCTTGAGTTGGCGGCTGTCATCTTTACCTTGAGAGTTGGCAGCATTATCTCCGAGTCTGGAAGTGTGGCAATTTCTCTATAGTGACTGTGTCCCTTGAGTCTACGAGTCTACGACTCTACGACTCTACGACCCTTGAGTTACAGTTTCATTTGTTTGCCAGTCTTTCTAGCATCGACTCTTCAACTTTCAACCTATGAGTCTACAAGTCCAGTTTTCTTAACCGTGTTCGATGGCTTTGACTCTACGACTTTTAATCTACGAGTCTACGAGTCCGGTTTTCTTTACACTGTTCGAAGGCTTCGACTCTGGGACTTTCGATCTACGAGTCTACGAGTCCTATTTTCTTAACAGTGTTCGAAGGTTTCGACCCTACGACTTTATGAGTCTTCGAGAAGTTCTGTTAATTGACTTAATTATTTATGGGGACTCTACCAGTCTACGAGTCTATGAGTCATTTAGCTTTGGTTACTATTCTTAACACTTCTTCGACTCTATGAGTCTCCGAGCTTATTGACACTTACAGTTACACTCTCTTTTCCGTACTGTGACTCTACGACCTTCGACCCAGGATCTACGAGTCACAATGTTCTGTCACTGTTTCGCCTTGAGTCTCTAGACTCTACGAGTCTACAAGTCTCTTGCCAATACGTCCTATGATAGTTTCACTTCTACGAACTTCGACTCTTCGACCCTACGACCTTCGGTTCTTCGAGTCTCCAGACTTAGACTATATTTTGGCAGCTTCATCAAATCCTATATTTCCAACAATCTCCCCATTTTTAATGTAAGCTGACAACGGGTAAATACATGAAGTCTGAGACTACGAGTTTGATGGGCAATTTTAAATTAATCAGAAGAGATCTTTGCATATAAAGAATAGAGGAGTTCAAATTTTCAAAAATACACACTCCTCTCCCTACGAACTTGCTCCCCCTGAGAAATACTCCCCCTTTCTGGGGTGAGGAACAAGCACCAGAACACAATCCGCATGGGAGCGATACAGAATAAGGCATAAAACAGTAGGCAACAGAGCAAAGACATACATAAAAGATAACTAACAGAAAGTAAGTACACAGAACAATGAAGAGCAAGAAATGCAGTGTACAAGGAATGAGCGTACAAGATAGTTATGGGTTAAATTCAGAGTACAAGACACTCTGTGTAAATAGAAAAACAGTAGCTTGCTAACGCGGGAGTTGAGCAGGGGTCAAGTGTAACGAGGCCGCTCGACTGCTAACATGATCAAATTCAAGCACGAGAGCTGGGAACCCATTGGTGGTCAGGATGCGGATATAATGGCAAACATAGAAGCCGCAGCTATGAGCATCATCCTGAGCAGGAATGCCTTGTTTGACTCACGTAATTTCCATCGGTTTGGAGAGATGATACCCACCACACCCATGCGAATAGCCCTGCATAACACGGGTGAGAGTGCGATTGAATTCACGCAATTGTTCACGCCGATGGATTAGTAAGGTACTAGGTTTGGAGTCGAAGATGACGATCCTTTGGTTCTTGAAGTCAATGTCAAGAAGAAACCAATGCGAGGATGTTAACAAGTATGGAATTAGCACATGGTCTACCTCATCCCAGGGACAGAAGGAGTTCTCATATCTGCGACCCTGTATAATCTCGATCATTGCTGCATCATCGATCAGCTGAGCCTGCATGATCGGCAAACAGAGTTCCACCCTGGTATCTCTGCAAATGCGGAGAGGTTACTTCTCGAGAAATGACTTCTATGCAAAGATGAACTGAGTCATCTCGATATTATCCATTTCTTCACCGTCATGGAGTAGTCGACAAAGGTCAAGTCCGGTGAAGAAGGTTTCATAGCCGCAAGTCCTCGTAGTGGTATCCCCAACAACATAAGTGTTGAATGCAGCCAGTTCAGCTTAGGTGCCTCCAGTAGTTACAATGCGAGGTGGGGCTAATGGTTGGTCAGTAGTGGTAGTGGTTGGTTTGCTGGGTGAAGCAGGCATGGAGTACTCAGCCGTACTTGGATGTGAAGTTGAGGGGCCTGGCTGCGTGGAAGCAGATGGTTGGCAGGGAGCAGCAGTCTGCTTCTTCATGCGGGTTGCAATTGGAACATCATCATCATCATCAGAATCTGAGATGACCGTGGTTTTGTGTGCACGCTTTCTCCCCCGCATGTAAGTGGCAGTAGGCTGAGGTTGTGAGTGACTCGGACAAGGTGCGGTTGGCTGTAGAGTATCGACTGGTTCAGGTGCAGGTCGGTCGGATGGCTGTGGGAGTGTGTTCTTGATCGTAAGCGATATTTCACCACTTGCAAGACGATGACATTCTGACAGAATAGCTCCCAGAGTTATACTGAGTCCTTTGTATTGTCTCTGGTAAGCTCCCTTGATGTCTTTACAGTGCTCCTCCAGATGTCTAAACCTATCTGTGGTCGTGTAATGACCCGTGTTTTGGGTAGAACAAGCTGGAACGAAGATGAACAATACCTTGGGCGAACGCTTGGGTCGAAAGGTGGAAGACCCGAAGATTTGGGTCGTAGGGTCGAAGACCGATGGTCGAAGTTCGAAGGTTTGAGGGTCGAAAGTTAGATCTTCGAGATAGATCTTCGAGGCCGCGTTTCGAGCTAATCTTCGAAGGAGTGTTTCTACGAGTCTTCCTGGCTTGGTTGTTAGAGAGTGTAATGAGCTCAAGTGGGAGCGTGTAAAGGCTGCGTGTGACAATGACCATGTTCGGATTGTGGGTATTTTGTCCTGTGTGGAAGCGGAGTGGTTAGTTCATGTTTTATTTATCAAAACTACGTCGTTTTGATGGTGTGTTTCATTTATCAAAACTACGTCGTTTTGATGGTGTGTTTCATTTATCAAAACTACGTCGTTTTGATGGTGGGATTTCATTTATCAAAACTACGTCGTTTTGATGGTGGGATTTCATTTATCAAAACTACGTCGTTTTGATAAGTGAGGTCTATATAAAGAGGAGCTCTCTTTATTTTAGGTTTAGGGTTTTTGTTGTCAGCCGCCGCAGCCGTCACAGAGAGAGAGAGAGGGAGATTGAGAGAGGGCTCCAGTTCGTGGCTGTCGTTGTCATTCCCGTGGTTGGACGGCATTAAGCGTGGAGGCAAGAGCGTGGAGGATCTTTGAGGTAGGGGTTCTGTCTTTCCTGGTATGTTCGGGGTTAGGCCCTGTGGATATTTTGTAAAGTTTCCATTGTTATTGCTATAATACTTATATGTAAATTCATATAGGTGTGATCTCCTATATGAATGTTGGCCTTCAATGGCGATTTTGGTGTGTTTCTAGTGTTCGTGTGATGCATGAAAAGTGTTCGATAAAATGCCTGTGTGACATGCCTGCTACATGTTTGAGAAAATGCCTGTGCGGCCGGGTTTATGAGTCTGTGACTTTATGCACACCAATTGCTTGGTTTTATACCTGTGAGGCTTTGCATGCTAAGTGTTCGATGTTATGTCCGTGTGACTAAGTGTGGCTATGTGTCTTGTGTTCTTGGAACTCGGTGGCTGTGGAAGCCCGGGACTGTTCTTGGAACCCGGTGGCTGTGGAAGCCCGGGACTGTTCTTGGAACCCGGTGGCTGTGGAAGCCCGGGACTGTTCTTGGAACCCGGTGACTGTGGAAGCCCGGGAGTGTTTATGTACCAGCCCGTGTATGATTGTATTGCTTGTTATAGCCGGTAATTATATCTGGTAGAATAATTGTAGCACGACACGGCACTTGTACACAAGGCATGTAGATATTAGGTGCATGGGATGGGTTGGGGAGACATGATCCCCTGCGAGCCGTGGTTGCTCACCCCTCCTACCATGTTGTTTTCTTTACAGGAACCTACAGGCGTTAGGTGGGAACACCAAGGTGGAAATCCTCCTTGTGGCTTGCTCATCATTATTTTGGGTTGTCTTGCTTTCCTTTTTGTAACTTTGTAACCCCAGTGGGGAGATTGTAATGTGGAGTTCAATGTAATAAAACTGTGTTTTGAACGTATTTGCTATGTTTGGACTCAATAAATGTAAGGTTGTTCTCTGAATATAAAATGTGAGGTGTACGTTGTATTCTAACCCCTCTATCCAACTTGGGTAAAGGGAGGGTCACGTTCCGGTCTCCTCGGGTTGGAAATCCGGGGCGTGACAGGTCGCACTTTTGAGTGATGTCATTTCTTGCTGCACCTTGTCGAGGGTACGATCTGATGATTCAACTTGAGTTCGTACCTCTTCCATGCTTGACTCCATGGTAGCCAGTCGTTCTTCAAAGGCCTAAGAAACTGATGTCTTGAGGATGCCAGAGGAAATCAGTTTCTCAATGACCTTGCTGGCCAGAAGATCTACTTCTTCAGCCGTCGAGAACGTGAGTGAGACGCAGCTGGTACTGGAATAGCCATTGGGATATTGGCTGCGAACTCCTCACTCACTTGAGTGGCCCCCTGATGAACGACATTTGCAGATGGTGTGGCCATCTCAGTCCTTTCCACAGTCTCACGAACTTGTGGGACAGATCCTCTATCGGAGTCACTGGCTGCAGCACCAGGAGTTTTCTTCTTCTTCTTCTTCTTCTTCTTCTTCTTCTTCTTCTTCTTCTTCTGCTTTTTCTTCTACAACAATGCCTACCACCTCAGCATCATGTGGAGTAGATGTGACAGGTGAGTCCACCATGATGGGAGATGGGGCAACCATTGATACGGCTTCCACTGGGTCTCTACTTACAAGACCCTGCTCGACTAACCAATTAATCAGATGGTCTCTATCTACCATCTGTTTACCAAAAGCGATCCATGCTTTTCGTAGATCAGCGGGGGTCATATGAGCCTTGGCATATTCCATATAAAACTCTTCTAGCTCAGACTCCCCAAGGGTGCTTACCCCTATCCTCTGGGGTTTCCTGTGCTGGTGTCTGCCCTCCAACTGCAGGTTCTCTTACTTCTGCAGTATCCTTGGGCTGCTCGACAGTAGGGGTCTCCTCAGGTGCAGAATCAGTGGGGAGATGGGTTCTGGAAATGTTCTCCACCACTTCAGTTATATGTACTGTTGCGGCGGATGCAGAGGAGCCCCTAGAAGTTTGTGAGACACGAACCGGCTGTCGTGGTATGCGAGCTGCGGCTCGTACAAAGCTGGCAGTGTCTCCTGCATGACTTCTTGCACCTAACTCAGTCCTCCTCATCGACTTGATCTCCAGCCGACCATCCTCATAAATAGTTTTAAATATGTATTTGGTCAGCAGTGGCACTGAGGGCCTGTTGCAGAATACGTCAGGGCGCAGAAACCTAAGGACTTTGGTGAGTAGAAGTCCAAAGTGTCCCTTCTTGCTTTTGATCATGGAGTGTATCTGTGTTCCCCAGTCTACTCGTCTTCCCTGTAGAACACTGCACATGATCTTCATCTGCTCATGACTTGCAGAGTCATGAGCCGTCTTCTTACACAATAGGCACTGTCCGGTGACTATGAGAGTCGTCAGTGCCTGACCGGAAAACCCAATCTTCAGGGCTCCCAGACCTTGCTTTCCAGGATTGGAGTACCCAAGAAAAGACTTACACTCTTCTCTGGACAGACTAGGAAGAGGATCAAAGTTACCTTTCGGGAGTGGAAGTGCATCTTGGATTGTTTCAGCAGAGATACGAATCTCCACTCTGTGTACAGTTCCCACCAGGTCATCTCCAGCGAATGCCATGGTCTCGTACAATTCTGAGACATCTTCTATCAGTAAGTCTTGCATCCCTGAGCAGACAAATGCAATACCGGTTTCATTGAGATGGCTTATGAATTCGTATAGCCAGCTGACTTTGGCGTCGCCTATGGCTTCCCAGTCGATGATGAATCCCGGGACGATGTTGCGTATGTCGTCGGCCGTCGATGAGCTTGGGCCTGCCATTGAACTTGTAGAGAGAGAAAGAGTCACTCGTAGAGAGAGATTGTAAGGTTCGAAGTTGGTCAGGGGCGAGAGAAAGTGAGAAAGAGACAGAGTCGAAGAGAGAGAGAGAGAGAGAGAGAGAGAGAGAGAGAGAGAGAGTTCACTACAAGAAATCAGGCCTTTAGTAAGACATAAAATGTGTTACCGTAGGATACTGTAACACTTTTTGGGGTGTTAGGTCTGCTTGGCTTATGGAAAGTCTCTCATCTTTCCGTAACACTTTTTGGTGTGTTATGATTTTCTGTTACGGTAGATCATACAGTAACACATATTATTGTCTTATAAAACATTTTCGTAAGCTTTTTTTAAGCTTACCATAGAACTCTTCACATAATACTTTTTATTGTGTTACAATTATGTGTTCTCAAAAATCATACAATATGATCCTTTTTGTGTTACGAAAAGTGACTGATATATCATAAGCCAAGCAGACCTAACACACCAAAAAGGCTTACGATATATGACACAAAAATATGAAAAACCTTCTCAAACGCTTACAATTATTTATTTCAATTTCATAAATACCATTACAGTTCAAAACTACCAATATTGAAAGAAACAAACCATCAAAAATATTATTAATATATTTCTACATTGAGAAATAATATTCTGAAGTGTTACAATCCAAAATAACAAACCGTGTTCAAAATATTTTACAAACTATAATATAAAATTGAAAATGTCTTAAAACAAAACCCCTATTCCCATCTTCATTCTATGCCCAAATAAATTCCAAGCACTCCACCATTCTGCAACAAAAAACCAATAATTATCGATTACCAAAAATATATTAAAACAAAAAATAAATGACATGAGCAAATCATATAACTTGTTAAGTAGGAGCAAAAAAAAAAATTACAACTCTATACTTGTCAACAAGATAACTGTAAAAATACAAAATCCAAAGTCCAAAGTTGTTTTCTATCAAGTCTACATATTTTATGATGTTCTAAGTTAAATATATTATTAATTGTAAACTATGGAATAAAACTACAGTGCTCTTCTAAATTAAAGAATTATAATTAAACAAGAGCAAAAAGATACTAACAAAAACGATTAACTCACACACATATAAAGACACTAAGAAGAATTTCAAGGGTAGCCATTGGATATTCTTATGGCAAAAATAATTCCAACTTGAAAACACCTCCTAAAGGAACATTAAACAAAAGAAATCAAAATGTCATTACATAGAAATATGAGACATCTTTTAAAGGAGAGGACAAGAGACAATAACACATGCTTCAAACCCGTGATATATCAGCATAAAAGGATTATAAGCAATTGTCTATATCACTCAGCTTCAGTGAATTCAGTCAAATCCTTTAAATAAAAAATTTAAGACAATCATCAATATAACTGCCAAAATTTGTACACAAGTTTATGCTCATGAAACATCATATACAATTTTTTTTATACGTGAAACATCATATACAAGTAGGTGTACAAGAATAAATGGAAAATGGGTCATCATCGTTTTACATATTATAGCCTGTAGTTTGAAATCATGTGTTCTTCTAATCTAGGAAAACCAAATTAATAAATATATAACATGATCAAAACATAAAGATGTAAAACAAAAAATAATTTTCATAATTATGAACTAATCTAGTGAGCACCCCACTTAAATCTAGCAGCATATTACTGCATGTGCAGAGTGCAGACATGAAAAAGATACCCAAAAATTAAAAATGATACTGAACATGCAGGTGTTATTATATATTGAATTGTATTCTAAATTCCACAACTAAAGGATAAAGCTAAAAAAAGATAGCAAACCCATTAGGGAATATATTTGAACATAAGCAATGTTAGTTAACTAATCACCTTCGTGAGGAGACTGAGTTGGACCAAGAATCATCACATAAAAATATTGCATGTTATCCTCCAACGGCGAAGCACTAATACTAGGAGCTACACCACCAATCAAACAATATATGATAAAATAATTCCCAAACCCAAAAGTTCACAACTAAAAAACAGAGGTCTACACAATTAGTATATTCATAGTTGCCATAAAACAAGCTATTTTAACTGTCATGCAGGTAGGCTCGTGATCTTCATTAGCATCATGTTGCAGTAGGAGCTGCTTTCTTCAACTGCTCTATACTCTATTGGTAATGGGAGTGATCTGCAAATGCAATATTACATTATATTATAAACAAATTAGTTACAATTTTTGTGTGAGAAGAAAACAAGACAAGCTATTGTGACACAGTTTTGATCATATCTAAATTCAGATATCTGATTTAGAAGTGCAAAAAGTTTTCCAAAATAAAATAAATAAACATGAAATCAGTGTTAGATATACTTAATAAAACAATTGTCTTGTTTAGACCACCTCATAGTGGGCACTTTTTCCGTATGAGGAAAACTAAGAGAATAGAAGCAGAATGCACAGACAATACATTCTTCACACAAAAGACCAGTCAATGAAAGAAAAAGCAAGACAACAAAGCATGTTCTCCTCTGAAGCAAGGGCTTTACATTCAATAGCTTGTTCATAGGAAATGGTTCGTCCCATTGTCGACATGCAGATTCCAGCAGGCAAAGAATAATACAATAATAAAATAATAAAAGATCTGTCATATTTTTAGTACTCTATCTATTCTCAAATACCCATTAAAACTAATGATGTTATAAATTACTGCATTATATCATATTGAAGACCAAATAACAAACATGAAAATGATTGATTTACTTGGGAGGGAATTCTCTGGAGTTGAAGCATGGTCCAGCATCCCTATGGTCATTAGCCCACAAAAGTTAAGGTTTGGACAGCCTGAACTAACATGTTTCACAAGTTCCACACAACCAAAGTAAATAGAACTCACTTGGCCCAATGGCATAATAAATAGAACTCTGGAGTTGAACTAACGCCTGATTTGGCTACAGTGGCACAGCCAATAGAACTCAAACAAAGATAGCTGAAATTGATTCATTCAGGAGGTACTTAGAGGTGTAAACAAAAAGTAAATCAATAGTGGGAAAAGAATGGTGCAATGTTGCAAATTAACAATGTTTAGAATTCAGTTGGCCCACTATTCACCAAAGGAACGAGATACACTAAAACCCAAATCCCCAACACCCAAATAGTCCTTTGTTTGTTTTGTGCACATTTAAGCTCTTATTTATTAGACATCCAAAATATGCTTTCAACTTTATTTTTAAAATTTAAAATAATAATACTATCAACACTAACAAACCAAAAAAAACTGAAAATCCACCACATAAACCATGGAAGACATCTGTTCTAGTACCTTACATTCTTCTCCACTAGTATTCACTTGAACTAAGACCTTTAAAGGCTTTCTTCTGCCACTCCCAACCATATGATTAAGACAATTTGCAATTTGATTCTAAGAGAATAGATGAAACAAATGTACTATCAGGGACTTGCTACAAAGCTCTTCAAAGGACCAATATGATATTACAAGTTCGGTTCAGTCAAGGGCACAAATACATTGACCATAATCTCATATGGAAAAAAAAAAAGGCAAGGCAAAAAAATGGCATATATTTAAAAAAATCTAATAGTTTTACAAAAAAAATTCCCTCTAGAATGTCTTCACCAAAAAAATTATGATAAAGTTGTCACTTCAAATATTATTTGAATTCTTCCATTTTTATTTGAAATGTTATTTGAAACAAAGTCAACAGGAGATATAGATAACTCAATTAAAGGGCTATGTCAAACAGTCACAAGATAACAAGAATTTAAACTAGAACCCATTATTAAGAACACCTGTCGAATCTCAGGGCTCAAACTTACTAAGCTGGAGTTTGGTAGGGTAAGAAAGAATTTTTAGTGGACAGAATTGACAGTGGAAACTGATAAATAGTTAATACTTCATTAAAATATCGACAAATAACTAAAAAAATAAACAAAACAACCCTACCATCATACTGACGCCTTTAAACATTCTATAGGAAACAACTTTACCTTCTCAACATCTACAGTCTCCACCATGGCTAGGATTGGTACAGCAGCTGCACAATTAAAAGGAATATGAATTAAAAAAGGCCAGTCCATAGCTATGAAAAGAAGCATCCATTTAAAGCAGTGATAAACAATACACATTCCAAGATACATTCCCTATCCCCCTTTAGTTCATCAAACATTGTGGCTGCAGTAGAACTATTAAACAAAGTTGGTTGGTTTGCTTGTTTAAACATCTTCTGTTTTGTTTCCTAAGAATTGAAGCTAGTACTTTGTTTATTTCCTTTGAATTCAACTTATAATAACATGCAGTATTTGGTTTCAGACATCTAATCACCTGAGTTTTCATATTCTTTCCTCTATAGTAACTAAATGAATTTAAACAAGCAAGATCAAATTATGGATCGACAACTTTGTATGATACAACAAATGCATCACATTGACACCAATTCAAACATATGAAACATGAATGTGGCACCAAATTTATAATACCGGAAGTATTCTGCCATAAGGCAGGCGTTCGTGTTTGGATCATCTCTACCAATCACAATAATCCCATCAAGATTGATCTTCAACGTAGTTTGTTCAGCTTACTTAAACTAAAATATTCCCAAAACCCATAACGTTTAGTACTTCAGTTAACCTCGACCCAGCATAGCATTAATTCATTATATTTATATGTACAAGTCCTTTCCAACTAAATACATTTATTTTACAGCAGACAAGAAACGAGTAAAGATGAACGAAAGGAAAGACAAGAAAATGGAGAAGATAGGAGTTAGGTTTAACCTATTCTGGAGTTTCAATTTTGTCTCTTCCACTGCAAATCATATCAAAACCAACTTGATTTTGTTATTTACTTAAAAAAACCAGAGACTGAATCAGGGATGACAGTCATATGAATTTTAGTGAGTTTTCCATTAAAAACAAAAAAACAAAACCAAAACTAAAAAAAGAAAGAAAAAAAATAATAACAAAACAAATAAATAAAATTAAAATCATTATTGAGGATTATAGTTTGAAAATGAACTAAAGATAAGAAGACTTAGCATAATAAGAATTCCAGGATGCTAATTATAAGATAAGATGTACTCAATAAAACATAATTACAAATGAACCATAATGTTACATGAAGAGCATTTCAACCCTGCCATGCTGTTGGAAGTTTGTTTAACCTGAACTGCTAGATGAACATAGAGTATGTAAGGCAGAAAGAGATGTTAAGGCAGAAAGAGTATGTAGTGAGCAAATACGTTCATCTCAAGATCTATTATATAAAAACCAGAAATACTCAAATTGGATTTCCCTATTACTTACAGCTTGAGGTTTAAAAGCACCTAAACTGGTTGATCGAACAGAATGATACTTACCTGCATACCTAGCTTGTTGCATCTTGTTTCCCGGATAACCCATAATCTATTAGAAAGAAATAAAACACTCTAAGAAATGTTGAGTTGAAAGCTTGATATTTAAAAATATAAAACTATGGTCATAAAAGGAAAAAAAAGCATAATAACAACTCAAAATGTACCAATTAGTTTCTGATTTATGTTCTTCAAACGAAAATTCTAAAAATCAACCACAAACCCTGGGCATACCAAAATCATTTTCTACACAAAATTCTTGAATGCAAAGAAAGAAGAAGAACTATCTAACCATTTTCCAACGCGAATTCGTATCTTAAACATTAAACTTGAGGAATTCTAGAATCAAAGCGCTAGAAAAAAAGGAAGAAATAGTCTCCCAACCTCAAGAGCCAAGACACATCATAAAAGAAGAAAAAGAAGCGAATCTCATTCGACGACCTCAATGGCTCTCTAGTGACCCTCGGCACTCCTCTAGCGGTCCTCCACGAGAAACCACCAACCAAGCATCCACATCCGGCCACCATCATTAAGTTTCGTCTGTCTCAAGCGCAGTTGAATTGGCTGTGATTGGATATCTCTCTCTTTCCCGGTTTTGGCCATGTGGGTACGCGAGAGAAGGAAGCGGATAACTATTCCTAGCTAGGGTTCGTCAATGAGAGAGTATGTGTAGTGTTCGTCGATGAATGAGGGAAAGTGGTTGTTATTGTTTTTTGTTTTTTTATGGGCATTCAAGTAAAAGGGAGGGATTTAATTTATGTAACACTTATATTTCACTAAAAATATCCCGCCTATCAAAAATATTTGGCGCACAATTTGACCCAAGATGCCGCCTTGTAATTTTTTTTAGTACTTACTTATTGTAACACTTTTTTAATAGTGTTATCCTTTGATGTTACGGTAGGCCTGATTTCTTGTAGTGGTTCTAGGGTTAGGGTTCGAGTTTGAAAATGACGAACTTACCTTTGAGCTCCGTCTCTATCAGTGACTTATATGTGAGTTGAGAAGTGTATCGTAAAAGTCACTCACTCTGTCGGTTTGTCTTCATGGTCCGCGTTCTCTTCTCTGACCCGTCTTTTGATTATCCGGATCCACCCGATGGAATATCCAAGCAATGGATCCACGTCACCCCTTAAGTCGGTGTAACTCCCATTTTAAGTGCACAGTGACGTGCTGACGTGTTTGCGATGCTTGAATAGTAAGTGACAAACTCTATCTCGCTTCGATACTTTGGACTACGACTCTACGAAGCTGCATTAGGATGCTTCGAGGCTACGACCCTCGAGGCTTCGAAGCAGCAGTCTTCGATCCCGCAGTTCTTCGACGCAGTTTGCTTCGAGGTCGACTGTGAATTCAGTGAGCGGTGGATTTCTCTGGACTTTTTCAACACTTAACAATACACATGAGATGCATATGACAATTCACATAATATTATTCATGAAGAACAGTGTTGTGAGTGGAATTGAAATTACATATCCAGAACTTGATTTCTTTCATCCGTAGTACCTGGTTTACATGTATGCCTACTGCATCACTACCATTCAACTCTCCATTTGCCTTAGAAATGACTAAGTACTTCATCACACTACATCTTGTGTGAGAAAATGATCACTCTATTAACATAGCAACCATTAAACCATGATTTATCAATTGTAACAACCCAGTCATGAATTCTAAGTCTCCTCACATATTTAGCAAAACTCACTCCGTGGGGGCCTCACCCTTTCACTCTCGGATCAGCACGTGAGTTTGATTCAGGAACTAGAATTACACTGTTTGGTAAGGTCATGGTCAACCGAATCTTACCACAACCCTGATCCAACAATGATTTTTAGTTCAGCATAGATGACTTGAGAGACAAGATGGCCCTATTGAGAATCAGAACACACTTTGTCTAATTTACAACACAGTATAGGTTGAGTTTGGAGATTGATCATTCAGATAGTCTGCGTGAGTTGTCTCTTTTCTTTTGTAGAGCACCAATTTTCAGTGCTTATTCATGAGCCTTTTTACAAGGACAGAGCTCAATGCAATCTCTTTTTGAATCACATGATCATACAATTTTACCTCCAGCTATTACTCTAACAGAGACACAAACTGGGAGAATAGTGAGGACTCCCCCTAAGATAGGCAGTCAATCTATTGTCTAGCTTTTGCCTTTTTCACCTTGCCTTTTTCTAGTGAAAGGTAGTGGCTCTTCTTAAGTAATAGGCTTTTTATGATTCTCAAATACTACAGTCTCAGTCATCCTTTGAGCATTAAATCATTGAGGATCCTTTCCGTGCAAGGCAACAGTACTATGAGATACAACAGTTCCTGCTAGTTAATGAAAGCAATACCAAACAGGTGATATTCACTCAGAATAAAATGACTAGTAGTGGGAATATCATTTAATTTAAGATAATGGGAATTGCACTCATTTCACTCAAGACTTGAGGATTCATGACAAGTTGCACAAAAGACTTGAACCAGGTTCAGAGGTGGCAAGTTTCATCCATGTGATTTCTCACTTTCCCGTAGTAGATATGCATGAATCACACTTAGCCATTACTAATTTTCATGGAGATATAAACAGTTATTAACAGTGTCATACTTATGTTCATGCACAGGTAATTAGGTTGAAATGAAACATAAGACATGATGTGAGACTTATGAATTTAAATCTAACATGCCAAGTTTTGTCAGAAGTTCATTGAACCTGGCTTCTTGTAGTGGTTTGGTAAATATGTCGGTAAGCTAGTCATCAGTGGATATGTACTCCAGGGAAATGTCTTTCTTTAGCACATGATCACGTATGAAGTGATGTCTGACCTCAATGTGCTTGGTTTTGGGATGCGTGACAGGATTGTTAGAGATTGCAATGGCACTTGTATTGTCACAATATAGAGGCACGGCCTTCAGGTTAAACCCATAGTCTGAAAGTTGACTGGCCATCCAAAGCAATTGAGCACAACAGCTTCCTGCAACAATATATTCAGCTTCAGCTGTGGAAGTCGAAACTGAATTCTATTTCTTGCTAAACCAGGATACAAGTCTGTTGCCTAAAAGTTGGCATGTTCCACTTGTGCTCTTTCTATCAATCCTGCATCCGGAAAAGTCTGCATCTGAATATCCTCTCAGTTTAAACTCAGACTCTTTTGGATATCATAGTCCCAAATTCTCAGTTCCCTTCAGATACCGCATAGTCCTCTTGACATGTGACAAGTGGGATTCCTTGGGATTGGCTTTGTATCTGGCACAGATGCATGTTGCAAACATTATGTCAGGTCTACTTGCTATCAGGTACAGCAAGGATCCAATCATGCTTCTGTATTCTGAGATATCCACCTCCTTGCCTGCTTCATCCATATCCAGTTTGGCGTTTGTAGGAATGGGAGTTTTCATGTGTGTCACATCTGTCATCTTAAACTTCTTTAGAATCTCCTTTGTGTATTTGGTTTGACTGATAAAGATCCCATCCTCCAACTGCTTGACCTCCAATCCAAGGAAGAATGAGAGTTCTCCCATCATACTCATTTCATATTCACTTTTCATTAGATGGGAGAAGTCTTCAAATTGCTTTTTGTCCCTTGATCCGAAAATGATGTCATCCACATAAATTTGGACTATCAAGGGTGATCCTTTTCCTTCCTTCAGAAACAGTGTGGGGTCAATTTTGCCTTTTCTGAACTTATTTTTGATCAGAAACTCTGATAATGTTTCATACCACGCTCTGGGAGCTTGTTTTAGTCCATAAAGAGCCTTTTTCAGTTTGTATACCTTGTGCTCTTGGTTTGGCTCTAGAAATCTGGGTGGTTGTTCAACATAGACTTCTTCTTGGAGGTCTCCATTCAAGAAAGCACTCTTGACATCCATCTGATACACTTTGAAGTCCTTGAATGTTGTATATGCTAAGAACATGCGAATGGCCTCCAGTCTAGCAACTGGTGCAAAGGTTTCATCATAGTCGATTCCTTGTTCTTGTCTGTATCCTTTTGCAACCAGTCTGGCCTTGTTTCTGATGACAACACCATCAACATCAAGTTTGTTTCTGAAGATCCATTTCACGCCAATGACTCGCTGTGATCTGGGCTTGTTGACCAACTCCCATATTTTCTGTCTTTTGAACTGATTTAACTCTTCTTGCATTGCGTCAATCCAATGATGATCCTGAACTGCATCATCAACTGATTTTGGCTCCACTTGTGATAGGAAACACATATACATATTTTCATGAAGTGTGGTAGCCCTTGTTTTGACTCGTGCAGCAGGATCTCCAATTATCAGTTCAGAAGGGTGGTCCTTTAACCTTCTTCTTGTCTTTGGAAGGTCTTCTCTTTCTTCATGATGAATGCCCAATTGCTCAATGTCAGGTTCTTGGGCTGGTATAAGTGGCAGAGTCTGAACAGGTTGAATGTTAAAGTCATGATTTTTTGCTATTTTTTGACTTGGTTCCTCAGCAACTGGTTCAGCTCTGTGTTCATTAGGTTCAGGTGTATCTTCCAATGTTTCTGTTGTAGTGGGATTATCTGTGTCTTGGTCTTCTACAATGACAATGTCCTGCACTTCATTTACATTTGGGTCTCCTCAAAAGAAACATGAATAGACTCTTCAACAACTTTGGTTCTTCTATTAAATACACGATAAGCCTTGCTAGTCATGGAATATCCAACAAGATATCCATCATCTGATTTGGTATCAAACTTGTTCAAGTAATCCTTGCCATTGTTCAGAATGTAGCAAGTACACCCGAAGATCCTTAGTTGACCAATGTTTGGTCTCCTTCCCTTCCATAACTCATAGGGTGTTTTCATGGCTCGTTTGTTAATTAGAGTTCTGTTTTGTACATAACAAGCAGTGACAACAACTTCAGCCCATAGGGATTTTGGGAACTGAGCTCCTGTTAACATGGTACTAGCTGCTTCAACTAATGTACGATTCTTTCTTTCAGCCACTCCATTTTGTTGTGGAGTTCTTGGTGCTGAGAAATCATGCTAGATACCATGTTCAGTACAAAACTCTAACAAATCAGAAAATTCAAATTCCTTGCCATGATCGCTACGAATGTACTTAATAGAGAGACTTTTAACATTTGTGACCCAATTGAAGAGTTCAACAAGATTCTCAAATGTTTTAGTTTTGTTTTTGAGAAACATGACCCATGTGTATCTGGTATAGTCATCTACTACTGCAAGAAAGTATCGTGCACCAGACAAGGAAAACACATTTATTGGTCCACATAGGTCCATGTGCAGAAGTTCGAGTGGTTGTGTGATTGAGGTTTTATCTACACTCTTAAAGGAATGTTTAACTTGCTTACCCAGCTGACAATCCCTACAAGGGTGTTCTTTCTCATAAACATGCTTGGGTAAGCCCTCAACCAAATCCAGAGATGCCAGTTTAGGCATAGTCTTAAAGTTTAATGACCTAATCTCTTGTGCCACAACCAACTAATGTTAGGTGAAGCTTTGGACAGAAAGCAAATTGATTCATCACATTGAGCATTACCAAAGACCAACTTGTAGACATTGCCTTGTCTATGTCCATTTAGCTTCAATTCTTTGGAGACAGGATCCATAACTGTGCAGGTGTGTTTAGTGAACAAAACTTCATAACCCTTGTCACACAATTGACTTATGCTCAACAGGTTATGTTTAAGACCATGAACAACAGATACATTCTAAATGGACACAGAACCATTAAAGAGAGTACCCTTACCAACAATCTTACCCTTTTTATTGTCCCCGAAAGTGACAGATGAAGCTGCAACCTCCCTTACCTCACTCAATAGAGAGGCATCATCTGTCATGTGCACAGAACAGGCACTATCAAGATACCACTGGCTGGAATTGATCTTCTGTTTCCGGTGGCTGCTTTCAGCTTCAAGTACCTATTCCTGCACAATGAGTAACTAAGTCTTGGGGGTCCAATTAAGATTGGGCTTTGGGTAAGAGAAAGCTGCTGTTGACAATTTAGGTTTCCAATAAGAAGGGACAGATTTAACTTTCCATGCTAATCTTGGTGATCCTTCATTAGATTTATTAGCAGGGTTAATCTTTAGAGCTTCAGCACGTTTTCCTTCCTTATTGTTATCTTTGGAAGCTTTAGTAGGCACAGGTTTGTCAGTTTTCTTCACAGGCTTGGTCTTTAAGTCTTTTGAATGGGTAGCCTGTGTGTGCCTGGTATGTTTCTTCCTATCAGAGTTGTTGTTGCACTGCAGATTTTTAGTGAAATTAAGCTATTTAAGATTTACCCTGATTTCTGTGGCAATCTCCTTCCTAAGATACTCAGGGTAAAATCTGCACTGATAGGAGAGGTGTCCAACTTCACAGTAGATGGGACATGTGACAGGTTTAGGTTGAACACTCTGTCTCAAGGGTTTTCCTGGAGTGTTAAGAGGTTTCCTAGGTTTTCTCACATATCCTAGACCGTTCTTAACTCTTCCATCAGAGGCAAACTTAGGATGGAAGGCAGCAGCCTTGCTGGATGAACTAGTCTCAAATGTAGTAGTGTGTCTACTTGGTTTTGTCTCTGTCTCTGAGATAACTACACCCTTACCCTTGCATTGGGATGTAGAGGACAGGTTGATTGAGGGTTCAGCTTTCAGTTCTTTCTTAGCAACTACTGCATCACTGTCCTGAGATACAACAGTACCCAGATCTTCGAGTTCGGGTGTTACTAGTTTGGGTGAACTAGCAATAGCCATAGATACCTCCTTTCCACAATCAACGAGCACACTGCCAACAGGAACAAAGCCAGCAAGACACTTGGTCTATACAGGGTAGGTCTGGGCCTTGGCTATTTGGTCTTCAGAGAAACCTAGACCTAAGGCTAGACCTTTGACATCTGGAGTAGTCCTAAAGTTGGCTGCAATCTCAGTAGAGTCTTGCCACTTTTTACTCATTTGTCTTTCTTTTTCCAGTTCTGTTTTGGTTTCAGCTAGTTCCTTTTCAAGCCTATCGATGACTTTATTAGCCATTTTTAGTTGACCAACTTTGTCCAAAAGATCATCGTGTGTGCTTCTCATCTCACTCACTTCAGCTCTTAATCTTCTCTCTGTTCTTTCATAATTATCTATAGAGTCTCTGTATTCACATGAAAGCCATTCCAGTTTAGAATAGTATCTTTCTTTGTCAGCTTTCATAGGAAGAAATTGTTCCTCTATTTCTTTAAGAGCTCTATAGGTATCTTCATATTCAATGTAGAGCTGTTCATAAGTTCTTACCTTGAGGGGAGGAGAATGGTCAGCCATGAAGCAGATTAGACCTTTCTCTTTCTTCTCATCGTTAGAAGATTCCTCTTCCTCCTCAGTTTCCCTGTTAAATTTGTTGGTGACAAGAGCCTTCTTCCTCTTGTCATCCTTTCTGCTTGGGGAGCCTTTGGTCTTCTTCTTCTGTTCAGCTGCCTCCTTTTTCTCCCTCTTTAGCTTATAACAGTCAGCAGCGAAGTGGCCAGGCTTGTTATAGTGATAGCATTGCAACTTGTCCTTATCTTTTCCCTTAAAGAAAGATGAGGAAGATTGCCTTGATTTCCTTCTGTAGTTCCCCCTTCTCTTCAGCAGTTTCTTGATCAGAAATGTCACTTCTTCATCTGAGGCACTATCTGAGCCAAGTTCATCAGCTTCATCTTCTTTCTCTTCTGAAGATGGTTCTCGTGGTTCAGCAGCAGCCTTAAATGCAATAGACTTCTCCTTTTTCTTGGAAGGGTTCTCAAATGCCTCAAGCTCTTCTTTTTGCATTTCAAACGTCTTGAGGTCCCCATATAATGCTTCCAAGGCACAAGTCTTCCATTCCTTCAGTTGACGGATGGCTGATGTCTTTATCAGCAGTCTCAAGGGTAGAGATCTCAGAAATTTGTCATTTTTGTCCTTCTGAGATATCTCAACGTGGTGAGTCTTCATTCGTTGAATCAGACCTGTGAACCGTTTATAGATACTGTCCAATGACTCCTTCGGTTCACATCTGAAGGCTTTATACTCTTGTTTGAGCATGGAGATCTTGTTGTCCTGTATTTGCTCATCTCCTTCGTAGATGAGACAGAGCTTATCCCATACCTCTTTAGCAGTCTCAAGATCTTGCACATCCGTGAACATGTCATCATCGAGTGTAGAGAAAAGTATGGCTTTTGCCTTGAAGCCGAGCTTTACTTTCCTATGCTCCACCTTAGACCAACTATCTGGGTCTTTCGTCATTAGCCAACCTCTCTGCATACTCTTTGGGGTGAAAGGTCCGTTCTTTATTGTTTCCTAGAGATAGGTGTCGAGCATGTCTAGGTGTGCTCTCATTCTCGCTTTCCATTTGGAAAAATGCGCGGGTGTGCACATAGGAACTTGGGAGGATGATCCAGGCAAAACATCATAGAAGTCTTCTTGTTCTTTCTTATTGTTGCTGGTACTGGGTTCTTCCGGCTCCTGGTCTCCAGTCGCTCCTTCCTCTAGAACACGACTGGCTTCAAGTTCCTCAACAAGAACTGGAGCTTGCTCGGGAGCTGGAGCTGTACTGCTGGAATCCATGTCGGCCATTAGGGATCTCTATGGAGTTGTATAACTTCTCTGATACCAATTGTAGGTCCCAAAGTGAGTCTAGAGGGTGGTGAATAGACTTTCTTCGTGCGCGGAAGCTAGACTATTAGATGGTTTTTCGGATTCCTCTTACAGATGACAATGATGGAAGTATTTATGGAGAAGATGACGAAGTATTGTAAGGATAAGGTGAGTGATAATGAACTATCAGAAAAAACTGAGATAAGAGTAAATGCTCTTTTCTCAACAGATCTTAGTTGTGAAAGAGAAGGTTTATGATAGATCCGAGTGTGGAGAACTAACAACACTGAGATCAGGACTTAATGAAAGTGCTAGATCTTTGATAAACAAGAGATTCATGAATACTCAAACAGATTGCTCTTGTTCTTGACTCACACGGCGCATAACACTTTTTCAATTTCTCTCAGAGTCTCTCTCTCTAGTGTTGGAACTCTCTTTGTTAGTTCTGCAAAGGATTATTTTTCACTAAGTTCGTCAGAACCAATATCTTGTGTTCTCTGTGTTTCCTTCTTTTGAGAGAGAGGTTAAACTCTTGATTTTGTCGTTAACTGCGTGAGAGATATATTTTTAAGATTAAAGTGCTCGTGCGCCATGATGTCCATCCCGGCAGACTGACTTCCCGCCACTGAAACGCGGAATGTCAGGGGATGGGTTGATCTGCTTTGATTTGCAGATCAGATGCCCATACTGCGTATTTGGCATGCAGTCGATCTTGGCTGTTCATCCGTGGATGGTAGTTGGCAACAATTAATGTGTCATTAATGCGCTCAACTGCTCGGGACGGTGCAGACTTGCTGTACAAACCCTAGCTGACAATATCGCTAAGTGGTTGTGTTTAGGGTTGTAAGTTTGCCTCGGAGGTAGATGCCTCATAGGTTCGGTGACTCGAAGATTTCAGTTAGCACCTATAGAAAGTTGTGAAGTTTTGCTTCAGGCTTTATGGTATTTCTGCGAGTCTACGACTCACATCTTTGAGTCTTCGAGGCTAGAGGTCAGGTTGGATTAGCCTTTTATGTCACTCTGTTAACTAAAGTCTACGACTCTGCGTGTCTACGACTCTACGAGTCTGTGACTCTTCGAATAACGCTTAAAGTGACTTCTTCGAGTTCAGCTAATCTACCTGTTATTGTAGCTATGAGTCTACGACTCTAGTTCTGCGGTTCTACGACCTTCGGGTCTCTCAGTTTACTATATTTGACTAAGTGGTCTGAAAATCTTTGACTCTACGAGTCTTCAACTTCGCTTTTCTTCCTTAGTCTTTCACAGAGGCTCATAAACTGAGTTCTTGTATAGCTACAACCCTTTAGCTACAACTCTCCGCCATTGATCTCTGAGTCTGGAAGTGTGGCAATTTCTCTATAGTGACTGTGTCCCTTGAGTCTATGAGTCTACGACTCTACGACCCTTGAGTTACAGTTTCATTTGTTCGCCAGTCTTTATAGCATCGACTCTTCGACCTTCAACCTACGAGTCTACGAGTCCAGTTTTCTTAACCGTGTTCGACGGCTTCGACTCTACGACTTTCAATCTACGAGTCTATGAGTCCGGTTTTCTTTACACTGTTCGAAGGCTTCGACTCTGCGACTTTCGATCTACGAGGCTACGAGTCCTATTTTCTTAACAGTGTTTGAAGTTTTCGACCTTACAACTCTACAAGTCTTCGAGAAGTTCTGTTAATTGACTTATGTATTTATGGGGACTCTACGAGTCTACGAGTCTACGAGTCATTTAGCTTTGGTTACTGTTCTTAACACTTCTTTGACTCTACGAGTCTTCGAGCTTATTGACACTTACAGTAACACTCTCTTTTCCGTACTGTGACTCTACGACCTTCGACCCTGGATCTACGAGTCGCAATGTTCTGTCACTGTTTCGCCTTGAGTCTCCAGACTCTACGAGTCTACGAGTCTCTTGCCAATATGTCTTATGCAGTTTCACTTCTACGAACTTCGACTCTTCAACCCTACGACCTTCAGTTCTTTGAGTCTCCAGACTTAGACTATATTTTGGCAGCTTCACCAAATCCTATATTTTCCATCAGGGTGCACATGACAATGTACGTGGCAATGGTTTGTCACGTGCAGTGGTGTTTTTGCATGGGAGCCTTTCAGACTAAGTTATAAAGCTTGTGGCAAAATCTTAGGCCATTTGGAGCTTGCACGTGACAATGGCCTTTGTCACGTGCAACCATGTTTTGTCACCGTCTTCTTCATTTTGTTATGCTGATCATCTTTTCCTTGAGGACCATGTTCAAATTGTCGGTACTTTGTCCTGTGTGGATGCGGGAAGGTTGTGGCATGTTCCCTTTATCAAAACTACGTCGTTCTGATGGTGGGATTTCATTTATCAAAACTACGTCGTTTTAACGTTGTGTTTCACTTATCAAAACTACGTCGTTTTGATAAGTGAGGTGTCTATATAAGGAGGTGGAGGTCTCTTTGTTTTAGGTTTAGGGTTTCTTTCAGCGAGCCGCCGGAGAGAGAGAGAGAGAGAGAGAGAGAGAGAGTTCTGATCATTGCTGTTGTGGTGATTCGCGTGGGTGGACGACGTCTAGCATGGGAGCGAGAGCAAGGAGGAACCTTTTGAGGTTGGGGTTCTGTCTCTTCCAGTACCCATTCCGGTGTTAGGCCCTGTGGTGGATGATTTGTAGAGTATTGTCGTTGTTGTTATAATATATATATGTAAATCCATATAGGTCTGATCTCCTATATGGATGTTGGCCTTTAATGGCATATTTTGTTTGGTTTTAACATTGCGTCTGGGGTATGGGAACTCTCAGGGTTCGTTGCATGGCAGTGGGCCCTAGAGGTGGTTAGGAATTGATATTCCTAGGTTCCAAGCACAGTTATCTTTAAATAAGGGTTCGTATATAGAGAGGGGGGTGAATCTATATACTATAAAACTTTCCTTAAGTTTTATGAGTGGGATACTTAGGAGAGTTCTTTCACTGATACGGTCTTCGTTTGGGTGATGTATTAGTGTCTCATGCAAAATCAGTCACAAGCAAGCATGTATGGGAAAGAAAGACAGTGACACACAATATACGTGGTTCGATCAATGTGATCTACTCCACGGTGGTGAGGGTGTACCTACACCAAGTCCAATCCACTATATATCTTGTAATACAGTAGGGACTAGCCCTTTTTACAAATAGGATCAACTCTCTCTCTTCTTTTCAATGCAAATACAAAAACAGTATTGCTCTAGACTTTACTCACTGTAAAAATCTGTCTGTGCAATCTGCTCCTGTGTTGTTGACCATTTGCTATGCTCAACCTTCAATCACTCCTTTTCCGAACTCACGATCTGTTCACCAAAAGTATGAAGAAGAAAGATGGATGAACTCACTGTTATCTTTCTTTCAATCTCCCTCTCTCTCTATTTGTATGAACTACTCTACGTCACCTCTTGTATCTCTGCAGATACGTTTCTTCACTGCACAAAGAATATTATTACGTCAGGCACATTCCTTGCTTTTTTTAGGCCGGCCGAAGTTCGAAACCCTCCAGCTAGGGTTAAGCATCTTTTAGCCTGTGATCTCCACCGTAGAAACAAGTTAAACCCCTCTCGGATGACGTCCATGTGTTTTGTAGTACTTAGTGTACTTAAAACCACTGCCCGAGTAATGACTTACTGAAACGGTGAGTGTCCGCCCCTTCCACTCCTTCGTAGCGCGCTCCGCTCCTTTCACAAGCCACAGCCTCGGAGAATTGCCTCGTAGCCTTTCTACGCGTCTACGAGTCTTCCTCTTCGATTCTTTATGAGTTTGAGTCTTCGAACCAAGGGCATTCATCTTTTAATACTTCTGCTCTTTGGCTTCGAAGCTAGGACAGAATCAGTGCTACGAGCTTTTAAGCTCTACGAGTCTTCGAGTCGGACAACTGTATTCTGCCTTGGCTAGTAGATACTTCCGGGTCTGTGCAACAGGTCTCTTTCTTCTCCCCCTTTGCCAACCAATTGCAAAGAACGAGAAGGGGAAAACAATCGACGCCCTATGCGTGAGGATGTAGCTGTACAGACAGCCCGCTGTGGTGTCTGTCAAACAGCTCCATGGAAAGAGGTTTGGTGAGGATGTCTGCCGTTTGTTCCTGCATAGGAACATACACCAATTGCATAGTTCCCTCTTCCACCTGTTCCTTGATATAGTGGTAGCGATAGTCAATATGCTTGGTCTTTAAATGCTGAACAAGATTTTTGCTAATATTAATTGCACTCTGGTTGTCAAACTAGATGTTAACAGGTAACTCTACATCCACTCCCAAGTCGGACAGTTGCGTATGCATCCATACCACTTGAGTACATGCTGCATGGGCGGCCACATACTCTGCTTCTGCTGTGCTACAAGCAACAATGTTCTGTTTGTAGCTCAGTCATGCAACACATTTAGAGCCCAGATAAGAACTGCAGCCACTTGTAGATCGTCTGTCATCTATGTTCCCAGCCCAGTCTACATCAGTGTAAGCCTATAATTCATTAGAATCCTTAGAGGGATACCACAACCCCATTTCCAGTGTACCATTTAGGTATCTAAGAATTCGCTTGACTGCCAGCAAGTGAGATTCCTTCGGATCCACTCGATATCTACTTGCCTGGCACATAGCTTGCAACAGATCAGGTCGGGAGGCTGTAATGTATAGGAGGCTTCCAATCATGCCTCGATACTCTTTTTGATTTACACTCTTGCCTTCTTGATCTTTGTGAAATTTGCATCCTGTAGGCATTGGTGTTCCAACAGGCCTGCTATCATTCATCCCATACTTCTGTAGCAATTCTTTGGCATACTTGTGCTGTGATATAAAGATTCCTTCAGTAGTTTGCCTGATCTGTAATCCCAAGAAGTATGTTAACTCACCTATGAGAGACATTTCAAATTCATCACTCATTTTCTTGGAAAATTCCTCACATAGCCCTGAGTGATTGCCTCTAAATATGATGTCATCTACATAGACTATGGTAGCCAGCTGACCTCTATCTGAATTTAGTATATATAAATTATGATCCACTGTTCCTCTACTGAAGTTCATTTTCTATAGATACCCATCCAGTCGGCTGTACCATGCCCTAGGAGCCTGCTTCAGACCATACAAGGCTTTCTTTAACCTACATACATGTGTCTCATCATCAACAATCTGTACTCCATCTGGTGGCTCAATATAAACTTCCTCTTTCAGCAATCCATTCAGAAATGCAGACTTCACATCCATTTCATAGACTTTGAACCCCTTGTGTGTAGTCAATGCAAGAAACATCCTAATTGTTTCTAACCTTGCTACTGGTGCAAATGTTTCATCAACATCTATACCCTCAATCTGAGAGTATCCTTTGCATACCAGTCTAGCCTTGTTCCTAATAACCTTGCCGTCTTCATTCAGTTTATTTCTGAACACCCACTTTGTTCTGATGACATTTTTACTCTTTGGTCTAGGAACCAGCTCCCATGTCTTGTTCTTTTCAATTTGGTCCAGCTCATCATTCATTGCTGTGACCCAAGCTTCATCCTCTACTGCTTCTCCAACAGTTTTGGGCTCTATCTGAGAGAGCAGGGCAGTAGCCCTTGTAAACTTTCTTCTGGTAGTTACACCTGCTTAGGGATCACCAAGGATCTGATCCTTGTCATGCATACTAGACCATGTCCTCCTGGTCTTTTTGGTTGAATTTACTTCAGGGTTGGACTCTTCCTTCTCTTCTTCATCAGACTTCTCTGAGTCTGTGTCCTCATCTTTCTTTTTCTTTTCATGCTCAGTCTCTTCTTCCATCTAAAGTTCTGCTACTTCAAAATCAGGATTCTCATCCTCGGTTACATCCTTCTTCCAATTTTCATCCACTTTAACTTCACTTGAAGTTATGACTTTTCCAAGTCTTGGAAGAAAGACTCTATATCCCTTTGTCTGGTATGAGTTTCCAACGAATGTTCCTTCCTCAGATCTGGCATGAAACTTTCCTCTTCCTTGCTCCTTTATCTTCACGAAGCAAGGACTTCCAAATATTCTAAAGTATTTGGCTGTTGACTTCTTCCCACACCATAATTCATAGGGTGTGCAGTCTGTTCTTGGCCTTAATGTTACTCTGTTTAGAAGATGTACTGCTGTTCTTGTTGCCTCTGTCCAAAACCTTGCATGTAGATTAGCTTCCAGCAATAAGGTTCTGCCCATTTCAATGATAGCCCTATTTTTCCTTTCAATAACTCCATTTTGCTGTGGAGTCCTTGCTGCTGATAATTGATGCTGAATCCCATGTTTATTCAAATATCTTTCAAAAGCTTCATTTGTAAACTCAGTACCCTGATCAGATCTCAATATCTTAATCTTTCGACCACAGTCATTTTTAGCTATTCTTCTATACTTCTTGAAGCACTCCAAAGCTTCTGTTTTGTGCTTTAGATACATGATACAAGTTCTTCTGGTGAACTCATCCACAAATAAGATGAAATATCTTTCACCATTGAGTCCCTTGTTCCTTATTGGTCAACATAGGTCTGTATACACAATGTCTAGAGCTGCTTCAGAACTGTACTCTTTTACTTTATAATGAAATCTGGCTTGTTTTCCATGTAGGCATATTGAGTAGACATGCTCTCTTTCTCTTTTGATATCTGGGATATCCCTAATAGCCTTGCAGTTCATAAGTCTTCTCGTGTTCTTCTGATTCAGATGTCCCAATCTTCTATGCCAGAGTTCATTTTCTTCTACCTTTGTAATATGACAGCTATGAGTCTTGTTTTCATCAATGACATACAAGTCTCCATCTGTCCTTCTTCCAGCTACTACTGTGTTGCCATTTTCTCTCTTTACTTGACAACCAGTTTTAGTAAAGGCCACTTCATGACCTGCATCACACAGCTGACTAACGGATGCGAGATTGTACTTCAATCCTTCAACATGCAACACATCCTTCAGTTTGTCCTTACCCCATTTGGCAGAGCCTAGCCCCTTGATCTTCGAGATCTATCATTGCCAAATCTCACTTTTCCAAATTCGTCTTTGTTTACATTTGACAGTTTCTTTAGGTCACCAGTCATGTGACCTGAGCAGCCACTATCAAGGATCCACTTTCTGTCCTTCATGTCTGCTTTCAATGCAATTTCAGCAATGTGAGCCACTTCTTTCCCTTTAGCCATATAGACTTGTTTTACGTTAGACTTGAAGCACTCTCCCTGTTTTACTTTAGACTTGAAGCACTCCCCCTGAGATGTAGGCTTCAAGGTCTTCTGAGATGCTTTCACTTTCCTTTTCTCTTGAACTTTCATAGTACCCTTTTTCTTATTCTGTTCAGGAATAAGTACTCTTCTTGCACTATGTCGTTCACTCCCGCAATTATCACAAACATCCAAGTCCCAAAGTATAGCAAACTTATTGCCTGTGGTATTCGGCCTTGGCTTCCACCAGCATGAAGTTTCTTCATGACCTTGTTTCTGACAGTAAGTGCAAAAACTTCTAACCGGTTTCTTTCTTTCCTTCTGATGCAAGTTCCTTGTGGATGTTTTCATCACAGTTCTAGGACTTTGCACCGGATACCTCCACCAATAGTGTCTGGCCATGTGTCCCCACACTACACAGTAGTAACAGTGACCCTGAAAGCTGATGTTGTTCATCCTCTGAACAACTGGGATCTTCTTCAAAATAGGCCTGGCCTTGACGGTTGGTTTCACAGGTTTACCTTCTTTCTTGAGGGGCACCCGAACACTTGAAGAAATGACATTTGCATTAGATTTCTTCACATTCTTGGAATGCTCAGATTTTTGAACGCATTTGGTCACTTCATTGAGCTTGGACTCCTTCGGATGTCTCTCCATCTTCTCATCATTTACGCCACCCTTCCCTTTCATGTTGTTCGGGATCACGTCATTCACTCTCTCCATTTCATCCAGTGGATTGTCATGGGAAAAAGGATTGATTACCTTCGTAGGATTATCTGAATTGACAGCCATTCCCGTAACATGCGGTGTTACCCCGTTCTTCTGAGCGTCTGGTGTTATGATGAGTGATTTGATCTGGGAGTTGCTAGAGGTTGAGGCTTCACTGGCTCCGTCTTTTGAGATCTTCTGTTGAAGGCCTACCGGTTCTTCTTCAAGCAATTGGATTGTGGTGTCTCTAGTGGTAAGTTCTGTGGTGATGTCATCACAAATCTTGATCTGCTCCTCTAACTTAGCTTTAGATTGACAATCTCCTCGCAGAACGCCTTGGAGTCCACCAACACCCTATCCTTCTCACCTCTGATTTCTCCAAGCTCTCCCTTGGCTAGCTTGAGCTCTCCCTTGAGCTGCTTTATCCTGCAACCTCTCTTGCGGATCTCCTCAGTAGCAAGCTCTAGCTCCTCCTCCAGATCTACTTCTTCTTCTTCTACTGCCCCATCCTCCTCAGAGGCAGTGCTGCCATTGTCTACCTATATCTTGGCGACAAAGGCACAATCTGATGAACATTCCTCTTCATCATCAGATTTAGTAATCCGGCTCATGTAGTTCTTGTGTGAGCCCTTCTTCTTCTGTGGAGCTGCTGGTCTTCTTGTGGAATAGCTTCTTCGGTATGATGACTTCTTCCACTTTGTATCCTCTTCATCCGAGGCTTCATCATTCGAGTCATTAGCTTTCACTTTCCATTGAGATGGAAAGTGCCCCCGCTTTCCACATTTAAAACATCTGAGGGAAAGCCCTCCTTTCCCTTTTCCTCCAGCTTGCTTTCCTACTCCACTCTTCTGAATTTTCTGGTGAAGTAGGCTACCACCTCTTCTTTACCATCTTCACTATCACTGTCCTCTTGTTCTTCTGAGGACTCAGCTTCCTTCTTTAATTTTAATTTTCTCATAGCCTTGAAGGCTACTTCTTTTGATTCCTTGGCTGTGGGCTGGGATGTAGATGTAGATGGCTCTTCATAAGAGTGCAGCTTCATCTCAAATGCAGTCAGACTGCATTACAACTCCTGCAATGACATTGTCTCCAGGTCTCTGCTGTTTTCCAAAACTTCCACTCGTGGAATAAATCTTTTGGGTAGAACTCTTAATATCTTTTTTACTATGGAAAAGTTCTTTTTATTTTTGCGATGACTTTGCATGTCATTGACAATTTCTGTTAATCGTACAAAGAACTCCTGTATACTCTCTTGCTCCTCCATCTGGAGAGCTTCGAATATCTGAGTATACAATTGCAGCCTGGTTTCCTTTAGTCTGCCATCACCTTGATAGACACTTTCGAGTATATCCTATAAATCCTTCGCAACCCTACAGTCCATCACCTTTGCATATTCAGAGTTTGTGAGTGCTGATGTAATGACACTCAGAGCTCTGCCGTTTAGCTCATAGGTTCTTCTTTCAGCTTCAGTGCGTTCTCTGTCGTTGGCTGGTTCTATATATCTGTCTCCGATTACCCGCTCAACGTCCATACCCATGGACATAAACACAGTCTCCATCCTCGCTCTCCACATTTTATAATTTGTGCCATCAGAAATAGGCACCCACTTGGCATACTTGGAGTTGGTACTCGGTCCACTGATTGGAATCTCCATTTAAAGACTCTTGCTTGGTCACTAAGCTGTTAAGCCACAGATCTCAACCACACTAACTTATCAAGCTGTGTGATCACTTCTCCACAGAGTGATAGATCTGCCTCCAGTGAGAACTAAGCTCTGATACCAATTGATATTCCCAGGTTCCAAGCACAGTGATCTTTAAATATGGGTTTGTATACAGAGAGGGGGGTGAATCTGTATACTATAAAACTTTCCTTAAGTTTTATGAGTAGGATACTTAGGAGAGTTTTTTCACTGATGTGGTCTTCGTTTGGGTGATATATTAGTGTCTCATGCAAAATCAGTCACAAGCAAGCATGTATGGGAAAGAAAGACAGAGACACACGATATACGTGGTTTGATCAATGTGATCTACTCCACGGTGGTGAGGGTGTACCTACACCAAGTCCAATCCACTATATATCTTGTAGTACAGTAGGGACTAGCCCTTTTTACAAATAGGATTAACTCTCTCTCTTCTTTTCAATGCAAATACAAAAACAGTATTGCTTTAGACTTTACTCACTATAATAATCTGTCTGCGTAATCTACTCCTGCATCGTTGACCATTTGCTATGCTTGACCTTCAATCACTCCTTTGCCGGACTCACAATCTGTTCACCAAAACTATGAGGAAGAAAGATGGATGAACTCACTGTTATCTTTCTTTCAATCTCCCTCTCTCTTTGTTTGTATGAACTACTCTACGTCGCCTCTTGTATCTCTGCAGATACGTTTCTTCACCGCACAAAGAATATTATTTGGCGCTTTTTTTTATGTCAGGCACATTCCTTGCTTTTCATAGGCCGGCCGAAGTTCGAAACCCTCCAGCTAGGGTTAAGCATGTTTTAGCCTGTGATCTCCACCATAGAAACAAGTTAAACCCCTCTCGGATGATGTCCACGTATTTTGTAGTACTTAGTGTACTAAAAACCACTGCCCGGGTAACGACTTACTGAAACGGTGAGTGTCCGCCCGTTCCACTCCTTCGTAGCGCGCTCCGCTCCTTTCACAAGCCACAGCCTCAGAGAATTGCCTCGTAGCCTTTCTACGCATCTACGAGTCTTCCTCTTCGATTCTCTATGAGTCTAAGTCTTCGAACCAAGGGCATTCATCTTTTAATACTTCTGCTCTCTAGCTTCGAAGCTAGGACAGAATCAGTGCTACGAGCTTTTAAGCTCTACGAGTCTTTGAGTCAGACAACTACATTCTGCCTTGGCTAGTAGATACTTCTGGGTCTGTGCAACAAGTCCTATGACCCTGCGAGCTTCAGTCTATGACCCTACGAGCTACGACTCCACGAGTCTTGGCTTCGAATCTGCAAGATGCGGCTCTGCCTTTGTCTGCACCTTGAGTCTATGACCCTACGACCCTGTGTCCCTTCGAGGCTTCAACCCTGTACCTCTATGAGGCTTCGACCCTGTGGTCGTTTGAGGGTGCTACGAGCCTCATGGTCTGTCAGTCTACATCCTGCGAGTCTTCGACCTTCGAGTCTTTTAATCTACGACCTTCGAGCTATGACGTAGATAGGTAGACTCCCTCTATGAGCTCACTCTAAGAGATCACTCTACGAAGTTGTCCAACCAAGTATAGTGGATCTTCGACCCAGACCTTCGAGCCTACGCGTTTCGTTTCCTGCAACATGTTGACAACAATGACAACGTAACCTTGTGGGAACAACAGGAATGTCAGTATTGTTTGTTAGGCTTTGTTCCATTGTAGGTTCACGTGGGGAAACCTTGAGGTTTTTGGGGGAAATATACTTGATATAATGATTGTAGATCGAGATGCATGTTATGTGTTTGATTATATGTCTGTGTGGCTGTGATGCATGCTATGTGTTTGATTATATGCCTGTGTGGCTGTGATGCATGTTATACGTTTGATTATATGCCTGTGTGGCTGTGATGTATGTTATGTATTTGATTGTATGCCTGTGTGGCTGGAGCCTTCGAGGCTAGTTATAGAGCCCGGTGGCTATGGAAGCCCGTGGTTGATTATGGAGCCCGGTGGCTGTGGAAGCCTGTGGCTAGTTAGGGAACCTATGTGGCTGTGGTAATGGTTGTATCTATTGATGTGGTTTGTTTGTGTATAATTGTTAATTATGGCCTATCTATATAGTATTGCCATGACACTACACTCGTGCACGTCAACATGTATGTAAAGACTCGTATTTGGGTAGGGCTGAGAGATAGTCTTTCTCTATTGCTAAAAACATCTGAACAATATTGTGTTCATCAATGTGAGCATTTTGACTGTAATTGGGCCCAATTCCGGGTCGGGGCCCTGAGTGGCCTGATTGTTGACTTTTCAGTGTTTATTAGTTGACCTTGCATTTGAGTGGTCAATTGGGTTGGAAAATATCTGGATAGTGATGTGCTCGTCATTTTGAGCATTTTGACTGTACTTGGGCTCAATTTGGAGTTCGTGACCTCGGGAGGTCAATTAATATTTTTGGGATTTATTAATAAAAGAAAATGCAGAAATATAAATAGGGGAAAGAGAGCTTCCACATTACCTTTTAGCGATCGTGCGTTGGAGAGCTTAGAGAGAGAGAGAGAGAGAGAGAGAGAGAGAGAGAGAGAGAGAGAGAGAGAAGGAAGCTTGGAGCCTTCAATTTGGGGCGTTTTGAGCTAGTTTAATCCTCAATAATCATTCCAGGTAGGTGTTCCATTGATTCTTCACCCTTTCTTTCCTGTTTCATTGGATTAACATATAAGAATTAGATGAAATCATGAAAATTCGTGATGAACCCTAGAAATTAGGGAAAATGGAAATTAACCATGAAACCTAGATGATTTAGGTTATTTGGTAGCCTAATGTGGCTAAATGATGTTAGAAATACTTAATAGGGATGAATTATTGCTTAAAAATGGAGATTTAACAAGTATAATTGAGTTTATGGGACGAATTGGGGAAGAACGCAGTAGGCAGTTCGCGACTGGGGAACTGCTCGAGGCTAGCTTTGAGCAGCTTCGAGTAGTCTCAAGCAGTCTCAAGCGGAGGCCTCGAGTAGGGATCGTCGAGTAGAATGTAGCCTCGAGCAAGTGTCTCGAGCAGAGGCTTCGAGCAAGGAGCGTCGACCAAAATGTGGCATCGAGTAGGTGTTTCGAGCAGTCTCGAGCAGGCAGTTTCGAGCAGTGTCTTGAGCAGTTAAATAGTGCAGTTCCAGTTTGACTGGATTAGACCATTTACATTGTAACTATTATGCCTCTCCACATTTAAGTTATACTGTAAATAACGAAATACCCCTCATTTGGATTCAAAGAAAAATACTAGAAAAATAAATTCCCACTCTTTCAAAATGTGAAATTTGGGATTTAGTGTAAAATCTCAGAAAAATCCAGTTTTTCATAGAGGTGGATTTTTGGAAAGTGGGGTTAGACATCTCAGAAAAATCCCCAAAAATCAGATTATCTTAGTTATGATATGGAGACCCAATGCCGGGACTTTCTATTTCAAGAAAATAAGTCCTATGGGTATCTCCTTCCTTGGTCAAGGATTGATGATCGGTTTGACTAGCTTTAGTTATAAAGGGAGTATGGTGAACCTTAATGTCATATTGGTGTTAGTATGTTGGTTTGAGGAATTGGAGCTTGGGCTCTATGACTCGTTGGGTTCTCACCGTGAAACACAGATGATGCTATGTGGTTAACGGGGCAAGCATATGCGCCGATGGCAAGCCTATGTGGCACTGTGGCCGGGCATATTACGTTGTGGCCGTGGCAGGCATATGCACCGATGGCAGGCCTGTGTGGCACTGTGTCTGGGCATATAGCGTTGTGGTAGAGCTGAGTGCCCTGAGTTGGGATCCTATTGAGGATTGTATTGAGCTGTTGAGCTCGTGGAACTTGGGCTAAGTGCCCTAAGTTGGGATCCTGTTGAGGATCATGGACAAGCTGTACTATGTCGGCAGGTTGGGTCCTGACATTTGTTTGCAAGCTGAGTCCTGATGATTGTGCACACTACACAGTGCATGAGTACACAAAGCATGTAGTATAGACTTGTATGTCTGCATGATGTGGAGTGTTGGGGTCACCTACTGAGCTTGTTGCTCACCCCTACTTGTTGTTTACCTTTTTCAGGTGTGACCCAAGACTAGTGGAGGACTTTCTTCCAGGAGGACGTGGCCATTACTCTGATGTGTGATACAGTATTGTATTCTGTATTGTTTTGTATAATACCCAGACATGGGTCCTTGCACAGTTGTATTTGCATACTATTTGTGATGTGATGTCTGTATGACTGTTTGACTTATTGGATGCATGATGATATATGGGAAAGTACAGGATTACCCTTGATGTATGACTACTACAGGGTTGCATGATTGAGACAGTGTCATCACTGGTTTTCGTCCGGGCCCGTTTGGGGTGAGCTCAAACTAAACCAATGGTGAGAAGTTTTAGAGTCGCCACCAACTGTTTTTGGGGTACAGTTGGATACCCTCTACTTTGAGTAGTTTAAAGTGTGTGGTCTGCGTCATCAGAGAAGGGTTCAGGAGTTGGTTACGTGTAGGGAAGGATTAGCACCCCTACAGCGCCCTTTCGGTATCTAATTTAGGAGAAGGAGGTTTTTATTTTTGTTTGTACTGCCATGACTGGGTTAAGTGTCCTAAAGAGTCTATGATTTTTATTTGGCTAAGTTATTTGTTAAACTTATGGTTTAAAATTGATTTACCCTAAATCCCTAAAGGGAATCCTAAAAGTTTTGGGTTTTTGTTTGAAGTGAAGAATGAGATCCTACGGGTTGATGTCGGTTTTGGTTTTTTCTTTTCGAAATTTAAGTCCTAAAAACTGTTTTTTTATTTTCCCCTTTTTTGGTTTTTTTTTGGGTTAGAAAACATTTTTTTTTGTTTTTTATGTTTTGTAAAAAATGTTTTGTTTTGGTTTTGCTTTCTTATGTCTTTTTTTTTTGTTTTTGGAAGGTAAAACATGCTCTTTTTTTTTGCTTTGTGTTTTAAATGGAATTGGAACTCCTAAATATGGAAACGTGCATTTTTTTTAGATGCTTTCTTTTCCTTTTTTTTTTTGACTTGAAATGCATTTTTTTTGTGGTTTTGAAAACGTTTTTTTTTTTGTTTTTTTGTTTTTGCAAGGATAAAACTTTGAAACTAACACAATAACATATAAAGTGATGTGTGTGATTGTGACATCCATAAATCAAAACGACCCACTCTTTTTCTTTCTTTTCTTTTTCTTCATGCCTCCCTTTGCTCTCTCTCTTTTTCTTTCTTTGTTTTTTTTTTGCTATACTTTACAACATACACATATACAAAGGAAAGGGAAATACAAAGAAAACACAACGCAACCAATAAAAGCAAAAAGAAATACAAGGAAATATTAAGAGTTACATCAAATATCAATATAAGTAAGCTGAAAAGTAATAAAGAAATAAGGGCTGAACCGACTTTGAAGCTTTGAACACCGAACTGCTGTGCGAATCCTGTCCACGCCGATAGTCGCCTGTCCGAATTTCCAAATCACCAAGTTCCAATAGCGTAAATGGCAAGAATCAGTTGGGATTTTGATTTGGAGATTGCAATGGTGTGTGGAGAGGAGAGAAGATGAAAAGCAAGAACCTTTTTTTGGGTTTTGGGTAGAAAACGTGGGAAAGGAGGATGATGTATATTTTGGATTCAGATTTTTTTCTGGGCTAGAATCGAGGAGAATGGGTGTAAGGAATAGGGAATGAAAAAAAACAACTGTTTTTTTTTTTGTTTTTGTGATGGAAACGTAAGAAGAGAACCAAACAGAGCTGGAATTGTTGTTTTTTTGTTTCTTTCTGGGTAAAGAGCTGCAACGAGGTGTCAGGGAAAAGGGATTGGAAAGACTTAGACGATAGGACAGGGGGAGTGTTGGGCGAAATTCTGGAATTAGGCAACTGGGCGTGAAGATGGCAGTAGGGTTCTCTCTTTTTTCTTTGGGCGTGAATCTTTCCTCTGCTGAACCTCTTCCTTTTCTGTCTTTTTTTTTCTCTGTCGAACTCTCCTCCTTTTTGGGCGAGATCTCTCTTTTTTTTTTTTCTTTTGCGTGGACGAATCTCAGGCGTGATCTCTCTCTCTTTTTTTTTTTGTATCAGGGAGCTGGGTAAAAAAAATGGCAAAAGGGTTTCATCAAATCAGGGGTCTCTCTGTGTGTGTTTTTCATGATGATGGCTCTCTCTTCTCCTTTTCACGAACCGGCCTCTCTGCGCAGGGATAGAAGACTGCATCTTAAAGTGCTGGCAGAAATTTTTTGGTTGGACTCATTAATTGCTGCAATAAATGTTTTCTCGGGTGCATTATTATTTGCAGATCAGTGCTTGGTCGGGTGGATAGCTTATGTGGAAAAGGGGAGCTCGTGATTGCCTTTTGAATTTGTATTTTAGTAGCACATGTGACTGACAGGTTGTTGAGAAATGATTCCTTGTCAGATGGCTAACGCAGAAGACGGGTCTCGTGAACAGCCAGCGAGAAACCAACGAGAAGAGCCAGCGAGAAACGCCAACCAGCGAAGGTCAAGGGGTCAGAGGCTCAAAGTGTCAGAAGGTCGGAGTGGCAGCAGGTCAAAGTGTCGGCAGGGTCAAAGTTGCGATGGGTCGAAATTTCGGTGGGGCAAAAGTCAACGATCAACGGGTCAAAGTGTCGGCAGGTCGAAGGTGAACGGTCAACGGGTCGAAGGGTCGAATGTCGGAGGTTGACAGGCTTCGGGGGTCCGTGGGTCATAGGTCAGTTCGAAGGTTCGCAGATCCGTGGGTCGTAGGTCAAGTTTCGAAGGTTCGCAGATCAGGGTCGAAGAGTCGAAGGTCGGAGTGTCCACAGCGGGGCTTCGAGGCTTCGAGAGTTAGGGGGTTGAAGGTCGAAAGGGCGAGTCGAAGGTCAGAGGGTTATAGGCTTCGAGGGTCAAGGGTTGAATGGTCGAAGGTCGGAGTGTCGGCAGCGGGGCTTCGAGGCTTCGAGAGTTAGGGGGTTGAAGGTCGAAAGGGCGAGTCGAAGGTCGGAGTGTCGGCAGCGGGGCTTCGAGGCTTCGAGGCTTCGAGGCTTCGAGGCGTCGAGGCTTCGAGGCTTCGGGGCTTCGATGCTTTGGGGCTTCGAGGCTTCGAAGGTCAATGGGTCGAAGTGTCGGCAGGTCAACGGTCAACGGTCAACTCCGAAGTTTTTTTTTTAATTACCTTCTTACCCTTCACCTAAAATGCAAAAATGGATAACTTTCCGGGGATTGTTTGTGGAGATCCGTATTCGCCTAAATTGACACTTTGAAGAATTTCGCGTGGCCACTTTTTCGGGCGATTTGGACCAGGGGCATTGACCGTCTTTTGGCAAGTTTCGACTTTTTCCAACGAAAGTTGTTTTGGCTACAACTTCTTCATTTTAAGTCCGATTTGAGCTCGGTCAAGTGCGTTAGTCTTCAATTTTTATCCTCTATCACCTGGTGTTGGTCTTGGGGCGCTTTAACGACTTGTAGCAGAAGTCATTAATTTTGAACTCCCCCGTCCGTGTCAATTGTATCCATCTCGTGCAAATTGGGGCTACCATCAATTCCGAACCATTCCTTGGAAGTATGGGATCATTGTGGACCTATTCAACAAGGTATATGGCATGGGCAGAAAGGTATATCAAAATAGGGTTAGTATGTCCCACCCGGCACTGTTTGTATACAAACAGCGTACAAAGATAAAAGGGAGTCATTTTGGACGGGTTGGAGCACTTACCTGACTTACCTAGAGGAAGAAGTGCGACGGTTGGGTCTGTCCCCGAGAGGGAAAAGGGCTTCATAGATCAGTGGACTTGGATAATACTTTGATACGGCATCTGAGGCTGCCTACGATGTAAAGATATGGGAGATTGAAAGCCTACAACAATGACAGGCTTGAACTGAAAAGTGAAAAGGCCCACAAAAATGGTGGGCGTGAACTAAAAATTGACAGGCCCACAGCAATGATAGGCTCGAATTAAAAATGGATAGCCCACAGCAACGATAGGCTTGAAAATGGATAGCCCACGGCAACGATAGGCTTGAACTGAAAAAGTGAAAAGGCCCACAAAAATGGTGGGCGTGAACTAAAAATTGAAAGGCCCACAACAACAATAGGCTCGAATTGAAAATGGATAGCCCACAGCAACGATAGGCTTGAATTGAAAATGGATAGCCCACAGCAACGATAGGCTTAAATGGAAAATGGAAAGCCCACAACAACGATAGGCTTAAATTAAAAATGAAAGGCCCACTGCAACGATAGGCTCGAATTGAAAATGGAAAGCCCACAGCAACGATAGGCTTAAATGGAAAATGGAAAGCCCACAGCAACGATAGGCTTGAATTGAAAATGGATAGCCCATAGCAACGATAGGCTTGAATTGAAAATGGATAGCCCAGAGCAAGGATAGGCTTGAATTGAAAATGGATAGCCCACAGCCACGATAGGCTTGAATTGAAAATGGATAGCCCACAGCAAGGATAGGCTTGAATTGAAAATGGATAGCCCACAGCAACGATAGGCTTGAATTGAAAATGGATAGCCCACAGCAACGATAGGCATGAATTGAAAATGGATAGCCCACAGCAACGATAGGCTTGCATTGAAAATGGATAGCCCACAGCAACGATAGGCTTGAATTGAAAATGGATAGCCCACAGCAACGATAGGCTTGAATTGAAAATTAATAGCCCACAACAACGATAGGCTTGAATTAAAAATGGAAAGCCCACAACAACGATAGGCTTAAATTGAAAACGGAAAGCCCACAGCAACGATAGGCTTAAATTGGGAAGACTTGTTGGAGACATCAAATGGTATTTGGGGAAATGCTTTAAGGAATTGGTGAGTTTGGGAAGTAACCTAATTTGGGCTCCCTCTACAAGTTCACTCAAGGAGATCGCTCTACGAGGTGACCCAAAATGGGAAAAGTTTGTCAAGTGCCAAAGGGATGCGTTTAGACTCGGGGAAATTGCAAATGAAGAGTTGTACAGTTGAACAAAGAAAGCTAGGATAGCTTGAAGAGAAGTTTGTTGAGTATGAGCTCCTAGGATCTCCAGAGGCGGCAACATTCCTGCAATTACAGAATATGTTGAATGTATGCCAATAATGCATGGAATGCAATGTGCTGTATGCGGGGATGCATAAACCTCAACTTGTGGTGAAATATGATACAATGTGATGCAATGCGATGTATGCATCGAATGCCATGTGATGTATCACTGAGGGTTTGGCCATTGTTGGAGAGGTTGGCTAACATTTAACTTGTTAGGGCACAATGTTCTCTTTGGATGGAGAGTCTGTCCTGTCTTTGCTGGGGAACTCCCTATTGTGCATGAAGGGTCTGTTAAATTTTGCTTCGCCATATTAAGGAGCTTGACTTGACGGCTTCTCTGGGGATGGTGATATTCTGTGGAGATATGAGTACTCCGAGTTGGGGGCCTTAAATTGTTTGGGGACTTTGAGCTTGACCCTACTCATAAGGCAATGCTAGAAGAGCTTACCGGGGATTTAAGATATTCTATTTAAATGTGAAATGAAGAGGATAAAATATGATTAAAGAGATAAAGAAATTTTTGCTAGTTTAGTTCCACAAAACATATTTATATCATAAAAAGTGTCCTATTGCTATAATCTGATAAACAGAATCACAAGTATAATGTACAAATTTGATTCGAGTGTGCCGCAGGTTTGACCAAGTCTTCCACTGTTTGCAGCCGCTGTTTTTTGGATGATGTTGTCTCTACTGCTTGCAACGGACCCTATTTGTTGTGGTCCTGATCCTTTCAGTTTCTGACCGAACTAATTTCACCCTTCAAGATTTATTGTTGGCTTTGTATTTTACCCTTGGTGCCCTTTCAGGTTTTCACCAAGTCCGCCTTTGTTTTCTTTTTTTGTCTTTCCTTGGAGCTTTGTATTTTACCATTGGTGCCCTTTCGGGTTTTCACCAAGTCCGCTCATTACAGGAATGAGAATCTTGTGGGGAGGTATGAGAGTTAAGCATAAAACTTTTTGACGGCATCACTATTCACTAGATTAGGAAGCTCATCTCCATCCATTTTGGCAAGGATCAATGCGCCTCCCGAGAATGCTTTTTTCACAACATATGGGCCTTCATAATTGGGAGTCCACTTGCCTTCATGGTCATGTTGAATTGGTAAGATCTTCTTAAGGACAAGATCACCCTCTTGAAAGCTTCTGGGCTTCACCTTTTTATTATAATTGTTCATCATTCTCTGTTGATACAGCTGTCCTCTGCAAACTGCTGCCAGGTGCTTGCCCTCAATTAAATTCAACTGCTCATAATGACTTTGGGCCCATTCTGCTTCTTCGAGCTGAGTATCCTTAAGTACTCGGAGGGAAGGTATCTCCACTTCGACCGGTAGAACTGCTTCCATGCCGTAGACCAAAGAAAATGGAGTTGCCTTGGTCGATGTACGCACTGAGGTACGATAAGCATGCAAAGCGTATGGTAGCTTCTCGTGCCAATCTTTGTATGTTTCAGTCATTTTTCTGATAATGTTCTTGATGTTCTTGTTGGCTGCCTCGACTGCTCCATTCATCTTTGGGCGATAGGGGGTCGAGTTGCGGTGTTGAATTTTGTATGTTTCACACAACCTCCCTATCATTCGACTGTTTAAATTGACAGCATTGTCCGTTATGATCTACTCGGGAAGCCCATATCGGCATATAATGTTGTTCCGCATAAATCGAAGTATCACAGCCTGTGTGACATTAGCATATGATGCTGCTTCTACCCACTTGGTGAAGTAATCAATGGCTACGAAAATAAAACGATGACCATTAGAAGCTTTTGGAGATATTGGTCCGATAATGTCAATGCCCCAAAGCGAGAACGGCCACGGGGAAACCATCACGTGTAGTTTGGACGGCGATACTTGGATCTTATCGCCATAAATTTGACACTTGAGGCATTTGCGCACATATTCAATGCAATCTTTTTCCATGGTGACCCAATAATAGCCCATTCGCATGATTTGTCTTGTTAATGCATGTCCGTTTGCATGTGAACCACATTCCCCTTCGTGCACTTCTTTTATTATTTGTGTCGATTCTTCTTTTGCCACACACCGCAATAACACCATGTCATGGTTTCTCTTGTACAGAATCGAGCCATCAAGATGATAGTTGGATGCTGACCTTCGGACATTTCTTTTATCAGACTCAGAGGCCTCAGCTAGATACTCTTGTTTAAGCAAGTATTGTCTAATATCATTGTACCAGGGCTTTTCTTCGGTATTTTCGTCAATGGCCATGCAATGTGCAGTAGCATCTTCTATGCGGATATCAAAAGACTGAACTTCCAACTTTGTGTCTAGCCGAAGGAGGGAGGCTAGAGTTGCCAGCGCATCAGGGAGCCGATTGTGTCACGCCCGGATTTCCAACCCGAGGAGACCGGAACGTGACCTTCCCTTTACCCGAGTTTGGATAAAGGGGATATAATACAACATGCTCACACAGATACCATACACTTCACATTTTATATTTAGAGAGACAAAAACCATATTTTTATTAAGTCCAAACATACAAGAGTGCCCAAACATGCTTTTATTACATAAAACTCCTCATTACAATATCCTCCCATGGGGTTACAAAGCTCACACAAAAACAAAGAAACTCAAATAATAATAAACAAAGCCACAAAATAAACCGCCTCCAACTTGGGTGTTCCGCCTAACGCCCGTACGTCCTGTAGAAAAACCAAACACGAGGAGGGGTGAGCAACCACAGCTCGGTAGGGATCATGTCTCCCCAACCCATCCCATGCTCCTAACATCTACATGCCATGTGTACAAGTGCGATGTCGTGATACAATTATTTCAACAAATATAATGGCAAGCTATATCAGCAAATACAATTATTTCCAGACCACACAAAGCAAGCACATGAACAACCCGGCTTCCACACCCACCGGGTTTCCAAGAGCGATCCAGGCTTCCACAACCACCGGGTTTCAAGAGCAATCCCGGGCTTCCACAACCACCGGGTTTCACAAAACAGTCCCGGGCTTTCACGCCACCGGGTTTCACAAAACACAGATACATAACCACTCAAGCATAAAACCAAACACTTAGTAGGCACACATTCACAAATGTACAAACCCAACCACTGGCATAAAAACAAACACTTGGCATGCACACCTTTACCAACTCACAATTCTAGCCATCCGGCATATTATCAAACACATATTGGGCATATTCATACAAACATATTACATAGGCATTTTATCAAACATTTAACACGCACTACCCACCCAACATCGAATCACACCAAAATGCCATTGAAAGCCAACATTCATATAGAGATCACACCTATATGAATTTACATATAAGTATTATAGCAATAACAATGGAAACTTTACAAAATATCCAACGGGCCTTACCCCGGAACGGACCAGGAAAGACGAACCCCTACCTCAAAGATCCTCCACGCTCTTGCCTCCACGCTTAATGCCGTCCAACCACGGGAATGACAACGACAGCCACGACCCGGAGCTCTCTCTCTCAATCTCCCTCTCTCTCTCTCTCTCGTGACGGCTGCCGCGCCGACAACAAAAACCCTAAACCTAAAATAAAGAGAGCTCCTCTTTATATAACCTCACTTATCAAAACGACGTAGTTTTGATAAATGAAATTCACCATCAAAATGACGTAGTTTTGATAAATTAAACACACCATCAAAACGACGTAGTTTTGATAAATGAAACACACCATCAAAACGACGTAGTTTTGATAAATAAAACACACCATCAAAACGACGTAGTTTTGATAAATAAAACATGAACTAACCACTCCGCTTCCACAGGACAAAATACCCACAATCCGAACATGGTCATTGTCACACGCACCTCTACACGCTCCCACTTGAGCTCATTACACTCTCTAACAACCAAGCCACGAAGACTCGTAGAAACACTCCTTCGAAGATTAGCCGGAGACGCGGCCTCGAAGATCGTCTCGAAGATCTAACTTTCGACCCTCAAACCTTCGAACTTCGACCCTCGGTCTTCGACCCTACGACCCAAATCTTCGGGTCTTCCACCTTTCGACCCAAGCGTTCGCCCAGGGTATTGTTCATCTTCGTTCCAGCTTGTTCTACCCAAAACACGGGTCATTACATCCTCTCCCCTTAAGACTTTTCGTCCTCGAAAAGAAACAACATGCAAGGAAAACAAACACATGCGGCCCATTTGCAAGACAGCAGCCACAACGCCCGGATGGATCACACAACATAACGGACATCTCAAACACATTTTGCAATCTCAAAACACATCTTAATAAAAATACCAGTTTACAAGTAGAAATACAAATACACCAAAGCATGAACCACAAAAAAACACATCACTACGCCCACCTCCCCCTTAAGATTGTTCGTCCTCGAACAACTTTGGGTGTTGCTCACGCATCATGGATTCGCGTTCCCATATTTCCTCCATAGGACGTGTCATCCTCAAAAAGACAATACACTTTCCATAATGCACATGCTGATGCACATCGCCCATAACCATTCACATACCCGCGACCGAAGATATCACACAATAACACACATGAAGGCACGTACCCACGGACCCAATACAACACACATGATAGGAAACACATATTCTAAACTCACAAACAATCCTTGTTCTCCTCACCTAACACCTGTCACAAGTATTCACATGTCACGACGGTGGACGACATATAGCCCAACCCCAACATGTACGTTTTACAAATCACATAGGTCAGAGCAACTCACATCATAAACACCACTACAAGGAACAACTCACAAACAAAACACTACTACACGTTTAACATTCCACCGCCCATTCGCCAACACCATACAAACTCATCCGCGGGAGTTTCCTCACAACCTTCCCACTTTTGGACTTTTCATCCCCGAAAAGAGAAATCAAGTAGTAAACATCACGAGAAGATCAAAGTAACACATAACACCCATGAGCACAACAAGAACTAGAGCTTGGCCAATTAGCGTGCCGACAACAACTCATGTGAGCAAGTCGACAACGGTGAGGTTGAGAAACCTCCCACAGATTCATAAGCCTATGTGTGAAGCATCCATTTGCTAGAATTCATATGATCGAACGAGAAGTCACCGCATCGACATACAGGGTACTCGGCGTTAGACGCCTACTCGTGTCACAATAAGACCAACACGCCACAATGTGAATACCCAACAATGACACCACCGAGATTTGATGTCAACGGACACCAACAATTTACAACGCAGCCACACTCCATATGTAGACCTTACCCCGACAGCAAACACAAAGAGGTCACAAGGAAACACAAACAAACAAGAGAAAAGCATTATGCAAACCACAATCGCATTCCCACACATGGAGATCACCCAAACAACACCATCATCACTGCTAAAACCGCCTCACTCTATAGCGATAGACGCAACAAAGAACCCAACCAATGCCAAAGGGAACTCAAGATGACTTACAATCCAGGACACAACTACATCGGGATGAAGTTTGCCCTTCACCAATTGGTCATAGTCAACAAGACGCCCAACGGTGTCCAAGGAGTAACTCAAAACAACAAACGTAGTACCATACTCAATCACGGCAAGAACAAAAAAAACTACTATTGGGCTAACACCAGTCACCAACGTTGAGAATCTACTAAAGAATCCCATGAACCGAACGTCACACAAATAACACCTCTCGACTACGGTCAAAAGGGATCCACCAAGGTCCCACACCTTCACTAACCGAGGCTTATGTTACAACCCAAGTGATAACGCCTTACTCGATCGGCGGACATTCCATGCGATAAGAATCCTTTGACGCCGGGTAGTTGCCAACAACGTAGTTCTTCCACCCCGGAAAACTCTCCTACCCGCAACATGACAATAACGAATCCGCGATGTCACCACTCACAGTCACAAGGGAATCCTTAGCCTCAGGACATACTCCACCTCATGGCCCACTAACCCCGCTATACCAACCGTCACGTTCTATCTCAACACACCAATAAAACACTCAAACCGACCAAGAAATACTCGGGCTAGCCTTAGCTAAATGTGATCACGCCATTCCTCGGGTAGCACGGAAACAAGACATGCAAACGCCCGATTCGGGACTTTCATGTAGCACCCAAACACACCAACACCTTGATATCGTGAACCATCTCCCTTATCGCGTGATACCGTACATGAAAAGTTTTCAAGGAGGACATATGTAGGTCATTCGCCTACCACCACCGCTCTAATGCATACACCTTTTGATATCCGCTCGACATAAAACTCTCCCCAAGGAGTAGCACTAATACCCCGTCCTAGCAAAACTGTCAACCGACTCAACTCGGAAATCAAACAACTCTTTTTCTTTCCCAACTTACCAACATTTTAGTAACACCCAGACAAGGAATAACATAAACAACATCACCTTTAACACTCTTCCTCATCCTCACACCACAGCTTACTATACCAATACGTCATGCCTCATCCTTCTCTACGCATATGTGTTGCAACACCCACACGTAGCAACTCCGCTATATACCTTTACCACTTATGCAACACATACAACAAGACAATGCTACATTTTTGCACATTCTCAACACATGCAACGAAACACAAGACACCCGACGAGTAGAACGTACCAGTTTTAAACCTTCTCCTCTCCTTTAAACCCACTTCCCACAAGATACGGACCAAAGGAATGGCCCTACCATGCAAAGCACACCCTTAGTCCCTAGAGAAATATTTTCCAAATGTGGGTAAAAAGCCCGAATGAGGCCTGCCAAATCTCACTTGCTTACCTCTTGTTACCAATTGGATGCACCGGGCACGACCCTTGAAACCCACTCACGACCGATAGCCGAGCTCCAGAACAATTCACATTTTATACATGTGCATACCCATTTCACAACATATTCTAGAACATTACTCAAGGTCTTTCACACACCACAAACATAACAAATGGCCACCGCTTGACCATCCGAGAACCCGAACACCTATATAGTTACTAACCAAAACTTGCAACGACCACTCTAGCCAACAAGATAACACTTCAAGGACTCTAAGAGCAGCTATACTAGCTACGTTTTCCACCCTCAACCACAACGCTTGGAAAGGTAACCATAGGAATATCCCTTTCAAGTAGTACTCCACACATACCTTTATCCACATAAGAACATATCTCTATTATTCAAGGTTGCCAAGGAGGGGTCACACGTTACCCACAAGCCATCACCTCACGCCTCAAGCTCTACTAACTAGCAAAAAGGTAGCCTACAAGGTTTGATTACTTTTAATTATCCACGGTTGTCAAAATTGAATACCACTCCCATATAAAACCAACACTCACATATCTATCGATTACTTATTATCCTTCTAGTGTCATAAATATAAATGTTCATTTTTCTTATTATATTCTTATTATATATATATATATATATATATATATATATATATTTTGTTACAAGTCACCAACCACGTCTATTAATAATGCTAACTCAAACGATCTCCTAAGCTTCACCAAACGGCAACCGTGGCTCAAGAGCCCTTCCAACAGAATACCCCTCCATTACAAGTGTCTTAATTTAATTGCTAAAACTCAACAATCAAAGGTCCACCCATCCTCACCTAAGTCAGTACAAGACTCAACCAATCACTATCTTACGGAGATGTCCTACTTTTTCACGGATGCAACACCGATATCGTCTCGCTACACTCTTTTCCAATGTCCCGATTGTCCACAGAAGAACAACCCTTTAAGCAATCGGTCTCAAATTGATTTGTGGGGATTGACCCCATCTCGAAACTTGTGGCCATCTTCGATTGCCCTCGTCCGCCTCTTGGGGTCCTTTTTGCCGATCGGACAACAATGCTTCATTGATCTTCATCCGAGCTCCTCCAAATGATGTGGGTTAATCGCCCTGGCGTGCCTCGCTTCTTAATCGGTTATCGAATCTTATCCCTCAATTCTGGAATAATCAGGGTTAAAATGCCAATCTCCGCCCCGTGAAGATCATTACTTATAGCCTACGGCTCCGCCACTTGCCCAAGCCGGGTGGCGGGCTCTCCCGTCGTACGGGTCATAATTTTTCGGAGGCTAGGTACACGAGGAGGTAGCACTCCAGGTTAACACTCAACGCTCTTAATACCATTACCGACTAGGCGTTTGGAGCTATAACTAATCTCAAAACACATTATCGCCACACATATTCGCGATTCACATTTCTGGACTATACAAGTTCACACCTTCACATTGCACATATCATTTATACTCAAGTGATTATCTCATCGTTTTGAACACCACATTGCTTATTCCACACAATACCATACAAAGGCACACACTTAAGCATTCACATATCTCACCTAGTCATTTTCATAATATCAACAGATTATCTCTATGTAGTTCGTTCACATTGCACAAGTCCACTAGTACACAAATTCCATACCACATATTTTTTTTGTAGTCATGCTTAAGTTATCACAATATATCGAGTTGCATAATTAATTTTTTTTCATTTAAAACATTCCCACGATTATCCATACATTCATGCATAAACAACAAATGCAACTAGTGCCCTAATGCCAATGTATGCAAATCCTACCACAAGACCGGACTACCCCAAGTACACCTTAGAGGCTCCAAGAGGACCATGTTGATCGGCACGTCCCTCCGGGCCCCTCCAAAGGACTCAAGATAATCAAGTCCGCCCACTACCCTAGGCCAACTAGACCATGCTCGATACCATATTGTCACGCCCCGGATTTCCAACCCGAGGAGACCGGAACGTGACCTTCCCTTTACCCGAGTTTGGATAAAGGGGATATAATACAACATGCTCACACAGATACCATACACTTCACTTTTATATTTAGAGAGACAAAAACCATATTTTTATTAAGTCCAAACATACAAGAGTGCCCAAACATGCTTTTATTACATAAAACTCCTCATTACAATATCCTCCCACTGGGGTTACAAAGCTCACACAAAAACAAATAAACTCAAATAATAATAAACAAAGCCACAAAATAGAACCGCCTCCAACTTGGGTGTTCCCGCCTAACGCCCGTACGTCCTCGTAGAAAAACCAAACACGTAGGAGGGGTGAGCAACCACGCTCAGAGGGATCATGTCTCCCAACCCATCCCATGCTCCTACATCTACATGCCATGTGTACAAGTGCGTTGTCGTGATACAATTATTTCAACAAATATAATGGCAAGCTATATCAGCAAATACAATTATTTCCACAGCCACAAGGCAAGCACATGAACAGTCCCGGCTTCCCACACCACCGGGTTTCCAAGAGCACCCAGGCTTCCACACCACCAGGGTTTCCAAGAGCAGACCCAGGCTTCCACACCCACCGGGTTTCACAAAACAGCCCAGGCTTTCACACCACCGGGTTTCACAAAACACAGTATACATAACCACTCAAGCATAAACCAAACACTTAGTAGGCACACATTCACAAATGTACAAACCCAACCACTCGGGCATAAAAACAAACACTTGGCATGCACACCTTTACCAACTCACAATTCTAGCCATCCGGCATATTATCAAACACATATTGGGCATATTCATACAAACATATTCACATAGGCATTTTATCAAACATTTAACACGCACTACCCACCCAACATCGGAATCACACCAAAATGCCATTGAAAGCCAACATTCATATAGAGATCACACCTATATGAATTTACATATAAGTATTATAGCAATAACAATGGAAACTTTACAAAATATCCACGGGCCTTACCCAGGAAGGCACCAGGAAAGACAACCCCTACCTCAAAGATCCTCCACGCTCTTGCCTCCACGCTTAATGCCGTCCAACCACGGGAATGACAACGACGACCCACGACCGGAGCTCTCTCTCTCAATCTCCCTCTCTCTCTCTGTGACGGCTGCGGCGGCTGACAACAAAAACCCTAAACCTAAAATAAAGAGAGCTCCTCTTTATATAGACCTCACTTATCAAAACGACGTAGTTTTGATAAATGAAATCTCACCATCAAAATGACGTAGTTTTGATAAATTAAACACACCATCAAAACGACGTAGTTTTGATAAATGAAACACACCATCAAAACGACGTAGTTTTGATAAATAAAACACACCATCAAAACGACGTAGTTTTGATAAATAAAACATGAACTAACCACTCCGCTTCCACACGGACAAAATACCCACAATCCGAACATGGTCATTGTCACACGCAGCCTCTACACGCTCCCACTTGAGCTCATTACACTCTCTAACAACCAAGCCACGAAGACTCGTAGAAACACTCCTTCAAGATTAGCCGGAGACGCGGCCTCAAGATCCGTCTCGAAGATCTAACTTTCGACCCTCAAACCTTCGAACTTCGACCCTCGGTCTTCGACCCTACGACCCAAATCTTCGGGTCTTCCACCTTTCGACCCAAGCGTTCGCCAGGGTATTGTTCATCTTCGTTCCGCCTTGTTCTACCCAAAACACGGGTCATTACATCCTCTCCCCTTAAGACTTTTTCGTCCTCGAAAAGAAACAACATGCAGGAAAACAAACACATGCGGCCCATTTGCAAGACAGCACCACAACGCCCGGATGGATCACACAACATAACGGACATCTCAAACACATTTTGCAATCTCAAAACACATCTTAATAAAAATACCAGTTTACAAGTAAAATACAAATACACCAAAGCATGAACCACAAAAACACACATCCTCCGCCCACCTCCCCCCTTAAGATTGTTCGTCCTCGAACAACTTTGGGTGTTGCTCACGCATCATGGATTGCGTTCCCATATTTTGCTACATTGTTCGTACAAGGGAAGGTTAGCTTTGCCGCCATGGGGAAATGTTCGCCTTTTGGGGATATCAGGATGGCCCCAACACCGTGACCTAAGAGACTGGAGTCTCCATCGAACCACATCGTCCATATGTCTGATACTTTGGCCGAAATGATGTTGATGTGCTCATCTGGGAAGCCAATAGTCATGGGCTCAAAGTCTTCTAGCACTCTATCTGCCAGATAGTCGGCTATCGCACTTCCGTTTATGGCTTTTTGAGGTACGTAGATGATATCGTACTCCGATAGGATCAACTGCCACTTGGCGATTCTTCCATAAATGGATGGCTTTTCCAAGAGATATTTGAGCAGATCATGCCTTGAAATCAGCCAAGTAGTATGATAAAGAGTGTATTGCCTCAATCTTCTTATTATCCAGACAAGAGCACAGCACGTCTTCTCCAAGGGTGTGTAGTTTTCTTCATTGATGGTGAACTTCTTGCTGAGGTAATAAATGGCCTGCTCCTTCTTGCCTGTAGAATCGTGTTGCCCCAAGACACAACCCATCGCTGACTCCTGAACGGTCAAGTATAAGATCAGAGGTCTATCCGGTACTGGTGGTACCAAAATAAGTGGATTAGACAGATATTGTTTGATCTTGTCAAAAGCTTCTTGACATTTGTCATTCCAAATTTTCGGGTTGTTCTTTCGTAAAGTCTTGAAAATGGGTTCACATGTGGCTGTCAGCTGGGAAATAAATCGGGCAATGTAATTCAGTCGCCCTAGGAATCCTCTAACCTCCTTGATGGTCCGTGGTGGCGGCATCTCTTGGATAGCTCGAACTTTATCTGGATCGATTTCAACTCCTTTTTGGCTCACAATGAAACCCAACAGTTTTCCCGGCATGGCTCCGAAAGTGCACTTTTCGGGGTTCAATTTCAGTTGATATTTCCGTAGCCTATTGAAGAGCTTGCGGAGTACTTCGATATGATCTTCAGTGCTTTGTGATTTGGCTATCATGTCGTCCACATATACTTCGATTTTCTTATGCATCATGTCGTGGAAGAGGGTCACCATGGCTCGCTGATAAGTTGCCCCTGCGTTCCTCAAACCAAAAGGCATCACATTATAGCAGAAAATGCCCCAAAGTGTCGTGAAGGTGGTCCTCTCTTTGTGTTCGGGGGCCATACGAATTTGATTGTAGCCTGAGAAACCATCCATGAATGAGAATAGGGCATGTTTTGCTGTATTATCCACTAGCGTATCAATGTGAGGAAGTGGGAAGTTATCTTTTGGACTAGCCCAATTCAAATCTCTATAATCAACGCACATGCGGACCTTGCCTCCTTTCTTCGGTACTGATACAACATTGGCCACCCATTCTGGATAATGAGAGACACTTAAGAAACCTGCGTCCCATTGCTTTCTGACCTCTTCTTTAATCTTTAGTAGCATCTCTAGTCTCATTCTTCGCAATTTCTGTTGTACTGGCTTACACTCTGGCTTCACGGGTATGTGATGTTGTACTATATCTGTGTCTAATCCTGGCATATCTTGATATGACCATGCAAAAATGTCGATGTAGCTTCTTGACAGCTCGATTAACTTCTTCCTGATGCCGGTAGCTATCAAAGACCCCACCCTCAATTCTTTTGGTTCGGCTGTTGTCCCCAAGTTCACTGCTTCTACTGGGTCTTCACTTGGAATGGAGAAACGGTCTTCCCTTTCCAATAGGCGTATAATCTCCCTTGGTAGTTCAGGTGTCTCCTCTATCTCATTCTCGTCAGCTTCAAACACGGGCTGCTCCCAGTTTGGACTTTGGTCAAACCTTTGCAATCTCGTTTCGCCTTCGCATACTATGTTTTCATTGACATTGTGATACCTGCTTATAAGAGAATTACAAGTTGGTAACCAAATATGATATGCATATGTTATGAATGGAATGCACCGTGAAAGATTTGAAGAAAAGTGCATTTTATTGAAAAGCTTTTGATAAAAACAAATGTTCACTGCTTCAAAAGACATTAAAATAGAATACATTAAATCCAGTGACCCCGTAAGCATTACATTATGGGGAGGTCCAGGCTGGTCCAATTGTTTAACGGATGGTTGGGATCCTCTCGCACTAACTGAACCATCTCGCTTGGTGCATGCTCATTTGTGTCCAACACGGCTACAGCCCCCATCTTGGGCTCAGGTTGGCTCTTATGGATAAACCCTCCACTCCGGAATGTAACATTCAAAGGGGGAAAGCTTCTCCTTTCTTCTTGTACTGGCCTTTTCTGCAATCTTGCCATTCTGACTTCCCTCTTCTTGATAGCTTCCCTCTGTCTGTCAGCTTTTGTAGGGACGTAGCCTAGCCCAAACTTTTCGGTATTTTCTCGGATGGTCAGGGGTTTCTGAATCCCTTGAGCTGTCAGGCCTAATCCTTGCCCCGGTTTGTACCCCTGTTTGATCATAGTGGCTGCAACCATTTTTGCTGCCTTCAAGAGATGATGGTTTGGGGCAGAAGCGACATTCACCATCTCAAAAGCCCAATAGGAGCATTCTGGCACATCTTCGTTGCTTTCAATATAAGGAACTGATGCCGGTTTGGTGACGAGGAAACTTGTCTCTCCAGAGATGCAGATGAGCTGGTCCCCCATTACAAACTTTATCTTCTGGTGGAGACTTGATGGCACCACTCCTGCCATGTGGATCCAGGGTCTTCCCAACAAACAGCTGTAATATGGCGTGATGTCCATCACCTGAAATTCCATCATAAAAGTAGTTGGCCCAATCATGAGCGGAATATCCAGAGTTCCCACCACGTCACGCTTTCCTCCATCGAATGCTCGTACTTTCATCGTACAAGGACGCATATAGGATGCGTCGATTGGAAGTTGCTGCAGTATATGCAAGGGCATAATGTTCAAGGCAGAGCCATTGTCAATGAGTACTCGGGCTATGGTATGCTCCTTACATTTGACTGTAATATGCAGAGCTTTTATGTGCCCCTTTCCTTCTTGGGGTAGGTCGTCATCTCCAAAGCTAATGACATTGTTCATGATGAGGTTATTGGCGATTCCATCAACATTTTCCACTGAGACGGTCGGTGGAACGTAGGCTTGGCTTAGAACTTTCAGTAGTGTTTCCCGATGAGGTTGGGAATCCATCATTAATGAGAGCAAGGAGATGCGAGCCAGTTGTCGACTTAGTTGATCCACAATATTATACTCGCTTTGCTTCATGAGTTTCAGAAATTTTGTGGTCTCTTCTTCAGTGATTGGTGTTCCTTTCCTTGTTGCCTCCAGTGTTGGCTCAATGTCTTGTTCGACAACCTTTTCTTTCCTTGCTTTGTCATCCATATCAGGGGCATATGCTCGACCACTCCTGGTCTTCTTTTCTGCTGCGGTGGCTCCCTGGACTACTTCACAACTGTAGTTCCATGGGACTGCCTTATCAGTCTTATAAGGGAAAAGAGCAGGAACACCTATGGTGAGAGGTGCAATTCCATGCGGTAGTTGTGGGATTTCAGTTCTCCCCCCCTTGTCTGGCACGAGACTTGAGGCATGGATAGTGAGAGGCTTGATTCCATGTGGCAGTAGCGGAATCTCCGGAGCCTTAACATTTAAGACAAGGGGTGTTGGCACCCATGGCGATTTGTGTGGGTCATCTCCTTGGATCATGTGGCTTTGGCTATCCGTTCCTCCTCTTGAGAATTCAATCATCCTTTAGTCCATGAGCTTTTGTACCATGCCAGCAAACTCGCTACAGTGTTCGATGTCATGCCCCCGTGACATTTTGTGATAAAGGCATTCTTTCTCCAACTCTGTCCCCTTCTCTGTCTTCAATGTGTCGGGAGCAAGTATATATCCATATTCCTGCAGCAGGTTAAACAAATAGCTTTTCTCCATTTGTATTTGTGAAACTTTCTCTAGCCGTCCTTCTGTTGTGATACTGGCAACGTCATGGGAATGTTCTGGAAACGGATTACTGTTCACATTTGGTGTCCCAGCCAGTGCGGAAAAATCCAGCCACTTTGCATCCTTTAATGCCTGAACCTTCCTTTTGAAGGTTATACAATTTTCGATATCATGTCCAGTTCCACCTGCGTGATATTCACACCTGGCATCCGGCTTGTACCAGGCCGGGGGAGGAGATCTTATTTCTCCCAAGGGTATAGGAGTTACCATCCTTGCTTCTAAAAGCTTGGGATATAATTCGGCATATGTCATTGGAATCGGGTCAAACTCTTGTCGTGGTCGACGAGAAGCCTGATTTACTCCTGCTTGCTGGGTCGGGGCTCTTGGTTGCCCCTGTCCTTGGAATGAGGCTCCTGATCCTTCCTGAGTTGCTGGCTTTGGTTGCTCTGCATAAGGTGCTCTTGGTTGAAACAGATTTGGTGTCATCGGGTATGGAAATGGAACCCCTCCCTATGGCAAGTATGGCATGAATTGGGGAGATGGTGCAGGTGCAGCATAGGCAGCTACAGGTGACCCTCTATAGTACCCTGGTGCTTGGTAGAATGTTGGTTGTATCGGCGGGTGCGATGGGTATACCAGGTTGGTTTCATTTTCCTTCTTTTTTGTTGGTGGTTGAAACCGTTTTGATGCCTCAACTGCATTACCCTTTAGTTTTCCTCCTTTAATTCCACTTTCTACACGATCACCGGATGCAACCAAGTCTGAAAAGCTGTTGGAGACGTTACCTATCAACTTCTCGTAGTATACGCCTTTTAGTGTGTTGATAAAAAGAGTGGTGAGTTCTCTTTCGGTAAGAGGAGGTTGGACCTCCACACGGCCTCTCTCCATCTTCGTGCATAATCTTTGAAGTTCTCCTCGAATCCCTTTTCCATGGACTGTAGGGTTAGTCGATCCAGCGCTAGCTCGGTGACATGTTTGTATTGTGCCAAGAAAGAGGTAGCCAAATCCTTCCATGTCTTAATGCGATTTCCATTCAGTTGAAAGTACCAGCGAAGGGATGCCCCGGTTAGGCTCTCCTAGAAACAATGCATGAGGAGCTTGTCTTCACCAGCATAAGCAGCCATCTTTTGACAGTACATGGCTAAATGTGTCTTTGGACATCGGGTCCCGTTGAACTTTTCAAAATCTGGCATTTTGAATTTTGGTGGCAGCACCACTCCAGGGACTAAGCATAAGTCTTGTGGGCTGGTCATGCCATAGCTGTCAGTGCCTTCTACGGCTTTCAATCTTTCCTCGAGTCGGCATAGAGCGAAAGACTCAACATTTTCCTGAGGAGCTGGGGAACCCACCGCTTCCATTACATTTCTCGGTGCAGGCATAGTGAAATGAGTTTGATTTGGGGTTGGAGGTTGTGCCATAGTAAGATGGTATGTAGGCGCCTGGCTTGGAGCCAGGTTAGGTGACTGAACGGCCTCCTGTCCCTGCTCTTGATGGTGATTGCTAGTTCTCCCTGTCGGAAGTCTTCCTCTTTCTTCAGTCAATTTTGTGAGCATTTCCATTATTGCAGACATTTGCCCCTGTAGGGTTTGTTGTGACTGTTCCAACCCCATGAGTCTGTTCTCTGTTTCTTCTGCCATTGGCTACGGTTGAGGTATTTGATTGCGCCGGGATCTGAGATTGTAAGAGTGCGCAATCCTGGAGGGAGGCTGCTACCCACCTGGGTACAAGGGAATTTTTATTTGATTTTTCATTTGATATGCATGTATGCATGAATGTCTATGCAGAGGGTTAAAGAAACAAACAACTTTATTGCAAACAAAAAACACAATACAAACACTCAATACAAACATACAATGCTGAAATGCCATGTAAAATGAAAGCTATCACTACATGATCTTAAGGCATTCTTCCAGTCATCTCCTAAGGAGCACGGCGCCTCTTTCTTCAGTCAATTTTGTGAGCATTTCCATTATTGCAGACATTTGCCCCTGTAGGGTTTGTTGTGACTGTTCCAACCCCATGAGTCTGTTCTATGTTTCTTCTGCCATTGGCTACGGTTGAGGTATTTGATTGCGCCGGGATCTGAGATTGTAAGAGTGCGCAATCCTGGAGGGAGGCTGCTACCCACCTGGGTACAAGGGAATTTTTATTTGATTTTTCATTTGATATGCATGTATGCATGAATGTCTATGCAGAGGGTTAAAGAAACAAACAACTTTATTGCAAACAAAAAACACAATACAAACACTCAATACAAACATACAATGCTGAAATGCCATGTAAAATGAAAGCTATCACTACATGATCTTAAGGCATTCTTCCAGTCATCTCCTAAGGAGCACGGCGCCTCTTTCTCTGGGGTGGTCGTTCACCTGCTTCCTCCCTCTGCTTCATTATCGTCTCGATCTGTTTTTCCCTCAGCTGCAGCCTTTGAAGAGCTCCTTCTAGAGATGCTTTTAGCCTCTGGATCTTCTGCCTTAAAGTCTGATTCTCCTGGAGGATAGCCTTCATGTCTGAAGTTAGCTGTGGCTTGTGTTGTGCCCACCAAGATATGTATGCCGGGTAAACACCAGGTTTTGAGCTGTTGGGTTGGATCTTGTGTGGTGTGGACCATGCTTGATACATCTTCTTGCCTTCTTCTGTGAGCATGGTTCTGCTGTAAGTGAAGTCAAACTCTTCCATGCCAAAGAGCACGGGAATAATCTGATGACGCCCCACTTGTCTTCCCACCTGCAGTGGTGCATATGCAGTTCCTCCCCAGGGACCTAAAAGTGGAACCCAATTGTAGTCCCCTGCAGCTATATGTCATGGAGATCACCGGCATCCAAGGAGCAGTCCAGGTAATGTCAGCTTCTGTGAGGTTCTCCAATTTCTTTTTCCAGCTTTCAAAGTCTTTTGGTAGGCTCCACTTGCTGAGCAGAATATCTAGTAGTGTTGTGGCGGGTACTTGATAAACAGTAGGGAAACAATGAACACTACAGGGGAAATGACCTTGCAACCAGGTACACAGGAGAGGTAGGCACCCCATGAACTGTCCCGAGCCTTTACTCCTCAGGTGAGTAAGAGATCGGATGGTTTCAGCCAAGATAGCAGGAGTAGGGTCACATCCTTTGAGCACCTGTTGGACCAAATCTACAATTGCCCCATCGATATGGGCCGGTATCCTCGGGAAAATGACTAGCCCATATATGGCTAGTGTAAGCAGTTTGTGTCCCTCTGCTTCTGTTGCAGTCTGTATTATTTCTTTGATTATTGCCCATGGAAGATATTCTCGCGCACCATAGGTTGTGACCGCCGGTGAGTCCCATACTGGCTTTCCCATTATCTCAGCAAAGGCCCTTCGACATGATCTTCTGGGCTCCGATAGATAGATCCTCATTTTGTTTTCCACGGGGATATCCAATAATCTTCTGTATTCTTCTATTGTGGGAACAAGATCTATGCCATTGAAGTCAAAGCACCGCCGTCGAGGCTCCCTGAAATATATAGCTGCCCCAAGCATATCCTTATCGGCCAGTAGCTCGGTCACATGGAGCAAATCCCCAAACTGTTGTATGTATATGCTTTTCCTTTTGTCTGACCACTGCCTCCATATTGTTTGTACCTCCTTAGTGTAGTCCAGCTGTGTAAGGACCCGTACCTTGAGTTAGTCAGTTTTGCCTCCTGAGTAGAGTTTTTCTAGATTTTGACCTAGTAAATGGACTCCAATGAATTCACGTGCAAAAGGAAAGATGCTTAGAATGATGTCCTCTATCTACCACAGAAGTTTCAGGCCAAATGGACATGTATGTGAGGTGCACGTGATATGGGTCCAATTCACGTGCAAGTGTGGTTGTCTTCTAAATGATGCAAGGAGGCTAGGGGTGAAGTTTGAGAGCATTTGGAGTGCATATGGAGTTGCACGTGAATTGGGGAATTCACGTGCAAATTGGCGTGCAGGCATATTTTTGCATGGTTCCCTTGGTTTTGACATTCTAAGGAACTTTCTCCAAAGGACCATGTTGAAATTCGAGTATTTTGGCCTATATGGGTGCGGAAAGGTGCTAACTTGTGTGATCAAAACTACGTCGTTTTGATCCTGGGTTTCACTTAATCAAAACTACGTCGTTTTGATAGTGGGAGGCCTATATAAGGATGAGGAGACTCCTTGTTCTAGGGTTAGGGGTTTTTCGGCCATTGCGGCCATCGTGGAGAGAGAGAGAGCTAGAGAGAGGGAAAGGGGGGAGAATTGGTTGGTTCTCGCCGGAGCATCTTGCGTGGGGAGGACGGCATCTAACGCGGGAGCAAGGAGGATCTTCTTTAAGGTAGGGATTCTGTTTTCTTATACCTGATCCGGGGTTAGACCCTGTGGTGAAGTACCCGTTGGATATTGTCCTTGTTATCATACTATTTATATGTAAATTCATATAGGTGTGATCTCCTATATGAATGTTGGCCTTCAATGGCGTTGTTTGGATATATGTATATATGCCTGCCAAGTGTTTGACATAATGCCTGTGTGAGGTCGTGCATGTTATGTGTTTGAGGTAATGCCGCGTGAGGCCGTGCATATTATGTGTTTGAAATTATGCCTGTGAAGTCGTGCATATTATGTGTGAGATTATATCGTGTGGCTGGGTTTATGAGCTGGTGAATATATGCATGCTAAGTGTTCGATGTTATTCCTGTGTGACTAAGCATACTAAGTGTTTGATGTTATGCCTTGTATGGCCATGTGTCTTGCGTGTTTGCTTGTACACCCGGTGGCCGTGAAAGCCCGGGACTGATTTGTGGAACCCGGTGGTCGTGGAAGCCCAGGATCGTTTTGTGGAACCCGGTGGTTGTGGAAGCCCGGGACTGTTTTGTGGGACCCGGTGGCCGTGGAAGCCCGGGACTGTTCTTGAAACCCGGTGGTTGTGGAAGCCCGGGAGTGTTTATGTACCAGCCCATGTGTGATTGTGTTTCCTTGTTATAGCTTGTAACTATATCTGGTGGAATGATTGTATCACGACACAAGACTTGTATACAAGGCATGTAGATATTAGGTGCATGGGATGGGTTGGGGAGACATGATCCCTACTCGAGTCGTGGTTGCTCACCCCTCCTACCATGTTGTTTTCTTTACAGGAACCTACAGGCGTTAGGTGGGACCCCAAGGTGGAAGACCTTATTTATTTTATTGTTTATGTTATTTTATTATGGGAACCGATGTAACCCCTATGGGGATGGATTGAAAAGAAGACTTTGTATTAAAGACCGATTTGGTTTGTGGACTACTTGATGGACTTTATTTTTCTTGAATGTGTTGTGAATGTTTAAAATGTTCGGTTCTTGGTTTGTATCCTAACCCCTTTGCCCTCCGTGTGGGTAAAAAGGGGAGTCACGTACCGGTTTCCTCGGGTTGGAAATCCGGGGCGTGACAATATGGTATCGAGCATGGTCTAGTTGGCCTAGGGTAGTGGGCGGACTTGGTTATCTTGAGTCCTTTGGAGGAGCCTGGAGGGACGTGCCTGATCAACATGGTCCTCTTGGAGCCTCTAAGGTGTACTTGGGGTAGTCCGGTCTTGTGGTAGGATTTGCATGCATTGGCATTAGGGCACTAGTTGCATTTCTTGTGAATGTATGCTAAACCGTGGATAAGATCATATGATTAAGTGAAATGTGCAACTCGATTTGTTTAACAATGTGTCCTGAATCGTGCAATGTGATTGATGCAATGTATGTGTGTAATGTCATGTGATAGTGGAATTGATCAGCGGGGTAGAGGTAGTGACGCGATAGATTATAAAATTTGTTTTGACGTTTGTGCTTCTTACTTCGTGTAGTAAGAATGCCACCGAGGAGAGTGACACGTGCGTCCGGGGCAGTGGCTGATGAGTCATCTGCCCATGAGGGTCCGGGTGCGGGGCCATCCGTTGGGAGGCATGCGTTAGTACCGGCACGGCTACAAGAAGGCATCCTGGGCGGAGGTACGAGAGCTACGGGAGGGACTCCGGCAGGACGTTCGGGAGGAGGTGCGCCGTGAGATGGCAGACACGGCGGTGGTGCCACCACCACCACCACCAGTAGGAGAACCGCCTCGTGAGCGTGAAGTTTCTCCGCGTGGTATACCGACTCGTGCAGAGGATGATGTGGTGACACGGTTCCGGAAGGAACAACCTCCGCGATTTAAAGGGGGGGAGGACCCAGTGTTAGCTGAGCACTGGCTGAGGCAGATTGAGCATGTGTTCTCCTTTCTCCTGCCCAGGGAGGAGGATAAGGTGCGACTAGCAATTCGGCAGCTGGAGGGGGATGCTTTGGAGTGGTGGACAAGTGTTGCGGGGAGCCGTGCAGTGCAACTCATGTTTTGGGAGGAATTCTTGCAACTCTTCCATGATGAGTTCTTCCCGGAATCGGTGAGATGGCGGAAGAGGGAGGAATTTAGCGCCTGAAGCAAGGATCAAAGACGGTGCCCGAGTATGAGCGGGAGTTCCGGAGCTCGAGTAGGTTTGCCCCCGAGACGGTGGCGAAGGAGGACCTGAAGGCCCACAAGTTCACTCGGGACTTAGGCCAGCCCTTAGGGAGAGGGTGGCGATTCTACGCTTGAGGACCTATGCTGAGGCTGTGGAGACGGCCCGTATAGCTGAGAGAGAGCTGGATGGTGGGAGGCAGGCCCATCAGGGTCGCCAGTTGCAGAGTGGGCCTGATCGAGATGCAGGGTCCAAGAGGCTCAAGACGGAGGAGAGGGATAGCGGCCTTCCTTCCGCAGCAGGGGACAGACATTGGTGAACCCAGGGAGGTCTAGCTTTGGCGGTGGCGCACAGGGCGGTCCAGCAGGGGGTCTCCCCGGCGGTTGTTCTTCTTGTGGGGAGCAAGGCCACTTGAGAAAGGAGTGTCCAAAGAGGGACCGGAAATGCCATAGATGTGGACGAGAGGGCCATCTCGAGCCGGGTTTGCCGGAGTGGCAACAGGGGAGTTGGAGGCATGACATCCAAGACAAGGAGTGATGCCGGTTTTCGTGCACCAGCGAGAGAGACCAGCTCGTTCGTGGCCGGCTAGTCGGCAGGATCGAATCGGACCCAACCTCGGGGGAGGCCGGAGCGGCGGCAGCGACGAAGTCGGAGGCAGCCTTGGCGGGAAGCGCCCCAGTGTGTGAGCCGACCAGTGGCACAGGCCAAGGGAGGGTGTTTGCGCTTGAGGCGACGTACCCGGAGGAGGCTGAGCTACCACCCCCACCAGCTAAGGGTGGAGCAGGACCATCGGTGGTTAGAGGTACCCTCTTGATCTCCCGTACATTAGCTTCTGTTCTTTTCGATACGGGTGCATCGTGTTCGTTTGTTGCTGAGCTTGTGATAGATAGCTTGGGGTTAGCTTGTGTGGAGGCAGTGAAGCCCCTAGTGGGGGGTATGATTGAGGTGTGGCATGTTTGCCGTGACTGTGTGTTAACCATAGGAGAGGTGGAGCTGCGTTTTGACTTGCATGTGATGCCTTTGCGTACGTTTGACCTGATCTTGGGTATGGATTGGCTTATGGCTTTCCAGGCCAAGATAGACTGTTATCGGCGGCGGGTATCCTTCGTGACACCTGCAGGGACCTCTTGCACCCTGCAGGGGGAGTGGGACTGTGAGGCGAGTCGGGCCGAGCCAGTGTTGGACCAGTGGGGTGCCATTACCCACAGGTTGGCAGCCCTGACCTTTGCTGAGGAGGGGAAGGTGGAAAAGAGGGTGTGGCCCGCTGTTGTGGACCAATTTCAGGATGTTTTTCCTGAAGTGTTGAGGAGTTTGCCACCTAAGAGGAGTGTGGAGTTCACCATTGAGTTGGTGCCGGGGACGGGTCCGATTTCCCAAGTAGCGTATCGTATGGGGCCAGCCGAGTTGAGGGAACTTCGGAGGCAAATCGAGGAGTTAGTGGGCCAGGGGTATATCGGACCGAGTACTTCACCTTGGGGTGCTCCGGTGCTCTTTGCTAAGAAGGCCGATGGCACACTTCGTCTCTGCATCGACTACAGGAAGTCGAATTCGGTGGATCGTGAAGAACAAGTACCCGTTGCCTCGGATAGATGACCTGTTTGACCAGTTGAGTGGGGCCCAATGGTTTTCCAAAATAGATTTACGGTCGGGGTATCACCGGCTCGGGGTTAGGGAGGAGGACATCCCTAAGACGGCTTTCGGTGCGGTATGGGCATTATGAGTGGGTAGTGATGCCTTTCGGGCTCACTAATGCGCCAAGCAGTGTTCATGCATTTGATGAACCAAGTCTTTGCCCCATACTTAGACTCTCATTCGTGGTGGTGTTTATCGACGATATCTTGGTGTATTCCAAGACCGAGAAGGAACATGTGGAGCACTTGGCAAAGGTGTTGCAAACCTTGAGGGACCAGCGTTTGTTTGCTAAGTTTAGCAAGTGTGAGTTTTGGGCTGCAGGAGGTTCACTTTCTTGGCCATGTGGTGTCAAGTGAGGGAGTTAGGGTGGACCCGGCCAAGATTGAGGCCGTGGCATCGTGGGCGAGGCCAACCAACGTTTTTGAGATCCGTAGTTTTCTTGGCTTAGCGGGGTACTATCGTCGTTTTGTCGAGGGGTTCTCCCGTTTGGCGGCTCCTATGACGGCGTTGACTAGGAAAGGAGTGAAATTTGAGTGGACAGGACAAGTGCCGGCGGGCGTTTGAGACTCTCAAAACCCGTTTGACCACCTCTTGTGTTGAGGTTGCCTAGGGAGGATATTCGGTATGAGGTATACCTGTGATGCGTCCAGGGTTGGTTTGGGGTGTGTGCTTATGCGGGAGCACAGTGTGGTAGCTTATGGGTCGAGACATTTGAAGCCTCATGAGCCAGAATTATCCTACTCATGACCTTGAGTTAGCTTGTCATCTTTGCCCTGAAGAGTTGGCAGCACTACCTCTTGGGGGAAAAGTTTGTGGTGTTCTCGGATCACAAGAGCCTTCAGTACATCTTTACTCGAAGGACTTGAATTTGAGGCAAAGGAGATGGGTGGAGTATTTGCGGACCTTTGATTTTACTCTTGCCTATACCCCGAGCAAGGGTAATGTTGTGGCCGATGCATTGAGCGAGAAAAGGGAAAGCTGAGGTGGCCGTGAGAGAGTGGAAGGCGATGGAGCGGTTGGCGACGTTGCAGGTGCAGCTTGTTGTTCGTGATGGTGGGACAGTCCCGAGTCCTTTGGTGGTAGTGCCTGAGTTGTACCGGCGCGTCCGGGAGGAACACTGGGTGACATTGAGTGCGAGGTTCTCCGTGCCCGTATTGAGGCCGGGGAGCTATCCTGGGGACCGGACAGAGGGTCCCGAGCATGAGTTGTCATTTCAGGGGCGGTTGGTAGTGGCTTCTTCCCTCGGGGATGAGGTGATGAGGGCGTTTCACCAATCTAGAGTTGCTTGTGCATCCAGGGGGGTACGAAGATGTACCATGCGCTTCGAGGACATTTTTGGTGGCCTGGGATGAAACGCGATGTGGCTGCCTTTGTTTCGCGGTGCCTCACGTGTCGGCGGTGAAGGCGGAACATCGGCGGCCGGCGGGCATGTTACGGCCGTTGCCCATAGCGGAGTGGAAGTGGGACCACATCGCGATGGACTTTGTGGATCGGTCTTCCACCCACCACCTGGGAGGAAGGATATGATTTGGGTGATTGTGGATCGACTCACAAAGTCGGCCCATTTCCTTGCTGTTCGCGAGCGGGACTCCATTGGGACCTTGAGTCAGCTATACATGAACGAGATTGTGAGACTGCATGGAGTCATCGGTTGTCTCAGACCGGGATTCGAGGTTCACTTCCCGTTTTTGGGCAGGTTTGCAGGAGGCTATGGGGACCAAGCTTCACTTGAGTACAGCCTTTCACCTTGAGACTGACGGCCAGACAGAGAGGACGAATCAGACTTTGGAGGACATGTTACGGGCCTGTGTGTTAGATTTCGGGGGTTCGTGGGCAACTCACCTTCCTTTGGTGGAGTTTGCCTACAACAACGTTATCAGGCATCCATTGGGATGGCTCCTTTTGAGGCGTTGTATGGGCGGCCGTGTCGATCACCTTTGTGTTGGACCGAGGTGGGGGAGACAGCTCTCTTGGGACCGCAGTTGGTTCAAGAGGCTACCGAGAAGGTTAAGTTGATTCGTCAGCGTTTGTTATCCGCTCAGAGTCGGCAGAAATCTTATGCGGATCAGCGGCGGCGACCTTTGGAGTTTTCGGTTGGTGATCATGTGTTCCTTCGTGTTTCCCCACGTCGTGGACATCGACGGTTTGGGCGAGGTTCCAAGCTATCTCCGCGGTTTATTGGTCCTTTTGAGATTCCGGATCGTGTAGGGCCCGTAGCCTACCGGTTAGCGTTACCACCGCGGGCCGAGTCGAGTACACAACGTGTTTCACGTGTCCCAGTTGAGGAAGTATCACCCTGACCCCACTCATGTGCTCGATTGGGGGACATTAGACATTGAGGATGACATGTCCGTTGTTGAGGCCCCTATCCGTATCCTAGATCGGCGAGAGAAGCTTTTGCGTGGTCGTGCTATTCCTTTGGTTCGCGTGCTGTGGCAGCACCGTGGCTTTGAGGAGGAGACATGGGAACGTGAGTCCGTGATGCGTGAACAGTACCCAGACTTGTTCGAGGACGAACAATCTTAAGCGTGGGAGGTGGCTGTTGGCCAAGGGTGTGATGTGTTTTGTGTCTTCCTTGTATTAGTTGTGTACGATTTGGTGTATTTGTATTGTCTTTCAAAGACATGTGTTCTTATTTGTATATTTGAGATGTGTATTCATGACATGCGGACATGTGTTATATGCATTATGGTGGTACTTGTTATGTCTTTGTTATGTTGTGTGTGGTGTATGACCCATTTGGGTGTTGTGGCTCGCCGTGTGGCAAATGGGTAGCTTGTGTTTGTTTTCCTCGCATGTCATTTCTTTTCGAGGACGAAAAGTCTTAAGGGGGAGAGGATGTAAGGACCCGTACCTTGAGTTAGTCAGTTTTGCCTCCTGAGTAGAGTTTTTCTAGATTTTGACCTAGTAAATGGACTCCAATGAATTCACGTGCAAAAGGAAAGATGCTTAGAATGATGTCCTCTATCTACCACGAAGTTTCAGGCCAAATGGACATGTATGTGAGGTGCACGTGATATGGGTCCAATTCACGTGCAAGTGTGGTTGTCTTCTAAATGATGCAAGGAGGCTAGGGGTGAAGTTTGAGAGCATTTGGAGTGCATATGGAGTTGCACGTGAATTGGGGAATTCATGTGCAAATTGGCGTGCAGGCATATTTTTGCATGGTTCCCTTGGTTTTGACATTCTAAGGAACTTTCTCCAAAGGACCATGTTGAAATTCTGAGTATTTTGGCCTATATGGGTGCGGAAAGGTGCTAACTTGTGTGATCAAAACTACGTCGTTTTGATCCTGGGTTTCACTTAATCAAAACTACGTCGTTTTGATAGTGGGAGGCCTATATAAGGATGAGGAGACTCCTTGTTCTAGGGTTAGGGGTTTTTCAGCCATTGCAGCCATCGTGGAGAGAGAGAGAGCTAGAGAGAGGGAAAGGGGGAGAATTGCTGGTTGCTGCCGGAGCATCTTGCGTGGGGAGGACGGCATCTAACGTGGGAGCAAGGAGGATCTTCTTTAAGGTAGGGATTCTGTTTTCTTATACCTGATCCGGGGTTAGACCCTGTGGTGAAGTACCCGTTGGATATTGTCCTTGTTATCATACTATTTATATGTAAATTCATATAGGTGTGATCTCCTATATGAATGTTGGCCTTCAATGGCGTTGTTTGGATATATGTATATATGCCTGCCAAGTGTTTGACATAATGCCCGGTGAGGCGTGCATGTTATGTGTTTGAGGTAATGCCTGTGAGGCCGTGCATATTATGTGTTTGAAATTATGCCTGGTGAAAGTCGTGCATATTATGTGTGAGATTATATCTGTGTGGCTGGGTTTATGAAGTTGGTGAATATATGCATGCTAAGTGTTCGATGTTATTCCTGTGTGACTAAGCATACTAAGTGTTTGATGTTATGCCTATATGGCCATGTGTGCTTGCGTGTTTGCTTGTACACCCGGTGGTCGTGGAAGCCCGGGACTGATTTGTGGAACCCGGTGGTTGTGGAAGCCCGGGACTGTTTTGTGGAACCCGGTGGTCGTGGAAGCCCGGGACTGTTTTGTGGGACCCGGTGGTCGTGGAAGCCCGGGACTGTTCTTGAAACCCGGTGGTCGTGGAAGCCCGGGAGTGTTTATGTACCAGCCCATGTGTGATTGTGTTTGCTTTGTTATAGTCGTAACTATATCTGGTGGAATGATTGTATCACGACACAGCACTTGTACACAAGGCATGTAGATATTAGGTGCATGGGATGGGTTGGGGAGACGTGATCCCTACTGAGCTGTGGTTGCTCACCCCTCCTACCATGTTGTTTTCTTTACAGGAACCTACAGGCGTTAGGTGGGACCCCAAGGTGGAAGACCTTATTTATTTTATTGTTTATGTTATTTTATTATGGGAACTGATGTAACCCCTATGGGGATGGATTGAAAAGAAGACTTTGTATTAAAGACTGATTTGGTTTGTGGACTACTTGATGGACTTTATTTTTCTTGAATGTGTTGTGAATGTTTAAAATGTTCAGTTCTTGGTTTGTATCCTAACCCCTTTGCCCTCCGTGTGGGTAAAAAGGGGAGTCACGTACCGGTTTCCTCGGGTTGGAAATCCGGGGCGTGACAAGCTGATCTTCTATGGTAACATGTTCTGCCTTATGGGCTTCTCCTGGCGGAAAGTCTCCAAGGCGAAGTTGAATGTCTCCAGATGCTTGGGCCACCACTGCGACAGCCTCCTTGTCCTGAGGGCCTTTTATGAGATGACTGAAAGTTGCCATGCCTATATGAATGTTGTGTTATGCATGGTGACAGGTTAGGATGGCAGGTTAATATATATCAAGGCAGTTAGACAGGAAAAAGAATAAACCAATAGTAAAAAAACAACTAATATGTGCAAGGAATGACTTAAGGACTACCCTGCAAAACAAGGGTTAGCATGGAATGAGCAAACAAAGTGTGGGTCAATGCCCCTGATGGGCTTCTATTGCTACACCTATCTTATTCGTTGGTTCCTAAACTTCCTCAATAGAGGGCTCCGTACATCATGGGATTTACCGGAGGGGGATCTTAAAAGGACGTGCCATAAAAGAACCTCAAGCTTGAGTGAGGAGTCCGAGGCCCCATTGCGGATAATGATCAACGCGCTGGGGACCGTACTGAGCCTCGCTAACCTAAATTGTGCTAAACCCGGGTATAGGGTTATGCATGAATGCAACAAGTATGGAAAGTAGTAAATCACAACTATCATGGTAATTAAAGCGTATAAATAAATCACAGTTTAAACGACAATTGTATAAAAAATAAGTAAATCACAAGTATATCTAAAAAAACAACTTAGCATGACAGTTAAATATATACAACAGTACAATTAAATATAACCTCCTAATCCTAGTTCTAGACCTAACTCTCTAAAGTGTTCATTATCTCCAGCAGAGTCGCCAGCTATCATCACTGGTTTTCGTCCGGGCCCGTTTGGGATGAGCTCAAACTAAACCAATGGTGAGAAGTTTTAGAGTCGCCACCAACTGTTTTTGGGGTACAGTTGGATACCCTCTACTTTGAGTAGTTTAAAGTGTGTGGTCTGCGTCATCAGAGAAGAGTTCGGGAGTTGGTTACGTGTAGGGAAGGATTAGCACCCCTACAGCGCCCTTTCGGTATCTAATTTAGGAGGAGGAAGTTTTTATTTTTGTTTGTACTGCCATGACTGGGTTACGTGTCCTAAAGAGTCTATGATTTTTATTTGGCTAAGTTATTTGTTAAACTTATGGTTTAAAATTGATTTACCTTAAATCCCTAAAGGGAATCCTAAAAGTTTTGGGTTTTTGTTTGAAGTGAAGAATAAGATCCTACGGGTTGATGTCGGTTTTGGTTTTTTCTTTTGGAAATTTAAGTCCTAAAAATTGTTTTTTTATTTTCCCCTTTTTTTTTTTTTTTTTGGGTTAGAAAACATATTTATTTTTTTTTGTTTTTTATGTTTTGTAAAAAACGTTTTGTTTTGGTTTTGCTTTCTTTTGTCTTTTTTTTTTGTTTTTGGAAGGTAAAACATGTTTTTTTTTGCTTTGTGTTTTAAATGGAATTGGAACTCCTAAATATGGAAACGTGCATTTTTTTTAGATGCTTTCTTTTTCCTTTTTTTTTTGACTTGAAATGCATTTTTTTTTATGGTTTTGAATACGTTTTTTTTTTTTTTTTTTTTTTGCAAAGATAAAACTTTGAAACTAACACAATAACATATAAAGTGATGTGTGTGATTGTGACATCCATAAATCAAAACGACCCACTCTTTTTCTTTCTTTTCTTTTTCTTCATGCCTCCCTTTGCTCTCTCTCTTTTTCTTTCTTTGTTTTTTTTTTTGTTTGCTATACTTTTTAACATACACATATATAAAGGAAAGGGAAATACAAGGAAAACACAATGCAACCAATAAAAGAAAAAAGAAATACAAGGAAATATTAAGAGTTACATCAAATATCAATATAAGTAAGCTGAAAAGTAATGAAGAAATAAGGGTTGAACCGACTTTGAAGCTTTGAACACCGAACTGCTGTGCGAATCCTGTCCACGCTGATAGTTGTCATCACTGGTTTTCGTCCGGGCCCTTTTTGGGTGAGCTCAAACTAGACCAATGGTGAGAAATTTTAGAGTCGCCACCAACTGTTTTTGGGGTACAGTTGGATACCCTCTACTTCGAGTAGTTTCAAGTGTATGGTCTGCGTTATTAGAGATGGGTTCGGGAGTTGGTTACGTGTAGAGAAGGATTAGCACCCCTACAGCGCCCTTTCGGTATCTAATTTAGGAGGAGGAGGTTTTTCTTTTATTTGTACTGTCATAACTGGGTTTAGTTTTCTAAAAAGTCTATGATTTTTATTTAGCTGAGCTATTTATTAAAGTTATGGTTAAAATGGATTTATCCTAAATTTCTAAAAAGGGAGTCCTAAAAATTTTGGGTTTTTGTTTTGAAGTGGAGAATGAGATCCTATGGGTTGGTTTTGGTTTTTGGTTTTACTTTTGGAAATTGAAGTCCTAAATTATTTATTTTCCCCTTTTTTTGTTTTTTTTTTTGGGTTAGAAAACATACATTTTTGGTTTTTGTATTATTATTATTTTTTGTTTTTGTTTTTGGTTTTAGAAATTGAAGTACTAATTTTGGTTTTTTTTTTAGTTTGAAAACATGAAAACGTTTTTTTTGTTTGTTTTTGTTTTGTTTTTGTTTTGTTTTTTTTTTTTTTTTTTTTTTTGTTTTTTTGTTGTTTTTTTTTTTTTTTGGTTTTAGAAATTGAAGTACTAATTTTGGTTTTCTTTTCTTTTTAGTTTTTTTTTTTTGAAAACCAAAAATCCTAAATCAAATTAATGAACATATGCATTAAAGTAAAAAAAAAACTGTGAAGTTTGTGATTATGACATCCACAAATAAATAAACAGAAAAACACTTTTTTTTTTCATCTCCTCTTTCTCTTATGCCTTTCTTTGCACTCTCTTTTTTTTGTTTCCACTATATTTTACATATTACAATGTACTACATACAAAGAATGAAAATACAAAGAAAATACAATAGCAAATACTAAAAATTACATCAAATATAGAGATAAGCTAAAAAACGAAAACCAGGAAAATACTATAAATATAAACAAGCTGAAAAAAAAGAGCAACAAATGCAAATTACACTGACTTTGGGGCTTTATCACGGGCTGTCTGTCTGAAATCTTCTGTCTGTACCAAGAGACGTTTGCTCACCCAAATCACCAAGTCCCAACAGCACCAAGTGCAATGATCAGCTAGGACGTACTGTGGAGACTGCCAAGGTACACCGATTTTTTTGTTTTTGTTTTTTATGATAGGAACGTAAGAAATAGAAAGAAGAAAGAAGAGAAAGAGAAAAAAAAAGGCAGACTGGCGTTGTTTTTTGTCTTTCTTCTGCTAGAAACGAAAAGCTGGAACGAAATAAGAGGGAAAGAGAAGTTTGGGAAGGATGGGCAATTTTGATTTTAGGATAGGGGGAGTGTTGGGCGAATTTGGCAGCAAATCTAGGCGTTTCTGGGACTCCTTTTTTTTGCTTGCAAAATTTCCGCTCTCTCTCTCTCTCTCTGGGCGTTTTCTGCAGGGAAGAAGCTGGGGCGGAAATCTTTTTTTGTTCTCTCTTTTGCGTGGACGAATCTCAGGCGTGATCTCTGTTTTTTTTTTTTTTTCGGGGCTGCACTCTTCTTTTTTTCTCTCTACCGAACCTCTTCCTTTTTTGTTTGAACTCTCTGTTTTTTCTTTCTTTTCTCTCTCTGTTTGCGTTGGGATGAGGCAGGGGCTAAATGGCAGCAGCTTTTTTCAACGAGGATGGTCTCTCTCTTCTCTCTCTTTTCTGCCTCTCCTTTATGTTTCTGCTACACTCTCTTGCGCAGGGGCGGACTCAGGCGTTCTCTCCTTTTTTCGCGTGGACAGCAGACTGTATTTTAAGGATTGGCAGAAAATTTTTGGCTGGACTGTCATTAATTGCAGCATTTAATGCTGTATTATTGATTCCCTTATTTTCATCCAGGTCTTGTGCGATTTGTCGGGTGGTTTGGCGACTGGCAGCTCGTGATTGCGTCTTTTTTAATTTGTATTTTCGCACATGTGACTGACAGGTCGTTGAAAAGCATCTTTGCCAGCACATAAAATGCATCCCGTGAGCAAAGCCAGCGAGAGGAGCCAAATAGCGAAAGTCAGACGTTAAGGGTCAGAATGTCGGCAGGGTCGAAGTGTCAGCAGGTCGAAGTGTCGGCAGGGTCGAAGCTGCGATGGGTCAAAATTTCGGTGCAGCAAAAGTCAATGGTCAACGGGTCGAAGTGTCGGCAGGTCGAAGGTCAACGGTCAACGGGTCGTAGGGTCGAAGGTCGGAGTTTGACAGGCTTCGAGGATCCGTGGGTCGTAGATCAAGGTTCGAAGGTTCGCAGGTCAAGGCATCGCAGGGTCAAGGGTCGAAGGGTCGAAGGTCGGAGTGTCGGCAGCGGGGCTTCGAGGCTTCGAGAGTTAGGGGGTTGAAGGGTCGGCAGCGAGGCTACGAGGGTCGAAGGGTCGAAGGTCAGAAATCAGCAGGTCAACGGGGCTTCGAGGCTTCGAGCTTCGGGGTCAATGGGTCGGAGTGTCGGCAGGTCAACGGTCAACGGTCAACCTTTTTTTTTTTTAACTTTTAATTACCTTTTTACCCCCACCAAAAATGCAAAAATGGGTAACCTTCCAGGAATTGTTTAGGGAGATCCGTATTCGCCTACATAGGCATTTTAAAGAGTTTCGCATGATCACTTTTGCGGGCAGTTTGACCAGGGGCATTGACCGTCTTTTGGCAAGTTTGACTTTTTCCAACGAAAGTTGTTTTGGCCATAACTTCTTCATTTTAAGTCCGATTTGAGCTCGGTCAAGTGCGTTGGTCTCGAATTTTCATCCTCCATCACCTGATGTTGGTCTTGGGGTGCTTCAAGGACTTGTAGCAAAAGTCATTAATTTTGAACTCCCCCATCCGTGTCAATTGTATCCATCTTGTGCCGATTAGGGTAGACCATTCCTTGGAAGTATGGGATCATTGTGGACCTGTTCAATAAGGTCTATGGCATGGGCAGAAAGGTATATCAAATGGGGTTAGTATGTCCAACCCGGACAAAATAGGGTCCTACAATAGTCGCCTGTCCGAATTTCCAAATCACCAAGTTCCAATAGCGTAAATGGCAAGAATCAGTTGGGATTTTGATTTGGAGATTGCAATGGTGTGTGGAGAGGAGAGAAAATGAAAAGCAAAACCTTTTTTTGGGTTTTGGGTAGAAAACGTGGGAAAGGAGGATGCTGTATATTTTGGATTCAGATTTTTTTTTTGGGCTGGAATCGAGGAGAATGGGTGTAAGGAATAGGGAATGAAAAAAAACAACTGTTTTTTTTTTTTTTGTTTTTGTGATGGAAATGTAAGAAGAGAACCAAACAGAGCTGGAATTGTTGTTTTTTTGTTTCTTTCTGGGTAAAGAGCTGCAACGAGGTGTCAGGGAAAAGGGATTGGAAAGACTTGGACGATAGGAGAGGGGGAGTGTTGGGCGAAATTCTGGAATTAGGCAACTGGGCGTGAAGATGGCAGCAGGGTTCTCTCTTTTTTCTTTGGGCGTGAATCTTTCCTCTGCTGAACCTCTTCCTTTTTTGTCTTTTTTTTTCTCTGTCGAACTCCCCTCCTTTTTGGGTGAGATCTCTGTTTTTTTTCTCTTTTGCGTGTGTCGGACCCCATTTTGTCCGGGTTGGACATATATATTTATTATTCCATATCTGTCATTGACTTTGTATAGAAAATAAAGAGGCGTAACCATTAAAATAAAGGGAGGGAAAAAGACAGTCACAGGTGATGGAAAATCAAATTTGAGAATCAACACCTCCGACCACGCTCAATTCTGAGGTCAAATGACGAAGTTATGGTCAAAACAATGTTCAGACCGCTAATCGCGGTCAAATGATAATTGACTTATAAAACCGCACTCCAAATCAGGCCACGAACCTCACCATCATGATCCTCTCGTCATTGTGAGAATTTTGATATATATTGGCTATTTTAAAAAAAAAACATATGTGAACAGTACCCGCGCACTGTTCACAGCCCGAAAAATAGTAATCTAAAACTAATACTAAAAAAAAAATCACGTGTGAACAGTACCCGCATACTGTTCACAGGCCCAAAAATATATAAATTTAAAACTAATCTTTTTTAAATAAAATAAAATAAAAAATAATTAATTAATAAATAATAATAAATTCTGACATGTTTGTTTTTTTGTTTTTTTTGTATTTTGTTTTTTGTTATTTATTTTTTAAGAAAAAAATCAAATCAGAAAAAAAAATATTTCAAATTTGGGTACTGTTCATAAACAGTACCCGTATACTGTTCATAAATAGTACCGCCGACAGTTTTTTTTTTTCCCCTCTTCTCTTCTTCTTCTTTAACTATAAATACCCCTCATTTTTCATCCCAAGAAAAAATGAATTTTTCCCCCAAAAAAGCCACTTTCCCTCTTCCTTTCTCTTCATTTTCCTTCCCAAAACCCAAATCAAAAAACCTCATATTTCATCCCAAAAGTCCTACAAATTTTTCCAAAAAAAAAGCCTACTCTCTCTTCCTTCCTCTCCACTCTCCTTTCCCAAAACACAAATAAAAAAACATCATTTTTCATCCCAAAAAAATCCTACGAAAATTCTCAAAAAAAATCATCCTCTCTCATTTTTCAATCTTCAAACAAAAAAAAAAACCCAAAAATCATTACATATCTCCCTTCCTTTACAGCAATAAATCAAATCCAATTTTCTCCAATCCCTCCCAAGTTCCGATCCGTCTCCGGCATCGATTTCAAGTTCCGGCCAAGCTCCGGCGAGTTCACAGTTTTCCACCGGACTCGGAGTTTCTTTCAACACTACCTACGCCCACAGGATAGCTTGGACGTGGTGTCGCTGTCAAGATCGATAAAGTCGGTTCCGCTACCCTTGTTGTATTTTTTACTTTTATTTGTTTGTTTTGTTGTATGTAATTGTAATATGTATAAAGCAACAAAAAGCAACAAACATAAAGAGAAAACAAAACAAAAGAGAGACAAAAAAAGAGAGAAGGGATTGTATTTAGTATTCCGGTACACACACCACACAATTATTTAATTTTTGGGTTTAGTTATTTTTATTTCTTTGCTATGTTGCTTGTTTTTATTGTTGTGGTAAAAAAGGTAAAAAAATGTTTTTTTAAAACTCAAATCAATACAAAAATATATGGTTTTATGAGGCATATGTTCCAAAAAAAAGTGTAAAAAATCATTTTTTTTAAATAATATAGTGATATAAATATATTTTTCTTGTTTTATTAGGTATGTTTTCAAAGCAAAAGATGTAAAAAAAAATTTAATTCACATAAATAAAATAAAGTGATATAAATGTTTTTTCTGTGTTATTATGTTAGTTTTCCAATATAAAAAAAGCAAAAGATGTAAAAACATTTTTTTAATTCACATAAATAAAATAAAGTGATATAAATGTTTTTTTGTGTTATTATGTTAATTTTCCAATATAAAAAAGCAAAAGATGTAAAAACGTTTTTTTAAATTCACATAAATAAAATGAAGTGATATAAATGTTTTTTTGTGTTATTATGTTAGTTTTCCAATATAAAAAAAAGAAAAAGATGTAAAAATATTTTTTTTAATTCACATAAATAGAATAAAATGATATAAATGTCTTTTTGTGTTATTATGTTAGTTTTCCAATATAAAAAAAAGCAAAAGATGTAAAAACGTTTTTTTAACTCACATAAATAGAATACAATGATATAAATGTTTTTTTTGTGTGTTATTATGTTAGTTTTCCAATATAAAAAAAAAGCAAAAGATGTAAAAATATTTTTAATTCGCATAAATAGAATAAAGTGATATAAATGTTTTTTGTTATTATGTTAAGTTTTCCAATATAAAAAAAACAAAAGATGTAAAAACGTTTTTTAATTCACATAAATAGAATAAAGTGTTATAAATATATATATATATATTTGTGTTAGTTTTCCAATATAAAAAAAACAAACAAACAAAAATGTAAAAAACATTTTTTTTAAATAGAAAATAATGGTGATAAGTATAGCATTCTTAGATTTATCAAGTACGTTTTTCAATACCAAAAATAAAACAAAAATAATAAAAATAACCAAAAGGCTTAGTTAAAAAAACAAAAAAAACAAAAGCAAAAAAAAAGTGTTTTCAAACCAAATACCAAAAGATTTCATGTTCCATTTTAAAAAAACAAAAAAAAAAAAAAAAAAAAAAAAAAAAAAAAAAAAAAAACAAAAAAAAACAAAACAAAACAAAAGAAAAACAAAAAAAACAAAACATTTAGGATTTCCTTTAGAAATATATGGTAAAACAATTTTAACCATAACTTTAACAAATAACTTAGTAAAATAAAAGCATAGACTTTCTAAGAAAACTATAGTTCCTTGACCCAATTACAACAGTAAAAATAAATAAAAACCTCCTCCTCCGAAAATAGATACCGAAAGGGCGCTGTAGGGGTGCTAATCCTTCCCTACACGTAACCAACTCCCAAACCCTTCTCTGATAACGCAGACCACACCTTAAACTACTCAAAATAGAGGGTATCCAACTGTACCCCAAAAACAGTTGGTGGTGACTCTAAATTTCTCACCATTGGTTTAGTTTGTGCCCACCCCAAAAGGGCCCGGACGAAAACCAGTGATGACAGCGTGGACGAATCTCAGGCGTCATCTCTCTCTGTTTTTTTTTTGTATCAGGGAGCTGGGTAAAAAAAAATGGCAAAAGGGTTTCATCAGATCACGGGTCTCTCTATGTGTGTTTTTCACGATGATGGCTCTCTCTTCTCCTTTTCACGAACCAGCCTCTCTGCGCAGGGACAGAAGACTGCATCTTAAAGTGTTGGCAGAAATTTTTTGGCTGGACTCATTAATTGCTGCAATAAATGTTTTGTCGGGTGCATTATTATTTGCAGATTAGTGCTTGGTCGGGTGGACAGCTTATGCGGAAAAAGGGGAGCTCGTGATTGCCTTTTGAATTTGTATTTTAGCAGCGCATGTGACTGACAGGTTGTTGAGAAATGATTCCTTGTCAGATGGCCAATGCAGAAGACGGGTCTCGTGAACAGCCAGCGAGAAACCAGCGAGAAGAGCCAGCGAGAAACGCCAACCAGGGAAGGTCAAGGGGTCAGAGGCTCGAACGGCAGGTCGGAGTGTCGGTAGGTCGAAGTGTCGGCAGGGTCGAAGCTGTGATGGGTCAAAATTTCGGTGGGGCGAAAGTCAACGGTCAACAGGTCGAAGTGTCGGCAGGTCGAAGGTCAACGGTCAATGGGTCGAAGGGTCGAAGGTCGGAGGTTGACAGGCTTCGAGGGTCCGTGGGTCATAGGTCAATTCGAAGGTTCACAGATCCGTGGGTTGTAGGTCAAGGTTCGAAGGTTCGCAGATCAGGGTCGAAGGGTCGGAGGTCGGAGTGTCGGCAGTGGGGCTTCGAGGCTTCGAGAGTTAGGGGGTTGAAGGTCGAAAGGGCGAGTCGAAGGTCGGACGGTTATAGGCTTCGAGGGTCAAGGGTCGAAGGGTCGAAGGTCGGAGTGTCGGCAGCGGGGCTACGAGGCTTCGAATCTTCGAGGCTTCGAGGCTTCGATGCTTCGAGGTTTCGAGGCTTCGAGGCTTCGAGGCTTCGAGGCTTCGGGGCTTCGATGCTTCGGGGCTTCGAGGCTTCAAAGGTCAATGGGTCGAAGTGTCGCGGGTCTACGGTCAACGCCGATGTTTTTTTTTTTTAATTACCTTCTTACCCTTCACCTAAAATGCAAAAATGGATAACTTTCCGGGGATTGTTTGGGGAGATCCGTATTCGCCTAAATTGACGCTTTGAAGAATTTCGCATGGCCACTTTTTCAGGCGATTTGGACCAGGGGCATTGACCGTCTTTTGGCAAGTTTTGACTTTTTCCAACGAAAGTTGTTTTGGCCACAACTTCTTCATTTTAAGTCCGATTTGAGCTCGGTCAAGTACGTTAGTCTTCAATTTTTATCCTCTATCACCTGGTGTTGGTCTTGGGGCGCTTCAAGGACTTGTAGTAGAAGTCATTAATTTTGAACTCCCCCGTCCATGTCAATTGTATCCATCTCGTGCAAATTGGGGCTACCATCAATTCCAAACCATTCCTTGGAAGTATGGGATCATTGTGGACCTATTCAACAAGGTATATGGAATGAGCAGAAAGGTATATCAAAATGGGGTTAGTATGTCCAACCCAGACAAAATGGGGTCCAACAGACAGCACCCGCGGTGTAGTCTCTATTGGTGCTAGTCACCAACCCCTTGACCTTTTGGGTGCGGGCAAGGGGAAGTCATGTTCCTGGTTCCGAGTTCCCTGGAATTTGGGGGCGTGGCTGTAAGGACCCGTACCTTGAGTTAGTCACAGTTTTGCCTTTTGAGTAGAGTTTTTCTAGATTTTGACCTAGTGAATGGACTCCAATGAATTCACGTGCAAAAGGAAAGATGCTTAGAATGATGTCCTCTATCTACCACAGAAGTTTCAGGCCAAACGGACGTGTATGTGAGGTGCACGTGAATTGGGTCCATTTCACGTGCAAGTGTGGTTGTCTTCTAAATGATGCAAGGAGGCTAGGGGTGAAGTTTGAGAGCATTTGGAGTGCATATGGAGTTGCACGTGAATTGGGGAATTCACGTTCAAATTGGCGTGTAGCCATATTTTTGCATGGTTCCCTTGGTTTTGACATTCTAATGAACTTTCTCCAAAGGACCATGTTGAAATTCTGAGTATTTTGGCCTATATGGGTGCGGAAAGGTGCAAACTTGTGTGATCAAAACTACGTCGTTTCGATGCTGGGATTCACTTAATCAAAACTACGTCGTTTTGATGTTGTGTTGTCTATATAAGGAGGAGAAGCCCCTCTGTTTTAGGTTTAGGGTTTGTTGCTCCACCAGCCGTCGCGGAGAGAGAGAGAGAGAGAGAGAGAGAGAGAGAGGGAAGGAGAGCTTCTGGTGGCTGCCGGAGCGTCTTGCGTGGGTGGTCGGAGTCTTGCGTGGAAGCGGGAGCAGGAGAACATACAAGGTAGGGGTTCTGTTCTTCCTAAATCCTCCTCTGTCCTAGGGTTCTAGGGTAGATTATGGGTTATATCTGTTATATATACGTATGTAATCCATATAGGTGTGATCTCCTATATGGATGTTGGCCTTCAATGGCAGTTTTTGGTGTATTCTGGTGTTGGATGGTGTGCATATTAAGTGTTCGATAAAATTCCTGTGTGGATATGTCTGTGTGAATATGCCTAGTATGTGTTTGATTTTATGCCCCTGATGGGCATGCGAACCAAGTGTTTGGTATTATGCCTGTGAAAGTGTGTATGCTATGTGTTTGGTTTAATGCCTGTGTGACCTTGTATCTTGTGCTTGTGGAACCCGGTGGCCGTGGAAGCCTGGGATTGGAAATGTTAGCTTGTGTGGCTAAGCCTATATGGTTGTGGATATGTTAGCCTGTGTGGCTAAGCCTGAGAGGCTGTGGATATGTTAGCCCGTGTGGCTAAGCCTGAGTGGCTGTGGATATGTTAGCCCGTGTGGCTAAGCCTGAGTGGCTGTGGATTTGTTAGCCTATGTGGCTAAGCCTGTATGGCTGTGGATAGGTGTGTGCCTTGTGAATGTGGAATACTACTTGTTTACATTTTATTGTCACTACACCGCACCCGTACACACTCATGTACACGCTAGGAGCATGGGATGGGTTGGGGAGACATGATCCCTAGCGAGCCGTGGTTGCTCACCCCTCCCTCTATGTTGTGTTTTCTTTCAGGAACATACAGGCGTTAGGTGGGACCCCAAGGTGGAAGACCATATTTACTTTACTGTCTACCATTTATGTTGTTTTTTTATGGGAACTGATGTAACCCCAGTGGGGATGGATTGAAAAGAGGACTTTGTTGTAATAAAGACTGGTTTGGTTTATGGATTGTTTTGATGAACTTTGTTTTCTTGAATGTGTTGTGGAAGTTTAAAATGTAATATTCTTTATTTGTATCCTAACCCCTTTGCCCTCCGTGTGGGTAAAAGGGGAGTCACGTGCCAGTTTCCTCGGGTTGGAAATCCGGGGCATGACAAGATGGTATCAGAGCCAGTCCCGAAGCGGTGTGCCATGGTCCCACGGGGACATGGGCCTCCTAAGGGGGGTGGATTGTAACAATCCATGAGTGGGTGTTAGTCCCACATTGCTTGGTGAGGAGAACAAAGTCCGCCTTATAGGAGGGGACGGATACCTCATCTCAAGGGACGCGTTTTGGGCGAGGCCCAAAGACAAAACCGTGCGGAGCAGGCCATGAGGGCGAGGCCCAAGACTGGTTAGCCAAAGCGGACAAAATTCTTGTGACGGGTATGGGCTGGGCTATCTCGGATGGTATCAGAGCATGGTCTAGTTGGCCTAGGGTAGTGGGCGGACTTGGTTATCTTGGGTCCTTTGGAGGAGCCTGGAGGGACGTGCCTGATCAACACGGTCCTCTTGGAGCCTCCAAGGTGTACTTGGGGTAGTCCAGTCTTGTGGTAGGATTTGCATGCATTGGCATTAGGGCACTAGTTGCATTGGTTGTTGTATGTGAAGGTGTGGATACCTGAAAAAAAAAATTAATTGTGATAAAAGAAAAATATGAATAATGTGATAAGGTGAGAACTGTGCAACTCTGATTTTATTTGAAGTACCTTGAGCATGACTACAAGGAAAGGTCCTTGTTTAATTGAACTGTGTGCTTGTGGAATGGCTGCTAGTGCAATGTGGTTTAATGAGAACTGAAATGTGTGCAGTGTGTGTAATTGCATGGATAAAAGGTTTGAACATGATAAAGTTTCAATTGTGCAACTCTGAAATTTTGTGATGGTTCGAGCATGAAAACATGGAAAAGAATTTGTGGTATTGAAATTGAGTGCTTGCGAATGTGAAGCTTATGAAATGTGAACTGTTAATAAAATAAAATAATAATAATCAAGAAAGAAATAAATAAATAAATACATTAAATTAAATATGTAATAATGTTGGTGTTCTGTGAAGGATTGAGCGTGTGTTAAGCCGATGGAGTGTAAATTTGTTTGGCATGGTGTACAATAAACAAGGTTATGAGCAATGTGATGGAGTGTAAATTTGTATAGTCTGTGAAATTTGTTTGGTAAATTTGTAAATTTGTGTGGTAATAATGCGTGTTATAGCTTAAGGTCGCTTAGTCGGTAGTGGTCTTGCGATTGTTGAGATCATTTAGTGTTAATCTGGAGCACTATCTTTTCGCTTAACCAATGTTTCTGGAAACTATAAGCCGTGCGACTATTGAGGTAACGAGAGGAGGCCGCGACCCAGGTTGGGCAAGTGAGAGAGAGCCGCAGTGAAGGTGATAGACTAATCACGGCGAGAGGTTGGCGTCTTGAGCTCGATTATTCCAGAGGTGAGGGATACAATTCGACAACCGATTAGGAGCAAGGTACGCCGAGAGCCGTCAACCCTCACACTCCCGTTTGAGTCCTATTTCTTAAAAGATTGCGCTTGTTGTGGACAACCGGGGACCTGGAACAGAGAGTGTGCCAAGAAGCAAGACCGGTGTTACCTCCGTGGAAAACCAGGACGTCTTCGTACGGTCTGTTTTAGTAGGGCCGGGAGTGATGCTAGGGGACCGGCTCAACGAGCTAGGGGTAAAGCTCAACGCCGAGTCCCGATTTGGAGGCAGGAGGACTACCTAGTGAGGCCAAGTGGAAGAGCAAGACAGAAATTCACCTGGTGGTATCGTGCCCCTTTGGTGGGTTGTCGGTTGAGTCTCGTCCTGGTTTATGTGAGGCTGGGTGGACCCTATCGTGTCCCGTTTGAGTTAGCATTTTGAATGGATGTGGGTGGTGACCTATTAGGAGATATATATTATTAACAGCTGGAAGAATAATGAGTAACTAATAAAAATATGGGTGTTGATTTTATAAGTGAGTGATATTCAATTTTGGCACATGTGGATAATCAAAGTAACCAAATCTTGTAGGCAACCTTTTTTCTAGTGGGAGGAAATTTAGACTGGCTAGCTAGTAGAGCTTGAGGTGTGAGGTGATGGCTTGTGGGTTGTTGTGCGACCCCTCCTTGGCAACCTGGAGTAATAGAAATGTGTTTTTATGCGGATAGAGGTATGTGTTGGAATACTACATGAAAGGGATATTCCTATGGTTACCTTTCCAAGTGTTGTGATTGAAGGAGGAAAACACGGCTAGTATAGCCGCTCCTTGGGTCCATGAGGTGTTGACTTGTTGGCTAGGGTGGTCGTTGCTAGTTCTTGTTAGTGATTATATAGGTGTTATGGGTTCTCAGATGGCCAAGCAGTAGCCATGTGTCGTGCTTATGGTGTGTCGAAAACACCGAGTAATGTAAAACAGATATGTTGTGAAACCAGTTTGTGCATGTATGAAATTTGCGGTGTTCTAGAATTGAACTAGCGGCTATGAGTGGGTTTTGAGGGTTATGCCCGGTGCATCAATTTGGTAAAAAGAGGTAAGCAAGTGAGATTTGGCAGGCCTTGTTCGGGCTATCTTTCTCTAGGGGCGGAGGGTGTACTTTGGCAGGGTAGGGCCATTCCTTTGATTCGTATCCTGTGGAAAGTAGGCTTAGAGGAGGAGAGAAGGTGTAAGGCTGGTATGTTCTACTCTTCAGGTGTTTTGTGTTTTATTGCTTGTGTGCTGAAAAATGTGGTATTGTGTTGTTGTATGTGTTGCATCTGCGGTAAAGGCATGCAGCAGAGTTGCTATGTGTGGGTGTTGTGACACATATGTGTAGAGGAGGATGAGGCGTGGTGTAGTGGCATATTAACTGTGGTGTGGGGATGAAGAAAGGTGTTAGATGTGATGTTATTCATATTATTCCTTATCTGGTGTGATGTTTAATATTAAAGTGTTGATAAGCTAGGAAAAGGGTATTAGTGCTACTCCCTGGGGAGAGATTTATGTCGGGCGGATATCACAAGGGTGTATGTTTTGGAGCGGTGGTGGTAGGCGGATGAGCTATCTCTGTTCTCCTCGAAAACCTTTCATGTGTAGTATCACACGGTAAGTGAGATGGTTCACGCCATCAAGGTGTTGGTGTATTTGAGACTTTTGTTGGTGTATCGAGATGGAACGCGATGGTTGGTATAGGGGAGTTGGTAGGCCGTGAGGTGGAGTATGTCATAGAGGCAAAGAACTCCCTTGTGACCTGTGAATGGCAACACAGAGGGATCAATTATCTTGTTGCAGGTGGGAGGATTTTTCCTGGTCAAACAGAGAGAGCTGTGTTAGTTATACTTCACCGATGTCAGAGGATAAGTTCCACTTCATTGCGTTTGGTGTCTGCCGACTCGGAAAGGCGTTAACACTTGGGCTGTAGTGTACGCCTCAGTTAGTATGCAGGCTGTGGGACCTTAGTGGATACCTATTTAACCGTGATCAAGGATGCTAGCACGAAGTGTCCGAGAGGCGTTATAGTGTAGTGTTCTGGTTCACAGACTTCTTTTAGTCGATCCTCACGGTCGGTGACAGGTGATAGCCGGATGGTGGATTTTGGTCTTGTTGTGGTTGTGTATGGTACTGCATTTGTTGTTTTGAGTTACTCCTTGGACTCCGTTGGGCGTCTTGTTGATCGTGACCGAATTGGTGGAGCGCAAACTTCATCCTGTTGTAGTTGTGTCCTGGATTGTAAGTCATCTTGAGTTCCCTTTGGCATTGGTTGGGTTTTGTTGTTACGTGTATCGCTATAGAGTGAGGCGGTTTCAGCTGTGATGCTGGTGCTGCTGTGGTGATATCCCTGTGTGGGACTGTGATTGTGGTTTGCATAGTGCTTTTCTCTTGTTTGTTTGTGTTTCCTTGTGACCTCTTTGTGTTTGCTGTCAGGGTAAGGTCTACATATGGCGTGTGGCTGCGTTGTAAATTGTTGGTGTCTGTTGACATCAAATCTCAGTGGTGTCATTGTTAGGTATTTTACATTGTGGAGTGTTGGTCCTATTGTGACACGAGTAGGCGTCTAACGCCGAGTACCCTACTATGTCGATGTAGTGACTTCTCGTTCAATCATATGAATTCTAGCGAATGGATACTTCATGCATAGGCTTATGGTGTTGGCCTTGTTCGGTTGTCGGGGTCTTAGCGACTTTGTGGGAGGTTTCTCGACCTCACTATTGTCAGACTTGCTCCCATGAGTTGTTGTCACCACGCTAATTGGCCAAGCTCTAGTCTGGTTGTGCTCCTGGGTGTTATGTGTTGCTTTGATCTTCTCGTGATGTTTACTACCTGCTTTCTCTTTTCGGGGACGAAAAGTCCAAAGGTGGGAAGGTTGTGAGGACACTCCCTGCGGATGAGTTTATAATGATGGTGAATGGGCAGTGGAACGTTAAACGTGTAGTAGTGTTTTGTTTGTGAGTTGTTCCTTGTGGTGGTGTTTATGATGTGAGTTGCTCTGTGACCTATGTGATCTGTTAAACGTGTTAGTGATGGGCGTATATGTCTTATACTGTCGTGACATGTGAATACTTGTGACATGTGTTAGGTGAGGAGAACAAAGGTTGTTTGTGAGATTAGAATATGTGTTTCCCTATCATGCTGTGTTGTATTGGGTCGGTGGGTACGTGCCTTCATGTGTGTTATGGTGTGATATCTTCGGTCGCGGGTATGTGAATGGTTGTGGGCAATGTGCATCAGCAGGTGCGTTTTGGAAGGTGTGTTGTCTTTTAGGGGCCGACACGTCCTGCAGAGGAGACATGGAATGTGAGTCCATGATGCGTGAGCAACACCCAGCGTTGTTCGAGGACGAACAACCTTAAGAGTGGGAGGTGACTGTTGGTGGCTGTTGGCCAAGGGATTGTGATGTGTTTTCTTGTATTAGTTGTGTATGACTTGGTGTATTTGTTTTATCTTTTAGACATGTGTTCATCATTGTGATGTGTTTTGAGATGTGTATTTGTGACATGTGGATATGTGTTATATGCATTATTGTGATGCATGTGGTTGTGGATTATGGTGGTACCTTGTTATGTGCTGTTATGTGCTGTGCGCGGTGTATGACCCATTTGGGTGTGGTGGCTTGCCGGGTGGCAAATGGGTAGCATCTTCCTAGGGGTTAGAGCAGATATATGTGAAATATAATACAATAAGGCTCTAATCATGCTCTTAAATACCCTACATAAACACTAGAATAACAGCATAAAATGCACGTTATCAAATACACCACACTTGAACCATTGCTTGTCCTCAAGCAAAAACATACAAGTATGCAGAAATAAAATAAACACTCAGTCAAATGGGAAGAAAAATAAAATATCAATCAAGGAGAGTCATGGTTTCCCAAGCATGCAACTCTATCATGATAAAATGGGCATTTTAAGCAACCGAAATGAGTCATAGCTTAGTTCATTCATGTCCATATCCCTAAGCCCAACAACCATGCAATTTCCTTACTGAAAATTTAGATATCAGTAAGCAGTCCATGCTAACACAGCACCTAGTTTCCCTTTAAGTTCTCACAAAGGATAAAGCTACCTCACTCAAATATAACGTTTCTATTTCTCTTTAATCTCAAGCCCCATACCTATCGATTAACAAAGGATGGTAAACTCTATCTCTACATCCGCCATCAGCTATTGATTAAGTACTTGCCAAGCAATCATGAGAGTTCCCTATTGTGCTCATCAAAGAGAACACACTCTCTATTCTACTTTATTTGAACTCACACGCTAGTCTAAACTCAATAAACTCACACTCTATTCTAATAACTGATAAAACAAAATCATGAGCTAAAGAATTGAGCTCAACACTCTCAAATAAACAAAACTCAGCTATTGTGGCTACCAAACTAACTAATTACTCATATAAACATCAAGCCAATGTGGCTTTTATTTTGAATCCCTCTTTTCTTTTCTTTTCTTTTTTTTTCATACTTCATTTAAGTAATAACCTTACAAGGTTGCATTTTATGCTCTCCCTGGATGGATTATTCACTCTCTTTTTTTTACTCACATAACACATAAATAAGACTGATTTTTCTAATGCATACCCCTTGCCATTTTGCTACATAAGGAGAGACAGAAATTCATTGATGTCTCACATCCCATTTTCCAATTAAGTGATGGCTTTTTTCTCTCTGTTGGAGACCTCTGCTTGTCCATTAGCTTGTGGATGGTAAGCTAAAGAATTCCTATGAGTTACCCCATATTTGTTCAACAACTTGTCAAACAATTTATTGCAGAAGTGACTACCCTCATCACTAATTATAGCCCTTGGTGTCCCAAATCGGCTAAAGATGTTTCTGGTAAGGAAGTGAGTCACTACTCTAGCATCATTCACTCTGGTTGGTATAGCTTCTACCCACTTTGAGGCATAATCCACAGCTAATAGGATATATGAATACCCATCGGAATTGGAGAATGGCCCCATAAAATCAATGCCCCATATATCAAAAATTTCAACTGGAAGAATTCCAGTTAATGGCATCTCATTCTTCCTAAACAGACCACCTACCCTTTGACATCTATCACAGGTTTTGATGTACACATAGGTGTCTTTCACCATGTGAGGCCAATAGAAGCAACACTGCATGGTCTTAGCAACAGTTCTCTGCACCCCAAAGTGGCCCCCATAATGTGATGAATGACAATGGTATATTATGTCATCTATCTCCTCCTCAAGGACACACCTTCTAATTGTTTGGTCTGGACACCTCCTATAGAGAATAAGGTCTTCCCAAATGTATTTCTTAGCATCCACTACCAACCTCTTTCGCTGATGGTAGTCCAATTGCTTGGGTATAAACCCAGTGGCTAAATAGTTTGATATATCAGCAAACCAAGGAAGCTAGTGCATCTCAAACAACTTCTCATCAGGAAAGTCACCTACAATGGGTAGAGACTTAGGTGCATTCTCCACACGGGAGAGGTGATCAGCCACAGAATTTAGGGCTCCCTTTGTGTCTCTAATTTCAAGATCAAATTCCTGTAAAAGGAGTACCCACCTAATCAAGCGTGGCTTAGCTTCTTTTTTAGCAAATAAATATTTCAAAGCTGCATGATCAGTATAAACAATTACTTTAAACCCAAAAAGGTACGGTCTAAACTTGTTGCAGCCATAAACCACGGCCAGCAACTCTTTTTCAGTGGTGGTGTAGTTCTGTTGAGCATCATCTAAGGTCTTACTAGCATAGTAAATGACCCTAAACACCTTATCACGTCTTTGCCCTAAGACTACCCCCACAGCATAATCACTTGCGTCACACATTAGCTCAAAAGGCTGAGCCCAGTCTGGTGTGACTATAACGGTGCCATTGACTAACTTACCCTTGAGGATGTTGAAAGCTTCTAAGCAATCTTCATTGAACTCAAAGCTTGTGCCCTTCTCTAACAGCCTACTCATGGGTTTTGCAATTTTAGAGAAGACCTTAATGAATCTCCTATAAAAGCCAACATGGCCAAGGAAACTTCTCACCCCTTTTTCATTTGTTGGAGGTGGCAAAGTCTCAATAGTGGAGATTTTTGCCTTGTCCACCTCCAAACCTTGTGAAGGCACCTTGTGCCCTAAAACTATCCCCTCAGTTACCATAAAATGGCATTTTTCCCAATTTAGGACTAGTTCCTTCTCCTCACATCTTTCTAAGACCACATCTAAATTTTTCAAACACTGTTGGTAGGAGGAACCAAACACTGAAAAGTCATCCATGAAAACCTCCATGATCTCCTCCACCAGGCCCTGGAAAATGGCCATCATGCACCTTTGAAAGGTGGCAGGTGCATTGCATAGCCCAAATGGCATCCTCCTAAAAGCAAAGGTGCCAAAGGGGCACGTGAAAGTGGTCTTTTCTTGGTCTTCGGGTTTAACCATGATCTGATTATACCCAGAGTATCCATCTAAAAAGCAGTAGTGACTATAGCCAGCTAACCTATCCAACATCTGGTCAATGAAAGGAAAGGGAAAGTGATCCTTCCTGGTGGCCTTGTTCAGCTTCCTATAGTCAACACACACTCTCCATCCCGTCACAGTCCGAGATGGGATCAATTCATTCTTCTCATTTTTAATCACTGCCATACCCCCTTTCTTGGGCACAACATGCAACGGACTCACCCACTCACTATCTGAAATAGCATAAATTATACCTGCATTTTTCCATTTTAGAATTTCTTTTCTTACTACTTCTTTCATGGCAGGGTTTAATCTTCTTTGTCTTTCAGCTGTGGGTTTAAAGTCATCATTCATTAAAATTTTGTGCATACAAATCCCTGGACTTATGCCCCTAATGTCTTCAATGTTCCACCCTAGGGCCTTTTTGTGTTTCCTAAGGATTTCTAGCAGTTGAGTGCACTCTATATCATTTAAATTAGCAGCAACTATAACTGGAAATTTATTTGTAGAGTCTAGAAATCATACCTTAGGTGTCCAGGTAGTTCCTTCAGTTCTGGAGCTGGAGGTATGTCCTCTTCCTTCTCCTCCTTTGCTTGCTCCAGAGAATTTGATGTTTGCTTATCCTCCTCAGCTGTCAAGTCCACTTCTTCATCTTGTTGAGCTTCTATAAGCTGGAGCACTCCATCATTTGCTATTGTAATTTCTTCTAACAAAAAGTCTTCCACCAATTCCTCAAAATCTTCAACCCATAGGCAGTCCTCCTCCTCCTGACCTTGTAAAGCCTTCCCCATATGGAAAACTAAAGTCTCTTCATTAATTCTCAGAGTCAGTTGCCCTTGAGCCACATCTATCAATGCACACCCTGTTCTGAGAAATGGTCTTCCAAGGAGGAGCTGAACTCCTCTATCTTCTTCCATTTCCAAAACTACAAAGTCTGTTGGAAAAATGAAGGAGCCCACCTTAACTAGCACATCTTCAATGATTCCTTCAGGTCTTCCAGTGGACCGGTCCGCAAACTGCAATGAGATAGAAGTTGGCTTCATTCCTGTGAGTCCAAGTCGCTTGTACAAAGCAAAAGAGATCAAATTTATGCTGGCCCCTAAATCACATAAAGCCCGTCTTCGTTGCAGTGCATTGCCAATCACACAAGGGAGGTTAAAACTGCCTAGATCTTTATGCTTGATGGGCAAGCTCTTTTGAACAACACTACTCACCTCATTAGTGACAGCCACCGTCTCATGATCCCCATACCTTCTCTTCTTCTTCACAAAATCTTTGATATATTTTCTATATCTAGGCAAAATTTCCACAAATGGAATATTAATCTCAAGCTGCTTGAATAAACTCAGGAAGCGCTCATACTCTTCCTCAACCCTCTGATTTCTCATCCACTGAGGAAATGGCATGGTAGGCCTGAGCTCTTGCCTTTGTTCTTCAACTATTTTGCCTTTAGTCAGCTGTTGTTCCTTCTTGTCTTGCAACCTTTCTTCTTCTTTATCTGATTTTCCTTGGTCATCAGCTTCCAAGGGTCTGCTTTGTTCTTCGGGAATAGCCCTTTTCTTAGGCTCTTGAGCTTCTTTCAATGCTTTCCCACTCCTTAGAGTGATAGCCTTGCAACTCTCCTTGGGGTTCACCTCAGTGTCACTTGGAAAAGTGTTGGTTGACACCCTTTGATTAGCATTCTGTGCCATACTCACAAGTAACTTCTCCATATTCTTAATTGAAGACTCCATACTGCCTACCCTTTCCTTCAAATCACCCACCTCTCTTCTAGCTGTCTCATCCTCATGCTGATATGTTCTTCTTTGCTACTGAGGCTGAGGTTGCTGTTGCTCGAATCCAGGAGGTGGATGTAAGAAATTATCAGTAGCATACGGATTTTGCTTCATCCTTGGAGGCACATATTTATACTGAGCTGATGTATCTCCCCCTCGGTTCTGATTCTTCTGATATCCTTGAGATTGTTGTTGGTTCTAATTATACCCCTGTCCTTGTTGTTGAGGATAATATTGCTGGTTTAGGTACAAGCCTTTCCCTCCAACATAATTTGCTTCTTCAGCTCCACTCCATCCTTGCTTAACTACTGGTGAGGCTTGTTGTGATCCTCCAACTTTAAGAGCCAACACTTCCATGCTTTTCGCTAAAGCTTGGATCTGCCCTTGCATATCATTGGAGGGAGTATCAACTGAAGATATCTTCTCCCTTGGCCTTGAAGTGCGAACGTTAGACCACTACCAATCAGCCATTGACAGTCTCTCCAAGAGTTCTGCTGCGGCATCAGGCTCTAAATTCATCAAACATCCTCCAGCAGCTGCATTCACCTTGTCTTGTGAGTGAGATTGAAGACCAGTGTAGAAAGATTCAATTTGAATCCATTGGGGTCTTCCATGGTCAGGGCATCTTCTCACCAAGTCTTTAAAGCGCTCCCAAGCTTCATGAAGAGTCTCCATCTCATCTTGCCTAAATCGCTAATTTCCCTCTCGGAGCTGGATCACCTTGGAAGGGGGAAAATACTTAGACATGAATTTAGTCTGCATCTCCTCCCAAGTATTTATTGAACCTGCTGGTAAACTGTTAAACCACCCAAGAGCTCTATCCCTTAAGGCGAAAGGGAAAAGTCTTAGCTTTATTGCCTCCTCCAACACATTGTTGATCTTTAGGGTGTCACACATCTGGTAGAACCTCATCAAATGCTGGTGTGGATCGTCCACTGCTGTTCCTCCAAAAGCGTTGTTGCTTACCATATTAATTAATGCCGGCTTCAGCTCAAAACTATTTGCTTGAACTCTTGTTTGCCTAATCCCAGAATAATGGTCTGACATCAGCGGCCTCGCGTAGTCTAAGAAGGTTCTGGGCATAAACCTATTACCCTCTTCTTCTGGATATTGGCCATTGTAATTGGCCCCTCCTTGCGGTGCACCACCATCAGGCCTTAAATCTGCCATCAATTCACCCACTGAATGCTCTAAGCCATGCAGGTCTTCTTGACCTCTCGTCTTGCTTCCCCTAGTCGCTTTGCGACGAGCTCTGAACAATCTTTCAGGTTCCCGATTAAATGGTATAAACTCCTCTCTTGGCATGTACAACTAGGAATTCCTCAAACACTTGGTGTATGTTCCTGTAAAACAACAAGAACACACCCAGCAGCTCCGAACAATGCAAAATAAACAAATAAAGAACACAAAATAACAGAAAATAAAAGACAAAATAAAACACCAAGATCAGAATTCAAACAATTTCACTCAATGTTGATTTTAAAAACCAGTTAACCATTAAATCCCCGACAACGGCGCCAATTTGACAGACAGATTTTTAGCCTCTCTAAAAGAGCTAGCTAATGTTGTTAAATTTCTCTTCAAGATAATAAATTCCCTAAGTTTGCACTAAAAGAATAGTAGCAAGCAAGGGGTCGAACCCACAGGGATTAGCCTAGTTTTCTAATTCTTAAATCAAAACACCCAATTACTCTTGCCCTATAAAATGTCTTGGCAAAAGTTTTTTTTTTTTATAACTAAAGATCTAATTTTTATTTGGTTTTCTGAATAAACAAGGAAAGCAAATTGATTTTAGGATTAAGATTCAAGGATTAAAGGCATCTAGGGTCACAACTTCACCTCCCTATGTTGTTTCTACTGATTTTAAGGTTCTTGAGATTATTTAATTGATAACATGCTATAACTAAGCCAAGGTACTGCAATTGGTCATTACTAGCCCTTCTAAGTGCTGTCTGCCTGAATGGTCATCATGATATCAACATGCAAAGCCTAATTATCATACCCATGACAGGATAATGGTCACTGTTGGACCCCATTTTGTCTGGGTTGGACATACTAAGCCCATTTGATAAACCTTTCTGCCCATGCCATATACCTTGTTGAACAGGTCCACAATGATCCCATACTTCCAAGAAATGGTTTACCCCAATTTGCACGAGATGGATACAATTGACACGGACGGGGGAGTCCAAAATTAATGGCTTTAGCTACAAGTCTTTGAAGCACCCCAAGACCAACACCAGGTGATGGAGGATGAAAATTGGAGACCAACGCACTTGACCGAGCTCAAATCGGACTTAAAATGAAGAAGTTATGGCCAAAACAACTTTCGTTGGAAAAAGTCAAACTTGCCAAAAGACGGTCAATGCCCCTAGTCAAACTACCCACAAAAGTGATCATGCGAAACTCTCCAAAATGTCTATGTGGGCGAATACGGGTCTTCCCAAACAATCCCTAAAAGGTCGTCCATTTTTGCATTATGGGTAAGGGTAAAAAGGTAATTAAAAGTTAAAAAAAAAAACAAAAAAACTTCGGGGTTGACCGTTGACCGTTGACCATTGACCTGCCGACACTCCGACCTTCGACTTGCCACCTCGACCCATTGACCTTCGAAGCCACGAAGACTCGAAGCCTCGAAGCATCGAAGCCTCGAAGCCTCAAAGCATCGAAGCCTCGAAGCCTCGAAGCCTCGAAGCCTCGAAGAGTCGAAGCCTCGAAGCCCCGCTGCCGACACTCCGACGTACGACTCGCCCCTTCGGACTTTCGAACCCTGTGAAGATGCGACGCCTCGAGACTGACGACGCCAGGACTTACGACGCCCGGACTTGCGACGCCTTGACCTGCGAACCTCCGACCTTCGACCCTTTGACCCTTGACCCTCGAAGCCTCGCTGTCGACACTCCGACCTTCGACCTGCCGACACTTCGACCCGTTGACCGTCGACCTTCGCCCCACCGAAATTTCGACCCACCGAAGCTTCGACCCTGCCGACACTCCGACCTGCCAACACTTCGAGCCTCTGACCCCTTTGACCTTCGCTGGTTGGCGCTTCTCGCGGCTTGTTTTTTTTTTTCTCGCTGGCTGTTCACGAGACCCATCCTCTGCGCTGGCCACCTGACAAAGAATCAAATTTGCAACAACCCTATCAGTCACATGTGCTAAAATACAAATTCAAAAGGGAATCACGAGCTGCCCTGTTTTCCGCACAAGCTGTCCACTCGACAAAGCATCAAGTCTGCAAATTAAATTACTGCATCCATAATACAGCATTTAATGCTGCAATTAATGACAGTCCAGCCAAAAAATTTCTGCAGCCCTTTAAGATGCAGTCATCCGTCCCTTAACAGAAAAAAGAAAAAAAGAGGACAACAAAAAAAGGAAGAGGAGAAGAGAGAAAAAGAGAGAGCCATCATCGTGAAAAAAAAAACACACAGAGAGAGCCATCATCGTGGGAAAAGAAACCTGCAAACCAGAGAGAGCAAAAAACAGAGAGAGAAAAGGAAAAAACAGAGAGTTGAAAAAAAAGAGAGAAACTCAAAAACCAGAAAAAAGAGACCACTCTTCCACGCCTCCCTGACTGCCATCCTCTCAGATTAAATGCCCAGTCTTTTGCAATCAACATCACTCCTTCATCCTCTTTCCCTCCTGTCTCACTCCAGCTCCCTTTTTTTTTCTCAGCAAGAAAAAACACAAAAATAGCCCCAACTTCAGCCCTTTTTTCTGCGTGTTCAGCAAGCAAAAAACATAACATACACCAATCCTGTTCCAATCCCCTATTTCTCACGCCTACCCTCCTTATTTCCAGTCATCAAAAATCTCAAACCCAGAAAATACACCACTCCACTCTTCAAATACCAAGAAATCCCCCTCACAAACCTCGCTGTCAGATCTTATTGGTTCTAAGCAAGTGATTATCAGCGCCGATAGGAGTTCAAACAGAAGATTGGTGTTGCAAGCTTCAAAGTCAGTTCAACCCTTATCTTTCCATTACTTTTTCAGCTTATTTGTATTAATGTTTGATGTAATTCTTAATAGTTCCTTGTATTTCTTTTCCTTTTACTTGTTACATTGTATTTTGTTTTCTTTATTGTATTTCCCTTTACTTTGTATGTTGTAATAGGTTGTAATAGATAAAGTATAGCAAGCAAAAAAAAAAAAAAAAACAAAAGAAAAAAAGAGGGAGCAAAGGGAGGCATGAAGAAAAAGAAAAGAAAGAAAAAAGTGGGTCATTTTGATTTATGGATGTCACAATCACACACACCACATTATATGTTATTGTGTTAATTTCATAGTTTTATCCTTGCAAAAAAAAAACAAATAAACAAACAAAAACAAAAAAACAATAACAAAACAAAAAAAACGCTTTCAAAACCACAAAAAAAAGTATTTCAAGTAAAAAAAAAAGAAAAAGAAAGAGAAAAACATCTTACAAAAAAAAAACAAAAAACAAAATGCACGTTTTCATATTTAGGAGTTCCAATTCAATTTAAACACAAAGAAAAAAAATATGTTTTACCTTCCAAAAACAAAACAAAAGACCAAAACATTTTTTTTTTACAAAACATAAAAAAACAAAAAAAATGTATGTTTTCTAAACCAAGAAAAAAAAATAATAAAAAAAAAACAACAACATTTTTTAGGACTTCAATTTCCAAAAATAAAACAAAAAAAAGCCAAAACCAATCCCTAGGATCTCATTCCCCACCTCACACAAAAACTCAAAACTTTTAGGATTCCCTTTAGAAATTTAGGATAAATCCATTTTAACCATAACTTTAACAAATAACTTAGCCAAATAAAAATCATAGACTTTTAGAAAATTTAACCCAGTCATAGCAGTACAAATAAAAGAAAAACCTCCTCCTCCTAAATTAGATACCGAAAGGGCGCTGTAGGGGTGCTAATCCTTCCCTACACGTAACCAACTCCTGAACCCTTCTCTGATGACGCAGACCACACACTTTAAACTACTCAAAGTAGAGGGTATCCAACTGTACCCCAAAAATAGTTGGTGGCGACTCTAAAACTTCTCACCATTGGTTTAGTTTGAGCTCACCCCAAACGGGCCCGGACGAAAACCAGTGATGACAGCTAGCGACTCTGCTGGGGATTTAGAATAAACACTTTAGAGAGTTAGGTCTAGAACGAGGATTAGGAGGATATCTTTATTTATACTGTTGTATACATTTAACTGTCATGCTAAGTTGTTTTTTTAGATATAATTGTGATTTACTTTTTTTTTATACAGTTGTCGTTTAAACTGTGTTTTCTTTATACACTTTAGTTACCATGATAGTTGTGATTTATTACTTTCCATACTTGTTGCATTCATACATAACCCTATACCCGGGTTTAACACAATTTAGGTTAGCGAGGTTCAGTACGGTCCCCAGCGTGTTGATCATTATCCGCAATGGGGCCTCGGACTCCTCACTCAAGCTTGAGGTTCTTTTAAGGCACGTCCTTTTAAGATCCCCCTCCGGTAAATCCCATGGTGTACGGAGCCCTCTATTGAGGAAGTTTGGGAACCAACGAATAAGATAGGTGTAGCAATAGAAGCCTATCAGGGGCATTGACCCACACTTTGTTTGCTCATTCCATGCTAACCCTTGTTTTGCAGGGTAGTCCTTAAGTCATTCCCTGCACATATTAGCTGTTTTTACTATTGGTTTATTCTTTTTCCTGTCTAACTGCCTTGATATATATTAACTTGTCATCCTAACCTGTCACCATGCATAACACAACATTCATATAGGCATGGCAACTTTCAGTCATCTCCTAAAAGGCCCTCAGGACAAGGAGGCTGTCGCAGTGGTGGCCCAAGCATCTGGAGACATTCAACTCCGCCTTGGAGACTTTCCGCTAGGGAAAACCCACAAGGCAGAACGTGTTATCATAGAAGATCAGCTGGACTACACTAAGGAGGTGCAAACAATATGGAGGCAATGGTCAGACGAAAGGAAAAGCACATACATACAACAGTTTGGGGATTTGCTCCATGTGATCGAGCTACTCGCCGATACAGATATGCTTGGAGCAGCCATATATTTCTGGGAGCCTCGATGGCGGTGCTTTGACTTCAATGGCATAGATCTGGTTCCCACAATAGAAGAATACAGAAGATTATTGGACATCCCCGTGGAAAACAAAATGAAGATTTATCTACCTGAGCCCAGAAGGTCATGTCGAAGGGCCTTTGCTGAGATCATGGGAAAGCCAGTATGGGATTCACGGGCGGTCACAACCTATGGTGGGCGAGAATATCTTCCATGGGCAACAATCAAAGAAATAATACAAACTGCAACAGAAGCAGAGGCACACAAACTGCTTACACTAGCTATATATGGGCTAGTCATTTTCCCGAGGATATCGGCCCACATCGATGGGGCAATTGTAGATTTGGTCCAGCAGGTGCTCAAAGAATGTGACCCTACTCCTACTATCTTGGCTGAAACCATCCGATCTCTTACTTACCTGAGGAGTAAAGGCTCGGGACAGTTCATGGGGTGCCTATCTCTCCTGTGTACCTGGTTGCAAGGTCATTTCCCCTGTAGTGTTCATCGTTTCCCTACTGTTTATCAAGTACCAGCCACAACACTACTAGATATTCTTCTCAGCAAGTGGAGCCTACCAAAAGACTTTGAGAGCTGGAAAAAGAAGTTGGAAAACCTCACAGAAGCTGACATTACCTGGACTGCTCCTTGGATGCCGGTGGTCTCCATGACATATAGCTGCGGGGACTACAATTGGGTTCCACTTTTAGGTCCTTGGGGAGGAACTGCATATGCACCACTACAGGTGGGAAGACAAGTGGGGCGTCATAAGATTATTCCCGTGCTCTTTGGCATGGAAGAGTGTGACTTCACTTACAGCAGAACCATGCTCACAGAAGAAGGCAAGAAGATGTATCAAGCATGGTCCACACCACACAAGATCCAACCCAACAGTTCAAAACCTGGTGTTTTCCCAGCATACATATCTTGGAGGGCACAACACAAGCCACAGCTAACTTCAGACATGAAGGCTATCCTCCAGGAGAATCAGACTTTAAGGCAGCAGATCCAGAGGCTAGAAGCATCTCTAGAAGGAGCTCTTCAAAGGCTGCAGCTGAGGGAAAAACAAATCGAGACGATAATGAAGCAGAGGGAGGAAGCAGGTAAACGACCACCCCAGAGAAAGAGGCGTCGTGCTCCTTAGGAGATGACTGGTAGAATGCCTTAAGATCATGTAGTGATAGCTTTTATTTTACATGGCATTTCAGCATTATATATTTGTATTGAGTGTTTATATTGTGTGTTTTGTTTGTAATAAAGTTGTTTGTTTCTTTAACCCTCTGCATAGACATTCATGCATACATGCATATCAAATGAAAAATCAAATAAAAGTTCCCTTGTACCCAGGTGGGTAGCAGCCTCCCTCCAGGATTGCGCACTCTTACAATCTCAGATCCCGGTGCAATCAAATACCTCAACCGCAGCCCAATGGCAGAAGAAGCGAGAGAACAGACTCATGGGGTTGGAACAGTCACAACAAACCCTACAGGGGCAAATATCTGCAATAATGGAAATGCTCACAAAATTGACTGAAGAAAGAGGAAGACTTCCGACAGGGGGAACTACCAATCACCATCAAGAGCAGGGACAGGAGGCCGTTCAGTCACCCAACCTGGCTCCAAGCCAGGCGCCCACATACCATCCTGCTATGGCACAACCTCCAACCCCAAGTCAAACTCATTTCACTATGCCTGCACCGGGAAATGTAATGGAAGTAGTGGGTTCCCCAGCTCCTCAGGAAAATGTTGAGTCTTTCGCTCTACGCCGACTCGAGGAAAGATTGAAAGCCGTAGAAGGCACTGACAGCTATGGCATGAGCAGCCCACAAGACTTATGCTTAGTCCCTGGAGTGGTGCTGCCACCAAAATTCAAAATGCCAGAGTTTGAAAAATTCAATGGGACCCGATGTCCAAAGACACATTTGGCCATGTACTGTCAAAAGATGGTTGCTTATGCTGGTGAAGACAAGACTAACTGGGGCATCCCTTCGTTGGTACTTTCAGCTAAATGGAAACCGCGTCAAGACATGGAAAGAATTAGCTACTTCCTTCTTGGCACAGTACAAACATGTCACCGAACTGGCGCTAGATCGATTAACCCTGTAGTCCATGGAAAAGGGATCTGAGGAGAATTTCAAAGATTATGCACGAAGATGGAGAGAGGCCGCTGTGGAGGTCCAACCTCCTCTTACCGAAAGAGAACTCACCACTCTTTTTATCAACACACTAAAAGGCGTATACTATGAGAAGTTGATAGGTAACGTCTCCAACAGCTTTGCAGACTTGGTTGCATCCGGCGAACGCGTAGAAAGTGGAATTAAAGGAGGAAAGCTAAAGGGTGATGCGGCTGAGGCATCAAAACGGTTTCAACCACCAGCAAAGAAGAAGGAAAATGAGAGCAACCTGGTATACCAAGCGCACCAGTCAATACAACCAACATTCTACCAAGCGCCAGGGTGCTACAGAGGGTCACCGGTAGCTGCTTATGCCGCACCTGCACCACCACCCCAATTCATGCCATACTTGCCACAGGGAGGGGTTCTATTTCAACCAAGAGCGCCTTACACAGAGCAACCAAGGCCAGCAACTTAGGAAGGACCAGGAGCCTCATTCCAAGGACAGGGGCAACCAAGGGCCCCGACCCAGCAAGCAGGAGCTTATCAGGCTTCTCGTCGACCACGACAAGAGTTTGATCCTATTCCAATGACTTATGCGGAATTATACCCCAAGCTCTTAGAGGCAAGGATGGTAACCCCTATACCCTTGGGAGAAATAAAGACTCCTTCCCCGGCCTGGTATAAGCCAGATGCCAGATATGAGTATCATGCAGGTGGAGCTGGACATGATATTGAGAATTGTATAACATTCAAAAGGAAGGTTCAGGCATTAAAGGATGCAAAATGGCTGGATTTTTCCACACTGTCTGGGACGCCAAATGTGAACAGCAACCCTCTCCTAGAACACTTCAATAATGTTGCTAGTATCGAAAATGAAGCACGGCTGGAAAGGGTCTCCCAAGTACAAATGGAGAAAACACATTTGTTCACTCTGCTACAAGAACATGGCTATATACTTGCTAAAGACATGCCAAAGGCAGGAAAAGGAACAGATGGGGAAAAACAATGCCCATATCACAAGATGTCACGGGGACATGACATCGCAGAACGTACTGAGTTTTCCAAGGTGGTGCAAAAGCTCATGGACCAAAGGATGATTGAATTCTGCAGAGGAGGAATGGACAACCAAAGCCACATGATCCAAGGAGATGATTCACTCAAATCGCCATGGGTGCCAACACCCCTTGTCTTAAACGTTAAGGCTCCAGAGATCCCGTTACTGCCACATGGAATCAAGCCTCTCACTATCCATGCCTCAAGTCTGTGGCCAGACAAGAGGGGGAGAACCGGAAGCCCACAACTACCGCAGGGAATTGCACCTCTCACCATAGGTGTTCCTGCTCCTTTCCCTTATAAGACTGATAAGGCAGTCCCATGGAACTACAGTTGTGAAGTAGTACAGGGAGCCACCGCAGCCGAAAAGAAAACTAGGAGCGGTCGGGCATATGCCCCTGATATGGCTGACAAAGCAAGGAAGGAAAAAGCTGTAGAACAAGACATTGAGTCAACACCGGAGGAAACAAATAAAGGAACACCAATCACTGAAGAAGAGACCACAGAATTTCTGAAACTCATGAAGCAGAGCGAGTATAATATTGTGGATCAATTAAGTTGGCAACCAGCTCGCATCTCCCTGCTCTCATTAATGATGGATTCCCAACCTCACCGGGAAGCACTGCTGAAGGTTCTAAGCCAAGCTTATGTTCCTCCAACCATCCCGGTGGCAAATGTGGATGGACTCACTAGTAACCTCATTATGAACAACGTCATCAGTTTTAGAGATGACGAGCTACCCCAGGAAGGGAAGGGACATATAAAAGCTTTGCACATCACGGTCAAATGCAAGGAGCACACCATAGCCCGCATACTCATTGACAACGGCTCGGCATTGAACATTATGCCCCTGCATATACTACAACAACTTCCAATTGACGCGTCCTATATGCTTCCCTGTACGATGAAGGTACGGGCATTCGATGGAGGAAAGCGTGACGTAGTGGGAACTCTGGATATTCCCCTCACGATTGGGCCAACTACTTTTATGGTGGAATTTCAGGTGATGGACATCATGCCATATTACAGCTGTCCGTTGGGAAGACCCTGGATCCACACGGCAGGGGCAGTGCCGTCAAGCCTCCACCAAAAGATGAAATTTGTAATGGGGGACCAGCTCATTTGCATCTCTGGAGAGACAAGCTTCCTCGTCACCAAGCCGGCATCAGTACCTTATGTTGAAAACAACGAAGATGTGCCAGAATGCTCCTATCGGGCGTTTGAGATGGTGAATGTCACTTCTGCTCCAGATCATTGTCTCTCAAAGGCTGAAAGAATGGTTGCAGCCACCATGATCAAGCAAGGGTACAAGCCAAGGCAGGGATTAGGTCCAAAGGCTCAAGGGATTCAGAAACCCCTTACCATCCGAGAAAATACCGGAAAGTTTGGGCTAGGCTACGTCCCTGCGAAAGCTGACAGACAGAGGGAAGCTATCAGGAAGAGGGAAGTCAGAATGACAAGATTGCAGGAAAAGCCAGTACAAGAAGAAAGGAGAAGCTTCCCCACCTTGAATGTTACATTCCGGAGTGGAGGGTTTATCCATAAGAGCCAACCTGAGCCCAAGACGAGGACTGTAGCCGTATTGGGCACAAATGAGCATGCACCAAGCGAGATGGTTCAGTTAGTGCGAGAGGATCCCAACTAGCCATTGAACAATTGGACCAGCCGGGACCTCCCCATAATGTAATGCTTACGGGTCGCTGGGATTTAATGTATTCTAGTTTAATGTACTTTGAAGCTGTGAACATTTGTTTTTCCTTAAACCTTCCAATAAAATGTGTTTTTCAAAATCTTTCATGGTGCATTCCATTCATAACATATGCATATCATATTTGGTTACCAACTTGTCATTCTCTTATAAGCAGGTATCACAATGTCAATGAAAACATAGTATACGAAGGCGAAACGAGATGCCAAAGGTTTGACCAAAGTCTAAACTGGGAGCAGCCCGTGTTTGAAGCTGACGAGAATGAGATAGAGGAGACACCGGAACTACCAGGGGAGATTATACGCCTATTGGAAAGGGAAGACCGTTTCTCCATTCCAAGTGAAGACCCAGTAGAAATAGTGAATTTGGGGACGGTTGCCGAACCAAGAGAATTGAGGATGGGATCCTTAATAGCTACCGACATCAATAAGAAGTTAATCGAGCTGTTAAGAAGCTACATCGACATTTTTGCATGGTCATACCAAGATATGCCCGGATTAGACACAGATATAGTACAACATCACATACCAGTGAGGCCGGAATGCAAGCCAGTTCAGCAGAAATTGAGAAGTATGAGACCGGAGATAATATTGAAGATTAAAGAAGAAGTCAAAAAGCAATGGGATGCAGGTTTCTTAAGTGTCTCCCATTATCTAGAATGGGTGGCCAATATTGTACCAGGTACCCAAAAAAAGGAGGCAAAGTACGCATGTGTGTCGACTATAGAGATTTGAACTGGGCTAGTCCGAAGGATAACTTCCCACTTCCTCATATTGATACGCTAGTGGATAATACAGCAAAACACGCCCTGTTCTCATTCATGGATGGTTTCTCGGGCTATAATCAAATTCATATGGCCCCCGAACACAAAGAGAGGACCACATTCATGACACTTTGGGGCACTTTCTGCTATAATGTGATGCCTTTTGGTCTGAGGAACGCAGGGGCAACCTATCAGCAAGCCATGGTGACCCTATTCCACGACATGATGCATAAGGAAGTTGAAGTATATGTGGACGACATGATAGCCAAATCACGAAGCACTGAAGATCATATCGAAGTACTCCGCAAGCTCTTCAACAGGCTACGGAAATATCAGCTGAAATTGAACCCCGAAAAGTGCACTTTCGGAGCCATGTCGGGAAAACTATTGGGTTTCATTGTGAGCCAAAAGGGAGTTGAAATCGATCCAGATAAAGTTCGAGCTATCCAAGAGATGCCGCCACCACGGACCATCAAGGAGGTTAGAGGATTCCTAGGGCGACTGAATTACATTGCCCAATTTATTTCCCAATTGACAGCCACCTGTGAACCCATTTTCAAGACTTTACGAAAGAACAACCCAGAAATTTGGAATGACAAGATCAAACAATATCTGTCTAATCCACCTATTTTGGTCCCACCAGTACCGGATAGACCTCTGATCTTATACTTGACCGTTCAGGAGTCAGCGATGGGTTGTGTCTTGGGGCAACACGATTCTACAGGCAAAAAGGAGCAGGCCATTTATTACCTCAGCAAGAAGTTCACCGTCAATGAAGAAAACTACACACCCTTGGAGAAGACGTGCTGTGCTCTTGTCTGGATAACAAGAAGATTGAGGCAATACACTCTTTATCATACTACTTGGCTGATTTCAAGGCATGATCCGCTCAAATATCTCTTGGAAAAACCATCCATTTCTGGAAGAATCGCCAAGTGGTAGTTGATCCTATCGGAGTACGATATCATCTACGTACCTCAAAAAGCTATAAAAGGAAGTGCAATAGCCGACTATCTGGCAAATAGAGCGCTAGAAGACTTTGAGCCCATGACTATTGGCTTCCCAGATGAGCACATCAACATCATTTCGGCCGAAGTATCAGACATATGGACAATGTGGTTCGATGGAGCCTCCAGTCTTCTAGGTCACGGTGTTAGGGCCATCCTGATATCCCCAAAAGGCGAACATTTTCCCATGGCGGCAAAGCTAACCTTCCCATGGCATCATTTCTCGCTGGCTGTTCACGAGACCCATCCTCTGCGCTGGCCACCTGACAAAGAATCAAATTTGCAACAACCCTATCAGTCACATGTGCTAAAATACAAATTCAAAAGGGAATCACGAGTTGCCCTGTTTTCCGCACAAGCTATCCACCCGACAAAGCATTAAGTCTGCAAATTAAATTATTGCATCCATAATACAGCATTTAATGCTGCAATTAATGACAGTCCAGCCAAAAAATTTCTGTAGCCCTTTAAGATGCAGTCGTCCGTCCTTTAACAGAGAAAAGAAAAAAAGAGGACAACAAAAAAAGGAAGAGGAGAAGAGAGAAAAAGAGAGAGCCATCATCGTGAAAAAAAAAAACACACAGAGAGAGCCATCATCGTGGGAGAAGAAACCTGCAAACCAGAGAGAGCAAAAAATAGAGAGTTGAAAAAAAAGAGAGAAACTCAAAAACCAGAAAAAAGAGATCACTCTTCCACGCCTCCCTGACTGCCATCCTCTCAGATTAAACGCCCAGTCTTCTGCAATCAACATCACTCCTTCATCCTCTTTCCCTCCTGTCTCACTCCAGCTCCCTTTTTTTTTTCTCAGCAAGAAAAAACACAAAAACAGCCCCAACTTCAGCCCTTTTTTCTGCGTGTTCAGCAAGCAAAAAACATAACATACACCAATCCTGTTCCAATCCCCTATTTCTCACGCCTACCCTCCTTATTTACAGTCATCAAAAATCTCAAACCCAGAAAATACACCACTCCACTCTTCAAATACCAAGAAATCCCCCTCACAAACCTCGCTGTCAGATCTTATTGGTTCTAAGCAAGTGATTATCAGCGCCGATAGGAGTTCAAACAGAAGATTGGTGTTGCAAGCTTCAAAGTCAGTTAAACCCTTATCTTTCCATTACTTTTTCAGCTTATTTGTATTAATGTTTGATGTAATTCTTAATAGTTCCTTATATTTCTTTTCCTTTTACTTGTTACATTGTATTTTGTTTTCTTTATTGTATTTCCCTTTACTTTGTATGTTGTAATAGGTTGTAATAGATAAAGTATAGCAAGCAAAAAATCAAAAAAAACAAAAGAAAAAAAGAGGGAGCAAAGGGAGGCATGAAGAAAAAGAAAAGAAAGAAAAAAGTGGGTCGTTTTGATTTATGGATGTCACAATCACACACACCACCTTATATGTTATTGTGTTAATTTCATAGTTTTATCCTTGCAAAAAAAAAAACAAACAAAAAAAGAAACAAAAACAAAAAAACAAAAACAAAACAAAAAAAAATGCTTTCAAAACCACAAAAAAAATGTATTTCAAGTCAAAAAAAAGGAAAAAGAAGGAAAAAAGCATCTTACAAAAAAAAAACAAAAAAACAAAAACAAAAAATGCACGTTTTCGTATTTAGGAGTTCCAATTCAATTTAAACACAAAGAAAAAAATATGTTTTACCTTCCAAAAACAAAACAAAAGACCAAAACATTTTTTTTACGAAACATAAAAAAACAAAAAAATGTATGTTTTCTAAACTAAGAAAAAAAATAATAATAATAAAACAACAACATTTTTTAGGACTTCAATTTCCAAAAGTAAAAAAAAAAAGCCAAAACCAATCCCTAGGATCTCATTCCCCACCTCACACAAAAACCCAAAACTTTTAGGATTCCCTTTAGAAATTTAGGATAAATCCATTTTAACCATAACTTTAACAAATAACTTAGCCAAATAAAAATCATAGACTTTTAGAAAATTTAACCCAGTCATAGCAGTACAAATAAAAGAAAAACCTCTTCCTCCTAAATTAGATACCGAAAGGGCGCTGTAGGGGTGCTAATCCTTCCCTACACGTAACCAACTCCCGAACCCTTCTCTGATGACGCAGGCCACACACTTTAAACTACTCAAAGTAGAGGGTATCCAACTGTACCCCAAAAACAGTTGGTGGCGACTTTAAAACTTCTCACCATTGGTTTAGTTTAAGCTCACCCCAAACGGGCCCGGACGAAAACCAGTGATGACAGTCACACCAATCACAAATAAGTTATGAATCAAAGATCAGCCTCAGACTAAGGCTAAGACAACCCAGGTGTACAGCCCAGATATTAAAAGATAAGAACAGATCCATAAAACATGCAATCTCAATTAAACAAACTCAAAATTCAATCAATCAGTTTGACAACATAGGGGGCTACATTGCTCCCCTAGATAAAGGAAACTACTCACACATGATTACAAGCAAACACAAAGCAGAAAAGCTCAACATCTTCTTCTTGTCCACGCGCACAGCAAAGCTTCAACCCAAGTTTCCAAAATCTGCGACGGCTACGACAGCTGCTCTCCTAGGTCAGGAACAGCATCCAAAACGTCTCTCTCTCTTTAAAAACGTGTAGAATGTGTAGCCTCCTTCACTTGGACGTGTAGAACCTCTATTTATAGAGAATGGATGGGCCTTGATGTGTGTTATAAAGTGTACCCTAGCCCATCTATCAAAACGACGTAGTTTTGATAAATGACACTACAAACTTTAAAATCTCTCAATCCAAGCACAATATGGACAAGGCCCTTTAGGAAAGAATGATCAGCATAGAAATCCAAGCACCCCCGTCCTACTTGAACACGATAATATCTCCATGGCCTTTCGCCATGTGGGGAATAGACGTCATTGGAGCCATTTCACCTAAGGCTTCCAACGGTCATAGATTCATCTTAGTGGCGATCGATTACTTCACCAAATGGGTAGAAGCAGCCTCCTATGCCCAAGTCACTCAATCAGTGGTGGTTAGGTTTCTCCGAAGCAACATTATTTGTCGTTATGGGCTTCCTGAGCAAATTATAACTGACAATGCCGTCAATTTGAACAATAGAATGATGGATAATTTATGCAAAGGATTCAAAATCCAACACCGCAATTCTACCCCATATCGTCCCAAGATGAATGGAGTGGTTGAGGCAACAAATAAAAACATCAAGAACATCATTCGCAAAATGACCGAGACATACAAGGATTGGCACGAGAAACTTCCATATGCACTGCATGCTTACAGGACTTCTGTGCAAACATCAACTGGGGCAACTCCTTTTTCCCTAGCCTATGGTATGGAAGCAGTCCTACCCATCGAGGTGGAATCCCGTCACTCAGAATTCTTAGGGATACTCAGCTGGATGAAGCCGAATGGGTCAGAGACCGTTTTGAGCAATTGAATCTAATCGAAGGGAAACGCCTTGCCGCAGTCAGTCGAGGCCAGTTGTATCAACAAAGGATGATAGCCAGCTTCAACAAAAAGTGAAACCCCGAACCTTCAAAGAAGGGGACTTGGTCTTGAAGAAGATACTGCCGATACAACATGATCACCTTGGAAAGTGGACTCCGAACTATGAAGGTCCATACATTGTAAAAAGAGCATTCTCGGGAGGTGCCTTAATCCTCACATAAATGGACGGAGTTGAGCTGCGAAATCCTATAAACAGTGACGCTATAAAGAAGTTTTATGCCTAACTTCCCATTTCAAAATCCTTTGCCCCCAGCTGAGTTAAAACCTCATGTTTGGGTCCTTCACATGAATGGGCCAAATCTTGCCCTCACCATGGGCATATGGCAATCAAGTTTGAGTATGACCCAACAAACGAATCTTGTAGCCCAAGAGCGGACTTGGTGAAAACCTGAAAGGGCACCAAGGGTAAAACATAAAGCTCAATAAAAAGAAAGAAAAGGCAGACTTGGTGAAAACCCGAAAGGGCGCCAAGGGTAAAATACAAAGCCAACAAAAAGTACAGCGACATCAGGATCCCCGATCTTCTAAGAGAACTAAGGTGGAGTACAACTCTTGAACTCCCAAAGCAGACAGTCGCGGGAATATCATCACACTACTTCAAACCAGGGACTGGGCTGTGAACCAAAGGACTGGTCAAATCTTAAGCATACTCTGGTCAACTTTGCAAGACATGTCTTTTGAAGCTATTGTCCTTGTTCTACAAAAGGAGTTTAGTTTAACTTTGCATGATGGTAAACACCTTGTGCCATATGTAATGATGTAATTGTAAGTGCAAAATGTCTTGTCAAATAAATATGGTTTTGGCTTTTTTTTTAAATCATTTTAAAATCGAGCATTTCCCCGTTTGAGTTTCTTAAACCTTGCTTGTCCGTGAGGTTTGCATAAGGCAACAACAAAGCTCGGGACCTTTGCCTAAGGGAAACTATGACTCAAGCTACTTAACAGTTTGCTCGCCAATAGGAGAAGAGAACACCAAGTCATTTGGCAGCGTACTTTTTCGAAGAAACGACAACAAAATCTCCTTAGATTATCTCTGCCCCGCATTTTGCGTACCTCTTGCACATTTTCAAAGTTTTAGGCCTCCCTCACACCACATGCATCAATTACATTTCATGCATCATTCCTACATATGGCATGTTTGCTCCCGTCCAACTGCAGGACTGTTGTCGCGGCATGGCGTCCCAGGCTCCCAATGGATAAGCCATAGTAAAGAAAGTTTCACATCTAAAGCCATGCTCACCCGCATGCCGATTTTCCGAAGCCACGCTCACCCGCATGCCAATTATCCGAGGCGATGCTCACCCGCATGCCAATTATCCGAAGCCATGCTCACCTGCATGCCAATCATCCGACGCCATGCTCACCCGCGTGCCAAACCATCAAAGCCATGCTCACCCGCATTCCAATTATCTGAAGCCATGCTCACCTGCATGCCAATTATCCGAAGCCATGCTCACCTGCGTGCCAAACCATCAAAGCCATGCTCACCCGCATGCCAAACCATCAAAGCCATGCTCACCAGCATGCCAAACCATCAAAGCCATGCTCACCCGCATGCCAAACCATCAAAGCCATGCTCACCCGCATGCCAAACCATCAAAGCCATGCTCACCCGCATGCCAAACAATCAAAGCCATGCTCACCCGCATGCCAAACCATCAAATCCATGCTCACTCGCATGCCAAACCATCAAAGCCATGCTCACCCGCATGCCAAACCATCAAAGCCATGCTCACCTGCATGCCAAACAATCAAAGCCATGCTCACCCGCATGCCAAACCATCAAAGCCATGCTCACCCACATGCTAAATAACCAAAGCCATGCTCACCCGCGTGCCAAACCATCAAAGCCATGCTCACCCGCATGCCAATTATCCAAAGCCATGCTCACCCGCATGCCAAATATCCAAAGCCATGCTCACTCGCATGCCAAACCACACCAAAACCGCAAAATATCAATCCCTGAGAGGAGAATCAACTGGTCAAAATGGGTACGGTCTTATCTTTGCACATCATTCGTACACAAACAACGCGCAAAGAGGAGCAGCTGTTGGACCCCATTTTGACCGGGCCAGATGACAGCTGAGAAATCCAAAAATGAAAATCATTTATAAGGGATCTCAAAATGTCCCAAGGTCAACACCAAAGGATAGAGGATGAAATTTGGAAACCAACGCACTTGACCGTGCCCAAATCCGACTTGAAACGAAGAAGTTATGACGAAAATAGTTTTGGGCATGAAAGGTCAAACGTGCGGAAAGATGGTCAATGCCCTCGGTCAAACCGACTGAAAATGTGATTGCGAAAATCCCCTAGAAAAAGTTCAGGCGAATTTATGGCTACTGCCTCAAAGACTCGCAGTCCTAGCCTGCACCCGCAGCACCCAGCCTGCACTCGCAGCACTCACTCGAAGTTCCCAGCCTCGTAGACTCATAGCCCAGCTCAGCCTCGAAGACTCGCAGACACAGACTCGCAGTCCCAGCCTGCACCCGCAGCACCCAGCCACGAAGCCTCGCAGGTGAGACTCAAAGCTCCCAGCCTCGTAGACTCGTACTCCAGCTCAGCCTCGAAGACTCGCAGACACAGACTCGCAGTCAGCCTTGAAGCCTCGCAGCTCAGACTCGCAGTCCCAGGCTGCACCCGCAGCACCCGCCTTGAAGCCTCGCAGCTCAGACTCGCAGTCCCAGCCTGCACCCGCAGCACCCAGCCTCGAAGCCTCGCAGCTGAGACTCGAAGCTCCCAGCCTCATAGACTCGTAGTCCAGCTCAGCCTCAAAGACTCGCAGACACAGACCTGCAGTCAGCCTTGAAGCCTCGCAGCTCAGACTCCCAGTCCTAGCTTGCACCCGCAGCACCCAGCCTCGCAGCTGAGACTCGAAGCTCCCAGCCTCGTAGACTCATAGTCCAGCTCAGCCTTGAAGACTCCCAGCCTGCACCCGCAGCACCCAGCCTCGAAGCCTCGCAGCTCAGACTCGATGCTCCTAGCCTCGTAGACTCGTAGTCCAGCTCAGCCTCGAAGACTCGCAGACATAGACCCGCAGTCAGCCTCGAAGCCCTGTAGCACAGACCCGCAGCCTTGCCTCGAAGCCCCGTAGTCCAGCTCAACCTCGAACACTCGCAGACACAGACCCGCAGTCAGCCTCGAAGCCCTGTAGCACACACCCGCAGCCTTGCCTCGAAGCCCCGTAGTCCAGCTCAGCCCCGAAGCTCGCAGTCCCAGCCTGCACCCACAGCACCCAGCCTCGAATCCTCGCAGTCAGCCTTGTAGTCAAAGCCTCGCAATCACAGACTCGCAGCAGTCAGCCTTGAAGACTTGCAGTACTCACACCCGAAGTCAGTCTCAACCTTCGACCCTTCGAGACTGCCTACGACCTTCGACCCTTCGAGACAGGCTATAGTCTTCAACCCTGCGAGGCAGCCTCCAACCTTCGATCCCTGACCTTCAGCTGTAACCTTCGACCCTTCGAGGCAGCTGAACCTTCGATCCTTCGAGGCAGCCTTCAGCTACGACCTTCGAGGCAGCCTCCAACCTCCGACCTATGACCTTCGAGGCAGCCTCCAGCCTCCAGCCTTCAACCTTGCGATCTACAAACCCCAGAACGACACCGTTTTTGTTTCCCTTTTAAGTGCACAATAATGCGGGCTGTGTCTCTCGGAATTAATTCTAAACGGCTCAGAACGTGTGTTTAATGCCTGGGGACCCATTTTCACCTCGTAAATGCATATGTCGTTCTTGAAACTTGCTATCAATGCATGGGAACTCCAAAGGTCACATCATTTATTTCTCCAAGTTCCCAAGAAGCCGTCTGTCCCCTCCAAAACTTCTATAAATAGTCATTTGCTCCACCAAACAAAGGGGGGAAGAGATCTTTTTATCTTTTGAGACTGACGGCTAGCCACATGGAGAGTCTAACAAGGAGTTCAAGGATTCAACAAGCGTTGTCACGCCCCGGATTTCCAACCCGAGGAAACCGGTACGTGACTCCCCTTTTTACCCACACGGAGGGCAAAGGGGTAGGATACAACATACACTTCACATTTTATTTTCAGAGACCAAAATCACATAATTATTAAATTCAAACCACATGCCTTTATTATGTTTCAAACTTCATTACGAATCTCCCCGCTGGGGTTACAAGGCCTCAACAAAATTACATAACACAAATTACATAACATAAACAGAAAGTAAATAAGGTCTTCCACCTTGGTGTTCCCACCTAACGCCCGTAGGTTCCGTAAAGAAAACAACATGGTAGGAGGGGTGAGCAACCACACGCTCAGCAGGGACATGTCTCCCCAACCCATCCCATGCACCCGATATCTACATGCCTTGTGTACAAGTGCCGTGTCGTGATACAATTATTCCACCAGATATAGTTACGGGCTATGACAAGAACACAATCATACATGGGCTGGTACATAAACACTCCCGGGCTTCCACACCACCGGGTTCCACAAAACAGTCCCGGGCTTCCACAGGCCACCGGGTTCCACAAAACAGTCCCGGGCTTCCACGCCACCGGGTTCCACAAAAGTCCCGGGCTTCCACGCCCACCGGGTTCCACAAAACAGTCCCGGGCTTCCACAGCCACCGGGTTCCACAAAACAGTCCCGGGCTTCCACAGCCACCGGGTTCCACAAAACAGTCCCGGGCTTCCAGCCACCGGGTTCCACAAAACAGTCCCGGGCTTCCAGCCACCGGGTGTACAAGCAAACACGCACACGCATGGCCATAGGCATAACATCAAACACTTAGTATGCTTAGTCACACAGGAATAACATCGAACACTTAGCATGCATATATCCACAAGCTCATAAACTCAGCCACACAAACATAATCTAACACACCTGGACGTGCGTGGCCTACAGCATTACCTCAAACACATAACATGCACGCCTCACGGCTTTACCTCAAACACATAACATGCACACCTCACGGGCATAATGTCAAACACATAACATGCACCCTCACGGCATAATGTCAAACACATAACATGCACAAACCACCCAACCTCGAAATCACACCAATACGCCATCGAAGGCCAACATCCATAAGAGATCACACCTATATGGATTACATATGTATATATAAACGATACGACCCAGAAGCCCTAGGACCCTAGGACAGAGGAGGGATTAGGAAGAACAGAACCCCTACCTTAAAGCGGCTCTTCCTTGCTCCCGCGCCAAACGCTGTCCTCCCCACGCAAGATGCTCCCAGGCAACCGGTAACTCCCCTTCCCTCTCTCTCTCTAGCTCTCCCTCTCTCTCAGCAGACTGCAGAAAGGAACACAAGAACCCTAAACTCAAACTCAAGCCCTCCTTATATAGACACCATCCACATCAAAACGACGTAGTTTTGATTAAGTAAACCCAAGGATCAAAACGACGTAGTTTTGATCACACAAGTTAGCACCTTTCCGCACCCATATAGGCCAAAATACTCGAATTTCAACATGGTCCTTTGGAGAAAGATCATTAGAATGACAAAACCAAGGGAACCATGCAAAAATACACCGCACGCCAATTTGCACGCCAATTCCCCAATTGGCGTGCAGCTCCAAATGCACTCAAACTTCACCACAAGTCTCCTTGCATCTTGTAGAGGCCCGAGGAGCAAAAATATGCTTGCACGTGAAATGGGTGAATTCACGTTCAGCTCCAAATGCTCTGAAATTTCTGTGGTAGATAGAGGACCTCATTCTAAGAAACTTTTGTTCTTGCACGCCAATTGTTTGAGGCCATCTACTAGGTCAAAAGTGAGCTCCAAGATCAGCCAAAACGCCTTAAAACCGCCTGAACGCATAGCATCTTCCTAGGGCATAAATGTACGCTATCGCTTGGCACATGCACCTCTCAAAAGTCCCCTCTTGGGCTATCTCTTACCTTAAACTTGTGTACCAACATCCAAGGTGTTTGTGGTTAACTCCTTACACACGGGTAACACACGGGTCATTACATCCTCTCCCCCTTAAGACTTTTCGTCCTCGAAAAGAAATGACATACGAGGAAACACACACAAGCTACCCATTTGCCACACGGCGAGCTACAACACCCAAATGGGTCATACACCGCACATTGTACACAAGACATAACATAGTGCCACCACACCATAACCACATGCATCACAATCTATGGAAACACATCCACATGTCACAAATATCCATCACAAGCACAAAGTCGAAAGGAAATACAAATACACCAGCCAACGCCACCCCGCCACCCTTAAGATTGTTCGTCCTCGAACAACGCTGGGGTTGCTCACGCACAAGGTTCCGCGTTTCCATATTTCCTCCATAGGACGTGTCGTCCGCGAAAAGACAATACACTTTCCATAATGCACATGCTGATGCACATCATCCACAACCATTCACATACCCGCGAATGAAGATATCACACAATAACACACATGAAGGCACGTACCCACGGACCCAATACAACACACATGATAAGGAAACACATATTCTAATCTCACCAACAACCCTTGTTCTCCTCACCTAACACATGTCACAAGTATTCACGTCACGACGGTGTACGACATATACGCCACCCTCAACACGTACGTTTAACAAATCACATAAGTCACAGACCAACTCACATCATAAACACCACTACAAGGAACAAGGCATAAACAAAACACTACTACACGTTTAACGTTCCACCGCCCGATCGCCAATACCATACAAACGCAGCCGTTGGGAGTTTCCTCACACCCGTCCCACCTTTAGACCTTTCGCCCCCGAAAAGGGAAACCAAATAGTAAACAACGCGATAAGATCAAAGCAACACATAAGGCGTCATTACCACAAATGTTGGAGATGCCAACTGCGGCACGATGGGACCAAACTCCACAACGTAAAATACCCAACAATTGGGATTTAAGTCAATCGGCCGCAGCCCCATAGGTAGACCTCACCCTAACAGCAAGCACAATGAGGTCACAATGAAACACAAACAAATAGGATAGCATTATGCAAACCACAATCACATTCCCACACAGGGAGCTCACCTCACAAGACCATCATCACTGCAAAACCACCTCACTCAAGCGAGGAACATTGAAACCCCACCAACGCCAATGGTGACGCGAACGGAGTACAAGCCTAGACATAAACACGAGAATGGAGTGTGCCCTTAACCACTCGGTTGCGATCAACCTGGCGCCCAACGAAGTCCAAGGATGCACTAAAAACAAAAATGCAGCACCACACACACAACCATGGTAAGACCAAAACCCACTATCGGGCTATCACTAATCACCGACTTTGAGAAGCGACCTCCTTGATCACGGCCAAATAGAGATCTGCCAAGGTCCCACATTGCCTTCACAACCGAGGCTTACCGTACAGCCCAAGAGATGATGCCTTACCAAGTCGGCGACGGACCACACGATAGAATCCCTTGACGCCGAGTAGCCGTGAACAACATAGTCCTCCCCACACCGAAAACTCTCCTATCTGCAACCTGACCACAATGGAATCCTCATGTCACCACGCACAGTCACAAGAAAATCCCTTGCCTCCAAGACATACTCCACCTCATGGCCCACCAACCCACTATATCAACTATTACGTTTTATCTCGACACACTAGCAAAACACTCAAATGGACCAAGAAATACTCGGGCTCTAGCCGCAGCTTAATATGGTGACTGCAATTCCTCCGGGTAGGCCCAAGAAACGAGACATGTAAACTCCTTATTCGGGACATTCACGTAGCTCCCAAACACACCAACACTTTGATGGCGCGGACCATCTCACTTGCCGATCAAAACACACACGAAAGACTTTCAAGAAGAACATATGTAGCATGAGGACCCCATGATAGCCGCGGGACACAAGTCTCCCCCAAAGGGGTAGCATTAATACCCCTTACAAGCAAAACTCACATCCGACTCCATTTAGTGAATCACAACGCATCAATACTTTCACACTTTAACGTAGCATGCCCTCACATGTGACAAGGAATAACATCAACATTACACATAACACCCCTCTTCATCCCACACCGCACATAATATGCGCATGCATCACCTCTTACTCCTCTCGCATATGAACGCCACGAGGCCCACACATAAGAACTTTGCTACTCCTTTAGTACATATGTAACACACACAACAAAACAAAGCAACCACAACACACGAAATAAACTACCGTGTAACACATGTAAGAGAGGACATACTAGTCCCCACCTCCTTGCCTCTTTTAAGCCTATTACCCACACGACATGGATTAACGAATGGTCCTACCACCAGGAATACATCCCCAACCCCTCGGAAGATGTCTCCAAATTATGGGGAAAAACCCAAACAAGGCCTGCCCAACTCACTCGCTTGCCCTGCTTCCGATTGGGTTCACCGGGCACGATCCTATAAACTTACTCATAACCTAGTTCCGGAACTCATCACATTTTTATACATACGCAAACCCATTTCACCACATATCCTATGAACATTACCCAAGGTCTTTCACACACCACCAGCATGACACGTGGTCAATGTTTGCCGCCCAAGGATTTGCAGCCATTTCCATAGGACACCCATAAGAATCTTAAAACCACATACCACTCTCGCCAATCAATTTAGATTTCAATGACTCAAGGGTGGGTTATACTAGTGGCAATTTCCTCCCTCAACCTTGACACTTGGAAAGGTTACCAAAAGAACATCCTTCTTAAGTAGACATCTACAAAAACCTCTACTCACAAGAAAACACATTTATTACTCAAGGTTGCCACAGGCGGGTCACACACTACCCACAAGCCACTAACTCATGCCTCCGGCCTCCTAGGCTAGCTAGGCCGAGGTAATCTCACCTACGCTAGAGTATTAGGGGTAACACAAGTAACATTTATTACTTTCCTCACACAGGCGCCCAAAATTGACTACTACACAAAGATACGATTAACACTTTAGACCATATTAAAACCACCAACTCTTTCCAACAACTGTTTATAACCATTAGTAATTTATTAGTCTTTTGGTATCATATATATATATTTTTATTTATTTTACTCATTTATTCTCTAGTAGGTCCCCAACTACGTCTATCCAAAATGGTAACTCAAACGACCTTCTAAGCCTCACCCAACACAAAACAGTGGCTCAAGAGCCCACCCAAGAAAAATTAATGGCTAAAACGCAACAATCAAAGGTTCTCACCCACCCTCACCTAATCCAAGACGAGACTTAGCCGATCACTATCATTAAAGGAATATGCTACCACCACTAAACAACAATCTTAACACGCGAGAATCAAAATCGTACCCTTGACTAAGGAAAGTTCGCCATGCTCTCCTCCTAGCCTCACTTGAATTTTGCTTTGTCCCTAGCTCGTTGAGCCGGTCTTCTAGCACCATGACTTGCTTCACCAAAACAGGCTGTCCGGAGATGTCCTACTTTTCCATAGACGCAACACTAGTACTTCTTCCTGCCATACTCTCTTCCAATGTCCCGGTTGTCCACCTGCAAGAACAACCCCTTTGGGAAACCGGTCTCTACCTCTTGAGCCCCTTTTCGCCGATCAGGACAACTATGCTTCAATTAATCTTCACCCAAGATCCCCCGATGATGTGGGTTGATAGCTCTCGACGTACCTCGCTCTTAATCGGCTTGTCGAACTCATCCTTAACTCTTAAATTACCAGGCTTAAGATGCCAACCTTCGCCATGTTTATATCATTACTTACATCCTGCCGCCTCTCCCACTTGCCGCACTGGGGGCGGGCTTCTTTGCTACCTCAATAGTTGTACCGGTCACAATTTTCAGAGACATTGGCTCCACGAAAAGGCGCGCTCTAAGTTATCACTCAATGATCTCAACAATCGCGAGACGCTACCGACTAAGCAACTTAAGCTATAACACGCATTATTACCACACAAGTCTATAGGTTCACATTTAACAGACTATACCAATTTTACATTCCATTGCATTGCTCATAACCTCGTTTATTGCACACCATACCAAACAAATCACATGCTCCATCACGAACACCAACATTATTACATGTTTAATTTAATGTCTTTTATTTATTTATTTATTTCTTTTTATTATTATTATTTTATTTTGTTAACAGTTCACAAGCCACAAGTTCCCAAGCACACGTTTCAATTCCACAATTTCCTTTCCTTGCTTTCATGCTCGAATCATCACAAAATTTCGAGTCGCACAATTGAAACTTTATCACGTTAAACCATTTATCCATACAATTACACACACCGCACACATTTAGTTCTCATTAAACCACATTGCACAAACAGCAATTCCACAAGCACACACTCAAGTTGTCATAAAATCGTAGTTAATCGTAGTTGCACAATTTAAAACATGTTCTTCATATTTTCTCTCACATGCTTTATCTCGATTACCCACACAATCACACAAAGACAACAAATGCAACTAGTGCCCTAATGCCAATGCACGCAAATCCTACCTCGGTCCGGACTACCCCAAGTACACCTTAGAGGCTCAAAGAGGACCGTGTTGATCAGGCACGTCCCTCCAGGTTCCTCCAAAGGACTCAAGATAACCAGATCCGCCCATTACCCTAGGCCAACTAGACCATGCTCGATACCATATTTTCACGCCCGGATTTCCAACCCGAGGAAACCGGTACGTGACTCCCCTTTTACCCACACGGAGGGCAAAGGGGTAGGATACAACATACACTTCACATTTTATTTTCAGAGACCAAAATCACATAATTATTAAATTAAACCACATGCCTTTATTATGTTTCAAACTTCATTACAGAATCTCCCCACTGGGGTTACAAGGCCTCAACAAAATTACATAACACAAATTACATAACATAAACAGAAAGTAAATAAGGTCTTCCACCTTGGTGTTCCCACCTAACGCCCGTAGGTTCCCGAAAGAAAACAACATGGTAGAGGGGTGAGCAACCACACCAAGAGGGATCATGTCTCCCCAACCCATCCCATGCACCCGATATCTACATGCCTTGTGTACAAGTCTTCGTGTCGTGATACAATTATTCCACCAGATATAGTTACGGGCTATGACAGGAACACAATCATACATGGGCTGGTACATAAACACTCCCGGGCTTCCACCCACCGGGTTCCACAAACAGTCCCGGGCTTCCACAGCCACCGGGTTCCACAAAACGGTCCCGGGCTTCCACAACCACCGGGTTCCACAAGCAGTCCGGGCTTCCACACCCACCGGGTTCCACAAAACAGTCCCGGGCTTCCACAGCCACCGGGTTCCACAAAACAGCCCCAGGCTTCCACAGCCACCGGGTTCCACAAAATCCCGGGCTTCCACACCACCGGGTTCCACAAAACAGCCCCAGGCTCCAGCCACCGGGTGTACAAGCAAACACGCAGCACGCATGGCCATACAGGCATAACATAAACACTTAGTATGCTTAGTCACACAGGAATAACATCGAACACTTAGCATGCATATATCCACAAGCTCATAAACTCACCACACAAACATAATCTAACACACTGGACGTGCGTGGCCTCACAGCATTACCTCAAACACATAACATGCACGGCCTCACAGGCTTTACCTCAAACACATAACATGCACGCCTCACGGCATAATGTCAAACACATAACATGCACGCCTCACGGGCATAATGTCAAACACATAACATGCACAAACCACCCAACCTCGAAATCACACCAATACGCCATCGAAGCCAACATCCATATAGGAGATCACACCTATATGGATTACATATGTATATATAAACAGATCTGACCAGAATCCGCCCTAGGACCCTAGGACGGAGGAGGGATTAGGAAGAACGGAACCCCTACCTTAAAGCGGCTCTTCCTTGCTCCCGCGCCAAACGCCGTCCTCCCCACGCAAGATGCTCCAGGCAGCAACCGGTAACTCCCCTTCCCTCTCTCTCTCTAGCTCTCCCTCTCTCGCGCTGCAGCAAAGGAACACAAGAACCCTAAACTAAACTCAAGCCCTCCTTATATAGACACCATCCACATCAAAACGACGTAGTTTTGATTAAGTAAACCCAGGATCAAAACGACGTAGTTTTGATCACACAAGTTAGCACCTTTCCGCACCCATATAGGCCAAAATACTCGGAATTTCAACATGGTCCTTTGGAGAAAGATCATTAGAATGACAAAACCAAGGGAACCATGCAAAAATACACCGCACGCCAATTTGCACGCCAATCCCCCAATTGCGTGCAGCTCCAAATGCACTCAAACTTCACCACAAGTCTCCTTGCATCTTGTAGAGGCTGAGGAGCAAAATATGCTTGCACGTGAAATGGGTGAATTCACGTTCAGCTCCAAATGCTCTGAAATTTCTGTGGTAGATAGAGGACCTCATTCTAAGAAACTTTTTGTTCTTGCACGCCAATTGTTTGAGGCCATCTACTAGGTCAAAAGTGAGCTCCAAGATCAGCCAAAACAGTTAAAACCGCCTCGTAAACGCATAAGATCTTCCTAGGGCATAAATGTACGCTATCGCTTGGCACATGCACCTCTCAAAAGTCCCCTCTTGGGCTCATCTCTTACCTTAAACTTGTGTACCAACATCCAAGGTGTTTGTGGTTAACTCCTTACACACGGTAACACACGGGTTTACAAGCGTGGTGCTGTTAGGATAAATTTTTGCGGGCTGAAGCTGAAAAGGACATCAAGCGTTCCCCTTACTGGGTTTTGGTCCTTGCACTCGTCAAGCATTCAAAAAAGGGAATAAGGCACTGGCAGGAACATCGACTTCGATTTCCAGGTTCTTATTCCCTTCTCTCTCACATTTTTATCATAAACTATATCAGAAATCTCCCCCTTTTTTATTCAAAAATACAACAAAACGTTTTCGAAGGCCCGATGGCCGTGGGATTGAGCTTTTTATGCTCATATCCTCGCCACTTGGCCAACAATATTGAGTCTGGGAGTGAATCTGAGCTTCACAGTGTGCTCTTCACAATACCAGGCCTTGTACTTTCTCATTTTTTTAAAAAACCCCAAATTCTCTTTAAATAAACAGAGGCTTCTGTGGCTGTGAGATTAAGTCCTATTGCTTATATCTTCACCACCTGGCCAACATCAACTATGGTAATGAATCCAAGCTCCATGTTGTGCTCTTCATGCTACTGGCTTTCTTTCTGTTTTCCTCGATAAAACAAAAGAATAACATTCATTTTCTAAGCTAACCAGCCATAGTTTCTACAATGAAATAAAAAGAAACGAAAGGGAAATTGAAATAAGCAGACACCCATAGACAAAGACTAGGTACCAATTTTGGGCGTTGTGGGGGTGCAAGAGCCTATTCTTCCTTCCCCACACGTAACCGACTCCCGAACCTTTTCTCTGGAACCGTAGACCCTCCTAGGTGGCCAAACACACCTTCATCTTTGTTTAGTGGCGACTCTATTTCTTCTATCTCTCTTTTTGGTTTTGTGTGAGCTATGGCAATGATGGCTCAATGACCAAATCTCCATCCAAAGGAGTAATCTCAAGCCAGTCACGAGCCCGGACGACACCGGGTGACGACACCCTGCAGGTGTCACGAAGGATACACGCCGCCGATAACAATTTATCTTGGCCTGGAAAGCCATAAGCCAATCCATACCCAAGATCAGGTCAAAAGTACGCAAGGGCAATACATGCAAGTCGAAGCTCAGCTCCACACTTCTTATGGTTAACACACAGTCACGGCAAACACGCCGCACCTCAATCATACCCCCACTAGAGACTCAACAATTAGGGGCCTCGCTGCCTCCACACAAATCAACCCCAAGCTATCTATCACAAGCTCAGCAACAAAAGAACACGATGCACCCGTATCGAAAAGAACAGAAGCTAACGTATGGGAGATCAAAAGGGTACCTCTAACCACCGATGGTCCTGCTCCACCCTCCGCTGGTGGGGGTGGTAACTCAGCCTCCTCCTGGTACGTCGCCTCCAGCGCAAACACCCTCCCTTGGCCCGTGCCACTGGTCGGCTCACTCACTGGGCGCTTCCCGCCATGGCTGCCTCCAGCTTCAGTCTGCTGTCGCTCAAGCCTTCCCTGGGGTCAGGTCTGGTTCGATCCGGCCTGACTAGCCTGCCACTGATGAGCTGGTCTCTCTGCTGGTGCACGGAAATTGGCAGCACTCCTCGTGCTGGATGCCATGCCTCCAACTCCCCTGTTGCCACTCCAGCAAACCCGGCTCAGATGGCCCTCTCATCCACAACTATTGCATTTCCAGTCTTTCTTTGGACACTCCCTCCTGAAGTGGCCTTGCTCCCCACAGCAATGACAACTGCTGCGGAGACCTCCTGATGGACCTCCCTGTCTGTTACTGCCAAAGCTAGACCTCCCTGGGTGCAATGATGTCTGTCCCGTGCTGCGGAAGGAACTGTTGTCCCTCTATTCGGTCTTAGGCCTCTTGGGTCCCGGATCACATTCAGATCCGCCCTGCAACTGGCGACCCTGATGGGCCTGCCTCCCATCATCCAGCTCTCTCTCAGCGATACGAGCCATCTCAACAACCTCAGCATAAGTCCTCAAGCGCAAGATCGCCACCCTCTGCCTAAGGGCTAGCCTAAGGCCCAAAGTGAACTTGTGGGCCATTAGGTCCTCCTTTGCCACAGTCTCGGGAGCAAACCTACTCAAGCTCCGGAACTCTCGCTCATACTCAAGTACCGTCCTTGATCCTTGTTTCAGGCTGCCAAACTCCTCTCTCTTCTGCCACCTCAAAGACTCCGGGAAGAACTCATCATGGAAGAGCTATAAGAACTCCTCCCAAAGCATGAACTGCACCGCATGGCTCCCCGCGATACTCAACCACCACTCCAGAGCACTCCCCTCTAGCTTCCGAATGGCCAGTCTCACCTTATCCTCCTCCCGAGGTAGGAGAAAGGAAAACACATGCTCGATCTGCCTCAGACCAGTGCTCAGCTAACACTGGGTCCCCTTCTCCCTTGAACCTTGGAGATTGTTCCTTTCGGAACCGTGTCACCACGTCATCCTCTGCACGAGTCGGTATGCCACTCTGCGAACCCTCATGCTCCCGTGGTAACTCCCCCACTGGTGGTGGTGGTGGTGGCACCACCTGCTGTGCCGCCATCTCACAGCGCACCTCCTCCCGAACTTCTTGCCGGATGCCTTCCCTCAGCTCCTGGACTTCCAGTCGGATGCCCTCTCGCAGCTGCGCTAGCAACAGCGCATGTCCTCCAGCGGACTGCCCCGCACCCGGACCCTCATGGGCAGATGACTCGTCAGCCACTGCCCCAGACGCACGTGTCACTCTCCTCGGTGGCATTCTTACTACATGAAGTAAGAAGCACAAACGTTAAAACGCGTTCGACAACTATCGAGTTTCACTACCTCTACCCCACTATCAAGTCAAGTAGTACATGGCATCACACACATTTTACACATTGCACCATCAACATTGCACACAGTTCAATTAAGTGCACACAGCTCAAATAAACAAGGACCTTTCCTTGTAGTCATGTGTCACGCCCCGGATTTCCAACCCGAGGAAACCGGTACGTGACTTCCCTTTTACCCACACGGAGGGCAAAGGGGTAAGGATACAAATCAAGAATTTAACATTTTAAAACTTTCACAACACATTCAAGAAAAATAAAGTCCATCAAAGCTGTCCACAAACCAATAACAAAGTCAGTCTTTATTACAAAGTTCTCTTTTTAATCCATCCCCATTGGGGTTACATCAGTTCCCATAAAAATAACATAAACAGTAAGGTAAAAAAGGTCTTCCACCTTGGTGTATCCACCTAACGCCTGTAAGTCCCTGGAAAAAAAGCAAACACAATAGGAGGGGTGAGCAACCACAACTCAGTAGGGATCATGTCTCCCCAACCCATCCCATGTTCCTAGCATCTACATGCCATGTGTACAAGTGCAGTGTTGTGTTACAATAATTTCAACAAACATAATAACAACCACATCAACAATTTGCAATCCTCCACTGCCACACAGGCTAACACTTTAACCACAAGTGATTTAACCGCCTCTTCAGGCCAAGTGATTTAACCGCCTCTTCAGGCCAAGTGATTTAACCGCCTCTTCAGGCCAAGTACCACAGTCAAGCACACAACACACATGGTCACTCAAGCATACAACCAAACACTTGGTGAGCACCCGTTCACAAGCGCACAAACCCATTCAGGCCATAGAGCAAACATCCAGCATACATACATACACTAAACCACAAGTCCAGTCACACGGACATATTACCAAACACTTAATGGGCATATACACACAGCTAAGTTCACACAGGCATTTCATCAAACATGTAGCAGGCATGTCGTACAGGCATTTTATCAAACACGTTTCATGCATCACACAAACACCGAAACACCAAAATCGCCATTGAAGGCCAACATTCATATAAGAGGTCACACCTATATGAATTTACATATAAATAATATAATATTCTGCCCTAGGACCCTAGGACAGAGGAGGATTTAGGAAGAACAAAATCCCTATCTCAAGTAAAACGCAACAACACAGCAAAGTCCCGATCCCACGTCGAACGCCGTCCACCCACGAGTCACCGACCACGCACGCAAGACGCCCGGCAGCAACCAGGAGCTCTCCTTCCCTCTCTCTCTCTCTTTGCGACGGCTGGTGGAGCAACAAACCCTAACCCTAAAACAGAGGGCTTCTCCTCCTTATATAGACAACACAACATCAAAACGACGTAGTTTTGATTAAGTGAATCCCAAGCATCAAAACGACGTAGTTTTGATTACACAAGTTAGCACCTTTCCGCACCCATATAGGCCAAAATACTCGGAATTTCAACATGGTCCTTTGGAGAAAGTTCCTTAGAATGTCAAAACCAAGGGAACCATGCAAAAATAAGCCCGCACGCCAATTTGCACGTGAATTCCCCAATTCACGTGCACCTCCATATGGACTCCAAATGCTCTCAAACTTCACCCCTAGCCTCCTTGCATCATTTAGAAGACAATTACACTTGCACGTGAATTGGACCCATATCACGTGCACCTCACATACATGTCCATTTGGCCTGAAACTTCGTGGTAGATAGAGGACACCATTCTAAGCATCTTTCCTTTTGCACGTGAATTCATTGGAGTCCATTTACTAGGTCAAAATCTAGAAAAACTCTACTCAGGAGGCAAAACTAACTAACTCAAGGTACGGGTCCTTACATCCTCTCCCCCTTAAGACTTTTCGTCCTCGAAAAGAAATGACATAAGAGGAAAAACGAACACAAGCTACCCATTTGCCACACGGCGAGCCACAACACCCTAATGGGTCATACACCACACACAAGACAACAAAGACATAACAGTACCACCATAATCCATAACCACAATAATGCACACAACACTTCCGCATGGCACGAATACACATCTCAAAGCACATCACATTTAAGCACATGTCTTTAAAAGACAATACAAATACATCAACTACTACAAGAAAACACATCACAAGAAAACACAACACTATCACAAGAAAACACAACACTATCCCTTGGCCAACACCACCTCCCACGCTTAAGATTGTTCGTCCTCGAACAAGTCCGGGTGCTGCTCACGCATCACGGACTCACGTTCCCATGTCTCCTCCTCAATACCACGGTGTTGCCACAAGCACGCGAACCAAAGGAATAGCACGACCACGCAATAGCTTCTCTCGCCGATCCAGGATACGGATAGGGGCCTCAATGACGGACATGTCATCCTCAATGTCCAATTTCCCCCAATCAATCACATGAGTGGGGTCAGGGTGATACTTCCGCAATCGGGACACGTGAAACACGTTGTGCACTTGACTCGGCCGCGGTGGTAACGCTAACCGGTAGGCCACAGGCCCTACACGATCCGGAATCTCAAAAGGACCAATAAACCGCGGAGATAGCTTGGAACCTCGCCCAAACCGTCGATGTCCACGACGTGGAGAGACACGAAGGAACACATGATCACCAATAGAAAACTCCAAAGGTCGCCGTCGCTGATCCGCATAAGATTTCTGCCGACTCTGAGCGGACAACAAACGCTGACGAATCAACTTGACCTTCTCAGTAGCCTCTTGAACCAACTGCGGTCCCAAGAGAGCTGTCTCCCCCACCTCGGTCCAACACAAAGGGGATCGACACGGCCGTCCATACAACGCCTCAAAAGGAGCCATCCCAATGGATGCCTGATAACTGTTGTTGTAGGCAAACTCCACCAAAGGAAGGTGAGTTGCCCACGAACCCCCAAAATCTAGCACACAAGCCCTCAACATGTCCTCCATGGTCTGATTCGTCCGCTCGGTCGACCGTCGGTCTCAGGGTGAAAGGCTGTACTCAGGTGAAGCTTGGTCCCCATAGCCTCCTTGCAAACCTGCCCGAAACGGGAAGTGAACCTCGAATCCCGGTCCGAGACAACCGATGAGGGTACGCCATGCAGTCTCACAATCTCGTTCATGTACAGCGACTCAAGGTCCCAATAGAGTCCTTGCTCGCGAACAGCCAGGAAATGGGCCGACTTTGTGAGTCGATCCACAATTACCCAAATCATATCCTTCCTCCCAGTGGTGGGTGGAAGACCAATCACAAAATCCATCGCTATATGGTCCCACTTCCACTCCGCGATGGGCAAGGGCTGTAACATGCCCGCCGGCCGCCGATGCTCGGCCTTCACCTGCGACACGTGAGGCACCGCGAAACAAAGGCAGACACATCGCGTTTCATCCCAGGCCACCAAAAGTGTGCCCGAAGCGCATGATACATCTTCGTACCCCCCTGGATGCACAGCAACTCTAGATTGGTGAAACGCCCTCATCACCTCATCCCGGAGGGAAGAAGCCACTACCAACCGCCCCTGAAATGACAACTCATGCTCGGGACCCTCTCGTCCGGTCCCCGAGATAGCTCCCCGGCCTCAATACGGGCATGGAGAACCTCACACTCAATGTCACCCAGCTGTCCCTCCCGGACGCGCTGGTACAACTCAGGCACAACCACCAAAGGACTCAGGACTGTCCCACCATCATGAGCAACAGGTGCGTACCGTAACGTCGCCAACTGCTCCATCGGCTTCCACTCTCTCACGGCCACCTCAGCTTTCCCTTTTCTCGCTCAATGCACCAGCCACAACATTACCCTTGCCCGGGGTATAGGCAAGAGTAAAGTCAAAGGTCCGCAAATACTCCACCCATCTCCTTTGCCTCAAATTCAAGTCCTTCGAGTAAAGATGTACTGAAGGCTCTTGTGATCCGAGAACACCACAAACTTTTCCCCCAAGAGGTAGTGCTGCCAACTCTTCAGGGCAAAGATAAACCCGCTAACTCAAGGTCATGAGTAGGATAATTCTGCTCATGAGGCTTCACCGCCTTGACCCATAAGCTACCACACCGTGCTCCCGCATAAGCACACACCCCAAACCAACCCTGGACGCATCACAAGATACCTCATATGGAATATTCTCCCAAGGTAACCTCAACACCGGTGCAGTGGTCAAACGGGTTTTGAGAGTCTCGAACGCCTGCTGGCACTTGTCCGTCCACTCAAATTTCACTCCTTTCCTAGTCAACGCCGTCATAGGAGCCGCCAAACGGGAGAACCCCTCGACAAAACGACGATAGTACCCCGCCAAGCCAAGAAAACTACGGATCTCAAAAACGTTGGTTGGCCTCGCCCACGATGCCACGGCCTCAATCTTGGCTGGGTCCACCCTGACTCCCTCAGCTGACACCACATGGCCAAGAAAGTGAACCTCCTGCAGCCAAAACTCACACTTGCTAAACTTAGCAAACAGTGCCTGGTCCCTCAAGGTTTGCAACACTGTTGCCAAGTGCTCCACATGCTCCTTCTCGGTCTTGGAATACACCAAGATATCATCGATAAACACCACCACGAACGAGTCTAAGTATGGGGCAAAGACTTGGTTCATCAAATGCATGAACACCGCTGGCGCATTAGTGAGCCCGAAAGGCATCACTACCCACTCATAATGCCCATACCGCACCGAAAAGCCGTCTTAGGGATGCCCTCCTCCCTAACCCTGAGCCGGTGATACCCCGACCGTAAATCTATCTTGGAAAACCACCTGGGCCCCACTCAATTGGTCAAACAGGTCATCTATCCGAGGCAACGGGTACTTGTTCTTCACATCACCGAATTCGGCTTCCTGTAGTCGATGCAGAGACGAAGCGTGCCATCGGCCTTCTTAGCAAAGAGCACCGGAGCACCCCAAGGTGAGGTACTTGGTCCGATATACCCTTGGTCCCCCAACTCCTCGATTTGCCTCTGCAGCTCCCTCGGCTCGGCCGGTCCCATACGATACGCTACTTGGGAAATCGGACCCGTCCCCGGCACCAACTCAATGGTGAACTCCACACTCTTCTTAGGTGGCAAACTGTTGGACCTCGGCCAGGGCACTCACTATCACAATATTGTCCGCTTTGGCACTCACGCACCCACCCATGGGCCGCAGCCCGCACGGATTTGTTTCTAACGGGCCGCGACCCATTAAAACGCGTTGTGATAAGGTGCACATGAGCCTCCTCATTAGGACGACCTCAATGTTCGCCCTAACCGATGTGGGATTGATCCATGGGACGTTAGAGACCCAACAGTCTCCCCCCCAATCCCACCATCGGTCTAGAGGACCCGGCTCTGATACCACTTGTTGGACCTCGGCCAGGGCACTCACTATCACAATATTGTCCGCTTTGGCACTCACGCACCCACCCATGGGCCGCAGCCCGCACGGATTTGTTTCTAACGGGCCGCGACCCATTAAAACGCGTTGTGATAAGGTGCACATGAGCCTCCTCATTAGGACGACCTCAATGTTCGCCCCTAACCGATGTGGGATTGATCCATGGGATGTTAGAGACCCAACACAAACTCCTTAACCGCTCAGGAAAAACATCCCTGAAATTGGTCCACAATAGCGGGCCACACCCTCTTTTCCACCTTACCCTCCTTAGCAAAGGTCGGGGCTGCTAACCTGGGGGGTAATGGCACCCCACCTGGTCCAACACCGGCCCGGCCCGACTCGCCTCACAATCCCACTCCCCCTGCAGGGTGCAAGAGGTCCCTGCAGGTGTCACGAAGGTCACACGCCGCCGATAACAATCTATCTTGGCTTGGAAAGCCATAAGCCAATCCATACCCAAGATCAGGTCGAACGTCCTCAAAGGCATTACATTCAAGTCAAAACTCGGCTCCACCTCGCCTATGGTTAACACACGGCCACGACACACTCGCCGAACCTCAATCATGCCTCCCACCTGGAGACTCCACAACTAGGGGCCTCGCGGCCTCCACACAAGCTAACCCCAAACCGTCTATTACAAGCTCAAGAACAAACGAACATGATGCACCCGTATCGAAAAGAAAGAAGCTAATGTACGGGAGATCAAGAGGGTACCTCTAACCACCGATGGTCCTGCTCCACCCTCAGTGGTGGGGGTGGTAGCTCAGCCTCCTCCTGGTATGTCGCCTCCAGCGCAAACACCCTCCCTTGGCCCGTGCCACCTGGTCGGCTCACTCACTGGACGCTTCCCGCTAAGGTTGCCTCTAGCCTCGGTCTGCTGCCGCTCCGGCCTCCCCTGGGGTCGGGTCCGACTAGATCTCCGGCTGGCCGGGCTCGCCACCGACGAGCTGGTCTCTCCTGGTGCACGGAAGCTAGCATCACTCCTCACGCCGGGACGCCGCGCCCCCTGTTCCCCCCGTTGCCACTCCCTGCAAACCCGGCGCAAATGACCCTCTCGTCCACGGTTGTTGCATCGCCGGTCCTTCTTGGGGCACTCCCCTTTGAAGTGACCCTGCTCTCCACAGCAGTGGCATCTGCTCGGTAGACTCCCAGATGGACCACCCGGTCTTCCGCCGCCAAAGGTGAACCTCCCAGGGTTCGCAGATGTCTGCCCCCGACTGTGAAAAGAACTGCTATCCCTCTCCTCCGTCTTGAGCCTCTTGGACCCTACATCTCGATCAGGCCCACTCTGCAACTGGCGACCCTGATGGGCCTGCCTCCCACCATCCAGCTCTCTCTCAGCTATACGGGCCGTCTCCACGGCCTCAGGATAGGTCCTCAAGCGTAGAATCGCCACCCTCTCCCTAAGGGCTGGCTTGAGACCCAAGGTGAACTTGTGGGCCTTCAGGTCCTCCCTTACCACAGTCTCAGGAGCAAACCTACTCAATCTCCGGAACTCCCGCTCATACTCAGGTACCGTCTTTGATCCTTGCTTCAGGCTGCCAAATTCTTCCCTCTTCTGCCATCTCACTGATTCCGGGAAGAACTCATCTTGGAAGAGTTGCAAGAACTCCTCCCAAAACATGAGTTGCACTGCACGGCTCCCCGCAACACTCGTCCACCACTCCAAAGCGTCCCCCTCCAGTGCCGAATTGCCGGTCGCACCTTATCCTCCTCCCAGGGGCAGGAGAAAGGAGAACACATGCTCAATCTGCCTCAACCACTGCTCAGCTACCACAGGATCTCCCCCCCCCCTTAAATCGCGGAGGTTGTTCCTTTCGGAACCGTGTCACCACATCATCCTCTGCACGGGTTGGTACACCACCCAGCGAACTCTCACGCTCACCAGGCGGCTCTCCCACCGGTGGTGGTGGTGGTGGCACCACTGCCGTGTGCCGCCATCTCACGGCGCACCTCCTACCGAACGTCCTGCCGGAGTCCCTCCCGTAGCTCTCGTACCTCCAACCGGATGCCTTCTTGTAGCCGTGCCGGTAACAACGCATGCCCTCCAACGGATGGTCCCGCTCCCGGACCCTCATGGGCAGATGACTCAACGCCCATCGCCCCGGACGCACGTGTCACTCTCCTCGGTGGCATTCTTACTACATGAAGTAAGATGCACAAACGTCAGAATGCGTTTGACTACTAACAAGTTGACTACCTCTACCCCATTATCAAGTCAAGCCGTACATGGCATTACACACATTGTAACCATTGCATCAATCAATATTGCACACAAGACAGTCCACATTGTAGTCATACCCAAGGCATTCCAAGAATATTCAGAGTTGCACAGTTCACACATAATCATGTTATGCACATCCTTCACACATGACAACATATGTAACTAGTGCCCTAATGCCAATGCATGCAAATCCTACCACAAGACTGGACTACCCTAAGTACACCTTGGAGGCTCAAAGAGGACCATGTTGATCAGGCATGTCCCTCCAGGCTCCTCCAAAGGACTCAAGATAACCAAGTCCACCCACTACCCTAGGCCAACTAGACCATGCTCTGATACCATATTGTCACGCCCCGGATTTCCAACCCGAGGAAACCGGTACGTGACTTCCCTTTACCCACACGGAGGGCAAAGGGGTAAGGATACAAATCAAGAATTTAACATTTTAAAACTTTCACAACACATTCAAGAAAAATAAAGTCCATCAAAGCTGTCCACAAACGAATAACAAAGTCAGTCTTTATTACAAAGTTCTCTTTTTAATCCATCCCCATTGGGGTTACATCAGTTCCCATAAAAATAACATAAACAGTAAGGTAAAAAAGGTCTTCCACCTTGGTGTATCCACCTAACGCCTGTAAGTCCCTAGAAAAAAAGCAAACACAGTAGGAGGGGTGAGCAACCACAGCTCAGTAGGGATCATGTCTCCCCAACCCATCCCATGTTCCTAGCATCTACATGCCATGTGTACAAGTGCAGTGTTGTGTTACAATAATTTCAACAAACATAATAACAACCACATCAACAATTTGCAATCCTCCACTGCCACACAGGCTAACACTTTAACCACAAGTGATTTAACCGCCTCTTCAGGCCAAGTGATTTAACCGCCTCTTCAGGCCAAGTGATTTAACCGCCTCTTCAGGCCAAGTACCACAGTCAAGCACACAACACACATGGTCACTCAAGCATACAACCAAACACTTGGTGAGCACCCGTTCACAAGCGCACAAACCCATTTAGGCCATAGAGCAAACATCCAAGATACATACATACACTAAACCACAAGTCCAATCACACGGACATATTACCAAACACTTAATGGGCATATACACACGGCTAAGTTCACACAGGCATTTCATCAAACATGTAGCAGGCATGTCGTACAGGCATTTTATCAAACACGTTTCATGCATCACACAAACACCAGAAACACCAAAATCGCCATTGAAGGCCAACATTCATATAGGAGGTCACACCTATATGAATAACTTATAACACTTATTATTTACATATAAATAATATAATATTCTGCCCTAGGACCCTAGGACAGAGGAGGATTTAGGAAGAACAAAATCCCTACCTCAAGTAAAACGCAACAACACAAAGAAAGTCCCGATCCCACGTCGAACGCCGTCCACCCACGAGTCACCGACCACCCACGCAAGACGCCCGGCGGCAACCAGGAGCTCTCCTCCCTCTCTCTCTCTCTCTGCGACGGCTGGTGGAGCAACAAACCCTAACCCTAAAACAGAGGGCTTCTCCTCCTTATATAGACAACACAACATCAAAACGACGTAGTTTTGATTAAGTGAATCCCAGCATCAAAACGACGTAGTTTTGATTACACAAGTTAGCACCTTTCCGCACCCATATAGGCCAAAATACTCAGAATTTCAACATGGTCCTTTGGAGAAAGTTCCTTAGAATGTCAAAACCAAGGGAACCATACAAAAATAAGCCTGCACGCCAATTTGCACGTGAATTCCCCAATTCACGTGCACCTCCATATGGACTCCAAATGCTCTCAAACTTCACCCCTAGCCTCCTTGCATCATTTAGAAGACAATTACACTTGCACGTGAATTGGACCCATATCACGTGCACCTCACATACATGTCCATTTGGCCTGAAACTTCTGTGGTAGATAGAGGACACCATTCTAAGCATCTTTCCTTTTGCACGTGAATTCATTGGAGTCCATTTACTAGGTCAAAATCTAGAAAAACTCTACTCAGGAGGCAGAACTGACTAACTCAAGGTACGGGTCCTTACATCATGCTCAAGGTACTTCAAGAAAAATCAGAGTTGCACAGTTCACACCTTATCACATTATTCACATTTTTCTTTTATCACAATTACAATTTTAACAGTTATCCACACTTTCACACACAACGACCAATGCAACTAGTGCCCTAATGTCAATGCATGCAAATCCTACCTCAGGTCTGGACTACCCCAAGTACACCTTAGAGGCTCCAAGAGGACCGTGTTGATCAGGAACGTCCCTCCAGGCCCCTCCAAAGGACTCAAGATAACCAGATCCACCCACTACCCTAGGCCAACTAGACCATACATGCTCAGTTTCCAACCCAAGGAAACTGGTTCATGACTCCCCTATATCCAACCCGGTGGGCAGGGGTGGATGTACAAAACAAATATTCATGCAGGTCAATGTATACATTCACTACTGATAGTCACAAAGATGTAAATTAAATATCTTTATTAATCTTCAACCCAAAATAAATGTTCACAACCACACATGTCTTTATTACATTCCAAATCCTTTTACAATATCTCCCCACAGGGGTTACACCAATTTCCATAAAATAACGTAATAAAAAAGAAACGATAAAGCAAATACAGTCTTCCACCTCGGGATTCCACCTAACGCCTGTAGGTTCCTGAAAGAAAACACATCACAGTAGGAGGAGTGAGCAACCACAACTCAGTAGGGACCGTGTCTCCCCAACCCATCACATGCTCCTAACATCTACATGCCGTGTGTACAAGTGCAGTGTCGTGATACATTTTTTTCAACAAATATAATAGTAAGCCATCAGTAAGAACAAATATTTCAAATAGCCACACAGGCTAGCATATGAACAGTCCCGGGCTTCCACAGCCACCGGGTTTCACAAAATAGTCCCGGGCTTCCACAGCCTCCGAGTTTCACAAAACAGTCCTGGGCTTCCACAGCCACCAGGTTTCACAAAACAGTCCCGGGCTTCCACAGCCACCGGGTTTCACAAAATAGTCCCGGGCTTCCACAGCCACCGGGTTTCACAAAACACAGTACACATAGCCTTTCAGGCATAAAACCAAACACTTAGTAGGCACACATTTATAAATGTACAAACTCAGCCACTCAGGCATAAAAACAAACACTTAGCATGCACACCTTTACCAACTCACAATTCTAGCCTTACTGGCATATTATCAAACACATACTGGGCATATTCACACAGACATATTCACACAGGCATTTTATCGAACATTTAACATACACTGCCCACCCAACATCAGAATCACACCAAAATGCCATTGAAGGCCAACATTCATATAGGAGAGCACACCTATATGAATTTACATATAAGTATTATAGCAATAATAATGGAAACTTTACAAAATATCCACAGGGCCTAACCCCGGAACAAACCAGGAAAGAGAGAACCCCTACCTTAAAGAAGATCCTCCTTGCTCCCGCGCTAGACGCCGTCCTCCCCACGCAAGACACTTCGACAATAACCAGCAGCTCTCCTTCCTTCCCTCTCTCTAGCTTTCTCTCCCTCTACGACGGTTGCAGTGGCTGAAGAAAACCCTAACCCTAGAACAAGGAGTCTTCACCTCTTTATATAGACAACTCAAACCCCAAAACGACATAGTTTTGATTAAATGAATCCCAGCATCAAAACGACGTAGTTTTGATTAAATGAATCCTAGCATCAAAACGACGTAATTTTGATGACAGACTACAACCTTTTTGCAAACACACTGGACAAAGCACTCATAATTTCACCATGGTCCTTTAGGAAAAGAGGATCAGAACAACAAAACAAGGGTAATGGAGGCTACACGTGAGAAAGACCCTTCTCACGGGCACCTCCAAATGCTCTAGAATTTCACCACAAGCCTTGGAACAACATCAGCAAGGCTCTCATGCAAAAATCTCACTGCACGTGAAAAGCCCTTCTCACGTGCATTCTCACGTGCACTCCCTATTGGGCTCAAACTTTGCCTCTTGCTTGCTCATCAACATACAAGATGATTTAGCCAAAGTGTGTGGAAAGAAAACTCCCTAAAACCCAACAATTTCCACCCAAAACGGTAAAACTGTGATTAACTCCTCACATCCCAAAATACGGGTCATTACATGGACAAGGTGCAACAAGAGATGACATCTCTCACACGTGTAAACTTCGACGGGTTCAGACATCTGGAGGAACACTGTGAAGACATAAAAGGTGCTTACCAAAGACAATACTAAGGTCTCAGTACAACTTTGGGGGCCATTCTCTCAAAATGTCATCATCTTGCCAGTGGGGAGATAGCTCTCACTGTCAAAAACCCACACCCACAGCCATGAAACCGGCCTACACCTGAACCTGTAGATCCTACACAGACAGCAGAGCCTACTCCAAGTTATTCACCACCTCCACCTACAGCCACTTACTCCCGTGGGCGAAAGCGTGTTCACAGAACCACTGTCATTACAGATTCTGATAATGATGATGATATGCCCATTGGAACACGCATGAAGAAGCATCCAGTTGCTCCCAGCCAACCATCATCCTCTAGTCAGCCTGGTCCCTCAACTACCCATCCAAGTACGGCTGAGTATACCATGCCTGCTTCCCCCACTAAACCAGCCGCTACTACCACCGACCAACCGATGGTACCACCGCGCACTGTGACTACAGGAGCCAGCTCAGCTGAACTTGCAGCTTTCAATAGCTATGTTGCTGGAGATACCACCGTACGGACTTCTGGCTACGAAGCATTCTTCACCGGCCCTGACTTGTGTCGATTACTACATGGGGAGCAAGGTCGTAGGGGGAGTTATCTTCGACAGGAGGCAACTATGCAGCTTCATGCCTACGGGGGAGAGGAGTGTGCATTTTTGTCATTTTGATCTCCTCCAAATTTTTCATATGCAAAGATATTCTCTGTTAACCTAAAATTGCCCATCAAACTCGGAGTCTCAGATTTCATGTTTTTCACCCATTGTCAGCTTACATTAAATAGGGGGAGATTGTTGGAAATATAGGATTTGATGAAGCTGCCAAAATATAGTCTAAGTCTGGAGATTCGAAGATCCGAAGGTCGTAGGATCGGAGAGTCGTAATTCGCAGAAGTAAAACTGTCACAGGACATATTGGCGAGAGGCTCATACACTCGTACGGTCTGGAGACTTGAAGCATATTTGTGACAGAACACATTACGACTCGTAGATCCCGAGTTGAAAGTCGTAGAGTCGCAGTATGAAAAAGGGAGCGTTACTGTAAGCTACGATTCAATTCAAAGACTCGTAGAGTCGAAGAATAAAAGAACAATAACTGAACTTAAATAATTCGAAGACTCAAAACCTATAGAACTGTAGAGTTCCTAGAGCACTCATGTCACTTAACAGAATTTAATCTACCGCTAGACTCGTAGACTCAAGGGTCATAGAGTCGCAGCCTTAAAACCTTGTTAAGAAAACGGGACTCGCAGACTCGTAGATTCAAGGTCCGTAGAGTCGCAGCCTTAAAACCCTGTTAAGAAAATGAGACTCGCAGACTCGTAGGTCGAAGGTCGAAGAGTCGAAGCCAACAAGACTGACTAACTTAAATGAATCTGTAACTCGAAAGTCGTAGAGTTGTAGACTCAAGGGATACAGGTATGTTAATCAACTTGTCAGACATATCACAGACTCGAAGATCTTGAAGGCAGAGAGTTGCAGCTGAAGGGTTGTAGCCGTAGAGTCGAAGACTCGTAGAATAATCTCAGAGCATAAACAACTGCGAAAGGCCAAGGAAGAAATGTAAAGTCTAAGACTCGTAGAGTCGAAGATTTTCAAAGTTGAAGACTCGCAGAGTCGAAGAGCCTCTTAGTCACGTAAAATAAACTAAGAAACCTGAGGGTCGTAGATCCGCAGAGCTAGGGTCATAGACTCGCATCTGTAACAACGGATAGATTAGGCACACTACGAAGAAGTCTCTCTAAGAGCCATTAGGAAAGTCGTAGACTTGTAGAGTCGTAGACTCACAGTTAATAGCGTGACGCAAAAGACTTAATCTAACTCGAACTCTAGCCTCGAAGACTCGAAGATGTGTGAGTCGTAGACTCGCAGATATCAACACTGTAAAGCCTAAAGCAAACTTCCGCAACTTTAATGAGCTCTGACTGAAACCTTCGAGTCACCAAACCTACGAGGCACTCACCTTCAAAGCATACTTACAACCTTAAGCATATTCACTTAGCGATATCTTCAGCTAGGGTTTGTACAGTAAACCTGCGCCATCCAGAGCAGCTGGAGTGCAATTAATGCCGCATTAATTGCAATCAACCACTATCAACGGATGAATGGCCAAGATCGACTGCGCAAGTATGGGCATGCAACTGCGCAACATGGGCAACAGATCTGCAAATCGGAGCAGATCAACCCATCCCCTGATATCCCACATATCCAGTGGCGGGAAGTCAGTCTGTCGGATGGACAACTAGGCGCACAGCAATCTAAACTTAAAATATATCTCTCTCTCACACTTAACAACAAAAATGGGAGTTAGCCACTTTCTCTGAAAGCGTGGAATACACAGAATACAATAAAAGGATTCTGAAATACATTAAGATATATCTTTTGCAGAATTCAAGCAAGAGTTCAACGCAAGAGATAGAGACTCTGAGAGAGAGAACAAACTTGGAAGTGCTGTGCGCCGCATTAAACTAAGATCCTGATCAAACTTCTCGATCAATAATACTTTCTTGTTTATCCAAGATCCAACACGATCTTTGAGTCTCTTCTCCGTGTTGTTTCCCACAATCAAAACTATCTCTGAGCATTCCTATCATATCTGTGATCTATTCAGCAAAGAACATTTACTCCCATCTCAGATTTGTCTGATAGTTAATTAAGTCTCACATCACTCACATTACTACTGTCGTCTTCTCCATCAATACTTCCACGTAGTCATCCATAGATAAATCCAAAACCAGCCAACAGTCTAGCTTCCACAGGCGAAGAAAGTCTATTCACCCCCCCCCCCCTCTAGACTCACTTTGGGACCTACAATGATCCTCAACAGGATTCCAGCTCAGGGCACTCAGCCCTACCATAGCGCTATATGCCCGGACACAGTGCCACACAGGCCTGCCATTGGCGCATATGCCTGCCATGGCCACAATGCAATATGTCTGGCCACCGTGGCACACAGGCCTTCCATCGGCGTATATGCCTGCCCCGTCAACCACATAGCATCATCTGTGCTTCACGGTGAGAACGAACAAGTCATAAAATCCAAGCCCCAATTCCTCAAACAAATATACCAACACCAATATGGCATTAAGGTTCACCATACTCCCTTTATAACTGAAGCCAGTCTTCACAAATCGATCATCATTCCTTGACAAGGAAGGAGATACCCATAGGAGTTGTTTTCTTGAAATAAAAAGTCCCGGCATTGGGTTCCTGTATCATAACTAAAGATAATTTGATTTTTGGGGATTTTTCTGAGATGTCTAACCCCACTTTCCAAAAATTCACCTCTATGAAAAACTGGATTTTTCTGAGATTTTACACTAAATCCCAGTTTTCACATTTTGAAGGAGTAGGAATTTAATTTTCTAGTATTTTTCTTTGAATCTAAATGGGGGGTATTTCGCTATTTACATTAAATGTGGAGAGGCATAATGGTTTACAATGTAAATGGTCCAGTCTAGCGCAGTTACACTGGCTCGAAGCTGCAGAATTGCCTGACTCGTAGCTTCAGGACTGTAACTCGTAGCTTCAGGACTGCGACTCGTAGCTGCGGAATTTCGGCCACAAAGACTCAAAGCCGCAACCTGCGACCATCGACCTTCAATCTTCGACTACGAATCTTCGACCCTACGACTACGAGTCTACGGATCTTCGACCCTACGACTACGGATCTACAGATCTTCGACCCAATGACTACAGATCTACAGATCTTCGACCCTACGACTACGGATCTTCGGATCTTCGACCCTACGACTATGAATCTTCGACCCTATGACCCAACGACCCAAAATCTTCAACGCAAATCTTCGAGTCTTCGTCCTTTCAACCCAATAGTTCGCCCAGGGTACTATTCATCGTCGTTTTTGCTTGTTCTTAATATGGAATCAACCCAGCAGCCCCCAGATGCTCCCAAACACACGTTTTACGCAACAGACTACAATATCTACCTCAAGACGCATCCTGAACGACTCTAAATTGCACAATAGCAATAGAAATACGCACATAATTGCAGATTTCCAGAAATCTAGATCTAAATCCAGATTTCCATGGTCGACTTCTCAACCCTAATGGAATATGTAGTTAAACAACCCCAGATCACAGAAACACATATCAAAACTCATATAAATCTGTTGGATCAAGCCCAGAATTTGGATAATGCTGATAAAGCCCTATGTAATTTGATTTGAGATCTTTTGTGTTTCTTTGATCATTGCAGAAGATATGTTATTAATCCGGAGATACACTCGTGAGAGCAAAGCTAAGGACAGGATACATAATCCTGATCCGGACAAGAGTGAGTGTCGTCAAACACTTGGTAAATAACCAAGTCACCAATACATACGTGCAGGTGGTGTAGCCACTTGATGGCCACTTGATGAATTAATGGTGCAGGTGGTGTAGCCATCTCAGAACTTTCCACACGCACATGGACCTGTGGAGCTGCTCCTGCATCGGAGTCACTGGCTACAACAGCAAGGGTTTCTTCTTCTTCTGCTTCCTCTTCCACAGCATTTGGCACCATCTCAGCATCATGAGGAGTAGATGTGGCAGGGGTTTCAGCCATGATGGGAGATGGGGTAGCAATAGACACAGCTTCCACTGGGTCTTTCCTCACTAGACCCTGTTCAACCAACCAGCTAATCAGATGGTCTCTGTCCACCATCTGCTTTCTGAAGGCTATCCAAGCCTTCCTCAGTGCTTCGGGGGTCATATGTGCCTTTGCATATACAACATAAAACTCTTCAAGCTCAGACTCCCCGAGAGAGCTTAACAGAACAGGTGTCGTACCCCTACCCTCTGGGGTTTCCTGTGCTGGTGTCTGCCCTCCATCTGCAGGCTCTCTAACTGCTACAGTATCCTTGGACAGCTCGGCAGGAGGGGCATCCTCAGGTGTAGAATCAGTGGGGAGATGAGTTCTGGCAATGTTCTCCACCACTTCAGCTATATGTGCCGTTGCAGCGGACGCAGAGGAACCCCGAGAAGTCTGCGGAACAGGTGCCGGTGGCCTTGGAACACGGGCTGGGGCTCTCACTGAACTGGCAGTATCTTCTGCAAGACTCCTCGAACTCAACCCGGTCTTCTTAAGTGGCTTGATCTCTAGTCGGCCGTCTTCGTAGAAGCTCTTAAATATATATTTGTCCGGCAGGGGTACCGCAGGTCGGTGGTTGAAAACATCAGGATGAAGGTACCTCAAAACTTTGGTCAGCACCAGACCAAAGTGATCCTTCTTAGACTTGATCATGTTGAATATCTGAGCTCCCTAGTCAATCTTTCTGTCCTGTAGTATACTACACATGATCTTCATCTGCTCATGACTTGCAGAGTCATGAGCTATCTTCTTGCACATCAGGCACTGTCCGATGACTATAAGAGTTGCCAGTGCCTGACCGGAGAACCCAAGCTTCAGGGCTCCCCGTCCTTTCTTTTCCGGGATCAGAAGACCCTAGAAATGACTTACATTCTTCTCTGGAGAGACTAGGTAAGGGATCAAAGTTACCTTTAGGGAGTGGTAATGCATTGCAAAGTGTTTCGGCTGAGACTTGAATCTTCACTCCTTGTACTGTTCCCACAATGTCGCCTCTAGCGACTGCCAAGGTCTCATAAAATTCTGAGATGTCTTCTACTAGCATGTCTTGCATCCCCGAACAGACAGATGCAATCTCAGATTAATCGAGGCGATTTCTGAACTTGCCCAGCCAGCTGACCTTTGCGTCGCTGACTGCTTCCCAATCGATGATAAACCTTGAGATGATGTTGTATAGAACGTCAACCATTGATGAGCTTGGACCTGCCATAGAGGTTATAGAAGAATCGAAGAGAGAGAGAGAGAGAGAGAGAGAGAGAGAGAGAGAGAGAGAGAGAGAGAGAGAGAGAAGGAGCGCTTAGGGTTAGGGTTCGAGTGTGAAAACGAACAATGTACCTCTGGGCTCCATCTCTATCAGTGACTTATATATGATGTGAGAAGCATACTATAGAAGTCACACAGTTTGTCGGTTAGTCTTCAGGTCTGTGTCCTTTTCTCTGACCCATCTCTTCATCTTCCGGATCCACCCGTTGGAGTACTCAACCAATAAGTCCGCGTCACTCCTTAAGTCAGTATGTTTTGGATTGTAAGTGCACAGTGACGTGCTGACGTGTCTGCGATGCTTGAGTAATGAGGAAACTGAATCCGTCTCGCTTCGACCTTCGAGGCTTCGAAGCAACAGTCTTCGAGGCAGCAGTTCTTCGATGCGGTTTGCTTTGAGGTCGACTACGGATTCAATGACAGGTGGATTTCTCTGGACCTTTTCAACACTAAACAACACACATGTGATGCATATGATAATTCACATAATATCATGCATGATGAACAGTGTTATGAGTGGAATTGAAATTACGTGCCCAGAACTTGATTTCTTTCAACCGTAATACCTCGTTTACATGTATGGCTGCTGCATCACTACCATTTACCTTTCCATTTACCATAGAAATGACTAAGTACTTCATCACACTACATCTTGTTCTAGAGAATGATCACTATGTTAACATAGCATCCAGTAAATCGTGGTTTATCAAATGCAACAACCCAGTCATAACATCAACAGTCATCTCACATATTAGCAAAACTCACTCAGTGAAGGCCTCACCCTCTCACTCTCAGATCAGCATGTGAGTATGATTCAGGAACTAGAATTACACTGTTTGGTATACTCATGGTCAACCGAATCTTACCACAACCCTTTGCCAACAATGATTTTCAGTTTAGCATAGATAACTTGAGAGACAAGATGGCCCTATTGAGAATCAGAACACACACTCTATCATTGTCTAATTTACAACACAGTATAGGTAGAGTTTGGAGTTTGATCATGCAGGTTGTCTGTGTGAGTTGTCGCTTTTCTTTTGTAGAGCATCAATTTTCAGTGCTTATTCATGAGCCTTTTTACATGGACAGAGCTCAACACAGTATCTTTTGAGTCACGAGATCATACAATTTGACCTCCAACTATTACTCTAACAGAGACATAATCGAGGGGAATAGTGAGGACTCCCCCTAAGATAGGCAGTCAATTTATTGTCTATTATCATTTTGCCTTTTTCCCTTGTCTATTACAATCGAGTGAAAGGTAGTGGCTCTTTTTAAGTAATAGGCTTTTTATCATTCTCAAATACTACAGTCTCAATCATCATTTGAGCATTAAATCATTGAGGATCCTTTCCGTGCAAGCCAACAGTACCGTGAGATATAATAGTTCCTGCTAGTTAATGAATGCAATGCCACATAGGTGATATTCGCTCAGAATAAAAATGACAAGTAATAGGAATATCATTTAATTTAAACATAAAGGGAATTGCACTCATTTCACTGAAGACTTGAGGATTCACGACAGGTTGCACAATAGACTTGAACCGGGTTCAGAGGTGGCAAGTTTCATCCATGTGATTTCTCAATTTCCCGCAGTAGAGAAGCATGAATCACACTTAGTCACTACTAATTTTCATGGAGACATAAACAGTCATTAACAGTGTCATACTTATGTTCATGCACAGTTAATTAGGTTGAAATGAAACACAAGACATGCTATGAGACTTATGAATTTAAATCTAACATGCCAAGTTTTGTCAGAAGTTCATTGAACCTTTCTTCTTGCAGTGGTTTGGTGAATATGTCGGCAAGCTGGTCATCAGTGGATATATACTCTAGGGAAATGTCTTTCTTCAGCACATGGTCGCGTATGAAGTGATGTCTAACTTCAATGTGCTTTGTTTTGGGATACATAATAGGATTGTTTGAGATTGCAATGGCGCTTGTATTGTCACAGTACAGAGGCACAGCGTTCAGGTTAAACCCATAGTCTAAAAGCTGACTGGCCATCCAAAGCAACTGAGCACAACAGCTTCCTGCAGCAATATATTCAGCTTCAGGTGTAAAGGTTGAAACTGAATTCTGTTTCTTGTTAAACCAGGATACAAGTCTGTTGCCAAGAAGTTGGCATGTTTCACTTGTGCTCTTCCTATCAATCCTGCAGCCGGCAAAGTCTGCATCTGAATATCCTCTCAGTTTGAAATCAGACTCTCTTGGATACCATAGTGCCAAATTTTCAGTTCCCTTCAAATACCGCATAATCCTCTTTACATGAGACAGGTGGGATTCCTTGGGATTAGCTTGGTATCCGGCACAGATGCATGTTGCAAACATTATGTCAGGTCTGCTTGCTGTCAGGTACAACAAGGATCCAATCATGCTTCTGTATTCTGAGATATCCACTTCCTTGCCTGCTTCATCCATATCCAGTTTGGTGTTTGTAGGAATGGGAGTTTTCATGTAAGTCACATCAGTCATCTTAAACTTCTTCAGTATCTCCTTGGTGTATTTGGTTTAACTGATAAAAATCCCATCCTCCAACTACTTGACCTCCAATCCAAGGAAGAATGAGAGTTCTCCCATCATACTCATCTCATATTTACTTTTCATTAGATGGGAGAAGTTTTCACATTGCTTTTTGTCCCTTGATCCGAAGATGATGTCATCCATATAAATTTGGACTATCAAGGCTGATCCTTTTCCTTCCTTGAGAAACAGTGTGGGGTCAATTTTGCCTTTTCTGAACTTGTTCTTGATCAGAAACTCTGACAATGTTTCATACCACGCTCTGGGAGCTTGTTTTAGTCCATATAGAGCCTTCTTCAGTTTGTATACCTTGTGCTCTTGATTTGGCTCTTGAAATCCGGGTGGTTGTTCAACATAGACTTCTTCTTGGAGGTATCCATTCAAGAAAGCACTCTTGACATCCATCTAATAAACTTTGAAGTCCTTGAATGCTACATATGCTAAGAACATGCGGATGGCCTCCAATCTAGCAACTGGTGCAAAGGTTTCATCATAGTTGATTCCTTCTTCTTGTCTATATCCTTTTGCCACCAGTCTAGCCTTGTTTCTGATTACAACACCATTAGCATCAAGTTTGTTTCTGAAAATCCATTTCACACCAATGACTTGCTGTGATCTGGGCCAATTGACCAACTCCCATACTTTCTATTTTTTGAACTAATTTAATTCTTCTTGCATCACATCAATCCAATAGTGATCCTGAATTGCATCATCAACTGATTTTGGCTCCACTTGTGATAGGAAACACATATAAAGATTTTGATGGAGTGTGGCAGCCCTTCTTTTAACTCGTGCAGTAGGATCTCCTATTATCAGTTCAGAAAGGTGATCCTTTAACCTTCTCCTTGCCTTTGGAAGGTCTTCTCTCTCTTCATGATGAATGCCCAATTGCTCAATGTCAGGTTCTTGGGCTGGTGGAAGTGGCAGAGACTAAGAAGGTTGAGTGTAAAGGTTATGATTTTCTGCTGATTTTTGACTTGGTTCTGCAACAACCGGTTCAGCTCTTTGTTCATCAGGTTCAGGTGCATCTTCCATTGGTTCTGTTGTAGTAGGGTTATCTGTGTCTTGGTCTTCTACAATAATAGTGTCCTGCACTTCATTTACATTTTGATCTTCTTTTTGCATTCCATGGTTAGTCCCATCAAAAGAAACATGAATAGATTCTTCAACAACTTTAGTCCTTCTATTAAACACACGATAAGGCTTGCTAGTCATGGAATATCCAACGAGATATCCATCATCTGATTTGGTATCAAACTTATTCAAGTAATCCTTGCCATTGTTCAGAATGTAGCAAGTACACCCGAAGATCCTTAGGTGACCAATGTTTGGTCTCCTTCCCTTCCATAACTCATAGGGTGTTTTCATGGCTCGTTTGTTAATTAGAGTTTTGTTTTGTACATAACAAGCAGTGGCAACAGCTTTAGCCCATAGGGATTTTGGGAGCTGAGCTCCTGTCAATATGGTTCTAGCTGCTTCAACTAATGTCTGATTCTTTCTTTCAGCCACTCCATTTTGTTGTGGAGTTCTTGGTGCTGAGAAATTATGCTAGATACCTTGTTCAGTACAAAACTCTAACATATCAGAAAATTCAAATTCCTTGCCATGATCGCTGCGTATGCACTTAATAGAAAGACTCTTAACATTAGTGACCCAATTGAAGAGTTCAACAAGATTCTCAAATGTTTCAGTTTTGTTTCTGAGAAACATGACCCATGTGTATCTGGTATAGTCATCTACTACTGCAAGAAAGTATCGTGCACCAGATAACGAAGACACATTGATTGGCCCACATAGGTCCATGTGCAGAAGTTCAAGTGGTTGTGTGATTAAGGTTTTATCTACACTCTTAAAGGAATGTTTAACCTGCTTACCCAGCTGACAATACCTACAAGGGTGTTCTTTCTCATAAACATGCTTGGGTAAGCCCTCAACCAAATCAAGAGATGCTAGTTTAGACATAGTCTTAAAATTTAAATGGCCAAATCTCTTGTGCCACAACCAACTAATGTCAGGTGAGGCTTTGGACAGAAAACAAATTGGTTCACTAGATTGAGCATTACCAAAGACTAACTTGTAGACATTGCCTTGTCTATGTCCATTTAGCTTCACCTCTTTGGAGACAGGGTCCATAACTATGCAGGTGTGTTTAGTGAACAAAACTTCATAACCCTTGTCACATAATTGACTTATGCTCAACAGGTTATGTTTAAGACCTTGAACAATAGATACATTTTAAATTAAAATAGAACCATTAGAGAGAGTACCCTTACCAACAATCTTACCCTTTTTGTTGTCCCCGAAAGTGACAGATGAAGCTGCAACCTCCCTTACTTCACTCAATAGAGAGGCATCATCTGTCATGTGCACAGAACAGGCACTGTCACGATACCACTGGCTGGAATTGATCTTTTATTTTCGGTGGCTGCTTTCAGCTTTAGGTACCTATTCCTGCACAATGAGCAACTAAGTCTTGAGGGCCCAATTAAGATTGGGCTTTGGGTAAGTGTGAGCTGCAGTTATCATTTTAGGTTTCTAGTAAGAGGGAGCAGACTTAATTTTCTATGCTAATTTAGGTGATCCAGAATTAGACAAGTTAGCAAGGTGATCCTTGGAGTACATACACGACTCTCCTTCCTCACTGTTACCTTTGGCAGCTTTCTTAGGCACAAAATTAGCAGTTTTCTTCACAGGTTTAGTCTTTAAGTTCTTTGATTGGGTAGCCTGTGTGTGCCTGGATTGTTTCTTCCTATCAGGGTTGTTGTTGCACTGCATATTTTTAGAGAAGTTTAGATGTTTAAGGTTTACCCTGATTTCTGTGGCAATCTCCTTCCTAAGATACTCAGGGTAGAATCTGCATTGATAGAAGAGGTGTCCAACTTCCCAACAGATGGGGCATATAACAGGTTTAGGTTGGACACACTGTCTTAAGGGTTTGGTTGGAGCGTTATGAGGCTTCCTAGGTTCTCTCACATATACCAGACCTCTCTTGACTCTACCACCCAAGACAAACTTAGGCTGGGAGGAAGCAGCCTTGCTGGATGAACCAGTTTCAAACATAGTAGTATGTCTACTTGGGTTTGTCTCCGGAATTACTACGCCCATACCCTTATATTGGGATGTAGAGGACAGGTTGACGAAAGGTTCAGCTTTCAGTTCTATCTTAGGAACTGCTGCATCACTGTCCTAAGATGCAATAGTACCCTGATCTTTAAGTTTGGGTGTTACAGATTTCGGTGGACTAGTAACAGCCATCTTTACCTCCTTTCCATAATCAAGAAGCACACCACCTGTAATGACCTGTGTTTGTGGTATGTAAGAAGTTAACCACAGATGCGTTATGAGTGAAATTGTTGGGTTTTAGGGAGTTTCCTTCCCACACACTTTAGCTAAAACATCTTGGATGTAAGGACCCGTGTTTTGAGTTAGTCAGTCTTGCCTTCTGAATGGGAACTTTGTAGATTTTGACCTAGTAGATGGGCTCAGATGAATTGGTGTGCAGACCAAAAGATTCTTAGAATGATGTCTTCTATCTACCACAGAAGTTTCAGGCCAAACGGACGTGCACGTGAATTGGACCCATTTGGCGTGCAAGGTTTTTATTGCATGGATGTCTTTTACATGATGCAAGGAGGCTTGGGGTAAAGTTTGAGTACATTTGGAGCTGCACGCCAATTGGGGAATTGGCGTTCAAATTGGCATCCAAGCATGTTTTTGCATGATTACCTTTGTTTTGTCATTCTAATGATTTTTCCCCAAAGGACCATGTTGGAATTGTGGATATTTTGGTGTGTAGGGATACGGGAAGGTTGTTGCTTGTTCCATCAAAACTACGTCGTTTTGATGCTGGATTTCACTTAATCAAAACTATGTCGTTTTGATAGTGGGAGGTCTATATAAGGATGAGGAGCCCTCTGTTTTAGGTTTTAGGGTTTGTTGTTCCACCAGCCGTCGCAGAGAGAGAGAGAGAGAGGGAAGGAGAGCTTCTGGTGGCTGCCAAAGCGTCTTGCGTGGGTGGTCGGAGTCTTGCGTGGAAGTGGGAGCAGGAGAACATACAAGGTAGGGGTTTTGTTCTTCATAAATCCTCCTGTGTTCTAGGGTTCTAGGGTAGATTATGGATTATATCTGTTTATATATATATGTAATCCATATAGGTGTGATCTCCTATATGGATGTTGGCCTTCGATGGCGGTTTTTGATGTATTCTGGTGTTGGATGGTGAGTGCATATTAAGTGTTCGATAAAATGCCTATGTGAATATGCCTGTGTGAATATGCCTAGTACGTGTTTGATAATATGCCTGTGTGGCTGGGTTTGTGGGTTTGTGAATGTATGCATGTTATGTGTTTGGTAAAATACCTGTGAGACTCTGCGTGTCAAGTGTTTGATTTTATGCCTGATTGGCTGTGCGAACTAAGTGTTTGGTATTATGCCTGTGAAAGTGTGTATGCTACGTGTTTGGTTTAATACCTGTGTGACCTTGTATGCTGTGTTTGTGGAACCCGGTGGCTGTGGAAGCCCGGGACTAGAACTGTTAGCCCGTGTGGCTAAGCCTGAGTGGCCGTGGATATGTTAGCCCGTGTGGCTAAGCCTATATGGCCGTGGATATGTTAGCCTATATGGCTAAGCCTGTATGGCTGTGGATATGTGTGTGCCGTGTGATTGTGGAATACAACCTGTTTGTATCTTATTGTCACTACACTGCACCTGTACACACCCTCATGTAGACGCTAGGAGCATGGGATGGGTTGGGGAGACATGATCCCTATTGAGCTGTGGTTGCTCACCCCTCCCTCTATGTTGTGTTTTCTTTCAGGAACATACAGGCGTTAGGTGGGACCCCAAGGTGGAAGACCTTATTTACTTTACTGTCTTTCATTTATGTTATTTTGTGGGAGTTGATGTAACCCCAGTGGGGATGGATTGAAAAGAGGATTCTATTGTAATAAAGACTGGTTTGGATTGTGGATTGCTTTAATGAACATTACTTTCTTGAATGTGTTGTGGATGTTTAAAATGTTATATTCGGGGTTTGTATCCTAACCCCTTTGCCCTCCTCCGTGTGGGTAAAAGGGGAGTCACGTACCGGTTTCCTCGGGTTGGAAATTCGGGGCGTGACAATATGGTATCAGAGTATGGTCTAGTTGGCCTAGGGTAGTGGGCGGATCTGGTTATCTTGAGTCCTTTGGAGGAGCCTGAAGGGACATGCTTGATCAACATGGTCCTCTTTGAGCCTCTAAGGTGTACTTGGGGTAGTCCAGACCTGAGGTAGGATTTGCATGCATTGGCATTAGGGCACTAGTTGCATTTGTTGTCTTTGTGTGATTGTGTGGGTAACCGAGATAAAGCATGTGAGAGAAAATATGAAGAACATGTTTTAATCTATTCAACTCTAATTTTATTACAACTTGAGCTATGTGCTTGTGGAATTGCTGCTTGTGCAATGTGGTTTAATGAGAACTGAAATGTGTGCAGTGTGTGTAATTGCATGGATAAATGGTTTGAACGTGATAAAGTTTCAATTGTGCAACTCTGAAATTTTGTGATGATTCGAGCATGAAAACATGGAAAAGAATTTGTGGTATTGAAACTGAGTGCGTGTGAACTTGAAGCTTGTGGAATGTGAACGAATGGAAAATAAAATAAAATACAATAATGTTGGTGTTCTGTGAATGATTGAGTATGTGCCTTTGTATGGTATTGTGTGGAGGAAGCGATGTTGTGTTCAAAACGATGAGATATCCACTTAAGTATAGATTATATGTGCAATGTAAAGTTGTGAACTTGTATAGTCTGTGATGTGCATCCATGAAATTGTGTGGTGATAATGCATGTTTTGAGGTTAGTTATAGCTCAGAATGCCTAGTCGGTAATGGTATTGAGATTGTTGAGTGATAACCTGGAGCGCTGCCTTTTCGTGGAGCCAATGTCTCCGAAAATTGTGACCTGTGCGACTATTGAGGTAGCTGAGAAGCCCGCCCCTCGGGCTGGGTAAGTGAGTGAGCTGCAGGATGTAAGTAATGATCTAATCATGGCAAAGGTTGGCATCTTAAGCCTGGTAATTCAAGAGTTGAAGGATGAGATTCGACAACTGATTAAGAGCGAGGTACGTCGAGAGCTATCAACCCACATCATCGGGGGGAGCTTGGGTGAACATTAATTGAAGCATAGTTGTCCTGATTAGCAGAAAAGGGCTCAAGAGGTAGAGACCAGTTTCCCAAAGGGGTTGTTCTTGCAGTGGACAACCGGGACATTGGAAAAGAGTATGGCAGGAAAAAGTACTAGTGTCGCATCTATGGAAAAGTAGGACATCTCCAGACAGTCTGTTTTGGTAAAGCAAGGCATGGTGCTGGAGGACTGGCTCAGCGAGCTAGGGATAAAGCAAAAAATTCAAACCTTGTTTGGGGGCCGAAGACTACCAAGTGAGGCTAGGAGGAGAGCATGGCAGAACTTTCCTTAGTCAAGGGTACGATTTTGATTCTCGCGTGTTAAGATTTCTGTTTAGTGGTGGTATCATATTCCTTTAATGATAGTGATCGGTTGAGTCTCGTGCTGGATTAGGTGAGGTTGGGTGAACCTTTGATTGCTGCGTTTCTAGCAATTTAATTAAGACACTTGTGATAGAGGGGCATTTTCCTGGGTGGGCTCTTGAGCCACTGTTTTATGTTAGGTGAGGCTTAGAAGGTCGTTTGAGTTACCATTTTGGATGGACGTAGTTGGGGACCTACTAGAGAATAAATGAGTAAAATAAATAAAAATATATATATATATATGATACCAAAAGACTAATAAATTACTAATGGTTATAAACAGTTGTTAGAAAGAGTTGGTGGTTTTAATGTGGTCTAAAGTGTTAATCATATCTTTGTGTGGTAGTCAATTTTGGGCACCCGTGTGTGAGGAAAGTAATAAATGTTACTGTGTGACCCCTAATACTCTGGCGTAGGTGAGATTACCTCCTGGCCTAGCTAGCCTAGGAAGCCGGAGGCATGAGTTAGTGGCTTGTGGGTAGTGTGTGACCCCGCTATGGCAACCTTGAGTAATAGAAATGTGTTTTCATGTGAGTAGAGGTTTCTGTAGATGTGCTACCTAAGAAGGATGTTCTTTTGGTAACCTTTCCAAGTGTCACGGTTGAGGGAGGAAATTGCCACTAGTATAACCCACTCCTTGAGTCATTGAGATCTAAATTGATTGGCGAGAGTGGTATGTGGTTTTAAGGTTCTTATGGGTGTCCTGTGGAGATGGCTGCAAATTCTTGGGTGGCCAAACATTGACCACGTGTCATGCTGGTGGTGTGTGAAAGACCTTGGGTAATGTTCATAGGATATGTGGTGAAATGGGTTTGCATATGTATACAGATGTGATGAGTTCTGGAACTAGGTTATGAGTAAGTTTATAGGATCGTGCCCAGTGAACCCAATCAGTGCAAGCAGGCAAGCGAGTGAGATTGGGCAGGCCTTGTTTGGGTTTTTCCTCATAATTTGGAGACATCTTCCGAGGGGTTGAGGATGTACTCCTAGTGCTAGGACCATTCCGTTAATCCATGTCGTGTGGGTAATAGGCTTAAAAGAGGCAAGGAGGTGGGGGCTAGTATGTCCTCTCTTACATGTGTTCTACACAGTAGTTTATTTCGTGTGTTGTGGTTCTTTGTTTTGTTGTGTGTGTTGCATATGTGTTAAAGGGGTATAGCGAAGTTCTTATGTGTGGGTCTCGTGGCAGACATATGCAGAGGAGTAGGAGGTGATGCATGTGCATATTATGTGCGGTGTGGGATGAAGAGGGGTGTTATGTGTAATGTTGATGCTATTCCTTGTCACGTGTGATGGCATGCTAAGTTAAAGTGTGAAAGTATTGATGAGTTGTGATTCACTGAATGGAGTCAGATGTGAGTTTTGCTTGTAAGGGGTATTAGTGCTACTCCTTTGGGGGAGATTTATGTCCTGCGGCTATTATGGGGTCTTCATGCTACATATGTTCTTCTTGAAAGTCTTTCGTGTGCATTTTTATGCGGTAAGTGAGATGGTCCACGCCATCAAAGTGTTGGTGTGTTTGGGAGCTACGTGAATATCCCGAATAAGGAGTTTGCATGTCTTGTTTCTTGTGCCTACCCGGAGGAATTGCAGTGACCATATTAAGCTGCGGCTAGAGCCTGAGTATTTCTTGGTCCATTTGAGTGTTTTGCTGGTGTGTTGAGATAAAACGTAATAGTTGATATAGCGGAGTTGGTGGGCCATGAGGTGGAGTATGTCTTGGAGGCAAGGGATTTTCTTGTGACCTGTGAGCGGTGACACAGAGGATTCCATTGTGGTCAGGTTGCAGATAGGAGAGTTTTCAGTGTGGGGAGAACTATGTTGTTCATAGCTACTCGGCATTAAGGGATTCCCAACGCGTGGCCCGTCTGCTAACTTGGTAAGGCATTATCTCTTAGGCTGTACGGTAAGCCTCAGTTGTGAAGGCTGTGTGGGACCTTGGCGGATCTCTATTTGACCGTGATCAAGGAGGTCGATTCTCAAAGTCAGTGACTAGTGATAGCCCGATAGTGGGTTTTGGTCTTACCATGGTTGTGTGTGTGGTGCTGCATTTACTGTTTTTAGTGCATCCTTGGACTCCGTTGGGCGCCAGGTTTACTGCGGCCGAGTGGTTGAGGGCACACTCCATTCTCGTGTTTCTGTGTCCAGGCTTGTACTCCGTTCTGCGTCACCATTGGCGTTGGTGGGGTTTCAATGTTCCTTGCTTGAGTGAGGTGGTTTTCGCAGTGATGATGGTGCTGCTGAGGTGAGCTCCCTGTGTGGGAATGTGATTGTGGTTTGCATAACGCTATCCTGTTTGTTTCTGTTTCATTGTGACCTCATTGTGCTTGCTGTTAGGGTGAGGTCTACCTATGGGCTGAGGCTGCATTGACTTCAAATCCCAATTGGTGGGCAATTGTTGGGTATTTTACATTGTGGAGTGTTGGTCCCATCGTGCCACGAGTTGGCATCTCCAACATTTGTGGTAATGACTGCATTATGTGTTGCTTTGATCTTTTCCTGTTGTTTACTATTTGGTTTCCCTTTTTGGGGACGAAAAGTCCACAGGTGGGACGGTTGTGAGGAAACTCCCAACGGCTGCGTTTGTATGGTATTGGCGACTGGGCAGTGGAACGTTAAACGTGTAGTCGTGTTTTGTGAGTTGTTCCTTGTGGTGGTGTTTATGCTGTGAGTTGGTCTGTGACCTAGGTAATTTGTTAAAAGTGTTGGCGATGGGAGTATATGTCTTACATCATTGTGACATGTGACTACTTGTGAAGTATGTGTTAGGTGAGGAGGAGACGTGGGAGCGTGAGTCCATGAACCATGAGCAGCACCCAGAGTTGTTCGATGACGAATAAGCTTAAGAGTGGGAGGTGGCTGTTGGCCAAGGGATAGTGATGTGTTTTCTTGTATTAGTTGTGTATGATTTGGTGTATTTGTATTGTCTTTTAGACATGTGTTCATATTTGTGATGTGTTTTGAGATGTGTATTTGCGACATGCGGATATGTGTTATATGCATTGTAATGCATGTGGTTATGGATTGTGGTTGTGCTTTGTTATGTGCTGTGTGTGGCGTGTGACCCATTTGGGTGTTGTGGCTTGCCGTTTGGCAAATGGGTAGCTTGTATTTGTTACTCCTTGCATGTTTCTTTTTGAGGACGAAAAGTCTTAAGGGGGAGAGGATGTAATGACCCGTGTTTGTGGTATGTACGAAGTTAACCACAGATGCCTTGTGAGTGGAATTGTTGGGTTTTAGGGAGTTTCCTTCCCACACACTTTAGCTAAAACACCTTGGATGTAAGGACCCGTGTTTTGAGTTAGTTAGTCTTGCCTTCTGAATAGGAGCTTTCTAGATTTTGACCTAGTAGATGGGCTCAGATGAATTGGCGTGCAGACCAAAAGATTCTTAGAATGATGTCTTCTATCTACCACAGAAGTTTCAGGCCAAATGGACGTGCAAGTGAATTGGACCCATTTGGCGTGCAAGGTTTTTATTGCATGGATGTCTTTTACATGATGCAAGGAGGCTTGGGGTAAAGTTTGAGTACATTTGGAGCTGCACGCCAATTGGGGAATTGGCGTTCAAATTGGCATGCAAGCATGTTTTTGCATGATTACCTTGGTTTTGTCATTCTAATGATTTTTCCCCAAAGGACCATGTCGGAATTGTGGATATTTTGGCGTGTAGGGATGCGGGAAGGTTTTTGCTTGTTCCATCAAAACTACGTCGTTTTGATGCTGGGTTTCACTTAATCAAAACTACGTCATTTTGATAGTGGGAGGTCTATATAAGGATGAGGAGCCCTCTGTTTTAGGTTTTAGGGTATGTTGTTCCACCAGCCGTCGCAGAGAGAGAGAGAGAGAGAGAGAGAGGGAAGGAGAGCTTCTGGTGGCTGCCGGAGCGTCTTGCGTGGGTGGTCGGAGTCTTGCGTGGAAGTGGGAGCAAGAGAACATACAAGGTAGGGGTTTTGTCCTTCCTAAATCCTCCTCTGTTCTAGGGTTCTAGGGTACATTATGGATTATATCTGTTTATATATATATATATGTAATCCATATACGTGTGATCTCCTATATGGATGTTGGCCTTCGATGGCGGTTTTTGATGTATTCTGGTGTTGGATGGTGAGTGCATATTAAGTGTTTGATAAAATGCCTATGTGAATATGCCTGTGTGAATATGCCTAGTACGTGTTTGATAATATGCCTGTGTGGCTGGGTTTGTGGGTTTGTGAATGTATGCATGTTAAGCGTTTGGTAAAATACTTGTGAGACTCTGCATGTCAAGTGTTTGATTTTATGCCTGATTGGCTGTGCGAACTAAGTGTTTGGTATTATGCCTGTGAAAGTGTGTATGCTACGTGTTTGGTTTAACACCTGTGTGACCTTGTATGCTGTGTTTGTGGAACCCGGTGGCTGTGGAAGCCCGGGACTGGAACTGTTAGCCCGTGTGGCTAAGCCTATATGGCCGTGGATATGTTAGCCCGTGTGGCTAAGCCTGAGTGGCTGTGGATATGTTAGCCTATATGGCTAAGCCTGTATGACTGTGGATATGTGTGTGCCGTGTGATTGTGGAATACAACCTGTTTGTATCTTATTATCACTACACTGCACCTGTACACACCCTCATGTAGACGTTAGGAGCATGGGATGGGTTGGGGAGACATGATCCCTACTGAGCTGTGGTTGCTCACCCCTCCCTCTATGTTGTGTTTTCTTTCAGGAACATACAGGCGTTAGGTGGGACCCCAAGGTGGAAGACCTTATTTACTTTATTGTCTTTCATTTATGTTATTTTGTGGGAGTTGATGTAACCCCAGTGGGGATGGATTGAAAAGAGGATTCTATTGTAATAAAGACTGGTTTGGATTGTGGATTGCTTTAATGAACATTACTTTCTTGAATGTGTTGTGGATGTTTAAAATGTTATATTCGGGGTTTGTATCCTAACCCCTTTGCCCTCCGTGTGGGTAAAAGGGGAGTCACGTACCGGTTTCCTCGGGTTGAAAATTCGGGGCGTGACACCACCAACAGGAACAAAGCCAACAAGACACTTGGTTTACACAGGGTAAGTCTGGGCCTTGGCTATTTGGTCTTCAGAGAAACCTAGACCTAACGCTAGGCCTTTAACATCTAGAGTGGTCTTAAAGTGAGCTGTAATTTCAGCAGAATCTTGCCACTTTTTACTGATTTGTCTTTCTTTTTCCAGTTCTGCTTTGGTTTCAGCTAGTTCCTTTTCAAGCCTATCGATGTCTTTATTAGCCATTTTTAGTTGACCAGCTTTATCCAAAAGATCATCGTGTGTGCTTCTCATCTCACTCACTTCATCTCTTAATCTTCTCTTTATTCTTTCACAATCATCTATAGAGTCTCTATATTCACATGAAAGTCGTTCCAATTTAGAATAATATCTTTCTTTGTCAACTTTCATAGGGAGAAATTGTTCCTCTATGTCTTTTAGAGCTCTATAGGTATCTTCATATTCAATATAGAGCTGTTCGTAGGTTCTTACCTTGAGGGCAGGTGAGTTGTCAGCCATGAAGCAGATAAGACCCTTTTCTTTCTTGTCTTCATCAGAAGATTCTTCTTCCTCCTTAGTTTCGCTATTGAACTTGTTAGTGACAAGACCTTCTTCCTCTTGTCATCCTTCCTACTTGAGGAGCCTTTGGTCTTGTTCTTCTGCTCAGCTGCCTCCTTTTTCTCCCTCTTCATCTTATAACAGTCGGCAGCGAAGTGGCCTGGCTTGTTGCAGTGATAACACTGCAACTTCTCCTTATCCTTTCCCTTAGAGAAGGATGAGGGTGACTGCCTTGCTTTCCTCCTATAGTTCCCCCTTCTCTTCAGTAGTTTCTTGATCAGAAATGCTACTTCTTCATCTGAGGCACTATCTGAAACAAGTTCTTCAGCTTCATCTTCTTCCTCTTCTCAAGATGGTTCCCTTGGTTCAGCAGTGGCCTTAAAGGCAACAGACTTCTCCTTTTTCTTGGAAGGATTCTCAAATGCCTCAAGTTCTTCCTTTTGCATTTCGAACGTCTTGAGGTCCCCGTATAATGCTTCCAAGGCATAGGTTTTCCATTCCTTCAGTTGACGGATGGCTATTGTTTTTATCAGAAGTCTCAAGGGTAGAGATCTCAAAAACTTGTCATTCTTGTCCTTTTGAGAGATCTCAACATTGTAAGTCTTCATCCGTTGAATCAGACCTGTGAACCCTTTATAGATACTTTCTAATGACTCCTTTGGTTCACATCTGAAGGCTTTATACTCCCGCTTGAGCATGGAGATCTTGTTGTCCTGTATTTGCTCATCTCCCTCGTAGATGAGAAATAGCTTGTCCCATACCTCCTTCGTTGTCTCTAGGTCCTGCACGTCCGTGAACATGTCATCATCAAGCGCAGAGGAAAGTATGGCTTTTGCCTTGAATCCAAGTTTTACTTTCCTCTACTCCACCTTAGACCAACTGTCTGGGTCCTTCATCATTAACCGACCTCTCTGCATACTTTTTGGGGTGAAAGGTCCGTTCTTTATTGTTTCCCAGAGATAGGTGTCGAACATGTCTAGGTGTGCTCTCATTCTCGCTTTCCATTTGGAAAAGCGCGCGGGTGTGCACATAGGTACTTGGGAGGATGAGCCAGGCAGAACGTCGTAGAAGTCTTCTTTTTCTTTCTTGTCGCTGCTGGTACTCGGTTCTTCCTGCTCCTGGCCTCCAGTCGCTCCTTCTTCTGGAGCACGTCTGGCTTCAAGTTCCTCAATAGGAACTGGAGCTTGCTCGGGAGCCGGAGCTGCACTGCTGGAATCCATGTTGCCCATTTAGGGATCTCTACGGAGTTATAGAACCGCTCTGATACCAATTGTAGGTCCCAAAGTGAGTGTAGAGGGGGGGGGGTGAATAGACTTTCTTCGCCCGCGGAAGCTAGACTGTTGGCTGGTTTTGGATTTGTCTATGGATGACTATGTGGAAGTATTGATGGAGAAGATGACAGTAGTAATGTGAGTGATGTGAGACGTAATTAACTATCAGACAAATCTGAGATTGGAGTAAATGTTCTTTGCTAAACAGATCTCAGATAAAATAGGAATGCTCGGAGACAGTTTTGATTGTGGGAAACAACACGAAGAAAAGACTCGATGATCGTGCTGGATCTTGGATAAACAAGAAAGTATATTAGATCGAAAGTTTTGATCTTGATCTTAGTTCAACGCGGCGCACAACACTTCCAAGTTTTTTCTCACTCTTTTTCTCTCAGAGTCTCTCTCTCTTGTGTTGGAATTCTTGCATTGGTTTTGCAAAAGATTATTTCTTTAAAGTATGTCAGAACCATTATCTTGTGTTTTGTGTGTTTCCTTCTTTTGAGAGAGAGGTTGAACTCTTGATTTTGTCGTTAAGTGTGTGAGAGATATATTTTTAAGGTTAAAGTGCTCGTGCGCCGTGTTGTCCATCCCGACAGACTGACTTCCCGCCATAGAAAATGCGGAATGTTAGGGGATGGGTTGATCTGCTCTGATTTACAAATCAGATGCCCATACTACATATTTGGCATGCAGTCGATCTTGGCCATTCATCCGTGGAGGGTAGTTGGCAGCAATTAATGTGTCATTAAATCCGCTCAACTGCTCGGGACGGCGTAGGCTTACTGCACAAACCCTAGATGAAGATATCGCTAAGTGAATATGCTTAGGGTTGTAAGTCTGCCTCCAAGGTAGATGCCTCGTAGGTTCGGTGACTCGAAGATTTCAGTTAGAACCTGTTGGAAGTTGTGAAAGTTTGCTTCATGCTTTACAGTGTTTCTGCGAGTCTACGATTCATATCTTCGAGTCTTCGAGACTAGAGTTCAGGTTGGATTAGTCTTTTATGTTGTAATGACCCGTGTGTAACCTGTGTGTAAGAAGTTAACCACAAACACTTTGGATGTTGGTGCACAAGTTTGAGGTAAGAGATGAGCCCAAGAGGAGACTTTTGAGAGGTGCATGTGACAAGTGATAACGTACATTTATGCCCTAGGAAGATGCTATGCGTATACAGGCGGTTTTAAGCTGTTTTGGCTGATCTTGGAGCTCACTTTTGATAGGGTAGATGGCCTCAAACAATTGGCGTGCAAGAACAAAAGTTTCTTAGAATGAGGTCCTCTATCAACCACAGAAATTTCAGAGCATTTGGAGCTGCACGTGAATTCACCATTTCACGTGCAAGCATATTTTTGCTTCTCAGACCTCTACTAGATGCAAGGAGGCTTGGGGTGAAGTTTGAGTGCATTTGGAGCTGCACGCCAATTGGGGAATTGGCGTGCAAATTGGCGTGCAGGCATATTTTTGCATGGTTGCCTTGGTTTTGTTATTCTAATCATCTTTTCCCAAAGGACCAGGTTGGAATAGTGAGTATTTTGGTGTGTATGGATGCGGAAAGGTTATAACTTGTGTAATCAAAACTACGTCGTTTTGATGCTGGGATTCACTTAATCAAAACTATGTCGTTTTGATGTTGTGTTGTCTATATAAGGAGGAGAAGCCTCTCTATTTTAGGGTTAGAGTTTGTTGCTCCACCAGCCGTCGCAGAGAGAGAGAGAGAGGGAAGGAGAGCTTCTGGTGGCTGCTGGAGCGTCTTGCGTGGGTGGTCGGAGTCTTGCGTGGAAGCGGGAGCAGGAGAACATACAAGGTAGGGGTTCTGTTCTTCCTAAATTCTCCTCTGTCCTAGGGTTCTAGGGCAGATTATGGGTTATATCTGTTATATATATATATGTAATCCATATAGGTGTGATCTCCTATATGGATGTTGGCCTTCAGTGGCATTTTGGTGTGACCCTGTTGTTACATGCTATATATTCGATGAAATGCCTATGTGAATATAGGTGTGTGTATATGCCCATTACGTGTTTGGTAATATGTCTGTGTGGCTGGACTTGTGGTTTAGTGTATGTATGTATGCTGGGTGTTTGTTCTATTGCCTGAATGGCTGGGTTTGTGCACTTGTGAACGGGTGCACACCAAGTGTTTGGTTTTATGCTTAAATGACCGTAGTGTGTGTTGTGTGCATGACTGTGGTATCTGGCCTGAAGAGGCGGTTAAACTACTTTGCCTGAGAGGCGGTTAAACTAGTGGCCTGAAGAGGCGGTTAAACTACTTTGCCTGAGAGGCGGTTAAATCAGTGGCCTGAAGAGGCGGTTAAATTACTTTCTTGAGATGTGGTTTGTTAGCCAGTGTGGCTGGGGCTGGGGTTACGCCCACTTGTGTGTAATGTTTTATTTTCTTTTTCCTAATACTGTCACGTCACTACACCTGTGCACATGCATGTAGCCTTTAGGAGCATGGGAAGGGTTGGGGAGACTTGATCCCTACTGAGCTGTGGTTGCTCACCCCTCCTACTGTGTTTGCTTGTTTTCCAGAGACTTACAGGCGTTAGGTGGATACACCAAGGTGGAAGACCTTATTTATTTTACTCTCTTCCATTTATGTTATTTTTTTTATGGGAATTGATGTAACCCCAGTGGGGATGGGACTGGAAAGGATTTTGTTGTAATAAACTGGTTTGGATTGCTTTTATGAACACTTTCTTGAATGTGTTGTGGATGTTTAAAATGTTATAATCTTGGTTTGTATCCTAACCCCTTTGCCCTCCGTGTGGGTAAAAGGGGAGTCACGTACCGGTTTCCTCGGGTTGGAAATCCGGGGCGTGACATGTGTCACTCTATTATCTGACGTCTACGACTCTGCGAGTCTACGACTCTACAAGTCTGCGACTCTTCGAATGGCGCTTAGAGTGACTTCTTTGTAGTCCGACTAATCTACTTGTTGTTATAGCTACGAGTCTACGACCCTAGCTCTGCGGGTCTACGACCTTCAGGTCTCTCAGTTTACTTTATTTGACTAAGTGGCTTTGAAAATCTTCGACTCTACGAGTCTTAGACTTCGCTTTTCTTCCTTAATCTTTCGCAGATGCTCATAAACTGAGTCTCCGTATGGCTACGACCCTTCAACTATAACTCTCAGCCTTCGATCTCCGAGTGTGTAAGTTTAACTACTACAAAAAAGCTAAAAGAAGACGGTTTTAAACTGTCTTCTTCTTTTAAAGAAGACGGTTTTAAAAGCGTCTTTATTGAAGCCGTCTTCTTTAACTCATACAAAATCAAGACGGTTTTTTGATTGTCTTAACCAATTTATAAAGTAAGACGATTTTAATCCATCTTAAAAAAACCTTCAAAGTCAATTAAAAACCGTCTTCAATTTAAATACTATCTTCATATATATATATATATTATAGGTTTTGAAGAAATAAAAACATCTTATTTTAATCGCTATTTTATCGTAAAAACCATATTCAATTTAAACATTCCCCAATATATAAAAACTTACAAAATAAAATGATCATATATTAAAATTAAGTATATCCATACATACATGTTCAATTTTAATAATATTTAAAATGCATTTAATGAAAATTAATACTTGTTCTAGTTACAACCATAATTCTGCATAAAAAAGTATTTACATAAAAAAGAAAAAAAATCCATCTGCCTCCGCAAAACAAATGGCTTATCTCTGAAATTATATTCTCGAGTGTACAAGTACATGTGATCTTTGAAAGTATGATATACGCGAAAGGCAGCATCCACGGGCTTGAAATCTGAACCAAAATTTAAAAACGAGTCATATTCAAGCCATTTGCACAGCCAAAAAAATGAAAAAGGAGATACATGGGTTCTTTCAATGTATATTAGAATTCAGTTGCCTTGTCCAACAACTGGTGATTATCAAAAATAAGTAACTACTGTGGATTTTTATTGTTAATCATTAAATCGTTATTTGCTCTGACCAATTAATAAAATTAAAAGAAAATGAGAAAGTGAAGTAATATGACATGCCTGTGGGAACAAGGGTATTCCTTTGAGGAGAAACAGAGAAGGGACGACAAAGTAGTAGAGTATTGGGAAGCTGGTAGGAACCTAAAAGCAGTAGACACAATATCCCATTCTAAGTGTGGGATTGATCCTTCCATGGCCAAACAGAATAGGGTTGTACTCCGACAGCAGAATGTGGAGATTGCCCACTGAACATCTCGCTTGTGTTGCATTAGAGTCAAAGCCAGTGTTCTCAGAGCCATGCCTAGAAAAGTTTTCTGGGTTAAAACAAATAGACCCTCCATCCTTGGCACTTGGGACTGAATGAATAGCCCTGTTATCACGTTTTCTAATAGGCACCCATACTTCACACCCACCTGCAAATCAAATGAAACCGTTATATGATACACATGGCATATTATTAAAGTCTTTACCCAAGAGAAACAAAGGCAAAACAAAGACAAAGACCGGGAAAGAATAGAAAAACATCAAGATGAACGCATGAAAAATGGGCAATTCAGAATCACAAGTGAAACGTCCACAAATTCTCAGTATCAGCAAAGCACCTGAACAGATGGATCTTCCTGTAGCAAGCAAAACACATCGTTGAATGTCAGAAATCGATGAGAATGAAATATATTTGGATCATAAAACTTTAACATAAATTGATGCCAAGTTGACACTTCTCTAGGTGAATAAATGCCATTCATAACAAAGATGAAAGAACAAGTTGGAACTAATAATCATTGAATAACAGCCAGGCACTGGACAAAACAATTAAATAAACCTATGTAGAAGATAAATAATTTTTTAAAAGAAGCATAAGAAAACAAAAAACAAAGGGGCTTATGTCAAGCAGACAAAGCTCAAATGCCGTTGGTATAAATCAAAGCAGTTACTCAGCTTACCACAAAATTTCAGTTAAAAATATTGACAATGAAGCCGATCAAACATGTTTAATACATTTATATCACCATGAGAAACTTGTTTATCACTTTATAAGATGAACCGATCATAATCTAGCAATGCTTCAGGGCATCATTCAGCACACTAACTATCACCATTGTTCTAAATCAAGGCTGCTAACAATTTGAAAAAGAAACATAAATAATAGAGCAGATATTTGCATATAACAAACGAACAAACTTGTAAAAAAACAAATAAGAAAACAAATGACAAAAAACCCAAACACACAAAGCACAATAATAACTTGTTCATTCAAACTATATGCAATTACAATATAAAGAAATAACAAGATTAAAAAATATTCATTCACTAGACACAATTTTGGATATTTCAAAGCACAGCCGTTGATACACTAGAATCATCACTGGTACAAAGTTAGAAAATAATGCAGTTCCACGCTTGGGAGAGACCTGTTATTGGTTTTGTCCAAGATTAGAATTTAACATCTACTACATATTTAATATTTCAAAATCTAAATAGGAAATGAACCCATGTGAAGAACTCTAGCTGTCGGTCGAGGTTTTCCAGAGACATACAGATCCAACCGTCTAGTTTTCAAAATAATTGAACCAAAATATATGCATATGCTATCATAAATCAAATAGAGAGAGAACCCTAACTAGAAGAATAGGTTGTTTCAACTTTGACTCGGGTACGACGCCATTGACAGTTCGAAAGACGACGTTGGCATCGCTGAGGAAGAAGATGTTGGTGTGAGGAGCTAGACGGGGTCCTCGGCGACGATGCCAGTGTAGTTGAGGTAGCAATTGAGGATCCTCATCCAATGTGAGGTGAATCGTGGAGCGAACCCAAACGTGCGGCGTCGCTTATGCCGTTGCCAAAGCAGGTGGTTTGTTTCCTTAGGTTTTGTTTAGGGTAGGCTGGAGACGAAATATAATTGGTGCTTTGTTTAATTAGTTTTGTTTATGATATAGACTATGGAGACCAAAATGAAAGGAAAGCGGGAAATTTTTTTTAAAATGGCGCCCAAAATACGAGGAAGAACATTGGTTTTTATTTGTAAGATAAGAATATGTTTTTATTTGTTCGTCTTTATAAGTGCAGTGATTAAAGACAGTAAAATATAAATGACTTAAAAGATTGCTAAAATAAGACACTAAAGAAAAATTGTCTTCTTTTCATATTAATTAAGATAGTTTTTAAAACTGTCTTTACCCACCCGGTGCGAAGTCGGAAATTCGGGGGCGTGACACACAGCCTCGAAGATGTATGTCTCGAGGCTTCACTGTTACCTCTTCAGGTACACATGCTACTACCAGCCACAAATGAAAATAGGACTCGTAGACTCGTAGGTTGAAAGTTGTAGAGTCAAAGCCTTCGAACACTATTAAGAAAACAAGACTTGTAGACTCGTAGGTTGAAGGTCGAAGAGTCGATGCTATAAAGACTGGCAAACAAATGAAACTGTAACTCAAGGGTCGTAAAACTGTCTTTACCCACCCGGTACGTCACTCCCCTTTACCCACCCGATGCGAAAGGTGTTGGGATAAAATAACTCTACACAGGGCTCAAACTCCCACTATAGATATTCGGAAAGACCAAACCATATATCTTTATTCAAATTAAAACATAATAATCAATTTCAAACTAAACGATAGGTGTTTACAAACCAAACATGCCTTTATTACAATTAAATTTCCCCTTACAATATCTCCCCACTAGGGTTACAAAGGTCCCACAAAAATAACCACAAAATAATATTAAACAAAGCAATAAAGCAGAACTGTCTTCCACCTTAGTGTTCCCACCTAACGCCAGTAGGTTCCTGAAAAATAAACAAAACACAATGGGAGGGGTGAGCAACCACAGCTCAGTAGAGATCATATCTCCCTAACACATCCCATGCTCCTAACATCAACATGTTGACGTACACGAGTGCAGTGTCATGGTAATACTATACAGACAGGCCATAATCAACATTTTTTACACAAACAAGCCACATCAACAGGTACAACCATTGCCACAGCCACACAGGCTCCATAACCAGCCACGGGCTTCCACAGCCACCGGGCACCATAACCAGCCACGGGTTTCGACGGCCACCGGGCTCCATAACCAGCCTCGAAGGCTCCAGCCACACAGGCTCCAATCTTAGCCACACATGCATACAATCAAACACATAGCATGCATCTCAGCCACACATGCATATAATCAAACACATAGCATGCATCTCAGCCACATAGGCATATAATCAAACATATAGCATGCATCTGGATCAACAATCATTATATCAAGTCTATTTCCCCCCTCCCCCCCGAGAACCCCAAGGTTTCCCACGTGATCCTACAACGGAATGATGCCTAATAAACCACAGACATCCCAACGGCCTCTAAGGCCCACTGCCCCGCAATGAACCCCGAGAGTTCCCATACCCCGAACTCAACGTCAGAATCAAATGAAACATGCCATTGAAGGCCAACATCCATATAGGAGATCACACCTATATGGATTTACACATATATATATATATTATAACAACAACGACAACACTCTACCAATCATCCACCATAGGGCCTAAACCCGGAATGGGTACTAGAAGAGACAGAACCCCTACCTCAAAAGGATCCTTCACGCTCTTGCTTCCACGCCAAACACTATCCAACCACGGAAACCACCACGGCAGCCACGATCAGGAGCTCTCTCTCCCAATCTCCCCTCTCTCTCTCTCTCTGCGACAGCTGCGGCGGATGAACCCTAAAACCCCAACACAAGAGGTCTCCACCTCCTTATATAGACACCACAACATCAAAACGACGTAGTTTGGATTAAGTAAACCCCATCATCAAAACGACGTAGTTTTGATTAAAACATGCTACAACCTTCTCGCATCCACACATAACAAAATACCCACAATTCAAACATGGCCCTTTGGGAAAAGATTATTAAAATAACAAAACCAAGGTGATGGTCCAAAAATATGGTTGCACGCCATATTACACGTGATATCCCCATATCACGTGCAGCTCCAAATGATGTGAAATTCTGCCCCAAGCTTCCTTGAATCATGTAGAAGGCAGGCATGCAATAATCTCCTTGCACGTGATAATGCACGTGACAATGCCATTGTCATGTGCAACCTCTAAATGCTCCATCTTGAGCTCAAATCTTGCTTCTTGCTTGCTCATCATAATACAAGGTGTTCTAGCTAATGTGTGTGGGAAGAAAACTCCCTAAAACCCAACAATTGCCACCCCAAAAGGCAAAACTATGACTAACTCCTCACATCTCAAAACACGAGTCATTACATCCTCTCCCCCTTAAGACTTTTCGTCGTCGAAAAGAAACAACATCAACATGCAAGGAATAACAAGCACATGCTACCCAATGCATAACCACATGCATCACAATGCATATAACACATATCCGCAAGTCACGAATACCCATCTCAAAATATATCTCAAATATAAATACATATCTAAAGGGCAATAACAATACAAATACACCAGATTATAAACAACTAATACAGGAAAGCACATCACTATCCCTTGGGCAACAACCACCTCCTACCATTAAGATTGTTCATCCTCGAACAACTCTGGGTGTTGCTCACGAATCATGGACTCACGTTCCCATGTCTCCTCCTCAATGCCACGGTGCTGCCACAGCACGCGAACCAAAGGAATAACACAACCACGCAAAAGATTCTCTCGCCGATCTAATATACGGATAGGGGCCTCAACAACGGACATGTCATCCTTAATATCCAATGTCCCCCAATCGATCACATGAGTGTGATCAGGATGATACTTCCTCAACTAGGACACATGGAACACATTGTGCACCCGACTCAATCGCGGTGGCAACGCTAACCGGTAGGCCACTGGCCCCACACGATCCATAACCTTAAAAGGACCAATAAACCGCGGAGATAACTTGGAACCTCTCCCAACTCACCGATGTCCACGACGTGGAGAAACACGGAGAAACACATGATCGCCCATAGAAAACTCCAAAGGTCGCTGCCGCTAATCTGCATAAGATTTCTATCGACTCTGAGCTGACAACAAGCGCTGACGAATCAACTTGACATTCTCTGTAGCCTCTTGAACCAATTGTGGTCCCAATAGAGCTGTGTCTCCTACCTCAGTCCAACACAAAGGTAATCGGCACGGTCTGCCATACAACGCCTCAAAAGGAGCTATCCTAATGGATGCCTGATAACTGTTGTTGTAGGCAAACTCCACAAAAAGAAGGTGAGTTGCCCACGAACCCCCAAAATCTAACACACAGTCCCTCAACATGTCCTCCAATGTCTAATTCGTCCTCTCAGTCTGACCATCAGTCTCAGGGTGAAAGGTTGTGCTCAAGTTAAGCTTTGTCCCCATAGCCGCCTGTAAGCCTGTCTAAAAACGAGAAGTAAACCTTGAATCTCTGTCAAACACAATCGACGATGGCACTCCATGCAATCCCACAATCTCGTCCACATATAGCTGGCTCAATGTCCCGATGGAATCCCGCTCTCGAACGGCAAGAAAATGGGCTGACTTGGTTAGCCGATCCATAATCACCCATATCATGTCTTTCCTCCCAGTGTTGGGTGGAATTCCAGTCATAAAATCCATCGCTATGTGGTCCCACTTCCACTCTGCTACTGGCAACGGCTGTAACATACTTGCCGGTCGTTAATGCTCCGCTTTCACTTGTTGACAAGTAAGGCACCTTGCAACAAATGCTGCCACATCACGTTTCATCCCAGGCCACCAAAAATGTCCCCGGAGTGCATGGTACATCTTCGTACCCCCTGGATGCACAACAACTCTTGACTGATGAAACTCCCTCATCACCTTATCCCGAAGAGAAGAAGCCACTACTAGCCGCCCCTGAAAAGACAACTCATGCTCAGGACCCTCTGTTCAGTCCTCAGATAGCTCACTAGCCTCAACATAGGCACGGAGAACCTCACACTCAATATCACCCAACTGTCCCTCCCGGACTCGTTGGTTCAACTCGGCACAACAACAATAGGACTCAACACTGTCCTACCATCAAGAGCAATAGGCTGCAACTGCAACATCGCCAACTGCTCCATCAGCTTCCACTCTCTCACTGCCACTTCAGCCTTTCCTTTCCTGCTCAACACGTCAGCCACGACATTGCCCTTGCCTGGGGTATAGGCAAGAGTAAAATCAAAGGTCTACAAATACTCAACCCATCTCCTCTGCCTCAGATTCAAGTCCTTTTGAGTAAAGATGTTCTGAAGGCTCTTGTGGTCTGAGAACACCACAAACTTTTCCCCACGAGATAATGCTGCCAACTCTTCAAGGTAAAGATGACAGCCGCCAACTCAAGATCATGGGTAGGGTAATTCTGCTCATGAGGTTTCAACTGCCTCGACCCATAAGCTACAACACCGTGCTCCTGCATAAGCACACACTCCAAACCAATCCTGGATGCATCACAATACACCTCATATGGGACATCCTCCCTTGGTAACCTTAACACCAGTGCAGTGGTCAAATGGGTTTTAAGCGCCTCAAACACCTACTGACAATTGTCAGTCCACTCAAACTTTACTCCCTTCCTGGTCAATGTCGTCATAGAAGCTGCCAAACCGGAGAACCCTCTACAAAACGACGATAATACCCCACCAAGCCAAGGAAACTACGAACCTCGAAAACATTGGTTGGCCTCGCCCAGGATAATACAACCTCAATCTTAGCTGGGTCCACTCTAACCCCCTCAGCTAACACTACATGGCCAAGAAAATGAACCTCCTAGATCCAAAACTCACATTTGCTAAACTTAGCAAACAACTGCTGGTCCCTCATGGTTTACAACACTGTTGCCAAATGCTTTACATGCTCCCTCTCCATTTTGGAATACACCAAAATATCGTCAATGAATACAACTACAAAAGAATCCAAGTATGGAGCAAAAACTTGGTTCATAAGATGCATGAACACTGCTGGTGCATTAGTGAGCCCAAAAGGCATCACTACCCACTCATAATGCCTATACCTGCAATGAAAAGCAGTCTTAGGGATGTCCTCCTTGTTAACCCTTAACTAGTGATACCCCAATCGCAGATCTATCTTGGAAAATTACTGGGCCCCACTCAACTGGTCAAACAAGTCATCTATCTGAGAGACAATGGATACTTGTTCTTCACAGTCACCAAATTCAGCTTCCTATAGTCAATGCAAAGACGAAGCGTGCCATCTACCTTCTTTGCAAAGAGCACTAGAGCACCCCAGGTTGAGGTACTCGGTCTGATATATCCCTGGCCCGCCAACTCCTCTATCTGCCTCTGGAGCTCCCTCAACTCAGCTGGTCCCATACGATAAGCCACTTGGGAGATTGGACCCGTCCCCGGTACCAACTCAATAGTGAACACCACGCTCCTCTTAGGTGGTAAACTCCTCAACTCTTTAGGAAAGACATCCTGAAATTGGTCAACAACCGTTGGCCACACCCTTTTTCCCATCTTTCCCTCCTCAGCAAAAGTTAGGGTTGCCAACCTGTGGGTAATGGCACCCCACTGGTCCAACACTGGTCCAGCCCGACTCGCCTCACAATCCCACTCCCCCTGTAGGGTGCAAGAAACCCCCGTAGGTGACACGAATGATACACGGCGCCGATAACAATCTATCTTGGCCTGGAAAGCCATAAGCGAATCCATACCCAAGATCAGGTCAAATGTCCTCAATGGCATCACATACAGATTGAAGCTAAGCTCCACATCTCCTATGGTTAACACATAGTCACGGCATACACGCCACACCTCAATCATACCTCCCACTGGAGACTCAACAACTAGGGGTCTCGCTGCCTCAACACATACTAATCCCAAGCCATCAATTACAAGCTCAGCAACAAAAGAACATGATGCACCCATATCGAAAAGGACAGAAGCAAGTGTACGAGAGATCAAAAGGGTACCTCTAACCACCGATGGTCCTGCCCCACCCTTCGCCAGTGGAGGTAGTAGCTCAACCTCCTCCTAGGGGTCGCGTTCAGCATAAACACCCTCCCCTGACCCGTGCCACTGGCTGGCTCACCTACTAGGCGGTTCCCGCCCTGACTCCCTCCAGCATCAGTCTGCTGCCGCTCCGGTCTCCCCTGAGGTCGGGACTGACTAGATCCTGGCTGACTAGCCTGCCACTAATGAGCTGGTCTCTCTGCTGGTGCCCGAAAACTGGCATCACTCCTCATGCTAAATGTCATGCCTCCTGCTCCCTTATTGCTGCTCCTGCAAACTCGGCTCGAATGACCCTCTCGTCCACAGCTCTTGCAGTCCCAATCCTTCTTGGGGCACTCCCTCCTAAAGTGATCTTGCTCCCCATAGCAATGACAACCACTGGGAAGACCTCCTGCTAAACGGCCCTGCCTACTACCGCCAAAGGTGAACCTCCCTGGGTTTATAGATGGTTGACCCAGCTGCGGAAGGAACTGCTATCTCTTTCCTCAGTCTTGGGCCTCTTGGACCTTGAATCACGTTCAGACTCACCCTACAACTGGCAACCCTAGTGGGCCAGCCTTCCATCATCCAGCTACCTCTCAGCTATACGAGCTGTCTCAACAACCTCAGCATAGGTCCTCAAACGCAAAATCACCACCCTCTGCCTAAGGGCTGGCCTGAGACGCAAAGTGAACTTGTGGGCCTTCAGGTCCTCCTTTGCCACAGTCTCAGGAACAAATCTACTCAAGCTCCGGAACTCTCGCTCATACTTGAGCACTGTCTTCGATCCCTGCTTCAGGCTGCCGAATTCTTCCCTCTTTTGCCACCTCAACGACCCGGGGAAGAACTCATCATGGAAAAGCTGTAAGAACTCCTCCCATTGCATGAACTACACTGCGTGGCTTCCCACGACACTCTGCCACCACTCCAAAGCATTCCCCTCCAGCTACCGAATGACCAGTCGAACCTTATCCTCCTCCTGGGGTAGGAGAAAGGAAAACACATGCTCGATCTGCCTCAACCAATGCTTAGCCACCATAGGATCCACTTCTCGTTGAACCTCGGAGGTTGTTCCTTTCGGAACCTTGTCACCACGTCATCCTCTACACAAATCGGTACGCCACCTAGCAAACTTTCACGCTCACGGGGTAACTCCCCCACTGGTGGTGGTGGTGGTGGTGGCACCTGCTGTGCTGCCATCTCACGGTGCACCTCCTCCCGAACCTCTTGTCGGATACCCTCCCTCAGCTCTTGGACTTCCTGTCGGATGCCCTCTCGCAGCTGTGCCAACAACAGTGCATGTCCTTCAGCGGGCTGCCCCGCACCTGGTCCCTCATGGGTAGATGACTCATCAGCCACTGCCCCAGACGCACGCGTCGCTCTCCTCGGTGGCATTCTTACTACACGAAGTAAAAAAACAATTGTCAAAATACATTTCAAAATCTATCGCGTGTCACTACCTCTACCCCATTTATCAATTCAATTATCACATAGCTTTACACACTTTGCACACATTTCAGTTCTCATTAAGTCACATTGCAGAAGCAGCAATTCCACAAGCACACAGCTTAAGTTATCACAAAATCAGAGTTGCACAGATTAAATCACGTTCCTTGTATTTTCCTATCACATGCTTTATCTCAGTAATCCACACAATCACACATGGACAACAAATGCAACCACTGCCATAATGGCAATGCATACAAATCCTACCACAAGACTGGACTACCCCAAGTACACCTTAGAGGCTCAAAGAGGACCATGTTGATCAGGCATGTCCCTCCAGGCTCCTCCAAAGGACTCAAGATAACCAGATCCGCCCATTACCCTAAGCCAACTAGACCACGCTCTAATACCATATTGTCACGCCCCGAATTTCAAACCCAATGAAACCGGTACGTCACTCCCCTTTACCCACCCGGTGGGCAAGGGGTTGAGATAAAATAACTCTACACAGGGCTTAGACTCCTACTATCGATATTTAGAAAGACCAAACCATGTATCTTTATTCGAATTAAAACATAATAATCAATTTCAAACCAAACGATAGGTGTTTTCAAACCAAAAATGCCTTTATTACAATTAAATTTCCCCTTATAATATCTCCCCACTTGGGTTACAAAGGTCCCACAAAAATAACCACAAAAGAATATTAAACAAAGCAATAAAGCAAAACTGTCTTCCACCTTGGTGTTCCCACCTAACGCCTGTAGGTTCCTGAAAAGTAAATAAAACACAACGGGAGGGGTGAGCAACCATAGCTCAGTAGGGATCATGTCTCCCCAAACCATCCCATGATTCTAACATCAACATGTTGACGTGCACGAGTGCACTGTCGTGGCAATACTATACAGACATACCATAATCAACATTTTTTACACAAACAAGCCACATCAAAAGGTACAACCATTGCCACAGCCACACAGGCTCCATAACCAGCCATGGGCTTCCACAGCCACTGGGCTCCATAACCAGCCACGAGCTCCCACAGCCACTAGGCTCCATAACCAGCCACCGGGCTGCATAACCAGCCATCGGGCTCCATAACTAGCCACGGGCTTCCACAGCCATCGGGCTCCATAGCCACCGGGCTCCATAACCAGCGTCAAAGGCTCCAACCACACAGGCTCCAATCTCAGCCACACAAGCATACAATTAAACACATAGCATGCATCTTAGCCACACAGGCATATAATCAAACACATAGTATGCATCTCAGCCACATACGCATATAATCAAACATATAGCATGTATCTAGATCAATAATCATTATATCAAGTCTATTCCCCCCCCCCCCCCCCCCCCGGAAACCCCAAGGTTTCCCACGTGATCCTACAGCGGAATGATGCCTAATGAACCACAGACATCCCAACGACCTCTAAGGCCCACTGCCCCGCAACAAACCCCGAGATTCCCATACCCCGGACTCAACGTCAGAATCAAACGAAACATGCTATTGAAGGCCAACATCCATATAGGAGATCACACCTTTATGGATTTACATATATAATAGAGTGCAAGAGAGTTTCAGCAGATCGAAAAACTTTTCATTAGCTTTAATTTGCTAATATTTTGTTGTAATTATCCTTTGATAATAAAACAAATTACTTCCACTATTTGGTTATTTCTGCACTAATTTTATAGTTTAACCAGATAAGTGTTGTGCCGGAGAAGAGTGTTCGATAAGAGCCTATTCACCCCCCTCCAGGTTCCTAGGGACTAACAAGTGGTATCAGGGCAAATCTACCTGCTTAAAGTAGAGATCCCACTCTTTCTGTCTCTCAACAATGGCCGAAGAAAGTAGCATGTTGTTCAACGCTCGCCTTAACTCTGGAGGTGTGCAAGAGCCCCTCCCCAACCGCAGTAGCAGCGAAAATGTTGATCCAAGCACAAGTGCTCAACCCCCTGCTCCTATTGCTCCTCAACAATGGAGTTCTGGCTTCATTTTGATAAAACCGCCAAAATTCACACCTGAGCTTTTCTCCCAATGGAAAGCTCGCATGAGAATGTTCATGATATGTCATGATCATCTCATATGGCCGTGTCTTCATTAGGAGATACCTATTCCGATGACCATCGGAGAAAATGGAGTCAAAAGGCCAAAGACCGATGCTGAACTTACCTATGAAGAAAGATCCTGGCAGTACATTAGCGAAAAGGCTCTGGTATACGTAACATCATCTTTGGACTCCAAAACTTTCATGGACATCCAGGGCTGCACAACAGCGAAAGCTGTCTGCGATAAACTGACAATCCTCTATGAGGGAAGTTAGTCCCAAATGCAGAACGTCATCTGTGCTCTTAGGTAGAACTTTGTGAGCTTCACTCACAAAACCTGGTGAATCCCTCGAGAGCATCTATTGGAGATTCAGCAAGCTTATTTTTGACTTGAAATTGTCAATGAGCATTACACGCAATTTCAAATCAATGACAAGTTTTTCCGCTTCTTGCCGGATCACTACTCCAAGCATCTCCAGATGCAGGATGACAAGAACTAGCAGTATGCTCCCCTTGAAGAACTCTAAGGCGAGCTACGGACTCATGAGGTCAAGTTCAAATACACTGACCAAGATGAGAAAATAGCTCAGAAAGAAAATGGGGTAGCTTTTAAAGCTATAGAATGACTGAGCATACAGCGTGATGATGATACGAAAGAGTCAAAGAACTCTGACTCAGACGTTGAAGAAGAAATAGTTGTTCTGGTCAAATCCTTCAAGCAGTTTCTGAGGAAAAGCAAAAAAGGATTCAGAAGAGGCTCCCCATCATCATCAAGAAGAAATGAGCAATCGGAGTCTACTTCCCAAGACTACTGCAACTATGGGAAACCGGGTGTAATGGCCCGTATTTTGGGATGTGAGGAGTTAGTCTCAGTTTTGCCCTTTTAGTGGAAATAGGTGGGTTTTGGGGAGCTTCCTTCCCACACACTTTAGCTAAAACACCTTCGAAGTTTAGGGGCAAGTTTGGGGTAAGAGATGTGCCCAAAAGGGGACCTTTGGGGAGGTGCACGTGACAATGCACATCATATGGGGATATGACATGCAAGGAGATTTTGGTTTGCCTGTCTTCTACATGATCCTAGGAAGCTTGGGGTAGAATTTCACAGCTTTTAGAGGTGCACGTCATATGGGGATATGACGTGCATTATGGCGTGCAGTCATATTTTTGTACCATCACCTTGGTTTTTATTCTAATCATCTTTTCCCAAAGGACCATGTTGGAATTATGAGTATTTTGTCTTGTATGGATGCAAAAAGGTTGTAGCTTGTGTGACCAAAACTACATCGTTTTGATGCTGGGGTTCACTTAATCAAAACTACGTCGTTTTGATGTTGTGCTGTCTATATAAGGAGGGGGAGCCCCTTTGTTTGGGGTTTTAGGGTTCCATCAGCCGTCACAGAGAGAGAGAGAGAGAGAGAGAGAGAGAGAGAGAGAGAGAGAGAGAGAGAGAGAGAGAGAGAGGAAAGGAAAGCTCCTGATTCTGCTGTGGTGATTTGCGGGAGTGGACAGTATTTGGCGTGGAGGCAAGAGCGTGAAGGAACCTATTGAGGTAGGGGTTTTGTCTTCTTGTATCTAATCCGGGGTTAGGCCCTATGGTGAATGAACTGTTGGATATCGTTCTTCTTGTTATATTATTTATATGTAAATTCATATAGGTGTGACCTCCTATATGAATGTTGGCCTTCAATGGCGTGTTGTTTGGATACATGTATATATGCATGCCAAGTGTTTGAGATTATGCCTGTGAGGCCACGCATGTCAAGTGTTTGAGATTATGCCTATGAGGCCACGCATGTCAAGTGTTTGACATTATGCCTGCGAGGCCATGCATGCATGTGTTTGTTGTTATGCCTGAGTGACTATGCATATTATGTGTTTGTTGTTATGCTTGAGTGACTATGCATATTATGTGTTCGCTGTTATGCCAGAGTGACTGTGCTTGATATGTGTTCGATGTTATGCCTGAGTGGCTATGTGCACACTATTTTGTGGAACCAAGTGGCTGTGGAAGCCCGGGATTATTTTGTGGAACCCGGTGGCTGTGGAAGCCCGGGACTGCTCTTGGAACCCGATGGCTGTGGAAGCCCAGGACTGTTCATGTGTTAGCCTGTGTGGCTGTGGACCTATTAGCCTATGTAGTTGTGGAAATGATTGTATTTGCTGATGTGGTTTGTTATTATATTTGTGAAAATAATTTGTATCACAACATTGCACTAGTACACATGGCATGTAGATGCTAGGAGCATGGGATGGGTTGGGGAGACATGATCCCTACTGAGCTGCGGTTGCTCACTCCTCCTACCGTGTTGTTTTCTTTACAGGGACCTACAGGCGTTAGGTGGGAACACCAAGGTCGAAGACCTGCTTGTGGCTTTGCTTACTGTTATTTGTGTTTTGTTGTTTCTGTGAGAGCTTTGTAACCCCAGTGGGGAGATATTGCATTGAGGAGTTAAATGTAATACAAACATGTTTGGACACATTAATAATGGTTTGAACTTAATATATATGTATGATTGTCTCTCTGAATATTTGTTGTGAAATGTATGGTGTCGTGTGTGGGCATATTGTATCCTAACCCCTTTATCCAAACTTGGGTAAAGGGAGGGTCACGTTCCGGTCTCCTTGGCTGGAAATTCAGGGCGTGACACTGGGCCATTAGGCCAATGATTGTAAATCTAAATCAAAGACAGCTGACAAAAGTAACAAGGTTAAACCCCGACGCTCCACCTCAGAAAACAGCAAGAACAAGAGGAAGGCGTTCGTCTCAAAATACGTCAGTGGCTCGGAAGAAGAGGAGGAATCCTCTAATGATGAGCCAACCGAGAAGCCGAACGTCTCCCTCCTGGCAAATACTGAGGTACCTTCTATCTCTGAGCTAATGAGTATATTAGAATCTCATACTACTGAACGTGATCATGAAAAGAATGAGAGATTAATAATTACTCAAATGTACAAAGACATGAGTGGTTAGGCTAAGCGTCTTGAATACACTGTTTCTAAACTTGAAAAAGACAGCTGACTTTAGGAGTAAAGAGGCTTGGTATCACTATCTTAGAGCTAAAAATCATTTGCTAAATACCAACTAAAATTGCCTAACTGTTAATCTTAAAAGACTCGAGAATGAACTTGAAAAGGAAAAAGAAATAAATCGTAAGTGGCTAAAATAAGGGGAAATAGCCTCTACATTTAGGACTGATCTGGACGATATTCGAGTTAAACCTGGCCTTGGCTCCAAACCATCATCCTCCACACAAGCTACTAAGTGTCCCTCAGACTATATTCTGAAACTAACCAACCTTTATCCTATTAGTACATCTAAACCGTTGGATGGTTTTGTTTCAGGTGGCACCATAGTTTATGATTGTGGAAGTGAGGCTGTTACTACTAATCCCGAAGTAGTAGCTCCCATACCTAAAGATGAAGGGAAGGCTGCTGCAGTTAAAGCCGAAACTGTAGCACCTAGAAAGAAGGGAAAGGCTAAGGCTGATGCATCTAGGGCTAAGAGCACGTTACCCAATCACAAAGGACTAGGCCATAGGGAACAGAATAGAAAACCTGTTAAACCAATGAAACCTATATCCCCTGTTTCTGCTCTGCATCATCGTGTCTGTTCCATCTATAGAGAAATAGGCCATTATCACTATGAGTGTTGGAGTTTATCTGATGACTGACTTTGTAATCAAGTTCATATTAATAAAGATCAGTTCATCAAAAAGGGTTCTTCTAGAAAATCTAAATTTAAATCTCAAAGGAGTAACTCTCCTAAGAAAACTCAAATAAAAGAAGCAACTGACATTAACAAAGTAAAGTCAACATGGAAAGCTAAAGTTCCTAACAAAGCAAAATCCGGAACTATTGACACTGTTGTTTCTCCTAACCTCCCGAGACAAGTTTGGGCACCAAAAAGTGTAATCTGTTGTCTTGCAGGAGCATCTCTAGAATTCATTGCCAGACCACTTGAAGTCAAAGATCAATCAAAGCAAGTGGATACCCGATAGCGGATGCTCCGGACATATGACGGGTGATAAGTCTCTACTCGTAAATGTTACTGACAAAGGAGGACCATCCGTATCATATGGCGATAACAGTAAAGGTAAGACTATGGGGTATGGCACTTTAACCAATGGCTGTGTATCAATAACTAAAGTTGCACTAATCGAAGGTTTAAAGCATAATCTGTTGAGTGTCAGTAATTTATGTGACAAAGGACTCACTGTTTCCTTTATGTCCAACACCTGCACAGTTAGGGGAAACTTATCTGGAGATATTAAGTTATCCGGATCAAGAGATGGGGACATACATTCGGTGGTCTTAAGAAATAATTCTTCTGATCTGGTATGCTTCCTCACAATAGCATCAAATAAAGAAAGTTGGCTATGGCACAAGCGTTGCACTCATTTAAATTTTAAAACTTTGTCTAAACTAGCGTCGCTTGATTTGGTCACTGGTCTGCCCAAACATAAATACTCCAGAGATTCATTCTATTGAGAATGCTAACTTGGCAAGCAGACCAAGCATAGCTTTAAGAGCAAATTAGTTAATTCAATAATTGCTCCTTTACAACTTCTTCATATGGACCTCTGTGGTCCCATTTCTATTGCTTCTCTTGCTGGTGTGAGATACACCTTTGTGGTTATCGATGACTTCACCAGGTATATATGGGTGATGTTCCTGAAATCGAAGGATCAAACCTTTGAACATCTTGTAGATCTCTTCAACTGGATAAGCAATTCACAAGGACTGAGCATTAAATGCATTAAGAGTGATCTTGGTACGGAATTTGACTTTTCAGATATGAGATCATATTGTTCTAAACAGGGCCTTTAGCACGACTTCTCTGCGCCCAGAACTCCACAACAAAATGGAGTTGCTGAGCGTAAGAATCACACTTTAGTCGAAGCTAGTAGATCAATGTTATTAGGGGCAAAGCTTCATCTTAGTCTATGGGCTGAAGCTATGTCCATTTTTTGCTATGTTCAGAACAGAACTCTTATCAATAAGTTTACCATGAAAACACCCTATGAGATGTGGAGAGGCAGAAAGCCATCAATCTCCCATTTCAAAGCTTTTGGGTGTGCTTGCTACGTGTTGAACAATGGCAAAGAGGCCTAGAGTAAAGTTGAGCCTAAATCCGATGATGGGATCTTTGTCGGATACTCGTTACACAGCAAGGCTTATCGCATTTTCAATAGAACGCTTTTAAAAGTTGAAGAATCTATCCATATTGCTTTTGATGAATCTAACCTTGATTGGTCAAGTATAAGATCTTCAAATTCAAATGTGCAGGATCATACGGACACGATTGAATATTCACAATTCAAACATGTTCCTGCCACTACTATTGATCAATCACCGAGCACCGGTGGAGCAAGAAGAAATGTTACTGATGATGCTTCCGGAGAATCGGACTCAGGACTTCCCCTAAACTCCGGACAAATTGATACGGACATCCAAAACAACGGAGAATCTTCTAGTCCATTTGGACCAGTTAATACTGAAAGTTACAATGCCGAAGAACCTCAAAGTACTTCTAGAACTGTTCATCATATGGATATAACTGGCTCGGAAGAAGCTCAACCAGCCGATGTACATGATCCACCCGATCTGGTAGAGCTTCAAATCGTTGAATATTCACCACCACTTGCGCAGAATTATAGGTGGACTCAAAACCACCCATCAGATCAAGTGATTAGTGATCCTATTGTTGGTGTAAGAACAAGGGCAGCCGCCTCCAACTTGTGCCTTTATTCTTGTTTTCTATCACAGATAGAGCCTAAGGTGGTGAATGAACAAAGTGTGGACACTTATACCAAGGCCAAGGTCGCAACAACTCATTGGAGTTAAATGGGTGTTCCGGAACAAACTTGATACTGATGGAATAGTAATCCGAAACAAAGCTCGACTGGTAGCCAAAGGATATCGTCAAGAAGAAGGCATTGATTACGATGAGACCTTTGCTCCAGTAACTAGACTTAAGGCGATTAGAATGTTCCTGGCGTATGCATCATATGAAAACTTCATAGTTTGTCAAATGGATGTCAAGAGTGCTTTTCTAAATGGAGATCTTCAAGAGGAGGTTTATGTTGAACAACCTCCAGGATTCATTGAACACAAGGCTAAACATATGGTGTACAAACTACGGAAAGCCTTGTATGGATTGAAGCAAGCTCCAAGGGCTGGTACGACACACTATTAGAATTTTGACTTGCTCACAACTTCAAAAAAGGGAATATTGACACCACTTTATTTCTACAGAAAGAGAAGGGATATTCTTTAATCGTACAAATCTGTGTGGATGATATTAGGGGTGAAATCAGTTTGGTTTGGATTGGTTTAAGCAAATTTTTCAAACCAATTTAATATGTTTCTGTTGGTCCCTGTGAGCCTAGAGGGGGGTGAATAGGCTCTTCACTAAACTCTTTTCTCACTCTTTAGCACAATACTTATCTGGTTAAGAGATATAATCAATGTGGAAGATAACCAGATAGTAGAAGTATTTTGTTTTATTATTAACTGATAAGTACAACAAAATAGAAGCAGATTAAAGCTTGTAAAGCTTTTTCGATCTACTCTAAAACTCTCTTACACTCTGTTTACAAAGGACTCATACACTAGCTTCTATGATCTAAATGAGCTCTTGTACATGCACACTTATTACAAACTCACAAACATTTTTTTTCTTTTTTCTTTTTTTTAACTAATGCACAAGTGTTATTATATATATATATAGAGATCCCTTAGAGACAATCTTGGAACTTGTTCTTCCGAGCTATGTGCAGCATTGACTATTCCTTGGAATTCTCTCTGCCTTGAATGCTGCGGATGTGGAGCTCAAGATCTTGGGTTTGTAAAACATAAGTGTCTTTGTGAGTACCCAAGTGCATTTAAAGTTGTGTCCACATATCCGTGGGATCCACGTGTAAGATACTTTAGGTTATCGATGAGTTTGTCTTACATCGGGACACAATGAGCTGGTAACTTTGAATGCAAAGAGATAAGTTGAAGCAGCGTCTACTTAATCCGTCGTAAAGTTCCTTACTCCGTGTTAATGAAGCTCGGATCCTTACTCTATATCATTTGTTGCTTACTCCGTGTTAGTTTAGTACTGGAATTCTTATTCCGTGACAGCGCTTCCTTACTCCGTATGAAAGAGAAGGTCGGAGAGCTTACTCGCATCAGCGCTTCCTTACTCCGCATGAGCTAAAGGATCGGATGGCTTACTCTGTGTCAGCACATCCTTACTTTGCATGAGTAACTGGTTCGGATTCCTTACTCCGCATCTAGTTTCCTTACTCCGTGCGAACAAAGGACTCGAGTCCTTATTCTGCACAAGTACTTCCTTACTCCGAATCTATAAAAGACTCGGATCCTTATTCCGTGTCTTCTTATCCTTAATCCGCTTGAGTGGAAGACTTAGCTTTTTATTCCGCAAAGACTTTCTCTTACTTCGTGCGACTTGTAGACTAGGATTCTTACTCCGCATCTATTTGACTTAGTCCCTTTAAAGTGTTAGGCGTAGATTCTTTAGTTCGTAGCTTTAAGTGATTAGTCCGCACGAATGATCCTTATTCCGTATGAAATGTGACTTGGTTATTTACAAAGTGTTTGACAACACTCACTTTTGTCCGGATCAGGATTATCCTTAGCTATGCTCTCACGAGTGTAGGTGGATTAAGATCATATCTTGTTGGTCCCTTGGAGCCTAGAGGGGGGTGAATAGGCTCTTATCGAACCTCTTTTTAAAACTCTTTGGCACAACACTTATCTGGTTAAGAGATAAAAACAATGCGAAAGATAACCAGATAGTGGAAATATTTTATTTTATTATCAGTATGATAAGTACAACAAAATGAAAGCAGTCTAAAGCTTGAAAGCTTTTAGACTTACTTAACAGCTCTTAACACTCTGTTTACAAGTACACACACACTAGCCTCTTAGATCTCTATGAGCTTTAGTACATGCACCAGCTCTTACACGTTTTCACTTAAAAGTTCATTTATAAATATACAAGTGTATCTATTTATAGTGACATCCTCAAGAGACAACCTCGAAACTTGTTCCGGATATTGCGCCCATTTACTGTCTCTCCGAAATCTCCCTGCATTAATTGTTGCGGATGTGGTCTTCAGGATCTTGGGTTTGCAATGCGTGAGAGTCTTTGTACGTTCCCAAGTGTAGTTAAAGTTGTGTCCACATATCCAGATGATCCACATGTAAGATGCTTTAGGTTCTCAACAAGTTTGTCTTACATCGGGAAACAACAGTGATGACTTTGAACACGAAGAGATAAATTGAAGTAGCGTCTTCTTGAATCCGGTGTACGGTTCCTTACTCTGGGCTTAAATTAAGCTCGGATCCTTACTTCGTAGTACTGATTGCTTACTCCGTATCAATTTGGTGCTGGAATCCTTGTTCCGAGTAAGCGTTTCCTTACTCCGTATGAAAGAGAAGGTCAGAGTGCTTACTCCGCATCTGCGCTTCCTTACTCCGTCACTAGTTTCCTTACTCCGCATGAGTTAAAGGAACGGATGGCTTACTCCGCATGAGTGAGTGGTTCGGATTCCTTACTCTGCATCTAGTTTCCTTACTCCGCATCTAATTTCCTTACTCCACATCTAATTTCCTTACTCCGCATCTAATAAAAACTCAATTCCTTATTCCGTAGAAGTACTTCCTTACTCCGCATGTATGGAAGACTCGGATTCCTTACTCCGTGTCTTCTGTATTTTAGTCCGGTTGAGTGGAAGACTTATCCTTTTAACTCCGTGTTGACTCTCTTATTCCGTGCGACTTTGTAGACCAAGATTCTTACTCCGCATCTTTTAGACTTAATCCTTTTGAAGTATTAAGTGCGGATTTCTTAGTCCGTAGCTTTTAGGTTCTTACTCCGCACGAATGATCCTTATTCCGTATGAGATAAAGACTTGGTTATTTACCAAGTGTTTGTCGACACTCATTCTCACCTAGATCAGGATTAAATATCCCGTCCTTAGCTTTGCTCACACGAGTGTAGCTCTGGATGAATGTTATATCTTCTGCAATGACTTAAGATATAACAGAAAGGTCTCAAACCAAATTACATAGGGCTTTATCAGCATCATCCAAATTCTAGGCTTGATCTAACAATCTCCCCCAATTATGGATATGCCCAAACCCTTTGTAATCTGATCTGGTAAGCAATGCAAGAAGATAACATACAGAAAAGAAATCACTCCAATTTCATTGATCAGTACACAGTACGCCTTTATACAAAATTTTCATTAAGATACATAAGGCTTACTATACTTGAAGATCATCGTTGCAGCCATCTCTCTAAGCTCCATTATCTGCTCCATTGTGTAGGCTTGAATGTTGTTCCAGTTTTTATCAACCTTGACAATGGATTTGATGAAGAAACAGACAAAGGCTCCATAGCTATCTCCATCAGGATGTTGTGGCACTAACTTCTTGCTCCGGACCATCACCTTTGGCTTTTCAGTTGGACCCAACGGAGGTAGGCCTCTTTCTTCATAAAGGCCCGATTGCTTTACAACTTCCATCAGATGAATGCGCAGAGGCTCAAATTGATTCTTTCTAACATTTTGCTCCACAATTTGATGGGAATCAATTAGAATCAGCTGCTTGGACGGAATCATAAAGACAACTAGCATGAAGTGCGGCGTCATGACCCGGTATGGAATGAGGACAGATTGCAAAGTCTTCTAGGGAGTGCTATCATTAGCAGTTCCGTTTATGAAGGTTTGAATATTGGCTAAGTCTGGAAGATACCCTTCATTCCAACAAGGCAAGATGTCAAACATATGCCTGTCCTTGTATAGGGACGAAAACAGCCTCATCTCTATCTTAACTGCACGAAAGAAGTTGTCTATGTCTTCTGTGGTGAGCAGACCCGTCTCAGAGCGAATAATGCTTATGTCTTGGGGAGAGAAAGGGTACAACTCAGATAGACATCTTCTCTCAGCATTTGACGCGGCATACCTGGTCATAGCATTAAAAACACTTCCATCCTCGTCAAGGGGAACAAGATCCACGTATGATGGGAGGAAGGTGTCAGCCACGACAGATAGAGTGGTCAAAGGAGGAGCTGCACTAGAGGACATTTGGGGATGATAACTCCCAGGAGCAGTGAGGATGTAGACCATTTCTTTTCAGCACGAGAGGAGGAAGGTGCAGAAGGATCAGATGACACTTTCTCCCCTGGTTGGGCAGATCAACGAGGGACGGGAGGAGGACGAGCCATCGTGTGAGCCAAGTCCGCAAAAGAAGTGGACAGTGAATGGACGAACGAGGCAACAAGGTCCATCTTTTGCTCGATGGAGGTGGAAGAGTCGGTTAGGGCGGAGAGGAGTTGGGCACCAAGAGCATCAACCTTAGCGGCGATGGCAGAGATTTGGGCAGTTTGAGCTTGGACGTGACGGTCCAGCTGAGCAGACAACACAGCATCGGAGTGAACCATCCCGAAAGAGGCACGTCCAAGCGCCAACTCCGGAGCTTTGGAGGACTCCCCGGCAGGAATAGGTGCAGGGGTGCACTGGGCAGAGGAGTCCGCAGGAGTGGAGTGGTCATCAGCAGCAGCAGCAGAGGGGGCATTCGGAGAATCAGAAGCTTCCAGAGCAGCAGAGCCACTATGACCAGACAGGTCAACAATGGGGATGGCATCTGCAGGAGAGGCGGACTGAGCCTTAGCAGGGGAGGGAACCCGTGTGTCATGGGCTTGCCCGGAGGAGACAGCGAAGGGAACCTCCGGAATGTGGGCAGGCGTAAGAAAGCCATGATCCAGATTCTAGAAAATCATATCCTCCGGGGTGCGGGTGTGTTTGGCATAAAACACCTTGAGGTCATCATCGGGGACGGAGGCTGTGCAGGCGAGGCTAAAATGGAACCAGAGGTCCGTTAAGGTGTCGGCGGAGAGATAGTCTAGGTAGTTTTGGGGTTGAGGTAGAGGAGGCAAGGGAGCTTTCGGAAGAGATTCCGGGACATCAGCGATGACAGTGGCAACGGCAGTGTCAACTGCAGCAGCAACAGCAGAAGTGGAGGGAGTGGGGACATCTGCAGCAGATGGTGTTGGGGAAACAGCCTTAGGAAAACTGGGCTGAGATGGTCCCACAACCTCAGAAGGGTCGGCACGGACGCTATGCTGCGAGCCTCGAGAGATGGAAGGAGCAACGATGGACCGAATCCGGGAGGACCGGTGAGCGGAGCTGACTTCTGGGGCATGGCTGTCGGAGGGGTCACCAATGGAGCTGCCTTGTCGTTCCGAGGTGGGAAGAAGGCGGAGAGCAGCTGAGGGACGGTGAGCTGTCATGTTGCCATCAGGCGTAAGGTAGTGAAGATAATAAGCCTGAGGGAAAGGAAAGGCATCATAGCAGGCAAAATGGTCCGGATGGAGATGCCTGAAGACAGTGCTGAGTATCCGCCCAAAAGAGTGATTCTTTGGACCATTCTTCAGCAGCCGGAACAAGAAGGTCCCCCAGTCCATCGGGAGACACTCAAGGATGCCATATATAGCCAATAAAAGGTCATACGGGACGGAATCCAGAGCAGTGGTACGAGCCAGAAAGCATCGACTAAGGATGGTCGCCAGACAACGGTAGCGATCTTGGAAAGATTTCATCTTGTACTCCTTCCCTTTGTAGGAGAAACCCATGGAGGTAGCCATGGTCTCAGCATCCTGGCGCTGAGGATCACCGGGAGGTAGATTGAGGGCGGCACGGAGGACAGCAGCGGTGATCAATATGGATTCACCGCGGACGTAGGAGATAATGGAGTCCGTAGTGCAGCGAATCCGTTGGTAGAACTCAAGTATGTCTTCAATAAGAAGATTGACAGGATTGGAGATTATGTTTAGGATGTGAGAGGCTTCTAGGAGTGGGTGAAGTTCAAGAAACCAAGCCGGAGGATCGGAGACAATGCGCCAATCAACCAGATGGCCGGGGTTAACGCCGGAAAGAGAAGTTTTGGGTGCCATTGAGGGAAAGATTGAGAGAAGGAGGTGAAGTCTTGGGGATTGAAGGAGCGACGAGGGGTTTAGGGATTTGGAAAATGTAAAACTTGCGCTGCGCAGGAATGTCCAGGATATATAGGACCGAGTCCGGGATTATCAGCAGGTCTAGGGACTAAGCAAGTGTAATAGTGACCCGCGTGACAGGCTGATGTCATTAGTCTTGATAGCGGCGCGCCTCCGGATATAGAGATGACGTGGAGACGGCATGACCAGGGAGTGATAACAGCTGTTTGCCTTCTTTGGGAAGTGTATGCATCCCGAGACATGCATTTAATGTACCATCATTATTCCTACTCAAAAGCACGCGATTTATAATAAGATATTATTTATCACGATTTGAGAGTTCCAAGAGGTCGGAGGAATGAACCGACAATCATCCAGAGTAAATAATATCCGAGAGAAGATCATCCAGATGAAAAGTATACCGTGTCTGGAGAAATAGAGTGCGGTAAGAGAGAAGTAGATTCCTTTGCTGTCTTGAAGTCAAAGAGAAGAGAAGTACCACAATACTTCAAATCCGAGACTATAGACGAGATGTATCGATAAAGGTGCAAAGAGAATCTGGGCCTGTAGCTTCACGAAAATAAGCTAAAAGAATACAAGCTTAACAGGGAGGAATTAGTACGGATATGAGAATATAATCAGATGTGCGCATCTAAATCCGAACTAGTGAGAAACAGAACTTAGTGCATTGAAAGGGAATGTGAAAGATACATACAAACAAGAGAGTGATCATTGTTACTGAATCAAGACATATGTCAGATAATAAGTGAGACCGTCCTACTGAATCAAGACATATGTCAGATAATAAGCATTCATATTGGTCAACATAGTGAAACCGTCCTGCTGAACAACGTAGCTAAGATAATTAAAAATCATATGATTTGTCCAACTTAGGATTCATGAGTTAGACGGTAAGAATGAACACATGTCGAAAGCAAGCAAATGATTATCCAATTAAGATGCACGGTTGAAGGAAGAAAAACATCCTTGCATGCCACAAATCTTATTCAACAATGCATGTCCAGGTAGATCCGGAAGTGATAGTTTAGAGGAAGGAGCATCCGAGACATATTAGGGGATTATTCCAAAGGTTGCTCCCCCTTAGATCATGCGATCCTCTTAGTGATGGACTCCCCCTCAGATAAACAGCCAGGAAAGAGATCATGAGACATATACGGGGGTATTACTTGGATAATGAATGAAGCATTTTCTCCCCCGTAGATCATGCGATCCTCTCGATGGCATTACCTGTTAAAATTGAGATCTTGAAACATCACTGTCTATCCATTAGGAAACTACACTTCAGGAGCTAATCAAACTGCGATTGTGAGTACCATCACCAAGCATTCCGAGCTAACCCATTTCATTTCTTCAACCATACAAGTTAATAGAGCAATCAATATGAAACAGCATTCGTCATGTGGTGATGAGTGGAGATTAGAATCATGAAATCCTAAAGAAGTTATTCATATCCGTTTTAATTATGTTAGCTTAAACGACTTCAGTCGGGAAACGCAAGCATCCTCCCATTATGACATTAGATATTTATATCTGAGCATAGGCACGTGAGGCAGTAAGCATGATTAACATTAAGTTCAGTATGTGTTCTCTACTTTCAATAAAATCACAATGCAAGTTCTGAAAGAAAATATACTGGTGAGAGATTACGTGTGAAGCTATGCAGAGAAGTCTATCATACCTAATCGGAAGAGTAGTTTAGAGAATCTTGCATCAGGCAGAGACTTTGTAAGTATGTCTGCCAGTTGATCTTCAGTAGCAACATGTTCCAATGATATGTGCTTTTTGAGAACATGGTCGCGAATGAAGTGATACCTTACCTCAATGTGCTTGGTCTTTGGGTGCATGACTGAATTGTTGCTTATAGCAATTGCACTGGTGTTGTCGCAATAGAGTGGAATAGATGTCATGTGAAAACCGTAATTAGTAAGTTGACTTTGCATCCAAAGTAGCTGTCTGCAAAGAACTTCCAAATAGACTATATATTCCGCCTCAGCAGTAGAGGTTGATACGGAATTCTGCTTCTTACTGAACTATGAAATTAATCTATTTCTAAGAAACTAACACATACCACTTGTGCTTTTCCTGTCGACGCGACACCCAGCAAAATCAACATCAGAATATCCAGATAAGGTGAAGTTGGACTCCGTTGGGTACCAGAGTCCCAAATTCATCGTTCCTTTGAGATACCTTAATATCCATTTAACATAAAGCATATGTGACTCCTTGGGATTCGCCTGATATCGTGCACAGATGCAAGTTGCAAACATAATGTCCAGGCGACTTGCTGTAAGATACAGCAAGGAGCCTATCATCCCTCTGTATTCAGTCACATTTACTGATATGCCGTCCACATCAGGATCTAACTTGGCACTGACTGGCATCGGAGTCTTGACGAGAGATGAACCTTCTATACCAAACTTCTTAATAAGATCATGTGTATACCTAGCTTGGTTAATGAAGATCCCTTCCTGCAATTGTTTAACTTCTATTCCAAGGAAGTAGGACAGTTCTCCCATCATGCTCATTTCAAACTTGCCAGTCATCAACTTTGCAAACTCTTCACAAAGCTTTGGATTTGATGATCCGAAAATGATATCATCCACATATATCTGTACGATCAGAGTATGTCCTTTCTCTTTTCGTAGAAATAAAGTGGTGTCTATCTTCCCTTTTTGAAAGTTGTGAGCAAGTAGAAATTCTGACAGTGTGTCATACCAGGCTCTTGGAGCTTGCTTCAACCCATACAAGGCTTTCCGTAGCTTGTAGACTAGATGTCCATCCTTGGATTCTATAAAACCGGGAGGTTGTTCAACGTACACCTCCTCTTGAAGATCTCCATTTAGAAATGCGCTTTTGATGTCCATTTGATAAACTACGAAGTTTTCATAAGAAGCATATGCCAAAAACATTTTGATTGCCTCAAGTCTTGCTACTGGAGCATGTCATCACCCGGTGTCGTCCAGGCTCGTGACTGGCTTGAGATTACTCCTTTGGATGGAGATTTGGCCATTGAGCCATCATTACCATAGCTCACACAAAACCAAAAAGAGAGATAGAAGAAACAGAGTCGCCACCAAACAAAGATGAAGGTGTGTTTGGGCACCTAGGAGGGTCTACGGTTCTAGAGAAAAGGTTCGGGAGTCGATTACGTGTGGTGAAGGAAGAATAGGCTCTTGCATCCCCACAGTGCCCAAAATTGGTACCTAGTCTTTGTCTATGGGTGCTTGCTTATTTTAACTTCCCTTTCTTTCATTTTATCTCATTGTAAAAACTATGGTTGGTTTATTTAGAAAAAAAATGTTATTCTTTTGTTTTCTCCAAGAAAACAGAAAGAAAGCCAGTAGCATGAAGAGCACAACAGGGAGCTCGAATTCATTACCACAGTTGATGTTGGCCGGTGGTGAAGACATAAGCAATAGAACTTAATCTCACAGCCACAAAAGCCTAGGTTTGTTTAAAAGGAATTTGGGGTTTTATTTTAAAAATGAGAAAGTTGAGTCCGATGTCGTGAACAGCATACAGGGGAGCTCAGATTCACTATCGGATTCAATGTTGGCCAAGTGGCGAGGATGTGAGCATAAAAGCTCAATCCCACGGCCACCGGGCCTTTGAAAATGTTTTGTATTTTTGGATAAAAGAAGGTGAGATTGGTATAGTTTATAATGAAGAATGTAAGAGAAGAGGGGAATAAAACCTGGAAATCAAGGTTGATGTTCCTGCTAGCTTTACTCCTCTTTGAATGCTTGAGGAATGCGGGGACTAAACTCCAGCAAGGGTGGTGGAGGACGTTTTCTTCAGCTCCAGCCAATAATGTCTGCAGAATTCTTGGCTCTTTTTTTTTTAAACTCTCTATGTTCCCAGACATTTTTTTTTCTCTTCCCCCCCAAAAAACAGGATCTCCCTCAGGAATAGATAATGTCTCCCTTTTATAGAGTTTCGAGAGGGAACAGCCGCCCACCTAGGTACTTGGTGAATTAAATGTCGTGACCTTCGGAGTTCCCATGCGTTGACAGCAAGTTTCAAGAATGACATAGGCATTTACGAGGTGAAAGCAGGTCCCCAGGCATTAAAAACGTGTTCTGAGCCTTTTAAATCAATTCCAAGAGACACAGCGTCCGCTTTACTGTGCACTTAAAAGGGAAGCAGAAACGGTGTCGTTCTGGAGTTTGCAGATCGCAAGATTGAAGGCTGGAGGCTGCCTCGTAGGTCACAGGATCGAAGTTGGAGCCTGCCGGGTGGAGGTTGAAAGCTGCCTCGAAGGGTCGAGGGTCATAGCCGCATCGAAGGGTCGAAGCCGCATCGAAGGTTCGTAGCCGCGTCGAAGGTTGGAGGCTGTGCTACGAGGCTTCGAGGCAAGGCTACACTACGAGGCTACGAGGCTGACTGCGAGGCTTCGAGGCAAGGCTGCGCTACGAGGCCACGAGTCTATTGGGCTTCGAGGCTGCGTCTGCGAGGCTTCGAGGCAAGGCTGCGCTACGAGGCTACGAGTCTGCTGAGCTTCGAGGCTGCGTATGCTGGGCTTCGAGGCTGCGGGCTTCGAGGCAAGGCCGCGCGTGAGGCCGATCGTGGATCGCGAGTCTTCGATCGTGGATCGCGAGTCTTCGAGGCCGACCGTCGTGAGGCCGATCGCGAGGCTTCCTGACTGCAAGGCTTCGAAGCGAGGCTGTGTTACGAGGCTACGAGTCTGCTGAGCTTCGAGGCTGCGTCTACTGGGCTTCGAGGCTGCGTCTGCGAGGCTGACTACGAGGCTTCGAGGCAAGGCTGCGCTACGAGGCTACGAGTCTGCTGAGCTTTGAGGCTGCGTATGCTGGGCTTCGAGGCTGCGGGCTTCGAGGCAAGGCTGCGCTACGAGGCTGACTGTGACTGCAAGTCTTCGACTGTGACTGCGAGTCTTCGACTGCGAGGCTTCGAGGCAAGGCTGTGCTACGAGGCTTCGAGGCAAGGCTGTGCTACGAGGCTTCGACAGTGACTGTGAGTCTTCGAGGCAGCGGTTATAAATTCGCCTGAACTGTTTCTGGGGAATTTTCACAATCACATTTTCAATTGGTTTTGACCGAGGGCGTTGACCGTCTTTCCACAAGCTTGACTTTCATGCCCAAAACTATTTTTTGTCATAACTTCTTCATTTCAAGTCGAATTTGGGCACAGTCAAGTGTGTTGGTTTCCAAATTTCATCCTCTACCCTTTAGTGTTGACCTTGGGGCATTTTGAGATTCCTCAGAAATGACTCTTATTTTTGGGATTTCTTTGGCTATGATCTGGCCCGGTCAAAATGGGGTCTAACAGCTGCCCCTCTTTGCGCGTTGTTTGTGTACGAATGATGTGCAAAGATAAGACCGTACCCATTTTGACCAGTTGATTCTCCTCTCAGGGATTGATATTTTACGGTTTTGGTGTGGTTTGGCATGCGGGTGAGCATGGCTTTGGATATTTGGCATGCGGGTGAGCATGGCTTCGGATAATTGGCATGCGGGTGAGTATGACTTGGGATATTTGGCATGCGGGTGAGCATGGCTTCGGATAATTGGCATGCGGGTGAGCATGGGCTCGGATAATTGGCATGCGGGTGAGCATGGCTTCGGATAATTGGCATGAGGGTGAGCATGGCTTCGGATAATTGGCATGCGGGTGAGCATGGCTTCGGATAATTGGCATGCGGGTGAGCATGGCTTCGGATAATTGGCAGGCGGGTGAGCATGGCTTCGGATAATTGGCATGCGGGTGAGCATGGCTTCGGATAATTGGCATGCGGGTGAGCATGGCTTCGGATAATTGGCATGCGGGTGAGCATGGCTTCGGATAATTGGCATGCGGGTGAGCATGGCTTCGGATAATTGGCATGTGGGTGAGCATGGCTTCGGATAATTGGCATGCAGGTGAGCATGAATTCGGATAAATGGCATGCGGGTGAGCATGCCTTCGGATATAATTGGCATGCGGGTGAGCATGGCTTTGGATAATTGGCATGCGGGTGAGCATGGCTTTGGATAATTGGCATGCAGGTGAGCATGGCTTCGGATAATTGGCATGCGGGTGAGCATGGCTTCGGATAATTGGCATGCGGGTGAGCATGGCTTCGGATAATTGGCATGCGGGTGAGAATGGCTTCGGATAATTGGCATGCGGGTGAGCATGGCTTCAGATAATTGGCATGCGGGTGAGCATGGCTTTGGATAATTGGCATGCGGGTGAGCATGGCTTCGGATAATTGGCATGCGGGTGAGCATGGCTTCGGATAATTGGCATGCGGGTGAGCATGGCTTCGGATAAATGGCATGCGGGTGAGCATGGCTTCGGATATAATTGGCATACGGGTGAGCATGGCTTTGGATAATTGGCATGCGGGTGAGCATGGATTTGGATAATTGGCATGCAGGTGAGCATGGCTTCGGATAATTGGCATGCGGGTGAGCATGGTTTCGGATAATTGGCATGCGGGTGAGCATGGTTTCGGATAATTGGCATGCGGGTGAGCATGGCTTCGGATAATTGGCATGCGTGTGAGAATGGCTTCGGATAATTGGCATGCGGGTGAGCATGGCTTTGGATAATTGGCATGCGGGTGAGCATGGCTTCGGATAATTGACATGCGGGTGAGCATGGCTTTAGAGGATTGGCATGTGGGTTTCTCCGTTGGGGATGAAACTTCCTTCATTTCTTGAGTTCTAAGGCTTATCCACCGGGAGTTTGGGATGCCGTGCCGTGACAACAGTCCTGCAATTGGACAGGAGCAAACATGCCATACGTAGGAATGATGCGTGAAATGTGGTTGATGCATGAGGTGCGCAAAACCTTTTGAGAATGTGCATGAGGTGTATAAAATACGGGGCAGAGTTGATCTTAAGGAGATTCTAGTGTTGTTTCTTCGGAAAAGTACGTTGCCAATGACTTGGTGTTCTCTTCTCCTACTGGCGAGCAAACTGTTAAGTATCTTGAGTCATAGCTTCCTTTAGGCAAAGGTCTAGGGCTTTTGTTGTCGCCTCATGCAAACCTCACGAACAAGCAAGGTTTAAGAAACTCCAGCAGGGAAATGCTCGATTTTAAAATGATTTAAAAAAGCCAAAACCATATTTATTTGACAAGACATTTTGCACTTACAATTACATCATTACATATGGCACAAGGTGTTTATCCTCATGCAAAGTTAAACTAAACTCCTTTTGTAGAACAAGGACAATAGTTTCAAAAGACATGTCTTGTAAAGTTGATCAGAGTATGCTTAAGATTTGACCAGTCCTTTGGTTCACAGCCCAGTCCCTGGTTTGAAGTAGTGTGATGATATTCCCGTGACTGTCTGCTTGGGAGTTCAAGAGTTGTACTCCACCTTGGTTCTGTTAGAAGATCGGGGATCCTGATGTCGCTGTACCTTTTGTTGGCTTTGTATTTTACCCTTGGCGCCCTTTCGGGTTTTCACCAAGTCTGTCTTTTCTTTCTTTTTATTGAGCTTTGTGTTTTACCCTTGGTGCCCTTTCAAGTTTTCACCAAGTCCGCTTTTGGGCTACGAGATTCGTTTGTTGGGTCATACTCAAACTTGATTGCCATATGCCCATGGTGAGGGCAAGATTTGGCCCATTCATGTGAAGGACCAAAACATGAGGTTTTGACTCAGCTGGGGGTAAAGGATTTTGAAAGGGGAAGTTAAGCATAAAACTTCTTTACAGCGTCACTATTTATAGGATTTCGCAGCTCAACTCCGTCCATTTCTGTGAGGATTAAGGCCCCTCCTGAGAATGCTCTTTTTACCACATAGGGACCTTCATAGTTCGGAGTCCACTTGCCACGGTGATCATATTGTATCTGCAGTATCTTCTTCAAGACCAAGTCCCCTTCTTTGAAGGTTCGGGGTTTCACTTTTTTGTTGAAGCTGGCCATCATCCTTTGTTGATACAACTGGCCTCGACCGACTGCGGCGAGACGTTTCCCTTCGATTAGATTCTGCTACTCAAAACGGTCTCTGACCCATTCGGCTTCATCCAGCTGAGTATCCCTAAGAATTCTGAGTGACGGGATTTCCACCTCGATGGGTAGGACTGCTTCCATACCATAGGCTAGGGAAAAAGGAGTTGCCCCAGTTGATGTTCGCACAGAAGTCCTGTAAGCATGCAGTGCATATGGAAGTTTCTCGTGCCAATCCTTGTATGTCTCGGTCATTTTGCGAATGATGTTCTTGATGTTTTTATTTGCTGCCTCAACCGCTCCATTCATCTTGGGACGATATGGGGTAGAATTGCGGTGTCGGATTTTGAATCCTTTGCATAAATTATCCATCATTCTATTGTTCAAATTGACGGCATTGTCAGTTATAATTTGCTCGGGAAGCCCATAACGACAAATAATGTTGCTTCGGAGAAACCTAACCACCACTGATTGAGTGACTTGGGCATAGGAGGCTACTTCTACCCATTTGGTGAAGTAATCGATCGCCACTAAGATGAATCTATGACCGTTGGAAGCATTAGGTGAAATGGCTCCAATGACGTCCATTCCCCACATGGCGAAAGGCCATGGAGATGTTATCGTAGGACGAGGGTGCTTGGATTCGATCCCCGTAAACTTGGCACTTACGGCACGTGCGCACATGATGGATGCTATCCTTTTCCATAGTGACCCAATAGTAGCCCATCCTCATGATCTGTCAGGATAGAGCATGTCCACTCACATGAGCTCCACAGTTGCCATTGTGGACCTCATTGAGGATCTGAGCTGCTTCGTCTTTCTCAACGCACCGTAGTAGCACCATGTCGTAACTGCGCTTGTAAAGGACGGGCCCATCTAAGAAGTAGTTAGAACTTGTTTGCCGAATATTTTTTTTTCTGATTCTGAAACTTCTGTTGGATATTCTCTTGTGAGTAGATATTGTTTGATATCATGATACCATGACTTTGTGTTAGCATCCGTACTAGCCAACATACAGTATATTGGCACTTCTTGTACGCAAATATCAAAAGAGGGCATTTCTAAGCTTGTATCCAACCGAAGGAGGGCTGCCAAAGTAGCCAAGGCATCGGGAATCCGATTATGTTCCCGGGATGCATGTTCAAATGAGATTTCATCAAATAGTCTAGCCATATCACATATCATCTCTTGGTAGGGAATGAGTTTGGGATTCCGGGTTTCCCACTCCTTACGAACTTGATAAATTACTAAGGCTGAATCTCCGAAGACTTGAAGCCTTGTAATTCCCCTTATTAAGGCTTCTTGGAGACCCATGACACAAGCTTCATATTCTGCTATGTTGTTTGTGCAGGGAAAGGCCAACTTGGCGGCTATGGGATAATGTTGACTGGTTGGGGAGATTAATACTGCCCCAATGCCATGACCGGATAAATTTGAGGCTCCATCAAACCACAGAATCCACGTCTTTGATTCCTGATCCTCCTTAACAGCATTGATGTATTCGTCTGGAAAGTCGGAGCTCATGGGCTCATAATCCTCCAAGGCCCTGTCGGCCAAGTAATCTGCTATGGCACTTCCCTTGATGGCCTTCTGTTGGACATAGATGATATCATATTCGGATAAGAGCAGTTGCCATTTTGCAACCCTTCCTGTCATTGCCGGTTTTCTAACAGGTACTTGAGTGGGTCATGTCTTGAGATGAGCCATGTAGTATGGTAGAGGGTATACTGTCTCAATCTTCGTGTTGCCCAGATGAGAGCGCAACAAGCTTTTTCTAAGGGAGTGTACTTCTCTTCGCACGATGTAAATTTCTTGCTCAAGTAATAAATGACTTGCTCCTTTTTCTTTGCTTTATCAAGCTGTCCCAGAACACAACCCATGGATGTTTCTCGGACCGTCAAATACAAGATCAAAGGTTTGTTGGGTGTTGGAGGAGCCAAAATCGGTGGGTTCATAAGGTATTCCTTGATTTTGTCAAAGGCCTCCTGACATTCGTCATTCCAAACTTCGGGGTTATTTTTGTGAAGCACTTTGAAGATAGGCTCACAAGTTGCAGTAAGCTGTGAGATAAAGCGGGCAACATAGTTGAGTCGCACGAGGATGGCTCTAACTTCTTTGATGGTCTTTGGTGTAGGCATATCTTGGATGGCCTGGACCTTGTCGGGGTCGATCTCTATTCCATTTTGACTGACAACAAATCCCAGTAGTTTGCCAGATGTAGCTCCAAAGGTACACTTGGCTGGATTTAGCTTTAGCTGGTATTTGCGCAATCCGTTGAATAGTTTATGCAATACCTCCACGTGGTCTTCCTCCTTTCCTGACTTGGCAATCATATCATCGACGTAAACCTCTACTTCTTTATGCATCATATCATGGAAGAGTGTTACCATGGCCCTCTGATATGTTGCCCCGGCATTTTTGAGTCCAAAAGGCATGACATTAGCAGAAGGTACCCTAGATAGTTGTGAAGGTGGTCCTTTCTTTGTAATTGGGGTCCATCTGAATTTGGTTGTAGCCGGAGAATCCATCTATGGAAGAAAACATGGCATGTTTTGCGGTGTTATCTACCAAGGTGTTGATGTGAGGTAGTGGAAAGTTGTCTTTTGGGCTAGCCTTGTTGAGGTCGCGGTAGTCTACGCACATACGGACCTTCCCACCCTTCTTTGGGATGGGCACGATGTTAGCGACCCATTCTGGGTATCGAGCTACACTAAGGAATCCAGCATCCCATTGTTTCCGAACCTCTTCTCTGACCTTCAGTATCATTGCTGGTCTCATTCGTCGTAACTTCTGTTGTATCGGCGCGCATTCTGGATTTAGTGGCAGCTGGTGCTGCACTATGTTGGTATTTAGTCCCGGCATATCCTTGTAAGACCACGCAAAAACATCGATATAGGCTTTTAGGAGATCGACCAATCGGCCCTTGACATCCTCATTGATTAGAGATCCTAATCGCAGTTCTTTTGGCTCAGTAGGTGTACCAAAGTTGACAGTCTCGATCGGAACTTCGCTAGGAACAATGGGTTTATCCTCCTTTTTCAACAGGCGTATGATGTCCTCCAGAGGCTCAAAGTCTTCTTCGACGTCAGCTTCCTCTGCTCCAAATACTGGTTGCTCCCAATCTGGATTATGGTCAAACCTTAAGCAACTCGTTTCTTTTTTACTTAACAGATCCTTTTTAACTTGATCGCACCTGTTGGTAAAAGTTTGAATAGTTTAACAAAGTATGATGATGCACATGTCATGCAATGCAAGAAGATGCGTTTTTGGCAAAAGTCTTATTTCATAAATATTCCGAAAAGGTTACAACCGTTGTTGGGAATTTAAAAATATAATAAAAACAGAACATTCCCCAGCAAAGCTTCTTTGATCATTACTTGGCCGGGAGGTCCACAATACTCCAATTGTTTAGCTGGTGCCCTGGGGGTCCTTCGCATACCTACCCCATCTGTTCTTGCTCTCCACGGCTAGCCCTCAACATGGCTATGGTGCATTCTTTCCTCTGATGGATAAAACCGGCGCTCTGGAATATAGCCCCAAGGGGTGGGAACGTCATCCTTTGCTCCTGGAGAGGCCTCTTCTTTAGTCTGGCTAAGCGGCACTCCCTTTTTCTTGCGGCTTCCCTTGATTTGTCAGCTTTGGTAGACTTGTAGCCCAATTCGTACCTTTCTCTAGTGTTTTGTATGACTAAGGGTTTCTTAATTCCTTGTGCTCGTGCACCCAGGCCTTGACCTTCCTTATGCCCCAGTTTAAGCATGACTGTAGCAACCATCCTTGCAGTCTTTGGGAACAAGATTGCCATATCCAGTGACATTCCGGTGTTTGGGGCATAGGCCACATTAACCACTTCGAACGATCGGTAAGAGCATTCCGGTATGTCTTCATTGTTTTCAATGTAAGGAACAGACATAGGCTTGGTAACCAGAAGCTCCACTTCTCCGTATACACAGATGAGTTGGCCATTTACCACAAATTTAACCTTTTGATGTAGTGTCGATGGCACTGCCCCTACTGAGTGAATCCATGGTCTTCCCAGCAGACAGCTATAGTATGGAGCGATGTCCATCACTTGGAACTTAACCATAAACTCACTTGGACCAATTTGCAAAGGGATATCTAGTGTACCCACTACTTCTCGCTTTTCACCATCAAAGGCTCTTACAACCATATTAGTGGGACGTACGTGAGAGGAGTCTATTCGTAGTTGCTTGAGGATTTGAGTTGGCATGATGTTTAGGGACGACCCATTGTCGATCAGCACACGGGAGATCATGTGATCCTTACATTTGACAGATATGTGTAAGGCTTTGACGTGACTAATACCCTCTGATGGTAACTCATCTTCGCCAAAACTAAGGAAGTTATCCACCACGATATTGTTAACGAGACTACTCAGATTTTCCAAGGATATGGTCGAAGGAACGTAGGCCTTGCTCAAAACCTTCATGAGGGCTTCTCTATGTGGAGTCGAATCCATGAGCAAGGACAACAAAGAGATACGAGTCGGGTGCTGACTGAGTTGGTCCACAATGTTGTACTCGCTCTGCTTGATTAGTTTAAGGAATTCGGTGGGATCCCCATCAATGACAGGAGCATTCTTACTACCTAGTGCAGGTACGGGAGGTAGATCATACTCTCCTCTGCTTTTGTTGACCTCAATGCCTTCTTCCGATCCATAGACACGACCGCTTCTTGTTTTCTTCTCGACTGTAGGGTCTCCTCTAATGACCGATTCGCAGAGGTACTTCCAGGGCACTGATTTATCATCTTTGTAAGGGAATGGAGCGGGAGTTTGGATGACAAGAGAACGGACTCCTTGTGCCAATGTGGTGGTTTTTGGTTTTTCGTCATATTCGATAATTAAAGGCCTGGGCGTCTCCAATGCCTTTGTATGCTCTATCAAAGCCATAGAGGCCTCATGTTCTTCTAACTTGCGTGTGATTTCCAGCCTTCAGGAGTTAATGAAAGCTTGCACAGCTTCCTGGAATTCATTGCATTCTTCAATATCATGTTCATAAGCTGATTTATGGTGGACACAATATTTTTTCCCAGTCTGTGCCTCTTGTGGTTTCAGTCACCTCATTGGTTACCAAGAACCCGTTCTTATGTAGCATACGGAACAGTTGAACCTTGCCTATCTTGATCTCAGAAACCTTTCCAGGAGGATTTCCATGCCTAGTTGTTATATTGGCGACATTGCCCGAGTGTTCAGGTAGAGGGTTGGTGCCCACATTAGGAGCATTGGTTATCTTGGAGAAGTCTAGCCATCCAACATCTCTTAGGTGTTGGACCTTCTTTTTCAGAGCAAAACAATTCTCGGTGTCATGTCCACTTGCGCCTCCATGGTATGCACAATGGGCCTCAGCTTTGTACTAGTGAGGATATGGAGGAGTCCGTTCCTTTAGGGGTATTGGACTAGCGAGGCCTGCTGCTAACAATCGTGTATAGGCTTCTGTGTATGTGACAGGAATTGGATCAAACTTTTGTTGCCCAGTCTTTCCAAAAGTAAGATTCTGCCAGGGCTGATTTGACTACTCGGGTTGAGGCTGGGCTAGCTAAGGTTGGCTTGGCTGAGGCGTGTACAAGCTTCCTCCTTGTGGATGATACTACGGGAATTGTGGTGGTCGGGCTGATGCCACATAAGATGCCATGGGTTGCCCACCGTAATAACCTTGCGTGATACACTGCCTTGATTGTGCCCCGGAGGAAGTGAAGTCAAGTTTGCTTCTTCTTCTTTTTTGCGATTGGGTGGCGTAGGCTTTCTAAAAGTCTCGATTTTATTCCCGCCAAGCCTACCTTCTCTGATGCCACCCTCAATTCTTTCTCCTGAGGCAACTAAATCAGTGAAGCTGTTTGATACATTCCCAACCAGCTTTTCATAATAAACACTCCTTAGGGTACTGACGAAAAGGGTGGTGAGCTCTCGTTCAGTTAGTGGGGGCTGAACGTCCATAGCTGCTTCTCTCCACCTTCGAGCGTAAGTCTTGAAACTTTCTTTATCAGCTTTCTCAAATGACTGCAACGCCAATCTGTCTATTGCCAGTTCCGTGACATGTTTGTATTGCATTAAGAAGGCTGTGGCCAAGTCATTCCAAGTGCGGATACGACTTCCTTCTAACTGAATGTACCATCGTAATGGCCTGCCGGTTAAGCTTTCTTGGAAGCAGTGCATTAATAGTTTGTCATTGTTGGTATGTGCGGCCAACTTGCGACAATACATTATCAAATGGGTCCTTGGACACTGGGTACCATTGAATTTCTCAAAATCCAGCATTTTGAACTTTGGAGGTAGCATGACCCCCGGCACCAAGCATAAATCATAAGCATTAGTTGTCCCATAACTTTCTGCCCCTTTAACAGCCTTCAACCTTGCTTCTATTTGTTTCCAGCTTGGTTGTTGGTTGTTTCCTTGGGAACGGGTAAGTCCCTTACTCCCACGGGATATTCTGAGATTGGTGTTCCCGCATTTGGTGGTGTAGTCGGAACTTGGCGTGAACGACCCGGGACCACGTTTGGTTGTGCATAGGCCTGGGATTCTGTTTGAGTTTGCACAAACCCCTGTAGTGGGTTCTGCGTTTGTCCCTGATTTGCTACTCTTCTGCTGGGGCAGCTTCCCTTACGGTTGCTACTTTAGTCAGTAAGTCCATCATGGTTTTTAACTGAAGCTGAACCTCGTGGAGACTGCCCCCCATCTCTTGTTGAGCTTGCTCGAGCCCTGAAATTCAGTCCTCTGTATGGTCTCCCATGCCCTGGTCTGACATAGCTTGATTATGGGTTGATCTCAAGTTATAGGAATGCCCAATCTTGTTTGATCCGGAAATGCTTATTTGTTAAGCTTTCTGTTGTTCTCTTTTTCGGATTTTGCTTTTTACCATGAATGTATAAATGCATGTAGTGAATGCATGCAACGAATGGTTAATGATGAAAATGGCGAAAAATAATTTATTGATTGATGAAACCAAATACATTATTCGTGGAAAGAAGATTGAAGTACAACAAGGATAGTCTTATGCTTATGCGACTAGATGAATTGGAACAAGCCTTGATCATTTCAAACTAATTTCCGATTCCGGATTACTCCTCCAATTGGTGAATTCTTTTACCCAGCTTTTCGATGATCTCCTCTTGTTCTTGAACCTTCTGCCGCAAGTTCTCGAGTTCATTTTCCTTTTGAAGGAGCAGCAGTCTTGGATCTTGGTGGACCTCCGCATAAGCTATGTACTGCTGCCGCCAGGGAGGGAATGATGGATGAACTTTGGGGTAATAAGAATTACTGCTGACTTTCGGAGGTGCTTGCCATGCTAGATACCCCCAAAAAGCTTTGCATCGAGTCTCGAGGTCAATGTATGTGAAGTCAAAAGCTTCTATCTCATGCAACACAGGAATGATCTGATGACCCCTAAGTTGTCTTCCTGCCTGAAGAGGGGCGTATGCGGTTACTCCCCACGGACCAAGTAATGGGACCCAGTTACATGGCCCACAGCTATAAATTATGTCGACTTTGGGCATCCATGGAGCATTCCATACAATTTGATTATCAGTTAAGGTTTGCAGCTCATTGATCCAATCCTCCTCCGTTTCAGGTAACTCCCATTCCTGTAGAATGAATTCGGGTAATGCACTATGTGGAAATGCCGCCACTTCTTCGAGTTGTGCGTCTTTGCTTGACAAGTGACTTTTCAACCATGTGTAGAGGAGTGGAAGGCATCCTTTGAAATGACCCTGCCCCGAAATTCGTACGTGTGATAATGATCTGATTGTCTCAGCAAGGATTGCAGGAACCGGATCGGGCCCTCCTAATGTTTGCATCACAAGTTCACATACAAATCCATCAATGTAACCCAAGAACTTGGGAAATACAATTAATCCATACATGGCTAGTGTGAATAAAGAGTAGAGTTCTATGCCCGATGCTCGAGATATTTTGTCTCGGATCACGGGCCATGGGATGACCTCGAGTCCACCCCTGCGATGCACGATCTGGGCTACCTCGTCTTCTGTCATTCCCAAGAACTGTGATAGGGTCTGCAGGCAGGAAACTTGTATGGTTGGTAGAAAGACTTCCGAGCCTCCGTTGATTGGTCGTCACAAGAGGGCTTGATACTCCTCCATAGTAGGAGTCAAATCCTGTTCATTGAAAGCGATGCACCTCCGCCTTGGATCCATGAAATATGCTGCTGCCTTTAACATAGGCTCGTCGACAGGTACTCGCGTTAGATGTAGCAAGTCCCCGTATTTTTTAATGTAGGCAGCCTGTATGTGGACAGGCCATCGTGCCCATATATCGTCAAGTTCCTCTCGGTGGGCCGTTTGGACACGCATCTGGACTTCAGGGGCCAGTATGGTTTGCTCGGTACTTTCTCCTGAAAAGTCTCCAAAGTGTTGTTGAATTGTTGAAGCTGCATGTGCGACCTCTGTCATGTCTTCCTTGTCTTCACAATTAGCTAGGAGATGATCAAAGCTTGCCATGCTTCCTATAATGAATGTTAAGGATTATGCATATGAGATGGGAAACAGACAAGAACAGATTTTATTGATGTAAATAGGACAAAGCCTCTTATGGGTACAAGCTATTCAAATGTAGATGCAGCTACATGATGCAAGACAAGTTTTGGGTTCCTTTAGAGAGGCGATCCCGCTTAATGCCTTCCTTTCTTTGATGAGCTTGATGCATTACTAGGCTTTCCTTTCCCGGATTCACGCATTGTCATTATCTTCTTGGTCGAAAGAGTACCGACAACTTCTTTCTGTTGTAGGAGGTGTTCCACTTCTAGTTTCTCCTGCCAAGAAACCTAGGACGGGACAACATCAGAGTAATAGGGGAGGAAGCCGATCTTCCTAGGCTGTAACGCGGCGTTGAACATCCGATCGGCGACTGATTCAGCCCTTCCTGTGCCATGGTTAATATCACATCTTTCCATTCCGTAGAGAACTAGGACAATTTGGTTATTTCCCAGCTACCTTGTCACTTGAAGAGGGGCATAGGCAGTCCCGCCCCATGGTCCAAGGAGTGGGACCCAGTTGTACCTTCCGCAGCTATAGGTCATATGTTTTCTTGGCATCCAGGGTGCCATCCAGACAACATTTGCCTCACTCAGGCAATTCAGCAGCCTTCTCCATCCGTTGAGATTACTGGGTAAGAGCCACGAGCTTCTTAGAATGTCTAGTATGACGATAGGGGGCCATGAGTAAACAGCCCTGAATCGCGGGGTAACACAGTGGAGATGGCTTTTGAGCCATGTGCACAAGAGAGGGAGGCACCCCATGAAGCGACCACCTCCTGTAATCCGGATAAATGATAGAGATCTGATGGTTTCGGCAAGTATGGCCGGAATAGGGTCAGCGCCACCGGTCACTTGTGCCACTAGCTCGAAAACGGTCCCGTCAATGTAACCGGTCACCCGTGGAAAGACCACCAACCCGTAAATAGTAAGGGTGATGAGCGAATGGGCCTTATCCTCGTTTGCACCTTTCAGTTGGCCTCTGACAAACTCCCATGGAATGATTTCTTTGCCATCTACTTTGATCACAGGGTCGATGATCTTTTTGTCCTTGCCCAAGCATTTGAAACCCATGAAATGTGCTAACCCCCGCCTGCAAGACTTCTATGTGTTGGGTTGGAAAACAATGTCGTCTTCTTCAAAGGGGATGCGGAGGATTCTTCGATATTCCTCCAAAGTTGGCACCAGGTCGATGTCGTTAAAGATGAAGCACCTCCGTCTCGGGTCCCAGAAGTGGATCGCTGCTTTGATCATATTCTCATCAACAGGAAGTTGTGACAGGAGCAGGAGATCACCAAACTGTTGGGTGTAAGCTATGTGTCTCATGCTAGGCCATTCACTCCATGTGGCTCGGAGTTCTTTGGGGAGTTCGACCCGAGTGTCCATGATGATTTGATCGGCCATAGGGTACGTCTTGGGTGAGAAATCTCCTAATTGTCGCTGGATCTGAATGGAGGCGTGCTCCGCTTCTTTCACATCTTCAGGGTCTCTGGCGCCCCTCAAAAGGTTCCCAAAACTTGCCATATTCCCTATATGTATGCATGGGATGTCGTGATATGCGTCAAGCAAAATGAGTGCGGGTTAGAGTGAATCAAGGCAAAATGTGGTAAAAACACAGGAGTCGACAAACAAGGTGCAAGTAATGTCACACCAATGTTAAAGCATACACATGAAGGTCAAAACCCCTGATGGGCATCTACACATACGCCTATCTTATTCGTTGGTTCCCAAACTATCTCATGGGAGAAGCTCCGTACCTCTAGAGGCATTAACGGAGGGGGCCCTCAAAGAGGACCCCGCTTGGGTGAGGAGTTTAGGTACCTTGCGTGAGATAGAACCCACGGGGCATCCTTATTAAGCCTCGCTAATCCTAGGGAAGAAATAGAAAACCCGGGTATAGGGTTAGAGGGAGAGAGTGACAGACAGATTTTTAACCTCTCTAAAAGAGCTAGCTAATGTCGTTAAATCTCTCTTCAAGATAATAAATTCCCTAAGTTTGCACTAAAAGAATAGCAGCAAGCAAGGAGTCGAACCCACAGGGATTAGCCTAGTTCTCTAGTTCTCAAATCAAAACACCCAATTACTCTTGTTCTATAAAATGTCTTGGCAAAAACTTTTCTTTTTTAAACTAAAGATCTAATTTTTATTTGGTTTTCTGAATAAACAAAGAAAGCAATTTGATTTTAGGATTAAGATGCAAGGATTAAAAGCATCTAAAGTCACAATTTCACCTCCCTATGTTATCTCTACTGGTTCATGGTATTAGGGTTGTCTGATTGAAAACATGTTAAACATAAGCCAAGGACAACAAATGGTCATTGAGGTCCTTTTAAGAGTTGTATGCCAGAATGGTCATCTAAACACACAAACATGCAAAGCTAATAAATCATACTTGCAAAAGGATAATGATCACACCAATTACAAATAAGTTATGAATCTCAATCCGCCCCAGACTATGGCTAAGAATACCAAGGTGTACATCCAAAGATAGAATTAAGAACAGATTCATAAAACATGCAAAACTCAATCATCCAAACCCAATATTCATAAACACAGCAAAGCAACAAGGGGGCTACATTGCTCCCCTAGATTAAAAGACTACTCACGCATGATTACAAGCAAACACAAAGCAGAAAAGCTCAACAACTTCTTCTTATCCATGCGCACAGCAAAGCTTCAACCCAAGTTTCCAAAATCCGCGATGACGGCTGCGACGGCTGCTCTCCTAGGTCAAGGAGCAACCTCCAAGTCGTGAAGCCTCTCTCTCTCTCTAAAAACGTGTAGGGGGTCAAGGGATGCATAGCAGAGGGCGTGGAGGCTGTATTTATAGAGTTTGGATGGGCCTTGAGGTGTGTACCCTAGCCCATTTATCAAAACGGCGTAGTTTTGATAAGTGACACTCCAAACATTAAAATCTCTATCTTCCATCCACAATTTGGACATGGGCCTTCAGAAACAAATGATCAGCATGGAAAAACGATATGATCGGTCCAAAAATATCTCTGCACGTCAATTTGCACGTGATATGGTGAATTCACGTGCAACTCCAAATCAGCTCAAACTTCTCCCCAAGCTTCCTTGCATCCTGTAGAGGCCTGAGAGGCAAAAATAGGCTTGCACGTGAAATGGGTGAATTCACGTTCAGCTCCAAATGCTCTGAAATTTCTGTGGTAGGTAGAGGACATCATTCTAAGCAACGTTTGTTCTTGCACGCCAATTGTTTGAGGCCATCTACTATGTCAAAAGTGAGCTCCAAAATCTACCAAAACAGCTTAAAAGCGCATGTATTTGCAAATAGCATCTTCCTAGGGGTTAGAGCAAATATATATGATATATGAAGCAATAAGGCTCTAATCATGCTCTTAAACATCCTAAATAAACACTAGAATAACGACATAAAATGCACGTTATCAGAGAGAAATGCATGTATGCACAAACAATGTAGTTTATACAAAAATGAAGAAGACAGAAAGGGAAATAAACAAGCAAGCACTCCAAAAACAAAATGCCATGGCTAGACTCTCTCAAAGTCCCCAGCAAAGTCGCCAGCTGTCATCACCCGGTGTCGTCCAGGCTTGTGACTGGCTTGAGATTACTCCTTTGGATGGAGATTTGGTCATTGAGCCATCATTGTCGTAGCTCACACAAAACCAAAAAGAGAGATAGAAGAAACAGAGTCGCCACCAAACAAAGATGAAGGTGTGTTTGGCGACCTAGGAGGGTCTATGGTTCCAGAGAAAAGGTTCGGGAGTCGGTTACGTGTGGGGAAGGAAGAATAGGCTCTTGCACCCCCACAGCGGCCAAAATTAGTACCTAGTCTTTGTCTATGGGTGCTTGCTTATTTTAACTTCCCTTTCTTTCCTTTTATCTCATTGTAAAAACTGTGGTTGGTTTATTTAGAAAAAGAATGTTATTCTTTTGTTTTATCCAAGAAAACATAAAGAAAGCCAGTAGCATGAAGAGCACAACAGGGAGCTCGAATTCATTACCACAGTTGATGTTGGCCAGTGGTGAAGACATAAGCAATAGGACTTAATCTCACAGCCACAAAAGCCTGGGTTTGTTTAAAAGGAATTTGGGGTTTTATTTTAAAAACGAGAAAGTTGAGTCCGATGTCGTGAACAGCATACAGGGGAGCTCAGATTCACTATCGGATTCAATGTTGGCCAAGTGGCGAGGATGTGAGCATAAAAGCTCAATCCCACGGCCACCGGGCCTTTGAAAATGTTTTGTATTTTTGGATAAAAGAAGGTGAGATTGGTATAGTTTATGATGAAGAATGTAAGAGAAGAGGGGAATAAAACCTAGAAATCAAGGTTGATGTTCCTGCTAGCTTTGCTCCTCTATGAATGCTTGAGGAATGCGGGGACTAAACACCAGCAAGGGTGGTGGAGGACGTTTTCTTCAGCTCCAGCCAATAATGTCTGCAGAATTCTTGGCTTTTTTTTTTAAACTCTCTATGTTCCCAGACGTTTTTTTTTCTCTCCCCCCCCCCCCCCCAAAAAAAAAAGGAACTCCCTCAGGAATGGGTAATGTCTCCCTTTTATAGAGTTTCGAGAGGGAACAGCCGCCCACCTGGGTACTTGGTGAATTAAATGTCGTGACCTTTGGAGTTCCCTTGCGTTGACAGCAAGTTTCAAGAATGATATAGGCATTCATGAGGTGAAAGCAGGTCCCCAGGCATTAAAAACGTGTTCTGAGCCTTTTAAATCAATTCCGAGAGACACAGCGCCCGCTTTACTGTGCACTTAAAAGGGAAGCAGAAACGGTGTCGTTCTGGAGTTTGCAGATCGCAAGGTTGAAGGCTGGAGGCTGCCTCGCAGGTCACAAGATCGAAGTTGGAGCCTGTCGGGTGGAGGTTGAAAGCTGCCTCGAAGGGTCGAGGGTCATAGCCGCATCGAAGGGTCGTAGCCACGTCGAAGGTTCGTAGCCGCGTCGAAGGTTGGAGGCTGTGCTACGAGGCTTCGAGGCAAGGCTGCGCTACGAGGCTACGAGGCTGACTGCTACGAGGCTGACTGTGAGGCTTCGAGGCAAGGCTGCGCTACGAGGCTGCGTCTGCTAGGCTTCGTGGCTGCGTCTACGAGGCTGACTGCGAGGCTTCGAGGCAAGGCTGCGCTACGAGGCTACGAGTCTGTTGGGCTTTGAGGCTACGTCTGCTAGGCTTCGAGGCTGTGTCTGCGAGGCGGACTGTGAGGCTTCGAGGCAAGGCTGCACTACGAGGCTACAAGTCTGCTAAGCTTCGAGGCTGCATATGCTGGGCTTCGAGGCTGTGGGCTTCGAGGCAAGGCTGCGCTACAAGGCTGACTGTGACTGCGAGTCTTCAACTATGACTGCGAGTCTTCGAGGCTGACTGCTGCGAGGCTGACTGTGAGGCCTTGAGGCAAGGCTACGCTACGAGGCTACGAGTCTGCTGGGCTTTGAGGCTGCGTCTGCTGGGCTTCGAGGCTACGTCTGTGAGGTTGACTGCAAGGCTTCGAGGCAAGGCTGCACTACGAGGCTACGAATCTGTTGAGCTTCGAGGCTGCGTCTGCGAGGCTGACTGCGAGGCTTCGAGGCAAGGCTGCGCTACAAGGCTACGAGTCTGCTGAGCTTCGAGGCTGCGTATGTTGGGCTTCAAGGCTGCGGGCTTTCAGGCAAGGCTGCGCTACGAGGCTGACTGTGATTGCGAGTCTTCGACTGTGACTGCGAGTCTTCGACTGTGAGGCTTCGAGGCAAGGCTGCGCTACGAGGCTTCAACTGTGACTGCAAGTCTTCGAGGTAGTGGTTATAAATTCGCCTGAACTGTTTCTGGGGAATTTTTGCAATCACATTTTCAGTTGGTTTTGACCGAGGGCGTTGACCATCTTTCCGCAAGCTTGACTTTCATGCCCAAAACTATTTTAGTCATAACTTCTTCGTTTCAAGTCGGATTTGGGCACGGTCAAGTGTGTTGGTTTCCAAATTTCATCCTCTATCCTTTAGTGTTGACCTTGGGGCATTTTGAGATTCCTCAGAAATGACTCTTATTTTTGGGATTTCTTTGGCTGTGATCTAGCCCGGTCAAAATGGGATCCAGTAGAGCAAAGGTCTCGTCATAGTCTATTCCTTCTTTTTGACGATATCCTTTGGCTACCAGTCTGGCTTTGTTATAGATTACTATTCCATCCTTATCAAGTTTGTTCCAGAACACCCATTTAACACCAATAACTTGTTGAGACTTAGGCCTTGGTACTAGTGTCCACACATCATTTCTCTTAAATTGATTCAGCTCTTCTTGCATGGCTTCTATCCATTTCGAATCTTGAAGAGCGTCATCTACCACCTTTGGTTCTATTTGGGATAGAAAACATGAGTAAAGACAGATATTGGAGGTGGCTACTCTTGTTCTTACACCAGCAGTAAGATCACCAATCACTTGTTCTGAGGGGTGGTTTCGAGTCCACCTATAATTTTGTGCATGTGATGGTTGATCTTGTATAATTTGAAGCTCTGCCAGATTAGGTGGTTCAGGTATATCCGCTGGTTGAGCTTCTTCCGGACCAGATGTTTCTATATTAGTAGGTACGGAAGAACTAAGCGGGTCTTCAACATTGTTGCTTTCAGTGTTAACTGGTCCGGACGGACTTGAAGATACTCCGGAGTTTAATGGTAGGAGTATGTCTGGAGTTTAATGGTAGTCCTGAGTCTGAATCATCCGTAGCATCATTAATATCATTTCTTCGTGCTTCACTGGTTCCATGTGGTAGGTCAGTATGTATGACAGGAACATTCATAAACTTTGAATAGTCGATGTTATTGTCCTGAACCTGTACATTAGAACTTGAAGAAGCAACTTTTGACCAATCTAGATTAGTTTCATCAAAGGTCACATGGATAGATTCTTCAACTTTAAAAAGTTTTCTATTAAAGACTCGATAAGCCTTGCTATGTAATAAGTACCTGACAAAATTCCCAACATCAGATTTTGGTTCAAATTTATTCTGGGTTTCTTTGCCGTTGTTCAATATATAGCAAGTACACCCATAGGCTCTGAAATGTGAAATTGAGGGCTTTCGTCCTCTCCACATCTCATAGGGTGTTTTCATGGTAAGTTTATTTATTAGAGTTATGTTCTGAACATAGCAGGCAGTGGACACAGCTTCAGCCCATAGACTGAGAGGAAGCTTTGCCCCTACTAACATAGATCTTCCAGCCTTAACTAAAGTGCGATTTTTGTGCTCAGCTACCCCATTTTGCTGTGGAGTTCTGGGCGTAGAGAAGTCATGCTAAATGCCCTGTTCAGAACAATATGATCTCATATCTGAAAAATCAAATTTTGTACCATGATCACTCGTGATGCACTTTATGCTCAGTCCTTGTGAGTTGCTTTTCCAGTTGTAAAGATCTACAAGATGCTCAAAAGTTTGATCCTTAGATTTCAGAAACATCACCCATGTGTACCTGGTGAAATTATCGATAACCACAAGGGTATATCTCGCACCAGCTAGTGAAGGAACAGAAATGGGACCACAGAGGCCCATATGAAGAAGTTATAGAGGAGCAGTTATTGAATTAACTGATTTGCTCTTAAAGCTATGTTTGGTCTGTTTGCCAAGTTGGCATTCTCGACAGAGAGTGTCTCTGGAGTATTTGTGTTTAGGTAGACCAGTGACAAAATTAAAGTTTAAATGTGTGCATCGCTTGTGCCATAGCCAACTATCTTAATCTAATGCTGTAGTGAGGAAGCATACAGGGTCAGAAGAATTATTTCTCAAGACCACAGAGTATATGTCCTCATCTCTTGATCCGAATAACTTAACATCTCCGGATAAGTTTTCCCTTACTGTACAGGTGTTGGACATAAAGGAAACAGTAAATCCTTTGTCACATAAATTATTGACACTTAGCAAATTATGCTTCAAACCTTCGACTAGTGCAACTCTAGTGATTGATACACAAGCATTGGTTAAAGTGCCATACCTGACAGTCTTACCTTTACTGTTGTCATCATATGAAACGGATGGACCTCATTCGTCATTAACTTCAACAAGCAGAGTCTGATCACCCGTCATGTGTCCGGAGCATCCACTATCAAGGATCCACTTGCTTTGATTGATCTTTAACTTCAAGTGATCCAGCAATGCATTCCAGAGATGCTCCTGAAAGAACAACATTAGTGTCAACAGTTTCGGATTTAACTTTGCTAGGACTTTTAGCTTTCCAGGTTGACTTTAATTTGTTAGTTTTAGCTGCTTCTTTTACTTGGGTTTTCTTGGGAGAGACACTCCTTTGAGATTAAGATTTTGTTTTGCTCGAAGAACCCTTTTTATTGAACTAATCTTTATTGGTACGAACTTAATTACAAAGCCAGTTATCAGATAAACTCCAACATTCATAGTGATAATGACCTATTTCCCTACAGATGGAACATACACTATAGTGCGGAGTACAAACAGGGGATACAGGTTTCGTAGATTTTACAGACTTTCTACTCTGTTCCCTATGGCCTAGTCCATCGTGTTTGGGTGACGCGCTCTTGGCCCTAGATACGTCAGCCTTTGCCTTTCCTTTCTTTTTGGGTGCTACAGTTTTGGCTTGAATTGCAGCAAACTTTCCTTCATCATTAGTTACGGGTGCTACTGCTCCGGGAAGTGCAATAATAGCCTCAGTTCCACAGTTATAGACTATGGTGCCACCTGAAATGAAACCATTCAATGGTTTAGATGTACTAACAGGATAAACGTTGGTTAGTTTCGAAATGAAATCGGGAGAACACTCAGTCGTCTGTGTGGAGGTCGATGGTTCGGAACCTAGGCCAGGTTTGACTCGGATGTTGTCAGGGTTAGTCCTAAAGGTAGAGGCTATTTCTCCGGATTTTAGCCACTTACGATTTATTTCCTTTTCCTGTTCCAGTTCATTTTCGAGTCGCTTCACAATAACTTTTAGGCCAGTAAGTTTGGTAATTAACAGGTGATTTTCAGCTCTTAGATCATGATACCAAGCCTCTTTACTTTTGAAGTTAGTTATGTCCTTTTCTAATCTAGCAACAGTAATCTCAAGACGTTTATTCTGACTTTCCATATCTTTGTACATTTGTGTAATTATTAGTCTCTCATTCTTTTCATGATCACGTTCAATAATAAGAGATTCTAATTTACTCATAAGCTCATAGATCGAAGGTACCTCAGAATTTGCCATGAGGCAGACGTTCGGCTTGGGAGTTGGCTCATCATCCGAGGATTCCTCCTCTTCTTCCGAGCCACTAACGTATTTTGTGACGAACGCCTTCCTCTTGTTCTTGCTGTTGTCTGAGGTGGAGCGGCGAGGAGTTACCTTGTCACTTTTCTCGGCCACTTTAGATTTGGATTTGCAGTCCTTGGCCCAGTGACCGGTTTTCCCACAGTTGTAGCATTCCTGGGAACTGGACTCCGGTTGCTCCTTCCATTGGAAAGATGATGAGGAGCGTCTCATGACTCCTTTTCTGCTTTTCCGTAGGAATCGCTCAAAGGATTTGACAAGGAGAGCTATTTCCTCCTCCTTTTCTGTAGCTTTGAGAGCTACCCCCTTTTCTTTCCGAGATATTTTCTCGTCCCAGTCAAAGTATTTAAAGATGACCTCGTGAGTCCGTAGCTCTCCATATAGTTCTTCAAGGGGAACATACTGCCAGTTCTTATCGGATTACATCTGAAGTTGTTTGGAGTAGTAGCGATCCGGCAAGGAGCGAAAGAACTTGTCATTGATCTGAGATTGACAATAATGCTCATTGACAGTTTTCAGCTCAAGGATGAGCTTGCCAAATCTCTGATAGATGCTCTCGAGTGATTCGCCCGGTTTGTGATTGAAACTCTCAAAGTTCTGCCTGAGAGTACAAATAACGTTCTGCATTTGGGACTGACTTCCCTCATAGAGGATTGTCAGTTTATCCCAGACAGCTTTCGCTGTCGTGCAGCCTTGGACGTCCGTGAAAGCCTCGGAATCCAAAGACGATGTAACATATGTCAGAGCCTTTTCATTAGCACACTGCCAAGCTCTTTCATCATTGGTGAGTTCGGCATCAGTCTTTGGTCTTCCAACTCCATGTTCTCCGATAGTCATCGGAGTGGGTATCTCCTGATGAAGACATGGCCACATGAGATGATCATGGCAAACCATGAACATTCTCATGCGAGCTTTCCACTAGGAGAAAAGCTCAGGTGTGAACTTGGGTGGCTTTGTCAGAGTGAAGCCAGAACTCCATGGTTGTGAAGCAGCAGCAGTAGCAGGTTGAGGTGGATCAACATTTTCACTGCTGCTTCGATTTGGAAGGAGCTCTTGTGCTCCTCCGGAGTTAAGATGAGTGTTGAATAGCATGCTGCTTTCTTCGGCCATTGGTAAGAGTGAAAGAGTGGGATCTTTACTTGGAACAAATAGAACTTGCTTTGATACCACTTGTTGGTCCCTTGGAGCCTAGAGGGGGGTGAATAGGCTCTTATCAAAGCTCTTTTTAAAACTCTTTGGCACAACACTTATCTGGTTAAAAGATAAAAACAATGTATAAGATAACCAGATAATGGAAATATTTTGTTTTATTATCAGTATGATAAGTACAACAAAATGAAAGCAGTCTAAAGCTTGAAAGCTTTTAGACCTACTTAACAGCTTTTAACACACTGTTTACAAGTACACACACACGCTAGCCTCTTAGATCTCTATGAGCTTTAGTACATGCACCAGCTCTTACACGTTTCTTACACGTTTTCACTTAAAAGTTCATTTATAAATATACAAGTGTAGCTATTTATAGTGACATCCTCAAGAGACAACCTCGGAACTTGTTGTTCTGGATATTGTGCCCATTTACTGTCTCTCGGAAATCTCCCTGCATTAATTGTTGTGGATGTGGTTTTCAAGATCTTGGGTTTACAACGCATGAGAGTCTTTGTACATTCCCAAGTGTAATTAAAGTTGTGTCCACATATCCGGATGATCCACGTGTAAGATGCTTTAGGTTCTCAACAAGTTTGTCTTACATCGGGAAATAACGAGCTGATGACTTTGATCACGAAGAGATAAGTTGAAGTAGCATCTTCTTGAATCCGGTGTAAGGTTCCTTACTCTGTGCTTAAATTAAGCTTGGATCCTTACTCCGTAATACTGATTGCTTACTCCGTATCAATTTGGTGCTGGAATCCTTGTTCCGAGTAAGCGCTTCCTTACTCCGTATAAAAGAGAAGGTCGGAGTGCTTACTCCACATTTGCGCTTCCTTACTCCGTAACTAGTTTTCTTACTCCGCATGAGTTAAAGGAATGGATGGCTTACTCCGTATCAGCACATCCTTACTCCGCATGAGTGAGTGGTTCGAATTCCTTACTCCGCATCTAGTTTCCTTACTCCGCATCTAATTTCCTTACTCCGTATCTAATAAAGACTCAATTCCTTATTCCATAGAAGTACTTCCTTACTCCACATGAATGGAAGACTCGGATTCCTTACTCCATGTCTTCGGTATTTTAGTCCGATTGAGTGGAAGACTTATCTTTTTAACTCCGCGTTGACTCTCTTATTCCGTGCGACTTTGTAGTCCAAGATTCTTACTCCGCATCTTTTAGACTTAGTCCGTTTGAAGTATTAGGTGCAGATTTCTTAGTCTGTAGCTTTTAGGTTCTTAATCCGCACGAATGATCCTTATTCCGTATGAGATAAAGACTTGGTTATTTACCAAGTGTTTGTCGACACTCATTCTCACCTGGATCAGGATTAAATATCCCGTCCTTAGCTTTGCTCACACGAATGTAGCTCCGAATGAAGGTCATATCTTCTGCAATGACTTAAGATACACCACAAAGGTCTCAAACCAAATTACATAGGGCATTATCAGCATCATCCAAATTCTAGGCTTGATCCAACATATCTTCTGCAACAACTTAAGATAAAATATCCAAAGTCTCAGATCAAATTACATAGGGTTTTATCCGCATCATCCAAATTCTACGCTTGATCCAACAGTTTCGGTTTGGACAAAATCAAAGCAAACCAAACCTGTTGCTTGGACCAAACCAAACCGGACTGGACTGATTCGGTTTGGTTTGGTTCGGTTTGAACCGACAATTTGAATTATTATCAGTTTGGATTGGTTTAAGTCGGTTTAGTTCATAAATTTTCGAATTCTTAAAATTAAAATGATGTAAAATAAAAATAAATAAATAGTGTGTAAGCATATCAACATTAATACATATTAAATTTATAATTATAAGTCTCAAAATTTATAATTCACAAATATAACATATCAAGTATTAATAAATAATCTTAAATAAAATAATTCAAAACATAAAATAAAAATATAAAATAAGTAAATAACAATATTATTTGGTTCGGTTTGGTTTAAACTGCAGTTTTGAAATCTCAAACCAAACCAAACCGATATATTATTTGGTTTCAAACCAAACCAAACCAAACCGATTTTTGTTCCGTTTCAACGGTTTGATAAATTGGCGATTTCGGGGGATCGGTTTGGACCGATTTTGGTGGTTTGGCAGTTTAGAGTTACACCCCTAGATGATATCATTTTCGGATCCAACTTCGCAAACTCTTCACATAGTTTCGGATCTTCAAATCTGAAACTATGTGAAGAGTTTGCAAAGTTGATGACTGGCAAATTTGAAATGAGCATGATGGGAGAACTATTGTACTTCCTTGGAATAGAAGTTAAACAAATGAAGAACGGAATCTTCATTAACCAAGCTAAGTACACACGGGACTTAATCAAGAAGTTCGGAATGCAAAATTCAACTCCCGTGAAGACTCCCATGCCAGTCAGTGCCAAATTAGATCCTGATTTAAACGGAGAATCAGTAAATGTGACTGAATACAGAGGTATGATAGGATCATTGCTATATCTTACAGCAAGTCACCCAGATATTATGTTCGCAACCTTGTATATATGCAAGATATCAGGCGAATCCTAAAGAGTCACACATGCTACATGTCAAACGGATAATGCGGTATCTTAAAGGGACAGTGAATTTGGAACTTTGGTATCCAAAGGAGTCTAATTTCTCTTTATCCGGATATTCTGATGCTGATTTTTCCAGGTGTCACATCGACAGGAAGAGTACCAGTGGTACTTGTCAATTCCTTGGAAACAGACTAATCTCATGGTTTAGTAAGAAGCAGAATTCCGTACCAACCTCTACTGCTGAGGCGGAATACATAGCTGTTGGGAGTTGTCACGCCCCGGATTTCCAACCCGAGGAAACCGGTACGTGACTCCCCTTTACCCACACGGAGGGCAAAGGGGTTAGGATACAAACCAAGAACTGAACAATTTAAACATTCACAACACTTTCAAGAAAGATAAAGTCCACCAAAACAGTCCACAAACCAAATCAGTCTTTATTACAAAGTCCTCTTTTCAATCCATCCCCATTGGGGTTACATCAATTCCCATAAAAATAACATAAACAGTAAAGTAAATAAGGCCTTCCACCTTGGAGTCCCACCTAACGCCTGTAGGTTCCTGTAAAGAAAACAACATGGTAGGAGGGGTGAGCAACCACAGCTCAGTAGGGATCATGTCTCCCCAACCCATCCCATGCACCTAATATCTACATGCCTTGTGTACAAGTGTTGTGTCGTGATACAATTATTCCACCATATGTAGTTACAGGCTATAACAGCAAACACAATCATACATGGGTTGGTACATAAACACTCCCGGGCTTCCACAGCCGCCGGGTTTCCAATAACAGCCCCGGGCTTCCACAGCCACCGGGTTACAAGAACAGTCCCGGGCCTCCACAGCCACCGGGTTCCACAAAACAGTCCCGGGCTTCCACAGCCACCGGGTTCCACAAAACAGTCCCGGGCTTCCACAGCCACCGGGTTCCACAAAACAGTCCCGGGCTTCCACAGCCACCGGGTTCCACAAAACAGTCCCGGGCTTCCACGGCCACCGGGTGTACAAGCAAACACGCAGCACACATGGCCATACAGGCATAACGTCAAACACTTAGCATGCTTAGTCACACAGGAATAACGTCGAACACTTAGCATGCATATATCCACAAGCTCATAAACCCAGCCACACAGACATAATCTAACACACCTGACGTGCGTGGCCTCACAGGCATTTCCGCAAGCACATAACATGCACAGCCTCACAGGCTTTACCTCAAACACATAACATGCACAGCCTCACAGGCATAATTTCAAACACTTGGCAGGCATATACACACAGCAATACTCACACAGGCATTTCATCAAACATATAGCATGTATTCCATAGAATCACACCAAAACGCCACTGAAGGCCAACATCCATATAGGAGATCACACCTATATGGATTACATATTTATATATAACAGTTATAACCAGAAATCTGCCCTGGAACCCTAGGACAGAGAAGGACTTAAGAAGAACAGAACCCCTACCTCAAGGAAAACGCAACAACACAAAGAACGGTCCGATCCCCAAGCCGAACGCCGTCCACCCACGAGTCACCGACCACCCACGCAAGACGCCCGACAGCAACCAGGAGCTCTCCTTCCCTCTCTCTCTCTCTCTCTCTGCGACGGCTGGTGAAGCAACAAACCCTAAACCTAAAACAGAGGGACTCCTCCTCCTTATATAGGCAACACAACATCAAAACGACGTAGTTTTGATTAAGTGAATCCCAGCATCAAAACGACGTAGTTTTGATCACACAAGTTACCACCTTTCCGCACCCATATAGGCCAAAATACTCAGAATTTCAACATGGTCCTTTGGAGAAAGTTCATTAGAATGACAAAACCAAGGGAACCATGCAAAAATATGGCTGCACGCCAATTTGCACGTGAATTCCCAATTCACGTGCACCTCCATATGGACTCCGAATGCTCTCAAACTTCACCCCTAGCCTCCTTGCATCATTTAGAAGACAATTACACTTGCACGTGAATTGGACCCATATCACGTGCACCTCACATACATGTCCATTTGGCCTGAAACTTCGTGGTAGATAGAGGACACCATTCTAAGCATCTTTCCTTTTGCACGTGAATTCATTGGAGTCCATCTACTAGGTCAAAATCTAGAAAAACTCTACTCCGGAGGTAAAACTGACTAACTCAAGGTACGGGTCCTTACATCCTCTCCCCCTTAAGACTTTTCGTCCTCGAAAAGAAATGACATACGAGGAAAACAACCACAAACTACCCATTTGCCACCCGGCAAGCCACAACACCCAAATGGGTCATACACCACACACAAGACAACAAAGACATAACAAGTACCACCATAATCCATAATCACAATAATGCACATAACACATGTCCACATGGCACGAATACACATCTCAAAGCACATCACAAATAAGGACACATGTCTTTAAAAGACAATACAAATACATCAACTAATACAAGAAAACACATCACAAGAAAACACAACACTATCCCCTGGCCACTGACCACCTCCCACGCTTAAGATTGTTCGTCCTCGAACAAGTCTGGGTGCTGCTCACGCATCACGGACTCACGTTCCCATGTCTCCTCCTCAATACCACGGTGTTGCCACAGCACGCGAACCAAAGGAATAGCACGACCACGCAATAGCTTCTCTCGCCGATCTAGGATACCGGATAGGGGCCTCAATGACGGACATGTCATCCTCGATGTCCAACGTCCCCCAATCAATCACATGAGTGGGGTCAGGGTGATACTTCCTGCAATCGGGACACGTAAAATACGTTGTGCACTCGACTCGGCCGCGGTGGTAACGCTAACCGGTAGGCCACAGGCCCTACACGATCCGAGAATCGCAAAAGGACCAATAAACCGCGGAGAGAGCTTGGAACCCCGCCCAAACCGTCGATGACCACGACGTGGAGAGACACGAAGGAACACATGATCACCAACAGAAAACTCCAAAGGGCGCCGCCGCTGATCCGCATAAGATTTCTGCCGACTCGAGCCGACAACAAACGCCGACGAATCAACTTGACCTTCTCGGTAGCCTCTTGAACCAACCGTGGCCCCAAGAGAGCTGTCTCCCCCACCTCGGTCCAACACAAAGGTGATCGACACGGCCGTCCGTACAACGCCTCAAAAGGAGCCATCCCAATAAATGCCCGATAAGCTGTTGTTGTAGGCAAACTCCACCAAAGGAAGGTGAGTTGCCCACGAACCCCCGAAATCTAACACACAGGCCCGTAACATGTCCTCCATGGTCCGATTCGTCCGCTCGGTCCGACCGTCCGTCTCGGGGTGAAAGGCTGTACTCAAGTTAAGCTTGGTCCCCATAGCTTCCTGCAAACCTGCCCAAAAACGGGAAGTGAACCTCGAATCCCGGTCCGAGACAACCGATGATGGTACGCCATGCGGTCTCACAATCTCGTTCATGTACACTGACTCAAGGTCCCCATAGAGTCCCGCTCGCGAACAGCCAGGAAATGGGCCGACTTTGTGAGTCGATCCACAATTACCCAAATCATATCCTTCCTCCCGGTGGTGGGTGGAAGACCGGTCACAAAATCCATCGCTATATGGTCCCACTTCCACTCCGCTAAGGGCAAGGGCGTAACATGCCCGCCCGCCGCCGATGCTCGGCCTTCACCTGCCGACACGTGAGGCACCGCGAAACAAAGGCAGCCACATCGCGTTTCATCCCGGGCCACCAAAAATGTGCCCGAAGCGCATGGTACATCTTCGTACCCCCTGGATGCACAAGCAACTCTAGGCCGGTGAAACTCCCTCAGCACCTCATCCCTGAGGGAAGAGGCTACTACCAACCGCCCCCGAAATGACAATTCATGCTCGGGACCCTCCGTCCAGTCCCCGGATAGCTCCCCGGCCTCAATACGGGCACGGAGAACCTCACACTCAATGTCACCCATTGTTCCTCCCGGACGCGCCGGTACAACTCAGGCACAACCACCAAAGGACTCAGGACCGTCCCACCATCACGAACAACGGTGCCTGCACCGCAACACCGCTCCATCGGCTTCCACTCCCTCACGGCCACCGCAGCTTTCCCTTTTCTGCTCAATGCATCGGCCACAACATTACCCTTGCCGGGGTATAGGCAAGAGTAAAATCAAAGGTCTGCAAATACTCCACCCATCTCCTTTGCCTCAGATTCAAGTCCTTTCGAGTAAAGATGTCTCGAAGGCTCTTGTGATCCGAGAACACCACAAACTTTTCCCCCAAGAGGTAGTGCGCCAACTCTTCAGGGCGAAGATAACGACCGCTAACTCCGGATCATGAGTAGGATAATTCTGCTCATGAGGCTTCATTGCCTTGACCCATAAGCTACCACACCGTGCTCCCGCATAAGCACACACCCCAAACCAACCCTGGACGCATCACAAGACACCTCATACGGAATATCCTCCCTAGGCAACCTCAACACAGGTGCAGTGGTCAAACGGGTTTTGAGAGTCTCAAACGCCGCTGGCACTTGTCCGTCCACTCAAACTTCACGCCCTTCCGAGTCAACGCCGTCATAGGCGCGCCAAACGGGAGAACCCCTCTACAAAACGACGATAGTACCCCGCCAAGCCAAGAAAACTACGGATCTCAAAAACGTTGGTTGGCCTCGCCCACGATGCCACGGCCTCAATCTTGGCCGGGTCCACCCTAACTCCCTCAGTGACACCACATGGCCAAGAAAGTGAACCTCCTGCAGCCAAAACTCACACTTGCTAAACTTAGCAAACACCGCTGGTCCCTCAAGGTTTGCAACATTGTTGCCAAGTGCTCCACATGTTCCTTTTCGGTCTTGGAATACACCAAGATATCGTCGATAAACACCACCACGAACGAGTCTAAGTATGGGGCAAAGACTTGGTTCATCAAATGCATGAACAACCTGGCGCATTAGTGAGTCCGAAAGGCATCACTACCCACTCATAATGCCCATACCGCACCGAAAAGCCGTCTTAGGGATGTCCTCCTCCCTAACCCTGAGCTGGTGATACCCCGACCGTAAATCTATCTTGGAAAACCACTGGGCCCCACTCAATTGGTCAAATAGGTCGTCTATCCGAGGCAACGGGTACTTGTTCTTCACTGTCACTGAATTCGCTTCCTGTAGTCGATGCGAGACGAAGCGTGCCATCAGCCTTCTTAGCAAAGAGCACCGGAGCACCCCAAGGTGAGGTACTCGGTCTAATATACCCCTGGCCCACCAACTCCTCGATTTGCCTCTGAAGCTCCCTCAGCTCGGCTGGCCCCATACGATATGCTACTTGGGAAATCGGACCCGTCCCCGGCACCAACTCGATGGTGAACTCCACACTCCTCTTAGGTGGCAAACTCCTCAACTCTTCAGGAAAAACATCCTGAAATTGATCCACAACAGCGGGCCACACCCTCTTTTCCACCTTACCCTCCTCAGCAAAGGTCAGGGCTGCTAACCTGTGGGTAATGGCACCCCACTGGTCCAACACTGGCCCGGCCCGACTCGCCTCACAATCCCACTCCCCCTGCAGGGTGCAAGAGGTCCCTGCAGGTGTCACGAAGGACACACGCCGCCGATAACAATCTATCTTGGCCTGGAAAGCCATAAGCCAATCCATACCCAAAATCAGGTCGAACGTCCTCAAAGGCATCACATGCAAGTCAAAACTCAGCTCCACCTCGCCTATGGTTAACACACAGCCACGACACACTCGCCGTACCTCAATCATGCCTCCCACCGGAGACTCCACAACTAGGGGCCTCGCGGCCTCCACACAGGCTAACCCCAAGCCGTCTATTACAAGCTCAGCAACAAACGAACATGATGCACCCGTATCGAAAAGAACGAAGCTAAGGTACGGGAGATCAAGAGGGTACCTCTAACCACCGATGGTCCTGCTCCACCCTCGGCGGGTGGGGGTGGTAGCTCGGCCTCCTCCTGGTATGTCGCCTCCGGCGCAAACACCCTCCCTTGGCCCGTGCCACCGGTCGGCTCACTCACCTGGACGCTTCCCGCTAAGGTTGCCTCCGGCCTCGGTCTGCTGCCGCTCCGGCCTCCCCTGGGGTCGGGTCCGACTAGATCCTGCCTGGCCGGCCCGCCACCGACGAGCTGGTCTCTCAGTGGTGCACGGAAGCTAGCATCACTCCTCACGCCTGGATGCCATGCCTCCAACTCCCCTGTTGCCACTCCGGCAAACCCGGCTCGGATGGCCCTCTCGTCCACATCTATGGCATTTCCGGTCCCTTCTTGGACACTCCTTTCTCAAGTGGCCCTGCTCTCCCCACAAGAAGTAACAACTACCGGGGAGACCCCCTGCTGGACCGCCCTGCTCGCCACCGCCAAAGCTAGACCTCCCTGGGTTCACCAACGTCTGTCCCCGCTGCGGAAGGAACTGCTATCCCTCTCCTCCATCTTGAGCCTCTTGGACCCTGCATCTCGATCAGGCCCACTCTGCAACCGGCGACCCTGAGGGGCCTGCCTCCCACCATCCGGCTCTCTCTCGGCTATACGGGCCGTCTCCACGGCCTCGCGCATAGGTCCTCAAGCGTAGAATCGCCACCCTCTCCCTAAGGGCCGGCCTAAGACCCCGAGTGAACTTGTGGGCCTTCAGGTCCTCCTTTGCCACGTCTCGGGGGCAAACCTACTCGAGCTCCGGAACTCCCGCTCATACTCGGGCACCGTCTTTGATCCTTGCTCCAGGCCGCCAAATTCCTCCCTCTTCGCCATCTCACCGATTCCGGAAAGAACTCATCATGGAAGAGTTGCAAGAACTCCTCCCAAAACATGAGTTGCACCGCACGGCTTCCCGCAACACTCGTCCACCACTCCAAAGCGTCCCCCTCCGGTGCCGAATTGCCGGTCGCACCTTATCCTCCTCCCAGGGCAGGAGAAAGGAGAACACATGCTCAATCGCCTCAACCACCGCTCGGCCTACCACAGGATCTTCTCCCCCCTTAAATCGCGGAGGTTGTTCCTTTCGGAACCGTGTCACCACGTCATCCTCTGCACGGGTCGGTACACCACCCAGCGAACTCTCACGCTCACGAGGCAGCTCTCGTACTGGTGGTGGTGGTGGTGGCACCACCGCCGTGTCTTGCCATCTCACGGCGCACTTCCTCCCGAACGTCCCGCCGGAGTCCCTCCCGTAGCTCTCGTACCTCCAGCCGGATGCCTTCTTGTAGCCGTGCCAGGTAACAACGCATGCCCTCCAACAGATGGTCCCGCACCCGGACCCTCATGGGCAGATGACTCATCAGCCACTGCCCCGGACGCACGTGTCACTCTCCTCGGTGGCATTCTTACTACATGAAGTAAGATGCACAAACGTCAGAACGCGTTTGACTACTAACAAGTTGACTACCTCTACCTCATTATCAAGTCAAGCCGTACATGGCATTACACACATTTTAACCATTGCATCAATCAATATTGCACACAGCACAGTCCACATTGTAGTCATACCCAAGGCATTCCAAGAATATTCAGAGTTGCACAGTTCACACATAATCATGTTATGCACATCCTTCACACATGACAACAAATGCAACTAGTGCCCTAATGCCAATGCATGCAAATCCTACCACAAGACTGGACTACCCTAAGTACACCTTGGAGGCTCAAAGAGGACCATGTTGATCAGGCATGTCCCTCCAGGCTCCTCCAAAGGACTCAAGATAACCAAGTCCGCCCACTACCCTAGGCCAACTAGACCATGCTCTGATACCATATTGTCACGCCCCGGATTTCCAACCCGAGGAAACCGGTACGTGACTCCCCTTTACCCACACGGAGGGCAAAGGGGTTAGGATACAAACCAAGAACTGAACAATTTAAACATTCACAACACTTTCAAGAAAGATAAAGTCCACCAAAACAGTCCACAAACCAAATCAGTCTTTATTACAAAGTCCTCTTTTCAATCCATCCCCATTGGGGTTACATCAATTCCCATAAAAATAACATAAACAGTAAAGTAAATAAGGCCTTCCACCTTGGAGTCCCACCTAACGCCTGTAGGTTCCTGTAAAGAAAACAACATGGTAGGAGGGGTGAGCAACCACAGCTCAGTAGGGATCATGTCTCCCCAACCCATCCCATGCACCTAATATCTACATGCCTTGTGTACAAGTGTTGTGTCGTGATACAATTATTCCACCATATGTAGTTACAGGCTATAACAGCAAACACAATCATACATGGGTTGGTACATAAACACTCCCGGGCTTCCACAGCCACCGGGTTTCCAATAACAGCCCCGGGCTTCCACAGCCACCGGGTTACAAGAACAGTCCCGGGCCTCCACAGCCACCGGGTTCCACAAAACAGTCCCGGGCTTCCACAGCCACCGGGTTCCACAAAACAGTCCCGGGCTTCCACAGCCACCGGGTTCCACAAAACAGTCCCGGGCTTCCACAGCCACCGGGTTCCACAAAACAGTCCCGGGCTTCCACAGCCACCGGGTGTACAAGCAAACACGCAGCACACATGGCCATACAGGCATAACGTCAAACACTTAGCATGCTTAGTCACACAGGAATAACGTCGAACACTTAGCATGCATATATCCACAAGCTCATAAACCCGACCACACGGACATAATCTAACACACCTGACGTGCGTGGCCTCACAGGCATTTCCGCAAGCACATAACATGCACAGCCTCACAGGCTTTACCTCAAACACATAACATGCACAGCCTCACAGGCATAATTTCAAACACTTGGCAGGCATATACACACAGCAATACTCACACAGGCATTTCATCAAACATATAGCATGTATTCCATAGAATCACACCAAAACGCCACTGAAGGCCAACATCCATATAGGAGATCACACCTATATGGATTACATATTTATATATAACAGTTATAACCCGGAAATCTGCCCTGGAACCCTAGGACAGAGAAGGACTTAAGAAGAAAGAACCCCTACCTCAAGGAAAACGCAACAACACAAAGCAACGGTCGATCCCAAGCCGAACGCCGTCCACCCACGAGTCACCGACCACCCACGCAAGACGCCCGACAGCAACCAGGAGCTCTCCTTCCCTCTCTCTCTCTCTCTCTGCGACGGCTGGTGAAGCAACAAACCCTAAACCTAAAACAGAGGGACTCCTCCTCCTTATATAGGCAACACAACATCAAAACGACGTAGTTTTGATTAAGTGAATCCCAGCATCAAAACGACGTAGTTTTGATCACACAAGTTACCACCTTTCCGCACCCATATAGGCCAAAATACTCGGAATTTCAACATGGTCCTTTGGAGAAAGTTCATTAGAATGACAAAACCAAGGGAACCATGCAAAAATATGGTCGCACGCCAATTTGCACGTGAATTCCCAATTCACGTGCACCTCCATATGGACTCCGAATGCTCTCAAACTTCACCCCTAGCCTCCTTGCATCATTTAGAAGACAATTACACTTGCACGTGAATTGGACCCATATCACGTGCACCTCACATACATGTCCATTTGGCCTGAAACTTCTGTGGTAGATAGAGGACACCATTCTAAGCATCTTTCCTTTTGCACGTGAATTCATTGGAGTCCATCTACTAGGTCAAAATCTAGAAAAACTCTACTCCGGAGGTAAAACTGACTAACTCAAGGTACGGGTCCTTACAGGAGTTGCTATGCTCAGCTTCTCTGGATGCAAAGTCAACTTACTGACTACGGTTTCAACATGACATCTGTTGTACTCTATTGTGACAATACCAGTGTGATTGCCATCAGCAACAATCCTGTATTGCACCCAAAGACAAAGCATATTGAAGTCAGGTATCATTTCATCCGTGATCATATTCTCAAAAAGCACATATCTCTCGATCATGTTGCTACAGATGATCAACTCGCAGACATACCCACCAAGCCTCTGCCTAATGCAAGATTTCTTGAACTACTCCTCAAATTAGGTATGCTTGACCTTTCTGCATAGTTTCTAATTTATCAATCCAACATCTTTTTCAGAACATGCATCGTGTTTCACGATAAGCCTTAGATACTTACTGTTCTTCCTGTTGATTATCTTTACTTGTGTTATGCATTGTGTTTCTGATAATATTCTCATACTTTCATATTGGGAGGATGCTTGCGTCTCCAGGCTGGAGTCGCTTAAGCTAACATAATTAAAGATATATGAATAAAACCTCCTTAGGATTTCATGATTCTTAGTTCCATCTCTCAACACATGTCCAATGATTTCTCATATTGATTGAATTGTTAATATGCCTGGTCGAAGAAATGAAATGGGTTAGCTCGGAATGCCTGGTGGATAAACTCACAGTTTTAGTCTGATCATCTTTTGAAGTGGAGTTTTCTCAAGGATAGACAGCAATTTCTCAAACATCTAAATATTAAGTAGGAAATATCCATCGAGAGGATCGAATGGTCTAAAGGGGAGAAAATGCTTTATTCATTACCTAAGTAATACCCCTCTTATATGTCTTGTGACTTCTTTCCTGACTGTCTATCTGAGGGGGAGTCTTTCTCAAGAGGATCGCACTATCTCAGGGGGAGAAAAGACTTCATTTATTATTTAAGTAATGAACCCCTGATATGTCTTGGATGTTCTACCATATAAACTCTCACTTTTGGATTTGACTGGACATGCATTGTTAAATCGGAATTGTGACATGATTGCATGCTTTTGTTTCTTCAACTGTGCATCTTAATATGATAATCAATTGATTGTTCTCGGCATGTGTTCGTTAATTCATTATCACTCATGAATCTTTAGTTGGACAAGTCATATAGATTTAATTAATCTTAGCTACGCCATTCAGCATGAAGGTTTTGCTATGTTAACCAATATGAACTTTTGTTTCTTATTTGTCATATGCATTGATTTCAGTAAAATGATCCTTAACTCGTATGTATGTGTCTCACTTTCATTTTCAATGCATAAGTTCTGATTGCTTTTCATTAGTTCGGATTATGCTGAATTTTCATTATTTATCCTATATCCGTACTAATCCCAACCTGTTAAGTCTTCTGTCCTTTTAGTTTATCTTTATGAAGCTACAGGTTTAGATTCTCTTTGCCTTTCACCGATATATATCTTGTCTGATGTCTCGGATTTGAAGTGTTGTGGTACTTCTTTTCTATTCGACTTCAAGACAGCAAAGAATTTTACTTCTCTCGTTCCACACCTGTTTCTACGGACGCAGTCTGTCATTCATCTGGATATTCTTCTACGGATTATCTTTAGCCCAGATGATAGTTGGTTCACTTCCTCCTGACTCTTAGAACTCTCAAATCACGATAATCCAAGTATTATCTTACATCACCTATTTTTGAGGAGGAATAATGATGATTCATTTAATGCACGTCTCGAGTCCGACATTTGGTCTTTTCAAATTTTCGAAGTGGGCATATAGCTGCCATTAATGCATGGTTAGCACTGCGCCATGTCATCATCCTATTTGACGGCGTTAAACCATCAAGTCTAATGACATCAGTTGCCTGGTGGATCACTATTCATCTCGCTTAAACTCAAGACCCATTGGCATCCACAGACCCGTCCTATATATTCTGATCTTTTACGCGCAGTGCAAGTTTACCATTTCCAAATGCCTAACCTATCGTCGCTCCCTCAATCTTCAAAGACCTTATTCTCTTCACCTCAAATGGCAACCCAAGCGCTCTACGGTGTTACACCCAGTCATCTCATTGATTGGGAAGGAATTTTCGACCTTCCAGTATGGCTACAGGAAGTTCAGTCTCTGCTCATCTCAGAGCCGGTGGATCTGCTCATTGAAGATATCACCACCTACTATCGGCATATTACCTGCCCTGACGATTCCATCATATCTACCGTGCGAGGTCAGCCCCTTGTCATCACACCCCAAGTACTTAGGGATATGTTTCACTTTCCTGACAGTTCCTCCTATCGCCCCAATGCACAAACAATGGTCACATCAATGGGTTACACTACTAAGGTGAAGGAGTACAAATTGAAGTATTTTCAGGGTCGTTACCGCAATATGGCTCGTACATCGGCTCTTGACCCACTCCCGTATGATTTGCTTCTAGCAATGTACGTGGTCTTTGAGCGTCTGCCACTTGACTGGGGTTCATTTCTATTTTGGATGATGCGCAACAACACCAGGAATTCGTCTTTTGGTCGGATTCTCTCTATTTTGTTCCATCATCTACGCTCGGCTCATTTTAACAACTGATTGACTATTTCGTTCCCTCAGAACCTCAACTTTCGCCATCTTACGTCTGATGGGACGCTTACAATTCACTGGCCTCCAGTCGCTCGTGCTCGTGTTGTTGTTTCGGAACAGTAAGGAAGTTCTGTTGGTGAACCCACTGCAAGTGCGAGTCACGAGGTCATTTCTTTCCACCGGTCCTCTCAGATTCGGCTTGTTGCCGCTCTATCTCTCTCTCGCGGCTCCCAGCATAGCATTCGCACTGATCCTTATGCAGCTGTAGGGCTATCTCAGCCAAGTTGTCCTCCTGCTGATTCCTCAGTCCCAATTGATGTTGATGCCCCTGCGCCTGCCTCTCCTGTTATCGCTGCTATTGTGGCTATTGTGGTTGCTGATGTCCCAGCCTCTCCTCCTGATACTATTTCGGATGAACCCCTCCAGCGTAAAAATTACCTAGACCGTCTTTCTGCCGACGCCCTCACAGACTGTTGGCTTCGGTTCATTTTTGCTCACACTGCCTCCATCCCTGATTCTGATCGCCGGGTGTATTATACTCGTCATACCCAAACCCTAGATGATATGATAACTTGGAACGTTGATCACAGCTTCTTGCTACCGTCTCTTATTCAGGCTGCTCAGCCTGCTACTGTCTCATTCAGACCAGCCCACAACGCTTGGACTTCTATCCATGCTGAGGCTAGTCCCTCCTCTCCTGCAGCCATTACAGTTGTTGACCTTTCTGGTCATAGTGAGTCGGCTACCCCTTCTGCTGCTCCTGATGATGCACCTCTATCATCTCCTCCTGCCGACTCTTCTACCATGCGCACACCTGCATCTCTACATGCGGGAGAGTCATCCAAGGTGCTTGATTTTGCCCTTGGGCATGCCTCTTTTGGAACAATTCACTCTGAAGTTGCGATATCTACCCAGCTGGACCGCCACACTCAGGTCCAAAGTGCCCAGATCAGCACCATCACCGTCAAAGTTGATTCTCTCAGCGTTTAGCTTCTTTCCACCCTCTCCAACTCCTCTATGTCCATGGAGCAAAAGATGGACTTAGTTGCCACTTCTGTTCAGGCCTTATCCACTTCCTTTGTGGATTTGGCTTATATCATAGTGCGTGCCCCCAACACTTCTCGTCGATCTGCCAAATCGGGGGAGAGTCTATCATCTGATTTTGCTCCATCTACCGAAGCTGCTGGTCCTTTAGCATGGACCCGGGCTCCTGGTAAGCGGCTTGCACCTATTCTTCCTTTGGGCATCCCGATACCCAAATGCAACCGCTTCTCTGGATCTTCCAGTGCTGCTCCTACTATCATTCCCAGCTCCTCCAGTGCAGCTCCCTCCTCTTCTAGTCAGGCTCCTGCTACAACTGCTGAAGATAGGGCTATTGTTAAGGCCATAAGAGCCTTTCCAAGCTCTAGCTCTGCTGAGCGAAGGTGTTTGTCACATTTGTTTCCCTTCTCTCCTGAACACTTGAGTGTACTACTCTCGGAGAAAGGGTTGTTCACGACTAAAGATGTGGACAACTTCGCCTTGGCAGTTAAAGAGGAAATGAGGCTATTCCCTTCCTTGTACATTGAGGGACATCAGATTGATATTCTACCAAGTTGGTCTGATAATTATCTTCCTGCCATTGATCACGTCAAGACCTTCATCAACGGAACTGATGAGAACAGCAAACCATGGAAAGATCTTACAACTGTTCTCATTCGGTACAGGATTGGCACTCCTTATCTGATGCTTGCTGTTTTTACAATCCGTACAAGGAAGGTGGTTCTTATTGACTCTCACTAGATCGTAGAATTCTAGAAGAGAAAACGTCAGTTGGAGCCACTATTACGAACTCTTTCAGCTGTAGTAAAAAGGAGTAAGCTTTTTGAAGAAATTGGTCAACCTCCTTTGGCTCCCTCTAGAATTCTGAATTTGGTGATCTTAAACAAGAGCTTTGTGCCTCAACAACCTGATGGAGAGAGCCGTGGAGCCTTTCTGTGATACTTCATACAATATTATTCAAAAAAAGGTTCGAACTAGAGCAACTACTGTAACTGCACTAAGGAGCAGGCAATAGAGCTATGGGAGCAGGCAGCAACAATGATCTTCAAATACAGTAAGCCCTATGTTTCATAATGTAATGCATTTGTACTGGGGCTGAAATTGTATATTTGTTGCTAAATTAATAGAGAATGCACTACTACAAAAAAGTTTAAAGAAAACGGTTTAAAACCGTCTTCTTTTGTTAAAGAAAACATTTTTAAAAATGTCTTTATGGAAGCTGTCTTCTTTAATTAATAGAAAATTAGGACGATTTTCTAACCGTCTTAAATATTAATAAAACAAAGACAATTTTAAGCTGTCTTTAAAAAAACTTTTAAAGTCAATTAAAAATCGTCTTCAATATACTGTCTTCATATATACTGTATATATATATATACTTTCAAAATAATAGTAAAACTGTCTTATTTTAATCACTATTTTATCATAAAAAATTATTTTATTACAAATAATTCTCAATATATATATATACTTATATTGAACATATAATAAAATAATATATATTCATATGTATTCAAGTCCAGTAATATTCCAAATACATATAATGAGAATTAACACTAATTACAAAATCCACAATTCTATATATCCAAATAATTCCTAATATATAAATGTCCTATATTTCCTTGTACAAGAAAATGCATCATGAACCACCTCTGATTACAGAGTCTGTATAAATAATCTATTTATCAAGATTTCTTTAAAAAATGAAACAGAATTGGTTTCTCAATAAAATCTTATTGCTTGCTCTCCTAGTTTAGATGATAGAACTCACCAATGATAGCTCACAGACCTCACTTAGCATCCACTCCTCCCCTGTTTGGTCACCAAGAACTACAGCCCGCTTGTACCACCAACACAATTAATATTTTTTGTGATTAGAAATGAGGATGAAAATCTGACAAGTGATAAGGAACCTTATTGAGGTCTTTTCTCCAAATTGCAACCATCTTAGAGACCTTGCTTGGAAGATAAGACCGTGCCATCAAAGCAGCTTTAGGTATCCGATTGTTACATGAAGATAAAACATTAAAATAAAGAAAAACTATAATGGAAGAACATATTCAAGGTGATATAATAAGATTTGATATTCCCAGGTCCAAGTGTGATTGTCTTGGTATACGTGTGTGTGTGTGTGTGTACATAGACGGGGGTGAATCTGTATACTTTAAAACTATTCCCCTAGTTTTACTGAGTAGGATATTTTAGAGAGATTTCTTTATCAGATGTGGTCTTCGTTTGGATGGTCTTTTAGTATCTCATGCAATATCAGTTACAAGCAACCATGTATGGGAAAGAAAAGACAAAGACACACAATATACGTGGTTCGATCAATATGATCTACTCCACGGTGCTGAGAGTGTACCTATACCAAGTCCAATCCACTATTCTCTTTTAATACAGTAGGGTCTAGCCCTTGTTACAATTGGATCAACTCTCTCTTCTATTCAATGCAAATACAAAAATAGTATCGCTCCAGAATTTACTCATTGTAAGAATCTGTCTAATGCAATCTGCTCCTGCATAAATAACTGTTTGCAATGCTCGACCTTCAACCACTCCTATACCAGAATCACGATCTGTTCACTGAATATATAAGGAAGAAAGATAGATTAACTCACTGTTATCTCTTTCTTTCAATCTTCCTCTCTCTCTCTCTCTCTCTCTCTCTCTCTATATATATATATATATATATATATATATCTGTATGAACTACTCTACGTCGCCGCTTGTGCCTCTGCAGATATGTTTCTTGTCTATGCAGAAATTAATGGCGGCACATTGAGTTAGGCATATTCCTTGCTTTCATAGGTCGGCACCAGTCAAAAACCCTTCGTCTAGGGTTTAGCATGTTTCTCCCTTTGATCTTCACCGTTAAAACATGTTAAACCCTTCGTCCATGTGTTTTCCAGTACTTAGCATACTTAAAACTGCTATCTGGGTAATGACTTCCAGAAATGATGAACTTCAGCGCGTTTTGCTCCTTCGTAGCGCGCTCCGTTCCTTTGTCTAGCTACAGCCTCGAAGATATTGCCTCGTAGCATTAGTCTATGAGTCTACATCTTTGACTCTTCGAGTCTAAGTCTTCGAGCTATGGGCATTGATCTTCCAACTCTTTTGCTCCCTCACTTCGAAGCTAGGTCAGAACTAATGCTTCACTGACATCTCAATCCATGAGCCTAAAGCTCTACGAGTCTTCGAGTGAGTCAATAACAGCTGCATTCTGCCTTGATTGCCTTCACAGGTCTCCGTAGCAGGTCCTTCAATCTACGACCCTGCGAGCTTCAACTCTACGACCCCGCATGCTGTGAATCTACGAGTCTTTGCTTTGAGTTTGCGAGACACTGCTCATTACCTGTCTCCTCCTATGACCTTCGGGTCACCTAGCAATGACCTTCCACCTTCGAGTCGCCTGGTCTACGACTTCGAGTTCCTGCAGTGGTGCTTGAAGCCGAGTGGTCAGTTGATCTTCGACTCTCCATCTTCGACTCTTTGACTCTTCGAACCTCTCTGAGTCTTTGACCCTGAGCTTTGAGTCTGTCTTAGTACATAGTGGATTCTCTCTACAAGCTCACTCTAAGAGATCACTCTACGAAGTTATGCCACCTTTTCATCTGAGGCGCTATCTGAAACAAGTTCTTCAGCTTCATCTTCTTCTTCTTCTAAAGATAGTTCCCTTGGTTCAGCAGCCGCCTTAAAGGCAACAGACTTCTCCTTTTTCTTGGAAGGATTCTCAAATGCCTCAAGTTCTTCCTTTTGCGTTTCGAATGTCATGATGTCCCCGTATAATGCTTCCAAGGCACAAGTTTTCCATTCCTTCAGCCGACAGATGGCTGATGTCTTTATCAGTAGTCTCAACGGTAGAGATCTCAGAAATTTGTCATTCTTGTCCTTTTGAGAGATCTCAACATTGTAAGTCTTCATCCGTTGAATCAGACCTGTGAACCTTTTATAGATATTGTCAAGTGACTGCTTCGGTTCACATCTGAATGCTTCATACTCCTGTTTGAGCATGGATATCTTATTGTCCTGAATCTGTTCATCTCCTTCATAGATGACACATAGCCTATCCCATATCTCCTTCGCTATCTCTAAGTCTTGCACATCCGTGAACATGTCGTCATCGAGCACAAAGAAAAGTATGGCTTTTACCTTGAAGCCAAGTTTTACTTTCCTCTGCTCCACCTTAAACCAACTTTCTGGGTCTTTCATCATCAACTGGCCTCTTTGCATACTCTCTAGGATGAAAGGCCCGTTCTTTATTGTTTCCCAGAGATAAGTGTTAAGCATGTTGAGGTGTGCTCTCATTCTCGCTTTCCATTTGGAGAAGCGTGCGGGTGTGCACATAGGAACTTGGGAGGATGAGCCAGGCAGGACGTCATAGAAGTCTTCTTGTTCTTTCTTGTTGCTACTGGTACTTGGTTCTTCCTGCTCCTGATCTCCAGTCGCTCCTTCTTCTAGAACACGACTGGCTTCAACTTCCTCAATAGGAGCTGGAGCATGGTCGGGAACTGGAGCTGCACTGCTGGAATCCATGTCGGCCATTTAGGGATCTCTACGGAGTTGTAAAACTGCTTTGATACCAATTATAGGTCCTAAAGTGAGTCTAGAGGGGGGGGGGGGTGAATAGACTTTCTTCGTGCGAGGAAGTTAGACTGTTTGCTGGTATGTGTTACTTCTAAGGACAACTACGCTAGAAGTATTTGTGGAGAAGATGATAGTAGTAATTTGTGTGATAATGTGGGTTATGAACTATCAGACAAATCTGAGATGTAGTAAATGCTCCTTTTTCACAGATCTCAGTTGTGTAAGGAATGGTCTGTGATAGTTTTGATTGTGGAAACCAACACTGAGGTTAGACTAGATAATCGTGCTGAATCTTGGGTGAACAAGAGTATATGATGGATTACAAAGTTTGATCTTGATCTTGGTTCAATGTGGCGCACAACACTTGGAAGTTCTTCTTCTCTCTAAGTCTCTCTCTCTAGCGTTGGAACTCTTGCGTGAATTCACCGAAAGATTAATTTCTTAATGTGTGTCAGAATCCTTTTTCTTGTGTTTTGTGTATTCCACGCTTTCAGAGAAAGAGACTAACTCCTCATTTTTGTCATTAAGTGTGAGAGAGAGATATATTTTAAGTTTAGATTGTTGTGCGCCTAGTTATCCATCCAACAGGCTGACTTCCCGCCACTGGATATGCGGGATGTCAGGGGATGGGTTGATCTGCTCTGATTTGCAGATCTGTTGCCCAAGCTACGCAGTTGCATGTCCATACTTGCGCAGTTGATCTTGGTCGTTCATCCGTGGAGAGTGGTTGATAGCAATTAATGCGACATTAACTACTCTCCAACTGCTCGAGGCAGCGCAAGCTTACTGTACAAACCCTAGCTGAAGATATCGCTAAGTGAATATGCTTAGGGTTGTAAGTATGCCTTGAAGGTGGGTGCCTCATAGGTTTGGTGACTCGAAGGTTTCAATTAGAGCCTGTTGAAGTTGCAGAAGTTTACTTCAGGCTTTACAGTGTTGATATCTGCTCTGCGACTCACATATCTTCGAGTCTTCGAGGCTAGAGTTCGAGTTAGATTAAGTCTGTTGTCTCACTCTATTAACTGTAAGTCTGCGACTCTACGACTCTACGAGTCTGCGACTATCCTAATGGCTCTTAGAGTGACTTCTTTGAAGTGCGCCTAATCTACCCGTTGTTACAGCTGCGAGTCTACGACCCTAGCTCTGCGGGTCTACGACCTTCGCGTTTCTCAACTTATTTTACTTGACTAAGAGGCTCTTCGACTCTGTGAGTCTTCGACCTTGAAAACCTTCGACTCTACGAGTCTTAGACTTTACATTTCTTCCTTAGCCTTTCGCATTTGCTCATGCACGGAGTTTCCGTATTCTATGAGTCTTCGACTCTATGGCTACGACCCTTCAGCTATAACTCTTTCCCTTCATGATCTTCGAGTCTGTGATGTGTCTGACAAGTTCCTTAAATTACCTGTATCCCTCGAGCCTATGACTCTACGACTCTTGAGTTACAGTTTCATTTTACTTGGTCAGTCTTTTTGCCTTCGACTCTTCGACTTTCGACCTACGAGTCTGTGAGTTCTATTTTCCTAATAGTGTTTTAAGGCTGCGACTCTACGACCCTTGAGTCTATGAGTCTAGCGGTACTTTAAGTTCTGTTAAGTGACATAACCACTTTAGGGACTCTACAGTTCTACAAACTTCGAGTCTTCGAGTTATTTAAGTTTGGTTACTGTTCTTTAAAATTCTTCGACTCTACGAGTCTCTGAATTTAATCATCGCTTACAGTAAACGCTCTCTTTTCTGCACTACGACTCGACGACCTTCGACCCTGCATCTACGAGTCGCAATGTGTTCTGTCACAAATATGCTTCGAGTCTCCAAACCCTACGGGTCTACGAGCCTCTCGCCCAGATGTCCTGTGACAGATTTACTTTTACTATCCTTGACTCGTCGACCCTATGACCCTTCGAATCTATGAGTCTTAAGACTTAGAATGTATCTTGGCAGCTTCATCAAATCCTATATATTCAAGAAAAAGGAAGAGTCCAATCCTGGAGAAGATTCAACTAAAAAGATAAGGAGGACATGGTCCAGTGTGCATGAGAAGGATCAGATCCTTGGTGATCCCCAAGCAGGTGTAACAACTAGGAGGAAATTTACAAGAGCTACTGCCTTACTCTGTCAAATAGAGCCTAAAATAGTTAGAGAAGTAGTAGAAGATAAAGCTTGGATCGCAGCAATGAATGATGAGTTGGATTAGATTGAAAAGAATAAGACATGGGAGCTCGTTTATAACAGCCCAGCCCACCCGTAGCCCGATATTGTCCGCTTTGGGCCTTGCCCGCACGGTTTGTTTTTGGTAGGCCCTCAGCCACCAAATCGCGTCGTGCTAGGAGAGGTTTCCATAGCCACCTAAGTAGCCTACTTCGTTCTCCTCCCCAGCCGATGTGGGACACTACATCCACCCCCCCTCGGAGAGCCCAACGTCCTCGCTGGCACACCAACCCGGGCCCTGGCTTTGATACCATTTGTAACAGCCCAGCCCACCCGTAGCCCGATATTGTCCGCTTTGGGCCTCACCCCGCACGATTTTGTTTTTAGTAGGCCCTCGGCCCCCAAAACGCGTCGTGCTAGGAGAGGTTACCACAGCCACCTAAGTAGCCTACTTCGTTCTCCTCCCCAGCCGATGTGGGACATTACATCACACATCTGTGATGTGTCACGCCCCGGCTTTTCGGCCCGCAGAAACCGGGTAGTGAATGCCCATGCCCGTGCGACAGGCTCAGTCGAATAAAGAGAGAGGAGGAGAGCAGTTCGGCGCTTTGTTTTTTTTATTCTCTCGCACTACACAAAACAATACAGTAGCCTATCTATATATATATATATATATATATATATATATATATATATATAACGCAGTTGCCTTTTTTTGTGCTTGCCTTTTTCTTCCGTCTTTACATTTACGGCAACTCACAAATCTCCACCTTCACGTAGAAGCCAACAAATCCTCAACAAAAACAACATAGTAATAAACCTGTATCTGCCGCTACCAACCCGCCACGGGCTAAATTAGACTATAGACATTGAGCAAGTCAAGATAATGCTTAAACTTGCTCGGTGGAACTGGTTTAGTAAACATATCAGCTGGGTTATCCTTGGTGCCGACTTTCTTCACATTGATTCTTCTTTCATTACGAATGAAGTGATATCTAACATCAATGTGTTTAGTCCTTTCATTATGCACCTGATCTTTTGCCAAGCAGATAGCACTCAAGCTATCACAAAACACAGTTGCTTGGTCTTGCTGCAACCCCAGATCATTAACCAATCCTTTTAACCAGATGCCTTCTTTTGCTGCTTCTGTCAACGCCATATATTCAGCTTCAGTGGTTGACAGAGCTACTAATGGCTGTAAAGAAGCCTTCCAACTGATAACAGAACCACCTACAGTGAAGACATAACTAGTCATGGACCTTCGTCCATCCAAATCAGCTGCATAATCAGAATCTGAATAACCAGTAAGTACACAATTTTCACTATCACCATACACAAGGCCAATATCAGATGTGCCTCAGAGATACCTGAAAATTCGTTTCACTGCCTGCCAATGCTCTCTGCTCGGCTGACTCATAAATCGACTAACCATACTGACTACTTGTGCAAGATCTGGTCTAGTGCACACCATAGCATACATTAAACTCCCAACTGCACTAGCATACGGAACTCGAGACATGTACTCCTTTTCAGCTTCTGACTGAGGTGCAAGAGCCGTAGAGAGCTGAAAATTTGCATCAGATGGAGTACTCAGAGGTTTAGCATTAGACATGCCAAACTTTGTCAAAATTTTCTGAATATAGCTCTTTTGAGACAGAAAGAGCTTTCGCCACGAACGATCTCGGTATATCTCAATTCCAAGAATCTTCTTGGCTGATCCAAGATCCTTCATATCAAATTCTGAACTCAGAAGTTTCTTCATCTTCTGAATAGCTGACATGTTCCTAGATGCAATAAGCATATCATCTACATATAATAATAGATAGATGAATGACTCATCCTCAAACTTGCTGTGATAAACACAACAATCATAGGGACTTCTACTGTAGCCATGTTTGACCATGAAACTATCAAACTTCTTGTACCACTAGCGTGGTGATTGCTTCAGTCCATAAAGAGATTTCTTCAGCCTGCAGACATAGTCTTCTTTTCCCTCTATAGCAAATCCTTCTGGTTGACTCATCAAGATATCCTCTTCTAACTCTCTATGTAGGAAAGTTGTTTTCACATCAAGGTGCTCTAGCTCCAAGTCCTGATGCGCAACTAGCGCTAGCAACAAACGGATAGAAGTGTGTTTGACAACTGGTGAGAATATCTCATTATAATCCACACCTTCCTTCTGACTGAACCCCTTGGCAACTAGGCGAGCTTTGTATCTGATTCCAACATCATCCAGATTTCCAGTCTTCTTTTTGAAGACCCACTTGCAGCCAACCACTCGATGCTCCTTTGGAAGTTTGACTAACTCCCAAGTCTGATTCCTGTAAAGGGACTCCATTTCTTCACCCATTGCAACAACCCAATTTGCTGCTTCAGCACCACTGATAGCCTCTCGGAAGCTAGAGAGGGTTTAAGAGACTCTATCTCTTCAGCGGCTTGTAGGGAATAAGCAACCATATCTGATAGGTGGTTTGATTTGTCTCCTAGATCTGTCGGTGGCAATATTGTGTGTATCAACAAGTGGCTGCTCTGCTTCAACTTCTGACTGTGGTTCATAATTTTGCTGATCAGTTTCTGATGAACCATGTTGATGTGTTCCAGCTGCAGTCACATCAAACTCCACCTGTTTGCTGACACCATCACCTATTTCTGAAACAACAAACTCTATACCAAGGTGAAGCAGAGAATTTTCATTAAAAGTTACACTACTACTAAGAATAACTTTGTTTTCAGATGGAGACCAGATTCTATAACCTTTCACACCTGAGCCATAGCCCATAAACAAGACCTTTTTAGCTCGAGGCTCTAACTTGCCTTCACTAACATGATAATAAGCTGGACAACCAAAGATTCTAAGATTAGAATAATCAACGGGTTTACCAGACCATACCTCAAATGGAGTTTTATAGTTAATAGTAGTTGCTGGGCTACGATTCACCAAATAGCATGTCGTGTTCACAGCCTCAGCCCAGAAGGCTCTCTTCAATCCAGCTTGGGAAAGCATGCACCGTGCTCTCTCCAACAAAGTCCTGTTCATTCTTTCTGCCACTCCATTCTGCTGTGGAGTATCTCTGACTATCCGGTGTCTTGCAATACCTTGATCTGAACAAAACTGATCAAACTCCTTGGAACAAAACTCTAACCCATTGTTAGTACGTAAACGTTTGAGTTTCTTCCCAGTTTGATTTTCTACCAAAATCTTCCACTCCTTGAAGATCTTGAACACCTCGCTCTTGTGTTTCATCATGTATATCCATGTCATCCTTGAATAATCATCAATCAATGAAAGGAAGTACCTAGCACCTCCCAATGATGAAACACGAGATGGACCCCAACAATCGAAATGAACATAATCAAGTGTCACCTTGGTTCTGTGAATTGTATCTTTAAACTGAACCCGCTTCTGCTTTCCAAATACACAATGCTCACAGAAACCCATATCAACTGTCTGATGGCCTTCAAGAAGACTTTGCTTACTCAGAATTATCATCCCCTTTTCACTCATATGCCCAAGACGCATATGCCATAATTTGGTATGATCTGATGAATCGGAGGATGATACAGCTACATAACCAGAAACTGTAGTTTCTTGTAGAATGTATAGAGTATTTTGCTTAACTCCCTTCATTAGTACCAAGGAACCTCTAATTACCTTTAAGACTCCACCTTCAAATGAACCTTTGCAGCCCAACTGATCCAGAGTACCCAAGTATATGAGATTTTTCTTCAGTTGTGGAACATGCCAAACATTGGTGAGTGTTCTGACAACACCATCATGCATCTGTATCTGCACTGAACCGATACATATTGCTCTGCATACAGCATCATTACCCATAATGACGTTTCCACCATCGATTTTCTCATATGTTGAGAACCACTCCCTATTCGGAGTCATATAATAAGAACAACATGAGTCCATCACCCATGTATCTATCGGGTGAGACTGGTCCGCAGCAGTCAAAACCAAATCAGGTTCAGATGAGTTATCTGTTTCTGCTACAGCTGCAACCTTTTCTTTTGCATTTTTCTCTCTTGCTTGCTTCTTCAGACACTAATTTTTCCAATGTCCACATTCCTTACAATAGTTGCAAATATCTATGGGATTGATATAATAGTCCCTCTATTTGGATCTTCCTCTGCCTTTGTGTCTGTTGTTATTCTTATGCAACTGACGACCCCTGAATTTCTCAGAATTCATCACAACCAGGCCACTAGAATTATCAGAACTAGTTCCTGAAGCCTTGTGACGAAGCTCACGCATATGGAGTGCTGACCTGACTTCTTCCAGACTGATTGTTTCTTTTCCAACAACAAATGAATTCACAAAATTCTCATACGAAGGAGGTAAAGAAACAAATAATATAAGGGCTGCGTCCTCATCATCAATTTTGACATCCACATTCCGCAAATCCATCAAAATTGAATTCAAATCATCAAGGTGGTCTATTAAGGATTTACTTTCATCCATTCGGAGAGAGAACAGACGTTGCTTTAAAAGCAACTTATTCGTTAGAGATTTTGTCATGTAAAGACTCTCCAACTTCAGCCACAAACCTGCTGCAGATTCTTCATCTGCTACTTCACAAATAATTTCATCTAACAAACAGAGCAGAATTATCGAATGAGTTTTCTCCTCCATGATAGCCAACTCAAATTCTTCTACGATCACTGATTGTTTCTCAACAAGCGAAGCCCATATCCCTTGCTGTTTCAACAACGCACACATCTTGATACGCCACAGACTGAAATTATTTTTGCCAGTGAATTTATCGATCTTCATGGTGTGTAATGACATCTTTGCTCTAGAATAGATTCCCACAGACAAACCAACAACTCTGATACCAATTTGTTAGGAATAATTGAGCAAATAAACAAATAACAGAAAATCACACCACGAACAAGAACACCAGATTTACGTGATTCACCCCAGAATAGGGTTACGTCCACAGGCAGCGGCAGAATAATTCACTATATCAAATAGAGGAGTACAGATTACAGATATTCAGATTGCTAGATATTCAGACGACAAAGAACAAATTACAGAAAAACAGAACAGATGACGAAAAGAGACAGATTACTGCATAGCAAAACAGATTACAGATCAAATTCCTCGCGCAAAGCCTTACTCCGTGCGATAGGCTCAACCAAATAAAGAGAGAGGAGGAGAGCAGTTCGACGCTTTGTTTTTTTATTCTCCCGCACTACACAAAACAATACAACAGCCTATATATATATATAACACAGTTGCCTTTTTTTGTGCTTGCCTTTTTCTTCCGTCTTCACATTTACGGCAACTCACAAATACAATTAAAAAAACTAAAAACAATTACTTTGAATTAATTTTGAATTATAATTTTTCTCATTATTTTCCAAGAAATTGTACAAACAATGACAAAAAATATTTTTTATTAAAATATTTAAATCATATTATTATTTTCTTAATAATTTTATTCCCTTAATAATTCCATTCCATTTGAATTAATTAATACTCGTGTACCAAGCATTGCTATTAGTAATTGTAATTAATAGTATAGTTGTCGAATAAGACTTGAACGGGGCATTTCGTGATTTCATCGTCTGAGCAGCCGCTATGTTGCTACACTAACGCCGTTCAGCACATAAAAATTGAACCAGCAATAATCATAGAAGCCATGGGAGCCATCGGATCAGGATCGGGCTGTCGTTTCACGATCTGACTAGACAGTTTGTGATAGAGATTTCGATTCTAAAAGAATGATGAAAGTTGAGACAGCCTACCAATCCATCATCGATCTCAGACGTGTAATTTATTTTCCTTAAAAGCTTTGGTAGAATATTTTAGGGTGTGCAGCAGATGAAAAGGTCTGGTAATTATATAAAACCGGCTTCGCTGCAGAGTCAGGCGAGCATGGATAATGCATACAGCAATAGAGTACACAAAAGCCCCTCGCTCAAAACCAAGGCTCGCCGGAAGAAACCGCATTTCCACCAAACAGTAAAAATCCAGCTCTCTTTTTTTGAATTCTTGAACTTCGGATCCGCTACCTATAATCAAATCCAAAAATAAATGGTTACTCAATAATCAATCCAAAAGAATCAAAAGTTTGCCTTCATAAAAATGTATATAAAAATTCGAAGCAATAACTATATGGCTTTCAGGAGTTAAGAAAACATATCCTTCATCTTAATAAATACTGTACAGTGATATTAATGCTGTTTAGTGTAATATTTTCATTTTATTATGATATTATATATCATTTGAAATTATTAAGTATAACCATATAAGTAATGTTATCCGTCAAAACTATATAAACAGATAGAATAGATAATGATTTGTATTTAATTGAATAAGAATAAGGTATATGCACTCCTATAAAATATTAATCTGATCAAATTTAAATAAATTTGCTATTAATACATGATCAAATATTTTAAATATTTTAAATCTAGCTAATTACTTAATCTATGAAATTCACTATTAATACATAGATAACACAAATATATAATGAATGAAATAATTACATAAGAAATTAATTCTCTAATATGCCCCCTCAAGATTGAGCTCGATCAAAAAGTCTAATCTTAATCTTCAACATTTGATAGCAAATACGTGAAAGAGACTTAGTCAAGACATCGGCCAATTGATCAATTGAGAACGTATGAGTGACACGTAAAGTTTCGCTTTGCATTTGATCATCTATAATATCTCACATTGGCTGAAGCAAAAGAACGAATCGTGCTCTTAAGGAGACATAGATACCTCTCCAATTATGAAGCTTTTTGGGGGCTATAACCCCAAAAAACAAAATCGTAAATTAAAATTGAGCCTTGAACCGGACAATATTAAACTACGGGTGACTTGAGCTGTTACAAATAGTATCAGAGCCAGAGCCAGAGCTAGAGCTCAGGTTGAGTGTGCCAGCAATGACAATAGGCCTCTAAGGAGGGTGAATGTAATATTCCACAATGGTTGAAGCGGAAAAACAAAGCGTGCTCTTAAGAAAACGTAGATACCTCTCCTAACACAAGGCCTTTTAAGGGCTGCGGCCCTACAAAAACAAAACCAGAAATTGAGATTAGATCCCGAACCAAACAATATCAAGCTACGAGTAACTTGAGCTGTTACATAATCAGTTGCAACAACTTCATTTGTTAAAGAAAAATTCGTATGGAACAAAGATGACTTGCAGCAATGTTGTCATAACAAATGACTCAACTTTAGAAAGACATGCCATGTTTAGTTAGAAGAGAACAAATCCAACATAACTCAGCAACTCTAGTAGCGACAACACAATATTCAACTTCAATGGACGAATGGGCAACCATACATTGTTTCTTTAAGAACGAACATATTAGACCTCATTTCATCTCAGTTGACTACACAATCATGCTTAGCAAAGAAAGCTCAAAATTGAAAACCACTCCTATAAGACTTTAAAGTGCCTCAGCCAATTTCAAGTGATAGAAAAAAAATTCGAAAACCAACACAATTGATTGCACTCAATTCTGAATAGAAATAAAAAAGTTATGGATAAAATAATATCAACCCAAAAGATCAAACTCACCCTTGGCCAAAGGGCCAAAAATGTGATTATGTCAATTTTTCCATAACATCACCATGGTAGAGAGTTGGTATTTCCAAATTATCCTCACAAAAATGTCATATTTAGATATCCTAGAGAGGCACAAAACAATAATTAAAAGTTTTTATAAAAAAAACCTCAGAGTACCACTAGTTTTCTTTAAGCTTCACAAGTGTCCATCCAATTAGTGGACCTCCCTCTGAAGATCGAACTCCTTCGAGTATCATGAGCTCCTCTGATGAGTGGACTTCCATCTGATGAATGAGCCTCCATCTAATGAGAGGACCTCTCTTTAAAGAGCGAACCTCCCTCCGATGAGTGGATCCTCCTCTAAGGAGTAGACTCCTAATATCACCAATTTCTCTAGGTATTGCCAATTTCTCCAAGCATCGCCAACTCCTTCGAGTTTAATGACTCCTCTAAGGTTCGTGACTTATACGAGTTTTGCAAGCTCCTCCAAGTTTTAAAAAGCTTCTGAAATTAGGGCTTTCTTCAAAATTTGGTATTGGGAACTCAAATTTGTCCCTTCTTAACTCCAATCAGAGCCTCAGAATGCCATTGTCCATGCTTGGAAATTTGAAAAACTTGAGATGTCATTTTTCATGTTGAAAAATTGTGAAGCCTCTAAAATTAACCACTCTCCATCAACAGTGCACCTTAACTTTTGGGAACTTCAAAGCGACATTTAATCAGTTGTACCCTCTTTTCTCATGCATGAGTTGATCATTAACCACTCTCCTAAACTAAGATTAGGTATCAGTTTTGAGCAGGGCCGAGAGCTCTTTTCCTTTTCTTGTACTTTTGACTCCCACACCTTTTTCTTTGAAACCGTAAACCGTTTTAGGTGATCAATCAAACCTTTACCATAATTGATGGTGACAGCTTTTTATACTGAGTTATCAAATATGTTTTTTTGGTTGTGAGATATTGTGCAACGATGACTCAGTAACTGCATTATCCTACCGAGTTCCAAAAAACCAACAATGAGCCTAGACAAAAACGAGTGATGACACAAGATATGAAATTGCAACCAAAATAAACAGTATAAGCACCGGTGGAAGCATAGTCATGCTTATTACTGTCCCAAACAGCACTAAAGAAGGAATGAAGAGATAAAAAGCTATCATGATGCAAAATAAAGCCATGATCAGCACTACCAAAAATGAAACAAGCACTTAACAACATTCCAATAATCAACAGTAAGTTAATGAATAAACTAAGACAACTAATTAACAATATATACAATATCAAAGCGAGTGAGGCAAAGTATTGGAGATTATCAACGACGGTTCTATATCAAAAAAATCCATCAAAGCAGTAACAAAAAAATTGAAAGTGATGACTCAGTGGCGAGTGGAGTAGTTAAAAATTTGACATCTATCATATTTTTGTGACTAAGAAGATCTTTGATGATTTCCATTAAGAAAAAAGTAAACCAATAAAAGTATTGAGAACTTCAACACCCAGAAAGTATATCAAATCAACAAGATCTTTGATATAGAATCTATTGCCAAGAGTAATAAATCGCTAAATTATAGTGACATTACATCCTCTAACAATTATGTCATCAACATACATAAGCAAATAAATAAGATTACGGTTGGAGTTGAAAGCAACAAGTGGGGTGTCCAAATGAGAGTTTGTAAGCCCAAATGCTATAAGAAATTAAAGTAACTCATGGTACTAGGCCTGTAGGGCTTATTTGAGACCATATATAGCCTTGTATAACTTATAGACGTGTTGCATTATACGATCAAGAAAGCCTGATGATTGGGCCATAAAAATGTCTTTAGAGAGGACCTTGAAGAAAGGCATTGTTGACATTAAGTTAACAAAGAGCCCACACTTGACTAACAACAAGACTAAGGACCAAGCAAACAATGGTAGTTTTAATAACCGAATTAAATGTGGCATAATAATCAACACTAGGACATTGATTCAATCATTTAGCAATAAGTCATGCTTTATACCTATCAATAGAGTCATTATGTAGATAGATTTGTGAATTTCATTGTTAACACAAGTGGTCATAGGATGGGTGTTGGTGAGTGGGGTTGGATAACAGATGTCTGGGGAAGGGTACGAAAGTAGAGGGGGAATTGGGAGGGTTGATGGCTATTTTGGCGTAATTGTCTAAGCAATTGGATAGTATGGCTTGGTCAATTGAAGTTTAACTAAGAGAAAGCCTAGATTCAAAGGAGATACGGTGGTCAACAAGAGATTGGGTGTGAGAGGGATACAAGCTTGGGGGCGAGGTTATAGAGGTTTCATTGAGTGATGCAACCTAGGTGGAAAGAAAGGATGCAGACAAAAACTTATTTGAGAGTATTTGTGGTCTTGGACAATTAATATCATTGTAAATTAATTTGAAATGAAAGATAGATTCCACACATTTGACATGACGGGATGTGTATATTTTGGAAGTGGATGGATCAAGACAAAGATATCCACTCTGGGTAAGAGACTATTCGATAAACACACAAGATGAATCGAGAATCGAGTTTATGACTAGAATAGGGACAAAGCCATAAATAACATATGCAACCAATGATATGAAGTTTGTGCAATTTGATTGATGGAGAATAGAAAAGGAGCTCATATGGATAGGAAACGGAGAGAATGAGTGTGGACATGGGATTAATAAGATACACTACGATTGTGAAGGCATAATTCCAACTTATAAGCAAAAAGGAAGCATAAGTGAGTAAAGAAAAGCCACTTTCAACAATGTGTCGATGTCGGCGTTCAAAGAGACCATTATGTTCAGGAGTATGTGAGGGAGAGGTGAGATGAGAAATTCCATGAAAGAATATAAGAATTGATCAAATGCTTGATATTCCCCACCATTGTGAGAGTAAAAGGTGATAATGGAGTGTTTGGAGTGATTTTCTACTAGTGCTTTGAAACAAATGAATACATCTTAGACATGAGATTTCATCTATAAGGGTAATACCAGACATAACGTGTAAAATGATCTACAAAATAACACAATACTTTAAGTCATCCATAGAAAGAATGAAGGAGGTCCAAAAATCTGAAAAAATGATTTGTAATGGATGAAATGAAGTGATTATTGATGTAGAGAAAGGAAGCTTGTGGCATTTATTAATGAAAAACACATTACAATGAGAGTTTTCTGATATAGAATAAGGGAAAAAAATGTTAACATAATATAATAAAGAGTAGGTGATTATGAATGGCCTAATTTGGAGAGTCATTTAAAGGAAGTGGTATTGATACTAGAAAAAACAAGTGAAGAAAGACAAGATTAGAGACGAGGTTGGCTACTCATAGACATCTTTAGTTTTTCCTGTCAAAAGAATTGCCCTTGTGCTTAGATTCTTAACATTAAAGACAGTGGTAAAAATTTAATAGAAACATGATTAGAATTACAAAGTTAATAGATAAAAATAGTTTCTTCTTATTTTGGATATTATGTAAATTAAAGTTGCAAGTAAAAGGTGGTGTGGGTAATATGAAAACCCTCATCATTGCGAATCATAATATCATCAAACCCTACATAAGGAGTATGAAGTTAAAGATTATTTAAATCAATGGTAATATGGTACAATGCCCAACTATCAAGCAGCCATGTTAGAGTGTCGGTATTCTCAAAAGATGCAACATGGACACATGGTTGTCATGGAGAAGCAGGATGTGGAGCCGGTAGGTGAGTTTCCGATGAAGTGGATGAGGAATGAGTATTGACAACTCGATAGAGCGGGCATCCTTTTGACATTATGTCTTTGAGCACCACATCCTTAGCAATGTCGAAGATATGAATGTTAGGTCAATCATTACGCAAAGCATTTAATTCTTGTCCTTAGTGGTGAATACCGGGCAAGAAAGGACACTAAGGTCAAGTATTGCCTTGACTAACATGGTTTGCTATAGCTAGGAAAAATGATAGTGGTGCATGTGGTTATTAGAGAGACGTTTTCTTGTTGATGAGTTTTTCATGAATTTCATCAAAGAAGATTGGCCTTTCACGAGCATTAACCATATCAACAATTCTTTTGTATTCTTCATCAAAGCCAACAAGAATATGGTCAATAAAATTTTCTATATCAACAAGTTTTCTAGGAAGGGCATGTTCAACCACCTTATTCTTAATAAGTTACATATATTTAGAGATTTCTTCAATTGCTCATTGATTTGTCTAATGTGACCACAAGACAGGATAGTTTGGCATGAGTATTATACAATGTCGCCCAAGCCTCTTGAGATGTAGTGATGCGGGCAAGAAGAGGTTGGATGGATAAAGAGACTGTATCAAGGATAGCACTAAAAAGATTAGACCATCCTAGTGCTTCCATGTTATAGGGACTTGATTTGGAATGAAGTTGTCATTGGCAGTGATGGCTGGTGGAGGACTGGGATGAAAACCACCAAGAAAACCAAAGAGATCATATCTTTCTAATAGACTTCGGAGTTAGAAGCTCCACGTAATATATATCTACTAGCAGTCAATTTTACAATGTTTGTAAGGTAACAAGAGGACACAAAAGGATTGGTTGGGTCTTAGATATTTTGAATAGTGGTATGAGAAGTTGTAGAGAATTCAGTGGAAGCCATTAAGGTAAAAAGAGAAAAAGAGAGTAAGTGAATAGGAAAAAAATGATGAAAAAGAAAACAAGTCAGAAACGTAATTGCTTTGATACCATATAGAAACTAATAGAAAATGATTTGTCTTTGATTAAATAAGAATAACATATACATACACTTGCACAAGATATTAAGTTGTTGACCAAATCTCAATTAAATATTCTAAATATCATAAACCTAGATAATTACTTAATTTACAAAATTTGCTATTAATATAGACATCAAATATTCTAAACCTATCTAATTACTTTAGAGTTAGATTGTCTTATTTAAATTTGCTATTAAATTGTCTTATCAAAAAATTTTACTTTAGAGTTATAACTTTTTTTAGAATGCTGTAAATGAAAGGCAATGATTGGTGTGATTTTTTTCATTTGAATGATGAAATTAAAATGCGAGAATGTAAGATTTTGAATATTTTGAGTATTAAAGCATTCACTATATTTTTTCTATTTAAAAAATCCAAGCACACTTTTTAGTATTTCTATTTTAACCATTTATCAATTACAATATTACTTTTTAAATATTCTTTTATTCTTTTAAACGAAGAAGTAAATGTAAAAATAGAATAAAAAACTAAAAAAATAAATATAATGAGAGAAAATATAATATTTTAATAAATATAAAATAAATAGTATTTGATTAAATTTAAAAAGTTATTTATTTTGTTAAAATTTTGATTATAATAGAAAATTTGAAAAATTATAATTTTAAGACATTTTTGATAAATTAACTCTTCAAACCAACCAAAAAACACAAGTAGAGAGTCTATAGACTATAATGAATGCTCTTAATATGATTTGTTATGTCAAATATATTTTATCGTCCAATGAATAATGTGGTCATATAGTTTCCAACATGAGTAAACATATTCATAAGTATATGTTCATGAGGTGCTTGTAAACAATAACGAATGAAATGAAAAATCTAACTTAAATTACAAAATTGAATGAACAAATGTAAATACCTCATTATTCTACTCCATTTGATTTATTTAGGGCTCTAATGCATAAACAATAACTATAAAACCACATTAGAAAGTAAAAAATAAAGGTTTTGATGATCCTCCTATACGCCACTCTTCTAATATACCTCAAAAGAGATACTGATAAATGATAATGGTTCCCTGGAAAATCTAAGCCTTCCCTTGTAAAACTCCATTCATGATCATATTTAACTATATGAATTTGTCACTTTTTAGGGTTAATGAAAAAAAGTAGACAATGAGCTCATAGTCTTACAAGTTCACTGGACTTTGAGAGGTTTTGTTAGCGAGTCTGAGAGAGAAGCCTAAGCCTGGGAGAAAAACGTAATTGTTGTTTCTTAGTAGACGGTGATGTTTTCTCCTGTTTTCTACAGTTACTAGTACCTGAAACTTTGCCTGCAAAATATGAATGTTGACATTAGTCATTTGGAAAAGCTTGGAATGAGATATTCAACAGGCATAATAATCATAACATTTTGTGTGAGAGCTTGCGTATAATCCTTCAGATTAAGAAGCATCACAAAGATACAGATGCTACAATAGTTGGGAAGAGAGAAGACTAAAATATTTAAAAAACAATCACATGCATTTATGAGGAAAGAAACAACAGAAAAGAGACCCAGGAATTCATTTAATAATAACCTTTAGATTTCTGGGTGCCTTGGCCAGTGCTGGACAATTTATGCTTCTCAGTCACCTCGTTGTTGTCGAGGTTACTTTCATCACTTACATAACCTTCATATGTCTGGGAGTTTTTGACCATATTGGACAATTTCCGTTTCTTAGTCATCTCCTCAGCATGGTTAGCATTAATCTCATCAAGTTGTGGATCCGGTACCTCTCTTCCACTAACTGCGACACTAGCATGATCAGGGACTTCTCTCATACTTGCGGTAGAAATCCCTTTTTGTTCGAGTACGGCTTTTCGTGTTGACCTTCTCACACTGGTTGGTGAAACAGATTTCATCTTTTCTCTGATAGTCTTCTTACCTCTGCCATCTATCACTGTGTTCACAGATGGTTTACCACTCTCACTAAGTGCAACATTATCAGTCTCTAGTGTAATAGGCTCCCCTTCATGACAGACAGAAAAATCAAGACGTAGAGGTGTTGATGATGTTGACTGGAATGAAGCAAGAGCGGCACATGCTCCAAGAGGACTGAGATGAAACCTGTTTCCCAAATGCTGCTCTTGGATTGAAGGAGCAACAGGCAGAGGTTGCTTAACTTCAATATCTAACATGAGTTTGCTCCTACTTTGAGTTCGAGTAGACCTGCAATTTGAATTCTGAGCTGGAAGAAGAGATACACTTCCACTAACCCCATCATTTTTGCACCGAACCTGACCCTTGTCATGGACTGTATTTAAAATACCAGCAGCAATTATTGTTGAAATTTGGAAAAGCACAAACATGAGTTGTCATTGTGTAAATTAATTCATGAACTTTTAGAAATTATCAAGCATATCAAATCTCGGTCATTCTCATTTGAAAATTGAGTGACAATCCCTAATGTGGAAGATGGGTGGGGGTTGAAATGAAATTCATGTAAATTGATTGTTCTGTTCTACAATCATTTCTAATACACTAAAACAAATCAAATGAGACATTGATGAAAGCATCTACATAGTAGTGTTTGGAGAAGTACTACTATTCATAGGAAGTCAAACAAGCTGTTGGTAGAGGAAAAAAGAAGAAAAGTTATTCTTATAATTAGAATGATTTTATTTATATATTGTATAACTATTGGTAAGTAAAACCACTTTGAAAAGCTTTCAATATGCCTAAGTTATCAAAGAATTGCTGGGAAGAATAATAGAATTAAGAGATATATGGTTAATATATACGGACACACCCACTATCTCAACAAGAAGCCAATCCAAAGGGTAGGCTGCCTTACCAATCTTATTGCCACATTTCAGCCATTGTAGTTTGACGCTCAGATGAAAGACATACTTCAGCTAAATACATGCATTTCATGCCCCAAAATAACTTTAAAATAGAAAATAAACTAAAAATTTACAATCCACCTAGCTGGAAAGTGTGCAGGTATGATACTATGATGAGCATACCTTCAACCTTCAACAAAAAGCCTTCTGAAAGTTCTGTGCTGGAAGCATTTTTGAAGTTGTTAATATTGACTATTTGCTTCTCCAGCAATGTATGAAGGTCAGTATCAGCACCTTCATGATCCAATGGAAAATGAGCAGCAGTTGAGCAGGTCAAGCTTTTTGCCGAACTTAAAAATGCTGAAACAATTAGATGTTCTCTGATGCTTTTTGTAGCCAGTTTCATGATTGAACTAGATGGAACAGTAACAGATATTCCATTGAGATCATGTTGGAGCCATTTTATTATGAAAGCACATCTACAGTGGGTCCTCTTTGAGTGCCTTACTCTTAGTGTCTGTCCATGGAGGGGGTAGGATGTGAAATTAATAGATAGAAAAGTAGCATTTTGTATGAAATGTACTGTGCAGACATCAATTTAAGTAGTGATACATGCATTAGAGTAGAGATCCAGAGGAGCATATTAAACTGATAATTGAAGTGAAAACACAACTGAAGGATTTAGTCTGCCTGTTCTTTTAGTGCTCACTATAAAGTGAAATGCTGTGTAATTAAACCAGGCATACCATAAATTGAACCAGCACAAAATGATTACCAATGCAGAGGCTGCACACAGTATATTATGCAATCAATGCTTTTAGAAGAACTGCCCCAATATCATCATATTATATTATATTTTATATTTTTGATTTTAAAAAAAAAACTACATTACATTTTATCTCTCACATGCATTCATCCAATACAATTAAAGGGTAACAGGCAAATATCTCACAACATAGTTTATGCTGCGATCCTGGCATGATGATGAAAAATAGACACCAATAATTACTGCAATGTTGGAAATTCAGAATTCACTCAGTGTATGCAGCCTAAATTGCACCAGAGTTGTATGCGTTCTTATTAATGGCCAATTAATTACCATTAAGAAATTGCGTGCCTAGCATCAATAGTGTCAAATCAGTCTCATTGATTCCATGCGATGTTAAAGCTCCCAAAAAACTGAAAGTTAGGGAAGGAATTACCTTTTCCACCTCGGCATCACAGAAGAGGCTCTTACCCTGTGACTTGCGAACAGCAAGAACATGCTCACCTTCCTGTATGTTAGAGCAGTCATCATCACACATAGGAATAGAACGAACCCGAAGGTGTGTAAGTGCTTCTTCTTGGTCCAATACCATATTTTTGAATTCATGGCTCCCAAAGTCTACAATAAGCCCAACTCCATCTAAGCTGTCATACATTCAGTAAACACACAACTCAAATTATATATTAAATTTCAAATAAATAAATTAAGAAAAAGGATGTCTGAACTCGTCAAATAAGTAAGCATGAGCGATTAGCAACTAGTGCCCGAAATTAAATAACCCACAAGGAAATATGATAACTATTGCCTGAAATTAAACAACCCGTGAAGCAATACGATATTACCAAAAAAGAAGTGAACAGTACGTTGCACAGTGTTCTCTCTATCTCTCTACGCACACACCAGAATGTAACTAATTTTATAGAACAACATGCATCAAACAAAGATATAAACACCCGATCTCACCCCAAAATACGATGATAAATCGATAAGATCCAAGTGATTGTGAAATATATTGCGCCGATATTAGACAAAAATAGATAAATTACAAATATGGTATTGAAGATTGGTGAGAGAGAGAGAGGGGACCTGGCAGAGACATTGCATGGATGCCAAGAGGAGTCATCGCGCATGGCTTCGAGCTCCACCACATTTGCTGCAGAGCAATCGCCCACAGCCATCGGTTAAGACTACGAGACAGAGATATCTGCAACGCTGCCGAGATGCTGAGCTGATGAACTGATTTGCCAAAAGTTTACTGATATAATGACCCTTTGATGTTTTACTAAATTTAATATATAATATATAATTAATTATATAATATTAAAAATAACAATAATAAATTAACTTTACACTTAAAAATATAAAATTAATTAATAAAACTTACTTAGAATAATTAAGATGTTAAATATTTAATGTCAATAACTCAAATATTTAATATTCCCTTCACTCATTAACACAAATTAAAATAAAGTTCTAAACCTTTAAACTTAATAAGCATAAAATGTTAGATATTTAACATTCAGAACATTAAAATAGACAATGCGACCACAGTCACCATCATCAAAGGAAGGAACATTGTCATTCTCAATCTCTAAACTAGTTGAAGCTTCTTTGGTGTTATTCTCAAACTCATTTTGCAATTGGACATCACCAAAAGCCTCTTCTACTTCATCTTCAATGAATTGTTCAACATCATTTTCAACTAACCATTCAGATGCTAAATCTTCAATTTCCATATTTTGATTCCTTTGTGCCTTTCTTTCTCTCAATTTTAAATTGTACATAACGAAGACCAAGTCATTCAATTTCTTTGGTGCAAGCGGTTTCTCTTTTTAGTATGTACCTACAAAAGATAACAAATAAAATAAAAATAAAACAAATTAATCAGTTTATACTTATTATGTGAAATATAAATAAATGTCATATATATGACCCATACCATTTCAAAAGCACTCCAATTCCACTCACATCCCAAAAAGTCGTATGTTAAGCTAAGAACACGAATGGCAAATTTCTTCAACTCTGGTGTTTTATCTCCATAAGAATCCCACCACTCATCGGTGCTTTTTGATCCCTACTTGACACTCTGCGGTTGGAATACCAAACATGCCTCTTTCATTCTTGAAGTCTATCAATCTTAGTTTTTTCTTTGCGACTAACAACCAATCTTTCTAAGCAAGCATACAAAGCTTGTTTTATTGCAAATCCATCATTGAAATTTGGACTATAATGAATTTGAGGATTAAGATAATAGGCAACAACATGTAAAGGCTTGTGAAGTTACAATTCCCACCTTTCATCAATGATTCTCAAGATAGGCTCATAGCTACAACATATAAGAAATAAAGCAATTAAATTAAAACATATAAATATAATATAGGCAACAAAAATAACATATATAGAGGAAACCCATTGCTGGTGTTTTGCAACTTACTTTTTTTGATCTTTTCTCTTGCTTTTTCCATCTCATAATAAAGGAAACCCATTACTAGTTTTTTCTTCGAATCTACCATTTTTAGAACTTTAATTAAGGGGCCAACACCTCTAAGACATATAGTGATAGATTCCTAAAAACTTCCATCTAGAACTGTGCTCTCTACTAGTTGTCTATCCTTTGTGCGTGCAAACTTACTAGACTTCCATGTGTTAGAAGAGAACATAGTCATCAAGCCTCCTTTAAGCTCATGAAGACAAGCCAAAGTAAAATATGCAGTAGCAAATCTAGTTGTTGCTGGTCTAATCAAATCCCTTCCTTTTGTGAAATTTTTCAATATGCTAATCAACATAGTCAGTCCTTACATAAATATAGACTATAATCCTTCTTCCCCTTGATATAGTTTCATGGTGGAAATCAATTTTTTTTTTCTAAGTCTTCCAACATCAAATCAAGACAAGTGGCGACACATGGAGTCCAATATAATTGTTTCATCTTTAGCATTAATAATTCCCCAAAGGCTTTATAGTTTGCGACATTGTCGGTTATGACTGCACAATTGTTGGATCAAACCTAGAATTTGGATGATGCAGATCAAACCCTATGTAATTTGATTTAAGATGTTTCATGTTTATTCTAAGTCTCGTGCAGAAGATAAAATTTTAATTCGGACATACTTCGTAAGAAGAGCAAAGCAAAGGACAGGATATATAATCCTGATCCGGATTATCATGAGTGTCGTTAAACACTTGGTAAATAACCAAGTCTTCATCCGGAGTAAGGACTCTCCGTACGGACGAATCACTTGCCAAAACGACTAAGGAATCCGTGCATTTATTGTTAATTGGACTAAGTCACTTTATGTGGAATGAGAATCCGAGTCTACACCTCGTATAGAGTAAGAGAGATTTATTGCGGAGTAAGGACAACTGATGCGGAATAAGGAATCTGAATCATTACTCAAGCGGAGTAAGGAACTCACGCAAAGTAAGGAAGTGCTGATGAGGAATTAGGATTCCGCATATCTACCTCATGCGGAGTAAGGAAGCACTGATACGGAATAAGGATTTCAGGACTTCATATACACGGAGTAAGCAACAACTGACATGGAGTAAGGATCTGAGCCTCGTTGATACGGAGTAAGGAAATATACACCGGACTAAAAAGACACTACTTCAACTTATTCATACCGCATTTATGATATCGCCATTGTGTTCCGATGTAAGACAAACTCTTTGAAGATCTAAACTGTCTTACACGTGAAGCACTCGGAGTTGTGGATGCAGTCCCAAATGCAATTAGAATCAAGCGAAGTAATTCAATTCACTTATTCCAATATTTCGAGCTCCACATCCAAAGCAGTTATAGCAGAAGCATTTTCCGAGAAGAACTTAATGTTCACATAGTGCTCGGAAAATACAGTTCCAAGTTAGATTCCTAGGATGTCTATATATATCTATAGTGTTGTACACTTAAAAAGCGTATATACACAAAGGAAGAACTGATACGCACGTGAGCTCATAGAGATTATAAACACAGTGTGTGTAACTGAAAAACTGAGTGCTGTTGTAATCAGCTGAAATTGCTGCTTATTTTGTTGTAATTATCTTCAGATAATAAAGCAAAATACTTCTACTATCTGGTTATCTTCCGCACTGATTTTACTCCTTTTAACCAGATTGTGCTATACCTGTGAGAGAAAAGAGTTTTGATTTGTGCCTATTCACCCCCCTCTAGGCTCTTAGGGACCAACAACAACATTTTCTTCTCCCACCTCCTCTACAACCTTGTCTAACATTTCAAATACTTTTTCAAATGTATTAGAAACATCAGACGTATCAACTGAGTATAAAAAAACTGTCCCTTTAGGGGCTGTTCACCAGAAAATTGCAAATAGAACATTTTTTCTTGTAGTCCAACCATCTGACATAATGGAACAACCCTTTTTTTCCCATTCAGCCCTATAACTATCTAGTGAAGCTTGTGTCCTACTCACCTCCTTTTTCAAACACTTCTCTCTTATATCATGAAAAGATGGGGCTTTGAATCCTTGGTCATACTTGCCAGTAGCTTCATACATTTGTTGAAATATTGGATTTCTCACACAATTGAAAGAAAGAGTACTTGTGTAAAAAAAACGTACTATTAGTTGATCAACCTCCTCTTTTAGATCTTTCTTGAAGATTTGGTTAAGGGTGCTTTGACATTGAGAAGTTCTTGATCCCCCACCACTTGATCTTTTAGAATCATTTTCATTTGTATCATCTCCAAGATCAATTAAACTTTTTTTTTTTTAATTATCTATCTCCACCAAGATGGTTAGCATATGATTCCTAACATCTTTAGGTACACTTACACATGTTTCACAATCTTGTTTAGTGCCAGCCAAATGATGTTTAAATCTGTAAATTCCTCTATTAAAAATTTTACAACAATACTTGCATTTAACTTTCTTATAATTGTTCTCGACATCAATTCCATGCTCCCATCCAACATCTAATAAATTTCCAGGGGCATTCTTTCTGTGAATTATTTTTCTAGCCGTAGACATTTAATTAACAACAGTAAGGAACTGAAACAAAACAAAAAAAATTACATCAGTTTACAGTTACACAGATAGTTTACATAGTTTACATCCTTCACTCCTTTGTTTTACACAGTATACACAGTTTACACTGCAACAAGAAGGAACTAGAACTAGAACAAAACAAAAACAAAGCATATACGTCCTTCACTCCTTTGTTTCCAGTTTATAGTATACAGAACTAATGTATAGTTTGTCACGCCCCCAACTCCGGGAGGTCCGGAACCCGGTACATGACTATCCCATACCAAAGACCGTGGGCAAGGGGTTGGTGTCTAGCACCAAAAAAGGCCCACAGCGAAGTGCTGCCCGAATGCACCTGTATAGTTATACAAGGGTATCCTGTACAGCCGAAATCATGCAACTAACCAAAAACATCATCACATCATATCATATAATATCATCAGATATAGTACAACCTCCACGAACCCATGTCTGGGAAGCAACACAGTCATAATACAAAATCAGCAGGATGGACATAGTCCCATACATCAAAATGGTCTGATTTGCTCGATCTGGTCAATGACAAACCCCAAAGCTACCTCCTGCCTAAACCTGAAAATCAAGACAGCAATGTAGGGTGAGCACAAGGGCTCAGTAGGTGACCTACAACACACTACATGTGTATACATGTGCCAGTGAATGTCTAAGCACACAATAATTCACACAGTGTTCTATGCAATACAAATAAAAGCATAAACACACACACACATCATCCACAGAACATAGACATGTGAGGTTCACACAATTAAGTAACACAGACTTTCATAATGCCAAGTCACACAGACTCCTACAAACAAGTCACATGGACTCATACAAACAAGTCACACAAACTTTACATCTCAGCTGATCAGCACAGAGCAAGGCTCTTACAACTTACTCGCCACAATGGGACCATAGCATAAAAGCAGCCACCCATAGGACCTTCCACTATCAACCAGCCATATAGGGGACCTTGGCTAATAGCCAGCCCTGCATGGGACCTCGATTGACCAGCAAGTCACATCAATAAAACCATACCGTCAAGGCCTCCAATAGCCTTGAGGTCCAAGACACACAACCATGTCCGTATGACATAATATCTCATGCCAAACGGAATTCGTCTTTCGGACGGATTCTCTCACAACTTTTCAGACATCTATGCCCCGAGCACTTCCAGGACCAATTGACGATTCCCTTCCCGTAGAATTTTTACTTTCGTCATCTCACCTCCGATGGGATGCTCACTGTCCGCCGTCCTCCTGTCTCTCGTGCATGCGTTGTTATATCGGAACATCAAGATAGTTCCGTTGGTGACCCCACCCCCAGCTCGGGTCACGAGGTAAGCTCCACCCACCGGTCTTCACGCATCCGGTTCGTTGCCGCTCCGGCACGCTCCCACGCTTCGCGACACGGCGTTCGTGCTGCTCCTTCTGATGCTGCAAGGCCCTCTCAGCCGCTTCCCCATGACACTGTTTCTTCAGTCCCTCCTGATGATGCCCCTGCTATTATCCCTCATGCTGCTGCTGCTGTTGGTGCTCCCGCACCCACCTCTCCGGTGACTGCTACCGTTGCTTCCGTCATCGCCGACATTCCTACCTCTCCTATAGCTGCCTCTCCAGCACACATTGTTGACCCTTAAGACTACCTCGACCATCTTCCCACCGACATTTTGACTGACTGCTGGCTCCGTTTCAGTCTAGCTCACACTGCCGACCTCCCTGAATTTGCTCTCTGGGTGTATTACACCAAACATACCCAAACCCCGGAAGCTATGATTATTTGGAACTCTGATCACAATTTTCTAACACCGTCTTTGCTTCAGGCCACACCTCCAACTGCTACTGCCTCTTCCGGACTTTCTCACGACGCACGGACTCCTATCCCTGCTGAGGCTGGTCCCTCCTCTCCTACGGACATTCCCCTCATTGACCTCTCCGGTCAGAGTGGCTCCATTACACCTGCTGCTGCTGCTGTTCCCTCATCATTCTCTCCACCTATCGTGTCACGCCCCGGATTTCCAACCCGAGGAAACCGGCACGTGACTCCCCTTTTACCCACACGGAGGGCGAAGGGGTTAGGATACAAACCAAGAATTTTACATTTTCAAACATCCACAACACATTCAAGAAAGTAATATTCATAAAAATATTCCAAACCAGTTTATTACAACAGAATTCTTTCCAATCCCATCCCCACTGGGGTTACATCGGCTTCCCATAAAAGAAAACAACATAAATGGAAGAGTAAAATGGATAAGGTCTTCCACCTTGGTGTATCCACCTAACGCCTGTAAGTCCCTGGAAAACAAGCAAACACAAGAGGAGGGGTGAGCAACCACGGCTCGCTAGGGATCAAGTCTCCCCAACCCTTCCCATGCTCCTAGCGGCTACATGCATGTGCACAGAAGCGGTGACGTGTTATAACAATCTCAACAAACAATAACAAACCACATCAGTCGTCACAATTATCCACCACACAAAACACAAGTGATTTAACCGCCTCTTCAGGCCAAGTTATTTAACCGCCTCTTCAGGCCAAGTGATTTAACCGCCTCTCAGGCAAAGTTCTTTAACCGCCTCTTCAGGCCAGATACCACAAATAAGCACACAACACACATGGTCACTCAAGCATACCACCAAACACTTGGTGTGCACCCATTCACAAGCGCACAAACCCAACCATTCAGGAAAATAGAGCAAACACACGAGATACATACATACACTAAACCACAAATCCGAGCACACAGGCATATTACCAAACATGTAATGGGCATATACATACAACTATATTCACACAGGCATTTCATCGAACACATAGCATGTAATCCACAGAATCACACCAACATGCCATTGAAGGCCAACATTCATATAGGAGGTCACACCTATATGAATTTACATATAAATAATATAATATTCTCGCCTAGGACCCTAGGACAGAGGAGGATTTAGGAAGAACGGAACCCCTACCTCAAGGAAAACGCAACAACACGAAGAACGGTCCGATCCCAAGCCGAACGCCGTCCACCCACGAAGCACCGACCACCCACGCAAGACGCCCAGGCAAGAACCAGGAGCTCTCCTTCCCTCTCTCTCTCTCGCGACGGCCGGTGAAGCAACAAACCCTAAACCTAAAACAGAGGGACTCCTCTTTCTTATATGGACAACACAACATCAAAACGACGTAGTTTTGATTAAGTGAATCCCAGGATCAAAACGACGTAGTTTTGATCACACAAGTTACCACCTTTCCGTACCCATATAGGCCAAAATACCCAGAATTTCAACATGGTCCTTTGGAGAAAGTTCCTTAGAACGGCAAAACCAAGGGAACCATGCAAAAATATGCTCGCACGCCAATTTGCACGCCAATTCCCCAATTGGCGTGCAGCTCCAAATGCACCCAAACTTTACCCCAAGTCTCCTTGCATCTTGTAGAGGCCTCGAGAAGCAAAAATATGCTTGCACGTGAAATGGGTGAATTCACGTGCAGCTCCAAATGCTCTGAAATTTCTCGTGGTAGATAGAGGACCTCATTCTAAGAAACTTTTGTTCTTGCACGCCAATTGTTTGAGGCCATCTACTAGGTCAAAAGTGAGCTCCAAGATCAGCCAAAACGACTTAAAACCGCCTGAGAACGCATAAGATCTTCCTAGGGCATAAATGTACGCTATCGCTTGACACATGCACCTCTCAAAAGTCCCCTCTTGGGCTCATCTCTTACCTTAAACTTGTGTACCAACATCCAAGGTGTTCGTGGTTAACTCCTTACACACGGGTTACACACGGGTCATTACATCCTCTCCCCCTTAAGACTTTTCGTCCTCGAAAAGAAATGACATACGAGGAAAACAAACACAAGCTACCCATTTGCCACACGGCGAGCTACAACACCCAAAGGGGTCATACACCACACACAAGACAACGGCACATAACAGGACCACCATAATCCATAACCACAATAACCACATGTCACGAATACACATCTCAAGGCACATCACAAACAAGAACACATGTCTTTAAAAGACAATACAAATACATCAACGAATACAAGAAAACACATCACAAGAAAACATCACTATCCATCCCTTGGCAACGGCCACCTCCCACGCTTAAGATTGTTCGTCCTCGAACAAGTCCGGGTGCTGCTCACGCATCACGGACTCACGTTCCCATGTCTCCTCCTCAATACCACGGTGCTGCCACAAAGACACGAACCAAAGGAATAAGACGACCACGCAAAAGCTTCTCTCGCCGATCGAGGATACGAATAGGGGCCTCAATGACGGACATGTCATCCTCAATGTCCAACGTCCCCCAATCAATCACGTGAGTGGGGTCAGGGTGATACTTCCGCGATCGGGACACGTGAAACACGTTGTGCACTCGACTCGCCAGCGGTGGTAACGCTAACCGGTAGGCCACAGGCCCTACACGATCCAGAATCTCAAAAGGGCCAATAAATCGCGGAGATAGCTTGGAACCTCGCCCAAACCGTCGATGTCCACGTCGTGGAGAGACACGAAGGAACACATGATCACCAACGGAAAACTCCAAAGGTCGCCGCCGCCGATCCGCATAAGATTTCCGCCGACTCGAGCCGACAACAAACGCCGACGAATCAACTTGACCTTCTCGGTAGCCTCTTGAACCAACTGTGGCCCCAAGAGGGTCTGTCTCCCCCACCTCGGTCCAACACAAAGGGGATCGACACGGCCGTCCATACAACGCCTCAAAAGGAGCCATCCCAATGGATGCCTGATAACCGTTGTTGTAGGCAAACTCCACCAAAGGAAGGTGAGTTGCCCACGAACCCCCGAAATCTAGCACACAAGCCCTCAACATGTCCTCCATGGTCCGATTCGTCCGCTCGGTCGACCGTCGGTCTCAGGGTGAAAGGCGTACTCGGATGAAGCTTGGTCCCCATAGCCTCCTGCAAACCTGCCCAGAAACGAGAAGTGAACCTCGAATCCCGGTCTGAGACAACCGATGAGGGTACGCCATGCGCTCTTACAATCTCGTTCATGTACAACTGACTCAAGGTCCCAATGGAGTCCCGCTCGCGAACAGCCAGAAATGGGCCGACTTTGTGAGTCGATCCACAATTACCCAAATCATATCCTTCCTCCCAGGTGGTGGGTGGAAGACCGGTCACAAAATCCATCGCTATATGGTCCCACTTCCACTCCGCTATGGGCAAGGGCGTAACATGCCCGCCGGCCGCCGATGCTCGGCCTTCACCCGCCGACACGTGAGGCACCGCGAAACAAAGGCGGCCACATCGCGTTTCATCCCAGGCCACCAAAAATGTGCCCGAAGCGCATGATACATCTTCGTACCCCCTGGATGCACGGAACTCTAGACCGGTGAAACTCCCTCATCACCTCATCCCCGAGGGAAGAAGCTACTACCAACCGCCCCTGAAATGACAACTCATGCTCAGGACCCTCTGTCCGGTCCCCAGGATAGCTCCCCGGCCTCAATACGGGCACGGAGAACCTCACACTCAATGTCACCCAACTGTCCCTCCCGGACGCGCCGGTACAACTCAGGCACTACCACCAAAGGACTCAGGACTGTCCCACCATCATGAACAACGGGCCGCACTGTAACGTCGCCAACTGCTCCATCGCCTTCCACTCTCTCACGACCACCTCAGCTTTCCCTTTTCGCTCAACGCATCGCCCACAACATTTCCCTTGCCCGGGGTATAGGCAAGAGTAAAATCAAAGGTCTGCAAATACTCCACCCATCTCCTTTGCCTCAAATTCAAGTCCTTCGAGTAAAGATGTATCAAGGCTCTTGTGATCCGAGAACACCACAAACTTTTCTCCCAAGAGGTAGTGCTGCCAACTCTTCAGGGCGAAGATGACGGCCGCTAACTCAAGGTCATGAGTAGGATAATTCTGGCTCATGAGGCTTCACCTGCCTCGACCCATAAGCTACCACACCGTGCTCCTGCATAAGCACACACCCCAAACCAACCCCGGACGCATCACAATACACCTCATATGGAATATCCTCCCTAGGCAACCTCAACACAGGTGCGGTGGTCAAACGGGTTTTGAGAGTCTCAAACGCCTGCCGGCACTTGTCGGTCCCAATCAAACTTCACGCCCTTCCGAGTCAATGTCGTCATAGGAGCCGCCAAACGGGAGAACCCCTCTACAAAACGACGATAGTACCCCGCCAAACCAAGAAAACTACGGATCTCAAAAACGTTGGTTGGCCTCGCCCACGATGCCACGGCCTCAATCTTGGCCGGGTCCACCCTAACTCCCTCACTTGACACCACATGGCCAAGAAAGTGAACCTCCTGCAGCCAAAACTCACACTTGCTAAACTTAGCAAACAATGCCTGGTCCCTCAAGGTTTGCAACACTTGTTGCCAAATGCTCCACATGTTCCTTCTCGGTCTTGGAATACACCAAGATATCGTCGATAAACACCACCACGAACGAGTCTAAGTATGGGGCAAAGACTTGGTTCATCAAATGCATGAACACTTGCTGGCGCATTAGTGAGCCCGAAAGGCATCACTACCCACTCATAATGCCCATACCCGCACCGGAAAGCCGTCTTAGGGATGTCCTCCTCCCTAACCCCGAGCCGGTGATACCCCGACCGTAAATCTATCTTGGAAAACCACTGGGCCCCACTCAATTGGTCAAACAGGTCATCTATCCGAGGCAACGGGTACTTGTTCTTCACGATCCACCGAATTCGACTTCCTGTAGTCGATGCAGAGACGAAGCGTGCCATCGCCTTTCTTAGCAAAGAGCACCTGGAGCACCCCAAGGTGAGGTACTTGGTCCGATATACCCCCTGGCCCACCAACTCCTCGATTTGCCTCTCGAAGCTCCCTCAACTCGGCTGGCCCCATACGATACGCTACTTGGGAAATCGGACCCGTCCCTGGTACCAACTCAATGGTGAACTCCACACTCCTCTTAGGTGGCAAACTCCTCAACCGCTCAGGAAAAACATCCCGAAATTGGTCCACAACAGCGGGCCACACCCTCTTTTCCACCTTACCCTCCTCAAGAAAGGTCAGGGCTGCTAACCTGTGGGTAATGGCACCCCACTGGTCCAACACTGGCCCGGCCCGACTCGCCTCACAATCCCACTCCCCCTGCAGGGTGCAAGAGGTCCCTGCGGGTGTCACGAAGGTCACACGCCGCCGATAACAATCTATCTTGGCCTGGAAAGCCATAAGCCAATCCATACCCAAGATCAGGTCAAACGCCCTCAAAGGCATCACATGCAAGTCAAAACGCAGCTCCACCTCTCCTATGGTTAACACACAGTCACGACACACTCGTCGTACCTCAATCATGCCTCCCACCGGAGACTCCACAACTAGGGGCCTCGCGGCCTCCACACAAAGCTAACCCCAAGCTATCTATCACAGGCTCGAGAACAAACGAACACGATGCACCCGTATCGAAAAGAACAGAAGCTAAGGTACGGGAGATCAAGAGGGTACCTCTAACCACCGATGGTCCTGCTCCACCCTCACTGGTGGGGGTGGTAGCTCAGCCTCCTCCTGGTATGTCGCCTCCAGCGCAAACACCCTTCCTTGGCCCGTGCCACTTGTCGGCTCACTCACTGGACGCTTCCCGCTAAGGTTGCCTCCAGCCTCGGTCTGCTGCCGTTCCGGCCTCCCCTGGGGTCGGGTCTGACTGGATCCTGCCTGGCTGGGCTGCCACTGACGAGCTGGTCTCTCAGCTGGTGCACGGAAGCTAGCATCACTCCTCACGCTGGTTGCTATGCTCCCCGCTCCCCTGTTGCCACTCCTGCAAACCCGGCGCAAGTGGCCCTCTCGTCCACAGCTGTTGCATCGCCAGTCCTTCTTGGGGCACTCCCCTTTGAAGTGACCCTGCTCTCCACAGCAGTGGCATCTGCTCGATAGACTCCCAGCTGGACCACCCTGTCTTCCGCCGCCAAAGGTGAACCTCCCAGGGTTCACGGATGTCCGACCCCGATTGCGATAAGAACCGCTATCCCTCTCCTCCGTCTTGAGCCTCTTGGACCCCGCATCTCGATCAGGCCCACACCGCACCCGGCGCCCCCGATGGGCCTGCCTCCCATCATCCAGCTCTCTCTCACCTATTCGGGCCGTCTCCACGGCCTCGGCATAGGTCCTCAAGCGTAGAATCGCCACCCTCTCCCTAAGGGCCGGCCTGAGACCCAAGGTGAACTTGTGGGCCTTCAGGTCCTCCCTTACCACGCGCTCGGGAGCAAACCTACTCAATCTCCGGAACTCCCGCTCATACTCAGGTACCGTCTTGGATCCCTGTCTAAGCCGCCAAATTCTTCCCTCTTCTCGCCATCTCACCGATTCCGGGAAGAACTCATCTTGGAAGAGTTGCAAGAACTCCTCCCAAAACATGAGTTGCACCGCACGGCTCCCCGCAACACTCGTCCACCACTCCAAAGCGTCCCCCTCCAGCTGCCGAATTGCCGGTCCGCACTTTATCCTCCTCCCGGGGCAGGAGAAAGGAGAACACGTGCTCAATCTGCCTCAACCACTGCTCGCCTACCACAGGATCTTCCCCCCCCTTAAATCGCGGAGGTTGTTCCTTTCGGAACCGTGTCACCACGTCATCCTCTCGCACGGGTCGGTACACCACCCGGCGAACTCTCACGCTCACGAGGCGGCTCTCCCTACTGGTGGTGGTGGTGGTGGCACCACCTGCTGTGGCTGCCATCTCACGGCGCACCTCCTCCCGAACGTCTTGCCGGAGTCCCTCCCGTAGCTCTCGTACCTCCAGCCGGATGCCTTCTTGTAGCCGTGCCAGTAACAACGCATGCCCTCCAACGGATGGTCCCGCACCCGGACCCTCATGGGCAGATGACTCATCGCCCATTGCCCCGGACGCACGTGTCACTCTCCTCGGTGGCATTCTTACTACATGAAGTAAGATGCACAAATGTCAGGACGCGTTTGACTACTAACAAGTTGACTACCTCTACCCCATTATCAATTTCACTAACACATGACATTACACACATACATTGCACCAATCACATTTCACAGTTCACAGTCCAGTACACCTTGCCAAACAAATCAGAGTTGCACATTTCACTTAATCATGTGATCTTATCCACAGTTTAGCATACATTCACAAGAAATGCAACTAGTGCCCTAATGCCAATGCATGCAAATCCTATCACAAGACCGGACTACCCTAAGTACACCTTGGAGGCTCAAAGAGGACCATGTTGATCAGGCATGTCCCCCCAGGCTCCTCCAAAGGACTCAAGATAACCAAGTCCGCCCACTACCCTAGGCCAACTAGACCATGCTCTGATACCATATTGTCACGCCCCGGATTTCCAACCCGAGGAAACCGGCACGTGACTCCCCTTTTACCCACACGGAGGGCGAAGGGGTTAGGATACAAACCAAGAATTTTACATTTTCAAACATCCACAACACATTCAAGAAAGTAATATTCATAAAAATATTCCAAACCAGTTTATTACAACAGAATTCTTTCCAATCCCATCCCCACTGGGGTTACATCAGTTCCCATAAAAGAAAACAACATAAATGGAAGAGTAAAATGGATAAGGTCTTCCACCTTGGTGTATCCACCTAACGCCTGTAAGTCCCCTGAAAACAAGCAAACACAAGAGGAGGGGTGAGCAACCACGGCTCGGAGGGATCAAGTCTCCCCAACCCTTCCCATGCTCCTAGCGGCTACATGCATGTGCACAGGTGCAGTGACGTGTTATAACAATCTCAACAAACAATAACAAACCACATCAGTCGTCACAATTATCCACCACACAAAACACAAGTGATTTAACCGCCTCTTCAGGCCAAGTTATTTAACCGCCTCTTCAGGCCAAGTGATTTAACCGCCTCTCAGGCAAAGTTCTTTAACCGCCTCTTCAGGCCGGATACCACGGTCAAGCACACAACACACATGGTCACTCAAGCATACCACCAAACACTTGGTGTGCACCCATTCACAAGCGCACAAACCCAACCATTCAGGAAAATAGAGCAAACACACAGCATACATACATACACTAAACCACAAATCCAGCCACACAGGCATATTACCAAACATGTAATGGGCATATACATACAGCTATATTCACACAGGCATTTCATCGAACACATAGCATGTAATCCACAGAATCACACCAACATGCCACTGAAGGCCAACATTCATATAGGAGGTCACACCTATATGAATTTACATATAAATAATATAATATTCTGCCCTAGGACCCTAGGACAGAGGAGGATTTAGGAAGAACAGAACCCCTACCTCAAGGAAAACGCAACAACACAAAGAACGGTCCGATCCCAAGCCGAACGCCGTCCACCCACGAAGCACCGACCACCCACGCAAGACGCCCGGCAGCAACCAGGAGCTCTCCTTCCCTCTCTCTCTCTCTCTGCGACGGCTGGTGAAGCAACAAACCCTAAACCTAAAACAGAGGGACTCCTCTTTCTTATATAGACAACACAACATCAAAACGACGTAGTTTTGATTAAGTGAATCCCAGGATCAAAACGACGTAGTTTTGATCACACAAGTTACCACCTTTCCGTACCCATATAGGCCAAAATACTCAGAATTTCAACATGGTCCTTTGGAGAAAGTTCCTTAGAACGGCAAAACCAAGGGAACCATGCAAAAATATGCCTGCACGCCAATTTGCACGCCAATTCCCCAATTGGCGTGCAGCTCCAAATGCACCCAAACTTTACCCCAAGTCTCCTTGCATCTTGTAGAGGCCTGAGAAGCAAAAATATGCTTGCACGTGAAATGGGTGAATTCACGTGCAGCTCCAAATGCTCTGAAATTTCTGTGGTAGATAGAGGACCTCATTCTAAGAAACTTTTGTTCTTGCACGCCAATTGTTTGAGGCCATCTACTAGGTCAAAAGTGAGCTCCAAGATCAGCCAAAACAGCCTAAAACCGCCTGTAAACGCATAACATCTTCCTAGGGCATAAATGTACGCTATCGCTTGACACATGCACCTCTCAAAAGTCCCCTCTTGGGCTCATCTCTTACCTTAAACTTGTGTACCAACATCCAAGGTGTTCGTGGTTAACTCCTTACACACGGGTTACACACGGGTCATTACATACCGACTCCTCCGCCTTGCGCACTCCCCGCACCTCTACATGTGGGGGAGTCCTCAAAGGCTCCTGCCTCTGGCCTTGGGCATCCCTCCTTTGCCACGATCCTGTCCCAAGCCGCGGTCTCTGCTCGGCTAGATCATATTGCGGAGGACAATCGCTCCCGGGCCCAGGTTGTTGTTGATAAAGTTGATGAAATCAGGACCCAGATCCTTTCTGCTCTCTCTAACTCCTCTCTTTCATTGGATCGGAAGTTGGACCTTATTGCTCAATCTCTTTCGGGCCTCTCCACTTCGTCCGGGATCCGACTCAGGTTGTGGGTCGTCCCTCTCGCCCTCCTCGCCGATCTCGCCAAACAGGGGGGGAGAATGCCCCATCTGATCCATCCCCTTCCACTACTGCTCCGGATACTACCGATGTTCCCAGTCGAAGACCTGCACTTACTCTTCCTCCTGGGCCTCCCGATTCCCAAACGCAGCTGATTCTCTGGACCGTCCAGTGCTTGCTCCAGCTCTTTCTGACCATCCCAGCTCCTCCACTGCAGCACCCTCCTCATCTGCTCAGGCTCCGTAAGTCACGTTTCTCCCATCATACGCGGAATTGGACCCATATGATACAGATGGGCATGTACATGCTCTTAATTTGCATTATAAGCCTTAGAATCCTTTATAATCCTTAAATGCACATTTTGCATCAATTATAAATCAAAAAGGGATGATTTTCTATGTTTCGGTTGGTTCTTTAGTTGATTTGGGATGCATTGAGTGGAATAAACAAACAATGAAATGTAATATCAATAAAATCGAATGACACATGATGAGCATGATTCGCTCAATGTGACATACTCCACAACGACGAGTTACTTCCAATGCTAGGTCTAATGCACTTTTATAAAAAATGATTACCCGATGTCAAAAACTATGTTAAGGAGCATAAACACACCTTTTGCTTTAATCACAAATCAAAAGGTTTGAATCCTTGGGCTTAGGTTGGTCATTTTGTTGATTTTGGATGCATTGATTGGAAGAATCAAACAATAATATGTAATATCCATAAAGGATTCGAACGACACATGATGAGCATGGTTCGTTCAATGTGGCATACTCCATGGCGGGGAGGAACTTCCAACGCTATCTCGTAATCCACTATTTTCAATATTGAATACACAAGCTCTTAGAATCCTTTATAATCTTTAAATGCACATTTTGCTTGATTATAAATCAAAAGGGTTGATTTTTAGGGTTGGGTTGGTTGTTTAGTTGATTTGGGACGCATTGAGTGGATTAATCAAACAACAAAATGTAATAACTTTAGAGGATTCAAAGGATACACGATGAACATGGTTTGCTCTATAAGGACCCGTGTTTTGAGTTAACCGCAGTCTTGCCTTCTGAATGGGAACTTTCTAGATTTTGACCTAGTAGATGGGCTCAGATGAATTGGCGTGCAGACCAAAAGATTCTTATAATGATGTCTTCTGTTGGATCAAACCCAGAATTTGGATAATGCTGATAAAGCCTTATGTAATTTGATCTGAGATCTCTTGTGTTTATTTGATCGTTGCAAAGATATGTTATTAATCCAGGAGATACACTCGTGAGAGCAAAGCTAAGGACAGGATACATAATCCTGATCCGGACAAAAGTGAGTGTCGTCAAACACTTGGTAAATAACCAAGTCACCAATACATACGGAATAAGGGACATTCATGCGGACTAAGTACAAATGCGGAATAAGGACCCGAGTCTTTATTAGACGCGGAGTAAGGAAATTAGATGCGGAGTAAGGAATCCGGACAACTTACTCATACGGAGTAAGGAAGCGCTAGTACGGAATAAGTCATCCGACCCTTTAAGACTCGCCCGGAGTAAGGAACTTACATACGGAGTAAGGAACTTACATACGGAGTAAGGAATTTACATACGGAGTAAGGAACTTACATACGGAGTAAGGAACTTACATGCGGAGTAAGGAAGTGCTGACATGGACTAAGGATTCCAGTACCAAAATAGATACGGAGTAAGAAATCACTGACACGGAGTAAGGTTCCGAGCTTCATTAGCTACGGAGTAAGGGAAATTACATCGGACCAAGAAGATACTGCTTCAACTCAACCGCATTTAAAGTTATCAGCTCGTGGCGTCCTGATGTAAGACAAATTTATTGAGAACCTGAAGAATCTTACACGTGGATCATCCGGATATGTGGACACAACCTTAATTGTATTTGGGAACTCACAAACGCACTTATACACTTCAAACCCAAGATCTTGAGCTCCACAAACCGCAGCAGTCAAGGCAGAGAGATTACCGAGGGATAGTTAGTGCTGAACGCATTCCGGAACTACAAGTTCCAAGGTTGTCTCTTAGGAATGTTTAGTATAAATATTCATACTTATACATTTGAAAAAAAAAGAGAAGAAAAAGAGAGCGCATTTGCATTAGTTAACAAAAGACTAATCCTGTGTATGCACAAGCGTTTTTCATCTTTGGAGATAGAATTTGGCTAGTGTGTGAGTTCATTTGTAAACAGAGTGTAAGAGAGTTTTGCTTCTATTTTGTTGTAATTATCTTGTGATAATAAAACAAAATACTTCCACTATCTGGTTATCTTCCGTAGTGATTCTATCACTTAACTAGATAATTGTTTGTGTCTTAAGAGAAGGGAAAGAGTTTCGATAAGAGCCTATTCACCCCCCCTCTAGGCTCCAAGGGACCATCAAGTGGTATCAGAGCAAGTTCTATTTGTTCTAAGTAGAGATCCCATTCTTTCAATCTCAGAAATGGCCGAAGAAAGCAGTATGCTATTCAACACTCGCCTTAACTCCGGAGGTGCACAGGAGCCCATCCCGAATCGAAGCAGCAGTGAAAATATCGACCCACCTCAACCTGCTGCTGCCGCTGCTTCTCAACCACGGAGTTCTGGTTTTATTTTAACGAAACCACCCAAATTCACACCTGAGCTTTTCTCCCAGTGGAAAGCTCGCATGAAGATGTTTATGGTATGCCATGATCATCTTATGTGGCCATGTCTTCATCAGGAGATTCCAATTCCGATGACTATCGGAGAACATGGAGTTAGGAGACCAAAGACAGATGTTGAACTCACCAACGATGAAAGAGCCTGGCAGCGGCGCTAGTGAAAAGGCTCGGCTTACGTTACATCGTCTTTGGATTCCGAGGCTTTCCCGGACGTCCAGGGCTGCACGACAAAGAAAAGCCGTTTGGGACAAACCGACAATCCTTTATGAGGGGAGTCGCCCAGATGCAGAATGTGATCGTACTCTCGGACGAAATTTTGAGAGTTTTAATCATAAATCGGGCGAATCACTTGAAAGCATCTATCAAAGATTCGGCAAGCTCATTCTTAAGTCAAGACCGTCAATGAGCACTATTCTCAATCCCAGATCAATGACAAGTTCTTTCGCTCCTTGCCGGATCGCTACTACTCCAAACAACTCCAGATGCAATCGACAAGAACTGGCGGTATGTTCCCCTTGAAGAACTATATGGAGAGCATGGACTCACGAAGTCAGGTTTAAGTACTCGACAGGGATGAGAAAATAGCTCGGAAAGAAAAGGGGGTAGCTCTTAAAGCTACGCAATGTCTAAACATACCGAGGAATGATGATACGAGACGTGTCCGAGAATTCGATTCGACGAGGAGGAGGAGATAGCCCTTCTTGTCAAATCCTTTGAGCGATTCCTATGGAAAAGCAAAAAAGGGTTCGAAGACGCTCATCATCATCGTTCCAAAGGAAGGAGCGACCGGAGTCCGGTTCCCAGGAATGCTTCAACCGTGGGAAAACCGGTCACTGGGCCAAGGAATGCGGGTCCAAATCAAAAGTAGCCGAGAAAAGTGACAAGGTAACTCCTCGCCGCTCCACCTCGGACAACGAGAAGAGCAAGAGGAAGGCGCTTGTGACAAAATACATGAGTGGCTCGGAAGAAGAGGAGGAATCCTCGGATGATGAGCCAACCACTAAGCCGAACGTCCGCCTCATGGCAAATACCGAGGTACCTTCTATCTCGAACTCCCGAGTAAATTAGAATCTCTTACTACTGCATGTGATCATGAAAAGAATGAGAGACTAATAATTACTCAAATGTACAAAGATATGGAAAGTCAGAATAAACGTCTTGAATTTACTATTAATAGACTCGAAAAGGACATCATTGACTTCAGAGGAAAAGAAGCTTGGTATCATGATCTAAGAGCTGAAAATCATTTGTTAAATACCAATCTTTCAGGCCTAAAAGTTATAGTAAAAAGACTCGAAAATGAACTGGAACAGGAAAAGGAAATAAATCGTAAGTGGCTAAAATCCGGGGAAATAGCCTCTACCTTTAGGACTGATCCTGACGACATCCGAGTCAAACCTGGCCTAGGATCCGAGTCATCAACATCCATAGCTCAAGCTACTGAGTGTCCTCCGGATTTCACTCCTAAACTAACCAACTTATATCCTGTTAGTACATCTAAACCGTTGGATGGTTTCATTTCAGGTGGCACCATAGTTTATGACTGTGGAGTAGAGGCTGTTACTGCACTTCCCGAAGCAGTAGCACCCGTAACTAAAGATGAAGGGAAGGCTGCTGCAGTTAAAGCCAAAACTGTAGCACCCAAAAAGAAAGACAAGGCTAAGGCTGATGCATCTAGGGCCAAGAGCGCGTCACCCAAACACAATGGATTAGGCCACAGGGAATAGAGTAGAAAGTCTGTAAAATCTAAGAGACCTGTATCCCCTGTTTGTACTTCACATTATAGTGTATGTTCCATCTGTAGGGAAATAGGTCATTATCACTATGAATGTTGGAGTTTATCTGATAACTGGCTTTGTAATCAGTTTCATATCAATAAAGATCGTTAAACAAAAAGGGTTCTTCGAGCAAAACAAAATCTAAACCTCGAAAGAGTATCTCTCCCAAGAAAACCCAAATAAAAGAGGTAGCTGAAACTAACAAGCTAAAGTCAACTTGGAGAGCTAAAAGTCCTAGCAAAATCAAATCCGTAAATGTTGACAATATTGTTGCTCTCTCTAACCGCCCGAAACAAGTTTGGGCACCAAAAGTGTAAACCGTTGTCTTTCAGGAGCATCTCTGGAATGCATTGCCGGATCACTTGAAGTTAAAGATCAATAAAAGCAAGTGGATCCTTGATAGTGGATGCTTCGGACATATGACGGGTGATCGGACTCGCTTGTAGAAGTTAATGATAAACAAGGTCCATCCGTTTCATATGGTGACAACAACAAAGGTAAGACTGTCGGGTATGGCACCTTAACTAACGGCTGTGTATCAATCTCTAGAGTTACACTAGTCGAAGGTTTAAAGCATAATTTGCTAAGTGTCAGTAATTTATGTGACAAAGGATTCACTGTTTCCTTTTTGTCCAACAACTGTACAGTAAGAGAAAACTTATCCGGAGATGTTAAGTTATCTGGATCAAGAGATGGGGACATATATTCAGTGGTCTTAAGAAATAATTCTTCTGACCCTGTATGCTTCCTCACTAAAGCATCAGATGGAGATAGTTGGCTATGGCACAAGCGATGCGCCCATTTAAACTTTAAGACTTTGTCTAAATTAGCGTCACTTGATCTTGTCACTGATCTACCCAAACTCAAGTTCTCCAGAGACTCTCTCTGTCGAGAATGCCAACTGGGCAAACAGACCAAACATAGCTTTAAGAGCAAATCAGTTAATTCTATAACTGCTCCTCTACAACTTCTTCATATGGACTTATGTGGTCCTATATCTGTTCCATCACTAGTCAGAGGAGATATACCCTAGTGGTTATCGATGATTTCACCAGATACACATGGGTGATGTTCCTAAAATCAAAGGATCAAACTTTTGAGCATCTTGCAGATCTTTTCAACTGGATAAGCAAATCACAAGGACTGAGCATAAAGTGCATCAGGAGTGATCATGGTACAGAATTTGATTTTTCGAAATGAGATCATATTGTTCTGAACAGGGCATACGAGATGACTTCTCTGCGCCCGAACTCCTCAACAAAATGGGGTAGTTGAGCGCAAGAATCGCACTTTAGTCGAGGCCGGCGGATCTATGTTAGCAGGGCAACACTTCCTCTCGCCTATGGGTCAAGCTGTGTCCATTGCCTGCTATGTTCAGAACAGAACTCTAATAAATAAATCTACCATGAAAACACCCTATGAGATGTGGAGAGGACGAAAGCCTTCAATTTCACATTTCAGAGCCTATGGGTGTACTTGCTATATTCTGAACAACGGCAAAGAACCCCGGAATAAATTTGAACCAAAATCTGATGATGGGATCTTTGTCGGGTACTCACTTCATAGCAAAGCTTATCGGGTCTTCAACAGAAAACTTTTTAAAGTTGAAGAATCTATCCATGTGACCTTTGATGAAACTAACCTTGATTGGTCAAAAGTCGGTTCTTCAAGTTCTAATGTGCAGGTCATGAATAGAAACATCAATTATTCAAATTTTATGAATGTTCCTGTTACACATCTTGACCAACCACGTGGCATCAGCGAAGCACAACGAAATTATATGGATGATGCTACGGATGACTCTGACTCCGGACTGCCACTTAGCTCCGGATATACTCCTACGGATACCCAAAATTCCGGAGCACCTTCAAGTCCGTCCGGACCAGTTAACACTGAAAGAAACAGTATTGAAGAACCATCTAGTTCAACCGTACCTCTCAATACGGAAACATCTAGTCCGAACGAAGCTCAACCAGCGGATACAACTAACCCACCCAATCTGGAAGAGCTTCAAATGGTTCAAGATCACCCAACACATGCACAGAATTACAGATGGACTCGAAACCATCCCTCAGATCAAGTGATTGATGATCCTACTGTTGGTGTAAGAACAAGAGCAGCCACCTCCAACATGAGTCTTTACTCGTGCTTTCTATCTTAAATAGAACCAAAGGTGGTAGATGAAGCTCTTCAGGATTCGAATTGGATAGAAGCCATGCAAGAAGAGCTGAATCAATTTAAGAGAAATAATGTGTGGACCTTAGTACCAAGGCCTAAGTCTCAGCAAGTCATTGGTGTTAAATGGGTGTTCCGGAACAAGCTTGATACGGATGGAATAGTAATCCGGAACAAAGCCAGACTGGTAGCTAAAGGGTATCGTCAAGAAGAAGGAATAGATTATGATGAGACCTTTCCTCCGGTAGCAAGACTTGAGGCAATCAGAATGTTTCTGGCGTATGCTTCATATGAAAACTTCATAGTTTATCAAATGGACGTCAAGAGCGCATTCCTGAATGGAGATCTTCAAGAGGAGGTGTACGTTGAACAACCTCCCGGCTTCATTGAACCTAAAGCAGGACATCTTGTCTACAAGCTTCGGAAAGCTTTATATGGTTTGAAGCAAGCTCCAAGAGCCTGGTACGACACACTGTCAGAATTCCTACTTGCTTACAACTTCCAAAAGGGGAAGATAGACACCACCCTATTTCTACGAAAAGAGAAAGGACATACTCTGATCGTACAAATATACGTGGATGATATCATTTTCGGATCAACGAATCCGAAGCTTTGTGAAGAGTTTGCTAAGTTGATGACAGGCAAGTTTGAGATGAGCATGATGGGAGAACTGTCCTACTTCCTTGGAATAGAAGTTAAACAATTAAAGGAAGGAATCTTCATTAACCAAGCTAAGTACACTCGCGATCTTATTAAGAAGTTTGGTATGGAAGGTTCATCTCCCGTCAAAACTCCCATGCCTATCAGTGCCAAGTTAGATCCGGATGTTGACGGCATATCAGTAAATGTGACTAACTACAGAGGGATGATCGGATCCTTGTCGGATCTTACAACGAAGTTGCCCAGACATTATGTTTGCAACTTGCATCTGGTGCACGATACCAGGCGAATCCCAAGGAGTCACATATGCTTCATGTTAAATGGATATTAAGGTATCTCAAGGGAACGATGAATTTGGGACTCTGGTACCCAAAGGAGTCAAACTTCACCTTATCCAGATACTCTGATGCCGACTTCACTGGATGTCGCATCGACAGGAAGAGCACAAGTGGTACATGTCAGTTCCTTGGAAATAGATTAATTTCATGGTTCAGTAAGAAGCAGAATTCTGTATCAACCTCTACTGCTGAAGCGAAATACATAGCTGCTGGGAGTTGCTGCGCACAGCTACTCTGGATGCAAAGTCAACTTACTGACTACGGTTTCAACATGTCATCTATTCCACTCTACTGCGACAACACTAGCGCTATTGCTATCAGCAACAATCCTGTCATGCATCCTAAGACGAAGCACATTGAAGTCCGGTATCACTTCATACGTGATCATGTTCTTAAAAGTCACATCTCACTGGAACACGTTGCTACTGACGATCAAATGGCCGACATTTTTACAAAGCCCCTACCTGATGCAAGATTCTCTGAACTACTCTTCCGTTTAGGTATGCTTGACTTTTCTGCATAGTTTCACATTTAATTTACCCAACAGTATATTTACTATCAGAACATACATTGTGCTTTTATTGTAAGTAGAAGATACATACTGACTTTAATGCCGATCATACTTACTGGTTTAAGGCCTCATGCTTCTGATATTAATATCAACTTCATAGGTGGGAGGATGCTTGCGTTTCCCAACTGAAGTCGTTTAAACTAACATGATTAAAGTTTATATGATTTACCTCTTTCGGGTTTCATGATCTTAACTTCCACTAATCACCACATGACAATAGCATGTTCATTTAGATTACTCTATTAACATGTATAGTTGAAGAAATGAAATGGGTTAGCTCGGAATGCCTGGTGGATGAACACTCAATCGCAGTCTGGTCAGCTTCTGAAGTATAGTTTCCTAAAAAGATAGACAGTGCTGAATCTACAAACTGAAAATGTCAACCAAGAGGATTGCAAAATCTACGAGGGAGAAAATGCTTTATATATTATTCAATAATACCCCCCGTATATGTCTCATGACCTCTTTCCTGGCTGTCTATTTGAGGGGGAGCTTTTCATTGAGAGGATTAAATGATCTACGGGGGAGCAATAATGAACCCCTAATATGTCTCGGATACTCCCTCCTCTAAACTTTTACTTCCGGATCTGACTGGACATGCTGTTTAGGGTCAGAAAAGTGGCATGCTCGGATGTATTTTCTTTCTTCAACCATGCATTTTAATCGAATAATCAATTGCTTACTTTTGACATGTGTTCGCTTCCCATTTTTCATTCATGAATCCTAAAATTGGCCAAGTCATATGATCTTTAATTAATCTTAGCTACGTTGTTCAGTAAGACGGTTTCGCTATGTTGACCTATATGAACTTGTGTATTGTTATCTGACATATGCCCTGATACAGTAATATTGATCATTTTCATGTATGTATATGTCTCTCGTATGCTTAGTAATGCATAAGTTCTGTTTCTCATTAGTTTGGATTATGTCGTTTTTCACTGATTATTTTCCCTAATCCGTACTAATCCTTGCTTGTTAAGCTTTTGTATTTTTAGTTCATTTCTTCGTTTAGCTACAGGTTCAGATTCTCTTTGCAACCGTATCGATCAATCTAGTCCAAAGTCTTGGATTTGAAGTGTTGTGGTACTTCTCTTCTCTTCGACTTATTGACTGTAAAGGAATCTACTTCACTCTCTCGCCGAACTCTGTCTACTACGGACACGGTCTCCTTTTCATCTAGATACTCTTCCTCGACTATTATTTACTCCGGATGAGTGTCGGTTCATTCCTCCGGACTCCTGACACAATCTAATCGCGACGATCCAAGTCTTCCTATATGTCGCGTGCTTTTGAGGAGGAATCATGATGATTCATTAACTGCAAATCTCGGGACACACACACACTTCTCTAGATGGCAACCAGTCATTACACTTACTTAGTCATGCGGTCTCCACGACATCATTTCATTCGGAGGCGCATCGATATCCAGACTCATGACATCAACCTATCAAGCGGGTCCCTATCTCACTCGCACATTCCTAGGCCCGCTGACATTTGCGGACTCGGTCTTATATGTTCTGATCATTCCTGCGAAGCACGAGTATTGCTCATTTCAAATCCCTAAACCTCTCGTTGCTCCTTCCACTGCCAAGACCTCACCTTTCATCTTGTCCTTCAAACTTAATCTGCAATGGCACCCAGAATCTCTCTCTCCGGCGTTAATCCTGGCCATCTGGTTGATTGACTGCTGTTTTTAATCCTCCGGATTGGTTTTTCCAGCTTCGCCCTCTCCTTGAAGCCTCACATATACTCAACCTGATCTCCAATCCCGTCGATCTTCTTATCGACGACGTTCTTGAGTATTACCAACGGATTCGCTGCACCACCGATTCCATAACCTCTTATGTCCGCGGTGAATCCATCATCATCACTCCGGGTGTTCTCCGCGCTGCTCTCCACCTACCTCTTAGTGAACCACAGCGCCCAGATGCCGATCCAATGGTGGCTTCTATGGGTTGCACACAAAAAGGCAAGGAATACAAAGTGAAATCCTTCCAAGGTCGCTATCGATGTATGGCGACCATCTTGAGTCGATGCTTACTGGCTCGCACATCAGCCCTCGACTCCGTTCCGTACGACCTTCTCCTGGCCATGTACGGTGTTTTTGAAGGTCTTCCGATGGATTGGGGGATGTTCTTGTTTAGGTTGCTGCAGAATGGTTCCAAGAACCATTCCTTCGGGCGCATCCTCAGCATTGTCTTCCTGGCATCTTAATCCGGACCATTTCGCTAGATATGATGCTGTTCCATTCCCTCCGGCTTATTACCTTCGTTATCTTACGCTGGATGGGAACATGACCGCCCGCCGACCATCTGCAGCTCTCCGCATACTTCCTGCCTTGGAACAACAAGGCAGTTCTATTGGTGACCCCTCCGACAGCCAATACCCTGACGTCAGTTCTGCACCCCGATCCTCCCGGATTCGGTCCGTTGCAGCACCCTCTCATTCTCTGGCTTCTCAGCAAAGCGTCCGTGCCGAACCGTCCGAGGTTGCGGGGCTATCTCAGCGCAGTGCTTCTAAAGCTGTTTCCTCAGCCCCCTCTGCTGCTGATGTCCCCACTCCCTCCACCTCCGCTATTGCTGCCGCGGTTGATACCGCTGTTGCTGTCGCCACCGCTGATGTCCCGGCCTCTTCTCCGGAAGCCCCTTTGCCTCCCCTACCTCAACCCCGAGATTATCTTGCCCATCTCACCACCGACAACTTAACGGACCTTTGGCTCCGTTTCAGCCCTAGCCCACACCTCCTCCATTCCCGACACCGATCTCCTGGGTGTTTTACACACGCAATACCCAATCCCCCGGAGACCATGATCATCTGGAACTTGGACCACGGCTTTCTTACGCCGGCCGCCATTCCCGATGTGCCATTCCCTACACCCTCCGGCCCGGTCCCTAACGCACGGAGTCCTTCCCCTGCTAAGGCTGGACCCTCTTCTCCTGCTGCCACGATTCCCGTGGTTGACTTATCTGGTCAAAGCGGGTCCATTGCTCCGGATGCCTCCAATGCTCCGGATGCCTCCGATGCTCCGGATGCCTCTGATGCTCTGGATGCTCCTGGCGCTGCCGATACTCCTGCGGACTCCTCCGCCCAACGCACTCCCGTGCTCCCTGTTCATGCGGGGGAGTCCTCCAAAGCTCCGGAGTTGGTCCTTGGGCGTGCCTCTTTTGGCACGGTCCACCCGACGCTGTGCTTTCCGCCCAGCTGGACCGACACGCCCACGCTCAAAGCGCCCAAATTTCCGCCATCGCTGCCAAAGTTGATGCCCTCGGCGCCCAACTCCTCTCCGCTCTCACTGACTCCTCCACTTCCATGGAGCAGAAAATGGATCTTGTCGCCTCCTCCGTCCATTCATTGTCTACCTCCTTCGTGGATCTGGCGCACACGATGGCTCGTCCTCCTGTTGCTTCCCGGCGATCTGCCAAACCGGGGGAGAGAGTGTCATCTGATCCGTCTGCTCCTTCTGCACCACAACCATCTACTCGGACTGAGAAGCGGCCTGCCACTTCAGTGCTTCAGGGAGTTCAAATTCCCAAACGAAGCCGCTTCTCTCAACCAAGCTCCTCTACTGCAGCTCCAGCTCCTCCTCCATCCTCCTCATCCGCAGCTGATACCTTCCTCCCATCATATGCGGAGTTTGACCCTTCTGATGCGGATGGAAGCTTGCGCAAGGCAATGAAATCCTATGCTGTGTCTTCTGCTGAGAGAAGATGTCTTTCTGAAATGTACCCTTTCTCCCCGGCCGACATTCAGACTCTTTGTTCGGAGAAAGGACTCTTTACTACAGAAGACATTGACAACTTCTCGAGGGCTGCTAAAATGGAGATGAGGCTATTTCCATCTCTCTACAAGGATGGGCACTTGTTTGACGTTTTGCCGTGTTGGAATGAAAGCTATCTTCCCAGTGTGGATCTAATTCATTCCTTCATCGACGGAACTTGTGAGGATAGCAAGCCATGGAAAACTCTCTCAACTATCCTCATTCCGTACTGGATCATGTCGCCACACTTCATGATGGCTGTCTTCATGATTCAGTCCAAGCAAATGATTCTCATTGATTCTCATCAGATTATGGAGCACTTCATTAGAAAGAATCAATGGGAACCGCTGTGTCTCAGGCTGACTGAAGCTATGAAGAAAGCTGGATTATATGAAGAGTTGGGCATCACACCCTTGCGTCCGACTGAGAAACTCAAGGCGACATTTCGGGGCAAGAAGCAAGTGCCACAACAGCCGGATGGAGATAGCTGCGGAGCCTTTGTCTGTCACTTCATCAAGTCATTTTTGACTGTGGACAAATATTGGAGCCAACACACCACCTTTACGATGAAGCAGACAATGGAGCTTAGAGAGAAAGCAGCAACTATGATCTTCAAGTATAGTAAGCCTTATGTACCTTAGCGAAAATCTTGTATTAAGGCTGAATTGTACTCAGATGCTGTTAAATGAAATTGGTTGTGATGTATATTCTGTATGTTATCTTTTTGCATTGCTTACCAGATCAGATTACAAAGGGTTTGGGCATATCCACAATTGGGGGAGATTGTTGGATCAAACCCAGAATTTGGATAATGCTGATAAAGCCTTATGTAATTTGATCTGAGATCTCTTGTGTTTATTTGATCGTTGCAGAAGATATGTTATTAATCCGGAGATACACTCATGAGAGCAAAGCTAAGGACAGGATACATAATCCTGATCCGGACAAGAGTGAGTGTCGTCAAACACTTGGTAAATAACCAAGTCACCAATACATACAGAATAAGGGACATTCATGCGGACTAAGTACAAATGCGGAATAAGGACCCGAGTCTTTATTAGACGTGGAGTAAGGAAATTAGATGCGGAGTAAGGAATCCGGACAACTTACTCATACGGAGTAAGGAAGCGCTAGTATGGAATAAGTCATCCGACCCTTTAAGACTCGCCCGGAGTAAGGAACTTACATACGGAGTAAGGAATTTACATACGGAGTAAGGAACTTACATACGGAGTAAGGAATTTACATACGGAGTAAGGAACTTACATGCGGAGTAAGGAAGCGCTGACACGGACTAAGGATTCCAGTACCAAAATAGATACAGAGTAAGAAATCACTGACACGGAGTAAGGTTCCGAGCTTCATTAGCTACGGAGTAAGGGAAATTACACCGGACCAAGAAGATACTACTTCAACTCAACCGCATTTAAAGTTATCAGCTCGTGGCGTCCCGATGTAAGACAAATTTATTGAGAACCTGAAGAATCTTACACGTGGATCATCCGGATATGTGGACACAACCTTAATTGTATTTGGGAACTCACAAACGCACTTATACAATTCAAACCCAAGATCTTGAGCTCCACAAACCGCAGCAGTCAAGGCAGAGAGATTACCGAGGGATAGTTAGTGCTGAACGCATTCCGTAACTACAAGTTCCAAGGTTGTCTCTTAGGAATGTTTAGTATAAATATTCATACTTGTACATTTGAACAAAAAAGAGAAGAAAAAGAGAGCGCATTTGCATTAGTTAACAAAAGACTAATCCTGTGTATGCACAAGCGTTTTTCATCTTTGGAGATAGAATTTGGCTAGTGTGTGAGTTCATTTGTAAACAGAGTGTAAGAGAGTCTTGCTTCTATTTTGTTGTAATTATCTTGTGATAATAAAACAAAATACTTCCACTATCTGGTTATCTTCCGTAGTGATTCTATCACTTAACTAGATAATTGTTTGTGTCTTAAGAGAAGGGAAAGAGTTTCGATAAGAGCCTATTCAGCCCCCCTCTAGGCTCCAAGGGACCATCATCTTCTATCTACCACAGAAGTTTCAGGCCAAAAGGACGTGCACGCGAATTGGACCCATTTGGCGTGCAAGGTTTTTATTGCATGGATGTCTTTTACATGATGCAATAAGGCTTGGGGTAAAGTTTGAGTGCATTTGGAGCTGCACGCCAATTGGGGAATTGGCGTTCAAATTGGCGTGTAGACATATTTTTGCATGGTTACCTTGGTTTTGTCATTCTAATGATTTTTCCCCAAAGGACCATATTGAAATTATGAGTATTTTGCCCCGTATGGAAGCGGGAAGGTGGTAGCTTGCGTGATCAAAACTACGTCGTTTTGATCCTGGGTTTCGCTAAATCAAAACTACGTCATTTTGATGTGTGGTGTCTATATTATGGTGTTGAGGCTTAGGTTTAGGGTTTTCTATTGCTATTGCAGCCGCAGAGAGAGAGAGAGAGAGAGAGAGAGAGAGAGAGAGAGAGAGGGAACCTTCGGATCTTGGCCGTAGAGGTTCGGCGTGGGTGGTCGGTGTATCGTGGAGGCTAGAGCAAAGGACGTTTGCAAGGTAGGGACTCCGTTCTTCCCAGTCTTTCTCTGTCCTAGGGTATCTGTCCTATACATGCTTATATATATATATGTAAATCCATATAGGTGTGATCTCCTATATGGATGTTGGCCTTCAATGGCATATTGGTTGATTTGATGTTTGGGAGTGGGCTGGAAATCGTTGGGTTGTCCATGCCCACTAGGTGTTTGATAAAATGTTTGTGTGGCTACGCTCACTACGTGTTTGATAATATTCCTGTGTGGCTGTTGTATGTTGCGTGTTTGGTTTTAAGCCTGTGAGGCTGGTATATGTTGTTTGTAACCGACTATGTCGGCCGTGTGAACCTTGTTTGTGATATACTCTGTTGAGCAGAGCTGCTGTTTTGTATTAAGTTGAGATGTGTTACTAAGCCATACTTTTGTAACTGATTATATTCTTGTTTGAGATTGATCACCCAAATGTGATGGGATTGAGCTGAGTTATGGGCCAGGCATGATAACTGGACCCATTGAGATTTGGCCAGGACTGCGGTCATGTGTCTCGGTGTAGCACTCACGACGGTGGGCTAAGTCTACACCCATTCCTGAGGGTAGGTATGGCGCCCGAGGAGGTGGTTGACCATACCTGACTCGGGTGGAAAATGTTGCATTGGTGTCCATGCAACATTCGCCTGGATGTGGTATGTCATGTCGCCGTGGTGGCGGGGTGTCCTCTGCCTCCAGGTGTGGGCTTAGGTAAAAGGTGTGTTACTAGGTGATGTTTGCTGCTTTAGCTTTAGGAACAACACGAGCACAAGCATACACTTGTCATGCATACTATAGAGTGGGATGGGTCTGGGGAGACTGGATCCCTACTGAGCTATGGTTTGCTCACCCCTCCCATAAATTGTTCTTTTGCAGGGTTTAGCAGGCGGTAGGTGAAAGGGATGTGGTGATAGGCCAATGAGGCTGAAGACTATGTTGGTTTTCATTGTTTTGTTATAGATTTCTATTTTATGTTTGAGATTATTTGTAAACATTATATTCTAGTTTAAATGGGAACTTTCCCCCCATTTAGTTGTATTGAACTTTGAGCCCTTTTAAAAGTAATGAACTGGGTTGTGGTTGTTATTTAATTATTGTTTGTGTGCATGGTTTGGGAGCAGGAGCATGCCCCATGGCATGTTAGTCTGGTTGTACAGGTTTGGGACAGCACCCGTGTCATAAGTCCTTTAGGTGCTTGCACCAACCCCTTGACCCTTCGGGTGCGGGCATGGGCGTCACTACCCATTTCCAAGTGAAAGGAAATTGGGGTGTGACAATATGGTATCGGAGCAATAGTTCATGGTCTAGTGGACCTAGGGTAGTGGGGAGGGATGACTGCTTTTGAGACCCTTGGGAGGCAGTGTAGGACACGCCTGATCACCGTGGTTCTATCTGGTTTTCTGGGGTGTACTCAGGGGCAGTTAGACCAAGGAGTAGGACATTTGCATTTGGATTGGGATGCATACATGCATTGGCATTAGGGCACTAGTTTAATTTCAATATGAGTATTATGATTTGACATTGAAATTTGTTGCTGTGAAATTCTGTGATTTCCTGTGAGACTTGTTGCTATTAATTGTTACTATGAATCGCTGCTGTGCAATTTTGTGATTTACGTGTATGTTTACATGAAAAACGTTGCTTGAGTACCTCATGGCCCATGGGGATGAGGGTGTATAGAGCTTGAGAGATGCTGACTCTAGTTCTGTTTAAAATAAGTAGACTATGCCTCCTAGGAGAGTAACCCGAGCTACCCCAGTTGTAGAAGATGAATCTTCTGTACGTATTGGAGAGGAGGGAGAACAGCGTGCAGAGGGCGATGATCCCCTGGAGCGGATCATGGCCCAAGTTAGGGCCTTAAGTGAGAATGTTCAGGGAATGTGTGAGGATCTCAGGGGGGCGATCCTAAACGAGGTACGTCGGGAGATGATGGCACGACAGCCAATGCCACCCTCTCCACCCCGTGAGGCAGGATCGTCGCGTAGGCAGGAAGTGCCGGTGAGGCGAGATGAGGAAGATGTGGTGATGCGGTTCCGAAAGGAACACCCACCAAGGTTCAAGGGAGGAGCTGAACCTCTAGGAGCAGAGCATTGGCTGCGGCAGATCGAACATGTATTCTCCTTTCTCCGACCCCGGGAGGAAGACAAGGTGAGGCTAGCAGTCCGACAGCTGGAGGAGGAAGCCTTGGAATGGTGGCTTAGCATTTCAGGAAGCCGGGACATGGAGGCCATGTCCTGGAATGAGTTTCTCCAGTCATTCCATGAGGAGTTCTTCCCCGAGTCGCTGCGGTGGCAGAAACGGGAAGAGTTCAGTAGTCTTAAGCAGGGATCGCGTACGGTGGCAGAGTATGAACGGGATTTTAGAGGACTGAGTCGGTTTGCTCCAGAAGCAATCTCAAGGGAGGACCTGAAGGCTCATAAGTTTACCATGGGACTCAGACCTACCCTAAAGCAGAGGGTAGAGATGCTGTGATTGAAGACTTATGCTGAAGTCATGGATACAACGAAGATTGTGGAGAGAGGATTAGAAGAGGGGAGGCAGGCTCATCAGGAGCGGCTGGGACAGAGTATGCGTGACAAGCAGGGGGAAACCAAGAGACAGAAGGTTGAGCCTGGGAGTGGGACTCTTCCCAAGGACAGGAGCCAAGCTTCAATGGCTCCACCCAGATCCCGTTACTTTGGAGGACAGGGAGGTTCTGCTGGGAACTTCCCAAGCAGGTGTACCTGTTGTGGACAGGCAAGGCACGTCAAACGTGAGTGCCCCAAAAAGCACTTGAAGTGTCATAGCTGTGGGAAGATAGGACACATCAGTAAGGTGTGTTTCAGCAGGGGAAATAGCCGGGGAGCTGGAAGTTTTGCACAAGGAAGCAGGGGTGAGACCCAATTTCAAGCCCCAGTTCCGAAGCCAGCACATTCGTGGCAAGCCAGTCAGGCTTGTTCCAGTCACACTAGACCACAGGGGGAGAGGCAACCACAAGGAGGTTCGGAGGGGCGTCCTAGTGGACTCCCAGTAGGAACTAAAGGAAAGGCATGCGAGGCCAGTGGTGGGGCAAGCCAAGGCAGAGTGTTTGCACTTACCTCAGCACCAGCAGAGATGGAGGATTTACCATCACCCTCCGAGGAAGGTGGAGCCGGACCTTCAGTAGTTTGAGGTACTATTTTAATATCTCGCACTATTGTTGCGGCATTGTTTGATACCGGAGCTTCGTGCTCCCTAATTGCTAAGTCCTTGGTTGAGAGCCTTGGACTTGATTGTGTGGAGGCTGATAGACCTCTGAGGGTCGAGTCACCAATGGGAGGTGTGGAGTTGATCCACCGAGTGTGTCGTGAGTGTGCGCTTACGATAGGAGATGTTGAACTCTCTTTCGATCTATACGTGATGCCAATGAGGACCTTTAGTTTGATTTTGGGGATGGACTGGTTGATGGCCTTTCAGGTTAAGATTGATTGTTATAGACGACGAGTGACGTTTACTTCACCCACAGGATCTTCCTGTACCTTAGTGGGTGAATGGGATAGGAATGCTGGGAGAGCTGGACCGACGAGGGAGCTATGGGGCAATATTACCCATAGACTTGCCACTCTAACCTTTGAGGAGGGAGGTAACGTGGAGAAATGGGTGTGGCCGGATGTTGCTGAGAATTTCCAGGATGTCTTTCCTGGGGAGTTGTTGGAGTTGCCTCCGAACAGAAGTATCGAGTTCACGATTGAACTTCTACCAGGGGTGGGACCCATCTCACAAGTGGCATATTGGATGGTACCAGCCGAGTTGCTGGAGCTTCAAAAGTTAACAACATATTTGGTAAGATTACCATGGGCTTGATTTGACCCACATGTTTGGTAAATTAAAGTAACAAAATCAATAAAATATGAAAAAGGGACTTGAAATTCGTAGCCCACAAGGGTTGAACTTTTATAAGCTTGTTTAGGCCCGAATTAGTGTAATTATAGGCCTCCTCTTGGATTTGATTGATCAAGCTAGTTAAGGTTTCTTTCATTCTTTTCGTTCTTTTCATTCGTGCTTGTGTGATTGGGCCTCCAATTCGTTACAATGGGTCTTGTCTATAGACATGCCATTTAGCCTCCTCACCACGACGCTCACGGATGTCATGATCCTCGTCATGTAATATCCACAAAAGATTCAATTGACACGTGATGAGCACGGTTGGCTGAATATGACATACACCACAGCGGAGAGGTACTTCACACGCTAGGTCTAATGCACTTTTATCAACAATGATTACCGATGTCAAAGATTCTCTTAACGTGCATAAACACACTTTTTGCTTCAGTCAAGAATGAAAATGCTTGAATCCTTGAACTTAGGTTGGTTATTTTGTGGATTTTAGAAGCATTGATTGGATCAATCAAACAATAAAATTTAATATCCATAAAGGATTCGAAGGACACACGATGAGCACGGTTCGCTCAATGTGTCATACTCCGCAGTGTCTAATGCAGTGATCAATATTCAAAAAACCAACGAAAAGACTACATTATAATCGTTAAATCGACATTTCGGTTCAATAACAATTCAAAAAGCTAGATCAGTAGCTTAGTTTGGTTATTTACTTGTTTTGGATGCATTGAATGCATCAATTAAACAACAAAATGTAATCTCCATAAAAGATTCAAATGACACATGATGAGCATGGTTCGCTCAATGTGACATACTCCATAATGCGGAGGTACTTCCCATCCTATGTCTAATGCACTTTTATCAACAATGATTACCTGATGTCAAAGACTCTATTAACGTGCATAAACACACTTTTTTGCTTCAATCAAAAAATGAAAATTCTTGAATCCTTGAACTTGGTTGGTTATTTTGTGGATTTCAAAAGCATTGAATGGATCAATCAAACAACAAATTGTAAAATCCATAAAGGATTCAGAGGACACATGATAGGCATGGTTCACTCAATGTGGCATACTCCATAGCGAGGAGGTAGTTCCAACGCCGTGTGTAATCCACTTTTTTCAATATTGAATACACTTGACGAGGAAGTACTACCTCCCTGCTGGCAATTGAGCCAATCATGTTGAAAGAAAGCTTTTCACAATGCTTTTACAGCAAAAGAGCTTGGAAACCATGGGCTGGATTTTAACAAAGATATTTGGTAAGATTACCAAGGGATTGATTTGACCCACATGTTTGATAAATTAAAGTAACAAAGTCAATAAAATATGAAAAATAGGCTTGAAATTCGTAGCCCACAAGGCTTGAACTTGTATAAGCTTGTTTGGGCCCCAATTAGTGTAATTATAGGCCTACATACTTCCCCAAGTAAGCATGTTAGGCCTCTTCTTGGATTTGATTAATTAAACTAGTTAAGCCCTCTTTAATTCTTTTTCGTTCTTTTCCTTTGTGCTTGTGTCAATGGGCCTCCAATTCCTTGCAATGGGTCTTCTTATTGACATGCCATTTAGCCTTCCCACCACAACGCCACGGATGCCATGATCCTCATCATGTAATATCCCAAAAGAATGAAATGACATGTGATGATCACGGTGATAACGTGCATTTTATGCCGTTATTCTAGTGTTTATTTAGGATGTTTAAGAGCATGATTAGAGCCTTATTGCTTCATATATCATATATATTTGCTCTAACCCCTAGGAAGATGCTAGTTGCAAATACATGCGTTTTTTAAGTCGTTTTGGCAGATTTTGGACCTCACTTTTGACATAGTAGATGACCTCAAACAATTGGCGTGCAAGAAGAAAAGTTGCTTGGAATGATGTCCTCTACCTACCAGAGAAATTTCAGAGCATTTGGAGCTAATTTGGAGTTGCACGTGAATTCACCCATATCACGTGCAAGCATATTTTTGCCTCTCATGCCTCTACAGGATGCAAGGAAGCTTGGGGAGAAGTTTGAGCTGATTTGGAGGTGCACGTGATTTCACCATATCACGTGCAAATTGGCGTGCAGAGATATTTTTGGACCGATCCAATCGTTTTTCCATGCTGATCATTTGTTCCTGAAGGCCCAAGTCCAAATTGTGGATGGAAGATAGAGTTTTTAATGTTTCGAGTGTTACTTATCAAAACTACGTCGTTTTGATAGATGGGCTAGGTTACACACCTCAAGGCCCATCCAACCTCTATAAATACAAGATCCACGCCCTCTGCTAGCCATGCCTAAACCCCCTACACGTTTTAGAGAGAGAGAGAGAGGCTCCACGACTTGGAGGTGCTCCTTGACCTAGGAGAGCAGCCGTCGCAGCAGCCGTCGCGGATTTTGGAGCCTGGATTTGAAGCTTTGCTGTGCGCGTGATCAAGAAGAAGATGTTGAGCTTTTCTGCTTTGGTTTTGCTTGTAATCATGCGTGAGTAGTTCTTATAATCTAGGGGAGCAATGTAGCCCCCTTGTTGCTTTGCTGTGTTTATGAATATTGGGTTTGAATGATTGAGTTTTGCATGTTTTATGAATCTGTCCTTAATTCTATCTTTGGATGTACACCTTGATATTCTTAGCCCTAGTCTGGGGCAGATTGAGATTCATAACTTATTTGTGATTGGTGTGATCATTATCCTTTTGCAAATATGATTTATTGGCTTTGCATGTTTGTGTGTTTAGATGACCATTCTGGCATACAACTCTTAAAAGGACCTCAATGACCATTTGTTGTCCTTGGCTTATGTTTAGCATGTTTTCAATCAGACAACCCTAATACCATGAACCAGTAGAGATAACATAGGGAGGTGAAATTGTGACCCTAGATGCTTTTAATCCTTGATTCTTAATCCTAAAATCAGTTTACTTTCTTTGTTTATTCAGAAAACCACATAAAAATTAGATCTTTAGTTTAAAAAAGAAAACTTTTTGTGCCAAGACATTTTATAGAACAAGAGTAATTGGGTGATTTGATTTGAGAACTAGAGAACTAGGCTAATCCTCGTGGGTTCGACCCCTTTCTTGCTGCTATTCTTTTAGTGCAAACTTAGGGAATTTATTATTTTGAAGAGAGATTTAACGACGTTAGCTAGCTCTTTTAGAGAGGCTAAAAATCTTGTCTGTCAAATTGGCGCCGTTGCCGGGGATTCAACGGTTAACTAGTTTTTAAAATCAACATTGAGTGAAATTGTTTGAATTCTGATCTTGGTGTTTTATTTTGTCTTTACTTTTCTGTTATTTTGTGTTGTTTATTTGTTTATTTTGCATTGTTCGGAGCAGTTGGTGTGTTCTTGTTGTTGTTTACAGGAACATACATCAAGGATTCTTAGTTGTGCATGCAAAGAGAGGAGGATATACAATTTACGCGGAACCTGAAAGGTTGTTCGGAGCTCGTCGTAGAGCAGCTAGGGAAGCAAAGACGTGAGGTCAAGAAGCATTGCAAGGCTTGGAGCAATCCGTAGGCGATTTGATGGCAGATCTCGGACCCGATGGTGGTGCACTCATAGGAGGGGCCAATTACAATGGCCAATATCCGTAAGAAGAGGGTAATAGGTTTATGCCCTTAACCTTCTTAGATTATGCGAGGCCGATGATGTCGACCATTATTCCGGGATTCGGCATACAAGAGTCCAAGCAAATAGCTTTGAGTCGAAGCCGGCGTTGATCAACATGGTGAGCAACAACGCGTTTGGAGGAACAGCCGTGGATGATCCACACCAAAGATATGATGAGGTTCTACCAGGTGTGTGACACCATCAAGATCAACAATGTGTCGGAGGAGGCCATAAAGCTAAGGCTTTTTCCTTTCTCTTTAAAGGATAGAGCTCTTGGCTGGTTCAACAGTTTGCCAGTAGGTTCAATCATCACTTGGGAGGAGATGCAGTCCAAGTTCATGTCAAAGTACTTCCTCCTTCCAAGGTGATCCAGCCTAAGAGGAGAGATTAGCAGGTTCAGGCAAGATGAGATGGAGACTCTTCATGAAGCTTGGGAGCGTTTCAAAGACTTAGTGAGAAGATGCCCCGATCATGGAAGGCCCCAAAGGATTCAAATTGAATCTTTCTACACAGGTCTTCAGTCCCATTCACAAGACAAGGTGAATGCAGCTGCTGGAGGATGCTTGATGAATCTAGAGCCCGACGCAAAAGCAGAGAGCTCTTGGAGAGGTTGTCATTAGCTGATTGGCAGTGGTCTAATGTGCGTACTTCAAAGCCAAGGGAGAAGATTGCTTCAGTTGAAAATTCTTCCAATGATGTGCAAGCACAGATTCAAGCTTTAGTGAAAGGCATGGAAGTATTGGCTCTTAAAGTTGAAGGATCACAAGCTTTACCAGTAGTTGAGCAGGGCGAGTGGAGCCGAAGAAGCAAATTATGTTGGAGGAAAGGGCTTGTACTAGAAAAGAATTTTATCCTCAACAACAACAACAGCTAGGGTACAACCAGAATCAGCAGCAATCTCAACCATTTCGTAGAACTCGGAACCGAGGGGGAGATACCTCATTTCAAAGACAAATATGTGCCCCCAGGGATTTAGCTAATCCGTATGCTACGGATAATTATTTACACCCACCTCCAGGATTCGAGCAGAAACAGCCGCAGCCGCAACAAAGCAAAGAGGAAGGGTATATCAGAATGTGGATGAGCCAACCAAAAGAGAGGATAGTTTGGAGGAAAGAATGAAGAATATAGAAAAGCCGCTTGTGAGTTTGGCTCAGAATGTAAATCAAGGGGTGTCATCCAATACTTTTCCAAGTGACACCGAGGTGAACCCCAAGGAGAGTTGCAAGGCTATAACTCTAAGGAGCGGGAAGACACCGAATGAAGTCAAGAGCCTAAGAAGAAGGCAATTCCAGTAAGAACAAAGCAGACCCTTGGAAGCCGATGACCAAGGAAAATCAGGATAAAGTCAAGAAAAAGTGCAAGAAAAGAAGGACAAGCAAACTGAGTCAAGACAGAATAGTCAAGAACAAAGGCAAGAGCTCAGGCTCACTATGCCATTTCTCGCAGGCCGAGGAACCAGAGGGTTGAAGAAGAGTATGAGCGCTTCCCGAGTTTGTTCAAGAAGCTTGAGATTAACATTCCATTTGTGGAAGTTTTGGAGCAGATGCCTAGGTACGTAAAAATACATCAAAGATTTTGTGACAAAGAAGAGGAAATATGGGGATCATGAGACGGTGGCGCCACTAACGAGGTGAGCAGTAGTTGTTCAAACGTAGTTTGCCCATCAAGCATAAAGATCCGGGCAGCTTTAATCTCCTTGTGTGATTGGCAATGCACTGGAAGCAAGCGCCCTATGTGATTTAGGGGCCAGCATCAATTTGATTTCCTTCGCTTTGTATAAGCAGCTTGGGCTTAAGGGCATGAAGCCCACTTCCATATCATTGCAGCATAGACTCGGTCCACCGGAAGGTCTCGAAGGAATTATTGAAGATGTGCTAGTCAAAGTGGGTTCCTTCATATTTCCAAATGGATTTTGTTGTTTTGGAGATGGAAGAAGACAGAGGAGTTCACTACTCCTTGAAGACCGCTTCTCTAACGGGTCAGGCATTGATCGATGTTGCTCAAGGGCAGCTAACTCGAGAATTAATGAGGAGACCTTAGTCTTCCACATGGGGAAGGCTTTGCAAGGTCAAGAGGAGGAGGACCGCCTTTGGGTTGAAGACCTTGAGGAATTGGTGGAAGATTACTTGGCAAGAAATTACCACCACCAATGATGGAGCCCTTCACCTTTTGTAAGCTCAACAAGATGAAGAGATGTACTTGACACCTGAGGAAGACGAGGAAACTACAAACTCTTTGGAGCAAGCCGAGGAGGAAAAAGAAGATGACATGCCTCCACTCCGTAATTGAAGGAGCTGCCTGACACCTAAGGTATGAATTTTTAGACTCTACAAATCAATTCCCTCGTTATTGTTGCTTCTAATTTGAATGATGTGGAGTGTACTCAATTGTTAAGTCCTTAGGAAATAAAAAAGGCCCTGGGATGGAACATTGAAGACATTAGGGGTATTAGTCCAGGGATTTGCATGCATAAGATTTTAATGAACGATGACTTTAAACCCACTCGCCGAAAGACAAAGAAGATTAAACCCCGCTATAAAGAAGTTGTTAGAAAAGAAATTTTAAAATGGAAAAATGCGGGAATAATTTATGCTATTTCGAGAGTGAGTGGGTGAGTCCATTGCATGTTGTGCCCAAGAAAGGGGGCATGACCGTGATTAAGAATGAGAAAATGAATTGATCCCATCTCGCACCGTGACGGGGTGGAGAGTGTGTGTCGACTATAGGAAGCTCGAACAAGGCCACTAGGAAGGATCATTTTCCTCTTCCTTTCATCGACCAAATGTTGGATAAAGTTAGCCGGCTATACCACCATCGCTTTTAGATGGCTATTCCGGTATAATCAGATCATGGTTAAGCCCGAGGACCAAGAAAAGACCACCTTCACGTGCCCTTTTGGCACATTTGCATTTAGGAGAATGCCATTTGGGCTTTGTAATGCCCCCGCCACCTTTCAAAGGTGTATGACGGCTATTTTTCAGGGTTTGGTCGAGGAGATCATGGAGGTCCTCATGGACGACTTCTCGGTGTTTGGTTCCTCCTACCAACAAGTGCTCGAAAAATCTAGACGTGGTCTTGGAGAGATGTGAGGAGAAGGAACTAGTCCTAAATTGGGAGAAATGCCATTTCATGGTAACAGTAGGGATACTTCTAGGGCACAAGGTGTCCGCACATGGTTTGAGGTAGACAAGGCAAAATCTCCACTATTGAGACTCGCCACCTCCAACCAATGAAAAAGGAGTGAGAAGTTTCCTTTGGCCATGCCGGCTTTTATAGAGATTTATTAAGGACTTCTCAAAAATTGCAAAACCTATGAGTAGGTTGTTAGCAAAAAGACACAAGCTTTTTCTCAAAGATTTTGTGACAAAGAAGAGGAAATATGGGGATTATGAGACGGTGGCGCCTTTTCAACGCGTCACGGATGCCATGATCCTCATCATGTAATATCCCAAAAGAATGAAATGACATGTGATGATCACGGTTGGCTCAATGCGACATACACCACAATGGAGAGGTACTTCCCACGCTAGGTCTAATGCACTTTTATCAACAATGATTACCCGATGTCAAAGATTCTATTGACGTGCATAAACACACTTTTTGCTTCAATCAAGAATGAAAGTGCTTGCATCCTTGAACTTAATTTGGTTATTTTGTGGATTTTAGAGCATTGAATGGATCAATCAAACAACAAAATATAATATCCATAAAGGATTCAAAGGACCCATGATTTGCTACGGTTCGCTCAATGTGGCATACTTCACAATGTCTAATACAAGGATCAATATTGGAAAAACCAACGAAAAGTTTATATTATAGTCGTTAAATCTCATTTTGGTTCAATCACAATTAAAGCTAGATCTATAGGTTAGTTTGGCTATTTAGTTGATTTGGGATGCATTGAGTAGATGAATCAAACAACAAAATGTATTCTCTATAAAAGATTCAAATAACACATGATGAGCACGGTTCGCCTAATGTGACATACACCACAAGAAGGAGGTACTTCCCACACTTTGTCTAACGCACTTTTATCAACAATGATTACCGAATGTGAAAGACTATTAACGTGCGAAACACACTTTTTTGCTTCAATCAAAAATGAAAATTCTTGAATCCTTGAACTTGGTTGGTTATTTTGTGGATTTCGTAAGAATTGAATGGATCAATGAAACAACATAGTGTAATATCCATAAAGGATTCAAAGAAAACATGACATGCATGGTTCTACTCAATGTGGCATACCCATAGCAGCAGGAGGTACTTCAACGCTATGAGTAATCCACTTTTTTAATATTGAATACCCATGACGAGGAAGTACTACCTCCCTTCCAAATGAATTGAGCCAATCCTATTAAAAGAAAGCTTTTCACTAAGCTTTTTATAGGCAAAAGAGCTTGGAAACCAAGGGCTGGATTTTAACATCATATTTGGTAAGCTTACCAAGGGCTTCATTCGACCCACATGTTTTGTAAATCAAGTAAGAAAAATCTATAAAATATGAAAATGGTCTTGAAATTGTGAGCCTACAAGGATTGAACTTGTATAAGCTTGTTCGGGCCCCAATTAGAGTGATTATAGGCCTACATACTTCCCCCAAGTAAGCATGTTGGTCCTCTTCTTGGATTTGATTAATTAGCTAGTTAAGGCCTCTTTCATTCTTTTCGTTCTTCTCATTCGTGCTCGTGTCATCGGGTCTCCAATTCCATGCAATGGGTCTTGTCTATTGACATGACATTTAGCCTCCTCACCGCGACGCTCACGGATGCCATAACCCTCATCATGTAATATCTACAAAAGATTCAAATGACACGTGATGAGCACGGTAGGCTTAATGTGACATACACCACAAGGGAGAGGTACTTCTCATGCTAAGGTCTAATGCACTTTTATCAAAAATGATTACCCGATGTTAAAGATTCTATTAACGTGCATAAACACACTTTTGCTTCCATCAAGAATGAAAATGCTTGAAACCTTGAACTTAGGTTGGTTATTTTGTGGATTTTAGAAGCATTGAATGGATCAATCAAACAACAAAATGTAACATCCATAAAGGATTCAAAGGAAAAACCAACGAAAAGACTATATTATAATTGTTAAATCTACATTTCGGTTCAATAACAATTCAAAAAGCTAGATCTACAAGTTAGTTTGGTTATTTAGTTTATTTGGGATAGATTGAGTGGAACAATAAAACAACAAAATGTAATATCCATAAAAGATTCAATGACACATTATGAGCACGGTTCACTCGTTGTGACATAGTCCACAGTGGCGAGATACTTCCACACTATGTCAAATGCACTTTCATAAAAAATGATTACCCGATATCAAAGACTCTATTAACTTGCATAAACACACTTTTCGGTTGAATTTGAAATCAAAATGCTTGAATCTTTGGACTTAGGTTGGTTATTTTGTGGATTTCAGATGCAGTGAGTGGAACAATCAAACAACAAAATTTAATATTGATAAAGGATTCAAAGGACAAATGATGAGCATGGTTCGGTCAATGTGGCAAACTCCATAGTGTCTAATACAGTGATGAATATCGAAAAAAACAACGAAAAGACTATATTATATTCATTAAATCCACATTTTGGTTCAATAATAAATCGAAAAGCTAGATCTATAGGTTAGTTTGGTTATTAAGTTGATTTGGGATGCATTGAGTAGATCAATCAAACAATAAAATGTATTCTCCATAAAAGATTCAAATGACACATGATAAGCATGGTTCGCTCAATGTGACATACTCTGCAGTGTCTAACATAGTGATCAATATCGGAAAAACCAAAGAAAAGACTTTTATATTCGTTAAATCCACATTTTGGTTCAATAACAATTCCAAAACCTACATTTTTTTTTGAAAAATAAAGAATATATTAAAGTGAAGAGACAAATTACAAAAGAAGCAAACCAGGGGCATACCCCTGAGAGAAAAAAACAACAAAACAAAACCAGGGGCATGAAAACCCTGGAAAAAGAAAAGCCTAAATCAAAACAAAACTACAATCAAGCCACGATAGCAACAAAGCACAAAAACGACCCGAAAGGGCTCACATCAAAAACTAGATCAAACATGTCACGAAATCCACCAAACGTGCAGCAAATGAGAGTTAAAAGGCGAAGTGGGCCATCCGGAGTGCAAACTAGCACGAACCCGTACTGTGTCCATAACTAAATTAACCAGCTGTGCAATTGTCCTAGCCCCATGGCCGTGAAACCTGGCATTACGTTCTTGCCAGAGATAGAAAGTCAAAGCAGCCAAGGATAAGCGGGCAATCAAGAACTGAAGAGAGCTTCCGGAAATAGAGGCAGCCGCCCAGTGAATAAAATCAGTCCAGGATAAAGAAGCACATGACAACCCACACATGGATAAAACAGAGGACCGGCAGTGCTGAGAGAAGGGGCAGGAAAAGAACAAGTGGTTGTGCGTTTCGTCGGCGGCCTGACACAAAAGGCAATCCCCAGAAACAGCGATACCGAATGATGATAACCTGTCAAACGTAGGGAGCCGGCAACGAATAGCTAGCCATAGCAAGCAAGCATGCCGAGGAGAATGATGCCGAAACCAAACCACAGAAGCCCAGAAAATCGGCTGAGAAGGAGATCGAATATGATTCCAGGCAGATTTGATAGTAAAAGGCCTGTTCGAGGAAAGCCACTGTACACAATCGCCCCGGCCAGATGGAGGGAAGGGTAAAACCGCGGTCTCCTCCTTCAGTACAAGCAGCTCGGGAGAGTTTGCCAAGAGCCAACACCACCCCTGAGAGAGAATATCACTAACAGTAGCCTCAGGATCCAATCCTGAATCATAGATAATCCTATCCGAAGCCGACAAACAAATAGGGCCTCGAGGTAGCCAAGAATAAAACCAAAGCGAGGTGGTAGTGCCATCCCCAATCTTCACCGAAATACATGGTCGAAGGCGGTCACGGAGAGCCAGGACCTTACGCCACGTCCAAGAACACCGCCAAGGAACCTTAGCAACCCAAAATTGCCCTTTTTTAAGCAAATTTGCCCGGATCCAATTTACCCACATGGAAGAAGAAGCAGCCTGGCAAAGACCCCAAATCAAACGAGAGATGGCAGCAGTATTCCAATCTTTAAGCTTCTTTATCCCCAGCCCACCCTCCAGCTTAGGCTTGGAAACATCATCCCAAGAGACCCTGGCCCCCCTACTCTTCATGGCTGTACCCGTCCAAAGAAAGGCGCCTAAAAGGCGTTCAATAGATGAAAGTACACATGCAGGAAGTATAAAGTGGTAGCTCCAAAATGCTTGGATTCCAAATAAAATAGATTGAATAAGTATCAGCCGACCACCAAAGGACAGAAACCGAATGGTCCAAGTACGCACTCGCTGCAAAATGCGTTCCACCAACAGCTGACAATCAGCAATAAGGGCACCCCTAAATAGCGAATAGGGAGATTACCAAGAGGAAATCCAACCGTGGTAAGAATTTCATTTTGAATAGAGGGAGTAACCCCAGAGAGAAAAACAGTGCTCTTTGTCATATTCGGTGACAGACTAGAAAACTGCGAGAAAAGCATAAGAGCCTCGTGAAGGACACGAACAGACTGAACATCCCCTTTACTGAAAAGCATGAGATCATCAGCAAAGCAAAGATGGGACAAAAGAGTCTTCCTACAACGCCAGTGATACGAAAACGAAGGGGAAGATTGAATAAGTTGAGCCAAAATGCGAGATAACACCTCCATACACAAAACAAACAAATAAGGGGAAAGGGGGTCCCCTTGGCGAAGCCCCTGTTTGCCGGCAAAGTACCCCTTCAACTCACCATTAAGGGATAGAGAATAGCTGGGAGAGGATACACATGCTCGAACCCATCCAATAAAACGAGGTGGGAATCCAAACAATCCTAGGCTATCCCACAGAAATTTCCACCGTACAGAGTCATAAGCCTTCATTAAGTCAACTTTAATAGCACACCGAGGAGAAGAAGAGGAGGCAGTATATCCACGCACCAATTCTTGAGCAAGAAAAAGATTGTCTCCTATGTGGCGACCCGGAACAAATGCAGCCTGAGCTTCATTAACTAAGAAGGGAAGAGTCCGTTTTAAACGGTCTCACAACAGCTTGGTGATACATTTATATATAGTGTTGCAGCAAGAAATTGGCCTATAATCCTTCCATTGAGAGGCGTTGGGAACTTTCGGAATCAGAGCCAATATGGTAGCATTTGACTCCTTCGGCAAGACTGAAGAAGAGAAAAATTCCTGCACCGCCTTCACTACAACCGGACCAACAATATGCCAAGTATGTTGGAAGAAAAACCCATTAAACCCATCAGGCCCGGGTGCCTTATTGGGTTTGATGCTAAACATGGAAGCCTTGATGTCAGTGGCTGAGACGGGAGCAAGCAACATAGAAATAAGGTCGTCAGACAGAGAGTCCCCAACAAAATCACTTAGAGACTGAACAGGTGGCCTCAAAGCACATGGTTCTCCAAGAAGGGAGGTGAAGAACTGGACCCCCGAATCTGAAATCTCAGAGGGGCCATACACCCAGGACCCATCCTCTAAACAAATTCCATTAATCATATTGCGATTGTGGTGACATTTGACAGAGTTTAAAAAGAAAGAAGAATTGCTATCACCCTCTTTTAGCCACTGCACACGACTTTTCTGCTGGGCAGACTCCTCCTCAGCACGACTAGCATTGGAAAAGCGGAACAAAGCTTCCTTTTCTTGGGCAAGCAACCCTGCATCACCACCTGAGGAGGCAAGGGCAATCTGAATTCGATGGAGTTCTGACCTAAGAGAACCCAAAGAGCTAGCCCAATTATTGCGCTGACTAAACGCCTTCAAAGCCCTTTTAAGAAGCTTGAGTTTTTGATAGAGCTGAAACATTGCAAAACCCTCAAAGGGCGTCTGCCAAACCTCTTCAACAATCGAAAGGAAACCATCATATGAAACCCAGTGATTAAAGAACTTAAAAGGGGAGCGAATATGGAGGGACCGCTCTCCAACAGTGACCACTGCAGGGGAATGATCAGAAACACTATAAGGAAGAAACTCTGCACGGGCATTGGGAAATTGCTGAAGCCAAGCAGGATTAACCAGAACCCGATCCAGCTTCCTCCTAATATGACCAGTAGTCCGAGAATTGTGCCAAGTATAAAACAAACCAATATACCTAAGATCCTCAAGCTTGGCTTCTAGAAGGGCGTTATTAAAGTCATTCATAAACTCAGGCCAAACCAAAGAACCACCACAACGATCACTGGGAAAACGAAGGGCATTAAAATCTCCCATCACCATCCAAGGCACAGAGGGAAACGAGTGAGCAAAACTGGTTAAAGAATTCTAGAGAAGCCGACGGCCCTCAACTGCATTAAAACCATACGCAATAGACGAAAGCGCAGACCACTATCAACCAAGGAAATTGACAGATGAAGAAGTTGAGGATGAACAGATAGCCGACAAATATTCAACCGGACAGGATCCCACCAAAGCCAAATACGGCCGAGTGGGTGACAATCAAAATTATCATCAGACATCCACCCACGCATCAACGACGAAGCAACCAAGCGTTGGTTACAACCTTGAACCTTAGTCTCAAGGAGAGCGACACAAGAAAGACCATGGGTCTGCACTAAATGACGAACCTCTACTTGCTTTACAGGGTCATTGAGCCCCCAGATATTCCAAGCAGCGAGTTTAATCATTGAGAACTAGCCGAGGAAGGGGAATCTCCCACCCCCTTTTGTTTCTTGCGACTCTCCTTCCGCCGAAGATTCCGCTTTGCATGTTTAGATAACTTAGCAAATGCACCATCGATAGAAAACGGCGGAGCCGAAAAGTCTGACAATGGGGATGCAAGCTCGTCTGAGTAGATTCCAAAACCTACATCTATAGGTTAGTTTGGTTATTTAGTTGATTTGGGATGCGTTGAGTAGATCAATCAAACAAAAAAATGTATTCTCCATAAAAGATTCAAATGACACATGATGAGCATGGTTCGCTCAATGTGACATACTCCACAGCAGGGAGGTACTTCCCACGCTTTGTGTAATGCACTTTTATCAACAATGATTACCCGATGTCAAAGACTCTATTAACATGCATAAACACACTTTTTTGCTCTAATCAAAAATGAAAATTCTTGAAGCCTTGAACTTGGTTGGTTATTTTGTGGACTTCAAAAGAATTGAATGGATCAATCAAACAACAAATTGTAATAACCATAGAGGATTCAGAGGACACATGATGAGCATGGTTCGGTCAATGTGGCAAACTCCAAAGCGAGGAGGTACTTACAACGCTGTGTGTAATCCACTTTTTTCAATATTGAAAACACTTGACGAGGAAGTACTACCTCCCTTGCTGGGAATTGAACCAATCCGATTGAAAGAAAGCTTTTCACTAAGCTTTTTATAGGCAAAAGAGCTTGGAAACCTAGGGCTGGATTTTAACGACATATTTGGTAAGATAACCAAAGGCATGATTTGACCAACATGTTAGGTAAATTAAAGTAACAAAATAAAGAAAATATGAAAAATGGGCTTGAAATTTGTAGTCCACAAGGCTTGAACTTTTATAAGCTTGTTTGGGCCTCAATTAGTGTAATTATAGGCCTAGATACTTCCCCCAAGTAAGGATGTTGGGCCTCCTTTTGGATTTGATTGATTAAGCTAGTTAAGGCCTCTTTCATTCTTTTCATTCTTTTCATTCTTTTCATTTGTGCTCGTGTGATTAGGCCTCCAATTTCTTGCAACTGGTCTTGTCTATTGACATGCCATTTAGCCTCCTCACCACGACACTCACAAATGCCACGACCCTCAACATGTAATATCTACAAAAGATTCCAATGACACGTGATGAGCACGGTTGGCTCAATGTGACGTACACCACAGTGGAGAGGTACTTCCCACGCTAGGTCTAATGCACTTTTATCAACAATGATTAGCCATTGTCAAAGATTCTGTTAACGTGCATAAGCACAATTTTTGCTTCAATAGAGAATGAAAATGCTTGAATCCTTCAACTTAGGTTGGTTATTATGTGGATTTTAGAAGCATTGAACGGATCAATCAAACAACAAAATGTAATATCCATAAGGGATTAAAAAGACACATGATGAGCACGGTTCACCCAATGTGGCATACTCCGTAGTGTCTAATACAGTGATCAATATTGGAAAAACCAATGGAAAGACTATATTATAATCGTTAAATCCACATTTCAGTTCAATAACAATTCAAAAGGCTAGATCTATAGGTTAGTTTGGTTATTTAGTTTAGTTGGGATGGATTGAGTGGAACAATCAAATAACAAAATGTAATATCCATAAAAGATTCAAATGACACATTATGAGCACGGTTCACTCGTTGTGACATACTCCACAACGGCAAGGTACTTCCCCCACTATGTCCAATGCACTCTCATCAAAAATGATTACCCGATATCAAAGACTATATTAACTTGCACTAACCCACTTTTTGATTGAATTTGAAATCAAAAGGCTTGAATCCTTGGACTTGGGTTGGTTATTTTGTGGATTTCGGATGCAGTGAGTGGATCAATCAAACAACAAAATGTAATATTGATAAAGGACTCAAAGGACACATAATGAGCATGGTTCGCTCAATGTGGCATACTCCGTAGTATCTAATACAGTGATCAATATCAGAAAAACCAACGAAAAGACTATATTATATTCATTAAATCCACATTTTGGTTCAATAATAATTCAAAAAGCTAGATCTATAGGTTAGTTTGGTTATTTAGTTGATTTGGGATGCAATGAGTAGATCAATCAAACAACAAAATGTATTCTCCATAACAGATTCAAATGATATATGATGAGCATGGTTCGCTCAATGTAGAATACTCCACTAGTGTCTAATATAGTGATCAATATCGGAAAAACCAACGAAAAAACTATATTATATTCGTTAAATCCATATTTTGGTTCAACAAAAATTCCAAAACCTAGATCAATAGGTTACTTTGGTTATTTAGTTGATTTGGGATTCATTGAGTAGATCAATCAAACAACAAAATGTATTCTCCATAAAAGATTCAAATGACACATGATGAGCATGGTTCACTCAATGTGGCATACTCCATAGCGAGGAGGTACTTCCAACGCTGTGTGTAATCCACTTTTTTCAATATTGAATACACTTGACGAGGAAGTACTACCTCCGTTGCCGGCAATTGAGCCAATCATGTTGAAAGAAAGCTTTTCACAATGCTTTTTATAGGCAAAAGAGCTTGGAAACCAAGGGCTGGATTTTAACAGCATATTTGGTAAGATTACCAAGGGATTGATTTGACCCACATGTTTGATAAATTAAAGTAACAAAGTCAATAAAATATGAAAAATAGGCTTGAAATTCGTAGCCCACAAGGCTTGAACTTGTATAAGCTTGTTTGGGCCTCAATTAGTGTAATTATAGGCCTAGATACTTCCCCCAAGTAAGCATGTTGGGCCTCCTCTTGGATTTGATTGATTAAGCTACTTAAGGCCTCTTTTATTCTTTTCATTCTTTTCATTCGTGCTCGTGTCATTAGGCCTCCAATTTCTTGCAACGGGTCTTGTCTATTGAGATGCCATTCAGCCTCCTCACCACGACGCTCATGGATGCCATGATCCTCATTGTGTAATATCCACAAAAGGTTCAAATGACACATGATGAGCACGGTTGGCTCAACGTGACACACACCACAGTGGAGAGGTACTTCCCACACTAGGTCTAATGCACTTTTATCAACAATGATTACCCGATGTCCAAGATTCTATTAACGTGCATCAACACACTATTTGCTTCAATCGGAAATAAGAGGCTTGAATTCTTGGACTTAGGTTGGTTATTTTGTGGATTTCGGATGAATTGAGGGGATCAATCAAACAAAAAAATGTAATATCCATAAAGGAGTCAAAGGACACATGATGAGCTTTGTTCACTCGATGTGGCATACTCTGCAGTGTCGAATACAGTGATCAATATTGGAAAAACCAACGAAAAGACTATATTATAATTGTTAAATCCACATTTCGGTTCAATAACAATTCAAAAAGCTAGATCTATAGGTTAGTTTGGTTATTTAGTTTATTTGGGATGGATTGAGTGGAACAATCAAACAACAAAATGTAATATCCATAAAAGATTCAAATGACACATTATGAGCACAGTTCACTCGTTGTGACATACTCCACGGCGGCAAGGTACTTCCCACACTATGTCAAATGCACTTTCATCAAAAATGATTACCCGATATCAAAGTCTCTATTAACTTGCATAAACACACTTTTTGCTTGAATTTGAAATCAAAAGGCTTGAATCCTTGGACTTAGGTTGGTTATTTTATGGATTTCGGATGCAGTTAGTGGATCAATCAAACAACAAAATGTAATATCGATAAGGGGTTCAAAGGATACATGACGAGCATGGTTGGCTCAATGTGGCATACTCTGCAGTGTCTAATACAGTGATCAATATTGGAATAACCAACGAAAAGACTATATTATAGTCGTTAAATTGACATTTTGGTTCAATAACAATTCAAAAAGTTAGATCTATAGGTTAGTTTGGTTATTTAGTTTATTTGGGATGCATTGAGTAGATGAATCAAACAACAAAATGTATTCTCCATCAAAGATTGAAATGACACATGATGAGCATGGTTCGCTTAATGTGTCATACTCACAGCAGGGAGGTACTTTTCACGCTTTGTCTAATGCACTTTTATCAACAATGATTACCCGATGTGAAAGACTCTATTAACGTGCATAAACATACTTTTTGTTTCAATGAAAAATGAAAATTCTTGAATCCTTGAACTTGGTTGGTTATTTTGTGGATTTCAAAAGCATTGAATGGATCAATCAAACAACAAGGTGTAATATCCATAAAGGATTCAGAGGACACATGATGAGCATGGTTCACTCAAAGTGGCATACTCCATAGCGAGGAGGTACTTCCAATGCTGTGTGTAATCCACTTTTTTCAATATTGAATACACTTGACGAGGAAGTACTACCTCCCTTGCTGGGAATTGAGCCAATCCGATTGAAAGAAAGCTTTTCACTAAGCTTTTTATGGGCAAAAGAGCTTGGAAACCTAGGGCTGGATTTTAACAACATATTTGGTAAGATAACGATGGGCATGATTTGACCAACATGTTAGGTAAATTAAAGTAACAAAATAAAGAAAATATGAAAAATGGGCTTGAAATTCGTAGCCCACAAGGCTTGAACTTTTATAAGCTTGTTTGGGCCTCAATTAGTGTAATTATAGGCCTAGATACTTCCCCCAAGTAAGCATGTTGGGCCTCCTCTTGGATTTGATTGATTAAGCTAGTTAAGGTCTCTTTTCATTTGTGCTCGTGTCATTAGGCCTCCAATTTCTTGCAACCGGTCTTGTCTATTGACATGCCATTTAGCCTCCTCACCACGACACTCACAAATGCCACAACCCTCAACATGTAATATCTACAAAAGATTCTAATGACACGTGATGAGCACGGTTGGCTCAATGTGACGTACACCACAGTGGAGAGGTACTTCCCACGCTAGGACTAATGCACTTTTATCAACAATGATTAGCCGTTGTCAAAGATTCTGTTAACGTGCATAAGCACAATTTTTGCTTCAATAGAGAATGAAAATGCTTGAATCCTTCAACTTAGGTTGGTTATTTTGTGGATTTTAAAAGCATTGAATGGATCAATCAAACAACAAAATGTAATATAAATAAGGGATTCAAAAGACACATGATGAGCATGGTTCACCCAATGTGGCATACTCCGTAGTGTCTAATACAGTGATCAATATTGGAAAAACCAATAGAAAGACTATATTATAATCGTTAAATCCACATTTCAGTTCAATGACAATTCAAAAAGCTAGATCTATAGGTTAGTTTGGTTATTTAGTTGTTTTGGATGCATTGAATGGATCAATCAAACAACAAAATATAATCTCCATAAAAGATTCAAATGACACATGATGAGTATGGTTCGCTCAATCGACATACTCCACAACGGGGAGGTACTTCCCATGCTATGTCTAATGCACTTTTATCAACAATGATTACATGATGTCAAAGACTCTATTAACGTGGAGAAGCACACTTTTTTGCTTCAATCAAAAATGAAAATTCTTGAATCCTCGAACTTGGTTGGTTATTTTGTGGATTTCAAAAGCATTGAATGGATCAATCAAACAACAAAGTGTAATATCCATAAAGGATTCAGAGGACACATGATGAGCGTGGTTCGCTCAATGTGGCATACTACATAGCGAGGAGGTACTTCCAACGCTGTGTGTAATCCACTTTTTTCAATATTGAATACACATGACGAGGAAGTACTACGTCCCTTGCGGGAATTGAGCCAATCCTATTGAAAGAAAGCTTTTCACTAAGCTTTTTGTGGCCAAAAAAGCTTTGAAACCAAGGGCTGGATTTTAACAACATATTTGGTAAGATTACCAAGGACTTGATTTGACCCGCTTGTTTGGTAAATTAAAGTAACAAAATCAATAAAATATGAAAAATGGGCTTGAAATTCGTAGCCCACAAGGTTTGAACTTTTATAAGCTTGTTTGGGCCCCAATTAGTGTAATTATAGGCTTACATACTTCCCCCAAGTAAGCATGTTGGGCCTCCTCTTGGATTTGATTGATTAATCTAGTTAAGGCCTCTTTCATTCTTTTCTTTCTTTTCATTCGTGTTCGTGTCATTGGGCCTCCAATTCCTTGCAATGGGTCTTGCCTATTGACGTGCCATTTAGCCTCCTCACCACGATGCTCACGGATGCCATGATTGTCATCATGTAATATCCACAAAAGATTCAAATGACACGTGATGAGCACGGTTGGCTCAATATGACATACACCACAGTGGAGAGGTACTTCCCATGCCAGGTCTAATGCACTTTTGTCAGCACTGATTACCCAATGTCAAAGATTTTATTAACGTGCATAAACACACTTTTTGGTTGTTTAGTTGATTTGGGATCCATTGAGTGGATTAATCAAACACCGAAATGTAATAACTTTAGAGTATTCAAAGGATACACGATGAGCATGGTTTGCTCAATGTGGCATACTCCACGGCGTCGAGGTTCTTCCAACGCGGTGTTTAATATAGTGATTAATATTGGAAAAACCAAGCAAAACACTATATTGTAATTGTTAAATTCACATTTTGGTTCAATAACAATTTAAAATGCTAGATCTATTGGTTTGTTTGGTTATTTGGTTGGTTTGGGATGCATTGACTGGTTCAACAAACGACAAAATGTATATCCATAAAAGATTCAAATGACACATGATGAGCATGGTTCCCTCAATGTGTCATAGTCCACAACGGCGAGGAGGTACTTCCAACGTTGTGTCTAATCCATTATTTTCGATATTGAATACACAAGCTCTTAGATTCGTTTATAATCGATAAATGCACACTTTGCTTCAAATGTAAATAAAAGGCTTAATTTTTCGTTTGGGCTGGTTATTTAGTTGATTTGGGATGCATCAAGTGGATTAATCAAACAATGAAATGTAATATCTATAGAGGATTCAAAGGATACATGATGAGCATGGTTTTGTCAATGTGGCATACTTACAGCAGCGAGGTACTTCCAACGTTGTGTCTAATACAGTGATCAATATTGGAAAAACCAATGAAAAGACTATATTATAGTAGTTAAATCCCCATTTTGGTTCAATAACAACTTAGAAAGCTAGTTCTATAGGTTGGTTTGGTTATTTAGTTGATTTGGGATGCATTGAGGTGATCAATCAAACAGCAAAATGTAATATCCATAAAAGATTCAAAGACACATGAGAATCATTGTTCGCTGAATGTCACATACTCAACAGCTTGGTCTAATGCACTTTTATCAATAATGATTACTCAATGTCAGAGTCTCTATTAAGGTGCATAAACACACTTTTTGTTTTAGTCAGAAATCAAAAGGATTGAATCCTTGGACTTGGGTTGGTTATTTTGTTGATTTTGGATGCAATGAGTGGATCAATCAAACAACAATATCTAATGTCCATACGGGATTCAAAAGACACATGATGTGCATGGTTCGCTCAATGTGACATACTCCCTGGCGAGGAGGTACTTCCAACGTTATGTCTAATCCATTATTTTCAATATTGAATACACAAGCTCTTAGAATCCTTTATAATCGTTAAATGCACATTATGTTTCATTATAAATCAAAAGGGTTGATTTTTAAGTTTAGGTTGGTTATTTAGTTGATTTAGGATGCATTGAGTGATTAATCAAACAATGAAATCTAATATCTATAGAATATTCAAAGGATACACAATGAGCATGGTCTGCTCAATGTGGCATACTCCACGGCGACGAGGTACTTCCCATGCTAAGTCTAATGCACTTTTATCAACAACAATTACCCGATGTCAATGAGTTTATTGATTGGCATGATCACACTTTTTACTTCAATCGGAAATCAACAGGCTTGAATCCTTGGACTTAGGTTGGTTATACTGTTAATTTTGGATGCATTGACTGGATCAATCAAACAAAAATATGTAATATCCATAAAGGATACAAAGGACACATGATGAGCATGGTTCACTCAATGTGGTATACTCCATGGCGGGGAGGTACTGTAATGACTCGTGTTTTGGGATGTGAGGAGTTAGTCACAGTTTTGCCCTTTGAGTGGCAATTGTAGGGTTTTTGGGAGTTTTATTCCCACACACATTAGCTAGAACACTTTGTTTGTTGATGAACAAGCATGAGGCAAGAGATGAGCCCAAGAGGACACTTTTGGAGGGTGCACGTGCCAATGCATGTGACAATGGCTTGTCACATGCAGTGATGTTTTTGCATGGGAGCCTTCCAGACTTAGTTCTAAGGCTTGTGGCAAAATCGTAGGGCATTTGGAGCTTGCACGTGACAATGGTCTTTGTCACATGCAACCATGTTTTTGCACCGTCTTCTTCGTTTTGTCATTTTGATAATCTTTTCCTAAAGGACCATATTCAAATTGTGGTATTTTGTTCTGTGTGGGAGCATAGTGGTTATTACATGTTTCATTTATCAAAACTACATCATTTTGATGGTGGGTTTCATTTATCAAAACTACGTTGTTTCGATGATGAGTTTCACTTATCAAAAATACGTCGTTTTGCCAAGTGAGGTGTTTATATAAGGAGGAGGAGCTCTCTTTGTTTTAGGTTTAGGGTTTTTGTTGTTAGCCACCGTAGCCGTCGTAGAGAGGGAGAGAGAGAGAGTTCCTGATTGTTGCTGCTGGGGTGACTCGCATGGGTGGACGGAGACTAGCGTGGGAGCAAGAGCAAGGAGAATCTTCTTGAGGTAGGGGTTCTGTCTCTTCTAGTACGCATTCCGGGATTAGGCCCTGTGGTAGATGAAATTGTAGATTGTTATTGTTAATATATATATATATATATATGTAAATCCATATAGGTGTGATCTCCTATATGGATGTTGGCCTTCAATGGCAGATTTTGTTTGGATATGATGTTGAGTCCGGGGTCGAGGGATTTTGGGTTCGTTCTCGGGGCTAGAGGACCCTGGGGGCCGTTGGGGTGTCTGCGTCATTCGTTTCGTGGTTGGATTCGTTAGGATTAGTTCTGCGGTAGGGCCGTATGGAGAAACCTTGTGGTTTCCAGGGGAGTTTTGGTTGTGAATTTAATATGTGGATATGTAAATTGTGATTTGTGTGATGATGTTATGTAAATGCTTATGTATTAGGTGATGTTATGTAAATGCTTATCATTGTGTTGTGCTTGTAAGTGTGATTGTGGAGCCTGTGTGGCTGAGTGTGAGCCTAAGTGGTTGATTGCCTGTGGCTGATTTTGGAGCCTGTGTGGCTGTGGTTGTGGGCCTATGTGGCCGTGGAGCCTGTGTGGCTGAGGTTGTGGAAGCCTGACTGGCTGTGGAAATAGTTGTATTTCTTTGTGGTTTGTGTATGTGTTGACATTGAATAATGTTGGTTATAACCTAATTCTATATTAATGCCATGACACTGCACTTATGCACGTATTCATGTAATTTCTAGGGGCATGGGATGGGTTGGGGAGACATGATCCCTACTGAGCTGTGGTTGCTCACCCCTCCTACTGTGTTTTGTTTTCTTTCCAGGAACCTACAGGCGTTAGGTGAAAACACCAAAGGGGAAAACAGTTATCTGCTTGACAGTTTTGTTTAATTTTAATTTATGGCACTATTGTAACCCCAATGGGGAGATGTTGTAAAAGGATTTGTAAAGTATTGTGGTTTTCCCAATGGGCAACTATTATGGTTTAAAAAATATATGATTTTATTTTTGTGAATATCTGTTGAGGATGTTGTGATATCCAAAGTGGAATGTTGTATCCTAACCCCTTATCCATCCGCGTGGGTAAAGGGAAGTCACAACCCGGTTTCCTCGGGATGGAAATCCGGGGCATGACAGATACTTCCAACGTTGTGTGTAGTCAACTATTTTCAATATTGAATACACAAGCTCTTAGAATCCTTTATAATCTTTAAATGCACATTTTGCTTCAATTATAAATCAAAAGGGTTGATATTTAGGGTTGGGTTGGTTGTTTAGTTGATTTGGGATGCATTGAGTGGATTAATCAAACAATGAAATGTAATAACTTTGGAGTATTCAAAGGATACACGATGAACATGGTTTGCTCAATGTGGCATACTCCACGGCGTCGAGGTACTTCCAATGCAGTGTCTAATATAGTGATGAATATTTGAAAACCAACGAAAACACTATATTATAATCGTTAAATCCACATATTGGTTCAATGACAATTCAAAATGCGAGATCTGTAGGTTTATTTGGTTATTTAGTTGATTTGGGATGCATTGGGAGATCAATCAAACGACAATATGTATATCCATAAATGATTCAAATGACACATGATGAGCATGGTTCCCTCAAACATGACATAGTCCACAATGGCGAGGAGGTACTTTCAACGCTATGTCTAATCCATTATTTTCAATATTGAATACACAAGCTCTTAGAATCCTTTATAATCGATGAATGCATGCTTTGCTTCAAATGTAAATAAAAGGCTTACTTTTTAGGTTTGGGTTGGTTATTTAGTCGATTTGGGATTCATCGAGCGAATTAATCGAACAATGAAATGTAATATCTATAGAGGATTCAAAGGATACACATTGAGCATGGTTAGCTCAATGTGGAATACTCTACGGCGGCGAGGTACTTCCAACGCTGTGTTTAATACAGTGATCAATATTGGAAGAACCAACAAAAAGACTATATTATAATCGTTAAGTCCACATTTTGGTTCAATAACAATTCAAAATGCTAGACCTATAGGTTTTTTGGTTATTCAGTTGATTCGGGATGCATTAAGTGGATTAATCAAACAATGAAATGTAATATCTATAAAATATTCAAAGGATACACGATGAGCATAGTTTCCTCAATGTGGCATACTCCACGACGACGAGGTACTTCCCACGCTAAGTCTAATGCACTTTTATCAAGAACGATTACTGATGTCAATGACTCCATTAACGGGTAAAAATACACTTTTTACTTCAATCGGAAATGAAAAGGCTTGAATCCTTGGACTTAGGTTGGTTATTTTGTAGATTTCGGATGCATTGATTGGATCAATTAAAACAAAATATAACATCCATAAAAGATTCAAATGGCACATGATGAGCATGGTTCGCTCAATGTGACGTACTCCACAACGGTGAGGTACTTTCCACGCTAAGTCTAACACCTTTTGATCAACAATGATTACCTATTGTCAAAGGCTTTATAAACATGCATAAACAATGGATCACTCAAACAACAAAAATGTAATATTCATAAAGGATTCAAAGGACACATGATGAGCATAGTTTGCTGAATGTGACATACTCGACAGCGGTGAGGTAATTCCCACGCTAGGTCTAATGCACTTCGATCAACAATGATTACCCCGATGTCAATGAGTCTATTAACGTGTATAAACGCACTTTTTGCTTCAATCGGAAATCAAAAGGGTTGAATCCTTGAACTTAGGTTGGTTATTTTGTGGATTTCGGATGCATTGAGTGGATAAATCAAACAACAAAATGTAATATCCATAAAGGATTCAAAGGACACATGATGAGCATGGTTCGCTCAATGTGGCATACTCCGTGGCGGGGAGGTACTTCTAACATTGTGTCTAATCCACTATTTTCAATGTTGAATACACGGGCTCTTAAAATCCTTGATAATCGAAATGATATGTGATCGAAGACCTACTAGGAAGTTTCCTAGATACCTTGTCCCACGAATCTACACAAGGAAACAAATGGCAATGGTATTTGGGTGGCGAAAGAGGATAGAATGTCAAGGTAGAACCCAAAGAGAACTTGTCTCTAAGAACTCTGACCACAAGAGGCCACAAAGGAAGACAAATCCTTTGATAAGTCAAAGAATTAAGTAAGAAAACAAAGGTTGCAAGCTAAACTCACCAAATGAAAAATACACTCTATTCATGATGATTTCAAGAGTATATGGGGATGCTTTATATAGCCAAAAAAGCTTGGAAACAAAGGGTTGGATTTTAACAACATATTTGGTAAGATTACCAAGGGCTTGATTTGACCCACATGTTTGGTAAATTAACGTAACAAAATAAAAAAAAATATGAAAAATGGGCTTGAAATTCGTATCCTACAAGGCTTGAACTTTTATAAGCTTGTTTGAGCCTCAATTAGTGTAATTGTATGCCTAGATACTTCCCCCAAGTATGTGTGTTGGGCCTCCTCTTGGATTTGATTGATTAAGCTAGTTAATGCCTCTTTCATTCTTTTCATTCGTGCTCGTGTCATTGGGCCTCCAATTCCTTGCAACAGATCTTGTCTATTGACACGCCATTCAGCCTCCTCACCACGATGCTCACGGATGCCATGATCCTCATCATCCCCTTCCACTTCAAAAGGATTCGACCTCAAATCTGCATAGTCAAATGGAGAGAGATCTGCAACATTAAAGGTAGCGCTAACATTTCCATACCTGTTAGGCAAGTCAATTTTGTAAGCATTATCATTGATCCTCTCTAAGATTTGGAAAGGGCCATCTCCTCGTGGATGAAGCTTGGTCTTCCTTTGGTTGGGGAACCGCTCCTTTCTCAAGTGTAGCCATACCCAATCTCCAGGTTGAAAAACCACCTTTTGTCTACCATTGTTGGCATGCTTGGCGAATTGCTCATTCCTGCACTCAATGTTGGTTTTTACTTTTGCATGTAAATCTTTCACAAACTTGCCCTTTTCCCCACCTTCTAGGTTTGAAAACTCATTAGTTGGTAAACCTATGATATCAAGGGGGTCAAAGGGTTAAAATCGTAGACAACTTTGAAAGGGGAGAAGTTTGTTGTAGAATGAACAACCTGATTGTAGGCAAATTCAACGTGAGGTAAGCATCTTTCCCAATGTGTTAAGTTTTTCTTAAGGATGGCACGCAACAGCATTGAAAGTGTCCAATTAACCACCTCAGTTTGTCCATCAGTTTGTGGGTGTGCGGTGGTGGAGAACAATAATTTGGTGCCAAGTTTGTTCCACAATGTCCTCCAAAAGTGGCTAAGAAATTTAACATCCCTATTACTCACAATGCTTTTAGGCAAGCCATGTAGCCTAACCACTTCCTTGAAGAATAAATCAGCGATATACGTTGCATCATTGGTTTTAGAACAAGCAATAAAATGAGCCATCTTACTAAACCTGTCAACCACCACAAAGATGTTATCCTTACCTAATTGTGATCTAGGTAAGCCGAGCACAAAGCACATGGAGATGTCAACCCAAGGATGAGATGCAACAAGCAAAGGGGTGTATAAACCATGCGGAAGAACTTTGGATTTAGTATGTTTATACACATTGCAATTTCTACAAACAATGATTACATCATGACGCATGCGAGGCCAATAAAAATGTTCACACAATAAAGCTAATGTTTCTCAACTCCAAAATGACCCATCAAACCACCACCATGAGTCCAAGGAACCCATTGTGTTTGTAAAAATCACACAATGGGTTCTCAACTCCAAAATGACCGAGAATTTCTTTAGCAAGGAATTCTCGCATAGAACAAGATGGAACACACAGTGTTCTTTCAAAAAAGGAACCCATTGTGTTTGCAAAAATCATTTTTCCCATCTTCTTCACATAATTTCCAGATTTTAGAAAAATCGACATCATTCTCATACATGCTTTTCAACATTTCAAATCCAAGTAGTTTGGCATGCATAGAAGTGATAAGAGAATACCTTCTAGACAAAGCATTAGCAACAACATTTTCTTTTCCTTTTTTATGCTTAATAATATAGGGAAATGTTTCATTGAATTCAAGCCACCAGGCATATCGCTTATTAGCTTTCCTTGTGATTTTAGAATTTTTAAACTTTCATGATCTGAATGAATCACAACTTCTCTTGGCCATAAGTAATACTACCAATTTTCTACAGTTCTTTTCAGGGCATATAATTCCTTGTCATGTGTAGAGTAGTTCAATATGCCCCATTAAGCTTCTCACTCAAATAAGATATAGGCTTAGAATCTTGCATTAAAACAACCCCAATTCCTATTCCATAGGCATCACATTCTACCTCAAATACCTTTGAAAAATCAGGTAAAACTAAGAGAGAAGATTTGGTCAACTTACCTTTAAGTGTAAAGAAGGCATGCTCTTGTGCTTTGCCCCACTTGAAACTGACCCCTTTCTTGACCAATTCGTTTAGTGGTGCAGTAATGGTGGAAAAGTCCCTTACGAACCTCTGATAAAAGCTTGCAAGTCCATGGAAACTTTTCACCCCGTTAACGTTCTTTGGTGTTGGCCAGTCCCGTATTGCCTTCACCTTCTCTTTATCAACTCTCATACCATTAACTCCAACAAAAAGTCCAATGAAAACAACAAAATTCAAGAAAAATGTACATTTTTTAAAATTAGCAAATAACCTATTTTCCCTGAGATTCTCAAATACAAGTTTCAAATGTTCATGGTGTTCATTAAGGTTCTTAGAATAAACAAGAATGTCATCGAAATAAACAACCACAAATTTCTCAATGAATGGACGAAAAACATGATTCATTAAGTTCATAAATGTACTTGGGGCATTAGTTAACCAAAAAGGCATAACTAACCATTCATACAACCCAAATTTGGTTTTAAAAGAAGTTTTTCATTTATCTCCCTCCATTCTAATTTGATGGTATCCACTTCTTAGATCAATTTTAGTGAACAAACTTGCAGCATGGAGTTCATTAAGCACATCATCCAAACGAGGTATGGGATGACGATACTTTACCGTGATTTTGTTGATAGCTCGATAATCAACACATTACCACCTTTCTTAGGAACAAGGATTACTGGTACTGCACATGGGCTCAAGCTTTCTCTCACAAATCCCTTGTTAAGCAACTCCTCCACTTGATGTTGGATTTCCTTGGTTTCATCAGGATTGGCTCGATATGCAGGGCGATTGGGGAGTGCTGCACCTGGAATGAAATCGATGCGATGCTCAATTCCCCACAAGGGAGGTAATCCATCGGGTATATATCATTTGGAAAGATATCATCAAATTCCTGCAGTAGAGAGACAATACTAGAAGGCACAGAAGGGTTAGGAGCGTTAGTAGCAAAATATTCGCCCTTGCAAAGAAGCAAGAGAGTTTCCTGCTCCTTTAAAGCTCTCTTAATCTCTTTTTTTCCTGAGAAGAGGATCACTTTTCCCTCATCACGCTTATTTTCACTCTGGTCTTCAACTCTCTTTTTGCCCTTTTTTTAATGTCACTCAATTCTCCTTGTTCACTATTCATTTTGCCACTATTTTCATTCTCCCTATTTTTTCTCTCTTTTCATAAGCTTGTAAAGGCCTTAAGGGTGTAAAGATAACCATCTTCCCATTGTTCTCAAAGGAATGTCGGTTAGTGTACCCATCATGTGTGACTCTTCTGTCAAATTGCCATGGCCGTCCCAAGAAGATATGACTAGCATGCATGGGAACTACATCACAAATCACCTTGTCTTGAAATTTCCCAATAGAAAATGGAACTTGTGCTTGCTTAATCGCTTTGACGTCCCCACAATTATTTAACCATTGCAATCTATAGGGCCTTGGGTGTTTGGTTGTAGCTAATCCAAATTTATCAATCTCAAACAACTCGCTACATTCGTGAAACTACCACCATCAATAATCATACTATACCTTGTCTTTGATGAGGCATCTAGTATGAAAAATGTGCTCCCTTTGCTCTTGATCATGTGCACCTACACTATGAGCACTCAAAGCACGCCTTACCACAAGCATTTCTCAATGTGTAGAGCTCTCTATTTCCATATCTGAACACTTCTCAAGAGGTGGCATTTCATCTTCACTTGAGCTACCACTAAGAACTTCTCCATCATCCAAAATAATCATGGTTCTCTTATTTGGGCATTGCAATGCAATATGTCCATATCCTTGACATTTAAAACATTTGATACCATGAGATTTAGAAACTACCTTACCCTCCATCTTACTTGTGGAATCTGAAAAGATGGGTTTTTGCTTAGGTACTTCTTTAAACTCTATTTTGTGTTCCTTTCCACATTCTTGTGGTTTGGAATCCTTAAATTTGTAAGAAGGTTTGAAGTCCTTACTAGATGATGTGGCTCGCTTCCTTCTTGCCTTTACTTGTCTTTCGGCTTTAATTGCCATGTGAAGTAGATCCTCCACATCCCAATAGTGTTGCATGTCCACTATATCACGAATGTCGTGGTTGAGGCCATTCACAAACCTTGCCATGGTAACCTCTCATTCCTTATCAATATTGGCTTGAATCATTATGATCTCCATCTCTTTATGATAATCCTCAAGACACATAGCTCCTTGTTTCAACCCCTGCAACTTAAGAAATAGGTCACAATAATAGTGGCTAGAAATGAACCTCTTACGCATTACCACTTTCATCTCTTCCCAAGTGCGGATGGGACTTTCTCTACTTTGACGTCGACACATTTGTAGTTGGTACCACCAACTACTAGCATAGTCGGTGAATTCTACAACCGCCAACTTCACCTTCCTTTCCTCTGAATAGTTGTGGCAACCAAAAACATGTTCGATCTTTCTTTCCCATTCCAAGTAGATTTCGGGGTCATTTTTATTTTGGGATGTATGGATCTTTAATTTGACACCTCCAAGATAGTTGGTTTGCCTCGACGGTGATCGATTTCTCTAAGTTGGTGACTCAAAATAATCGGACAATGCATCCTCTTCTTCAATGACTTTCCTCCTTGGTAGTACTCGAGAAGTCGAAGGAGATTGCAAATCATCCAAGTTCTCATTCAACCTTTGAAAATGTTCTTGAATAAACTTAGTGAAAAGCTTTACGTCCACTTCATTAGTGTCACGTCCACCTTCCATGTGAGAATCCTACAAGAAAATGTTAGAAGGGAAATCAAGATGTTCCTTACACTCCCTCACGTGATTTCACTCAAAGCTAAGATCTTCACTAGTGTTTTTCACTCTTTTTTTTTGGGTTTTATGCAAATGTCTTGCCTTTTTTTGACTCCACTTGCTTCCAATAAAGTTCTTACCCAATTCTATCAAATCCAAAGAATTGTAGGAATGTGACAATCTTGTACTAGAATTCAAAGATAAAATTCCAATTTGGTGAAAGTGAACACAAAAAGGAGACAAAGAAGATGAAAGGCAAAAACAAATGATGATGGCACATGAGATTTAGAATGTTATGTTTTTCTTTTCTTTCTTTTTCTTTTTCTTTTTTTTATAATGTGTAGAATTTGTTTCTCACCTTGATTCCACAATATCTCACAAACCAAGGCTTAGATTTCACTGATTCCAAATTAAGAAGAAAGATCAGCCTCTAATTGTTTACAAATCACAAGCATCACCTCAAAATTGACGCAGAAATAAAATTTGTAGGTGATGAACAAAAATGGCCAGAATAGAGAATTAATGTTATCCCAATTTCAATGAGAACGATGAGATCTGACAAACAAAATAAACAATATAATAATAGAAGAAGCATAATCATAAACAATAGAACTTGAACGTGGCTCTGATACCAAATGATATGGGATCCAAGACCCGCTAGGAAAAGGCACCTCTGAGGAAATGGCATAGTAGGCCTGAGCTCTTGCCTCTGTTCTTCAGCTATTCTGTCTTGACTCAGCTGCTGGTCCTTCTTTTCTTGCACTCTTTCTTCAGCTTTATCTGATTTTCCTTGGTCATTAGCTTCCAAGGGTCTGCTCTGTTCTTCTGGATTTGCCTTCTTCTTAGGCTCCTCAGCTTCTTTCAGTGCCTTCCCGCTTCTTAGAGTAATAGCCTTGCAGCTCTCCTTGGGGTTCACCTCAGTATCACTTGGAAAAGATTTAGCTGAGACTCCTTGATTTACATTCTGGGCCAAACTCACAAGCAGCTTTTCTATATTCTTCATTGAAAATTCTATGGTGACTACCCTTTCCTCCAAATTATCCTCTCTTTTGGTTGGCTCATCCACATTCTGATATACCCTTCCTCTTTGCTGTTGAGGCAGAGGCTGTTTCTGCTCGAATCTGGGAGGTGGGTGATAATGTGCATTTTATGCCGTTATTCTAGTGTTTATTTAGGATGTTTAAGAGCATGATTAGAGCCTTATTGCTTCATATATCATATATATTTGCTCTAACCCCTAGGAAGATGCTATTTGCAAATACATGCGTTTTTAAGCTGTTTTGGAAGATTTTGGAGCTCACTTTTGACATAGTAGATGGCCTCAAACAATTGGCGTGCAACAACAAAAGTTTCTTAGAATGATGTCCTCTACCTACCACAGAAATTTCAGAGCATTTGGAGCTGTACGTGAATTCACCCATTTCACGTGCAAGCCTATTTTTGCCTCTTAGGCCTCTACAGGATGCAAGGAAGCTTGGGGAGAAGTTTGAGCTGATTTGGAGGTGCACGTGAATTCACCATATCACGTGCAAATTGACGTGCAAAGATATTTTTGGACCGATCTTATCGTTTTTCCATGCTGATCATTTGTTTCTGAAGGCCCAAGTCCAAATTGTGGATGGAAGATAGAGATTTTAAAGTTTCGAGTGTTACTTATCAAAACTACGTCATTTTCATAGATGGGCTAGGTTACACACCTCAAGGCCCATCCAAACTCTATAAATAAGAGCTCCACGCCCTCTGCTATGCATCCCTTGACCCCCCTACACGTTTTTAGAGAGAGAGAGAGGCTCCACGACTTGGAGGTTGCTCCTTGACCTAGGAGAGCAGCCGTCGCAGCAGCTGTCGCGGATTTTGGAGCCTGGATTTGAAGCTTTGCTGTGCGCGTGGTTAAGAAGAAGATGTTGAGCTTTTCTGCTTTGTGTTTGCTTGTAATCATGCGTGAGTAGTCTTTTAATCTAGGGGAGCAATGTAGCCCCCTTGTTGCTTTGCTGTGTTTATGAATATTGGGTTTGGATGATTGAGTTTTGCATGTTTTATGAATCTGTTCTTAATTCTATCTTTGGATGTACACCTTGGTATTCTTAGCCCTAGTCTGGGGCAGATTGAGATTCATAACTTATTTGTAATTGGTGTGATCATTATCCTTTTGCAAGTATGATTTATTGGCTTTGCATGTTTGTGTGTTTAGATGACCATTGTGGCATACAACTCTTAAAAGGACCTCAATGACCATTTGTTGTCCTTGGCTTATGTTTAGCATATTTTCAATCAGACAACCTTAATACCATGAACCAGTAGAGATAACATAGGGTGGTGAAATTGTGACCCTAGATGCTTTTAATCCTCGAATCTTAATCCTAAAATCAGTTTACTTTCTTTGTTTATTCAGAAAACCAAATAAAAATTAGATCTTTAGTTTAAAAAAGAAAACTTTTTGCCAAGACATTTTATAGAACAAGAGTAATTAGGTGTTTTGATTTGAGAACTAGAGAACTAGGCTAATCCTTGTGGGTTCGACTCCTTGCTTGCTGCTATTCTTTTAGTGCAAACTTAGGGAATTTATTATCTTGAAGAGAGATTTAACGACATTAGCTAGCTCTTTTAGAGAGGCTAAAAATCTGTCTGTCAAATTGGCGCCGTTGCCAGGGATTCAACGGTTAACTAGTTTTTAAAATCAGCATTGAGTGAAATTGTTTGAATTCTGATCTTGGTGTTTATTTTGTCTTTTATTTTCTGTTATTTTGTGTTCTTTATTTGTTTATTTTGCATTGTTCGGAGCTGCTGGGTGTGTTCTTGTTGTTTTACAGGAACATACATCAAGGATTCCTAGTTGTGCATGCAAAGAGAGGAGGATATACAATTTACTCGGGAACCTGAAAGGTTGTTCAGAGCTTGTCGTAGAGCAGCTAGGGAAGCAGCACGTGAGGCTGAAGAAGCATTGCAAGGCTTGGAGCAATCCGTTGGTGAATTGATGGCAGATTTAAGGCCTGATGGTGGTGCACCGCAAGGAGGGGCCAATTACAATGGCCAATATCCAGAAAAAGAGGGTAATCGGTTTATGCCCAGAACCTTCTTAGATTATGCGAGACCAATGATGTCAGACCATTATTCTGGGATTCGGCAGACAAGAGTCCAAGCAAATAGCTTCGAGCTGAAGCCGGCGTTGATTAACATGGTGAGCAACAACGCGTTTGGAGGAACAGCCATGGTTGATCCACACCAGCATTTGATGAGGTTCTACTAGATGTGCGACACCATAAAGATCAACAATGTATCGGAGGAGGCAATAAAGCTAAGGCTTTTCCCTTTCTCTTTAAGGGATAGAGCTCTTGGCTGGTTCAACGATACCCAGCAGGTTCAATCAACACTTGGGAGGAGATGCAGACCAAGTTCATGTCAAAGTACTTCCCTCCTTCCAAGGTGATCCAGCTTAGAGGGGAGATTAGCAGATTCAGGCAAGATGAGATGGAGACTCTTCATGAAGCTTGGGAGCGTTTCAAAGACTTAGTGAGAAGATGCCCTGATCATGGAAGACCCCAGTGGATTCAAATTGAATCTTTCTACACAGGTCTTCGGTCCCACTCACAAGACAAGGTGAATGCGGTTCTTTGGAGGATGCTTGATGAACCTAGAGCCTGACGCAGCAGTAGAGCTATTGGAGAGGCTGTCATTAGCTGATTGGCAGTGGTCTAATGTGCGTACTTCAAAGCCAAGGGAGAAGATAGCTTCAGTTGATAATTCTTCCAATGATATGCAAGCACAGATTCAAGCTTTAGTGAAAGGCATGGAAGTATTGGCTCTTAAAGTTGAAGGATCACAACAAGCCATACCAGTAGCTGAACAGGGCTGGAGTGGAGCTGAAGAAGCAAATTATGTTGGAGGAAAGGGCTTGTACCAGAAACAACAATTTTATCCTCAACAACAACAACAAGGGTACAACCAGAATCAGCAGCAATCTCAACCATTTCAGAGAACTCGGAACCGAGGGGGAGATACCTCATTTCAAGACAAATATGTGCCCCCAGGGATGAAGCAGAATCCGTATGCTACGGATAATTATTTACACCCACCTCCAGGATTCGAGCAGAAACAGCCTCAGCCTCAACAGAAAGAGGAAGGGTATATCAGCCTCCAAATTTTGTCCTCAACAACAACAACAAGGGTACAACCAGAATTAGTAGCAATCTCCTCCAAATTATCCTCTCTTTTGGTTGGCTCTTCCACAGGCTGAGGCTGTTTCTGTATGCCAGAATGGTCATCTAAACACACAAACATGCAAAGCCAATAAATCATACTTGCAAAAGGATAATGATCACACCAATTACAACTAAGTTATGAATCTCAATCCGCCCCAGACTAGGGCTAAGAATACCAAGGTGTACATCCAAAGATAGAATTAAGAATAGATTCATAAAACATGCAAAACTCAATCATCCAAACCCAATATTCATAAACACAGCAAAGCAACAAGGGGGCTACATTGCTCCCCTAGATTAAAAGACTACTCACGCATGATTACAAGCAAACACAAAGTAGAAAAGCTCAACATCTTCTTCTTATCCACGCGTGCAACAAAGCTTCAAATCAAGGCTCCAAAAACATGTAGGGGGGTCTAGGTCAAGGAGCAACCTCCAAGTCGTGGAGCCTCTCTCTCTCTCTAAAAACGTGTGGGGGGGGTCAAAGGATACAAAGCAGAGGGCGTGGAGCTCTTATTTATAGAGTTTGGATGGGCTTTGAGGTGTGTACCCTAGCCCATCTATCAAAACGGCGTAGTTTTGATAAGTGACACTTGAAACATTAAAATCTCTATCTTCCATCCACAATTTGGACTTGGGCCTTCAGGAACAAATGATCAACATGGAAAAACGATAGGATCGGCCCAAAAATATTCCTGCACGTCAATTTGCACGTGATATGGTGAATTCACGTGCACCTCCAAATCAGCTCAAACATCTCCCCAAGCTTCCTTGCATCCTGTAGAGGCCTGAGAGGCAAAAATAGGCTTGCACGTGAAATGGGTGAATTCACGTGCAGCTCCAAATGCTCTGCTCCAAATGCTCTGAAATTTCTGTGGTAGGTAGAGGACATCATTATAAGCAACTTTTGTTCTTGCACGCCAATTGTTTGAGGCCATCTACTATGTCAAAAGTGAGCTCCAAAATCTGCCAAAAGAGCTTAAAAACGCATGTATTTGCAAATAGCATCTTCCTAGGGGTTAGAGCAAATATATATGATATATGAAGCAATAAGTCTCTAATCATGCTCTTAAACATCCTAAATAAACACTAGAATAACGGCATAAAATGCACGTTATCAAGATGTGAAGTTGGCCAGCCAGAGCGCAGACTTGCTCGAGCTCGAACGGTGTCCCTCACCAAATTAACCAACTGAGTCTCAGTCCTGGACCCACGGCCATGAATTCTGGCATTCCGTTCCTGCCAGAGATAGTAAACCAATGCAGCCAAGGATAACCGACAGGTGTTGAAGAGAGTTGCCGGAGAGAGAAGTAGCCCCCAAGAGAATAAAATCAGCCCAGGATAAAGCATAACAGGACAGTCCACACATGGATAAAACAGAGTTCCAGAGGCGCTGAGAGAAGAAGCAGGAGAAAAATAAGTGGTCGTGTGTCTCATCTGCAGCCTGACAGAATAGGCAACCCCCCGAAACGTCAATACCAAGTAATAATAGTCTGTCGAGCGTTGGAAGTCTACAGCGAATGGCCTGCCACAGCAGGCATGCATGTCGGGGAGAATGATGCTGGAACCACACTACAGAAGCCCAAAACACAGCTGGAGACGAAGAGCGAAGATGATTCCATGCAGATTTGATTGTAAAAGGCCTGTTCGAGGAGAGCCACTACACACAATCAGATCTGCCGAGAGGAGGAACGGGGAGGACTGCTGTCTCCTCCTTCAGCATAAGCAGCTCAGGAGAATTAGCCAAGGGCCAGCACCATCCCTGAGAGAGAATATCATGTACCATAGCCTCGGGACCCAAACCCGAATCATAGATAACCCGATCTGAAGCTGCCGCGCAAATAGGGCCGCGAGGAAGCCAAGAATCAAACCAGAGTGAGGTGTGAGAACCATCCCCAACCTTCACCGAAATACATGGCGGCAAGCGAGCCCGGAAAGCCAGGACCTTACGCCATGTCCAAGAGCATCGCCAGGGAACCTTGGCAACCCAGAATTGCCCTTTTTTAACCAAGTTTGCCCGAATCCAATTCACCCACATGGAAGAAGAATTAGGCTGGCAAAGATTCCAAATCAAACGGGATATGGCAGCAGCATTCCAGTCTTTAAGTTTCTTGATTCCAAGTCCCCCTTCCTGCTTAGGCTTGGAAACATCATCCCAAGAAACCCTGGCCCCCCGACTCTTCAATGCTGTTCCTGTCTAGAGAAAGGCCCCTAGAAGACGTTCAATAGAGGAAATTACACGAGCAGGAAGAATAAAGTGGTAACTCCAAAAGGCTTGGATTCCAAATAAGACAGATTGAATAAGTAGCAGCCGTCCACCAAAGGATAGAAATCGAACAGTCCAAGTACGTACTCGCTGCAAAATACGGTCCACCAAAATCTGACAATCGGCAACACCTAACCGCTTGGTGAGAAGTGGCACGCCCAAATAGCGGATAGGGAGGGAGCCAATAGGGAAACCAACCGTGGCCAGAATGTCACGCTGAATAGAAGGAGCCACTCTAGAGAAAAACACAGCGCTCTTGTCCAGGTTTGGTGAGAGACCAGAAAACTGTGAGAAGAGCATAAGCGCCTCGTGGAGAACACGAACAGACTGAACATCCTCTTTATTGAAAAGCATGAGATCATCTAGCAAAACACAGATGGGACAGAAGAGTCTTCCGGCATCGCCAGTGATATGAAAACGAAGGGGAAATTCTAATAAGGTGAGACAAAATGCGAGAGAACACCTCCATACACAATACAAACAGATAAGGGGAAAGGGGATCCCCTTGTCGAAGTCCCTTGCTTCCCGGCAAAGTACCCCTTCAACTCACCATTAATAGAAAGGGAATAACTGGGAGAAGATACGCATGCTCGAATCCAACCAATAAATCGAGAAGGAAACCCAAACAAGACAAGGCTGTCCAACAGAAAACTCCACGAACATAGTCATAAGCCTTCATTAAGTCTACTTTAATAGCACACTGAGGGGAGGAAGAGGAGCCTGAATATCCACACACCAATTCTTGAGCAAGAAAAATATTATCGCCAATGTGGCGCCCGGGATAAAAGCCGCCTGAGCGTCATTAACTAAAAAAGGAAGAGTTTGTCGCAGACGAACAGCCAACAGCTTGGTAATACATTTATAGATAGTGTTGCAGCAAGAAATCGGCCGAAAATCCTTCCATTGAGAGGCGTTGGAAACTTTAGGGATCAAAGCCAAAATTGTAGCATTAGATTCCTTCAGCAGAACTGAAGAAGAAAAAAAATCCTGCACCGCCTTCACCACATCAGGACCAACTATATGCCAAGTACGTTGGAAGAAAAATCCATTAAACCCATCTGGCCCAGGCGCCTTATTGGGGTTGATTTGACCCACATGTTTGGTAAATTAATGTAACAAAATAAAGAAAATACAAAAAATGGGCTTGAAATTCGTAGCCCACAAGGCTTGAACTTTTATAAGCTTGTTTGGGCCTTAATTAGTGTAATTATAGGCCTAGATACCTCCCCCAAGTGTGCTAGGCCTCCTCTTGGATTTGATTGATTAAGCTAGTTAAGGCCTCTTTCATTCTTTTCATTCGGGCATGTGTCATTGGGCCTCCAATTCCTTGCAACAGGTCTTGTCTACTAACACGCCATTCAACCTCCTCATCACGACGCTCACAGATGCCACGATCCTCATCATGTATTATCTATAAAAGATTTAAATGACACGTGATGAGCATGGTTGGAACAATGTCACATACTCCATGTTGGCGAGGTACTTCCCACGCTAGGTCAAACACACTTTTATTAACAATGATTACCCAATGTCAAAGACTCTATTAATGTGCATAAACACACTTTTTGCTTCAATCAAAAATCAAAAGGCTTGAATCCTTGGACTTAGGTTGATTATTTTGTAGATTTCGGATGCAGTGAGTGGATCAATCAAACAACAAAATATAATATCCATAAAGGATTCAAAGGACAAATGATGAGCATTGTTCACTCAATTTGGCATACTCTGCAGTGTCTAATACAGTGACCAATATTGGAAAAACAACTAAAAAGACTATATTATAAACGTTAAATCCACATTTTGGCTCAATAACAATTGAAAAAGCTAGATCTCTAGGTTAGTTTGGTTATTTAATTGATTTGGGATGCATTGAGTGGATCAATCAAACAACAAAATGTAATCTCCATAAAAGATTCAAATGACACATGATGAGCATGGTTCGGTCGATGTGACATACTCCACTGCGGGGAGGTACATCCCATGCTCTGTCTAATGCACTTTTATCAACAATGATTACCCGATGTCAAAGACTCTATTAACGTGCATAAACACACTTTTTGCTTCAATCAAAAATGAAAATGCTTGAATCCTTGAACTTAGGTTGGTTATTTTGTGGATTTCAGAAGTATAGAATGGATCAATCAAACAATAAAATGTAATATCCATAAAGGATTCAAAGGACACATGATGAGCATGGTTCGCTCAATATGGCACACTCCATGGCAAGGAGGTACTTCCAATGTTGTGTGTAATCCACTATGTTCAATATTGAATACACATGACGAGGAAGTACTTCCTCCCTTGCGGGGAATTGAGCTAACCCTATTGAAAGAAAGCTTTTCACTAAGCTTTTTATAGCCAAAAGAGTTTGGAAACCATGGGTTGGATTTTAACAACATATTTGGTAAGAATACCAAGGGCTTGATTCGACCCATATATTTGGTAAATTAAAGTAATAAAATAAAGAAAATATGAAAAATGGGCGTAAAATTCGTAGCCCATAAGGCTTGAGCTTTTATAAGCTTGTTTGGGCCTCAATTAGTGCAATTATAGGCCAAGATACTTCCCCCAACTAAGCATGTTGGGCCTCCTCTTGGATTTGATTGATTAAGCTAGTTAAGGCCTCTTTCATTCTTTTCATTCGTGCCTGTGTCATTGGGCCTCCAATTCCTTGCAACGGGTCTTGTCTATTGACACGCCATTCAGCCTCCTCACCACAACACTCACGGATGCCATGATCCTTATCAACACAAGCTCTTAGAATCCTTTATAATCGTTAAGTGCACATTTTGCTTCAATTATAAATCAAATGGGTTGATTTTTAGGTTTGGGTTGGTTATTTAGTTGATTTGGGTAGCATTGAGTGGATTAATCAAACAATGAAATGTAATATCTATAGAGGATTCAAAGGATACATGATAAACTTGGTTTGCTCAATGTGGCATACTTCATGGCGGTGAGGTACTTCCATCGCATTGTCTAATATAGTGATCAATACTGGAAAAACCAACAAAACCATTATATTATAATCATTAAATTCACATTTTGGTTCAATAACAATTCAAATAGCTAGATCTATAGGTTGGTTTGGTTATTTAGTTGATTTGGGATGGATTGAGTGGATCAATGGAAGAACAAAATGTAATATCCTTAAAAGATTCAAATGACACATGATGAGCATGGTTCGCTCAATGTGACATAGTCCACAACGGCGAAGTACTTCCCACGCTAGGTCTATTTTACTTTTATCAACAATGATTACCCGAGGTCAAAGACTCTATTAATGTGCATAAACACAAATTCTCCTTCAATCGGAAGTCAAAAGGCTTGAATCCTTGGACTTAGGTTGGTTATTTTGTTGATTTTGGATGCAATGAGTGGATCAATCAAACAACAATATACAATATCCATAAAGGATTCAAAGGACACGTGATGAGCATGGTTTGCTCAATGTGGCATACTCTATGGTGGGGAGGTACTTCCAACGCTGTGTGTAATCCACTATTTTCAATATTGAATACACAAGCTCCTAGAATCCTTTACGGTCATTAAGTGCACATTTTGCTTCAATTATAAATCAAATGGGTTGATTTTTAGGTTTGGGTTGGTTATTTAGTTGATTTGGGATGCATTGAGTGGATTAATGAAACAATAAAGTGCAATATCTATAGAGAATTCAAAGGATGCACGATGAGGCACAACGAGTCCATGCATGATTTCAATGAGGCCCTTGTGGAGGCCCAACTTGATGGCTTGTGGTATATTGGCTTGTTTTTTACCTGGCACAACTCTTGTGCCTCTGGTCACATTAGGAGGAAGCTGGATCGGGTTCTTGTTAACTCAGTGTGGCTTCAACAGTTTCCCAATGCGATCGCTGAATTTGTTCCCTATAGTGTCTCTGACATTCTCCTGCAATGGTTAATGTTGGCATGCAGTCTCATGGTGTTCGTTCTCCTTTTAAGTTTTTTAATCATTGGGTCTCCTTTGATGAGTTTTTCCCGACTGTTGAAGAGGTCTGGCAGATGCCCATTGAGGGTTATGGTATGTTCGTATTTGCCAAAAGCTCAAGCTTCTCAAACGAGCTCTGAAGGCTCTCAGTAAGAGGGAGGTGTTGGAGTCCTTTCGCATGGAGCTAAGTCATATTCAGGTTGGCATTGCTACCTCTGGTGGTGATGGCGCTTTGCTTGCTCAAGAGAAAGAGGCGTTGTTTTGCCTTACCAATGCCAGTTGAGGGGTGGAGGATTCTGTTAGCCGGAAAAGTAGGATTCAATGGCGAAAAGAAGGAGATAGCAATTCATCCTTCTTTTTTAATTCAATCAACTGTCGGCAAAATAGAAATAAGATTCAAGGTATTTGTTTAGGGGATGGGAATTGGGTGTATGACCCGCCTGAGATTGCTACCTCGGGTGTTCAGTTTTTCACCTCTCTTCTTGGTACCCCTAGTGCGTTGAGTTCTCATGGCCACTCTCTGCGTGATTTTATTGGGCCTTCATTGTCTGCTGACGTTATTTCCATGCTGTTGGCTCCTGTTTCAGCGGTAGACATCAAGGATTCCATTCTGGCGTTGATTCCTAAAGTTCCCAATGCTTCTCAATGGAAGGACTTTCGGCCGATTTCATGCTACAACACTATCTATAAATGCGTTACCAAGATGCTAGCCACCAGACTGAAACATACTCTGCCTTTCTTAATCAATGAAGCCCAAGTGGCTTTTATTCCAGGGTGGCACATTGGTGACAATATTTTTCTTGCTTAGGAGTTGGTGTGTGGTTATCCCGCCCCTTCTTCCTCTCCTCGGTGTGCTATCAAAGTTGATTTAATGAAAGCCTATGATTATGTTTGGTGGGATTTCCTTTGGGATAGCTTGGCTTTGTTTGGGTTCCCTCCCAAATTTTTGTTCGGTGGGATTTCCTATGATTCTGTTCGGTGAGATTTCCTTTGGGATAGCTTGGCTTTGTTTGGGTTCCCTCCCAAATTTCTTCGGTGGGTTTGGGCGTGTATTTCTTCTCCCAGTTACTCTATTTCTATTAATGGTGAGTTGCAGGGGTATTTTGCTGAGAAGCAAGGGCTCTTCCAAGGGGATCCTATTTCTCCTTACTTGTTTGTTCTTTGTATGGAAGTCTTCTCTCGAATTTTGGAGCATTTTATTAGGCACTCCCTTTCCTTTTCGTATCACTGGCATTGCAGGAAAATGAAATTGTCCCACCTCTGCTTTGCTGTTGATCGCATGGTTTTCAGTAAAGGGGATGTTCAATCTGTTCATGTTTTCCATGCAACTCTTCTGACTTTCTTGCAGCTCTCTGGCCTTACTCCAAATGTGGAGAAGAGCGCTATTTTTTTCTCTAGTGTGTCTCCCTTAGTTCAAAGTGAGATATTGTCCACTATTGGGTTTGCTCTTGGTTCGCATCCTGTCCGCTATCTGGGGGTGCCTCTTATTACCAAAAGGCTGGGTGCTGCTGATTGCCAGATATTGGTGGATCGCATTATGCAGTGGGTGCACACTTGGACAGCTAGGTTTTTTTCCTTTGGTGGTCGGCTACTGCTTATTCAGTCTGTTCTCTTTGGTATTCAAGCCTTCTGGAGCTACCATTTTATTCTTCCTGCTCAAGTGCTTCACTCTATGGAGCGGCTTCTGGACGCATTTCTTTGGACGGGTACTGCTTTGAAGGGCAGGGGGCTAGGGTCTCTTGGGACGACGTGTCTAAGCCTAAATAGGAAGGGGGTCTTGGGTTGAAGAAGCTGAAAGATTGGAATGTTGCTGCCATTTTTCGATTGATTTGGAATCTTTGTCAGTCTCGTTCTTCTTCCATGTGGGTTAACTAGATCAGATCTAATTTGGTGAAGAAAGGTCCATTTTGGGTGGCTAAGATTCCTTGGCGGTGCTCTTGGACATGGCACAAGGTGCTGGCTTTTCGCGATCGCCGCCAGCCATGTATTTCGATGAAGGTTGGGGATGGCTCTTCTACCTTGCTTTGGTTTGATTCTTGGCTACCTTGGGGTCCTATTTGCCTATTGGCCTCTACTAGGGTGATTTATGATTCTGGGTTGGGTGCAGCTGCTACTGTGAGTGATATCCGCTCTCATGGGTGGCGTTGGCCTTATGCCAACTCTCTTGAGCTATTGGTGTTAAAGGAGGAGACGGCTTCCATGGCCATTCCCCCATTTGGCAAGAGTGACTGTGTGTAGTGGCTTTCCTCGCGCAGTCCTTTTCCCACCAAATCAATATGGAATCATCTCCGTTCTCCTTCTCCACCTGTGAACTGGTGTTCTGTGGTGTGGTTTAAGCATCATTCTCCTCGACATGCGAGCTTGCTGTGGCTAGCTATTCATTGTCATCTTCCTACTTGAGACAAGCTATTATCATTTGGCATCGCTCTTCCTGGGGTGTGCCGCCTGTGTACTGCTCCATCCGAGACCCATGATCGTTTATTCTTTACCTGCCTCTCTTCTTAGCGTATTTGGGTGGATTTGCTGTCAAAGTGTGGCTTTTTGTGCTTCTCTTTCCTGGACCGCTTTTATCACTTGGGGCTGTTGTTTCTCTTTCCAGCAGCTCTCTTCAGTCTGTTGTTTCTAGTGGCTTCGGTGTACTACCTCTGGCAGGAGCGCAATGCCAGAGTTCACGGGAGTGGGGCTAGGACTGCAGAGTAGTTGGTAAATTTAGTCATGTACACAGTTCAGGCTCGTGCTAGTTTACACTCTGGTTGGCCCCATTCACATCTCAATGCTCATTTGATGCAAGTCAGGTGGATTCTTTGAGTGTTTGTTTGTTTTTAGTGCTTGTGTGATTTTCTGTTTGTCTCCTTGTGGTAGTTGGGTGTGTGGTGTCTGCTGTCTTAGGTTTTGGGTTCCTTTGTTGGTTTTGTTTCTCTTAGGGGTATGCCCTGGTATGGTTCTTCTGTAATTTATTTTTCTCCTTAATATACTCCTTTACTTTTCAAAAAAAAAAAACCACAATCCATGGCGGTGAGATACTTCCAATGCGGTGTCTAATACAGTGATTAATCTTGTAAAAATAAACGAAAAGACAATATTATAATCGTTAAATCCACATTTTGGTTCAATAACAATTCAAAAAGCTAGATCTATACGTTTGTTTGGTTATTTAGGGATGCATTGAGTGGATTAATCAAACAACAAAATGTAATATCCATAAAAGATTCAAATGACACATGATGTGCATGGTTCGCTCAATGTGACATACTCCACAGTGGCGAGGTGCTTCCCATGCTAGATCTAATGCACTTTTATAAGCAATGATTACCCGATGTCAAATACTCTACTAATGTGCATCAACACACTTTTTGCTCAATCGGAAATGAAAAGGCTTGAATCCTTGGACTTAGGTTGGTTATTTTGTGGATTTCGGATGCATTGAGTAAATCAATCAAACAACAAAATGTAATGTCCATAATGGATTCAAAACACACATGATGAGCATGGCTCGCTCAATGTGGCATACTCCACGGCGAGGAGGTACTTCCAACGCTGTGTAATCCACTATTTTTAATATTGAATACACAAGCTCTTAGAATCTTTTACGGTCGTTAAGTGCACATTTTGCTTCAATTATAAATCAAATGGGTTGATTTTTAGGTTGGGTTGGTTATTTAGTTGATGTAGGATGCATTGAGTGGGTTAATCAAATAATGAAATGTAATATCAATAGAGGATTCAAAGGATACACGATGAATACATATTTTGCTTCAATTAGAAGTCAAAAGGCTTGAATCCTTGGACTTATATTGGTTATTTTGTTGATTTGGGATGCATTGAGTGGATCAATCAAACAACAATATGCAATATCCATAAAGGATTCAAAGGACACGTGATGAGCATGGTTCACTAATATGGCATACTCCTTGGTGAGGAGGTACTTCCGATGACATGTGTAATCCACTATTTTCAATATTGAATACACACGCTCTTAGAATCCTTTATAATCGTTAAATGCACATTTTGCTTCAATTATAAATCAAATAGGTTGATTTTTAAGTTTGGGTTGGTTATTTGGTTGATTTGGGAAACATTGAGTGGATTAATGAAATAACAAAATGTAATATCTATAGAGGATTCAAAGGATACACGATGAGCATGGTTGCTCAATATGGCATACTCCACGGTGGCGAGGTACTTGCAATGCTGTTTCTAATACAGTAATCAATAGTGGAAAAACCAACTAAAAGAGTATATTATAATTGTTAAATCCACATTTTGGTTCAATAACAATTCAAAAAACTAGATCTATAGGTTGGTTTGGTTATTTAGTTGATTTGGGATGCCTTAAGTGGATCAAACATGCAACAAAATGTAATATCCATAAAAGATTCAAATGACACATGATGAGCATGGTTCGCTCAATGTGACATACTCCACAGCGGCGAGGCACTTCCCACTCTAGGTCTAACGCACTTTTATCAACAATGATAACCCGATGTCAAAGGCTCTATTAACGTGCAAAAACACACTTTTTGCTTCAATTGGAAATCAAAAGGGTTAAACGCTTGGACTTAGGTAGGTTATTTTTGTGGATTTTGGATGCATTGAATGGATCAATCGAACAACAAAATGTAATATCTATAAAGGATTCGAAGGACACATGATGAGTATGGCTCACTCAATGTGGCATACTCCATGGCGAGGAGGTACTTCCAACGCTGTGTATAGTACACTATTTTCAATATTGAATATGCATGCTCTTAGAATTCTTTATAGTCATTAAATGCACATTTTGCTTCAATTATAATTCAAAAGGGTTGATTTCTAGGTTTGGGTTGGTTATTTAGTTGATTTGGGACTCATTGAGTGGACTAATCAGACATTGACATGTAATATCTATAGATGATTCAAAGGATACATGATGAGCATGGTTTGCTCAATGTGGCATACTCTACGGCGGTGAGGTACTTCTAACGCAGTGTCTAATACATTGATCAATATATGAAAAACCAACAAAAAGACCATTTTATAATCGTTAAATCCACATTTTGGTTCAATAACAATTCAAAAAGCTAGATCTAGAGATTGGTTTGGTTATTTAGTTGATTTGGGATGCATTGAGTGGATCAATCAAACAACAAAATGTAATCTCCATAAAAGATTCAATAACACATGATGAGCATGGTTCGCTCAATGTGGCATATGCCTTGGCGAGGAGGTACTTCCAAAGCTATGTGTAATCTACTATTTTCAATATTAAATACACAAGCCCTTGGAATCCTTTATAATCGTTAAATGCACATTTTGCTTCAATTAAAAATCAAATGGGTTGATTTTTAGGTTTGGGTTGGTTATTTAGCTGATTTGGGATGCATTGAGTGGATTAATCAAACAACGAAATGTAATATGTATAGATTATTCAAAGGATACACGATGAGCATGGTTTGCTCAATGTGGCATACTTCATGATAGCGAGGTACTTCCAATGCAGTGTCTAATACAGTGATCAATTGTGGAAAAACTAACGAAGAGACTAGATTACAATAGTTAAATCCACATTTTGGTTCAATAACATTTCAAAAAGATAGATCTATAGGTTGGTTTCGTAATTTAGTTGATTTGGGATGCATTAAGTGTATCAATGAAACAATAAAATGTAATATCCATAAATGATTCAAATGACACAAGATGAGCATGGTTCGCTCATTGTGACGTACTCCATAGTGGCGTGGTACTTCCCACTCTAGGTCTAACACACTTTTATCAACAATGATAACCAAATGTCAAAGTCACTATTCACATGAACAAACACATATTGTTCACATCTCATATTTGTCTGATAGTTCATTATAACTCTCATTATCACTCTCATTCCATATTGTCATCTTCTCCATTAATAGTTCCATCATAGTTATCCATAGAAGAATCACAAAGCAGCTAACAGTCTAGCTTTCGCGCACAAAGAAAGTCTATTCACTCCCCCTCTAGACTCACATTGGGACCTACAATTGGTATCAAAGCAAGTTCTACATTTTTGTAGAGATCCCTAATCAACTGATATGGATTCCAGCAGCACAGCTCTAGCTCCCGAGCAAGCACCGGTTCCCATCAAGGAACAAGAAGCCAGTCGTGTTCCAGTAGTGGAACCGACTGAAGAACATGAGCAGGAAGAACGAAGCACCACCAGCAACAAGAAAGAACAAGAGGACTTCTACGATTTTCTTCCCGGCTCATCCTCTCAAGTCCCCATGTGCACACCCGCGTGCTTCTCCAAATGGAAAGTGAGAATGAGAGCTCACCTAGACATGCTAGACACATTTCTCTGGGAAACAATAAAGAACGGGCCTTTCACATTCGCGTACAATTCTACCCCTATTGTAGTATTGTACAGGTTTGGATCAGTCACCAACCCCACGACTCTTAAGTGGGCGTGGGGAAGTCGCGTTCCTGGTTCTGTGGGTTTCAGAATTTGGGGACGTGACAACAGGCACTTAGAATCCTTTATAATCGTTAAATGCACATTTTGCTTCAATTATAAATCAAATGGGTTGATTTTTTGTTTGGGTTGGTTATTTAGTTGATTTGGGATGCATTGAGTGGTTAATTAAACAACGAAATGTAATATCTATGGAGGATTCAAAGAATACACGATGAGCATGGTTTGCGCAATATGGCATACTCCACGGCGGTGAGGTACTTCCATTGCAGTGCCTAATACAGTGATCAATATTGAAAAAACCAACAAAAAGACTATATTATAATTGTTAAATCCATATTTTGGTTCAATAACAACTTGATGGTCCCTTGGAGCCTAAAGGGGGGGGGGGGTGAATAAGCTCTTATTAAAACTCTTTGTTTCTCTCAAGACACAAACACTTATCTAGTTAAGTGATAGAATCACTGCGGAAGATAACCAGATAGTGGAAGTATTTTGTTTTATTATCACAAGATAAATACAACAAAATAGAAGCAAGACTCTCTTACACTCTGTTTACAAATGAACCCACACACTAGCCAACTTCTATCTCCAAAGATGAAAACGCTTGTGCATACACAGAATTAGTCTTTTCTTCACTAATGCACATGCGCTCTCTCTCAGCATTCTTTTCTTCTTTAATGTACAAGTATGAATATTTATACAAAACATTCCTAAGAGACAACCTTGGAACTTGTAGTTCCGGAATGCGTTCAGCACTAACTATCCCTCGGTAATCTCTCTGCCTTGACTGCTGCGGTTTGTGGAGCTCAAGATCTTGGGTTCGAAGAGTATAAGTGCGTTTGTGAGTTCCCAATTACAATTAAGGTTGTGTCCACATATCCGGATGATCCACGTGTAAGATTCTTCAGGTTCTCAATAAATTCGTCTTACATCGGGACGCCACGAGCTGATAACTTTAAATGCGGTATCTTCTTGGTCCGGTGTAATTTTCCTTACTCCATAGCTAATGAAGCTCGGAACCTTACTCCGTGTCAGTGGTTGCTTACTCCGTATCTATTTAGTACTGGAATCCTTAGTCCGTGTTAGCGCTTCCTTACTCCATATGTAAGTTCCTTACTCCGTATGTAAGTTCCTTACTCCGTATGTAAGTTCCTTACTCCGTATGTAAATTCCTTACTCCGGGCGAGTAAGATATCCGGATTCCTTACTCCGTATCTGGTTTCCTTACTCCGCACTTATCCTTTAAGTTCTTAGTCCGTACGAATGTTCCTTATTCCGTATGTATTTGTGACTTGGTTATTTACCAAGTGTTTGACGACACTCACTCTTGTCCGGATCAGGATTATGTATCCTGTCCTTAGCTTTGCTCTCACGAGTGCATCTCTGGATTAGTAACATATCTTCGCAATGATCAAATAAACACAAAAGATCTCGAGATCAAATTACATAAGGCTTTATCAGCATTATCCAAATTCTGGGTTTGATCCAACAATCTCCCCCAATTATGGATATGCCCAAACCCTTTGTAATCTGATCTGGTAAGCAATGCAAAAGAATAACATACAGAATACGCAACACAACCAATTTCATTAATCAGCAACTAAATACAATTCAGCTTTAATACAAGTTTTTCACTAGGGTACATAAGGCTTACTATACTTGAAGATCATAGTTGCTGCCTTCTCTCTTAGCTCCATTGTCTGCTTCATCGTAAAGGTGGTGTGTTGGCTTCAATATTTGTCCACAGTTAAGAATGACTTGATGAAGTGACAGACAAAGGCTCCGCAGCTATCTCCATCCGGCTGTTGTGGCACTTGCTTCTTGCCCCGGAATGTCGCCTTGAGTTTCTCAGTCGGACGGAGGGGTGTGATGCCCAACTCTTCATATAATCCGGCTTTCTTCATAGCTTTAGTCAGCCTGAGACACAGAGGTTCCCATTGATTCTTCCTAACGAAGTGTTCCACAATCTGATGAGAATCAATGAGAATCATTTGCTTGGACTGAATCATGAAGACAGCCATCATGAAGTGTGGCGACATGATCCGGTACGGAATGAGGATGGTTGAGAGAGTTTTCCATGGTTTGCTATCCTCAGCAGTTCCGTCGATAAAGGACTGAATTAGCTCCACACTGGGAAGATAGCCCTCATTCCAACAAGGCAGAACGTCAAACAAGTGCCCATCTTTGTAGAGAGATGGAAATAGCCTCATCTCCATTTTAATAGCTCTCGAGAAGTTGTCAATGTCTTCTGTAGTAAAGAGTCTTTTCTCCGAGCAGAGAGTCTGAATGTCGGCCGGGGAGAAAGGGTACATTTCAGAAAGACATCTTCTCTCAGCAGAAGACACAGCATAGGATTTCATTGCCTTGCGCAAGCTTCCATCCGCATCAGAAGGATCAAACTCCGCATATGATGGGAGGAAGGTATCAGCTGCGGATGAGGAGGATGGAGGAGGAGCTGGAGCTGCAGTAGAGGAGCTTGGTTGAGAGAAGCGGCTTCGTTTGGGAATTTGAACTCCCTGAAGCACTGAAGTGGCAGGCCGCTTCTCAGTCCGAGTAGATGGTTGTGGGGCAGAAGGAGGAGACGGATCAGATGACACTCTCTCCCCCGGTTTGGCAGATCGCCGGGAAGCAACAGGAGGACGAGCCATCGTGTGCGCCAGATCCGCGAAGGAGGTAGACAATGAATGGACGGATGTGGCGACAAGATCCATTTTCCTGCTCCATGGAAGTGGAGGAGTCGGTGAGAGCGGAGAGGAGTTGGGCGCCGAGGGCATCAACTTTGGCGGCGATGGCGGAGATTTGGGCACTTTGAGCTTGGGCATGTCGGTCCAGCTGGGCGGAAAGCACAGCGTCGGAGTGGACTGTGCCAAAAGAGGCACGCCCAAGGACCAACTCTGGAGCTTTGGAGGACTCCCCCGCATGAACAGGAGCAGGAGTGCGTTGGGCAGAGGAGTCCGCAGGAGTATCAGTAGCAGCAGGAGCATCCGGAGCATCAGAGGCATCCGGAGCATCGGAGGCATCCGGAGCATTGGAGGCATCCGGAGCATTGGAGGCATCCGGAGCAAGGGACCCACTTTGACCAGATAAGTCAACCACGGGAATCGCGGCAGCAGGAGAAGAGGGTCCAGCCTTAGCAGAGGAAGGACTTTGTGCAGCAGGGACTGGGCCGGAGGGTGTAGGGAACGGCACATCGGGAATGGCAGCCGGCGTAAGAAAGCCGTGGTCCAAGTGCCAGATGATCATGGTCTCCGGGGATTGGGTATTGCGTGTGTAAAACACCCAGAGATCGGTGTCAGGAATGGAGGAGGTGTGGGCTAGGCTGAAACGGAGCCAAAGGTCCGTTAAGGTGTCGGCGGAGAGATGGTCAAGGTAATCTCGAGGTTGAGGTAGGGGAGGCAAAGGGGCTTCCGGAGAAGCGGCCGGGACATCAGCGGTGGCGACAGCAACAGCGGTATCAACCGCGGCAGCAATAGCGGATGTGGAGGGAGTGGGGACATCAGCAGCAGAGGGAGCGGAGGAAACAGCTTTAGACGCACTGCGCTGAGAGGGCCCCGCAACCTTGGACGGTTCGGCACGGACGCTTGGCTGGGAGGCCTGTGAGTGGGAGGGCGCAGCAACAGACCGAATCCGGGAGGATCGGGGTGCAGAACTGACCTCGTGGGCTTGGCTGTCGGAGGGGTCACCAACAGAGCTGCCTTGTTGTTCCGAGGCAGGGAGAATGCGGAGAGATACGGTGGGTCGGTGAGCGGTCATGTTCCCGTCCGGCGTAAGGTAACGGAGGTAATAAGCCGAGGGAAACGAGACAGCACCAAATCGGGCGAAATGGTCCGGACGTAGATGCCGGAAGACAATGCTGAGGATGCGCCCGAAGGAATGGTTTTTGGGACCATTTTGCAGCAAACGTAATAAGAACATCCCCCAATCCATCGGAAGACCTTCAAAAACGCCGTACATGGCCAGGAGAAGGTCGTACGGAACTGAGTCCAGGGCGGATGTGCGAGCCAATAGGCATCGACTTAGAATGGTCGCCATACATCGATAGCGACCCTGGAAGGATTTCACCTTGTATTCCTTCCCCTTGTTCGTGCAACCCATAGAAGCCGCCATTGGATCGGCATCCGGGCGCTGTGGTTCACCAAGAGGTAGGTGGAGAGCAGCGCGGAGAACAGCCGGAGTGATGATGATGGATTCACCGCGGACATAAGAGGTTATGGAATCGGTGGTGCAGCGAATCCATTGGTAATACTCAAGAATGTCGTCGATAAGAAGATCAACGGGATTGGAGATCAGGCTAAGTATATGCGAGGCTTCAAGGAGAGGGCGAAGCTGGAAAAACCAATATGGAGGATTAGAAACAGCATTCCAATCAACCAGATGGCCAGGATTAACGTCGGAAAGAGAGATTCTGGGTGCCATTGCAGATTAGATTGGAAGGACAAGATGAAAGGTGAGGTCTTGACAGTGGAAGGAGCAACGAGAGGTTTAGGGATTTGAAATGACCTATACTCGTGCTTGAGAATGATCGAACATATAAGACCGAGTCCGCAAATGTCGGCGGGCCTAGGAATGTGCGAGTGAGATAGGGACCCGCGTGACATGCTGATGTCATTAGTCTGGATATCGATGCGCCTCCGAATGAAACGATGTCGTGGAGACCGCATGACCAAGTAAAGATAACAACTGGTTGCCATCCAGAGAAGTGTGTGTGCAACCCGAGATATGTATTTAATGAATCATCATTATTCCTCCTCAAAAGCATGCGACATATGAGTATACATGGATTGTCATAATTGAACAGTGCCAGGAGTCCGGAGGAAAGAGCCGACAATCATCCGGAATAAATAATATTCATGGAAGAGTATCCGGATGAATAATAGACCTTGTCCGTAGTAAACAGAGTTCGGTGAGAGAGTAGAGTAGATTCCTTTGCAGTCAAAAAGTCGAAGAGAAGAGAAGTACCACAACACTTCAAATCTGAGACTATGGACTGGATTTATCGATACGGTTGCAAAGAAAATTTGAACCTGTAGCTAAATAAGGATAAACTGAAAATACAGAAGCTTAACAGGCAAGGATTAGTACGGATTAGAGAAGATAATCAGTGAAAAACAACATAATCCGAACTAATGAGAAACAGAACTCATGCATGGTTAAGAATGCAGTAGACGTATGCATACGTGAAAATGATCAATATTACTGAATCAGGGCATATGTCAGACAGCAATACACAGGTTCATATAGGTCAACATAGCGAAACCGTCTTGCTGAACAACGTAGCTAAGATTATTTAGAGAGCATATGATTTGGCCACATTAGGATTCATGAGTGAAAAATGATAGAGCGAACACATGTCAAAAGAAGGCAGATGATTAGCCGATTAAAATGCATGGTTGAAGAAGGAAAATACATCCAAACATGCCACTTTTCTGATTCAAAACAGCATGTCCAGTCAGAACCGGAGGTAAATGTTTAGAGGAAGGAGAATCCGAGACATATTAGGGGTTCATTGCTGCTCCCCCGTAGATCATTTAATCCTCTCAATGAAAAGCTCCCCCTCAGATAGACAGTCAGGAAAGAGGTCATGAGACATATACGGGGGGTATTACTGAATAATATATAAAGCATTTTCTCCCCCGTAGATTGTGCAATCCTCTCGGTTGACCGTTCCGATGTGTAGAAGTTCAGCACTGTCTATCTTACTAGAAAACTATACTTCAGAAGCTAATCAGACTGCGATTGAGTATTCATCCACCAGGCATTCCAAGCTAACCCATTTCACTTCTTCAACTATACATGTTAATAGAGTAATCTAAATGAACATGCTTTTGTCACGTGGTGATTAATGGAAGTTAAGATCATGAACCCGAAAGAGGTAAATCATATAAACTGTAATTATGTTAGCTTAAACGACTTCAGTCGGGAAACGTAAGCATCCTCCCAATACGAGGTTGAGATTTATATAAGAAGCATGAAGCCGTTAAACAGTAAGTATGATCAGCAATACAGCCAGTAAGTCTCTACTACTTTCAGTAAACGTACAATGCATGTTCTGAGAGTAAATATACTATTGGGTAATTCAAATGTGAAGCTATGCAGAGAAGTCAAGCATACCTAATCGGAAGAGTAGTTCAGAGAACCTCGCATCAGGTAGGGGCTTTGTAAGTATGTCTGCTAATTGATCTTCAGTAGCAACATGTTCCAGTGAAATATGCTTTTTGAGAACATGATCGCGTATGAAGTGATACCTGACCTCAATGTGCTTCGTCTTAGGATGCATGACAGGATTGTTGCTGATGGCAATTGCACTAGTGTTGTCACAGTAGAGTGGAATAGATGACATGTTGAAACCGTAGTCAGTAAGTTGACTTTGCATCCAAAGTAGCTGTGCGCAACAACTTCAAGCAGCTATATATTCTGCCTCAGCGGTAGAGGTTGATACGGAATTCTGCTTCTTACTGAACCATGAGATCAATCTATTTCCTAGAAACTGACACGTACCGCTTGTGCTTTTCCTGTCGATGCGACATCCAGCGAAGTCGGCATCAGAGTATCCGGATAAGGTGAAGTTGGACTCCTTTGGGTACTAGAGTCCCAAATTCATCGTTCCCTTGAGATACCTTAATATCCGTTTTACATGAAGCATATGTGACTCCTTGGGATTCGCCTGGTATCGTGCACAGATGCAAGTTGCAAACATAATGTCTGGGCGACTTCTTTGTAAGATACGACAAGGATCCGATCATCCCTCTCGTAGTCAGTCACATTTACTGATATGCCGTCCACATCCGGATCTAACTTGGCACTGACAGGCATGGGAGTTTTGACGGGAGATGAACCTTCCATACCAAACTTCTTAATAAGATCGCGAGTGTACTTAGCCTGATTATTGAAGATTCCTTCCTTTAATTGTTTAACTTCTATTCCAAGAAAGTAGGACAGTTCTCCCATTATGCTCATTTCAAACTTGCCTGTCATCAACTTAGCAAACTCTTCACAAAGCTTCGGATTCGTTGATCCGAAAATGATATCATCCACGTATATTTGTACGATCAGAGTGTGTCCGTTCTCTTTTCGTAGAAATAGGGTGGTGTCTATCTTCCCTTTTTGGAAGTTATGAGCAAGTAGGAATTCACAAGGTGTGTCGTACCAGGCTCTTGGAGCTTGCTTCAAACCATATAGAGCTTTCTGAAGTTTGTAGACAAGATGTCCTGCCTTAGGTTCAATGAAGCCGGGAGGTTGTTCAACATACACCTCCTCTTGAAGGTCTCCATTCAGGAATGCGCTCTTGACGTCCATTTGATAAACTATGAAGTTTTCATATGAAGCATACGCCAGAAACATTCGGATTGCCTCAAGTTTTGCTACCGGAGCAAAGGTTTCATCATAATCTATTCCTTCTTCTTGACGATATCCTTTGGCTACCAGTCTGGCTTTGTTCCGGATCACTATTCCATCCGTATCAAGCTTGTTCAGGAACACCCATTTAACGCCAATAACTTGCTGAGACTTAGGCCTTGGTACTAAGGTCCACACATTATTTCTCTTAAATTGATTCGACTCTTCGTGCATGGCTTCTATCCAATTCGAATCTTGAAGAGCTTCATCTACCACCTTTGGTTCTATTTGAGATAGAAAACACGAGTAAAGACTCATGTTGGAGGTGGCTGCTCTTGTTCTTACACCAACAATAGGATCACCAATCACTTGATCTGAGGGATGGTTTCGAGTCCATCTATAATTCTGTGCATGTGTTGGATGATCTTGAACAATTTGAAGCTCTTCTAGATTGGGTGGTTCAGTTGTATCGGCTGGTTGAGCTTCGTCCGGACTAGATGCTTCCGTATTGAGAGGTACGGTTGAACTAGATGGTTCTTCAACACTGTTTCTTCCAGTGTTAACTAGTTCGGACGGACTTGAAGGTGCTCCAGAATTTTGGGTATCCGTAGGAGTATATCCGGAGCTAAATGGTAGTCCGGAGTCAGAGTCATCCGTAGCATCATCCATAAAATTTCGTTGTGTTTTGCTGATGCCACGTGGTTGGTCAGGATGTGTAACAGGAACATTCATAAACTTCGAATAATCGACATTGCTGTCCATGACCTGCATATTAGCGTTTGAAGAACCGACTTTTGACCAATCAAGATTAGCTTCATCAAAAGTCACATGGATAGATTCTTCAACTTTAAAAAGTTTTCTATTGAAGACCCGATAAGCCTTGCTATGCAGTGAGTACCCGACAAAAATCCCATCATCAGATTTTGGTTCAAATTTATTCCGGGTCTCTTTGCCATTTATTAGTATATAGCAAGTACACCCAAAAGCTCTGAAATGTGAAATTGAAGGTTTTTGTCCTCTCCACATCTAATAGGGTGTTTTCATGGTAGATTTATTTATTAGAGTTCTGTTCTGAACATAGCGGCGGTGGACACGGCTTCACCCATGGGCGAGAGGAAGCGTTGCCCCCGCTAACATGGATCTACCAGCTTCAACTAAAGTACGATTCTTGCGCTCGGCTACCCCATTTTGTTGTGGGGTTCTGGGAGCAGAGAAGTCATCTTGTATGCCCTGTTCGGAACAATATGATCTCATTTCTGAAAAATCAAATTCTGTACCATGATCACTTCTGATGCATTTAATGCTCAGTCCTTGTGAGTTGCTTATCCAGTTGAAGAGATCTACTAGATGCTCAAAAGTTTGATCCTTTGATTTCAGGAACATCACCCATGTGTATCTGGTGAAATCATCGATAACCACAAGGGTATATCTCGCCCTGACTAGTGATTGAACTGATATAGGACCACAGAGGTCCATATGAAGAAGTTGTAGAGGAGCAGTTATTGAGTTAACTGATTTTCTATTAAAGCTGTGTTTGGTCTGTTTGCCAAGTTGGCATTCTCGACAGAGAGAGTCTCTGGAGAACTTGAGTTTGGGTACCCGACAGTCTTACCTTTGCTGTTGTCGCCATATAAAACGGATGGACCTTGTTTATCATTAACTTCTACAAGCAGAGTCTGATCACCTGTCATATGTCCGGAGCATCCACTATCAAGGATCCACTTGCTTTTATTGATCTTTAACTTCAAGTGATCCGGCAATGCATTCCAGAGATGCTCCTGAAAGACAACAGTTTACACTTTTGGTGCCCAAACTTGTTTCGGGCGGTTAGAGAGATCAGCAGTATTGTCAACATTTACGGATTTGATTTTGCTAGGACTCTTAGCTTTCCAAGTTGACATTAACTTGTTAGTTTCAACTGCTTCTTTTATTTAGGTTTTCTTGGGAGAGACACTCCTTTTAGATTTAGATTTTGTTTTGTTCGAAGAACCCCTTTTATAAAACTGATCTTTATTGGATTGAAATTGATTACAAAGCCAGCTATCAGATAGACTCCAACATTCATAGTGATAATGACCCATTTCCCTACAGATGGAACAGACACTATAATGTGAAGTACAAACAGGGGATACAGGTCTCTTAGATTTTACAGACTTTCTACTCTGTTCCCTGTGGCCTAATCCATTGCGTTTGGGTGACGCGCTCTTGGCCCTAAATGCGTCAGCCTTAGCCTTGTCTTTCTTTTTGGGTGCTACAGTTTTGGCTTTAACTGCAGCAGCCTTCCCTTCATCTTTAGTTACGGGTGCTACTGGTTCGGGAAGTGCAGTAACAGCCTCGACTCCACAGTCATAAACTATGGTGCCACCTGAAATGAAACCATCCAACGGTTTAGATGTACTAACAGGATATAAATTGGTTAGTTTAGGAGTGAAATCCGGAGGACACTCAGTAGCTTGAGCTATGGAAGTTGATGGTTCGGAACCTAGGCCAGGTTTGACTCGGATGTCGTCAGGATCAGTCCTAAAGGTAGAGGCTATTTCCCGGATTTTAGCCACTTACGATTTATTTCCTTTTCCTGTTCCAGTTCATTTTCGAGTCTTTTTACTATAACTTTTAGGCCTGAGAGATTGGTATTTAACAAATGATTTTCAGCTCTTAGATCGTGATACCAAGCTTCTTTTCCTCTCGAAGTCGGTGATGTCCTTTTCGAGTCTATTAATAGTAAATTCAAGACGTTTATTCTGACTTTCCATATCTTTGTACATTTGAGTAATTATTAGTCTCTCATTCTTTTCATGATCACATGCAGTAGTAAGAGATTCTAATTTACTCAGGAGCTCGAGATAGAAGGTACCTCGGTATTTGCCATGAGGCGGACGTTCGGCTTAGTGGTCGGCTCATCATCCGAGGATTCCTCCTCTTCTTCCGAGCCACTCATGTATTTTGTCACGAGCGCCTTCCTCTTGCTCTTCTTGTTGTCCGAGGTGGAGCGGCGAGGAGTTACCTTGTCACTTTTCTCGGCCACTTTTGATTTGGACCTGCATTCCTTGGCCCAGTGACCGGTTTTCCCACGGTTGAAACATTCCTGGGAACTGGACTCCGGTCGCTCCTTCCTTTGGAACGATGATGATGAGCGTCTTCGAACCCTTTTTCGCTTTTCCGTAGGAATCGCTCAAAGGATTTGACAAGAAGGGCTATCTCCTCCTCCTCGTCGAGAATCGGAATTCTCGGACACGTCCGTATCATCATTCCTCGGTATGTTTAGACATTCGTAGCTTTGAGAGCTACCCCCTTTTCTTTCGAGCTATTTTCTCATCCCTGTCGAGTACTTAAACCTGACTTCGTGAGTCCGGACTCTCCATACGGTTCTTCAAGGGGAACATACTTGCCAGTTTTTGTTTGATTGCATCTGGAGTTGTTTGGAGTAGTAGCGATCCGGCAAGGAGCGAAAGAACTTGTCATTGATATGGGATTGAGAATAGTGCTCATTGCCATCTTAGACTCAAGAATGAGCTTGCCGAATCTCCGATAGATGCTTTCGAGTGATTCGCCCGGTTTATGATTAAAACTCGAAAGTTCTGTCGAGAGTGCGAGATCACATCTGCATCCGGGGACTCGACCCCCTCATAGAGGATTGTCGGCTTGTCCCAAACAGCTTTTCTTGTCGTGCAGCCCTGGACGTCCGTGGAAAGCCTCGGAATCCAAAGACGATGTAACATAAGCCGAGCCTTTTCACTAGCGCACTTGCCAGGCTCTTTCATCGTTGGTAAGTTCAAGATCTGTCTTTGGCCTCCTAACTCCATGTTCTCCGATAGTCATCGGAATTGGAATCTCCTGATGAAGACATGGCCACATAAGATGATCATGGCATACCATAAACATCTTCATGCGAGCTTTCCACTGGGAGAAAAGCTCAGGTGTGAATTTGGGCGGTTTCGTTAAAGTAAAAGCCAGAACTCCGTGGTTGAGAAGCGGCGGCAGCAGCAGGTTGAGGTGGGTCGACATTTTCACTGCTGCTTCGATTCGGGATGGGCTCCTGTGCACCTCCGGAGTTAAGGCGAGTGTTGAATAGCATACTGCTTTCTTCGGCCATTTCTGAGATTGAAAGAGTGGGATCTCTACTTAGAACAAAATAGAACTTGCTCTGATACCACTTGATGGTCCCTTGGAGCCTAAAGGGGGGGGGGGGGGGGGTGAATAGGCTCTTATTAAAACTCTTTGTTTCTCTCAAGACACAAACACTTATCTAGTTAAGTGATAGAATCACTGCGGAAGATAACCAGATAGTGGAAGTATTTTGTTTTATTATCACAAGATAAATACAACAAAATAGAAGCAAGACTCTCTTACACTCTGTTTACAAATGAACCCACACACTAGCCAACTTCTATCTCCAAAGATGAAAACGCTTGTGCATACACAGAATTAGTCTTTTCTTCACTAATGCACATGCGCTCTCTCTCAGCATTCTTTTCTTCTTTAATGTACAAGTATGAATATTTATACAAAACATTCCTAAGAGACAACCTTGGAACTTGTAGTTCCGGAATGCGTTCAGCACTAACTATCCCTCGGTAATCTCTCTGCCTTGACTGCTGCGGTTTGTGGAGCTCAAGATCTTGGGTTTGAAGAGTATAAGTGCGTTTTTGAGTTCCCAATTACAATTAAGGTTGTGTCCACATATCCGGATGATCCACGTGTAAGATTCTTCAGGTTCTCAATAAATTCGTCTTACATCGGGACGCCACGAGCTGATAACTTTAAATGCGGTTGAGTTGAAGCAGTATCTTCTTGGTCCGGTGTAATTTTCCTTACTCCGTAACTAATGAAGCTCGGAACCTTACTCCGTGTCAGTGGTTGCTTACTCCGTATCTATTTAGTACTGGAATCCTTAGTCCGTGTTAGCGCTTCCTTACTCCGCATGTAAGTTCCTTACTCCGTATGTAAGTTCCTTACTCCGTATGTAAGTTCCTTACTCCGTATGTAAGTTCCTTACTCTGTATATAAGTTCCTTACTCCGTATGTAAGTTCCTTACTCCGTATGTAAGTTCCTTACTCCGTATGTAAATTCCTTACTCCGGGCGAGTAAGATATCCGGATTCCTTACTCCGCATCTGGTTTCCTTACTCCGCACTTATCCTTTAAGTTCTTAGTCCGTACGAATGTTCCTTATTCCATATGTATTTGTGACTTGGTTATTTACCAAGTGTTTGACGACACTCACTCTTGTCCGGATCAGGATTATGTATCCTGTCCTTAGCTTTGCTCTCACGAGTGCATCTCTGAATTAGTAACATATCTTCTGCAATGATCAAATAAACACAAAAGATCTCAGATCAAATTACATAAGGCTTTATCAGCATTATCCAAATTCTGGGTTTGATCCAACACAACTCAAAAAGCTAGATCTATAGGTTGGTTTGTTTGTTTAGCTAAATTAGGATGCATTGAGTGAATCAATTAAATAACAAAATGTAGTATCCATAAAAGATTCAAATGACACATGATGAGCATGGTTTGCTTAATGTGACATACTCCACAGTGGCGGCGTACTTCCCACGTTAGGTCTAATGCACTTTTAACATCAATGATTACCCGATGTCAAAGGCTCTATTAACGTGCATAAACACACTTTTTGCTTTAATCGAAAATCAAAATCTTGAATGCTTGGACTTAGGTGGGTTACTTTGTGGATTTCAGATGCATTGAGGAGATCAATCGAACAACAAAATGTAACATCCTTAAAGGATTCATAGGACACATGATGAGCATGGTTCGCTCGATGTGGAATACTCCTTGGCGAGGAGGTACTTCCAATGTTGTGTGTAATCCACTATTTTCAATATTGAATACACAAGCTCATAGAATCCCTTATAATCATTAAATTCACATTTTGGTTCAATTATAAATTAAATGGGTTTTTTTAGGTTTGGGTTGGTTATTTTGCAGATTTGAGATGCATTGAGTGGATTAATCAAACAACGAAATGTAATATCTATAGATGATTCAAAGATTACGCGATGAGCATGGTTTTTTCAATGTGGCATACTCCACGATGGCGAGGTACTTCCAACGCAGTGTCTCATACAATGATCCATTGTCAAAAAATCAAAAAAAGACCATATTATAATCGTTAAATCCTTTTGGTTCACTAAAGCAAGACCTATTGGTTGGTTTGGTTATGTAGTTGATTTGGGAAGCATAGAATGGATCAATCAAACAACAAAATGTAATATGCATCAAAGATTCAAATGACACAAGATGAGGATGATTCGCTCAGTGTGACTCACTCCACAGTGGTGAGGAACTTCCCACTCAACGTCTAACGCACTTTTATCAACAATGATAACCCAATGTCAAAGGCTCTATTATCATGCATAAACATACTTTTTGCTTCAATCGGAAATCAAAAGGCTTCAATGCATGGACTTAGGATGGTTATTTTGGGGATTTCGGATACATTTAGTGGATCAATCACACAACAAAATGTAATATCTATAAAGGATTCAAAAGACACATGATGAGCATGGCTAGCTCAATGTGACATACTCCACAATAGCGAATTTATCAACAATGATTACCAGATGTCAAAGGCTCAATTAACATGCATAAACACATATTTTGCTTCAATGAGAAGTCAAAAGGCTTGAATCCTTGGACTTAGGTTGGTTATTTTGTTGATTTGGGATGCATTGAGTGTATCAGTCAAACAAGAAAATTTAATATCCACAAAGGATTCATAGGACACATGATGAGCATCATTCGCTCAATGTAGCATACTCCATGGCAAGGAGGTACTTCCAACACTATGTATAATCCCCTATTTTTAATATTGAATACACAAGCTGTTAGAATCCTTTATAATCGTTAAATGTACATTTTGCTTCAATTATAAGTCAAATGGGTTGATTTTTTGGTTTTGGTTGGTTATTTAGTTGATTTGGGATGCATTGAGTGGATTAATCAAACAACGAAATGATATCCATAAAGGATTCAAGGGATACACGATGAGCATGGTTTGCTCAATGTGGGATACTCCACGGCGGTGAGGTACTTCCAACGCAGTGCGTAATATAGTGATTAATATTGGAAAAACAAATGAAGACTTTATTATAATCGTTAAAATATTATAATATTATTAAAATATTATAATCGTGAAAATATTTAGTCCTCTAGGACGTAGACCAATATATGCACATGTTAAGAGGAAATTAACATTGAATGAGATAAAAAATTAAGAAAAAAAAAATGACTTGGCTAGAGGTGTTCACAAAAGATTTGGAGTTGCTAAATTTTGGAGAAAAAACCTAGTAAATAATAAAAATGTTGGAAAGAGAAGAATCTATATTTTGAATCAAATATAAACTTGCTATTTATCTTAGTAATATAACCGATTCGATTTATTGGAATTAAAGTTTATTAGTTTGATTTGATAAGTTTTTGCAAATATCATTAAAAAAGGTTGGCTAATTCTCCTGAGTTGCTTATGCTGAAGGAGGAGACAGTGGTCTTCCCCATTCCTCCAATTGGAAGATCTGATTGTGTGTAGTGGCTTTCCTCGAATAGGCCTTTTACGATCAAATCTGCCTGGAATCATCTTCACTCTCCATCTCAGGCAGTGTTTTGGGCTTCTGTGGTCTGGTTCCAGCATCATTCTCCCTGGCATGCTTGCCTGTTGTGGCAGGCTATTCGATGTAGACTTCCAATGCTCGACAGGCTATTATCAATTGGTATTGACGTTTCGGGGGGTTGCCTCTTCTGTCAGGTTGCTGGTGAGACACACGACCACTTGTTTTTCTCCTGCTCCTTCTCTGAGCGCCTCTGGAACTCTGTTCTATATATGTGTGGGTTGTCCTGTTATGCTTTATCCTGGGCTGATTTTATTCTCTAGGCGGCTACTTCTCTCTCCGGCAGCTCTCTTCAACATCTGCTGGCACAGTTATCCTTGGCTGCATTGGTTTACTATCTTTGGCAGGAACGGAATGCCAGATTTCATGGCCGTGGGCCCAGGACTGAGACACAGCTGGTTAATTTGGTGAGGGACATAGTTCGAGCTCGAGCTAGTTTGCACACTGGCTGGCCCACTTTGCCTCTCAACTCTTATTTGTTGCACGTTTGGCGAATTGCGTGACATTAACTGATTTGACTTTGTTGTGCGGGTTGTATAGAGTTTTGTGCTTTGGGTCTTATGCTTTTGGCCCGGTGTAAGATTGTTTTGGTTTGTTGGTTTTTTATTCTTTGCAGGGTACGCCCCTGATTTTGTATCTTCTATAATCTTTTTTTCTTAATAGATTCATTTAACTTTCAAAAAAAAAAAATGTGTTTATGCATGTTAATTGAGTCTTCAACATTGGGTAATCATTGTTCACAAAAGTGCATTAGACCTATGGTGGGAAGTGCCCCGTCGTTGTGGAGTATGTCACATTGAGCGAACTATGCTCATCAAGTGTCATTTGAATCTTTTGTGGATATTATATTTTGTTGTTTGATAAATCCTCTGAATGCATCCGAAATCAACTAAATAACTAAACCGATCGATGGATCTAGCTTTTGGGATTGTTATTGAACTAAAATACGGATTTAACGATTATAATATCGTCTTTTTGTTTGTTTTTCCAATATTGATTAGTGTATTAGACACTGCGTTGGAAGTACCTCACCGCCATGGAGTATGCCACATTGAGCAAACCATGCTCATCATGTATCCTTTGAATCCTCTATAGATATTACATTTCATTGTTTGATTAATCAACTCAATGCATCCCAAATCAACTACATAACCAACCCAAACCTAAAAATCAACCCTTTTGATCCATAATTGAAAAAAGTGGATTACACACAGCGTCGGGAGTACCTCCCCGCCACGGAGTATGCCACATTTTGTGAGCCATGCTTATCATATGTCCTTTGAATCCTTTACGGATATTACATTTTTTTTATTTCATTCATCCACTCAATGCATCCAAAATCCACAAAATAACCATCCTGAGTCCAAGCATTCAAGCCTTTTGATTTTCGATTGTAGTAAAAAGTATGTTTATGCACATTAATTGTCACGCCCCGGATTTCCAACCCGAGGAAACCGGTACGTGACTCCCCATTCACCCACACGGAGGGCAATGGGGTTGGATTACTGGATGCCACACAAGCAAGTCTAACAATTACAATAAATCAAATAAGCCACATCTTTATTTAATTCCAAAACATCAAAGGTTCACAAAACAACCAAGTCCCTGATTACAGTTCAATCCCTTAGTACATTCCCCTCCCTGGGGTTACATAAATCATAAAAGTACATTACTGAAATGAACAATAAAGTGGAGAGGGTCTTCCACCTTGGTGTATCCACCTAACGCCTGTAAGTCCCTGGAAAAAAAACAACAAACACAGTAGGAGGGGTGAGCAACCACAGCTCAGTAGGGATCATGTCTCCCCAACCCATCCCATGTTCCTAGCATCTACATGCCATGTGTACAAGTGCAGTGTTGTGTACAATGATTTCAACAGACATAATAACAACCACATCAATAATTCACAATCTTCCACTGCCACACCGGCTAACACTTTAACCACAAGTGATTTAACCGCCTCTTCAGGCCAAGTTATTTAACCGCCTCTTCAGGCCAAGTGATTTAACCGCCTCTTCAGGCCAAGTGATTTAACCGCCTCTTCAGGCCCTGGTTTAACCGCCTCTCAAGGCAAAGTTATTTAACCGCCTCTTCAGGCCGGATACCACAGTCAAGCACACAACACACATGGTCACTCAAGCATACAACCAAACACTTGGTGTGCACCCGTTCACAAGCGCACAAACCCAACCATTCAGGCCATAGAGCAAACATCCAGCATACATACATACACTAAACCACAAGTCCAGTCACACGGACATATTACCAACCACTTAATAGGTATATACACACAGCTAAGTTCACACAGGCATTTCAACAAACATGTAGCAGGCATGTCATACAGGCATTTTATCAAACACTTTTCATGCATCACACAAACACCAGAAACACCAAAATCGCCATTGAAGGCCAACATTCATATAGGAGGTCACACCTATATGAATTTACATATAAATAATATAACAGATATAACTCATATTCTGCCCTAGGACCCTAGGACAGAGGAGGACTTAGGAAGAACAGAATCCCTACCTTACAACAGATCTTCCTTGCTCCCGCGCTAAACGCCGTCCTCCCCACGCAAGATGCTCCGGCAGCGACCAGCAACTCCCCTTCCTTCTCTCTCTCTAGCTCTCTCTCTCTCTCTCTACGACGGCTGCAGCAGCTGAAGAGAACCCTAAACCTAAAACAGAGGGCTTCTCCTCCTTATATAGACAACACAACATCAAAACGACGTAGTTTTGATTAAGTGAATCCCAGCATCAAAACGACGTAGTTTTGATCACACAAGTTAGCACCTTTCCGCACCCATATAGGCCAAAATACTCAGAATTTCAACATGGTCCTTTGGAGAAAGTTCATTAGAATGACAAAACCAAGGGAACCATGCAAAAATATGCTCGCACGCCAATTTGCACGTGAATTCCCCAATTCACGTGCAACTCCATATGCACTCCAAATGCTCTCAAACTTCACCCCTAGCCTCCTTGCATCATTTAGAAGACAACCACACTTGCACGTGAATTGGACCCATATCACGTGCACCTCACATACATGTCCATTTGGCCTGAAACTTCTGCGGTAGATAGAGGACACCATTCTAAGCATCTTTCCTTTTGCACGTGAATTCATTGGAGTCCATTTACTAGGTCAAAATCTAGAAAAACTCTACTCAGGAGGCAAAACTGACTAACTCAAGGTATGGGTCCTTACATTAATAGATCCTCTGACATTGGGTTATCAATGTTGATAGAAACGCGTTAGACCTAGCGTGGGAAGTATCTCGCCGCTGTGGAGTATGTCATATTGAGCGAACCATGCTCATCACGTGTCCTTTGAATCTTTTATGAATATTACACTTTGTTGTTTTATTGATTCACTCAATGCATCCCAAATCAACTAAATAATCAAACCAGCCTATAGATCTAGCTTTTTGAATTATTATTGAACCTAAATCTAGACTTAACGATTATAATATAGTCTTTTCGTGATTTTTCCAATATTGAACACTATATTAGACACTGCGTTAGATGTACCTCACCGCCGTGGAGTATGCCACATTAAGCAAACCATGTTCGTCGTGTATATTTTAAATCCTCAATAGATTTTACATTTTGTTATGTGAGTAATCCACACAATGCATCCCAAATCAACTAAATAACCAACCCAAACCAAAAAATCAACCCATTTTATTTATATTTGAAGGAAAATGTGCATTTAACGATTATACAAGATTCTAAAAGCTTGTGTATTCAATATTGAAAATAGTGCAATACACAAAGCGTTGGAAGTTCCTCCTCGCCATGGAGTATGCCACATTGAGCGAACCATGGTCATCATGTGTCCTTGGAATCCTTTATGGATATTAAATTTTCTTCTTTCATCAATCACCCAACGCATCCCAAATCAACAAAATAACCAACCCGAGTCTAAGGATTCAATCCTTTTGACTTTAGGTTAAAGCGAAATATATGTTTATGCACGTTAATTGAGTCTTTGACATCGGGTAATCATTGTTGATAAAAGTGCATTAGACCTAACGTGAGAAGTGTCGCGCTACTGTGGAGTATGTCACATTGAGCGAACCATGCTGATCATGTGTTTGTTGAATCTTTTGCAGATATTACATTTCGTTGTTTGACCGATCGGTTGAATGCATCCGAAATCAACTAAATAACCAAACCAACTTATAGATCTAGCTTTTGGGATTGTTATTGAACCAAAATGCGGATTTAACGATTATAATGTAGTCTTTTGTTGGTTTTTCCAATAATTATCACTATATTAGAGACTGCATTGGAAGTTCCTCGCTATTGTGTAGTATGCCACATTGAGCAAACCTTGTTCGTCGTGTATACTTTGAATCCTTAATAGGTTTTAATTTCGTTATTTGATTAATTCACTCAATGTATCCCAAATCAACTAAATAACCATCCCAAACCTAAAAATGAACCCATTTGATTTGTATTTGAAGCAAAATGTGCATTTAACGATTAAAAAGGATTCTAAGAGCTTGTGTATTGAATATTGAAAATAGTGGATTACACACAGCGTTTGAAGTACCTCCTCGCCATGGAGTATGCCACATTGAGCGAACCATGCTCATCATGTGTCCTTTGAATCCTTTATGATATCAAAATTTCTACTTTCATTAATCCACTCAATGCATCCAAATCGACAAAATAACCAACCTGAGTGCAAGGATTCAAGCCTTTTGACTTCATATTGAAGCAAAATATGTGTTTATGCACGTTAATTGAGTCTTTGACATCAGGTAATCATTGTTGATAAAAGTATATAAGACCTAATGTGATAAGTACCTCGCTGCGTAGAGTATGCCACATTGAGCCTGCCATGCTCATCATGTGTCCTTTGAATCCTTTATGGATATTACATGTTGTTGTTTGGTTGATCCACTCAATGCATCCTGAATCAACTAAATAACAAAACCATCCTATAGATCAAGCTTTCTGAATTGTTGTTGAAGCAAAATGTAGATTTAACGATTATAATAGTCTTTTCGTTGGTTTTTCTAATATTGATCGTTGTATTAGACACTATGTTGGAAGTACCTCGTCGTTGTAGAGTATGCTGCATTGAGCAAACCATGTTCGTTGTGTATACTTTGAATCATGAATACGTTTTAGTCTAGTTATTTGATTAGTCCACTCAATGCATCCCAAATCAACTAAATAACCAACCCAAACCTAAAAATCAACCCATTTGATTTATATTAGAAACAAAATGTGCATTTAACGATTACAAAGGATTCTAAGAGCTTGCGTATTCAATATTGAAAATAGTGGATTACACACAGCGTTGGAAGTACCTCCTCGTCATGGAGTATGCCACATTGAGCGAACCTTACTCATCAAGTGTCATTTGAATCTTTTGTGGATATATTATTTTGTTGTTTGATTAATCCTCTGAATGCATCCCAAATCAATTAAATAACCAAACCGACCTATAGATCTAGCTTTTGGAATTGTTATTGAACCAAAATACAGATTTAACGATTATAATATCGTCTTTCCGTTGGTTTTTCCAATATTGATCAGTGTATTAGACACTACGTTGGAAGTACCTCGCCGCCGTGGCGTATGCCACATTGAGCAAACCATGTTCATCGTGTATCCTTTGAATCCTCTATAGATATTACATTTCATTGTTTGATTAATCTATAAGGATCCGTATATGTGTTAGCTTAACTTATAATCTATATTTGATGTTAAGAAAGTTATTTCGAGAATGTGGCCATTAATACGATCGTTTTGATAATATTTGGGCCTAATTTGAGGTCCAGAAGCTTCCAGGGCTTATTTAATAAATTTTGGGAGTTAAATTGAGAGTTAATAAGTGAAAATTTGAATTTTGAAGGGCTTTTTGGAAATTATTAAGGAATAGGATGAATTTTAATTAAAAATAGGGTTTTGGGGTTTTATTTTTTTGTTATAACTTTGTTTTGAGAAACCCTGGCCGTCAGAGGAGAGTTCTTAGTGTTCTTCATCGTTCTTCGCCGATTCTAGACCGTTATTGCGAGTTTAATCCCTTTCGAAGGCAAGAGGTAGGTGACCCTAGATCCTTTGCTGTTGTATTGCATGAGCGCACAATGTTAGAGGCATATACATATATCAATTATAAATATATAGATATATATATATATACATGTTTGTCGCGTGATGGGGTTGGTCTTTTTTTTCTTTTTCTCCGGTCGGTTCTATTTTCTCCTAGGTGTGCTTTGTTTCTCGTCGGGCTCTTCTAACTATTCTTCCAGCAAACACAAGAAGGAGGTGGTTCAGCCGGCGTACAGTTTTAATGTTTATGTTAGTTTTAATTACTAATACAAAGCCCTGAGGTTCGGTCTCTGTGTAGTTAGTTTAGCCCGCCACTTTCCAACCTCATTATCATTATCTCTGTCAACATCTAATTACTTTTATTATTATGAGAAAACGTTACCCTGCCTTACTAATATTCGGTCAACCTTGGTATCCAAGCCAGCTGGCCTAGTTTTGGAAAATGTTACCCAGCCTTACCTTTATTCTGTGCACACTAGTCTGCCGCGTCTTCGTACAAGTGGGAGGGGAGGCAGCTGCTGTGCTGCCCCCATGCAACGGTTGCCAGCCCTAACGGGCTGGCAGGGTATGGACGGGCCAGTCCTTTTTGGACCGGTCTATTTCTGATACAAATCACCAAGGTGTGTCCTCCAATTCTAATGATCCTCTCCATATTCCAAGTGGATCGGTCATAAGGGGGAAAACTAAACAAATTAAGGAAGCTTTACAAGTGCTAGTGCAAGAGTCTTGGACAAAGCAATTAGCAATTGGATCAATGGAGGACAAACATGTTGAAAACTTCACTAACTACATAAGGGCTGCAAATGGAGATATTGAGCATGTTTTGGGCCTAGAGTCCAGCAATTGAAGAGTTTGGACCAAGGACTACACATGGGAGGTCTCATTTGGGCCTAAAAATATACCTTTTTGGCTCTAAGTGTTTTTCTTATTTCATGGGATTTTATTTTACGAAAATAAGTGGTCAAATGTGGCATTTATGCTAATTAGGGAGTTACAATAGTATAGCACATGGTTTTAGGATACTAGTACATGGTATTGGACATTATGATTCCTATAAATACCTTGAGATACTTCATTTGTAGCACTCAATAATTGTCATTGGAAATAAAGTAGCATCTTTGCACTTTGTGAGAGAGTGGATCCTCTTAAGAATCTTCCTAGAACCATAAGACTTATCAAGGCTTGATCATCCTTGTGGCGTCATCCAACACTTCGGGTCCTTGATTTCTTTTTGTGTTCAAGGGTTCAAGTGGATCATAGATCTTGGTTTAGCCTTCTTGGCGTGAGCATATCTTCAAATTGGTAGTGGGTTCGTGGGTTCAAAGCCCTTGGGTTCTGATAACGTGCATTTTATGCCGTTATTCTAGTGTTTATTTAGGATGTTTAAGAGCATGATTAGAGCCTTATTACTTCATATATCATATATATTTGCTCTAACCCCTAGGAAGATGCTATTTGCAAATACATGCGTTTTTAAGCAATTTTGGCAGATTTTGGACCTCACTTTTGACATAGTAGATGGCCTCAAACAATTGGCGTGCAAGAATAAAAGTTTATTAGAATGATGCCCTCTACCTACCACAGAAATTTCAGAGCATTTGGAGCTGCATGTGAATTCACCCATTTCACGTGCAAGCCTATTTTTGCCTCTCAGGCCTCTACAGGATGCAAGGAAGCTTGGGGAGAAGTTTGAGCTGATTTGGAGGTGCACGTGAATTCACCATATCACGTGCAAATTGACGTGCAGAGATATTTTTGGACCGATCCTATCGTTTTTCCATGCTGATCAATTGTTTCTGAAGGCCCATGTCCAAATTGTGGATGGAAGATAGAGATTTTAAAGTTTCGAGTGTTACTTATCAAAACTACGCCGTTTTGATAAATGGGCTAGGGTACACACCTCAAAGCCCATCCCCCTACACGTTTTTAGAGAGAGAGAGAGGCTCCACAACTTGGAGGTTGCTCCTTGACCTAGGAGAGCAGCCGTCGCAGCCGTCGTAGCAGCAGTCGCGGATTTTGGAGCCTGGATTTGAAGCTTTGCTGTGCGTGTGGTTAAGAAGAAGATGTTGAGCTTTTCTGCTTTGTGTTTGCTTGTAATCATGCGTGAGTAGTCTTTTAATCTAGGGGAGCAATGTAGCCCCCTTGTTGCTTTGCTGTGTTTATGAATATTGGGTTTGGATGATTCAGTTTGGCATGTGTAAGGACCCGTACCTTGAGTTAGTCAGTTTTACCTCCGGAGTAGAGTTTTTCTAGATTTTGACCTAGTAAATGGACTCCAATGAATTCACGTGCAAAAGGAAAGATGCTTAGAATGGTGTCCTCTATCTACCACAGAAGTTTCAGGCCAAATGGACATGTATGTGAGGTGCACGTGATATGGGTCCAATTCACGTGCAAGTGTAATTGTCTTCTAAATGATGCAAGGAGGCTAGGGGTGAAGTTTGAGAGCATTTGGAGTCCATATGGAGGTGCACGTGAATTGGGAATTCACGTGCAAATTGGCGTGCAGCCATATTTTTGCATGGTTCCCTTGGTTTTGTCATTCTAAGGAACTTTCTCCAAAGGACCATGTTGAAATTCTGAGTATTTTGGCCTATATGGGTGCGGAAAGGTGGTAACTTGTGTGATCAAAACTACGTCGTTTTGATCCTGAGATTCACTTAATCAAAACTACGTCGTTTTGATGTTGTGTTGTCTATATAAGGAGGAGGAGTCCCTCTGTTTTAGGTTTAGGGTTTGTTGCTTCACCGGCCGTCGCAGAGAGAGAGAGAGGGAAGGAGAGCTCCTGGTTCTTGCCAGGGCGTCTTGCGTGGGTGGTCGGTGACTCGTGGGTGGACGGCGTTCGGCTTGGGATCGACCGTATTCTTGTGTTGTTGCGTTTTCCTTGAGGTAGGGGTTCGTTCTTCCTAAATCCTCCTCTGTCCTAGGGTCCTAGGGCGAATATGAGATATCTGTTATATTATTTATATGTAAATTCATATAGGTGTGACCTCCTATATGAATGTTGGCCTTCAGTGGCATGTTGGTGTGATTCCGTGGATTACATGCTTTGTGTTCGATGAAATGCCTGTGTGAATATAGCCGTATGCATATGCCCATTACGTGTTTGGTAATATGCCTGTGTGGCCGGATTTGTGGTTTAGTGTATGTGTCTTGTGTGTTTGCTCTATTTTCCTGAATGGTTGGGTTTGTGCGCTTGTGAACGGGTGCACACCAAGTGTTTGGTGGTATGCTCGAGTGACCATGTGTGTTGTGTGCTTGATCGTGGTATCTGGCCTGAAGAGGCGGTTAAAGAACTTTGCCTGAGAGGCGGTTAAATCACTTGGCCTGAAGAGGCGGTTAAATCACTTGGCCTGAAGAGGCGGTTAAATAACTTGGCCTGAAGAGGCGGTTAAATCACTTGTGTTTTGTGTGGTGGATAATTGTGACGACCGATGTGGTTTGTTATTGTTTGTTGAGATTGTTGTAACACGTCACCGCACCTGTGCACATGCATGTAGCCGCTAGGAGCATGGGAAGGGTTGGGGAGACTTGATCCCTACCGAGCCGTGGTTGCTCACCCCTCCTCCTGTGTTTGCTTGTTTTCCAGGGACTTACAGGCGTTAGGTGGATACACCAAGGTGGAAGACCTTATCCATTTTACTCTTCCATTTATGTTGTTTTCTTTTATGGGAACCGATGTAACCCCGGTGGGGATGGGATTGGAAAGAATTCGTTGTAATAAACTGGTTTGGAATATTTTTATGAATATTACTTTCTTGAATGGGTTGTGGATGTTTGAAATGTAAAATTCTTGGTTTGTATCCTAACCCCTTTGCCCTCCGTGTGGGTAAAAGGGGAGTCACGTGCCGGTTTCCTCGGGTTGGAAATCCGGGGCGTGACAATATGGTATCGAGCATGGTCTAGTTGGCCTAGGGTAGTGGGCGGACTTGGTTATCCTAAGTCCTTTGGAGGAGCCTGGAGGGACATGCCTGATCAACATGGTCCTCTTTGAGCCTCCAAGGTGTACTTAGGGTAGTCCAATCTTGTGATAGGATTTGCATGCATTGGCATTAGGGCACTAGTTGCATTTCTTGTGAAGGTATGCTAAACCGTGGATAAGATCACATGATTAAGTGAAATGTGCAACTCGATTTGTTTGGCAATGTGTACTTGGATGTGAACTGTGAAATGTGATTGATGTAATGTATGTGTGTAATGTCATGTGTTAGTGAAATTGATAATGGGGTAGAGGTAGTCAATTTGTTAGTAGTCAAACGCGTCCGACGTTTGTGCATCTTACTTCATGTAGTAAGAATGCCACCGAGGAGAGTGACACGTGCGTCCTGGGGCAATGGCCGATGAGTCATCTGCCCATGAGGGTCCGGGTGCGGGACCATCCGTTGGAGGGCATGCGTTGCCTGCGGCACAGCTACAAGAAGGCATCCGGCTGGAGGTACGAGAGCTACGGGAGGGACTCCGGCAAGACGTTCGGGAGGAGGTGCGCCGTGAGATGGCAGACACGGCAGGTGGTGCCACCACCACCACCACCAGTAGGAGAGCCGCCTCGTGAGCGTGAGAGTTCGCCGGGTGGTGTACCGACCCGTGCGAGAGGATGACGTGGTGACACGGTTCCGAAAGGAACAACCTCCGCGATTTAAGGGGGGGGAAGATCCTGTGGTAGGCGAGTAGTGGTTGAGGCAGATTGAGCATGTGTTCTCCTTTCTCCTGCCCCGGGAGGAGGATAAAGTGCGACCGGCAATTCGGCGGCTAGAGGGGGACGCTTTGGAGTGGTGGACGAGTGTTGCGGGGAGCCGTGCGGTGCAACTCATGTTTTGGGAGGAATTCTTGCAACTCTTCCAAGATGAGTTCTTCCCGGAATCGGTGAGATGGCGAGAAGAGGGAAGAATTTGGCAGCTTGACGAGGGATCCAAGACGGTACCTGAGTATGAGCGGGAGTTCCGGAGATTGAGTAGGTTTGCTCCTGAGACCGTGGTAAGGGAGGACCTGAAGGCCCACAAGTTCACCTTGGGTCTCAGGCCAGCCCTTAGGGAGAGGGTGGCGATTCTACGCTTGAGGACCTATGCCGAGGCCGTGGAGACGGCCCGAATAGCCGAGAGAGAGCCGGATGATGGGAGGCAGGCCCATCGGGGGCGCCAGTTGCAGAGTGGGCCCGATCGAGATGCAGGGTCCAAGAGGCTCAAGACGGAGGAGAGGGATAGCAGTTCTTTTCGCGATCGGGGTCGGACATCCGTGAACCCTGGGAGGTTCACCTTTGGCGGCGGAAGACAGGGGGGTCCATCTGGGAGTCTACCGAGCGGATGCCACCTTGTGGAGAGCAGGGTCACTTCAAAGGGGAGTGCCCCAAGAAGGACCGGCGATGCAACAACCGTGGACGAGAGGGTCATTTGCGTCGGGTTTGCGGGAGTGGCAACAGGGGGAATAGGGGGCGCGGCATCCGGCGTGAGGAGTGATGCTAGCTTCCGTGCACCAGTGAGAGACCGGCTCGTCGGTGGCGGCCGCCAGGCAGGATCTAGTCGGACCCGACCCCGGGGGGAGGCCGGAGCGGCAGCAGACCGAGGCCGGAGGCAACCTTAGCGGGAAGCGTCCAGGTGGATCGAGCCGACCGGTGGCACGGGCCAAGGGAGGGTGTTTGCGCTGGAGGCGACATACCAGGAGGAGGCCGAGTTACCACCCCCACCACTGAGGGTGGAGCAGGACCATCGGTGGTTAGAGGTACCCTCTTGATCTCCCGTACATTAGCTTCGTTCTTTTCGATACGGGTGCATCATGTTCGTTTGTTGCCGAGCTTGTAATAGACGGCTTGGGGTTAGCTTGTGTGGAGGCCGCGAGGCCCCTAGTTGTGGAGTCTCCGGTAGGAGGCATGATTGAGGTACGGCAAGTGTGTCGTGGACCGTGTGTTAACCATAGGCGAGGTGGAGCCGAGTTTTGACTTGCATGTGATGCCTTTGAGAACGTTTGACCTGATCTTGGGTATGGATTGGCTTATGGCTTTCCAGGCCAAGATAGATTGTTATCGGCGGCGTGTGACCTTCGTGACACCTGCAGGGACCTCTTGCACCCTGCAGGGGGAGTGGGATTGTGAGGCGAGTCGGGCCGGGCCGGTGTTGGACCAAGTGGGGTGCCATTACCCACAGGTTAGCAGCCCGACCTTCGCCGAGGAGGGTAAGGTGGAAAAGAGGGTGTGGCCCGTTGTTGTGGACCAATTTCAGGATGTTTTTCCTGAGCGGTTGAGGAGTTTGCCACCTAAGAGGAGTGTGGAGTTCACCATTGAGTTGGTACCGGGGACGGGTCCGATTTCCCAAGTAGCGTATCGTATGGGGCCAGCAGAGTTGAGGGAGCTTCGAGGCAAATCGAGGAGTTGGTGGGCCAGGGGTATATCGGACCGAGTACCTCACCTTGGGGTGCTCCGGTGCTCTTTGCTAAGAAGGGCGATGGCACGCTTCGTCTCTTGCATCGACTACGGAAAGCGAATTCGGTGATTGTGAAGAACAAGTACCCGTTGCCTCGGATAGATGACCTGTTTGACCAATTGAGTGGGGCCCAAGTGGTTTTCCAAGATAGATTTACGGTCGGGGTATCACCGGCTCGGGGTTAGGGAGGAGGACATCCCTAAGACGGCTTTTCGGTGCAGGTATGGGCATTATGAGTGGGTAGTGATGCCTTTCGGGCTCACTAATGCACCAGCAGTGTTCATGCATTTGATGAACCAAGTCTTTGCTCCATACCTAGACTCGTTCGTGGTGGTGTTTATCGACGATATCTTGGTGTATTCCAAGACCGAGAAGGAACATGTGGAGCACTTGGCAACAGTGTTGCAAACCTTGAGGGACCAGCACTGTTTGCTAAGTTTAGCAAGTGTGAGTTTTGGCTGCAGGAGGTTCACTTTCTTGGCCATGTGGTGTCAAGTGAGGGAGTTAGGGTGGACCCGGCCAAGATTGAGGCCGTGGCATCGTGGGCGAGGCCAACCAACGTTTTTGAGATCCGTAGTTTTCTTGGTTTGGCGGGGTACTATCGTCGTTTTGTAGAGGGGTTCTCCCGTTTGGCGGCTCCTATGACAGCGTTGACTCGGAAGGGCGTGAAGTTTGATTGGACCGACAAGTGTCGCAGGCGTTTGAGACTCTCAAAACCCGTTTGACCACCGCACCTGTGTTGAGGTTGCCTAGGGAGGATATTCCATATGAGGTGTATTGTGATGCGTCCAGGGTTGGTTTGGGGTGTGTGCTTATGCAGGAGCACGGTGTGGTAGCTTATGGGTCGAGGCAGTGAAGCCTCATGAGCAGATTATCCTACTCATGACCTTGAGTTAGCGGATGTCATCTTCGCCCTGAAGAGTTGGCAGCACTACCTCTTGGGAGAAAAGTTTGTGGTGTTCTCGGATCACAAGAGCCTTCAAGTACATCTTTACTCGAAGGACTTGAATTTGAGGCAAAGGAGATGGGTGGAGTATTTGCAGACCTTTGATTTTACTCTTGCCTATACCCCGGGCAAGGGAAATGTTGTGGCCGATGCGTTGAGCCGAAAAGGGAAAGGCTGAGGTGGTTGTGAGAGAGTGGAAGGCGATGGAGCGGTTGGCGACGTTACAGCTGCAGCCTGTTGTTCATGATGGTGGGACGATCCTGAGTCCTTTGGTGGTAGTGCCTGAGTTGTACCGGCGCGTCCGGGAGGGACACTGGGTGACATTGAGTGTGAGGTTCTCCGTGCCCGTATTGAGGCCGGGGAGCTATCGGGGACCGGACGAGAGGGTCCTGAGCATGAGTTGTCATTTCAGGGGCGGTTGGTCGTGGCTTCTTCCCTCGGGGATGAGGTGATGAGGGAGTTTCACCCGCCTAGAGTTGCTTTGTGCATCCAGGGGGTACGAAGATGTACCATGCGCTTCGGGGACATTTTTGGTGGCCAGGGGATGAAACGCGATGTAGCTGCCTTTGTTTCGCGGTGCCTCACGTGTCGGCAGGTGAAGGCCGAGCATCGGCGGCCGGCGGGCATGTTACGGCCCTTGCCCATAGCGGAGTGGAAGTGGGACCATATAGCGATGGATTTTGTGGATCGGTCTTCCACCCACCACCTGGGCGGAAAAATATGATTTGGGTGATTGTGGATCGACTCACAAAGTCGGCCCATTTCCTTGTTGTTCGCGAGCGGGACTCTATTGGGACCTTGAGTCACTCGTACATGAACGAGATTGTGAGACCGCATGGCGTACCATCATCGGTTGTCTCGGACCGGGATTCGAGGTTCACTTCTCGTTTCGGGCAGGTTTGCAGGAGGCTATGGGGACCAAGCTTCATCCGAGTACAGCCTTTCACCCTGAGACCGACGGTCGGACCGAGCGGACAAATCGGACCATGGAGGACATGTTGAGGGCTTGTGTGCTAGATTTTGGGGGTTCGTGGGCAACTCACCTTCCTTTGGTGGAGTTTGCCTACAACAACAGTTATCAGGCATCCATTGGGATGGCTCCTTTTGAGGCGTTGTATGGACGGCCGTGTCGATCCCCTTTGTGTTGGACCGAGGTGGGGGAGACAGCTCTCTTGGGACCGCAGTTGGTTCAAGAGGCTACTGAGAAGGTCAAGTTGATCCGTCAGCGTTTGTTGTCAGCTCAGAGTCGGCAGAAATCTTATGCGAATCAGCGGCGGCGCCCTTTGGAGTTTTCTGTTGGTGATCATGTGTTCCTTCGTGTCTCTCCACGTCGTGGTCATCGACGGTTTGGGCGGGGTTCCAAGCTCTCTCCGCGGTTTATTGGTCCTTTTGAGATTCTTGGATCGTGTAGGGCCTGTGGCCTACCGGTTAGCGTTACCACCGCGGCCGAGTCGAGTGCACAACGTATTTCACGTGTCCCGATTGCGGAAGTATCACCCTGACCCCACTCATGTGATTGATTGGGGGACGTTGGACATCGAGGATGACATGTCCGTCATTGAGGCCCCTATCCGTATCCTAGATCGGCGAGAGAAGCTATTGCGTGGTCGTGCTATTCCTTTGGTTCGCGTGCTGTGGCAACACCGTGGTATTGAGGAGGAGACATGGGAACGTGAGTCCGTGATGCGTGCGCAAGACCCGGACTTGTTCGAGGACCGAACAATCTTAAGCGTGGGAGGTGGCTGTTGGCCAAGGGATAGTGTTGTGTTTTCTTGTGATGTGTTTTCTTGTAGTAGTTGATGTATTTGTTTTGTCTTTTAAAGACATGTGCTTAATGTGATGTGCTTTGAGATGTGTATTTGTGCCATGTGGAAGTGTTGTGTGCATTATTGTGGTTATGGATTATGGTGGTACTTGTTATGTCTTTGTTGTCTTGTGTGTGGTGTATGACCCATTAGGGTGTTGTGGCTCGCCGTGTGGCAATGGGTAGCTTGTGTTCGTTTTTCCTCTTATGTCATTTCTTTTCGAGGACGAAAAGTCCGAAGGGGGGAGAGGATGTAAGGACCCGTACCTTGAGTTAGTCGGTTTTACCTCCTGGAGTAGAGTTTTTCTAGATTTTGACCTAGTAAATGGACTCCAATGAATTCACGTGCAAAAGGAAAGATGCTTAGAATGGTGTCCTCTATCTACCACGAAGTTTCAGGCCAAATGGACATGTATGTGAGGTGCACGTGATATGGGTCCAATTCACGTGCAAGTGTAATTGTCTTCTAAATGATGCAAGGAGGCTAGGGGTGAAGTTTGAGAGCATTTGGAGTCCATATGGAGGTGCACGTGAATTGGGAATTCACGTGCAAATTGGCGTGCAGCCATATTTTTGCATGGTTCCCTTGGTTTTGTCATTCTAAGGAACTTTCTCCAAAGGACCATGTTGAAATTCTGAGTATTTTGGCCTATATGGGTGCGGAAAGGTGGTAACTTGTGTGATCAAAACTACGTCGTTTTGATCCTGAGATTCACTTAATCAAAACTACGTCGTTTTGATGTTGTGTTGTCTATATAAGGAGGAGGAGTCCCTCTGTTTTAGGTTTAGGGTTTGTTGCTTCACCGGCCGTCGCAGAGAGAGAGAGAGGGAAGGAGAGCTCCTGGTTGCCGCCTGGGCGTCTTGCGTGGGTGGTCGGTGACTCGTGGGTGGACGGCGTTCGGCTTGGGATCAGACCGTTGCGTTGTGTTGTTGCGTTTTCCTTGAGGTAGGGGTTCTGTTCTTCCTAAATCCTCCTCCGTCCTAGGGTCCTAGGGCGAATATGAGATATCTCGTTATATTATTTATATGTAAATTCATATAGGTGTGACCTCCTATATGAATGTTGGCCTTCAATGGCATGTTGGTGTGATTCCGTGGATTACATGCTTTGTGTTCGATGAAATGCCTTGTGTGAATATAGCTGTATGCATATGCCCATTACGTGTTTGGTAATATGCCTGTGTGGCTGGATTTGTGGTTTAGTGTATGTGTCTTGTGTGTTTGCTCTATTTTCCTGAATGGTTGGGTTTGTGCGCTTGTGAACGGGTGCACACCAAGTGTTTGGTGGTATGCTCGAGTGACCATGTGTGTTGTGTGCTTGATTGTGGTATCTGGCCTGAAGAGGCGGTTAAAGAACTTTGCCTGAGAGGCGGTTAAATCACTTGGCCTGAAGAGGCGGTTAAATCACTTGGCCTGAAGAGGCGGTTAAATAACTTGGCCTGAAGAGGCGGTTAAATCACTTGTGTTTTGTGTGGTGGATAATTGTGACGACCGATGTGGTTTGTTATTGTTTGTTGAGATTGTTGTAACACGTCACCGCACTGTGCACATGCATGTAGCCGCTAGGAGCATGGGAAGGGTTGGGGAGACTTGATCCCTACCGAGCCGTGGTTGCTCACCCCTCCTACCTGTGTTTGCTTGTTTTCCAGGGACTTACAGGCGTTAGGTGGATACACCAAGGTGGAAGACCTTATCCATTTTACTCTTCCATTTATGTTGTTTTCTTTTATGGGAACTGATGTAACCCCAGTGGGGATGGGATTGGAAAGAATTCTGTTGTAATAAACTGGTTTGGAATATTTTTATGAATATTACTTTCTTGAATGGGTTGTGGATGTTTGAAATGTAAAATTCTTGGTTTGTATCCTAACCCCTTTGCCCTCCGTGTGGGTAAAAGGGGAGTCACGTGCCGGTTTCCTCGGGTTGGAAATCCGGGGCGTGACAGCATGTTTTATGAATCTGTTCTTAATCTCTATCTTTGGATGTACACCTTGGTATTTTTAGCCCTAGTGGGGGCGGATTGAGATTCATAACTTATTTGTAATTGGTGTGATCATTATCCTTTTGCAAGTATGATTTATTGGCTTTGCATGTTTATGTGTTTAGATGACCATTCTGGCATACAACTCTTAAAAGGACCTCAATGACCATTTGTTGTCCTTGGCTTATGTTTAGCATGTTTTCAATTAGACAACCCTAATACCATGAACCAGTAGAGATAACATAGGGAGGTGAAATTGTGACCCTAGATGCTTTTAATCCTTGAATCTTAATCCTAAATTCAATTTGCTTTCTTTGTTTATTCAGAAAACCAAATAAAAATTAGATCTTTAGTTTAAAAAAAGAAAACTTTTTGCCAAGACATTTTATAGAACAAGAGTAATTGGGTGTTTTGATTTGAGAACTAGAGAACTAGGCTAATCCCTGTGGGTTCGACCCCTTGCTTGTTGCTATTCTTTTAGTGCAAACTTAGGGAATTTATTATCTTGAAGAGAGATTTAACGACATTAGCTAGCTCTTTTAGAGAGGCTAAAAATCTGTTTGTCAAATTGGCGCCGTTGCCGGGGATTCAACGGTTGACTAGTTTTTAAAATCAACATTGAGTGAAATTGTTTGAATTCTGATCTTGGTGTTTTATTTTGTCTTTTATTTTCTGTTATTTTGTGTTCTTTATTTGTTTATTTTGCATTGTTCGGAGCTGCTGGGTGTGTTCTTGTTGTTTTACAGGAACATACACCAAGTGTGTGAGGAATTCCTAGTTGTGCATGCAAAGAGAGGAGGATATACAATTTACTCGGGAACCTGAAAGGTTGTTCAGAGCTCGTCGAGGAGCAGCTAGGGAAGCAGCACGTGAGGCTGAAGAAGCATTGCAAGGCTTGGAGCAATCCATAGGCGACCTGATGGCAGATCTCAGACCTGATGGTGGTGCACCACAAGGAGGGGCCAATTACAATGGCCAATATCCAGAAGAAGAGGGACATAGGTTTATGCCCAGAACCTTCTTAGATTATGCGAGGCCAATGATGTCAGACCATTATTCTGGGATTCGGCAGACAAGAGTCGAAGCAAATAGCTTCGAGCTGAAGCCGGCGTTGATCAACATGGTGAGCAACAACGCGTTTGGAGGAACAGCCATGGATGATCCACACCAGCATTTGATGAGGTTCTACTAGATGTGCGACACCATAAAGATCAATAATGTATCAGAGGAGGCAATAAAGCTAAGGCTTTTCCCTTTCTCTTTAAGGGATAGAACTCTGGGCTGGTTCAACAGTCTACCAGCAGGTTCAATCAACACTTGGGAGGAGATGCAGACCAAGTTCATGTCAAAGTACTTCCCTCCTTCCAAGGTGATCCAGCTCAGAGGGGAGATTAGCAGATTCAGGCAAGATGAGATGGAGACTCTTCATGAAGCTTGGGAGCGTTTCAAAGACTTAGTGAGAAGATGCCCTGATCATGGAAGACCCCAGTGGATTCAAATTGAATCTTTCTACACAGGTCTTCAGTCCCACTCACAAAAGAAGGTGAATGCAGCTGCTGGAGGATGCTTGATGAATCTAGAGCCTGACGCAGGCAGAGCTCTTGGAGAGGCTGTCTTTAGTCGACCTGGCGGTGGTCTAATGTGCGTACTTCAAAGCCAAGGGAGAAGATAGCTTCAGTTGATAATTCTTCCAATGATATGCAAGCACAGATTCAAGCTTTAGTGAAGGGCATGGAAGTATTGGCTCTTAAAGTTGAAGGATCACAACAAGCTTTACCAGTAGCTGAGCAGGGCTGGAATGGAGCTGAAGAAGCAAATTATGTTGGGGGAAAGGGCTTGTACTAGAAACAACAATTTTATCCTCAACATCAACAACAAGGGTACAACCAGAACCAGCAGCAATCTCAACCATTTCAGAGAACTCAGAACCGAGGGGGAGATACCTCATTTCAGTACAAATATGTGCCCCCAGGGATGAAGCAGAATCCGTATGCTACGGATAATTATTTACACCCACCTCCAGGATTCGAGCGAAGCTGACCTCGGCCTCACAAAGAAAGAGGAAAGGTATATCAGAATGTGGAAGAGCCAACCAAAAGAGAGGATAATTTGGAGGAAAGGGTAGTCACCATAGAATTTTCAATGAAGAATATAGAAAAGTTGCTTGTGAGTTTGGCTCAGAATGTAAATCAAGGAGTCTCAGCTAAATCTTTTCTAAGTGATACTGAGGTGAACCCCAAGGAGAGTTGCAAGGCTATTACTCTAAGAAGCGGGAAGGCACTGAAAGAAGCTAAAGAGCCTAAGAAGAAGGCAATTCCAGAAGAACAGAGCAGACCCTTGGAAGCTGATGACCAAGGAAAATCAGATAAAGCTGAACAAAGAGTGCAAGAAAAGAAGGACCAGCAGCTGAGTCAAGACAGAATAGCTGAAGAACAGAAGCAAGAGCTCAGGCCTACCATGCCATTTCCTCAGTGGCTGAGGAACCAGAGGGTTGAGGAAGAGTATGAGCGCTTCCTGAGTTTGTTCAAGAAGCTTGAAATTAACATTCCATTTGTGGAAATCTTAGAGCAGATGCCTAGGTACAGAAAATACATCAAAGATTTTGTGACGAAGAAGAGGAAATATGGGGATCATGAGACGGTGGCAGTCACTAATGAGGTGAGCAGTGTTGTTCAACAGAGTTTGCCCATCAAGCATAAAGATCCGGGCGTTTTAATCTCCCTTGTGTGATTGGCAATGCACCGCAAAGAAGAGCCCTATGTGATTTAGGGGCGAGCATCAATTTGATCTCCTTTGCTTTGTACAAGCAGCTTGGGCTTAAGGGCATGAAGCCCACTTCCATATCATTGCAGTTTGCTGACCGGTCTACTGGAAGGCCTGAAGGGATAATTGAAGACGTGTTAGTCAAAGTGGGCTCCTTCATATTTCCAGCGGACTTTGTAGTTTTGGAGATGGAAGAAGATAGAGGAGTTCAGCCTACTCCTTGGAAGACCGTTTCTCGAACGGGTTGTGCATTGATTGATGTTGCTCAAGGGCAGCTAACTCGAGAATTAATGAGGAGACCTTAGTCTTCCACATGGGGAAGGCTTTGCAAGGTCAAGAGGAGGAGGACTGCCTTTGGGTTGAAGACCTTGAGGAATTGGTGGAAGACTACTTGGCAGAAGAAATTACCACCACCAATAATGGAGCCCTTCAACATATAGAAGCTCAACAAGATGAAGAGATGTACTTCACAGCTGAGGAAGATGAGCAAACTACAAACTCTTTGGAGCAAGCTGAGGAGGAGAAAGAAGATGACGTGCCTCCAGCTCCCGAATCGAAGGAGCTGCCTGGACACCTAAGGTACGAATTTCTAGACTCTACAAATCAATTCCCTGTCATTGTTGCATCTAATTTGAATGATGTGGAGTGTACTCAATTGCTAGAAGTCCTTAGGAAACACAAAAAGGCCCTAGGATGGAACATTGAAGACATTAGGGGTATTGGTCCAGGGATTTGCATGCATAAAATTTTGATGAATGATGATTTTAAACCCACTGCTGAAAGACAAAGAAGATTAAACCCTGTCGTGAAAGAAGTTGTTAGAAAGGAAATTTTAAAATGGAAAAATGCGGGTATAATTTATGCTATTTCAGATAGTGAGTGGGTGAGTCCATTGCATGTTGTGCCCAAGAAAGGGGGCATAACCGTGATTAAGAATGAGAAAAATGAATTGATCCCATCTCGCACTGTGACGGGGTGGAGAGTGTGTGTTGACTATAGAAAGCTGAACAAGGCTACTAGGAAGGATCATTTTCCTCTTCCTTTCATTGACCAAATGTTGGATAGGTTAGCTGGCTATAGTCACTCTCGCTTTTTAGATGGCTATTCCGGGTATAATCAGATCATGGTTAAGCCCGAGGACCAAGAAAAGACCACCTTCACGTGCCCTTTTGGCACATTTGCATTTAGGAGAATGCCATTTGGGCTTTGTAATGCCCCTGCCACCTTCCAAAGGTGTATGATGGCTATTTTTCAGGGTTTGGTTGAGGAGATCATGGAGGTCTTCTTGGATGACTTCTCGGTGTTTGGTTCCTCCTACCAACAGTGCTTGAAAAATTTAGATGTGGTCTTAGAGAGATGTGAGGAGAAGGAACTAGTCCTAAATTGGGAGAAATGCCATTTCATGGTAACTGAGGGGATAGTTCTAGGGCACAAGGTGTGCACATGGTTTGGAGGTAGACAAGGCAAAAATCTCCACTATTGAGACTCTGCCACCTCCAACCAACGAAAAAGGAGTGAGAAGTTTCGTTGGCCATGCTGGCTTTTATAGGAGATTTATTAAGGACTTCTCAAAAATTACAAAACCCATGAGTAGGTTGTTAGAAAAAGACACAAGCTTTGAGTTTAATGCAGATTGCTTAGAAGCTTTCAACATCCTCAAGGGTAAGTTAGTCACTACACCTGTTATAGTCACACTTGACTGGGCTCAGCCTTTTGAGCTAATGTGTGATGCGAGTGATTATGCTGTGCAGGTAGTCTTAGGGCAAAGGCGAGAAAAGGTGTTTAGGGTCATTTACTATGCTAGTAAGACCTTAGATGATGCTCAACAGAACTATACCACCACCGAGAAAGAGTTGCTTAGCTGTGGTTTATGGTCGCAAAAAGTTTAGACCCTACCTTTTGGGGTCTAAAGTCATTGTTTATACTAATCATGCCGCATTGAAATATTTGTTTGCTAAAAAAGAAGCTAAGCCACGCTTGATTAGGTGGGTTCTCCTCTTACAGGAATTTGACCTTGAAATTAGAGACGCAAAGGGAGCCCTAAATTTCGTGGCTGATCACCTCTCCGTGTGGAGAATGCACCTAAGTCTCTACCCATTGTAGATGACTTTCCTGATGAGAAGTTGTTTGAGGTGCATCATCTTCCTTGGTTTGTCGACATAGCAAATTATTTAGCCACCTGGGTTCATACCCAAGCGGTTAGACTACCACCAGGAGAAAGAAATTGGTAGTGGATGCTAAGAAATTCATTTGGGAAGACCCAATTCTTTATAGGAGGTGTTCGACCAAATCATTAGAAAGTGTGTCCTTGAGGAGGAGGTAGATGACATAATACATCATTGTCATGCATCACATTATGGGGGCCACTTTGGGGTGCAAAGAACTGTGGCTAAAATCATGCAGTGTGGCTTCTATTAGCCTCACATGGTGAAAGACACCTATGTTTACATCAAAAAGTGTGATAGATGTCAAAGGGTAGGTGGTCTGTCTAGGAAAAATGAGATGCCCTTAACTAGAATCCTTCCAGTTGAAATTTTTGACATTTGGGGCATTGACTTCATGGGGCCATTCCCCAATTCTGATGGGTATTCATACATTTTGCTTGCTGTGGATTATGTGTCTAAGTGGGTAGAAGCTATTGCTACTAGAGTGAATGATGCTAGGGTTGTGACTCACTTGCTTACTAGGAACATCTTTAGCCATTTTGGGACACCAAGGGCTATAATCAGTGATGAGGGTAGTCATTTATGCAACAAATTGTTTGACAAATTATTGAACAAGTATGGTGTCACTCATAGGAAGTCTTTAGCTTACCACCCACAAGCTAATGGACAAGCAGAAGTGTCCAACAGGGAGATTAAGGCCATTTTGGAGAAAACTGTTGGAGCCAATAGGAAAGATTGGTCTCAAAGGCTTGATGAAGCCTTATGGGCATATAGGACAGCTTACAAAACTCCCATTGGGATGTCACCTTACCGTATTCTATATGGTAAGGCATGTCACTTGCCTGTGGAACTAGAACACAAGGCTCATTGGGCCTTGAAGAAGTTAAATTTTAACCCATAAGAGATCAAGGAGCTTAGGATGACTCAATTAATTGAGTTAGATGAGCTTAGGCTGGATGCCTATGATAGTGCTAAATTTTACAAAGAAAGAACTAAGAAATGGCATGATATGCAACTCAACAATGAACCTTTAACCTTAGGGCAGAAAGTTCTTCTATTTAACACAAGGTTGAGGTTATTTCCTGGAAAATTAAGGTCCAAGTGGATGGGACCTTTGATGATAGTTGATAAGAAGCCATATGGGAGCTTTGAGCTCCAAGCTGTAGATGGCAAGAAATTTTTGGTGAATGGCAACAGATTGAAACCATACTTTGATTCAACCCAGAGGGAGATAGTTGATTCCCTCTCTTTCACCATTGCATGATCATAACTGAAAGTCTAGCTACAGACTTTAAATAAAGCGCTGGTTGGGAGGCAACCCAATGTTTATTGCTATATTTCATTTTATGTTACTTTCTTTGTTTTATTCAATAAATTTGTTTGCAAGCTAACCATTGTGCAGGAGACTTTGCTTCTTTCTTAACTAACCATTTGCAGGATAAGCGAATTATTGGGTCCTGAACTTGTGGAATTGTTTTTAAAGTCAAAGTCAAGGAGCAAAGAGCAAGTGAAGCCCAAAAGTGCTTGAAGATGGGCTCCAACAATTCACGTGCAAGACTTAAAGATGGTCCATAATGCAAAAGCAACAAAGTGGAGAAATTTGGGCCAGTTTGGGCCTGAATGTGAATTTGCACGTGAATTGCCCAATTCACGTGCACCTCCTTTTGAGCTGTAACTTTCTGGAATGGTAGATGAAGACCATGTGAATCACGTTTACTCTTGCACGCGAATTGCTAGCTGTCATATGGAGTCTCAAAAATGCAAAATCCTGATTTTAGCCCTCCTAGAAGCTTCAAACAATTCACGTGTAGAAGGGACTATTGCTTGCCAGCTCAAGGTGGACCCACCACCAAAGTTTGGGATGATCCGACCCGCATGTCAATTCACGTGCAAGGGCTATTTCCGAAAAGTTAGGGGCACGTGTTTCACGCCAATTGGTGCATCTTTCCTTCGCACGCTATATAAAGAGAGGCCATCTTCAAAGGCTTCCACACCAAAATCACTCCAGATCTGAGTATTAGAGAAACTCTGCTCTTTTGCACATGCAGAACCCTCTCCATCCCCTGAAGATTCTTATCCAGCCCAGGCAGATCCACCTCAACCAGAACCTTCAGCTCGGCCATCCTACTATCACCCAGAGGAGGGGGAGCCAGCAACAGGGTATTCACCCTTCCAGCCTCAAGAGGCGACAAAGCCAGTAGAAGGGTATTCACCCTTCCAGCCTTTTACTGATCCTGCATATTCTCAGGCTCTTGTGCCTGCTATACTTCCTGTCTCTTGGGGTGCATACATGCCTGCTGAACCTGAAGACCTTCTTGGCCCTCCTATTCATTTGACCCTAGATCCAGCCCTATCATCTGCTGAAAGTCAAGCAGCATTTGAAGACTTCATTAACTCTCAGGTGTTAAGGGCTCGATTTGCAAGGGACATGGACCTCTTCACCTCGTTTGTCCTTCAAAGGATTTTAGGCGATGAATATCTATATTCAGATGAGGTGGACTTGTTTTGCAGGACTATGCGTTTTGTTGTGGAGGCTGAACCTCATAATTACCCACTGTCCCAGTATACCTCTATTATGCTGTGCGAGCTTTATGAGCAACCTTTGACTGAAAGTGTGTGGCGCCAGCGTATAAATGGGCAGAATGAAGGGCACCGTCCTTGGCATGGTATGCACGAGGTGTTGATCCCTGTGCACATTGATCGTCACTATGTCTTGGTGCGTGTGGATTTGAGTGCAGGGCATGTGGTGCTTTATGATCCAAGCCAAGGCGAAGGGTTCACCAGAAGGAAGAGACGGCTTGTTCATGGGCTCATAAAAAGAATCAAGGATGCGATGAGACAAGAAGGATTGTTGCAGGATAAGCTCCCTCTTATTCACCTCAACGAAATGGAAATCCCTCGCACCTGACCAATTCAATTGTGGGATCTTTGTTTGCTACTACATGATGGCTATTCTGCAAGAGAAGGAAACTTGGGAAGTGTGCGGCGAGACGTCGGTTGACTTTGTGGCTCAGGTGCGACGAATGGTGGCCAATGTTATCTACTACTACAGCTTGCCAACTGAGAGGTAAGTATTTTCCTACTCCCTATTTTTTGCCATGAGGACATAGCATATTTTAAGTGTGGTGTATGGGGAGTGACTTGAGCCACTTGCTTGTCTTTTATGTTGTGATTGCATGTTTTATTTATAATTATTTACAAAAAAAAAAAAACAAAAAACAAAAAAAAAACTATTTTTAGTTGCATGATTGTTTGAGTTGTTTGCTTGAATGATTTGCTTGTGGAAGCATGGATATTAAGTATGCAATTTTGGCTTTAAATTTAATTTTTTATGCCACATTAGTATCATGTTGTGATAAGGGTGTTAAAGTAGTTAAAATGTGCTCTGAATTGGTTTAATCATGTCTTTATCTTTTGAATGATATCACCATGTTTTTGGAGCTGAGTTTTGAATATTAGTGAGCATGAAATGCTATGATAGACCTAAGTAACCCTTAAAGTTGAGTGAAAAAGAAATAAAAAATGAGAACAACTTCTTTTTAACCCTTGAGTGACATTCATGGTTTTTTGGGTAATAGTTTGATTTGATACTCTTCTTGCATTCAACATTGGTTATTTAATGGTAGGAGTCAAGTAAGCATGTGATTACTTATTAGTGCTCGGTGTTTGGTGTGTGGAGTTAGGATGCAAGACCTCTAAGTCATTGTGGACTGTCTTTGCATTCTTTTCTTTATTGTGTGATATTATTGGAAAAGGGTGTGATATAGAATGTGAAAAAGCCATCACTTAATTGGAAAATGGGATGTGAGACATCAATGAATTTTTGTCTCTCCTATTGTAGCAAGGGGTATGCATTAGAAAAATCAGTCTTATTTATGTGTTATGTGAGTAAAAAAAAAGAGTGAATAATCCATCAAGGGAGAGCATAAAATGCAACCTTGTAAGGTTATTACTTAAAAAAAAAACAGAAAAAAAATTCAGAATAAAAGCCACACCTGGCTTGATGTTTATGTGTGATTATTTAGATTTGTAGCCACATTGGCTCAGTTTTGTTTATTTGAGAGTGTTGAGCTCAACCCTTAGCTCATGGTTTTGATTTATCAGTTATTAGAATAGAGTGTGAGTTTATTGAGTTTAGACTAGCGTGTGAGTTCAAATAAAGTAGAATAGAGAGTGTGTTTTCTTTGATGAGCACAATAGGGAACTCTCATGATTGCTTGGCAAGTACTTAATCAATAGCTGATGGCGAGTGTAGAGATAGAGTTTTCCATCCATTGTTCATTGATAGGTATTGGGCTTGAGAATTATTATATTTGAGTGAGGTCGCTTATCCTTGGTAAGAACTTAAAGGGAAACTAGGTGCTATTTTATCATGGATTGCTTACTCATATCTGAAATTTAAGTGGAGATATTGCATGGTTGTTGGACTTAGGGATATGGACATGAATGAACTAAGCTATGACTCATTTTGATGCTTAAATTCCCATTTCGTCATGATAGAGTTGCACGCTTAGGAAACCATGATTCTCCTTGATTGTTATTTTATTTTTCTTCCGTTTGATTGCGTGTTTATTTTATTTTTGCATGCTTGTATGTTTTTGCTTGAGGACAAGCAATGGTTCAAGTGTGGTATATTTGATAACGTGCATTTTATGCCGTTATTCTAGTGTTTATTTAGGATGTTTAAGAGCATGATTAGAGCCTTATTGCTTCATATATTATATATATTTGCTCTAACCCTTAGGAAGATGCTATTTGCAAATACATGCGTTTTTAAGCTATTTTGGCAGATTTTGGAGCTCACTTTTGACATAGTAGATGGCCTCAAACAATTGGCGTGCAAGAACAAAAGTTTCTTAGAATGATGTCCTCTACTTACCACCGAAATTTCAGAGCATTTGGAGCTGCACGTGAATTTACCCATTTCACATGCAAGCCTATTTTTGCCTCTCAGGCCTCTACAGGATGCAAGGAAGCTTGGGGAGAAGTTTGAGCGGATTTGGAGGTGCACGTGAATTCACCATATCACGTGCAAATTGACGTGTAGAGATATTTTTGGACCGATCCTATCGTTTTTCCATGCTAATCAATTGTTTCTGAAGGCCCATGTCCAAATTGTGGATGGAAGATAGAGATTTTAAAGTTTCGAGTGTTACTTATCAAAACTACGCCGTTTTGATAAATGGGCTAGGGTACACACCTCAAAGCCCATCCCCCTACACGTTTTTAGAGAGAGAGAGAGGCTCCACAACTTGGAGGTTGCTCCTTGACCTAGGAGAGCAGCCGTCGCTGCAGCCGTCGCGGATTTTAGAGCCTGGATTTGAAGCTTTCTTTGTGCGTGTGGTTAAGAAGAAGATGTTGAGCTTTTTTGCTTTGTGTTTGCTTGTAATCATGCGTGAGTAGTCTTTTAATCTAGGGGAGCAATGTAGCCCCCCTTGTTGCTTTCTTGTGTTTATGAATATTGGGTTTGGATGATTGAGTTTTGCATGTTTTATGAATCTGTTCTTAATCTCTATCTTTGGATGTACACCTTGGTATTTTTAGCCATAGTCTGGGGCGGATTGAGATTCATAACTTATTTGTAATTGGTGTGATCATTATCCTTTTGCAAGTATGATTTATTGGCTTTGCATGTTTGTGTGTTTAGATGACCATTCTGGCATACAACTCTTAAAAGGACCTCAATGACCGTTTGTTGTCCTTGGCTTATGTTTAGCATGTTTTCAATCAAACAACCCTAATACCATGAACCAGTAGAGATAACATAGGGAGGTGAAATTGTGACCCTAGATGCTTTTAATCCTTGAATCTTAATCTTAAATTCAATTTGCTTTCTTTGTTTATTCAGAAAACCAAATAAAAATTAGATCTTTAGTTTAAAAAAGAAAACTTTTTGCCAAGACATTTTATAGAACAAGAGTAATTGGGTGTTTTGATTTGAGAACTAGAGAACTAGGCTAATCCTCGTGGGTTCGACCCCTTGCTTTCTCGCTATTCTTTTAGTGCAAACTTAAGGAATTTATTATCTTGAAGAGAGATTTAACGACATTAGCTAGCTCTTTTAGAGAGGCTAAAAATCTGTCTGTCAGGTTCTTACCAGTTTCCTATTCCTCCTAGCACTTTAAGGGCTAAACTGTCTTGATTTGGGTTTGGTATTGTAGTGTAAAGAATATAAAAATAGTATTTGGGCTTGATATTAAAGATTAATAATATACGATATTATTTGTAGCTTGGTATCATCTATTAGATATTTAGAAAATTAATTGTAGCTATTAAATTGACATGTAAATTATTGATTATAGAATGATATTATTAATTTGACGTGTAAAACATTATGTGTAGCTTGATACTACTAAATTGTCTTTAAGATTAATATTGTGGCTTAATAATGATTGTTTGATGAATACATAAACATATATATTTGTATATACATGAAATGTGGTATGATAGTGTTGGTTTCGTGATTTAGATGCTTGTAAGGTCATCGATTGAAGTTTTGACTTGGAAATCCTCTTTATTAATTATGTGTGTGAATTACGTGATAAAATTGATGTTTATTAATTATGTAAATGTAGATTAGTTAAAAAGTATACTTATCTACAAGTACCTGTTGGGCTTAATAATGTAGTGTAATTAAAATGAATATTGTTGGGCATGATGTTATTAATCTATTATTAGAAATATTACTTGTGGCTTGACATTATCAATTTGATAATATGTATATAACATTTGTGGTATGTCGTTACTAGTTGGATGACTTCAATGTTTTGTTAAGTTGTATTGAATACTAGTAAGTTGGAATATTCTATTTATTGATCGTATGTGTGAAATTGGTGGTGGAGCTGGTTGGGTTAATTGCGGGTCCCACATAGGCTGGCAAGAGGCCACGGGTCCCCTATGTGGTCTGGTTAACCCAAGTCCCATATGTGGCTGGTTGTCATTAGGGACACCACAGGTCCCACATATGGCTATCTGCTAGTGACTGGGATTTTTGAAGTTGGTAGCAGGGATCCTATGAATGGTTGGATTGCCGGTGCAAACCTTTGATGGATGAAATGTAATGGTTGTGATGTTATATTTGTGACTGAATGTGAGCTTATTGTAATAGAATAGGACATTGCACTGGCATAAGCATACACCGATCATGTAGATTTAGGATTTCATCTTATAGGATGGTGAGGAGATGGAGATCGCCATCGGGCACTTGTGCTCACCCCTACTTTGTTGACATGTTTGGGTATCGACTCATTCGCTAGAGGCTGGTCCAAAGCTAATTTTTTTGTTTGTTTTAAATTTTGTAATAACTTGGTTTATGGATTTTGTAAAACATGATTGATTTTATTATTTGAATATCCGGTCGAGGGTCCGTGGAAGTTGTATTGGAATTATAGCATGACTCTGTTATTAATAAATTATTTTCCTTAACTTCATAGCATGTGGGAATGTACAGGAATACCCCTGATGTATGAATGTACAGGTTTATCTCGGACAGCACCCGATGTGTAGTCCATATCGGTGCTAGTCACCAACCCCTTGACCCTTTGGGTGTGGGCATGGGGAAGTCACACTCTTAGCTCCGGTCCTTCCGGGATTTGGGGGCGTGACAAGTTGGTATCAGAGTAGTCAATTTAGTGGACCTAGCATAGTGGGGTGATTGATTGAAACTTTGGAGCTTGGGAGACATTAAGGAGGGCGCCTGATCAACGCAGTCCTTAATGGTGTCCTTGGTTACCTTAGTGTCAGTAAGATCATCATAGGATGCATTGGGATGGGTGCATACATGACATGACATTGCTTGTGCATTTAGGGCACTAGAATTGATTGTGCATGTGACTCTAATAGAATAAATAGCCACCAGTTGGCAACATGATTGTTCGATAATATCTCATTGATTATGACAATTATGTTCAATTGATTGTTTGTTGCTATGAACCTATGGGTTATGATTGATTGATTGATGGATGTGTAAGGTGAGGAGTAATGTTCTATGGATGACGGTTGGGACTTATGAGTTCTATGTGGTGTAGACTTAGGGGTCACTACTTAGGAGTGATAATTACATTTTATTTGTGCTTTATGACAAATATTTGTGCAATAATTTGAACTTAATTGATTATTTTAATTGCGTAAATTCTATTCATCGGTATTTTGAGCTTTAGTGTAATTTGTTTTTTTAAATGCAATTTTAGAGAAATTTAAAATGTACTTTGAGTGATTTGGATTGCGTGGCATAATTTAATGCATAAAAAAAATCTTCCAAATTTCTTATTTTACCATGTTTTTGATTATTTTATAGAATTAATATTAATTTGGTGGATTTTTACTATTTATCTATTTATCTATTTTAATATTAATTTTTGGACTAAGGAAATTTTGGGGAGAAAAGCTTTTGCATGTGGAGATATGATTAATTTATTTTGGTGAGAGTTAATTATTTAAAAAAATGTGTGTGAAATTTACTTGGCGTGAATTTATGGAATTAAATTGATGGGTGTATGAATTGAGAGAATTAATATTTAAAAAAAAATCGTATGGGGTCACGAGTGAGGTAAAGTAATTTGTAATTATCTCTTGAAAAAGGTGTTAGAGCCTACTTGTTTACTTGTAATGGACCTATGGGTCATGATTGTTTCTCCTATGATGTGAATTGATGTATCATGTTTGTTTAACGTGTGGTATATAAAGTAGTAGCAAAAGGATTGGAAGGTTGGAAAAATGTAACTTAATAAAAGTAAAACATGAAGTACAACAATGGTAAACGATGGAATAAAATATTCAAGGATTAAACAGTGTAGTGAATATAATAATACGGCATAAACTAACAACTGTTATGACTAGCAATATATACTGATAAGATATTAGGCTTAAATATTATGAGAAAACCATGATGGGATTGGTAGATTCAATAATGATTTATTTTCGTTTTAAGGCAATTGAAGGGTAGACGTGCCAATGAGTGGGGGAGATAGTGATGACATAGTCTTTTGGAATGGGAGTGGAGAATTCATATCCTTTCGATAAAATATTTTAATAACTTGACTTTTCAAAAATGTTAATTAGTAGATGATTTAGAAGGTGATTAAATAATTTGAGAATCAAAGGGAGTTATATTTCTTATGACTTTATAAGAGGTTTTGGAAATGGTCTTGGAGAAACACCACAAGAGGAAAGTAATGCCCTTTTTCCCTAGATTTAAATTGTGGAACTTGTTAAACATGTGATGATGTCTTTAAGATATAGTTAAATGTTGAATCCGTGTTATAAAAAAATTATAATAGTAAAATAAAATAGCAAGAAAAAAAGAGCATATTGATTGATGTAGTTAGTTGTATAATACGATGTTGATGTGACCTTGTTGTATGTCATTAGTTGGTTCATTGTTGTTATGAATTGTTGGTTGACGCCTGGCGAATGATGTTCAAAATATTCATTTCCTGTAACTTGTGAAGGTGATTGTATCGATTTTCAATCGTTGTATGTTGACTGTGTTGGTTTTATGTCAACTTGGTTACATGCTACTAGTTAGTTGAAATGCTATATGTGATTTTGATTAAATGTTAGTGAATGGTGTTGATTTTTCCTTGGACCGATTGCCATTGTAATTGTGTTTGTTTGCCTAGTAAATATTGATGGGTTATTGGCCTGCTTGTTTTTTAGTAGTTGCTCGTTGTTAGTTGTATGCACCTTGTATGGTGTTGGCTTGTGGTGGACTATGTTGGTGTGTGTAACCGGTTATTGATAAGAATGGTAAATGTACAATAAAACTAATAAAAAAATCATAAATAATATACTTACAACACTAGTATCAATAGTAAATAAATAAAGAAATAATGATGACCGACTCTGTATTAAATATTATTCTGATTCATGTCAACTGATGTCAATGTGAATTACCACACTGTATGATTGTTTGGATATTCTTCATATGATATGGTGTGCAAATGACATGTTATGGACTTTTGCCCTGTTTTTGGGTATAGTTGTGTAATACGACTACATGTGTTATTTGATGTAATGTGAACGCATATTATTGTGATGTGCTTGAAAGTGTGGATGCGGTTATGGTAGTCTGTGTGGCAGTGGAGCCCGTGTGGCTGTGGCTGTGATTGTGCTTGCTTGGTTATCTTAATTATAAATGTTGTTTTTAACATGTTTATTTATTATGATGAGTGATTAATATGTGTATCGTGTTATGTATCTATGCTTGAGTGTGAGCATAATTATATTTCCTATTGCTGCCTTGTCCCACCTTGATTGGGTTGTTAGCAACTACATGCATTCTTATTTTGTGTGGTGACCCGTGGTGAAACCGGGATGGACCTTGTTTCTTGATTGTTTGGCCTGATTGATTAGTGGTAAGCATGATGATGTGGAAATGGTGAATGATTTATGGTGGGACTAGCGTGGTGAGCTTTCCCTCGGTGAGGTCATTGTAACATGTTGTTGTGGTAGTCGAGCTTGTTGTTTGGTTATGAAGCCCTCTTTGTAAGGGGACTTGGCTGTGATTCAGCAGCGTCTTACCCTGTTTGGTGGAGCCTACTTGGGTGTGACCTTCCTTCCGTGCATGAGAGTAGATATTCATATAATTGTTGATATTTTGATGTTGTTTTGTTTGGTTTTTCTATCTGTGATTGTTGCATGGCCGATATGCATTTTTAATATGCGGTCATAACTCATAAAGAATTGTGTACTTGTTGTGGTTGTTGGGGGATATTAGTTATATGAGGGTAGGTTGTTGGACTTTGGTAATGCAATATTTAATTGAGGTGGTGTGTTTACCCTGTTGATCTAAGCTAATAGTGCTTTGATGGATTTTTGGGTTATAATGTTAATGACAGATGATTTTTAACCTCTCTAAAAGAGCTAGCTAATGTCGTTAAATCTCTCTTCAAGATAATAAATTCCCTAAGTTTGCACTAAAAGAATAGCAGCAAGCAAGAAGTCGAACCCACAGGGATTAGCCTAGTTCTTTAGTTCTCAAATCAAAACACCCAATTACTCTTGTTCTATAAAATGTCTTGGCAAAAAGTTTTCTTTTTTAAACTAAAGATCTAATTTTTATTTGGTTTTCTGAATAAACAAAGAAAGTAAACTGATTTTAGGATTAAGATTCAAGGATTAAAAGCATCTAGGGTCACAATTTCACCTCCCTATGTTATCTCTACTGGTTCATGGTATTAGGGTTGTCTGATTGAAAACATGCTAAACATAAGCCAAGGACAACAAATGGTCATTGAGCTCCTTTTAAGAGTTGTATGCCAGAATGGTCATCTAAACACATAAACATGCAAAGCCAATAAATCATACTTGCAAAAGGATAATGATCACACCAATTACAAATAAGTTATGAATCTCAATCTGCCCCAGATTAGGGCTAAGAATACCAAGGTGTACATCCAAAGATAGAATTAAGAACAGATTCATAAACATGCAAAACTCAACCATCCAAACCCAATATTCATAAATACAGCAAAGCAATAAGGGGGCTACATTGCTCCCCTAGATTATAAGAACTACTCACGCATGATTACAAGCAAAACCATAGCAGAATAGCTAAACATCTTCTTCTAATCCACGCGCGCAACAAAGCTTCAAATCCAGGCTCCAAAATCTGCGACGGCTGCTGCGACGGCTGCGATGGCTGCTCTCCTAGGTCAAGGAGCAACCTCCAAGTCGTGGAGCCTCTCTCTCTCTCTAAAAACGTGTAGGGGGGGTCTAGCATGCATAGCAGAGGGCATGGAGGCTGTATTTATAGAGTTTGGATGGGCTTTGAGGTGTGTACCCTAGCCCATTTATCAAAACGGCGTAGTTTTGATAAGTAACACTCGAAACTTTAAAATCTCTATCTTCCATCCACAATTTGGACATGGGCCTTCAGAAACAAATGATCAGCATGGAAAAACGATAGGATCGGTCCAAAAATATCTTTGCACGTCAATTTGCACGTGATATGGTGAATTCACGTGCACCTCTAAATCAGCTCAAACTTCTCCCCAAGCTTCCTTGCATCCTGTAGAGGCCTGAGAGGCAAAAATAGGCTTGCACGTGAAATGGGTGAATTCACGTGCAGCTCCAAATCAGCTCCAAATGCTCTGAAATTTCTGTGGTAGGTAGAGGACATCATTCTAAGCAACTTTTGTTCTTGCACACCAATTGTTTGAGGCCATCTACTATGTAAAAAGTGAGCTTCAAAATCTGCCAAAACAGCTTGAAAACGCATGTATTTGCAAATAGCATCTTCCTAGGGGTTAGAGCAAATATATATGATATATGAAGCAATAAGGCTCTAATCATGCTCTTAAACATCCTAAATAAATACTAGAATAACGGCATAAAATGCACGTTATCAAATACACCACACTTGAACCATTGCTTGTCCTCAAGCAAAAACATACAAGCATGCAAAAATAAAATAAACACGCAGTCAAACAGAAGAAAAATAAAATAACAATCAAGGAGAATCATGATTTCCAAAGCATGCAACTCTATCATGATGAAATGGGAATTTAAGCATCAAAATGAGTCATAGCTTAGTTCATTCATGTCCATATCCCTAGTCCAACAACCATGCAATATCTCCACTTAAATTTCAGATATGAGCAAGCAATCCATGATAAAATAGCACCTAGTTTCCCTTTAAGTTCTTACCAAGGATAAGCAGCCTCACTCAAATATAATAATTCTCAAGCCCAATACCTATCAATGAACAATGGATGGAAAACTCTATCTCTACACTCGCCATCAGCTATTGATTAAGTACTTGCCAAGCAATCATGAGAGTTCCCTATTGTGCTCATCAAAGAAAACACACCCTCTATTCTACTTTATTTGAACTCACACGCTAGTCTAAACTCAATAAACTCACACTCTATTCTGATAACTAATAAAACAAAACCATGAGCTAAAGAATTGAGCTCAACACTCTCAAAACAAAACACAATTCAACCAATGTGGCTTCACAAACTAACTAATCACACATAAACATCAAGCCAATGTGGCTTTTATTCTGAATCTTTCTTTCTTTCTTTTTTATTTTTTTTTTGTTTTTTGTTTTATAATAATCTTACTAGGTTGCATTTTATGCTCTCCCTTGATGGATTATTCACTCTTTTTTTTTTACTCACATAACACATAAATAAGACTGATTTTTTCTAATGCATACCCCTTGCCATTTTGCTACATAAGGAGAGACAAAAATTCATTGATGTCTCACATCCCATTTTCCAATTAAGTGATGGCTTTTTCACATTCTATATCACAACCTTTTCCAATAATATCTCACAATTAAGAAAAGAATGCAAAGACAGTCACAGTGACTCAGAGGTCTTGCATCCTAACTAAACACCAAACACTGAGCACTAATAAGTAATCACATGCTTACTTGACTCCTACCATTAAATAACCAATGTTGAATGCAGAGAGGAGTATTAGATCAAACTATTACCCAAAAACCATTAATGTCACTCAAGGGCTAAAAGAAGCTGTTCTCATTTTTCATTTCTTTTTCACTCAACTTTAAGGGTTACTTAGGTCTATCATAGCATTTCATGCTCAGCTAATATTCAAAACTCAACTCCAAAAACATGGTGATATCATTCAAAAGATAAAGACATGATTAAACCAATTCAGAGCACATTTTAACTACTTTAACACCCTTATCACAACATGATACTAATGTGGCATAAAAAATTAAATTTTAAGCCAAAATTGCATACTTAATATCCATGTCTCCACAAGCAAATCATTCAAGCAAACAACTCAAACAATCATGCAACTAAAAACAGTTTTTGTTTTTGTTTTTTTTTTTATAAAATTATAAATAAAACATGCAATCACAACATAAAAGACAAGCAAGTGGCTCAAGTCACTCCCCATACACCACACTTAAAATATGCTATGTCCTCATGGCATAAAATAGGAGTAGGAAAATACTTACCTCTCAGATGGCAAGCTGTAATAGTAGATGACATTGGCCACTATTCGTCGCACCTGAGCCACAAAGTCAACCGACGTCTCGCCGCGCACTTCCCAAGTTTCCTTCCCTTGCAGAATAGCCATCATGTAGTAGCAAGCAAAGATCCCACAGCTGAATTGGTCAGGCTTTGTAATCCCAGATTTTGAATTTTAAGAGCCACCTCTCTAGCCCAGCCCAGCTCTGAAGCCTCCAAAGCCTGCATATCAAGAGCATGCCCCAAGAGTATCTCCTCTTCAGGTTGCTATCAGGACTAGGTGAGTGCACCTCCTCCCTGGCCAGTCCTCCTTGTGCGCACCATCTTTGAAATGAGAAATAAGAGCAAAGAGCAGAAAACTAAAGAGCAAGAGAGCAAAAGAGCAGAGTTTCTCTAATACTCAGATCTGGAGTGATTTTGGTGTGGAAGCCTTTGAAGATGGCCTCTCTTTATATAGCGTGCAGAAGGAAAGATGCTCCAATTGGCGTGATACACGTGCTCCTAAATTTTCAGAGTGTTCTGACCAAAATAGCCTTTGCACGTGAATTGGCTGAATTGGCGTGTAGGTCAGAATCGTCCCAAACCTTGGTGATGGGTCCCCCATGAGCTGGCAAGCAATAGTCCCTTTTGCACGTGAATTGTTTGAAGCTTCTAGGAGGGCTAAAATCGGTATTTTGCATTTTTGAGCCACCATATGACAGCTAGCAATTCGCATGCAAGAGTAAATGTGATTCACATGGTCTTCATCTACCATTCCAGAAAGTTGCAGCTCAAAAGGAGGTGCACGTGAATTGGGCAATTCACGTGCAAATTCACGTTCAGGCCCAAACTGGCCCAAATTTCTCCACTTTGTTGCTTGTGCATTATGGACCATCTTTAAGTCTTGCGCGTGAATTGTTTGAGCCCATCTTCAAGCACTTTTGGGCTTCACTTGCTCATTGCTCCTTGACTTTGACTTTAAAAACAATTCCACAAGTTCGGACCCAATAATTTGCTCATCCTGCAAATGGTTAGTTAAGAAAGAAGCAAAGTCTCCCGCACAATGGTTAGCTTGCAAACAATTTAGTGAATAAAATAAATAAAAGAAAATAACATAAAATAAAACATAGCAATAAACATTGGGTTGCCTCCCAACCGGCCGCTTTATTTAAAGTCCGTAGCTAGACTTTCAGCTATGATCATGCAATGGTGAAAGAGAGGGAATCAACTATCTCCCTCGAGTTGAATCAAAGTATGGTTTCGATCAGTTGCCATTCACCTAAAATTTCTTGCCATCTACAAACTTGGAGCTCAAAGCTCCCATATGACTTCTTATCAACTATCACAAAAGGTCCCTTCCACTTGGACCTTAATTTTCCAGGAAATAACCTCAACCTTGTGTTAAATAGAAGAACTTTCTGCCCTAAGGTTAAAGGTTCATTGTTGAGTTGCCTATCATGCCATTTCTTAGTTCTTTCTTTGTAAAATTTAAGACTATCATAGGCATCTAGCCTAAGCTCATCTAACTCAATTAATTGAGTCATCCTAAGCTCCTTGGTCTCTTGTGGGTTAAAATTTAACTTCTTCAAGGCCCAATGAGCCTTTTGTTCTAGTTCCACAGGCAAGTGACATGCCTTACCATATAGAATACGGTAAGGTGACATCCCAATGGGAGTTTTGTAAGCTGTCCTATATGCCCATAAGGCTTCATCAAGCCTTTGAGACCAATCTTTCCTATTGGCTCCAACAGTTTTCTCTAAAATGGCCTTAATCTCTCTGTTGGACACTTCGCTTGTCCATTAGCTTGTGGGTGGTAAGCTAAAGACTTCCTATGAGTGACACCATACTTGTTCAATAATTTGTCCAACAATTTGTTGCGAAATGACTACCCTCATCATCGATTATAGCCCTTGGTGTCCCAAAACGGCTAAAGATGTTCCTGGTAAGGAAAAGAGTCACAACCCTAGCATCATTCACTCTAGTAGGAATAGCTTCTACCCACTTAGACACATAATCCACAACAAGCAAAATGTATGAATACCCATCGAATTGGGGAATGGCCCCATGAAGTCAATGCCCCAAATGTCAAAAATTTCAACCGGAAGGATTCCGGTTAAGGGCATCTCATTTTTCCTAGACAGGACCACCTACCCTTTGACATCTATCACACTTTTTGATGTAGACATAGGTGTCTTTCACCATGTGAGGCCAATAAAAGCCACACCGCATGATTTTAGCCACGGTTCTTTGCACCCCAAAGTGGCCCCCATAATGTGATGCATGGCAATGATGTATTATGTCATCTACCTCCTCCTCAAGGACACACTTTCTAATGATTTGGTCGGAACACCTCCTATAAAGAATTAGGTCTTCCCAAATGAATTTCTTAGCATCCACTACCAATTTCATTCTCTTGGTGGTAGTCTAACCGCTTGTGTATGAACCCGGTGGCTAAATAATTTGCTATGTCAACAAACCAAGGAAGATGATGCACCTCAAACAACGTCTCATCAGGAAACTCATCTACAATGGGTAGAGACTTAGGTGCATTCTCCACACGGGAGAGGTGATCAGCCACGGAATTTAGGGCTCCCTTTGTGCCTCTAATTTCAAGGTCAAATTCCTATAAGAGGAGAACCCACCTAATCAAGCGTGGCTTAGCTTCTTTTTTAGCAAACAAATATTTCAATGCAGCATGATCAGGATAAACAATGACTTTAGACCCCAAAAGGTAGGGTCTAAACTTGTTGCGACCATAAACCACGGCTAGCAACTCTTTCTCGATGGTGGTATAGTTCTATTGAGCATCATCTAAGGTCTTACTAGCATAGTAAATGACCCTAAACACCTTTTCTCGCCTTTGCCCTAAGACTACCCCCACAAAGATAATCACTCGCATCACACATTAGCTCAAAAGGTGAGCCCGGTCAGTGTGACTATAACAGTGCAATGACTAACTTACCCTTGAGGATGTTGAAAGCTTCTAAGCAATCTGCATTAAACTCAAAGCTTGTGTCTTTTTCTAACAACCTACTCATGGGTTTTGCAACTTTTGAGAAGTCCTTAATGAATCTCCTATAAAAGCCGGCATGGCCAAGGAAACTTCTCACTCCTTTTTCATTGGTTGGAGGTGGCAGAGTCTCAATAGTGGAGATTTTTGCCTTGTCTACCTCCAAACCATGTGCAGACACCTTGTGCCCTAGAACTATCCCCTCAGTTACCATGAAATGACATTTCTCCCAATTTAGGACTAGTTCCTTCTCCTCACATCTCTCTAAGACCACATCTAGATTTTTCAAGCATCGTTGGTAGGAGGAACCAAACACCGAAAAGTCATCCATGAAGACCTCCATGATCTCCTCAACCAAACCCCGAAAATTGGCCATCATACACCTTTGGAAGGTGGCAGGGGCATTACAAAGCCCAAATGGCATTCTCCTAAATGCAAAAGTGCCAAAAGGGCACGTGAAGGTGGTCTTTTCTTGGTCCTCGGGCTTAACCATGATCCGATTATACCCGGAATAGCCATCTAAAAAGCGATAGTGACTATAGCCGCTAACCTATCCAACATTTGGTCAATGAAAGGAAGAGGAAAATGATCCTTCCTAGTTGCCTTGTTCGACTTTCTATAGTCAACACACACTCTCCACCCCGTCACGGTGCGAGATGGTATCAATTCATTTTTCTCATTTTTAATCACGGTCATGCCCCCTTTCTTGGGCACAACATGCAATGGACTTACCCACTCACTATCGAAATAGCATAAATTATACCCGCATTTTTCCATTTTAAAATTTCTTTTCTAACAACTTCTTTCATGGCAGGGTTTAATCTTTTTTGTCTTTCAGTGATGGGTTTAAATTCATCATTCATCAAAATTTTATGCATGCAAATCCCCTGGACTAATACCCCTAATGTCTTGAATGTTGCACCCTAGGGCCTTTTTGTGTTTCCTAAGGACTTCTAGCAATTGAGTGCACTCCACATCATTCAAATTAGAAGCAACAATGACAGGGAATTGATTTGTAGAGTCTAGAAATTCGTACCTTAGGTGTCCAGGCAGCTCCTTCGGTTCTGGAGCCGGAGGCACGTCATCTTCTTTCTCCTCCTCACCTTGCTCCAAAGAGTTCGTAGTTTGCTCATCTTCCTCTCTGTCAAGTACATCTCTTCATCTTGTTGAGCTTCTATAAGCTAAAGGGCTCCATTATTGGTGGTGGTAATTTCTTCCGCCAAGTAGTCTTCCACCAATTCCTCAAGGTCTTCAACCCAAAGGCAATCCTCCTCCTCTTGACCTTGCAAAGCCTTCCCCATGTGGAAGACTATGGTCTCCTCATTAATTCTCAGAGTTAGCTGCCCTTGAGCAACATCAATCAATGCACAACCCGTTCTGAGAAACGGTCTTCCAAGGAGTAGCTGAACTCCTCTATCTTCTTCTATCTCCAAAACTACAAAGTCCGCAGGAAATATGAAGGAGCCCAATTTGACTAACACGTCTTCTATTATCCCTTCAGGCCTTCCAGTAGACCGGTCAGCAAATTGCAATGATATGGAAGTGGGCTTCATGCCCTTAAGCCCAAGCTGCTTATACAAAGCAAAGGAGATCAAATTGATGCTGGCCCCTAAATCGCATAGGGGCTCGCTTCGTCGCGGTGCATTGCCAATCACACAAGGAAGATTAAAACCGCCCGGATCTTTATGCTTGATGGGCAACTCGTTGAACAACACTGCTCACCTCGTTAGGATCGCCACCGTCTCATGATCCCCATATTTCCTCTTCTTCTTCACAAAATCTTTGATGTATTTTCCGTACCTAGGCATCTCTGCTCCAAAATTTCCACAAATGGAATATTAATCTCAAGCCACTTGAATAAACTCAGGAAGCGCTCATACTCTTCCTCAACCCTTTGATTCCTCAACCTCCGAGGAAATGGCATAGTAGGCCCGAGCTCTTGCCTCTGTTCTTGCCTATTTTGTCTTGACTCAACCCGTTGGTCCTTCTTTTCTTGCACTCTTTCTTCACTTTATCTCGATTTTCCTTTGTCAACAGCCTTCCAAGGGTCTGCTCTGTTCTTCTAGAATTGCCTTCTTCTTAGGCTCTTGACTTCTTTTAGTGCCTTCCCGCTTCTTAGAGTAATAGCCTTGCAGCCTCTCCTTGGGGTTCACCTCGTTGTCACTTGGAAAAGATTTAGCCGAGACTCCTTGATTTACATTCTGGGGCCAAACTCACAAGCAGCTTTTCTATATTCTTCATTGAAGATTCTATGGTAACTACCCTTTCCTCCAAATTATCCTCTCTTTTGGTTGGCTCATCCACATTCTCGATATACCCTTCCTCTTTCTTGTAGAGGCTAAGGATGTTTCTACTCGAATCCTCGGAGGTGGGTGTAAATAATTATCCGTAGCCTATGGATTCTCGCTTCATCCCCGGGGGCACATATTTGTACCGAAATGAGGTATCTCCCCCTCGGTTCTGGTTTTTCCGAAATGGCCGAGATTGCTGCCGTTCCGGTTGTACCCTTGTTGTTGATGTTGAGGATAAAATTGCCGCTTCGATGCAAACCCTTTCCTCCAACATAATTTGCTTCTTCACCCACTCCAGCCCTCTTCGCCCATCGGTAAAGCTTGTTGTGATCCTTCAACTTTAAGAGCCAATACTTCCATGCCTTTCACTAAAGCTTAAATCTGTGTTTGCATATCATTGGAAGAATTATCAACCGAAGCTATCTTCTCCCTTGGCTTTGAAGTACGCACATTAGACCACCGCCAATCAGCTAATGACAGCCTCTCCAAGAGCTCTCGCTACGTCAGGCTCTAGATTCATCAAGCATCCTCCAAGAACTGCATTCACCTTGTCTTGTGAGTGGGACTCGAAGACCTATGTAGAAAGATTCAATTTGAATCCACCTGGGGTCTTCCATGATCAGGGCATCTTCTCACTAAGTCTTTGAAACGCTCCCAAGCTTCATGAAGAGTCTCCATCTCATCTTGCCCGAATCGCTAATCTCTCCTCCGAGCCGAATCACCTTGGAAGGAGGGAAGTACTTTGACATGAACTTGGTCCGCATCTCCTCCCAAGTGTTGATTGAACTGCCTGGTAGATCGTTGAACCAGCCAAGAGCTCTATCCCTTAAAGAGAAAGGGAAAAGCCTTAGCTTTATTGCCTCCTCCGATACATTATTGATCTTTATGGTGTCGCACATCTGGTAGAACCTCATCAAATGCTGGTGTGGATCATCCACGGCTGGTCCTCCAAACGCGTTGTTGCTCACCATGTTGATCAACGCCGCTTCAGCTCGAAGCTATTTGCTTCGACTCTTGTCTGCCGAATCCTAATAATGGTCTCGACATCATCGGCCTCGCATAGTCTAAGAAGGTTTTGGGCATAAACCTATTACCCTCTTCTTCTGGATATTGGCCATTGTAATTGGCCCCTCCTTGCGGTGCACCACCATCAGGTTTGAGATCCGCCATCAGTCGCCTACGGATTGCTCCAAGCCTTGCAATGCTTCTTCACCCTCACGTCTTCGCTTCCCTAGCTGCTCTACGACGAGCTCTGAACAACCTTTCAGGTTCCCGATTAAATTGTATATCCTCCTCTCTTTGCATGCACAACTAGGAATTCCTCAAACACTTGGTGTATGTTTCTGTAAAACAACAAAAACACACCCAGCAGCTCCGAACAATGCAAAATAAACAAATTAAGAACACAAAATAATAGAAAATAAAAGACAAAATAAAACACCAAGATCAGAATTCAAACAATTTCACTCAATGTTGATTTTAAAAACTAGTTAACCGTTGAATCCCGGCAGAAGCGCGCCAATTTGATGCATGCATTTTTAACCTCTCTAAAAGAGCTAGCTTGTCACGCCCCGGATTTCCAACCCGAGGAGACCGGAACGTGACCCTCCCTTTATCCGGGTTTGGACAAAGGGGTAGAATACAATATACACTTCACATTTCTTTTCAGAAATCAAAAATCATATAATTATATAATTGAAACCACATGCCTTTATTATGTTTCAAACTTCATTACAATATCTCCCCACTGGGGTTACAATGCCTCAACAAAATTACATAATGCAAATAACACAAAACAAAGCCACAAAATGGAACTCTTCCACCTTGGTGTTCCCACCTAACGCCCGTAGGTTCCTGCAAGAAAACACACCATAGTAGGAGGGGTGAGCATCCACCTCAAGAGGGATCATGTCTCCCCAACCCATCCCATGCTCCTAGCATCTACATGCCATGTGTACAAGTGCGGTGTCGTGTTACAATAATTTCAACAGACATAACAACAACCACATCAACAATTACAACCGCCACCGCACACATGGCTAACACTTTAACAACAAGTGATTTAACCGCCTCTTCAGGCCAAGTGATTTAACCGCCTCTTCAAGGCCAAGTGATTTAACCGCCTCTTCAGGCCAAGTGATTTAACCGCCTCTTCAGGCCAAGTGATTTAACCGCCTCTTCAGGCCAAGTGATTTAACCGCCTCTTCAGGCCAAGTTTCCACACCTCACAAAGCTAACACAAAACGGTCCCAGGCTTCCACACCACCGGGTGTACAAGCAACCACACAAAGACATAAGACCATACAGTATAACATCAAACACTTAATATGCTTAGTCACACAGAATAACGTCGAACACTTAGCATGCATATATTCACAAGCTCACAAACCCAGCCCACGTAGACATTATTTCAAACACATAATATGCATAGCCTCTCGGTATAAAACCAAACACTTGGTGTGCACCCGTTCACAAGTGCACAATCCCAGCCATTCAGGCCACAGAGCAAACACCCAAAGATACATACATACCCTAAATCACAAGTTCAACCACACAGGCATAATACCAAACACGTAATGGGCATATACACACAACTATATTCACACAAGCTTTTCATCAAACATATAGCATATAGACCACGTAACCACACTAAAATGCCACCGAAGGCCAACATCCATATAGGAGATCACACCTATATGGATTACATATATATATATATAAACAGATCAACCTTAGACCGCCCTAGGACCCTAGGACAGAGGAGGGTTTAGGAAGAACGTAACCCCTACCTTAAAGCAGATCTTCCTTGCTCCCGCGCCAAACGCCGTCCTCCCCACGCAAGATGCTCCGGCAGCAACCAAACAACTCCCCTTCCCTTTCTCTCTCTAGCCTCTCTCTCTCTCAGCACGGCACTGCAGCAAAGGAACACAAGAACCCTAAACTCAAACTCAAGCCCTCCTTATATAGACACCATCCACATCAAAACGACGTAGTTTTGATTAAGTAAAACCCAGGATCAAAACGACGTAGTTTTGATCACACAAGTTAGCACCTTTCCGCACCCATATAGGCCAAAATACTCGAATTACAACATGGTCCTTTGGAGAAAGATCATTAGAATGACAAAACCAAGGGAACCATGCAAAAATACACCCGCACGCCAATTTGCACGCCAATTCCCCAATTGGCGTGCAGCTCCAAATGCACTCAAACTTCACCACAAGCCTCCTTGCATCTTGGAGAGGCTCGAGGAGCAAAAATATGCTTGCACGTGAAATGGGTGAATTCACGTTCAGCTCCAAATGCTCCGAAATTTCTGTGGTAGATAGAGGACCTCATTCTAAGAAACTTTTGTTCTTGCACGCCAATTGTTTGAGGCCATCTACCCTATCAAAAGTGAGCTCCAAGATCAGCCGAAACAACTTAAAACCGCCTTGTATACGCATAGCATCTTCCTAGGGCATAAAGGTACGTTACCACTTGTCACATGCACATCCCAAAAGTCCCCTCTTGGGCTCATCTCTTACCTCACACTTGTGCACCAACATCCAAGGTGTTTGTGGTTAACTTCTTACACACGGGTTACACACGGGTCATTACATCCTCTCCCCCTTAAGACTTTTCGTCCTCGAAAAGAAATGACATACGAGGAAAACAAACACGGGTTACACACGGGTCATTACATCCTCTCCCCCTTAAGATTGGTCGTCCTCGAACAACTCGGGGGTTGGTCACGCATCATGGACTCACATTCCATGTCTCCTCTGCGGGACGTGTCGGCCCCTAAAATACAACACACCTTCCAAAACGCACCCTTTGATGCACATAGCCCACAACCATTCACATACCCGCGAATGAAGATATCACACAATAACACACATGAAGGCACGTACCCACGGACCCAATAAAACACAGCATGATAGGGAAACACATATTCTAATCTCACAAACCCTTGTTCTCCTCACCTAACACATGTCACAAGTATTCACGCCACGACGGTGTACAACATATACGCCCATCCCCAACACGTACGTTTAACAAATCACATCATAAACACCACTACAAAGAACAAAGCACAAATAAAACACTACTACACGTTTAACGTTCCACGGCCCATTCACCAACATCATACAACTCATCCGCAGGGAGTGTCCTCACTACCTTCCCACCGTTGGACTTTTCGTCCCCGAAAAGAGAAATCATGTAGTAAACATCACGAGAAGATCAAAGCAACATATAACACCCAGGAGCACAACCGGAACTAGAGCTTGGCCAATTAGCGTGTCGACAACAACTCATGTGAGCAAGTCGACAACAAGTGAGGTCGAGAAACCTCCCACAGAGTCGCTAAGACCCCGACAACCGAACAAGGCCAACACCATAAGCCTATGCATGAAGTATCCATTCGCTAGAATTCATATGATTAAACGAGAAGTCACGACATCGACATAGCGGGTACTCGGCGTTAGACGCCTACTCGTGTCCCAATAGGACCAACACTCCACAATGTAAAATACCTAACAATGACACCACCGAGAGTTGATGTCAACGGACGCCAACAATTTACAACGTAGCCACACTCCATATGTAGACCTTACTCGACAAGCAAACACAAAGAGGTCACAAGGAAACACAAACAATCAAGAGAAAAGCATTATGCAAACCACAATCACAACCCCCACAGGGATATCACCACAAAGAAGACTTGCATCACACCTGAAACCGCCTCACTCTATAGCGATACACGCAACAACGGAACCCAACCAATGCCAAAGGGAACTCAAGATGACTTAAAATCCAGGACACAACTACGGTAGGATGAAGTTTGCTCTCCACCAATTCGGTCACAATCAACAAGATGCCCAACGGAGTCCAAGGAGGAACTCAAAACAACAAATGCAGGACCATACACAACCACAACAAGACCAAAATCCACCATCCGGCTATCACTGTCACCGACCATAAGGATCGACTAAAAGAAGTCCGTGAACCAGAACACTACACTATAACGCCTCTCGGACACTTCGTGCCTAGCATCCTTGATCACGGTTAAATAGGTATCCACTAAGGTCCCATGACCTCGCATACTAACCGAGGCGTACACTACAGCCCAAGAGTTAACGCCTTTCCGAGTCGGCAGACACCAAACGCAAAGAAGGGGAACTTATCCTCCGACATCGGTGAAGTATAACTAACACGGCCTCTCTGTTTGACCAGAAAAATCCTTCCACCGGCAACAAGACAATTGATCCCTCTCGTGTCGCTATTCACAGTCACAAGGAAGTTCTTTGCCTCTATGACATACTCCACCTCATGGCCTACCAACTCCCCTATACCAACCATCGCGTTCCATTTCGATACACCAACAAAAGTCTCAAATACACCAACACCTTGATGGCGTGAACCATCTCACTTACCGTGTGATACTACACATGAAAGGTTTTCGAGAGAGAACAGATATAAATCATCCGCCTACCACCACCGCTCCAAAACATACACCCTTGTGATATCCGCCCGACATAAATCTCTCCCCGGGAGTAGCATTAATACCCTTTTTAAGCAAAAAAACACCGATCGACTCATAAATAACACTAATACCCTTTTCCTAGCTTATCAACACTTTAAGATTAAACATCACACCAGATAAGGAATAATATGCATAACATCACATCTAACACTTTTCTTCATCCCCACACCACAGTTAATATGCCACTACACCACGCCTCATCCTCCTCTACACATATGTGTCACAACACCCACACATAGCAAACTCGCTATATGCCTTTACCGCAGGGATGCAACACATACAACAACCCAATACCACATTTTCCGCACATTCTCAACATATGCAACGAAACACAAGACTCCTGACGAGTAGAACGTACCAATTTTACACCATCTCCTCAAGATACAGACCAAAGGAATGGCCCTACCATGCAAAAGCACACCCGCAAGACCTAGAGGATTATTTTTCGGTTGTGGGTAAGAAGCCCGATCAAGGCCTCGCCAAATCTCACTTACTTACCTCTTTTTTTTTTCTAATTGGATGCACCGGGCATGACCCTTAAAACCCACTCATAGCTGATTGTTCAGGTCTAGAACACCGCACATTTCGTACATGCACAAACTGGTTTCACAACATATCCTTCTCTACCTTACTCGGTGTTTTCGACACACCGTAAGCATGACACATGGCTACTGCTTGGCCATCAGAGAACCCAGGACACCTATATAATCACCAACAAGAGCTTGCAATGATCACTCCATCCAACAAGTCAACACCTCAAGGACCCAAGGGCTCAAGGAGTGAGCTATACTAACTGCGATGTCCTCCTTCAGCCCCAACGCTTGGAAAGGTAACCATAGAATACCCTTCCCAAGTAGTACTCCAACACGTACATTTATTCGAATGAGAACATATTTCTATTACTCAAGGTTGCCAAAGTGGGGCACACAATAACCCACAAGCTATCCTTTCACGCCTCAAGCTCTACTAGCTAGCCAATCTAAATATAAATATTCATTTTTTTACCCCCTTTTTTTTTTTTTTTTTTTTTTTTTTTTTTTTTTTTTTTTGTTTTTTGTTTTTTTTTTTTTTTTTTTTTACAGGTTACCAACCACCTCTATTCGAAATGCCAACTTAAACAATCTCCTAAGTGTCACCTAACAAGACTGTGGCTCAAGAACCCTACCAACGAGAATACCCCTCTATTACAAGTGTCTTAATTTAATTGCTAGAAACTCAACAATTAAAGGTCCACCCATCCTCACCTAAGTCAAGACGGGACTCAACCAATCACTATCTTCTGGAGATGTCCTACTTTTTCCAGATGCAACACTAATATCGCTTCTCGCTACACTCTTTTCCAATGTCCCGGTTGTCCACAAGAAGAACAACCCTTTAAGCAACCTGGTCTCAAACCGATTTGTTGGGTGACCCCCATCTCGAAACTTGTGGCCATCCTCTGTTCGCCCCTCTCGCCCCTTGAATCTTTCTTGCTAATCAGGACAACAAGTGCTTCAATTGATCTTCATCCAAGTTTTCCCTAAGGGTGCGGGTTGACAACTCTTGGCGTGCCTCGAGCCTGCAGCCTCCCCACTCGCCCGGCTGGGTGGCGGACTCTTCCGTCGCACGGGTCGTAGTTTCTCCGAGGTTGGGTACACGATGAGATAGCGCTCTAGGTTAACACTCAATGCTCTCATTACCATTACTAACTAGACGTTTGGAGCTATACTGATCTCAAAACGCACATTATCACCACAGATTCGCAGATTCACATTTCACAAACTATGCAAGTTCACACCTTCACATAACACATATCATTTATACTCAAGTGAATGTTTTGAACACCATATTACTTATTCCACACAATACCATACAAAGGCACACACTTAAGCATTCACATATCTCACCTAGTCATTTTCGTAATATCAACAGTATTATCACAACTTATTTTATTTATTTATTTATTTTATTTATTTTCAGTTCACATTTCACAAGCTTCAAGTTCACAAGCACACAACTCAATACCACAAATTCTTTTCCATGTTTTCATGCTCGAACCATCACAAAATTTCGGAGTTGCACAATTAAAACTTTATCATGTTCAAACCCTTTACCCATGCAATTACACACACCGCACACTTTTCAGTTCTCATTAAACCACATTGCACAAGCATCCATTCCACAAGCACACGGTTCAATTAAACAAGGACCTTTCCTTGTAGTCATGCTCAAGGTACTTCAAATAAAATCAGAGTTGCACGGTTCACGCCTTATCACATTATTCATATTTTTCTTTTATCACAATTAAAATTTTCACAGGTATCCACACCTTCACATACAACAACCAATGCAACTAGTGCCCTAATGCCAATGCATGCAAATCCTACCACAAGACCGGACTACCCCAAGTACACCTTGGAGGCTCCAAGAGGACCATGTTGATCAGGCACGTCCCTCCAGGCTCCTCCAAAGGACCCAAGATAACCAAGTCCGCCCACTACCCTAGGCCAACTAGACCATGCTCGATACCATATTGTCACGCCCGGATTTCCAACCCGAGGAGACCGGAACGTGACCCTCCCTTTATCCGGGTTTGGACAAAGGGGTAGAATACAATATACACTTCACATTTCTTTTCGTAAATCAAAAATCATATAATTATATAATTGAAACCACATGCCTTTATTATGTTTCAAACTTCATTACAATATCTCCCCACCTGGGGTTACAATGCCTCAACAAAATTACATAATGCAAATAACACAAAACAAAGCCACAAAATGGAACTCTTCCACCTTGGTGTTCCCACCTAACGCCCGTAGGTTCCTGCAAGAAAACACACCATAGTAGGAGGGGTGAGCATCCACGCTCGTAGGGATCATGTCTCCCCAACCCATCCCATGCTCCTAGCATCTACATGCCATGTGTACAAGTGCGGTGTCGTGTTACAATAATTTCAACAGACATAACAACAACCACATCAACAATTACAATCGCCATCGCCACACAGTGCTAACACTTTAACAACAAGTGATTTAACCGCCTCTTCAAAGCCAAGTGATTTAACCGCCTCTTCAGGCCAAGTGATTTAACCGCCTCTTCAGGCCAAGTGATTTAACCGCCTCTTCAGGCCAAGTGATTTAACCGCCTCTTCAGGCCAAGTGATTTAACCGCCTCTTCAGGCCAAGTTTCCACAACCTCACAAAGCTAACACAAAACGGTCCCGGGCTTCCACGACCACCGGGTGTACAAGCAACCACACAAGACATAAGACCATACAGGCATAACATCAAACACTTAATATGCTTAGTCACACAGGAATAACGTCGAATACTTAGCATGCATATATTCACCAAGCTCACAAACCCAGGCCACACAGACATTATTTCAAACACATAATATGCATAGCCTCTCAGGTATAAAACCAAACACTTGGTGTGCACCCGTTCACAAGTGCACAATCCCAGCCATTCAGGCCACAGAGCAAACACCCAAGATACATACATACCCTAAATCACAAGTTCAACCACACAAGGCATAATACCAAACACGTAATGGGCATATACACACAACTATATTCACACAGGCTTTTCATCAAACATATAGCATATAGACCACGTAACCACACTAAAATGCCACTGAAGGCCAACATCCATATAGGAGATCACACCTATATGGATTACATATATATATATATAAACAGAATATGACGCAGAATCCGCCCTAGGACCCTAGGACAGAGGAGGGTTTAGGAAGAACAGAACCCCTACCTTAAAGCAGATCTTCCTTGCTCCCGCGCCAAACGCCGTCCTCCCCACGCAAGATGCTCCAAGCAAGAACCAAAGAACTCCCCTTCCCTTTCTCTCTCTAGCTCTCTCTCTCTCTCAAGCAGAATTGCAGCAAAGGAACACAAGAACCCTAAACTCAAACTCAAGCCCTCCTTATATAGACACCATCCACATCAAAACGACGTAGTTTTGATTAAGTAAACCCAGGATCAAAACGACGTAGTTTTGATCACACAAGTTAGCACCTTTCCGCACCCATATAGGCCAAAATACTCAGAATTGCAACATGGTCCTTTGGAGAAAGATCATTAGAATGACAAAACCAAGGGAACCATGCAAAAATACACCCGCACGCCAATTTGCACGCCAATTCCCCCAATTGGCGTGCAGCTCCAAATGCACTCAAACTTCACCACAAGCCTCCTTGCATCTTGGAGAGGCCTGAGGAGCAAAAATATGCTTGCACGTGAAATGGGTGAATTCACGTTCAGCTCCAAATGCTCTGAAATTTCTGTGGTAGATAGAGGACCTCATTCTAAGAAACTTTTGTTCTTGCACGCCAATTGTTTGAGGCCATCTACCCTATCAAAAGTGAGCTCCAAGATCAGCCGAAACGACTTAAAACCGCCTTGTATACGCATAGCATCTTCCTAGGGCATAAAGGTACGTTACCACTTGTCACATGCACATCCCAAAAGTCCCCTCTTGGGCTCATCTCTTACCTCACACTTGTGCACCAACATCCAAGGTGTTTGTGGTTAACTTCTTACACACGGGTTACACACGGGTCATTACATAGCTAATGTCATTAAATCTCTCTTCAAGATAATAAGTTCCCTAAGTTTGCACTAAAAGAATAGCAGCAAGCAAGGAGTCGAACCCACAGGGATTAGCCTAGTTCTCTAGTTCTCAAATCAAAACACCCAATTACCGTTGTTCTATAAAATGTCTTGGCAAAAAGTTTTCTTTTTTAAACTAAAGATCTAATTTTTATTTGGTTTTCTCGAATAAACAAAGAAAGTAAACTGATTTTAGGATTAAGATTCAAGGACTAAAAGCATCTAGGGTCACAATTTCACCTCCCTATGTTATCTCTCTTGGTTCATGGTATTAGGGTTGTCGATTGAAAACATGCTAAACATAAGCCAAGGACAACAAATGGTCATTGAGCTCCTTTTAAGAGTTGTATGCCAGAATGGTCATCTAAACACACAAACATGCAAAGCCAATAAATCATACTTGCAAAAGGATAATGATCACACCAATTACAAATAAGTTATGAATCTCAATCTGCCCCAGACTAGGGCTAAGAATACCAAGGTGTACATCCAAAGATAGAATTAAGAACAGATTCATAAACATGCAAAACTCAATCATCCAAACCCAATATTCATAAACACAGCAAAGCAACAAGGGGGCTACATTGCTCCCCTAGATTATAAGAACTACTCACGCATGATTACAAGCAAAACCATAGCAGAATAGCTAAACATCTTCTTCTAATCCACGCGCGCAACAAAGCTTCAAATCCAGGCTCCAAAATCATGACGGTTCTTTGCGGCGGCTCTTGTCCTAGGTCAAGGAGCAACCTCCAAGTCGTGGAGCCTCTCTCTCTCTAAAAACGTGTAGGGGGGTCTAGCATGCATAGCAGAGGGCGTGGAGGCTGTATTTATAGAGTTTGGATGGGCTTTGAGGTGTGTACCCTAGCCCATTTATCAAAACGGCGTAGTTTTGATAAGTAACACTTGAAACTTTAAAATCTCTATCTTCCATCCACAATTTGGACATGGGCCTTCGGAAACAAATGATCCGCATGGAAAAACGATAGGATCGGTCCAAAAATATCTTTGCACGTCAATTTGCACGTGATATGGTGAATTCATGTGCACCTCTAAATCAGCTCAAACTTCTCCCCAAGCTTCCTTGCATCCCGTAGAGGCTTGAGAGGCAAAAATAGGCTTGCATATGAAATGGGTGAATTCACGTGCAGCTCCAAATTAGCTCCAAATGCTCTGAAATTTCTGTGGTAGGTAGAGGACATCATTCTAAGCAACTTTTGTTCTTGCATGCCAATTGTTTGAGGCCATCTACTATGTAAAAAGTGAGCTTCAAAATCTGCCAAAATAGCTTGAAAACGCATGTATTTGCAAATAGCATCTTCCTAGGGGTTAGAGCAAATATATATGATATATGAAGCAATAAGGCTCTAATCATGCTCTTAAACATCCTAAATAAATACTAGAATAACGGCATAAAATGCACGTTATCAGTTAATCCTTATTGTTTTGGGTTCTATTAGATTGGTTAGTTTAGATGGTGATGTTGGCACCACTTGGAATAATTTTGAGGTAGTGTATGCTCGGTTGTGGAGTTGTTAGTATGGTGTTGTTTCGTTAATGATTCATTATGATGGTCATTTAGTGGATTAATTACAAGGGGTTACTGGTAGTGGTTCGATATTGGGTATTTGACGTGCAATGGTTGTGTGTGGTGCAATCTGTTAATTTGATTGGTTATTGGATTTTAATAGGTGATCGTATTGACTATGATCCAATGATTTATGTTGAGGTGTCAGTTTAACTATGTTGAGGTGTCCATTTAACCTTGTTGTTACCATGACTATCCGTAGTCTAGAGTTACCACTGGAGTTGGGTGAGTTATGCTGGGTTTCAAGTGACTTAATTAAGGATGTGTAACCCAAATATCTAAGCCTTGTTGCGTTGGCAAGGGATCATAAATAATTTATAGAAGGATGATAACCCCCCCGCCAACCTCTCCTTATGTTAAATGGTTAGTGGATGCGTTGTTAGTTCACGGGAATGTAAATCTATAAATACCTTGTTGCTTCGTAATGGTTAATGGTATGTCCTGAAGCATTGTGCTGGCTCATGGCTGATCGACTAAGCGTTGCCCTATCGTTAGGACTGTTGCTAGTTAGTTTTTTCGGGGACGAAAAGTCCTAAGGGGGAGAGAATGTAAGGATTTTTCCGACATCGTGTCATGTGTGTTTGTTTTATGTTATTTTGTTTGTTGTATGTTGCTCTCATAATTATATTTATGTGCTTAGTTATTGATTAAGAGCACATGCTAGTTTTGGTCTATGGTAGATATTGTATCAGCTCGGCACTTGTGGGTTAATAAATTTGTAGGATGGTTTGGGTGTGTTAGAATAGGTGTAAATAATTATATTCATGTGGGTGTGGGCTTGGTTGTATATCGAGGTCTATGACGTCTTATGAGGATAGTTGTGACATTTGATTCAGTTAGCTTTTCGAGGATGAAAAGTTCTAAGGTGGGGAGGATGTAAGGATCTGTATATGTGTTAGCATAACTAAAATCTATATTTGATGTTAAGAAAGTTATTTTGAGAATGTGGCCATTAATACGATCATTTTGATAATATTTGGGGCTAATTTGAGGTCCAAAAGCCTCTAGGGATTATTTAATAAATTTTGGGAGTTAAATTGAGAGTTAATAAGTGAAAATTTGAATTTTAAAGGGCTTTTTGGAAATTATTAATGTCACGCCCCAAATTTCCTTCCCCTTGGAAATGGGTAATGACTGCCCATGCCCGCACCCGAAGGGTCAAGGGTTTAGAACATTTGGAGCTGCACGTGAATTCACCCATTTCACGTGCAAGCATATTTTTGCTTCTCAGGCCTCTACAGGATGCAAGGAAGCTTGGGGAGAAGTTTGAGCTGATTTGGAGCTGTACGTGAATTCACCATATCACGTGCAAATTGACGTGCAGAGATATTTTTGGACCGATCCTATCGATTTTCCATGGAGATCATTTGTTCCTAAAGGCCCATGTCCAAATTGTGGATGGAAGATAGAGATTTTAAAGTATGGAGTGTCACTTATCAAAACTACGTCGTTTTGATAGATGGGCTAGGGTACACACCTCAAGGCCCATCCAACCTCTATAAATAGAGGCTCCACGCCCCATGCTATGAGACCTAGACCCCCCCTACACGTTTTAGAGGGGAGAGAGGCTTCACGACTTGGAGGCTGCTCCTTGACCTAGGAGAGCAGCCGTTGCGGCCGTCATGATCTGTCGTGGATTTTGGAGCTTGGATTTGAAGCCTTGTTGCACGTGTGGATTAGAAGAAGATGTTTAGCTTTCTTGCTATGGTTTTGCTTGTAATCATGCATGAGTAGTTCTTATAATCTAGGGGAGCAATGTAGCCCCCTTGTTGCTTTCTTGTGTTTATGAATATTGGGTTTGGAAGATTGAGTTTTGCATGTTTTATGAATCTGTTCTTAATCTCTATCTTTGGATGTACACCTTGGTATTCTTAGCCCTAGTCTGGGGCGGATTGAGATTCATAACTTATTTGTAATTGGTGTGATCATTATCCTTTTGCGAATATGATTTATTGGCTTTGCATGTTTGTGTGTTTAGATGACCATTCTGGCATACAACTCTTAAAAGGACCTCAATGACCATTTGTTGTCATTGGCTTATGTTTAGCATGTTTTCAATCAGACAACCCTAATACCATGAACCGGTAGAGATAACATAGGGAGGTGAAATTGTGACCCTAGATGCCTTAATCCTTGATTCTAAATCCAACGTTTTTAGTTATTTCAATTGCAATTTTGTTTTCAGTAATGTAATTTTAAAACACAATTTTGTTTGCCGAGACATTGTTTTAAGCAAGATTAATTTGGTGATTTGAGTTAAAGCTAGATAACTTGGTAATCTCGTGGGATCGACCCCTTTCTTGTCGCTATTCTATTTAGCATTAGTTAAGGGAATTAATATTTTGAGAAGGGATTTAAACGACGTAGCTTAACCCTCACTTGGGTTTCGCTCACGAAATACCCGTTTGTCAAATTGGCGCCGTTGCCTGGGATTCAACGGTTAACTAGTTTTTAAAATCAACATTGAATGAAATTGTTTGAATTCGATCTTGGTGTTTTATTTTGTCTTTTATTTTCTATTATTTTGTGTTCTTTATTTGTTTATTTTGCATTGTTCGAGAGTGCTGGGTGTGTTCTTGTTGTTTTACAGAACATACACCAAGTGTTTGAGGAATTCCTAGTTTTGCATGCCAAGACAGGAGTTTATACCATTTAATCGGGAACCTGAAAGATTGTTCAGAGCTCGTCGTAGAGCAGTTAGGGAAGCAGCACATGAGGCTGAAGAAGTATTGCAAGGCTTAGAGCATTCAGTAGGTGAATTGATGGCGATTTAAGGCCCTGATGGTGGTGCACCGCAAGGAGGGGCCAATTACAATGGCCAATATCCGGAAGAAGAGGCTAATAGGTTTATGCCCGGAACCTTCTTAGACTATGCGAGACCGATGATGTCGACCATTATTCTGGGATTCGGCAGACAAGAGTCCAAGCAAATAGCTTCGAGCTGAAGCTAGCGTTGATCAACAACGCGTTTGGAGGAACAGCCGTGGATGATCCACACCAGCATTTGATGAGGTTCTACCAGATGTGCGACACCATAAAGATCAACAATGTATCGGAGGAGGCAATAAAGCTAAGGCTTTTCCCTTTCTCTTTAAGGGATAGAGCTCTTGGCTGGTTCAACAATCTACTAGCAGGTTCAATCAACACTTGGGAGGAGATGCAGACCAAGTTCATGTCAAAGTACTTCCCTCCTTCCAAGGTGATCCAGCTCAGAGGGGAGATTAGAAAATTCAGGCAAGATGAGATGGAGACTCTTCATGAAGCTTGGGAGCGTTTTAAAGACTTAGTGAGAAGATGCCCTGATCATGGAAAACCCAGTGGATTCAAATTGAATCTTTCTACACAGGTCTTCAGTCCCACTCACAAGACAAGGAGAATGCAGCTGCTGGAGGATGCTTGATGAATCTAGAGCCTAACGCAGCATCAGAGCTCTTAGAGAGGCTGTCATTAGCTGATTGGCAGTGGTCTAATGTGCGTACTTCAAAGCCAAGGGAGAAGATAGCCTCAGTTGATAATTCTTCCAATGATATGCAAGCACAGATTTAAGCTTTAGTGAATGGCATGGAAGTATTGGCTCTTAAAGTTAAAGGATCACAACAAGCTTTACCAAGGGGGACGGGGCTGGAGTGGAGCTGAAGAAGCAAATTATGTTGGAGGAAAGGGCTTGTATCGAAGCGGCAATTTTATCCTCAACAACAACAACAAGGGTACAACCGGAACCAAGAACAATCTCATCCATTTCGGAAAAACCAGAACCGAGGGGGAGATACCTCATTTCAAGACAAATATGTGCCCCCAGGGATGAAGCGGAATCCGTATGCTACGGATAATTATTTACACCCACCTCCAAGATTCGAGCAAGAACGACCTCGGCCTCAACAAGAAAGAGGAAGGGTATATCGAATGTGGATGAGCCAACCAAAAGAGAGGATAATTTGGAGGAAAGGGTAGTCACCATGGAACCTTCAATGAAGAATATAGAAAAGCTGCTTGTGAGTTTGGCCCAGAATGTAAATCAAGGAGTCTCAGCTAAATCTTTTCCAAATGATACTAAGGTGAACCCCAAGGAGAGCTGCAAGGCTATTACTCTAAGAAGCGGGAAGGCACTGAAAGAAGCTGAAGAGCCTAAGAAGAAGGCAATTCCAGAAGAACAGAGCAGACCCTTAGAAGTTGATCACCAAGGAAAATCAGATAAAGCTGAAGAAAGAGTGCAAGAAAAGAAGGACCAGCAGCTGAGTCAAGACAGAATAGTTGAAGAACAGAGGCATGAGCTCAGGTCTACTATGCCATTTCCTCAGAGGCTGAGGAACCAGAGGGTTGAAGAAGAGCATGAGCGCTTTCTGAGTTTGTTCACGTGGCTTGAAATTAACATTTCATTTGTGGAAATCTTGGAGCAGATGCCTAGGTACAGAAAGTACATCAAAGATTTTGTGAAGAAGAAGAGGAAATATGGGGATCATGAGACGGTGGCAGTAACTAATGAGGTGAGCAGTGTTGTTCAACAGAGTTTGCCCATCAAGCATAAAGATCCGGGCGTTTTAATCTCCCTTGTGTGATTGGCAATGCACCGCAAGAACAGGCCCTATGTGATTTAGGGGCCAGCATCAATATGATCTCCTTTGCTTTGTACAAGCAGCTTGGGCTTAAGGGCATGAAGCCCACTTCCATATCATTGCAGTTTGCTGACCGGTCTACTGGAAGGCCTGAAGGGATAATTGAAGACGTGTTAGTCAAAGTGGGCTCCTTCATATTTCCAGCGGACTTTGTAGTTTTGGAGATGGAAGAAGATAGAGGTGTTCAGCTACTCCTTGGAAGATTGTTTCTTAGAACGGGTTGTGCATTGATTGATGTTGCTCAAGGGCAGCTAACTCTGAGAATTAATGAGGAGACCTTAGTCTTCCACATGGGGAAGGCTTTCCAAGGTCAAGAGGAGGACTGCCTTTGGGTTGAAGACCTTGAGGAATTGGTGGAAGACTACTTGGCAGAAGAAATTACCACCACCAATAATGGAGCCCTTCAGCTATAGAAGCTCAACAAGATGAAGAGATGTACTTGACACTGAGGAAGATGAGCAAACTACAAACCATTGCATGTTATGCCCAAGAAAGGGGGCATGACCGTGATTAAAAATGAGAAAAATGAATTGATCCCATCTCGCCCGTGACGGGGTGGAGAGTGTGTGTTGACTATAGAAAGCTGAACAAGGCTACTAGGAAGGATCATTTTCCTCTTCCTTTCATTGACCAAATGTTGGATAGGTTAGCTGGCTATAGTCACTATCTGCTTTTTAGATGGCTATTCCGGGTATAATCAGATCATGGTTAAGCCCGAGGACCAAGAAAAGACCACCTTCACGTGCCCTTTTGGCACTTTTGCATTTAGGAGAATGCCATTTGGGCTTTGTAATGCCCCCGCCACCTTTCAAAGGTGTATGATGGCCATTTTTCAAGGTTTGGTTGAGGAGATCATGGAGGTCTTCATGGATGACTTTTCGGTGTTTGGTTCCTCCTACCAACAAGTGCTTGAAAAATCTAGATGTGGTCTTAGAGAGATGTGAGGAGAAGGAACTAGTCCTAAATTGGGAGAAATGCCATTTCATGGTAATCGAGGGGATAGTTCTAGGGCACAAGGTGTCTGCACATGGTTTGGACGTAGATAAGGCAAAAATCTCCACTATTGAGACTCGCCACCTCCAACCAATGAAAAAGGAGAGAGAAGTTTCCTTGGCCATGCTGGCTTTTATAAGAGATTCATTAAGGACTTCTCAAAAATTGCAAAACCCATGAGTAGGTTGTTAGAAAAAGACACAAGCTTTGAGTTTAATGCAGATTGCTTAGAAGCTTTCAACATCCTCAAGGGTAAGTTAGTCATCGCACCTGTTATAGTCACACCCGATTGGGCTCGGCCTTTTGAGCTAATGTGTGATGCGAGTTATTATCTCGTGGGGGTAGTCTTAGGGCAAAGGCGAGAAAAAGTGTTTAGGGTCATTTACTATGCTAGTAAGACCTTAGATGATGCTCAACGTAACTATACCACCATCGAGAAAGAGTTGCTAGCCGTGGTTTATGGTCGCAACAAGTTTAGACCCTACCTTTTTGGGTCTAAAGTCATTGTTTATACTGATCATGCTACATTGAAATTATTGTTTGCTAAAAAAGAAGCTAAGCCATGCTTGATTAGGTGGGTTCTCCTCTTACAGGAATTTGACCTTGAAATTAGAGACACAAAGGGAGCCCTAAATTCTGTGGCTGATCACCTCTCCCGTGTGGAGAATGCACCTAAGTCTCTACCCATTGTAGATGACTTTCCTGATGAGACGTTGTTTAAGGTGCATCATCTTCCTTGGTTTACTGACATAGCAAATTATTTAGCCACAGGGTTCATACCCAAGCAGTTAGACTACCACCAGAGAAAGAAATTATTAGTGGATGCTAAGAAATTCATTTGGGAGGACCCAATTCTTTATAGGAGGTGTTCTGACCAAATCATTAGAAAGTGTGTCCTTGAGGAGGAGGTAGATGACATAATACATCATTGTCATGCATCACATTATGGGCCCACTTTGGGGTGCAAAGAATTGTGGCTAAAATCATGCAGTGTGGCTTTTATTGGCCTCACATGGTGAATGACACCTATGTCCACATCAAAAAGTGTGATAGATGTCAAAGGGTAGGTGGTTTATCTAGGAAAAATGAGATGCCCTTAACTGGAATCCTTCCAGTTGAAATTTTTGACATTTGGGGCATTGACTTCATGGGGCCATTCCCCAATTCGATGGGTATTCATACATTTTGCTTGCTGTGGATTATGTGTCTAAGTGGGTAGAAGCTATTCCTACAAGAGTGAATGATACTAGGGTTGTGACTCACTTCCTTACTAGGAACATCTTTAGCCGTTTTGGGACACCAAGGGCTATAATCGAGTGATGAGGGTAGTCATTTCGCAACAAATTGTTTGACAAATTATTGAACAAGTATGGTGTCACTCATAGGAAGTCTTTAGCCTACCACCCGCAAGCTAATGGACAAGCGAAGTGTCCAACAGAGAGATTAAGGTCATTTTAGATAAAAGCTGTTGGAGCCAATAGGAAAGATTGGTCTCAAAGGCTTGATGAAGCCTTATGGGCATATAGGACAGCTTACAAAACTCCCATTGGGATGTCACCTTACCGTATTCTATATGGTAAGGCATGTCACTTGCCTGTGGAACTAGAACAAAAGGCTCATTGGGCCTTGAAGAAGTTAAATTTTAACCCACAAGAGACCAAGGAGCTTAGGATGACTCAATTAATTGAGTTAGATGAGCTTAGGCTGGATGCCTATGATAGTGCTAAATTTTACAAAGAAAGAACTAAGAAATGGCATGATAGGCAACTCAACAATGAACCTTTAACCTTAGGGCAGAGAGTTCTTCTATTTAATACAAGGTTGAGGTTATTTCCTGGAAAATTAAGGTCCAAGTGGAAGGGACCTTTTGTGATAGTTGATAAGAAGCCATATGGGAGCTTTGAGCTCCAAGCTGTAGATGGCAAGAAATTTTGGGTGAATGGCAACAGACTGAAACCATACTTTGATTCAACTCAGAGGGAGATAGTTGTTTCCCTCTCTTTCACCATTGCATGATCATAACTGAAAGTCTAGCTACAGACTTTAAATAAAGCGGTTGGGAGGCAACCCAATGTTTATTGCTATGTTTTATTTTATGTTATTTTCTTTTCTTTATTTTATTCAATAAATTTGTTTGCAAGCTAACCATTGTGCAGAGACTTTGTTCCTTTCTTAATTAACCATTTGCGGGATTGAGCGAATTATTGGGTCCTGAACTTGTGGAATTATTTTTAAAGTCAAAGTCAAGGAGCAAGGAGCAAGTGAAGCCCAAAAGTGCTTGAAGATGGGCTCAAACAATTCATGTGCAAGACTTAAAGATGGCCCATAATGCACAAGCAACTAAGTGGAGAAATTTGGGCCAGTTTGGGCCTGAATGTGAATTTGCATGTGAATTGCCCAATTCACGTGCACCTCCTTTTGAGTCGTAACTTTCGAAATGGTAGATGAAGACCACGTGAATCACGTTTACTCTTGCACGCGAATTGCTAGCTGTCATATGGAGGCTCAAAAATGCAAACTACCGATTTTAGCCCTCCTCGAAGCTTCAAACAATTCACATGCAGAAGGGACTACTTGTAATGACCTGTGTGTAACCCGTGTGTAAGAAGTTAACCACAAACACCTTGGATGTTAGTGCACAAGTTTGTGGTAAGAGAGGAGCCCAAGAGGGGACTTTTGGGAGGTGCATGTGTCAAGCGATAGCGTACATTTATGCCCTAGGAAGATGCTATGCGTTTACAGGCGGTTTTAAGCTGTTTTGGCTGATCTTGGAGCTCACTTTTGACCTAGTAGATGCCTCAAACAATTGGCGTGCAAGAACAAAAGTTTCTTAGAACGAGGTCCTCTATCTACCACGAAATTTCAGAGCATTTGGAGTTGCACGTGAATTCACCCATTTCACGTGCAAGTGTGGTTGTCTTCTACATGATGCAAGGATGCTAGGGGTGAAGTTTGAGAGCATTTGGAGTGCATTTGGAGTTGCACGTGAATTGGGGAATTCACGTTCAAATTGGCGTACAGGCATGTTTTTGCATGGTTTCCTTGGTTTTGTCATTCTAATCATCTTTTCCCAAAGGACCATGTTGGAATTGTGAATATTTTGGTGTGTATGGATGTGGGAAGGTCATAGCTTGTTCCATCAAAACTACGTCGTTTTGATCTTTGGGATTCACTTAATCAAAACTACGTCGTTTTGATGTTGTGTTGTCTATACAAGGAGGGGAAGCCCCTCTGTTTTAGGTTTAGGGTTTGTTGCTCCACCAGCGTCGCAGACGAGAGAGAGAGAGAGAGAGAGGGAAGGAGAGCTCCTGGTTGCCGCCAGGCGTCTTGCGTGGGTGATCGAGTCTCGTGGGTGGACGGCGTTCGGCGTGGGATCGACTATTGCCGTGTTGTGCGTCTTACTTGAGGTAGGGGTTCTGTTCTTCCTAAATCCTCCTCTTGTCCTAGGGTTCTAGGGTAGATTATGGGTTATATCCGTTATATATATATATGTAATCCATATAGGTGTGATCTCCTATATGGATGTTGGCCTTCAATGGCATTTTGGTGTGATTCGTTGTTGCTTGCTATATGTTCGATGAAATGCCTGTGTGAATACAATTGTGTGTATATGCCTATTACATGCTTGGTAATATGCCTGTGTGGCTGGACTTGTGATTTGGTGAATGTATGCATGCCTGGGTGTTTGTTCTATTGCCTGAATGGCCGGGTTTGTGCACTTGTGAATGGGTGCACACCAAGTGTTTGCTTTTATGCTTAAGTGGCCGTAGTGTGTGTTGTGTGCATGATCGTGGTATTTGGCCTGAAGAGGCGGTTAAATTACTTTGCCTGAGAGGCGGTTAAACCAAGGGCCTGAAGGGGCGGTTAAACTACTTTGCCTGAGAGGCGGTTAAATCGATGGCCGAAGAGGCGGTTAAATTACTTGCTTGCGATGTTTGTTAGCCGTGCTGGACTGGGCTGGGGTTACGCCCGCTTGTGTGGAATGTTTTACTCTTTTTCTCATACTGCCACGTCACTATACCTGTGCACATGCATGTAGCCGCTAGGAACATGGGAAGGGTTGGGGAGACTTGATCCCTACTGAGCTGTGGTTGCTCACCCCTCCTACTGTATTTGCTTGTTTTCCAGGGACTTACAGGCGTTAGGTGGATACACCAAGGTGGAAGACCTTATTTATTTTACTTTCTTCCATTTATGTTATTTTTTTTATGGGAATTGATGTAACCCCAGTGGGGATGGATTGGAAAGGATTTTGTTGTAATAAAGACTGGTTTGGATTGTGGATTTCTTTTATGGACATTATTTTCTTGAAATGTGTTGTGGATGTTTTAAAATGTTAAATTCGGGGATTGCATCCTAACCCCTTTGCCCTCCGTGTGGGTACAAGGGGAGTCACGTACCGGTTTCCTCGGGTTGGAAATCCGGGGTGTGACAATATGGTATCAGAGCATGGTCTAGTTGGCCTACGGTAGTGGGCGGACCTGGTTATCCTAAGTCCTTTGGAGGAGCCTTGGAGGGACATGCCCGATCAACATGGTCCTCTTTGAGCCTCCAAGGTGTACTTAGGGTAGTCCAGTCTTGTGGTAGGATTTGCATGCATTGGCATTAGGGCACTAGTTGCATTGTCTTGTGAATGTATGATAAACCGTGGATAAGATCATATGATTAAGTGAAATGTGCAACTCGATTTGTTTAGAAATGTGTACTTGAATCGTGCAATGTGATTGATGCAATGTATGTGTGCAATGTCATGAGATAGTGGAATTGATCAGTGGGGTAGAGGTAGTGACGCGATAGATTATAAAATTTGTTTTGACGTTTGTGCTTCTTACTTCGTGTAGTAAGAATGCCGCCGAGGAGAGTGACACGTGCGTCCGGGGCAGTGGCTGATGAGTCATCTGCCCATGAGGGTCCGGGTGCGGGACCGTCCGTTGGAGGGCATGCGTTGTTACTGGCACAGCTACAAGAAGGCATCCGGCTGGAGGTACGAGAGCTACGGGAGGGACTCCGGCAGGACGTTCGGGAGGAGGTGTGCCGTGAGATGGCGGCCACAGCGGTGGTGCCACCACCACCACCACCAGTAGGAGAGCCGCCTCGTGAGCGTGAGAGTTCGGCTGGGTGGTGTACCAACTCGTGCGAGAGGATGACGTGGTGACACGGTTCCGAAAAGAACAACCTCCGCGATTCAAGGGGGAAGGTGAACCCGTGGTAGCTGAATAGTGGTTGAGGCAGATCGAGCATGTGTTCTCCTTTCTCCTGCCCCGGGAGGAGGATAAGGTGCGACTGGCAATCCGGCAGCTGGAGGGGGATGCTTTGGAGTGGTGGACGAGTGTTGCGGGGAGCCGTGCAGTGCAACTCATGCTTTGGGAGGAGTTCTTGCAACTCTTCCATGATGAGTTCTTCCCGGAATCAGTGAGATGGCAGAAGAGGGAAGAATTCGGCAGCTTGAAGCAGGGATCCAGGACGATACCTGAGTATGAGCGGGAGTTCCGGAGCTTGAGTAGGTTTGCTCTTGAGATTGTGGCAAGGGAGGACCTGAAGGCCCACAAGTTCACTTTGGGCCTTAGGCCAGCCCTTAGGCGAGGGTGGCAATTCTACGCTTGAGGACCTATGCCGAGGTTGTGGAGACGGCCCGTATAGCCGAGAGAGAGCCGGATGACGGGAGGCAGGCCCATCAGGGTCGCCAATTCTGAGTGGGCCCGATCGAGATGCAGGGTCCAAGAGGCTCAAGACGGAGGAGAGGGATAGCAGTTCTTTTCGCGATCGGGGTCGGACGTCCGTGAACCCCGGGAGGTTCACCTTTGGCGGCGGTAGACAGGGTGGTCCATCCGGGAGTCTACCTAGCATTGTCCATCGTTGTGGAGAGCAGGGTCACTTCAAGGGGGGAGTGCCCCAAGAAGGACTGGCGATGCAACAACTGTGGACGAGAGGGTCATTTGCGCCGGGTTTGCAGGAGTGGCAACAGGGGAACAGGGGGCATGGCATCCAGCGTGAGGAGTGATGCTAGTTTCCGTGCACCAGCTGAGAGACCAGCTCGTCAGTGGCAGGCCGACCCAGGCAGGATCCGGTCGGACCCGACCCCCAGGGGAGGCCGGAGCAAGAAGAGACCGAGGCCGGAGGCAACCTTAGCGGGAAGCGTCCAGGTGAGTGAGCCGACCAGTGGCCCGGGCCAAGGAAGGGTGTTTGCGCCTGGAGGCGACGTACCAAGGAGGAGGCCGAGCTACCACCCCCACCAGCTGAGGGTGGAGCAGGATCATCGGTGGTCAGAGGTACCCTTTTGATCTCCCGTACATTAGCTTCTGTTCTCTTCGATACGGGTGCATCGTGTTCTTTTGTTACTGAACTTGTGATAGATAGCTTGGGGTTAGCTTGTGTGGAGGCAGCGAAGCCCCTAGTTGTTGAGTCTCCAGTGGGGGGGTAGGATTGAGGTACGGCGAGTGTGTCGTAATCGTGTGTTAACCATAGGCGAGGTGGAGCCGAGTTTTGACTTGCATGTAATGCCTTTGCATACTTTTGACCTGATCTTGGGTATGGATTGGCTTATGGCTTTCCAAGCCAAGATAGACTGTTACCGGCGGCGTGTATCCTTCGTGACACCTGCAGGGATCTCTTGCACCCTGCAGGGGGAGTGGGACTGTGAGGCGAGTCGGGCCGGGCCGGTGATGGACCAGCGGGGTGCCATTACCCACAGGTTGGCAGCCCTGACCTTTGCTGAGGAGGGTAAGGTGGAAAAGAGGGTGTGGCCCGCTGTTGTGGACCAATTTCAGGATGTTTTTCCTGAGGAGTTGAGGAGTTTGCCACCTAAGAGGAGTGTGGAGTTCACCATTGAGTTGGTGCCGGGGACGGGTTCGATTTCCCAAGTAGCGTATCGTATGGGGCCAGCCGAGCCGAGGGAGGCGGCAGAGGCAAATCGAGGAGTTGGTGGGCCAAGGGTATATCAGACCGAGTACCTCACCTTGGGGTGCTCCGGTGCTCTTTGCTAAGAAGGCTGATGGCACACTTCGTCTCTGCATCGACTACAGGAAGCTGAATTCAGTGACTGTGAAGAATAAGTACCCGTTGCCTCGGATAGATGACCTGTTTGACCAATTGAGTGGGGCCCAGTGATTTTCCAAAATAGATTTACGGTCGGGGTATCACCAGCTCAGGGTTAGGGAGGAGGACATCCCTAAGACGGCTTTTCGGTGCAGGTATGGGCATTATGAGTGGGTCGTGACGCCTTTCGGGCTCACTAATGCGCCAGCGGTGTTCATGCACTTGATGAACCAAGTCTTTGCCCCCTACTTAGACTCGTTCGTGGTGGTGTTTATCGACGATATCTTGGTGTATTCCAAGACCGAGAAGGAGCATGTGGAGCACTTGGCAACAGTGTTGCAAACCTTGAGGGACCAGCAGCTGTTTGCTAAGTTTAGCAAGTGTGAGTTTTGGCTCCAGGAGGTTCACTTTCTTGGCCACGTGGTGTCAGCTGAGGGAGTTAGGGTGGACCCAGCCAAGATTGAGGCCGTGGCATCGTGGGCGAGGCCAACCAACGTTTTTGAGATCCGTAGTTTTCTTGGCTTGGCGGGGTACTATCGTCGTTTTGTCGGCCCATTTCCTGGCTGTTTGCGAGCGGGACTCTATTGGGACCTTGAGTCAGCTGTACATGAACGAGATTGTGAGACCGCATGGGGTACCATCATCGGTTGTCTCGACCGGGATTCGAGGTTCACTTCCCGTTTTTGGGCAGGTTTGCGCAGGAGGCTATGGGGACCAAGCTTCACTTGAGTACAGCCTTTCACCCTGAGACTGACGGCCAGACAGAGAGGACGAATCAGACGTTGGAGGACATGTTACGGGCCTGTGTGTTAGATTTTGGGGGTTCGTGGGCAACTCACCTTCCTTTGGAGGAGTTTGCCTACAATAACAATTATCAGGCATCCATTGGGATGGCTCCTTTTGAGGCGTTGTATGGGCGGCCGTGTCGATCACCTTTGTGTTGGACCGAGGTGGGGGAGACAACTCTCTTGGGACCGCAGTTGGTTCAAGAGGCTACCGAGAAGGTTAAGTTGATTCGTCGGCGTTTGTTATCGGCTCGAGTCGGCGAAATCTTATGCGGATCAGCGGCGGCGACCTTTGGAGTTTTCTGTTGGTGATCATGTGTTTCTTCGTGTTTCTCCACGTCGTGGACATCGACAGTTTGGGCACGGTTCCAAGCTCTCTCCGCGGTTTATTGGTCCTTTTGAGATTCTGGAACGTGTAGGGCCTGTGGCCTACCGGTTAGCGTTACCACCGCGGCTGAGTCGAGTGCACAGCGTGTTTCACGTGTCCCAGTTGCGGAAGTATCACCCTGACCCCACTCATGTGATCGATTGGGGGACATTAGACATTGAGGATGACATGTCCGTTGTTGAGGCCCCTATCCGTATCCTAGATCGGCGAGAGAAGCTTTTGCGTGGTCGTGCTATTCCTTTGGTTCGCGTGCTGTGGCAGCACCGTGGCATTGAGGAGGAGACATGGGAACGTGAGTCCGTGATGCGTGCGCAGCACCCAGACTTGTTCGAGGACGAACAATCTTAAGCGTGGGAGGTGGCTGTTGGCCAAGGGATAGTGATGTGTTTTCTTGTATTAGTTGTGTACGATTTGGTGTATTTGTATTAAAGACATGTGTTCTTATTTGTGATGTGTTTTGAGATGTGTATTCATGACATGCGGACGTGTTATATGCATTATTGTGGTTATGGATTATGGTGGTACCTTGTTATGTGCTGTTATGTGTTGTGCGCGGTGTATGACCCATTTGGGTGTTGTGGCTCGCCGTGTGGCAAATGGGTAGCTTGTGTTTGTTTTCCTCGTATGTCATTTCTTTTCGAGGACGAAAAGTCTTAAGGGGGGAGAGGATGTAATGACCCGTGTGTAACCCGTGTGTAAGAAGTTAACCACAAACACCTTGGATGTTAGTGCACAAGTTTGTGGTAAGAGAGGAGCCCAAGAGGGGACTTTTGGGAGGTGCATGTGTCAAGCGATAGCGTACATTTATGCCCTAAGAAGATGTTATGCGTTACTAGCGGTTTTAAGCTGTTTTGGCTGATCTTGGAGCTCACTTTTGACCTAGTAGATGGCCTCAAACAATTGGCGTACAAGAACAAAAGTTTCTTAGAATGAGGTCCTCTATCTACCACGAAATTTCAGAGCATTTGGAGCTGCACGTGAATTCACCCATTTCACGTGCAAGTGTGGTTGTCTTCTACATGATGCAAGGATGCTAGGGGTGAAGTTTGAGAGCATTTGGAGTGCATTTGGAGTTGCACGTGAATTGGGGAATTCACGTTCAAATTGGCGTGCAGGCATGTTTTTGCATGGTTTCCTTGGTTTTGTCATTCTAATCATCTTTTCCCAAAGGACCATGTTGGAATTGTGAATATTTTGGTGTGTATGGATGTGGGAAGGTCATAGCTTGTTCCATCAAAACTACGTCGTTTTGATGCTTGGATTAGCTTAATCAAAACTACGTCGTTTTGATGTTGTGTTGTCTATACAAGGAGGGGAAGCCCCTCTGTTTTAGGTTTAGGGTTTGTTGCTCCACCAGCCGTCGCAGAGAGAGAGAGAGAGAGAGAGAGAGGGAAGGAGAGCTCCTGGTTGTTGCCAGGCGTCTTGCGTGGGTGATCAGAGTCTCGTGGGTGGACGGCGTTCGGCGTGGGATCAGACTATTGCCGTGTTGTGCGTCTTACTTGAGGTAGGGGTTCTGTTCTTCCTAAATCCTCCTCTGTCCTAGGGTTCTAGGGCAGATTATGGGTTATATCTGTTATATATATATATGTAATCCATATAGGTGTGATCTCCTATATGGATGTTGGCCTTCAATGGCATTTTGGTGTGATTCTGTTGTTGCTTGCTATATGTTCGATGAAATGCCTGTGTGAATACAATTGTGTGTATATGCCTATTACATGCTTGGTAATATGCCTGTGTGGCTGGACTTGTGATTTGGTGAATGTATGCATGCTGGGTGTTTGTTCTATTGCCTGAATGGCTGGGTTTGTGCACTTGTGAATGGGTGCACACCAAGTGTTTGCTTTTATGCTTAAGTGCCGTAGTGTGTGTTGTGTGCATGAGTGTGGTATCTGGCCTGAAGAGGCGGTTAAATTACTTTGCCTGAGAGGCGGTTAAACCAGTGGCCTGAAGGGGCGGTTAAACTACTTTGCCTGAGAGGCGGTTAAATCAGTGGCCTGAAGAGGCGGTTAAATTACTTGCTTGTGATGTTTGTTAGCCAGTGTGACTAGGGCTGGGGTTACGCCCGCTTGTGTGGAATGTTTTACTCTTTTTTCTCATCTTCGCCACGTCACTACACCTGTGCACATGCATGTAGCCGCTAGGAACATGGGAAGGGTTGGGGAGACTTGATCCCTACTGAGCTGTGGTTGCTCACCCCTCCTACTGTATTTGCTTGTTTTCCAGGGACTTACAGGCGTTAGGTGGATACACCAAGGTGGAAGACCTTATTTATTTTACTTTCTTCCATTTATGTTATTTTTTTATGGGAATTGATGTAACCCCAGTGGGGATGGATTGGAAAGGATTTTGTTGTAATAAAGACTGGTTTGGATTGTGGATTTCTTTTATGGACATTATTTTCTTGAAATGTGTTGTGGATGTTTTAAAATGTTAAATTCGGGGTTTGCATCCTAACCCCTTTGCCCTCCGTGTGGGTACAAGGGGAGTCACGTACCGGTTTCCTCGGGTTGGAAATCCGGGGCGTGACACTACTACTTGCTAGCTCAAGGGGGACCCACCACCAAAGTTTGGGACGATTCTGACCTGCACGCCAATTCAACCAATTCACGTGCAAGGGCTATTTTGGTCAGAACACTCTGAAAATTTAGGGGCACGTGTATCACGCCAATTGGAGCATCTTTCCTTTTGCACGCTATATAAAGAGAGGCCATCTTCAAAGGCTTCCACACCAAAATCAGTCCAGATCTGAGTATTAGAGAAACTCTGCTCTTTTGCTCTCTTGCTCTTCAGTTTTCTGCTCTTTGCTCTTTATTCTCATTCCAAAGATGGTGCGCACAAGGAGGATTGGCCAGGAGGAGGTGCACTCACCTAGTGCTGATAGCCAACCTGAGGAGGAGATACTCTTGGGGCATGCTCTTGATATGCAGGCTTTGGAGGCTTCAGAGCTGGGCTGGGTTAGAGAGGTGGCTCTTAAAATTCAAAATCTGGGATTACAAAGGTTAGTATCTGCCCCCCAGCTATTTCCTACTCGCCCTATAAGAATTTTATGCATATGTCTATGTGAGTGAGGATGAACGATAGGGGTTGTGCAAGGGGTTTATGTCGAATTACCCCTGAAATTATTAGACATTGCTTTAACCTCCCCGCACCAGGTGATAGCTTCCCTTAGCTAAGCCTAGGAGAATTTGGTACTGCATGCAACTATGCTAGAAAATTTCAAAGTCGAAGGCAGTATACCAAGAATGGTTTTGTTGGAAGATTTAGATGCCTACCCTACCTGGTAGGGAAATGCTTATTGATTCAGACCAGTGCGATAGATAGTGTGCCTAAGCCACACCTGGAGTTCATGTATAGCATTGATCATATGCTAAATGTGGATTGGGCCACTACCATTTTTAAATGGTGGAAGAAAAACTCATCAAAGCAGATAAATGGCAGACTTTTGTGTTTGATATTTCAAAGCATGCCTGCTTTGCATTTTTCCTCCATGGATAACATCACATCACTTTTCCTTCTCACTGGGTGTTAAGAGTATTGCATGTTGAAGGGGGTTTGGGGATCAGTACCAGAGGTCATTGGGCAACCAATGTTCTTCCTCTATCACAGCCCGCCAGGCACAGTGTTCTGATAACGTGCATTTTATGCTGTTATTCTAGTGTTTATTTAGGATGTTTAAGAGCATGATTAGAGCCTTATTGCTTCATATATCATATATATTTGCTCTAACCCCTAGGAAGATGCTATTTGCAAATACAGGCGTTTTTAAGCTGTTTTGGCAGATTTTGGAGCTCACTTTTGACTAGGTAGATGGCCTCAAACAAATGGCGTGCAAGAACAAAAGTTTCTTAGAATGATGTCCTCTACCTAGCACAGAAATTTCAGAGCATTTGGAGTTGCACGTGAATTCACCCATTTCACGTGCAAGCCTATTTTTGCCTCTCAGGCCTCTACAGGATGCAAGGAAGCTTGGGGAGAAGTTTGAGTTGATTTAGAGGTGCACGTGAATTCACCATATCACGTGCAAATTGACGTGCAGAGATATTTTTGGACCGATCCTATCGTTTTTCGATGCTGATCATTTGTTCCTGAAGGCCCAAGTCCAAATTGTGGATGGAAGATAGAGTTTTTAATGTTTCGAGTGTTACTTATCAAAACTACGCCGTTTTGATAAATGGGCTAGGGTACACACCTCAAGGCCCAACCAAACTCTATAAATAAGAGCTCCACGCCCTCTTCTATGCATCCTTAGACCCCCTACACATTTTTAGAGAGAGAGAGAGGCTCCACGACTTGGAGGTTGCTCCTTGACCTAGGAGAGCAGCCGTCGCAGCAGCCGTCGCGGATTTTGGAGCCTGGATTTGAAGCTTTGCTGTGCGCGTGGTTAAGAAGAAGATGTTGAGCTTTTCTGCTTTGTGTTTGCTTGTAATCATGCATGAGTAGTTCTTTTAATCTAGGGGAGCAATGTAGCCCCCTTGTTGTTTTGCTGTGTTTATGAATATTGGGTTTGGATGATTGAGTTTTGCATGTTTTATGAATCTGTTCTTAATCTCTATCTTTGGATGTACACCTTGGTATTTTTAGCCCTAGTCTGGGGCGGATTGAGATTCATAACTTATTTGTAATTGGTGTGATCATTATCCTTTTGCAAGTATGATTTATTGGCTTTGCATGTGTGTTTAGATAACCATTCTGGCATACAACTCTTAAAAGGACCTCAATGACCATTTGTTGTCCTTGGCTTATGTTTAGCATGTTTTCAATCAGACAACCCTAATACCATGAACCAGTAGAGATAACATAGGGAGGTGAAATTGTGACCCTAGATGCTTTTAATCCTTGAATCTTAATCTTAAAATCACTTTGCTTTCTTTGTTTATTCAGAAAACCAAATAAAAATTAGATCTTTAGTTATAAAAAAAGAAAACTTTTTGCCAAGACATTTTATAGAATAATAGTAATTGGGTGTTTTGATTTGAGAACTAGAGAACTAGGCTAATCCCTGTGGGTTCGACCCCTTGCTTGCTGCTATTCTTTTAGTACAAACTTAGGGAATTTATTATCTTGAAGAGAGATTTTACGACATTAGCTTACTCTTTAAGGGAGGCTAAAAATTTGTCTGTCATGTTCATGTGGAGCGATCCACTGACTTTGCAAGGGAGACCTCTCCTCATTTGGATCAAAGGAAGCAGACTCTATACAGACTCACTGCCATGTACATGCAGTTCAATGTACAGAAAGAAGATATTTTCAATTTCTTTCAAGGCATTCGTGGGCAGGTGGTGAGCGAAGTGGAGGTCATCAATTGGGCAGTCACTAATGGGCACATCACTAGTGCCCAATTTGAAGAATTAATGGCCCTCATCTCTGGAGACCAACAAGCTACTTCATGACCTAGAACTAGAGCATGGGAGCCCCCAAACGTAGCTGCTCATGCATCTCCTAGAGCATGGGAAGCCCCAGAAGCGCCAGCTGCTGCATCTACTGAAGCTTGGAGGCAAAAAACACAGGAACTCAGTGAGGCAAATGCCAGAACCCAGTGCGAGGTGGAAGCCCTAAGGAAGGACAACAAAGAAGTCAAAGGCCTCCTAGGCAAAATCTGGAAGGCCTTGAGCAAGAGGAAAGCATCAAAACGTTCTCCTATAGTGGAGATATCTAATGAAGAACCCTCTCCATCCCCTGAAGTTTCTTATCCAGCCCTAGGTGGATCCACCTCAACCAGAATCTTCAGCTGGGCCATCTTACTATCACCCAGAGGAGACAAAGCCAGCAGAAGGGTATTCACCCTTCCAGCCTTTTACTGATCTTGCATATCCTCAGGCTCTTGTGCCTGTTATACTTCCTGTCTCTTGGGGTACATACATGCCTACTGAACCTGAAGACCTTCTTGGCCCTCATATCCATTTAATCATTAATCCAGCTTTATCATCCAACGAGAGCCAAGTAGCATTTGAAGAGTTCATCAATTCCACGGTTTAGAGGGCTCGCTTTATACGGGATAATGATATCTTCACCCCTTTTGGCCTAAAGAGGATCTCAGAGAATGAATATCTCTACTCCGAAGAGATAGACCTCTTCTGCAGGCCCATGCGCTATGTAGTGGAGGCTGAGCCTCATAACTACCCCTTAGCTCAGTTCACTTCCATCATGCTATGCGAGATATTCAATCAACCCTTGTCCGAAGAGGTGTGGCGCCAACGCATCAATGGTGAGAATGAAGGGCACCGCCCTTGGCATGGTATGCGTGAGGTGCTGATTCCGGTGCACATTGACCGCCACTATGTATTGGTCCGTTTGAATCTGGATATAGGACATGCCGTGCTATATGATCCAAGCCAAGGCGAAGTTGCCAGATGGAAAAGACAGTTAGTGCATGGGTTCATCAAACGAATCAAAGTGGCGATGATCAAAGAAGGCTTGTTGGCGGACAAGCTCCCTCTTATTCACTACAACGAAATGCAAATTCCCCAACAGCCTGACCAATTCAGCTGTGGGATCTTTGCTTGCTACTACATGATGGCTATTCTACAAGGGAAGGAAACTTGGGAAGTGCGCGGCGAGACATCGGTTGACTTTGTGGCTCAGGTGCGACGAATGGTGGCCAATGTCATCTACTATTATAGTGTGCCAAACCAGGGGTAAGTGTTTTTCCTACTCCCTATTTTATGCCATGAGGACATAGCATATTTTAAGTGTGGTGTATGGGGAGTGACTTGAGCCACTTGCTTGTCTTTTATGTTGTGATTGCATGTTTTATTTATAATTTTATCTTAGATAGTTTGTTAGTCATTTATTTTAACAAAAATAAAAAAACTATTTTTAGTTGCATGATTGTTTGAGTTGTTTGCTTGAATGATTTGCTTGTGGAGGCATGGATATTAAGTATGCAATTTTGGCTTAAAATTTAATTTGTTTTTATGCCACATTAGTATCATGTTGTGATAAGGGTTTTTAAGTAGTTAAAATGTGCTCTAATTTAGTTTGATCATGTCTTTATCTTTTGAATGATATCACCATGTTTTTGGAGCTGAGTTTTGAGTATTAGTTAAACATGAAATGCTATGATAGACTTAAGTAACCCTTAAAGTTGAGTGAAAAAGAAATGAAAAATGAGAACAGCTTCTTTTAGCCTTTGAGTGCCATTTTAGGGTATGGGTAATAATTGCTACTCTTCTTGCATTCAACATTGGTTATTTAATGGTAGGAGTCAAGTAAGCATGTGATTACTTATTAGTGCTCAGTGTTTGGTGTGTGGAGTTAGGATGCAAGACCTCTACGTCACTGTGACTGTCTTTGCATCCTTTTATTTATTTTGTGATATTATTGGAAAAGGCTGTGATGCACATTGTGGAAAGAGCCCATCACATTTTGAAAAGGGTATGCATTAGAAACTCCAGCTGTCCTATGTATTTGTTTTTGCTAAAAAAAAAACAAAACAAAAAAAAAAGAAAGAAAGAAAGAAAGAAAGAAAGATTCAGAATAAAAGCCACACTGGCTTGATTCTTTTGTGTGATTATTTAGTTGTGAAGCCACATTGGCTGAATTGTGTTTTGTTTTAAGAATGTTGAGCTCAATTCTTTGGCTAATGTTTTGTTTATTCAGTTAGTAGACTAGAGTGTGAGTTCAAATAAAGTAGAATAGAGGGTGTGTTTTCTTTGATGAGCACAATAGGGAACTCTCATGATTGCTTGGCAAGTACTTAATCAATAGCTGATGGCGAGTGTAGAGATAGAGGTTTCCATCCATTGTTCATTGATAGGTATTGGGCTTGAGAATTATTATATTTGAGTGAGGCTGCTTATCCTTGGTAAGAACTTAAAGGGAAACTAGGTGCTATTTTATCATGGATTGCTTGCTCATATCTGAAATTTAAGTGGTGATATTGCATGGTTGTTGGACTAGGGATATGGACATGAATGAACTAAGCTATGACTCATTTTGATGCTTAAATTCCCATTTCATCATCATAGAGTTGCATGCTTAGAAACCATGATTCTCCTTGATTGTTATTTTATTTTTCTTCCGTTTGACTGCGTATTTTTTTTTTGCATGCTTGTATGTTTTTGCTTGAGGACAAGCAGTGGTTCAAGTGTGGTGTATTTGATAACGTGCATTTTACACCGTTATTCTAGTGTTTATTTAGGATGTTTAAGAGCAAGATTAGAGCCTTATTGCTTCATATATCATATATATTTGCTCTAACCCCTAGGAAGATGCTATTTGCAAATACATGCGTTTTTAAGCTGTTTTGGCAGATTTTGGAGCTCACTTTTGATATAGTAGATGACCTCAAACAATTGGCGTGCAAGAACAAATGTTGCTTAGAATGATGTCCTCTACCTACCATAGAAATTTCAGAGCATTTGGAGCTACACGTGAATTCACCCATTTCACGTGCAAGCATATTTTTGCTTCTCAGGCCTCTACAGGATGCAAGGAAGCTTGGGGAGAAGTTTGAGCTGATTTGGAGCTGTACGTGAATTCACCATATCACGTGCAAAATGACGTGCAGAGATATTTTTGGACCGATCCTATCGATTTTCCATGCTGATCATTTGTTCCTGAAGGCCCATGTCCAAATTGTGGATGGAAGATAGAGATTTTAAAGTATGGAGTGTCACTTATCAAAGCTACATCGTTTTGATAGATGGGCTAGGGTACACACCTCAAGGCCCATCCAACCTCTATAAATAGAGGCTCCACGCCCCATGCTATGAGACCTAGACCCCCCTACACGTTTTTAGAGGGAGAGAGAGGCTTCACGACTTGGAGGCTGCTCCTTGACCTAGGCGAGCAGCCGTCGCAACCGTCGCAGCCATCGCAGTCACCCGTCGCGGATTTTGGAGCTTGGATTTGAAGCCTTGTTGCGCGCGTGGATTAGAAGAAGATGTTTAGCTTTACTATTATGGTTTTGCTTGTAATCATGCGTGAGTAGTTCTTATAATCTAGGGGAGCAATGTAGCCCCCTTGTTGCTTTACTGTGTTTATGAATATTGGGTTTGGATGATTGAGTTTTGCATGTTTTATGAATCTGTTCTTAATTTCTATCTTTGGATGTACACCTTGGAATTCTTAGCCCTAGTCTGGGGCGGATTGAGATTCATAACTTATTTGTAATTGGTGTGATCATTATCCTTTTGCAAGTATGATTTATTGGCTTTGCATGTTCGTGTGTTTAGATGACCATTCTGGCATACAACTCTTAAAAGGACCTCAATGACCATTTGTTGTCCTTGGCTTATGTTTAGCATGTTTTCAATCAGACAACCCTAATACCATGAACCAGTAGAGATAACATAGGGAGGTGAAATTGTGACCCTAGATGCCTTACTCCTTGATTCTAAATCCAACATTTTTAGTTATTTCAATTGCAATTCTGTTTTCAGTAAAGTAATTTTAAAACACAATTTTGTTTGCCGAGACGTTGTTTTAAGGAAGATTAATTTGGTGATTTGAGTTAAAGCTAGATAACTTGGTAATCTCTGTGGGATCGACCCCTTTCTTGTCGCTATTCTATTTAGCATTAGTTAAGGGAATTAATATTTTGAGAAGAGATTTAAACGACAGTAGCTTAACCCTCACTTGGGTTTCGCTCACGAAATACCCGTTTGTCACCGATCGCCTGCTAGGTCCTGCAAAGAACAATTCATAGGAGGGGTGAGCACACCACAGGTCAGTAGGGATCAAGTCTCCCCAGTCCCGTCCCACTCTAAAACTATGCATGTCAAGTGGATGCATGTGCCCGTGTAGTGACTTAAGCTAAAACAATAACCATCACCCAGTAAACACGCCTCATACCTCTGCCTGCACAGGAGGGCAGAGGACACCCTCAAGTGGATAATCATTTTGTTGTTTCATTGATTCACTCAATGCATCCCAAATCAAGCAAATAACCAACCCAAACCTAAAAATCAACCCATTTGATTTATATTTCAAGCAAAATGTGCATTTAACAATTACAAAGGATTATAAGAGCTTGTGTATTCAATATTGAAAATAGTGGATTACATAGAGCGTTGGAAGTACCTCCTCACCATGGAGTATGCCACATTGAGCGAACCTTGATTATCTTGTGTCCTTTGAATCGTTTATGGATGTTAAATTTTCTTGTCTCATTAGTCCACTCAATGCATACCAAATCAACAAAATAACAAACCTGAGTCTAAGGATTTAAGCCTTTTGACTTTAGGTTGAAGCAAAATATGCGTTTATGCACGTTAATTGAGACATTGACATCGGGTAATTGACAAACAGATTTTTAGCCTCTCTAAAAGAGCTAGCTAATGTTGTTAAATCTCTGTTCAAGATAATAAATTCCCTAAGTTTGCACTAAAAGAATAGCAGCAAGCAAGGGGTCGAACCCACAGGGATTAGCCTAGTTTTCTAGTTCTTAAATCAAAACACCCAATTACTCTTGCCCTATAAAATGTCTTGGCAAAAAGTTTTCTTTTTTATCACTAAAGATCTAATTTTTATTTGGTTTTCTGAATAAACAAAGAAAGCAAATTAATTTTAGGATTAAGATTCAAGGATTAAAGGCATCTAGGGTCACAACTTCACCTCCCTATGCCGTTTCTACTGATTTTAAGGTTCTTGAGATTATTTAATTGATAACATGCTATAACTAAGCCAAGGTACTGCAATTAGTCATTGCCAGCCCTTCTAAGTGCTGTCTGCCTGAATGGTCATCATGACATCAACATGCAAAGCCTAATTATCATACCCATGATAGGATAATGGTCACACCAATCACAAATAAGTTATGAATCAAAGATCAGCCTCAGACTAAGGCTAAGAAAACCCAGGTGTACAGCCCAGATATTAAAAGATAAGAACAGATCCATAAAACATGCAATCTCAATTAAACAAACTCAAAATTCAATCAATCAGTTTGACAACATAGGGGGCTACATTGCTCCCCTAGATAAAGGAAACTACTCACACATGATTACAAGCAAACACAAAGCTAGAAAAGCTCAACATCTTCTTCTTTTCCACACGCACAGCAAAGCTTCAACCCAAGTTTCCAAAATCCGCGACGGCTACGACGGCTTCTCTCCAAGGTCGGGAACAGCCTCCAAAACGTCTCTCTCTCTTTAAAAACGTGTGGAATGTGTAGCCCCCCCTTCTTGGACGTGTAGAACCTCTATTTATAGAGAATGGATGGGCCTTGATGTGTGTTATAAAGTGTACCCTAGCCCATCTATCAAAACGACGTAGTTTTGATAAATGACACTACAAACTTTAAAATCTCTCAATCCAAGCACAATATGGACAAGGCCCTTTAGGAAAGAATGATCAGCATAAAAAAATGACTGGATCGGTGCAAAAATATGGTTGCACGTCAATTTGAACGTCATATGCCCAATTGGCGTGCAGCTCCAAATTAGATGAAATTCTTCCCCAAGCGTCCTTGCATCTTGAAGAAGGCAGATACGCAAACATATGCTTGCACGCCATTTCAGTCCAATTGGCGTTCACGTCCGATTGCTCTGAAACTTCTGTGGGAGATAGCGGATATCATGCTGAGAAATGTTTGTTCTGCACGCCAATTGGTTTGAGGCCATATACTTGGTCAAAAGTGATCTCCAAAACCTACCAAAACAGCTTAAAAATGCATGTATTTGCAAATAGCATCTTCCTAGGGGTTAGAGCAGATATATGTGAAATATAATACAATAAGACTCTAATCATGCTCTTAAACACCCTACATAAACACTAGAATAACGGCATAAAATGCACGTTATCAAATACACCACACTTGAACCATTGCTTGTCCTCAAGCAAAAACATACAAGTATGCAGAAATAAAATAAACACTCAGTCAAACGGGAAGAAAAATAAAATATCAATCAAGGAGAGTCATGGTTTCCCAAGCATGCAACTCTATCATGATGAAATGGGCATTTTAAGCAACCGAAATGAGTCATAGCTTAGTTCATTCATTTCCATATCCCTAAGTCCAACAACCATGCAATTTCCTTACTGAAAATTCAGATATCGGTAAGCAGTCCATGCTAACACAGCACTTAGTTTCCCTTTAAGTTCTCACAAAGGATAAAGCAGCACCCAGACGCTTGGTACAAATATGTGCCCCCAGGGATGAAGCAGAATCCATATGCTACGGATAATTATTTACACCCACCTCCAGGATTCGAGCAGAAACAGCCTCAGCCTCAACAGCAAAGAGGAAGGGTATATCAGAATGTGGAAGAGCCAACCAAAAGAGAGGATAATTTGGAGGAAAGGGTAGTCACCATAGAATCTTCAATGAAGAATATAGAAAAGTTGCTTGTGAGTTTGGCCCAGAATGTAAATCAAGGAGTCTCAGCTAAATCTTTTCCAAGTGATACTAAGGTGAACCCCAAGGAGAGCTGCAAGGCTATTACTCTAAGAAGCGGGAAGGCACTTAAAGAAGCTGAGGAGCCTAAGAAGAAGGCAAATCCAGAAGAACAGAGCAGACCCTTGGAAGCTGATGACCAAGGAAAATCAGATAAAGCTGAAGAAAGAGTGCAAGAAAAGAAGGACAAGCAGCTGAGTCAAGACAGAATAGCTGAAGAACAGAAGCAAGAGCTCAGGCCTTCCATGCCATTTCCTCAGAGGGTGAGGAACTAGAGGGTTGAGGAAGAGTATGAGCGCTTCCTGAGTTTGTTCGAGAAGCTTGAAATTAACATTCCATTTGTGGAAATCTTGGAGCAGATGCCTAGGTACAGAAAATACATCAAAGATTTTGTGACGAAGAAGAGGAAATATGGGGATCATGAGACGGTGGCGATCCACTAACGAGGTGAGCAGTGTTGTTCAACAGAGTTTGCCCATCAAGCATAAAGATCCGGGTAGTTTTAATCTCCCTTGTGTGATTGCCAATGCACCGCAGTAGCAGGCCTTATGTGATTTAGGGGCCAGCATCAATTTGATCTCCTTTGCTTTGTACAAGCAGCTTGGGCTTACGGGCATGAAGCCCACTTCCATATCATTGCAGTTTGCTGACCGGTCTACTGGAAGGCCTGAAGGGATAATTGACGACGTGTTAGTCAAAGTGGGTTCCTTCATATTTCCAGTGGACTTTGTAGTTTAGGATATGGAAGAAGATAGAGGAGTTCAGCTACTCCTTGGAAGACCGTTTCTCAGAACGGGTTGTGCATTGATTGATGTTGCTCAAGGGCAGCTAACTCTGAGAATTAATGAGGAGACCTTAGTCTTCCACATGGGGAAGGCTTTGCAAGGTCAAGAGGAGGAGGATTGCCTTTGGGTTGAAAACCTTGAGGAATTGGTGGAAGACTACTTGGCAGAAGAAATTACCACCACCAATAATGGAGCCCTTCAGCTTATAGAAGCTCAACGAGATGAAGAGATGTACTTGACAGCTGAGGAAGATGAGCAAACTACAAACTCTTTGGAGCAGGCTGAGGAGGAGAAAGAAGATGACGTGCCTCCAGCTCCAGAACTGAAGGAGCTTCCTGGACACCTAAGGTACGAATTTCTAGACTCTACAAATCAATTCCCTGTCATTGTTGCTTCTAATTTGAATGATGTGGAGTGTACTCAATTGCTAGAGGTCCTTAGGAAACATAAAAAGGCCCTAGGATGGAACATTGAAGACATTAGGGGTATTAGTCCAGGGATTTGCATGCATAAAATTTTAATGAATGATGATTTTAAACCCACTGCTGAAAGACAAAGAAGATTAAACCCTGCCATGAAAGAAGTTGTTAGAAAAGAAATTTTAAAATGGAAAAATGCGGGTATAATTTATGCTATCTCTGATAATGAGTGGGTGAGTCCATTGCATGTTGTGCCCAAGAAAGGGGGCATGACCGTGATTAAGAATGAGAAAAATGAATTGATCCCATCTCGCACTGTGACGGGGTGGAGAGTGTGTGTTGACTATAGAAAGCTGAACAAGGGTACTAGGAAGGATCATTTTCCTCTTCCTTTCATTGACCAAATGTTGGATAGGTTAGCTGGCTATAGTCACTATTGCTTTTTAGATGGCTATTCCGGGTATAATCAGATCATGGTTAAGCCCGAGGACCAAGAAAAGACCACCTTCACGTGCCCTTTTGGCACATTTGCATTTAGGAGAATGCCATTTGGGCTTTGTAATGCCCCTGCCACCTTCCAAAGGTGTATGATGGCTATTTTTCAGGGTTTGGTTGAGGAGATCATGGAGGTCTTCATGGATGACTTCTCGGTGTTTGGTTCCTCCTACCAACAGTGCTTGAAAAATCTAGATGTCGTCTTAGAGAGATGTGAGGAGAAGGAATTAGTCCTAAATTGGAAAAATGCCATTTCATGGTAACTGAGGGGATAGTTCTAGGGCACAAGGCGTCTCCACATGGTTTGGAGGTAGACAAGGCAAAAATCTCTAGTATTGAGACTCTGCCACCTCCAACCGATGAAAAAGGAGTGAGAAGTTTCCTTGGCCATGCTGGCTTTTATAGGAGATTCATTAAGGACTTCTCAAAAATTGCAAAACCCATGAGTAGGTTGTTAGAAAAAGACACAAGCTTTGAGTTTAATGCAGATTGCTTAGAAGCTTTCAACATCCTCAAGGGTAAGTTAGTCATCGCACCTGTTATAGTCACACCTGACTGGGCTCACCTTTTGAGCTAAAGTGTGATGCGAGTGATTATCTTGTGGGGGTAGTCTTAGGGCAAAGGCGAGAAAAGGTGTTTAGGGTCATTTACTATGCTAGTAAGACCTTAGATGATGCTCAACAGAACTATACCACCACTGAGAAAGAGTTGCTAGCCGTGGTTTATGGCTGCAACAAGTTTAGACCTTACCTTTTGGGGTCTAAAGTCATTGTTTATACTGATCATGCTGCATTGAAATATTTGTTTGCTAAAAAAGAAGCTAAGACACGCTTGATTAGGTGGGTTCTCCTCTTACAGGAATTTGACGTTGAAATTAGAGACACAAAGGGAGCCCTAAATTCTGTGGCTGATCACCTCTCCCGTGTGGAGAATGCACCTAAGTCTCTACCCATTGTAGATGACTTTCCTGATGAGAAGTTGTTTGAGGTGCATCATCTTCCTTGGTTTGCTGACATAGCAAATTATTTAGCCACTGGGTTCATACCCAAGCAGTTAGACTACCACCAGAGAAAGAAATTGGTAGTGGATGCTAAGAAATTCATTTGGGAAGACCCAATTCTTTATAGGAGGTGTTCTGATCGAATCATTAGAAAGTGTGTCCTTGAGGAGGAGGTAGATGACATAATACATCATTGTCATGCATCACAATATGGGGGCCACTTTGGGGATTGATAATGTGCATTTTATGCCGTTATTCTAGTGTTTATTTAGGATGTTTAAGAGCATAATTAGAGCCTTATTGCTTCATATATCATATATATTTGCTCTAACCCCTAGGAAGATGCTAGTTGCAAATACATGCGTTTTTAAGCTGTTTTGGCAGATTTTGGACCTCACTTTTGACATAGTAGATGGCCTCAAGCAATTGGCGTGCAAGAACAAAAGTTTCTTAGAATGATGTACTCTACCTACCACAGAAATTTCAGAGCATTCGAAGCTGCACGTGAATTAACCCATTTCACGTGCAAGCCTATTTTTGCCTCTCAGGCCTCTACAGGATGCAAGGAAGCTTGGGGAGAAGTTTGAGCTGATTTGGAGGTGCACGTGAATTCACCATATCACGTGCAAATTGGCGTGCAGAGATATTTTTGGACCGATCCTATCGTTTTTCTATGCTGATCATTTGTTCTTGAAGGCCCAAGTCCAAATTGTGGATGAAAGATAGAGATTTTAAAGTTTCGAGTGTCACTTATCAAAACTACGCCGTTTTGATAAATGGGCTAGGGTACACACCTCAAAGCCCATCCAAACTCTATAAATACAAGCCTCCACGCCTCTGCTAGCCATTGCTAACCCCCTACACGTTTTTAGAGAGAGAGAGAGAGGCTCCACGACTTGGAGGTGCTCCTTGACCTAGGAGAGCAGCCGTCGCTGCCGTCGCAGCAGCCGTCGCGGATTTTGGAGCCTGGATTTGAAGCTTTGCTGTGCGCGTGATCAAGAAGAAGATATTGAGCTTTTCTGCTATGGTTTTGCTTGTAATCATGCGTGAGTAGTCTTTTAATCTAGGGGAGCAATGTAGCCCCCTTGTTGCTTTGCTGTGTTTATGAATATTGGGTTTAGATGATTGAGTTTTGCATGTTTTATGAATCTGTTCTTAATTCTATCTTTGGATGTACACCTTGGTATTCTTAGCCCTAGTCTGGGGCGGATTGAGATTCATAACTTATTTGTAATTGGTGTGATCATTATCCTTTTGCAAGTATGATTTATTGGCTTTGCATGTTTGTGTGTTTAGATGACCATTCTGGCATACAACTCTTAAAAGGACCTCAATGACCATTTGTTGTCCTTGGCTTGTGTTTAGCATGTTTTCAATCAGACAACCCTAATACCATGAACCAGTAAAGATAACATAGGGAGGTGAAATTGTGACCCTAGATGCTTTTAATCCTTGAATCTTAATCCTAAAATCAGTTTACTTTCTTTGTTTATTCAGAAAACCACATAAAAATTAGATCTTTAGTTTAAAAAAGAAAACTTTTTGCCAAGACATTTTATAGTACAAGAATAATTGGGTGTTTTGATTTGAGAACTAGAGAACTAGGCTAATCCCTGTGGGTTCGACCCCTTGCTTGCTGCTATTCTTTTAGTGCAAACTTAGGGAATTTATTATGTTGAAGAGAGATTTAACGACATTAGCTAGCTCTTTTAGAGAGGCTAAAAATCTTGTCTGTCAAATTGGCACCGTTGCCGGGGATTCAATGGTTAACTAGTTTTTAAAATCAACATTGAGTCAAATTGTTTGAATTCTGATCTTGGTGTTTTATTTTGTCTTTTATTTTCTATTATTTTGTGTTCTTTATTTGTTTATTTTGCATTGTTCGGAGCTGCTAGGTGTGTTCTTGTTGTTTTATAGGAATATACATCAAGGATTCCTAGTTGTGCATGCAAAGAGAGGAGGATATACAATTTACTCGGGAACCTGAAAGGTTGTTCAGAGCTCGGCGTAGAGCAGCTAGGGAAGCAGCACGTGAGGCTGAAGAAGCATTGCAAGGCTTGGAGCAATCCGTAGGCGATCTGATGGCAGATCTCAGACCTGATGGTGGTGCACCGCAAGGAGGGGCCAATTACAATGGCCAATATCCAGAAGAAGAGGGTAATGGGTTTATGCCCAGAACCTTCTTAGATTATGCAAGGCCGATGATGTCGGACCATTATTTCGGGATTCGGCAGACAAGAGTCCAAGCAAATAGCTTCGAGTGAAGCCGGCATTGATCAACATGGTGAGCAACAACGCGTTTGGAGGAACAGCCGTGGATGATCCGCACCAAGCATTTGATGAGGTTCTACCAGGTGTGCGACACCATCAAGATCAACAATGTGTCGGAGGAGGCAATAAAGCTAAGGCTTTTCCCTTTCTCTTTAAGGGATAGAGCTCTGGGCTGGTTCAACGATCTGCCAGCGAGGTTCAATCAACACTTGGGAGGAGATGCGGACCAAGTTCATGTCAAAGTACTTCCCTCCTTCCAAGGTGATCCAGCTCAGAGGAGAGATTAGCAGGTTCAGGCAAGATGAGATGGAGACTCTTCATGAAGCTTGGGAGCGTTTCAAAGACTTAGTGAGAAGATGCCCTGATCATGGAAGACCCCGGTGGATTCAAATTGAATCTTTCTACACAGGTCTTCCAGTCCCATTCACAAGACAAGGTGAATGCATTCCTGGAGGATGCTTGATGAACCTAGAGCCTGACGCAAGACAGAGCTCTTGGAGAGGCTGTCATTAGCCGATTGGCGGTGGTCTAATGTGCGTACTTCAAAGCCGAGGGAGAAGATAGCTTCGGTTGAAAATTCTTCCAATGATGTGCAAGCATAGATTCAAGCTTTAGTGAAAGGCATGGAAGTATTGGCTCTTAAAGTTGAAGGATCACAACAAGCTTTACCAGTAGTTGAGCAAGGCTGGAGTGGGCTGAAGAAGCAAATTATGTTGGAGGAAAGGGCTTGTACCAGAAACAGGAATTTTATCCTCAACAACAACAACAAGGGTACAACCGGAATCAGCAGCAATCTCAACCATTTCGGAGAACTCGGAACCGAGGGGGAGATACCTCATTTCAGTACAAATATGTGCCCCCCAGGGATGAAGCGGAATCCGTATGCTACGGATAATTATTTACACCCACCTCCGGGATTCGAGAAGAAAACGGCCTCGGCCTCAACAAGAAAGAGGAAGGGTATATCGGAATGTGGATGAGCCAACCAAAAGAGAGGATAATTTGGAGGAAAGGGTAGTCACCATAGAATCTTCAATTAAGAATATGGAGAAGTTACTTGTGAGTATGGCCAAAGAATGCTAATCAAAGGGTGTCAACCAATACTTTTCCAAGTGACACCGAGGTGAACCCCAAGGAGAGTTGCAAGGCTATCACTCTAAGGAGCGGGAAGACACCGAATGAAGCAGAAGAGCCTAAGAAGAAGGCAATTCCGGAAGAACAGAGCAGTCCCTTGGAAGTCGATGACCAAGGAAAATCAGATAAAGGTGAAGAAAGAGTGCAAAAAAAAGAAGGACAAGCAACCGAGTCAAGACAGAATAAGCTGAAGAACAGAAGCAAGAGCTCAAGCCTACTATGCCATTTCCTCGCAGGCCGAGGAGCCCGGAGGGTTGAGGAAGAGTATGAGCGCTTTCTGAGTTTGTTTACGAAGCTTGAAATTAACATTCCATTTGTGGAAATCTTGGAGCAGATGCCTAGGTACAGAAAATACATTAAAGATTTTGTGAAGAAGAAGAGGAAATATGGGGATCATGAGACGGTGGCAGTCAGTAACGAGGTGAGCAGTGTTGTTCAACGAGTTTGCCCACCAAGCATAAAGATCCGGGCAGCTTTAATCTCCCTTGTGTGATTGGCAATGCACCGCGAAGACGGGCCCTATGTGATTTAGGGGCCAGCAACAATTTGATCTCCTTCGCTTTGTATAAGCGGCTTGGGCTTAAGGGCATGAAGCCCACTTCCATATCATTGCGGTTCTTTGACCGGTCTCCTGGAAGGCCTGAAGGGATAATTGAAGACGTGTTAGTCAAAGTGGGTTCCTTCATATTTCCGGCGGACTTTGTAGTTTTGGAGATGGAAGAAGATAGAGGAGTTCAGCTACTCCTTGGAAGACCGTTTCTCGAACGGGTTGTGCATTGATTGATGTTGCTCAAGGGCAGCTAACTCGAGAATTAATGAGGAGACCTTAGTCTTCCACATGGGGAAGGCTTTGCAAGGTCAAGAGGAGGAGGATTGCCTTTGGGTTGAAGACCTTGAGGAATTGGTGGAAGATTACTTGGCGGAAGAAATTACCACCACCAATAATGGAGCCCTTCACTCATAGAAGCTCAACAAGATGAAGAGATGTACTTGACAAGTGAGGAAGATGAGCAAACTACAAACTCTTTGGAGCAAGCCGAGGAGGAGAAAGAAGATGACGTGCCTCCAGCTCCAGAACCGAAGGAGCTGCCTGGACACCTAAGGTACGAATTTCTAGACTCTACAAATCAATTCCCTGTCATTGTTGCTTCTAATTTGAATGATGTGGAGTGTACTCAATTGCTAGAAGTCCTTAGGAAACACAAAAAGGCCCTAGGATGGAACATTGAAGACATTAGGGGTATTAGTCCAGGGATTTGCATGCATAAGATTTTGATGAATGATGATTTTAAACCCAGCTTTGAAAGACAAAGAAGATTAAACCCTGCCATGAAAGAAGTTGTTAGAAAAGAAATTTTAAAATGGAAAAATGCGGGTATAATTTATGCTATTTCTGATAGTGAGTGGGTGAGTCCATTGCATGTTGTGCCCAAGAAAGGGGGCATGACCGTGATTAAGAATGAGAAAAATGAATTGATCTCATCTCGCACTGTGACGGGGTGGAGAGTGTGTGTTGACTATAGGAAGCTGAACAAGGCCACTAGGAAAGATCATTTTCCTCTTCCTTTCATTGATCAAATGTTGGATAGGTTAGCTGGCTATAGTCACTATTGCTTTTTAGATGGCTATTCCGGGTATAATCAGATCATGGTTAAGCCCGAGGACCAAGAAAAGACCACCTTTATGTGCCCTTTTGGCACATTTGCATTTAGGAGAATGCCATTTGGGCTTTGTAATGCCCCTGCCACCTTCCAAAGGTGTATGATGGCTATTTTTCAGGGTTTGGTTGAGGAGATCATGGAGGTCTTCATGGATGACTTCTCGGTGTTTGTTCCTCCTACCAACAGTGCTTGAAAAATCTAGATGTGGTCTTAGAGAGATGTGAGGAGAAGGAACTAGTCCTAAATTGGGAGAAATGCCATTTCATGGTAAGCGAGGGGATAGTTCTAGGGCACAAGGTGTCCGCACATGGTTTGGAGGTAGACAAGGCAAAAATCTCCACTATTGAGACTCGCCACCTCCAACCAATGAAAAAGGAGTGAGAAGTTTCCTTGGCCATGCTGGCTTTTATAGGAGATTCATTAAGGACTTCTCAAAAATTGCAAAACCCATGAGTAGGTTGTTAGAAAAAGACACAAGCTTTGAGTTTAATGCAGATTGCTTAGAAGCTTTCAACATCCTCAAGGGTAAGTTAGTCATCGCACCTTGTTATAGTCACACTTGACTGGGCTCACCTTTTGAGCTAATGTGTAATGCGAGTGATTATGCTTGTGGGGGTAGTCTTAGGGCAAAGGCGAGAAAAGGTGTTTAGGGTCATTTACTATGCTAGTAAGACCTTAGATGATGCTCAACGAATTATACCACCACCGAGAAAGAGTTGCTTAGTTGTGGTTTATGGTCGCAACAAGTTTAGACCCTACCTTTTGGGGTCTAAAGTCATTGTTTATACCGATCATGCTGCATTGAAATATTTGTTTGCTAAAAAAGAAGCGAAGCCACGCTTGATTAGATGGGTTCTCCTCTTACAGGAATTTGACCTTGAAATTAGAGACACAAAGGGAGCCCTAAATTTCGTGGCTGATCACCTCTCCCGTGTGGAGAATGCACCTAAGTCTCTACCCATTGTAGATGACTTTCCTGATGAGAAGTTGTTTGAGGTGCATCATCTTCCTTGGTTTGCTGACATAGAAAATTATTTAGCCACTGGGTTCATACCCAAGCAGTTAGACTACCACCAGAGAAAGAAATTGGTAGTGGATGCTAAGAAATTCATTTGGGAAGACTCCAATTCTTTATAGGAGGTGTCCAGACCAAATCATTAGAAAGTGTGTCCTTGACGAGGAGGTAGATGACATAATTCATCATTGTCATGCATCACATTATGGGGGCCACTTTGGGGTGCAAAGAACTGTGGCTAAAATCATGCAGTGTGGCTTTTATTGGCCTCACATGGTGAAAGACACCTATGTATACATCAAAAAGTGTGATAGATGTCAAAGGGTAGGTGGTCTGTCTAGGAAAAATGAGATGCCCTTAACTGGAATCCTTCCAGTTGAAATTTTTGACATTTGGGGCATTGACTTCATGGGGCCATTCCCCAATTCTGATGGGTATTCATACATTTTGCTTGCTGTGGATTATGTGTCTAAGTGGGTAGAAGCTATTCCTACTAGAGTGAATGATGCTAGGGTTGTGACTCATTTCCTTACTAGGAACATCTTTAGCCGTTTTGGGACACCAAGGGCTATAATTAGTGATGAGGGTAGTCACTTCTGCAACAAATTGTTTGACAAATTATTGAACAAGTATGGTGTCACTCATAGGAAGTCTTTAGCTTACCACCAACAAGCTAATGGACAAGCAGAAGTGTCCAACAGAGAGATTAAGGCCATTTTAGAGAAAACTGTTGGAGCCAATAGGAAAGATTGGTCTCAAAGGCTTGATGAAGCCTTATGGGCATATAGGACAGCTTACAAAACTCCCATTGGGATGTCACCTTATCGTATTCTATATGGTAAGGCATGTCACTTGCCTGTGGAACTAGAACACAAGGCTCATTGGGCCTTGAAGAAGTTAAATTTCAACCCACAAGAGATCAAGGAGCTTAGGATGACTCAATTAATTGAGTTAGATGAGTTTAGACTGGATGCCTATGATAGTGCTAAATTTTACAAAGAAAGAACTAAGAAATGGCATGATAGGCAACTCAACAATAAACCTTTAACCTTAGGACAGAAAGTTCTTCTATTTAACACAAGATTGAGGTTATTTCCTAGAAAATTAAGGTCCAAGTGGATGGGACCTTTTGTGATAGTTGATAACAAGCCATATGGGAGCTTTGAGCTCCAAGCTGTAGATGGCAAGAAATTTTGGGTGAATGGCAACAGACTGAAACCATACTTTGATTCAACTCAGAGGGAGATAGTTGATTCCCTCTCTTTCACCATTGCATGATCATAACTGAAAGTCTAGCTACAGACTTTAAATAAAGCGCTGGTTGGGAGGCAACCCAATGTTTATTGCTATGTTTTATTTTATGTTATTTTCTTTTATTTATTTTATTCAATAAATTTGTTTGCAAGCTAACCATTGTGCAGGAGACTTTGTTCCTTTCTTAGCTAACCATGTGCAGGATGAGCAAATTATTGGGTCGTGAACTTGTGGAATTATTTTTAAAGTCAAAGTCAAGGAGCAAGGAGCAAGTGAAGCCCAAAAGTGCTTGAAGATGGGCTCAAACAATTCACGTGCAAGACTTAAAGATGGTCCATAATGCATAAGCAACTCAGTGGAGAAATTTGGGCCAGTTTGAGCCTGAACGAAATTTGAACGTGAATTGCCCAATTCACGTTCACCTCCTTTTGAGCTGTAACTTTCTGGAATGGTAGATGAAGACCATGTGAATCACGTTTACTCTTGCACGCGAATTGCTAGCTGTCATATGGAGGCTCAAAAATGCAAAATACCGATTTGAGCCCTCCTAGAAGCTTCAAACAATTCACGTGTAGAAGGGACTATTGCTTGCCAGATCAAGGGGGACCCACCACCAAAGTTTGGGAGGATTCTGACCTGCACGACAATTCAACCAATTCACGTGCAAGGGCTATTTTGGTCAGAACACTCTGAAAATTTAGGAGCATGTGTATCACGCCAATTGGAGCATCTGTCCTTCTGCACGCTATATAAAGAGATGCCATCTTCAAAGGCTTCCACACCACAATCACTCCAGTGGGATCTTTGCTTGCTACTACATGATGGCTATTCTGCAAGGGAAGAAAAATTGGGAAGTGCGCGGCGAGACGTCGGCTGACTTTGTGGCTCAGGTGCGACGAATGGTGGCCAATGTCATCTACTATTATAGTGTGCCAAACCAGGGGTAACTGTTTTTTCTACTCCTTCTTTTATGCCATGCGGACATAGCATATTTTAAGTGTGGTGTATGGGAGTGACTTGAGCCACTTGCTTGTCTTTTATGTTGTGATTGCATGTTTCATTTAATAATTAAAAAAAAAAACTATTTTTAGTTGCATGATTGTTTGAGTTGTTTGCTTGAATGATTTGCTTGTGGAGGCATGGATATTAAGTATGCAATTTTGGCCTACAAAATTTACTTTTTGTGCCACATTAGTATCATGTTGTGATAAGGGTGTTAAAGTAGTTAAAATGTGCTCTGAATTGGTTTAATCATGTCTTTATCTTTTGAATGATATCACCATGTTTTTGGAGCTGAGTTTTGAATATTAGCTGAGCATGAAATGCTATGATAGACCTAAGTAACCCTTAAAGTTGAGTGAAAAAGAAATGCAAAATGAGAACAGCTTCTTTTTAGCCCTTGAGTGACATTTATGGTTTATGGGTAATAGTTTGATTTGCTACTCTTCTTGCATTCAACATTGGTTATTTAATGGTAGGAGTCAAGTAGCCATGTGATTACTTATTAATGCTCAGTGTTTGGTGTTTAGTTAGGATGCAAGACCTCTAAGTCATTGTGACTGTCTTTGCATTCTTTTCTTTATTGTGTGATATTATTGGAAAAGGCTGTGATACAGAATGTGAAAAAGCCATCACTTAATTGGAAAATGGGATGTGAGACATCAATGAATTTCTGTCTCTCCTTATGTAGCAAAATGGCAAGGAGTTTGCATTAGAAAAATCAATCTTATTTATGTGTTATGTGAGTAAAAAAAAAAGAGTGAATAATCCATCAAGGGAGAGCATAAAATGCAACCTTGTAAGGTTATTACTTAAAAAAAAAAAAAAAAAAAGAAAAAAAAAAGAAAAAAAGAAAAAGAAAAGAAAGATTCGGAATAAAAGCCACAATGGCTTGATGTTTATGTGTGATTATTTATTTGTGAAGCCACATTGGCTGAGTTGTGTTTTGTTTTAAGAGTGTTGAGCTCAATTCTTTAGCTCATGTTTTGTTTATTCAGTTAGTAGACTACAGTGTGAGTTTCAAATAAAGTAGAATAGAGGGTGTGTTTTCTTTGATGAGCACAATAGGGAACTCTCATGATTGCTTGGCAAGTACTTAATCAATAGCTGATGGCGAGTGTAGAGATAGAGTTTTCCATCCATTGTTCATTGATAGGTATTGGGCTTGAGAATTATTATATTTGAGTGAGGCTGCTTATCCTTGGTAAGAACTTAAAGGGAAACTAGGTGCCATTTTATCATGGATTGCTTGCTCATATCTGAAATTTAGGTGGTGATATTGCATGGTTGTTGGACTAGGGATATGGACATGAATGAACTAAGCTATGACTCATTTTGATGCTTAAATTCCCATTTCATCATGATAGACTTGCATGCTTAGGAAACCATGATTCTCCTTGATTGTTATTTTATTTTTCTTCCGTTTGACTGCGTGTTTATTTTATTTTTGCATGCTTGTATGTTTTTGCTTGAGAACAAGCAATGGTTCAAGTGTGGTGTATTTGATAACGTGCATTTTATGCCGTTATTCTAGTGTTTATTTAGGATGTTTAAGAGCATGATTAGAGCCTTATTGCTTCATATATCATATATATTTGCTCTAACCCCTAGGAAGATGCTAGTTGCAAATACATGCGTTTTTAAGCTGTTTTGGCAGATTTTGGACCTCACTTTTGACATAGTAGATGGCCTCAAACAATTGGCGTGCAAGAACAAAAGTTTCTTAGAATGTTGTCCTCTACCTACCACAGAAATTTCAGAGCATTTGGAGCTGCACGTGAATTAACCCATTTCACGTGCAAGCCTATTTTTGCCTCTCAGGCCTCTACAGGATGCAAGGAAGCTTGGGGAGAAGTTTGAGCTGATTTGGAGGTGCACGTGAATTCACCATATCACGTGCAAATTGGCGTGCAGAGATATTTTTGGACCGATCCTATCGTTTTTCTATGCTGATCATTTGTTCCTGAAGGCCCAAGTCCAAATTGTGGATGGAAGATAGAGATTTTAAAGTTTCGAGTGTCACTTATCAAAACTACGCCGTTTTGATAAATGGGCTAGGGTACACACCTCAAAGCCCATCCAAACTCTATAAATACAAGCCTCCACGCCTCTGCTAGCCATGCCTAACCCCCTACACGTTTTTAGAGAAAGAGAGAGAGGCTCCACGACTTGGAGGTGCTCCTTGACCTAGGAGAGCAGCCGTCGCTGCCGTCGCAGCAGTCGTCGCGGATTTTGGAGCCTGGATTTGAAGCTTTGCTGTGCGCGTGATCAAGAAGAAGATATTGAGCTTTTCTGCTATGGTTTTGCTTGTAATCATGCGTGAGTAGTCTTTTAATCTAGGGGAGCAATGTAGCCCCCTTGTTGCTTTGCTGTGTTTATGAATATTGGGTTTGGATGATTGAGTTTTGCATGTTTTATGAATCTATTCTTAATTCTATCTTTGGATGTACACCTTGGTATTCTTAGCCCTAGTCTGGGGCGGATTGAGATTCATAACTTATTTGTAATTAGTGTGATCATTATCCTTTTGCAAGTATGATTTATTGGCTTTGCATGTTTGTGTGTTTAGATGACCATTCTGGCATACAAATCTTAAAAGGACCTCAATGACCATTTGTTGTCCTTGGCTTGTGTTTAGCATGTTTTCAATCAGACAACCCTAATACCATGAACCAGTAGAGATAACATAGGGAGGTGAAATTGTGACCCTAGATGCTTTTAATCCTTGAATCTTAATCCTAAAATCAGTTTACTTTCTTTGTTTATTCAGAAAACCAAATAAAAATTAGATCTTTAGTTTAAAAAAGAAAACTTTTTGGCCAAGACATTTTATAGAACAAGAGTAATTGGGTGATTTGATTTGAGAACTAGTAAACTAGGCTAATCCCTGTGGGTTCGACCCCTTGCTTGCTGCTATTCTTTTAGTGCAAACTTAGGGAATTTATTATCTTGAAGAGAGATTTAACGACATTAGCTAGCTCTTTTAGAGAGGCTAAAAATCTTGTCTGTCAGGGTGCAAAGAACTGTGGCTAAAATCATGTAGTGTGGGATTTCCTTTGGGATAGCTTGGCTTTGTTTGGGTTCCCGGCCAAATTTATTGGATGGGTGAAAGCGTGTGTCTCTTCCCCTAGTTAGTCTCTTTCTCTCAACGGTGAGTTAAAGGGGTTTTTTGCGGGGAGGCGAGGTCTCTGGCAAGGGGATCCCATTTCTCCTTATTTGTTTGTTCTGTGTATGGAAGTCTTCTCCCGCATTTTGGAGAATTTTATTCGGTCCTCCCCTTCTTTCTCATATCATTGGCGTTGCCGGAAGACTCTCTTGTCCCACCTTTGCTTTGCTGATGATCTTATGGTTTTTTGTAAAGGTGATGTTCCTTCTGTTCGGGTTTTTCATGAGGCTCTTCTGACTTTCTCGCAGCTCTCTGGCCTTTCCCCGAATCTGGAGAAGAGTGCTGTTTTTTTCTTTGGTGTGCTTCCTTCCGTTCAAAGTGAGATTTTGGCCATGGTTGGGTTTGCCCCTCGTTCCCTTCCTGTCCGCTATTTGGGGGTACCTCTTATCACCAAGCGTCTGGGTGCTGCTGATTGTCAGGTGTTGGTGGATCGTATTCTGCAGCGAGTGCGTTCTTGGACAGCTCGTTTTCTGTCCTTTGGTGGTCGCTTGTTGCTTATTCAGTCTGTGTTGTTTGGGATTCAGGCTTTTTGGAGCTACCATTTTATCCTTCCTGCTCAGGTGCTTCACTCTATCGAGCGGATTTTGGCAGCCTTTCTTTGGACGGGTTTTGCCTTGTCGGGGCGTGGTGCTCGGGTCTCTTGGGCTGATGTGTCTCGGCCTAAGAAGGAAGGAGGTCTTGGGTTGAAGATGCTCAAAGATTGGAATGCTGCTGCTCTTTCTAGGTTGATTTGGAATCTTTGTCAGCCCATTTCTTCCTCTTTGTGGGTTTGCTGGGTCCGGGCTAATTTGCTTAAAAAAGGTCAATTTTGGGTGGCTAAAGTTCCTTGGAGGTGTTCTTGGACATGGCGTAAGGTGCTGACCTTTCGTAATCGCCTCCAGTCTTGTATTTCGGTGAAGGTTGGGGATGGCTCCTCTACCTCGCTTTGGTTTGATTCCTGGCTGCCCCGTGGTCCTATTTGCCTCTCGGTTTTAGCGCGGGTGATTTATGACTCCGGCTTGGGTGCTGATGCTATTGTCAGTGATATTCTTTCTCCGGGGTGGTGTTGGCCCCTCGCCAATTCTCCTGAGTTGATTGAATTAAAGGAGGAGACGGCTTCCTTGCCTGTACCCCCGGTTGGTCGGCGTGATCGTGTGCAGTGGCTCTCTTCGAGCGCTCCGTTTTCCATCAAATCTGCTTGGAACCATCTCCGCTCTTCTTCTCCACTCGTGCCCTGGGCATCTGTGGTGTGGTTTCGACATCACTCTCCTCGGCACGCGTGTTTGCTTTGGATGGCTATTCATCGTCGGCTTCCTACCCTCGACTGTTTGCTTTTGTTTGGCATTTCTCTCCCTGGGGGGTGCCTTTTGTGTCCCGCCCCTGCCGAGTCACATAATCATCTTTTCTTCTCTTGCCTTTTTGCACAGCGTGTTTGGGTGGCTCTTTTGTCCCACTGCAGCTTTTCTTGTGTTTCTCTTTGTTGGTCCGCCTTTTTTTCCTGGGTTGTTTCTTTTTTCTCCGGTAATTCTCTTTAGTGCCGTCTTGCGCGATTATCCTTGGCGGCTTCGGTGTATTACCTTTGGCAGGAGCGTAATGCCCGTCGGCACGGATGTGGAGCTCGGACTGCTGCGCAGCTGGTTAATTTGGTTATGGACTCCGTGAGGGCTCGTGTTAGCTTGCATTCTGGCTGGCCCCCTTCGCGTCTCAATTCTCATTTGCTGCAAGTTTGGCAGCTTCCTTGATGGGCTGTCTTGTGAGTTTCTTTGTCTGTTTTATCTGTTTATCTTTTGGGTTGTTCTTTTTGTGCTGCTGTTTCGTTTCTCAGGGGTATGCCCCTGGTTTGCTTTCTTGTAATTGATTCTTTTTAATATATTCTTTTTACTTTTCAAAAAAAAAAGAGATGCCCTTAACTGGAATCCTTCCAGTTGAAATTTTTGACATTTGGGGCATTGACTTCATGGGGCCATTCCCCAATTCTGATGGGTATTCATACATTTTGCTTGCTATGGATTATGTGTCTAAGTGGGTAGAAGCTATTCCTACTAGAGTGAATGATGCTAGGGTTGTGACTCACTTCCTTACTAGGAACATCTTTAGCCGTTTTGGGACACCAAGGGCTATAATCAGTGATGAGGGTAATCATTTCTGCAACAAATTGTTTCACAAATTATTGAACAAGTATGGTGTCACTCATAGGAAGTCTTTAGCCTACCACCGTAAGCTAATGGACAAGCAGAAGTGTCCAACAGAGAGATTAAGGTCATTTTAGAGAAAACTGTTGGAGCCAATAGGAATGATTGGTCTCAAAGGCTTGATGAAGCCTTATGGGCATATAGGACAGCTTACAAAACTCCCATTGGGATGTCACCTTACCGTATTCTATATGGTAAGGCATGTCACTTGCCTGTGGAACTGGAACACAAGGCTCATTGGGCCTTGAAGAAGTTAAATTTTAACCCACAAGAGACCAAGGAGCTTAGGATGACTCAATTAATTGAGTTAGGTGAGCTTAGGCTGGATGCCTATGATAGTGCTAAATTTTACAAAGAAAGAACTAAGAAATGACATGATAGGCAACTCAACAATGAACCTTTAACCTTAGGGCAGAAAGTTCTTCTATTTAACATAAGGTTGAGGTTATTTCCTGGAAAATTAAGGTCCAAGTGGATGGGACCTTTTGTGATAGTTGATAAGAAGCCATATGGGAGCTTTGAGCTCCAAGCTATAGATAGCAAGAATTTTTGGGTGAATGGCAATAGACTGAAACCATACTTTGATTCACCTCAGAGGGAGATAGTTGATTCCCTCTCTTTCACCATTGCATGATCATAATTGAAAGTCTAGCTACAGACTTTAAATAAAGCGCTGGTTAGGAGGCAACCCAATGTTTATTGCTATATTTCATTTTATGTTATTTTCTTTTATTTGTTTTATTCAATAAATTTGTTTGCAAGCTAACCATTGTGCAGGAGACTTTGCTTCTTTCTTAACTAACCATTTGCAGGATGAGCAAATTATTGGGTCCTGAACTTGTGGAATTATTTTTAAAGTCAAAGTCAAGGAGCAAGGAGCAAGTGAAGCCCAAAAGTGCTTGAAGATGGGCTCAAACAATTCACGTGCAAGACTTAAAGATGGTCCATAATGCACAAGCAACTAAGTGGAGAAATTTGGGCCAGTTTGGGCCTGAACGTGAATTTGCACGTGAATTGCCCAATTCACGTGCACCTCCTTTTGAGCTGTAACTTTCTAGAATGGTAGATGAAGACCATGTGAATCATATTTACTCTTGCACGCGAATTGCTAGCTGTCATATGGGGGCTCAAAAATGCAAACTACCGATTTTAGCCCTCCTCGAAGCTTCAAACAATTCACGTGCAGAAGGGACTATTGCTTGCCAGCTCAAGGGGGACCCACCACCAAAGTTTGGGACGATTCTGACTTGCACGCCAATTCAACCAATTCACGTGCAAGGGCTATTTTGGTCAGAACACTCTGAAAATTTAGGGGCACGTGTATCACGCCAATTGGAGCATCTTTCCTTCTGCACGCTATAGAAAGAGAGGCCATCTTCAAAGGCTTCCACACCAAAATCACTCCAGATCTGAGTATTAGAGAAACTCTACTCTTTTGCTCTCTTGCTCTTCAGTTTTCTGCTCTTTGCTCTTTATTCTCATTCCAAAGTTGGTACGCACAAGGACTGGCCAGGAGGAGGTGCACTCACCTAGTGCTGATAGCCAACCTGAGGAGGAGATACTCTTGGGGCATGCTCTTGATATGCAGGCTTTGGAGGCTTCGTGAGCCGGGTTGGGTTAGAGAGGTGGCTCTTAAAATTCAAAATCGGGATTACAAAGGTTAGTATCCGCCTGACCAGCTATTTCTTACTCTGCCCTACAAGAATTTTATGCATCTGTCTCTGTGAGTGAGGATGAACTGATAGGGGTTATGCAAGGGGTTTATGTCAGAATTACCCCTGAAATTATTAGACATTGCTTTAACCTCCCTGCACCCAGTGATAGCTTCCCCCTGCTAAGCCTAGGAGAATTTGGTACTGCATGCAACTATGCTAGAAAATTTCAAAGTCGAAGGCAGTATACCAAGAATGGTTTTGTTGTAAGATTTAGATGCCTAGCCTACCTGGTAGGGAAATGCTTATTGATTCAGACCAGTGGGATAGATAGTGTGCCTAAGCCACACCTGGAGTTCATGTATAGCATTGATCATATGCTAAATATGGATTGGGCCACTACCATTTTTAAATGGTGGAAGAAAAACTCATCAAAGCAGATAAATGGCAGACTTTTGTGTTTGATATTTCAAAGCATGCCTGCTTTGCATTTTTCCTCCATGGATAGCATCACTTTTCCTTCTCACTGGGTGTTAAGAGTATTGCATGCTGAAGGGGGTTTGGGGATCAGTACCAGAGGTCATTGGGCAACCAATGTTCCTCCTCCATCACATCCCGCTAGGCACAGTGTTCATGTGGAGCGATCCACTAACTTTGCAAGGGAGACCTCTCCTCATTTGGATCAAAGGAAGCAGACTCTATCTGGACTCACCGCCATGTACATGCAGTTCAATGTACACAAAGAAGATATTTTCAATTTCTTTCAAGGCATTTGTGGGCAGGTGGTGAGTGAAGTGGAGGTCATCAATTGGGCAGTCACTAATGGGCACATCACTAGTACCCAATTTGAAGAATTAATGGCCCTCATCTCTGGAGACCAACAAGCTACTTCACGACCTAGAACTAGAGCATGGGAGGCCCTAGACGTAGCTGCTCATGCATCTCCTAGAGCATGGGAAGCCCCGAAGCTCCAGCTGTTGCATCTACCGAAGCTTGGAGGCAAGAAACACAGCAGCTCAAGGAGGCAAATGCCAGAACCCAGCGCGAGGTGGAAGCCCTGAGGAAGGACAACAAAGAAGTCAAAGGCCTCCTAGGCAAAATCTGGAAGGCCTTGAGCAAGAGGAAAGCATCAAAACGTTCTCCTATAGTGGAGATATCTGATGAAGAACCCTCTCCATCCCCTGAAGTTTCTTATCCAGCCCAGGTGGATCCACCTCAACCAGAATCTTCAGCTGGGCCATCCTGCTATCGCCCATAGGAGGCAGAGCCAGCAACAGGGTATTCACCCTTCCAGCCTCAAGAGGAGACAAAGCCAGCAGAAGGGTATTTACCCTTCCAGCCTTTTACTGATCCTGCATATCCTGAGGCTCTTATGCCTATTATACTTCCTGTCTCCTGGGATACATACATGCCTACTGAACCTGAAGACTTTCTTGGCCCTCCTATCCATTTAATCATTAATTCAGCTTTATCATCTGACGAGAGCCAAGCAGCATTTGAAGAGTTCATCAATTCCATGGTTCAGAGGGCTCGCTTTACACGGGATAATGATATCTTCACCCCTTTTGGCCTAAAGAGGATCTCAGAGAATGAATATCTCTACTCTGAAGAGATAGACCTCTTCTGCAGGACCATGCGCTATGTAGTGGAGGCTGAGCCTTATAACTACCCCTTAGCTCAGTTCACTTCCATCATGCTGTGCGAGATATTCAATCAACCCTTGTCCGAAGAGGTGTGGCGCCAACGCATCAATGGTGAGAATGAAGGGCACCGCCCTTGGCATGGTATGCATTAGGTGCTGATTCCGGTGCACATTGACCGCCACTATGTATTGGTCCGTTTGAATTTGGATATAGGACATGCCGTGCTATATGATCCAAGCCAAGGCGAAGGGTTTGCCAGACGGAAAAGACAGTTAGTGCATGGGTTCATCAAACGAATCAAAGTGGCAATGATTAAAGAAGGCTTGTTGGCGGACAAGCTCCCTCTTATTCACTACAACGAAATGCAAATTCCCTAATAGCTTGACCAATTCAGCTGTGGGATCTTTGCTTGCTACTACATGATGGCTATTCTACAAGGGAAGGAAACTTGGGAAGTGCATGGCGAGACGTCGGTTGACTTTGTGGCTCAGGTGCGACGAATGGTGGCCAATGTCATCTACTATTACAGTGTGCCAAACCAGGGGTAAGTGTTTTTCCTACTCCCTATTTTATGCGATGAGGACATAGCATATTTTAAGTGTTGTGTATGGGGAGTGACTTGAGCCACTTGCTTGTCTTTTATGTTGTGATTACATGTTTTATTTATAATTTTATCTTAGATAGTTTGTTAGTCATTTATTTTAACAAAAAAAAACTGTTTTTTAGTTGCATGATTGTTTGAGTTGTTTGCTTGAATGATTTGCTTGTGGAGGCATGGATATTAAGTATGCAATTTTGGCTTAATTTTTTTTTTATGCCACATTAGTATCATGTTGTGATAAGGGTTTTTACGTAGTTAAAATGTGCTCTAATTTAGTTTGATCATGTCTTTATCTTTTGAATGATATCACCATGTTTTTGGAGCTGAGTTTTGAATATTAGTTAAACATGAAATGCTATGATAGACCTAAGTAACCCTTAAAGTTGAGTGAAAAAGAAATGAAAAATGAGACTGACTTCTTTTAGCCTTTGAGTGCCATTTTAGGGTATGGGTAATAATTGCTACTCTTCTTGCATTCAACATTGGTTATTTAATGGTAGGAGTCAAGTAAGCATGTGATTACTTATTAGTGCTCAGTGTTTGGTGTGTGGAGTTAGGATACAAGACCTCTAAGTCACTGTGACTGTCTTTGCATCCTTTTATTTATTTTGTGATATTATTGGAAAAAGTTGTGATGCACATTGTGGAAAAAGCCCATCACATTTTGAAAAGGGTATGCATTAGAAACTCCAGCTGTCCTATGTATTTGTTTTTGCTAAAAAAAAGACGAAAAAAAAGAGAGAAAAAAAAAGAAGAAAGATTCAGAATAAAAGCCACACTGGCTTGATGCTTATGTGTGATTATTTAGTTGTGAAGCCACATTGGCTGAATTGTGTTTTGTTTTAAGAATGTTGAGCTCAATTCTTTGGCTCATGTTTTGTTTATTCAGTTAGTAGACTAGAGTGTGAGTTCAAATAAAGTAGAATAGAGGGTGTGTTTTCTTTGATGAGCACAATAGGGAACTCTCATGATTGCTTGGCAAGTACTTAATCAATAGCTGATGGCGAGTGCAGAGATAGAGGTTTCCATCCATTGTTCATTGATAGGTATTGGGCTTGAGAATTATTATATTTGAGTGAGGCTGCTTATCCTTGGTAAGAACTTAAAGGGAAACTAGGTGCTATTTTATCATGGATTGCTTGCTCATATCTGAAATTTAAGTGGTGATATTGCATGGTTGTTGGACTAGGGATATGGACATGAATGAACTAAGCTATGACTCATTTTGATGCTTAAATTCCCATTTCATCATGATAGAGTTGCATGCTTAGGAAACCATGATTCTCCTTGATTGTTATTTTATTTTTCTTCCGTTTGACTGCGTGTTTATTTTATTTTTTGCATGCTTGTATGTTTTTGCTTGAGGACAAGCAGTGGTTCAAGTGTGGTGTATTTGATAACGTGCATTTTATGCTGTTATTCTATTGTTTATTTAGGATGTTTAAGAGCATGATTAGAGCCTTATTGCTTCATATATCATATATATTTGCTCTAACCCCTAGGAAGATGCTATTTGCAAATACATGCATTTTTAAGCTATTTTGGCAGATTTTGGAGCTCACTTTTGATATAGTAGATGGCCTCAAACAATTGGCGTGCAAGAACAAACGTTGCTTAGAATGATGTCCTCTACCTACCACAGAAATTTCAGAGCATTTGGAGCTGCACGTGAATTCACCCATTTCACGTGCAAGCATATTTTTGCTTCTCAGGCCTCTACAGGATGCAAGGAAGCTTGGGGAGAAGTTTGAGCTGATTTGGAGCTGTACGTGAATTCACCATATCACGTGCAAACTGACGTGCAGAGATATTTTTGGACCGATCCTATCGATTTTCCATGCTGAAAATTTGTTCCTGAAGGCCCATGTCCAAATTGTGGATGGAAGATAGAGATTTTAAAGTATGGAGTGTCACTTATCAAAACTACGTCGTTTTGATAGATGGGCTAGGGTACACACCTCAAGGCCCATCCAACCTCTATAAATAGAGGTTCCACGCCCCACGCCATAATACTAAGACCCCCCTACACGTTTTTAGAGGGAGAGAGAGGCTTCACGACTTGGAGGCTGCTCCTTGACCTAGGAGAGCAGCCGTCGCAGCCGTCGCAATCACCCGTCGCGGATTTTGGAGCCTGGATTTGAAGCCTTGTTGCGCGCGTTGATTAGAGGAAGATGTTTAGCTTTACTGCTATGGTTTTGCTTGTAATCATGCGTGAGTAGTTCTTATAATCTAGGGGAGCAATGTAGCCCCCTTGTTCCTTTGCTGTGTTTATGAATATTGGGTTTGGATGATTGAGTTTTGCATGTTTTATGAATCTGTTCTTAATTTCTATCTTTGGATGTACACCTTGGTATTCTTAGCCCTAGTCTGGGGCGGATTGAGATTCATAACTTATTTGTAATTGGTGTGATCATTATCCTTTTGCAAGTATGATTTATTGGCTTTGCATGTTTGTGTGTTTAGATGACCATTCTGGCATACAACTCTTAAAAGGACCTCAATGACCATTTGTTGTCCTTGGCTTATGTTTAGCATGTTTTCAATCAGACAACCCTAATACCATGAACCAGTAGAGATAACATAGGGAGGTGAAATTGTGACCCTAGATGCCTTAATCCTTGATTCTAAATCCAACGTTTTTAGTTATTTCAATTGCAATTCTGTTTTCAGTAAAGTAATTTTAAAACACAATTTTGTTTGCCGAGACATTGTTTTAAGCAAGATTAATTTGGTGATTTGAGTTAAAGCTAGATAACTTGGTAATCTCTGCGGGATCGACCCCTTTCTTGTCGCTATTCTATTTAGCATTAGTTAAGGGAATTAATATTTTGAGAAGGGATTTAAACGACAGTAGCTTAACCCTCACTTGGGTTTCGCTCACGAAATACCAGTTTACCACTCCTCCGACACATTGTTGATCTTTATGGTGTCACACATCTAGTAGAACCTCATCAAATACTGGTGTGGATCGTCCACTGCTGTTCCTCCAGAGGTGTTGTTGCTCACCATATTAATTAATGCCGGCTTCACCTCAAAACTATTTGCTTGAACTCTTGTTTGCCTAATCCCAGAATAATGGTCTGACATCATCGGTCTCGCATAGTCTAAGAAGGTTCTGGGCATAATCCTATTACCCTCTTCCTCTGGATATTGGCCATTGTAATTGGCCCCTACTTGCGGTGCACCACCATCAGTCCTTAAATCTGCCATCAATTCACCTACTGAATGCTCTAAGCCTTGCAGTGCTTCTTTAGCCTCTCGTGCTGCTTCCCTAGCTGCCCTGCGACGAGCTCTGAACAATCTTTCAGGACCAGTGATAATGGTCACACCAATCACAAATAAGTTATGAATCAAAGATCAGCCTCAGACTAAGGCTAGGAAAACCCAGGTGTACAGCCCAGATATTAAAAGATAAGAACAGATCCATAAAACATGCAATCTCAATTAAACAAACTCAAAATTCAATCAATCAGTTTGACAACATAGGGGGCTACATTGCTCCCCTAGATAAAGGAAACTACTCACACATGATTACATGCAAACACAAAGCAGAAAAGCTCAACATCTACTTCTTATCCACGCGCACAGCAAAGCTTCAACCCAAGTTTCCCAAATCCGCGACGGCTGCGATGGCTGCTCTCCTAGGTCAGGAACAGCCTCCAAAACGTCTCTCTCTCTTTAAAAACGTGTAGAATGTGTAGCCCCCCCTTCTTGGACGTGTAGAACCTCTATTTATAGAGAATGGATGGGCCTTGATGTGTGTTATAAAGTGTACCCTAGCCCATCTATCAAAACGACGTAGTTTTGATAAATGACACTACAAACTTTAAAATCTCTCAATCCAAGCACAATATGGACAAGGCCCATTAGGAAAGAATGATCAGCATAGAAAAATGACTGGATCGGTGCAAAAATATGGCTGCACGTCAATTTGAACGTCATATGCCCAATTGGCGTGCAGCTCCAAATTAGATGAAATTCTTCCCCAAGCGTCCTTGCATCTTGTAGAAGGCAGATAAGCAAACATATGCTTGCACGCCATTTCAGTCCAATTGGCGTTCACGTCCGATTGCTCTGAAACTTCTGTGGGAGATAGCGGATATCATGCTGAGAAATGTTTGTTCTGCACGCCAATTGGTTTGAGGCCATATACTTGGTCAAAAGTGATCTCCAAAACCGACCAAAACAGCTTAAAAACGCATGTATTTGCAAATAGCATCTTCCTAGGGGCTAGAGCAGATATATGTGAAATATAATACAATAAGACTCTAATCATGCTCTTAAACACCCTACAAAAACACTAGAATAACGGCATAAAATGCACGTTATCAGTAATCATTGTTGATAAAAGTGCAATAGACCTAATGTGTGAAGTACTGTGCTGCTGCAGAGTATGTCACATTGAGCGAACCATGCTCATCATGTGTTAGTTGAATCTTTTGCGGATATTAGATTTCGTTATTTGATTGATCCCTTGAATGCATCCCAAATCAACTAAATAACCAAACCAACTTATAGATCTAGCTTTTTGGATTGTTATTGAACCAAAATGCGGATTTAACGATTATAATATAGTCTTTTCGTTGGTTTTCCAATGATTATCACTGTGTTAGACACAACGTTGGAAGTACCTCGCCGTTGTGGAGTATGCCAAATTGAGCAAACCTTGTTCGTCGTGTATACTTTGAATCATGAATACGTTTTAATCTCGTTATTTGATTAATCCACTCAATGCATCCCAAATAAACCAAATAACCAACCCAAACCTAAAAATCAACCCATTTGCTTTATATTTGAAGCAAAATGTGCATTTAACTTTTACAATGGATTCTAAGAGCTTGTGTATCCAATATTGAAAATAGTGGATTACACAAAGCATTCGAAGTAACTCCTCGCCATGCACTATACCACATTGAGCGAACCTTACCCATCAAGTGTCGTTTAAATCTTTTGTGGATATATTAAACCGACCAATAGATCTAGCTTTGGGAATTGTTACTGAACCAAAATACGGATTTAACGATTATAATATCGTCTTTCCGTTGATTTTTCCAATATTGATTAGTGTATTAGACACTGTGTTGGAAGTACCTCGCCATCGTGGAGTTTGCCACTTTGAGCAAACCATGCTCATCGTGTATCCTTTGAATCCTCTCCCGATATTACATTTCATTGTTTGATTAATCGACTCAATGCATCCCAAATCAACTAAATAACCAACCCAAACCTAAAAATCAACCCTTTTAATTTATATTTGAAGCAAAAATGTGCATTTAACGATTACAAAGGATTCTAAGAGCTTGTCTATTCAATATTGAAAATAGTGGATTACACACAGCGTTGGAAGTAACTCCTCACCACGGAGTATGCCACATTGAGCGAACCTTGCTCATTAAGTGTCATTCGAATCTTTTGTGGATATATTATTTTATTGTTTGACTAATCCTTTCAATGCATCCCAAATCAACTAAATAACCAAACCGACCTATAGATCTAGCTTTTGGAATTGTTATTGAAACAAAATACGGATTTAATGTTTATAATATCATCTTTCCATTGGGTTTTGCACTATTGATCAGCGTATTAGACACTACGTTGGAAGTACCTCTCCGTCGTGGAGTATGCCACATTGAGCAAACCAAGCTCATCGTGTATCCTTTGAATCCTCTATAGATATTATAATTTATTGTTTGATTAATCTACTCAATGCATCCCAAATCAACTAAATAACCAACCCAAACCTAAAAATCAACCTTTTGATTTGTAATTGAAGCAAAATGTGCATTTGACGACTATAAAGGATTCTAAGAGCTTGTGTATTTAATATTGAAAATAGTGGATTACACATAGCGTTGGGACAACCTCCGCGCCACGGAGTATGCCACATTTTGTGAGCCATGCTTATCATGTGTCCCTTGAATGCTTTATGGATATTACATTTTGCTGTTTGATTCATCCACTCAATGCATCCAAAATCCACAAAATAACCATCCTAAGTCCAAGCATTCAAGCCCTTTGATTTACGATTGAAGCAAAAAGTGTGTTTTTGCGCATTAATAGAGCCTCTGACATCGGGTTATTATTGTTGATAAAAGCGCGTTTGACCTAGCGTGGGAAGTATCTCGCCGTTGTGGAGTATGTCACATTGACCGAACCATGCTCATCATGTGTCCTTTGAATCTTTCATGGATAATCATTTTGTTGTTTCATTGATTCACTCAATGCATCCCAAATCAACCAAATAACCAACCCAAACCTAAAAATCAACCCATTTGATTTATATTTCAAGCAAAATGTGCATTTAACTTTTACAATGGATTCTAAGAGCTTGTGTATCCAATATTGAAAATAGTGGATTACACAAAGCATTCGAAGTAACTCCTCGCCATGCACTATACCACATTGAGCGAACCTTACCCATCAAGTGTCGTTTAAATCTTTTGTGGATATATTAAACCGACCAATAGATCTAGCTTTGGGAATTGTTACTGAACCAAAATACGGATTTAACGATTATAATATCGTCTTTCCGTTGATTTTTCCAATATTGATTAGTGTATTAGACACTGTGTTGGAAGTACCTCGCCATCGTGGAGTTTGCCACTTTGAGCAAACCATGCTCATCGTGTATCTTTTGAATCCTCTACCGATATTACATTTCATTGTTTGATTAATCTACTCAATGCATCCCAAATCAACTAAATAACCAACCCAAACCTAAAAATCAACCCTTTTAATTTATATTTGAAGCAAAAATGTGCATTTAACGATTACAAAGGATTCTAAGAGCTTGTCTATTCAATATTGAAAATAGTGGATTACACACAGCGTTGGAAGTAACTCCTCACCACGGAGTATGCCACATTGAGCGAACCTTGCTCATTAAGTGTCATTCGAATCTTTTGTGGATATATTATTTTATTGTTTGACTAATCCTTTCAATGCATCCCAAATCAACTAAATAACCAAACCGACCTATAGATCTAGCTTTTGGAATTGTTATTGAAACAAAATACGGATTTAATGTTTATAATATCATCTTTCCGTTGGGTTTTGCACTATTGATCAGCGTATTAGACACTACGTTGGAAGTACCTCTCCGTCGTGGAGTATGCCACATTGAGCAAACCAAGCTCATCGTGTATCCTTTGAATCCTCTATAGATATTACAATTTATTGTTTGATTAATCTACTCAATGCATCCCAAATCAACTAAATAACCAACCCAAACCTAAAAATCAACCTTTTGATTTGTAATTGAAGCAAAATGTGCATTTGACGACTATAAAGGATTCTAAGAGCTTGTGTATTTAATATTGAAAATAGTGGATTACACATAGCGTTGGGACAACCTCCGCGCCACGGAGTATGCCACATTTTGTGAGCCATGCTTATCATGTGTCCCTTGAATGCTTTATGGATATTACATTTTGCTGTTTGATTCATCCACTCAATGCATCCAAAATCCACAAAATAACCATCCTAAGTCCAAGCATTCAAGCCCTTTGATTTACGATTGAAGCAAAAAGTGTGTTTTTGCGCATTAATAGAGCCTCTGACATCGGGTTATCATTGTTGATAAAAGCACGTTTGACCTAGCGTGGGAAGTATCTCGCCGTTGTGGAGTATGTCACATTGACCGAACCATGCTCATCATGTGTCCTTTGAATCTTTCATGGATAATCATTTTGTTGTTTCATTGATTCACTCAATGCATCCCAAATCAACCAAATAACCAACCCAAACCTAAAAATCAACCCATTTGATTTATATTTCAAGCAAAATGTGCATTTAACGATTACAAAGGATTATAAGAGCTTGTGTATTCAATATTGAAAATAGTGGATTACACAGAGCGTTGGAAGTACCTCATCACCATGGAGTATGCCACATTGAGCGAACCTTGATCATCTTGTGTCCTTTGAATCGTTTATGGATGTTAAATTTCCTTGTCTCATTAATCCACTCAATGCATACCAAATCAACAAAATAACCAACCTGAGTCTAAGGATTTAAGCCTTTTGACTTTAGGTTGACGCAAAATATGTGTTTATGCACGTTAATTGAGTCTTTGACATCGGGAATCATTGTTGATAAAAGTGCATTAGACCTAATGTGTGAAGTACTGCACTGCTGTAGAGTATGTCATATTGAGCGAACCATGCTCATCATGTGTTAGTTGAATCATTTGCAGATATTACATTTCGTTCTTTGATTGATCCCTGGAATGCATCCCAAATCAACTAAATAACCAAACCAACTTATAGATCTTGCTTTTTGGATTGTTATTGAACCCAAATGCGGATTTAACGATTATAATATAGTCTTTTTGTTGGTATTTTCAACAATTATCACTGTGTTAGACATTGCGTTGGAAGTACCTCGCCGTTGTGGAGTATGCCAAATTAAGCAAACCTTGTTTGTCGTGTATACTTTGAATCATGAATACATTTTAATCTCGTTATTTGATTAATCCACTCAATGCATCCCAAATCAACCAAATAACCAACCCAAACCTAACAATCAACCCATTTGATTTGTATTTGAAGCAAAATGTGCATTTAACGATTACAAAGGATTCTTAGAGCTTGTGTATTCAATATTGAAAATAGTGGATTACACACAGCATTGGAAGTAACTCCTCGCCATGGTGTATGCCACATTGAGCGAACCTTGCCCATCAAGTGTCGTTTAAATCTTTTGTGGATATGTTATTTTGTTGTTTGATTAATCCTCTGATTACATCCCAAATCAACTAAATAACCAACCCGACCAATAGATCTAGCTTTGGGAATTGTTACTGAACCAAAATACGGATTTAACGATTATAATATCGTCTTTCCGTTGATTTTTCCAATATTGATTAGTCTATTAGACACTGTGTTGGAAGTACCTCGCCATCGTGGAGTATGCCACTTTGAGCAAACCATGCTCATTGTGTATCCTTTGAATCCTCTACCGATATTACATTTCATTGTTTGATTAATCTACTCAATGCATCCCAAATCAACTAAATAACCAACCTAAACCTAAAAATCAACCCTTTTAATTTATATTTGAAGACAAATGTGCATTTAACGATTACAAAGGATTCTAAGAGCTTGTCTATTCAATATTGAAAATAGTGGATTACACACAGCGTTGGAAGTAACTCCTCACCACGGGGTATGCCACATTGAGCGAACCTTGCTCATCAAGTGTCATTTGAATCTTTTGTGGATATATTATTTTATTGTTTGATTAATCCTTTCAATGCATCCAAAATCAACTAAATAACCAAACCGACCTATAAATCTAGCTTTTGGAATTGTTATTGAAACAAAATACGGATTTAATGTTTATAATATCGTCTTTCCGTTGGGTTTTGCACTATTGATCAGCGTATTAGACACTATGTTAGAAGTACCTCTCCATCGTGGAGTATGCCACATTGAGCAAACCAAGCTCATCATGTATCCTTTGAATCCTCTATAGATATTACATTTCATTGTTTAATTAATCTACTCAATGCAACCCAAGTCAATTAAATAACCAACCCAAACCTAAAAATCAACCCTTTTGATTTGTAATTGAAGCAAAATGTGCATTTGACGACTATAAAGGATTCTAAGAGCTTGTGTATTTAATATTGAAAATAGTGGATTACACACAGCGTTGGGACAACCTCCGCGCCACGGAGCATGCCACATTTTGCGAGCCATGCTTATCATGTGTCCCTTGAATCCTTTATGGATATTACATTTTGTTGTTTGATTCATCCACTCAATGCATCCAAAATCCACAAAATAACCATCCTAAGTCCAAGCATTCAAGCCCTTTGATTTCCGATTGAAGCAAAAAGTGTGTTTTTGCGCATTAATAGAGCCTCTGACATCGGGTTATCATTGTTGATAAAAGCGCGTTTGACCTAGCGTGGGAAGTATCTCGCCGTTGTGGAGTATGTCACGTTGACTGAACCATGCTCATTATGTGTCCTTTGAATCTTTTATGGATAATCATTTTGTTGTTTCATCGATTCACTCAATGCATCCCAAATCAACCAAATAACTAACCCAAACCTAAAAATCAACCCATTTGATTTATATTTCAAGCAAAATGTGCATTTAACGATTACAGAGGATTATAAGAGCTTGTGTATTCAATATTGAAAATAGTGGATTACACGGAGCGTTGGAAGTACCTCCTCACCATGGAGTATGCCACATTGAGCGAACCTTGATCATCGTGTGTCCTTTGAATCGTTTAGGGATGTTAAATTTTCTTGTCTCATTAATCCACTCAATGCATACCAAATCAACAAAATAACCAACCTGAGTCTAAGGATTTAAGCCTTTTGACTTCAGGTTGAAGCAAAATATGCGTTTATGCACGTTAATTGAGTCTTTGACATTGAGTAATCATTGTTGATAAAAGTGCATCAGACCTAATGTGTGAGGTACCGCGCTGCTGTCGAGTATGTCACCTTGAGCGAACCATGCTCATCATGTGTTAGTTGAATCTTTTGCGGATATTACATGTCGTTGTTTGATTGATTCCTTGAATGCATCCCAAATCAACTAAATAACCAAACCAACTTATAGATCTAGCTTTTTGGATTGTTATTGAACCAAAATGCGGATTTAACGATTATAATATAGTCTTTTCGTTGGTTTTTCCAATGATTATCACTGTGTTAGACACAATGTTGGAAGTACCTCGCCGTTGTGGAGTATGCCACATTGAGGAAACCTTGTTCGTCGTGTATACTTTGAATCATGAATACGTTTTAATCTCGTTATTTGATTAATCCACTCAATGCATCCCAAATCAACCCAATAACCAACCCAAACGTAAAAATCAACCCATTTGATTTGTCTTTGAAGCAAAATGTGCATTTAAAGATTACAAAGGATTCTAAGAGCTTGTGTATTTAATATTGAAAATAGTGGGTTACACACTAATTGCATCCCAAATCAACTAAATAACCAAACCGACCTATAGATCTAGTTTTTGGAACAACTATTGGACCAAAATACGGATTTAACGATTATAGTATCGTCTTTCCGTTGATTTTTCCAATATTGATTAGTGTAATAGGTACTGCGTTGGAAGTACCTCGCCGCCGTGGAATATTCCAGATTGAGCAAACCATGCTCATTGTGTATCCTTTTAATCCTCTACGGATATTACATTTCATTGTTTGATTAATCCACTCAAAGCTTGTGTCTTTTTCTAACAACCTACTCATGGGTTTTGCAACTTTTGAGAAGTCCTTAATGAATCTCCTATAAAAGCCAGCATGGCCAAGGAAACTTCTCACTCCTTTTTCATTGGTTGGAGGTGGCAGAGTATCAATAGTGGAGATTTTTGCCTTGTCTACCTCCAAACCATGTGCAGACACCTTGTGCCCTAGAACTATCCCCTCAGTTACCATGAAATGGCATTTCTCCCAATTTAGGACTAGTTCCTTCTCCTCACATCTCTCTAAGACCACATCTAGATTTTTCAAGCACTGTTGGTAGGAGGAACCAAACACCGAGAAGTCATCCATGAAGACCTCCATGATATCCTCAACCAAACCCTGAAAAATGGCCATCTTACACCTTTGAAAGGTGGCAGGGGCATTACAAAGCCCAAATGGCATTCTCCTAAATGCAAAAGTGCCAAAAGGACATGTGAAGGTGGTCTTTTCTTGGTCCTCGGGCTTAACCATGATCTAATTATACCCAAAATAGCCATCTAAAAAGCAGTAGTGACTATAGCCAGCTAACCTATCCAACATTTGGTCAATGAAAGGAAGAGGAAAATGATCCTTCCTAGTAGCCTTGTTCAGCTTTCTATTGTCAACACACACTCTCCACCCCGTCACAGTGCGAGATGGGATCAATTCATTTTTCTCATTTTTAATCACGGTCATGCCCCCTTTCTTGGGCACAACATGCAATGGACTCACCCACTCACTATCTGAAATAGCATAAATTATACCCGCATTTTTCCATTTCAAAATTTCTTTTCTTACCACTTCTTTAATGGCAGGGTTTAATCTTCTTTGTCTTTCAGCAGTGGGTTTAAAATTATCATTCATCAAAATTTTATGCATGCAAATCCCTGGACTAATACCCCTAATGTCATCAATGTTCCATCCTAGGGCCTTTTTGTGTTTCCTAAGGACTTCTAGTAATTGAGTACACTCCACATCATTCAAATTAGAAGCAACAATGACAGGGAATTGATTTGTAGAGTCTAGAAATTCGTACCTTAGGTGTCCAGGCAGCTCCTTCAGTTCTGGAGCTGGAGGCACGTCATCTTCTTTCTCCTCCTCAGCTTGCTCCAAAGAGTTTGTAGTTTGCTCATCTTCCTCAGCTGTTAAGTACATCTCTTCATCTTGTTGAGCTTCTATAAGCTAAAGGGCTCCATTATTGGTGGTGGTAATTTCTTCTGCCAAGTAGTCTTCCACCAATTCTTCAAGGTCTTCAACCCAAAGGCAGTCCTCCTCCTCTTGACCTTGCAAAGCCTTCCCCATGTGGAAGACTAAGGTCTCCTCATTAATTCTTAGAGTTAGATGCCCTTGAGCAACATCAATCAATGCACAACCCGTTCTGAGAAACGGTCTTCCAAGGAGTAGCTGAACTCCTCTATCTTCTTCCATCTCCAAAACTACAAAGTCCGCTGGAAATATGAAGGAGCCCACTTTAACTAACACGTCTTCAATTATCCCTTCAGGCCTTCCAGTAGACCGGTCAGCAAACTGCAATGATATGAAAGTGGGCTTCATGCCATTAAGCCCAAGCTGCTTATACAAAGCAAAGGAGATCAAATTGATGTTGGCCCCTAAATCACATAGGGCCTGCTGCTGCGGTGCATTGCCAATCACACAAGGGAGATTAAAACTGCCCGGATCCTTATGCTTGATGGGCAAACTCTGTTGAACAACACTGCTCACCCGTTAGTGACTGCCACCGTCTCATGATCCCCATATTTCCTCTTCTTCACAAAATCTTTAATGTACTTTCTATACCTAGGCATCTGCTCCAACATTTCCACAAATGGAATGTTAATCTCAAGCCGCTTGAATAAACTCAGGAAGCGCTCATACTCTTCCTCAACCCTCTGGTTTCTCATCCGCTGAGGAAATGGCATGGTAGGCCTGAGCTCTTGCCTATGTTCTTCAGCTATTTTGTCTTGACTTAGCTGCTGGTCCTTCTTTTCTTGCACTCTTTCTTCAGCTTTATCTGATTTTCCTTGGTCATCAGCTTCCAAGGGTCTGCTCTGTTCGTCTGGAATTGCCTTCTTCTTAGGCTCTTCAGCTTCTTTAACTGTCTTCCCACTCCTTAGAGTGATAGCCTTGCAACTCTCCTTGGGGTTCACCTCAGTGTCACTTGGAAAAGATTTAGCTGAGACTACTTGATTTATATTCTGAGCCAAACTCACTAGCAACTTTTCTATATTCTTCATTGAAGATTCTATGGTGACTACCCCTTCCTCCAAATTATCCTCTCTTTTGGTTGGCTCATCCACATTCTGATATACCCTTCCTCTTTGCTGTAGAGGCTGAGGATGTTTCTGCTCGAATCCTGGAGGTGGGTGTAAATAATTATCCGTAGCATACGGATTCTGCTTCATCCCTGGGGGCACATATTTGTACTGAAATGAGGTATCTCCCCCTTGGTTCTGGTTTCTCTGAAATGGCTGAGATTGCTGCTGGTTCTGGTTGTACCCTTGTTGTTGTTGTTGAGGATAAAATTACTGCTTCTGATACAAGCCCTTTCCTCCAACATAATTTGCTTCTTCAGCTCCACTCCAGCCTTGCTCAGCTACTGGTAAAGCTTGTTGTGATCCTTCAACTTTAAGAGCCAATACTTCCATGCCCTTCACTAAAGCTTGAATCTGTGCTTGCATATCATTGGAAGAATTATCAACTGAAGCTATCTTCTCCCTTGGCTTTGAAGTACGCACATTAGACCACTGCCAATCAGCTAATGACAGCCTCTCCAAGAGCTCTGCAGCTGCGTCAGGCTCTAGATTCATCAAGCATCCTCCAGCAGCTACATTCACCTTGTCTTGTGAGTGAGACTGAAGACCTGTGTAGAAAGATTCAATTTGAATCCACTGGGGTCTTCCATGATCAGGGCATCTTCTCACTAAGTCTTTGAAACGCTCCCAAGCTTCATGAAGAGTCTCCATCTCATCTTGCCTGAATCTGCTAATCTCCCCTCTGAGCTGGATCACCTTGGAAGGAGGGAAGTACTTTGACATGAACTTGGTCTGCATCTCCTCCCAAGTGTTGATTGAACCTGTTGTGATGTTGAACCAGCCAAGAGTTCTATCCCTTAAAGAGAAAGGGAAAAGCCTTAGCTTTATTGCCTCCTCCGATACATTGTTGATCTTGATGGTGTCGCACATCTGGTAGAACCTCATCAAATGCTGGTGTGGATCATCCACGGCTGTTCCTCCAAACGCGTTGTTGCTCACCATGTTGATCAACGCCGGCTTCAGCTCGAAGCTATTTGCTTGGACTCTTGTTTGCCGAATCCCTGAATAATGGTCTGACATCATCGGTCTCGCATAGTCTAAGAAGGTTCTGGGCATAAACCGATTACCCTCTTCTTCTGGATATTGGCCATTGTAATTGGCCCCTCCTTGCGGTGCACCACCATCAGGCCTTAAATCTGCCATCAATTCACCTACTGAATGCTCTAAGCCTCGCAGTGCTTCTTCAGCCTCACGTGCTGCTTCCCTAGCTGCTCTACGCCGAGCTCGAACAATCTTTCAGGTTCCCGATTAAATGGTATAAACTCCTGTCTTGGCATGCACAACTAGGAATTCCTCACACACTTGGTGTATGTTCCTGTAAAACAACAAGAACACACCCAGCAGCTCCGAACAATGCAAAATAAAAGACAAAATAAAACGCCAAGATCAGAATTCAAACAATTTCACTCAATGTTGATTTTAAAAGCTAGTCAACCGTTGAATCCCCGGCAACGGCGCCAATTTGACGAACAAGTATTTCGTGAACGAAACCCAAGTGAGGGTTAAGCTACTGTCGTTTAAATCACTTCTCAAAATATTAATTCCCTTAACTAATGCTAATTAGAATAGCGACAAGAAAGGGGTCGATCCCACAGAGATTACCAAGTTATCTAGTTTTAACTCAAATCACCAAATTAATTTTGCTTAAAACAATGTCTTGGCAAAAACGAATTCTTTTTATAACTAAAGATCTAATTTTTATGTGGTTTTCTGAATAAACAAAGAAAGTAAACTGATTTTAGGATTAAGATTCAAGGATTAAAAGCATCTAGGGTCACAATTTCACCTCCCTATGTTATCTCTACTGGTTCATGGTATTAGGGTTGTCTGATTGAAAACATGCTAAACATAAGCCAAGGACAACAAATGGTCATTGAGGTCCTTTTAAGAGTTGTATGCTAGAATGGTCATCTAAACACACAAACATGCAAAGCCAATAAATCATACTTGCAAAAGGATAATGATCACACAAATTACAAATAAGTTATGAATCTCAATCCGCCCCAGACTAGGGCTAAGAATACCAAGGTGTACATCCAAAGATAGAATTTAAGAACAGATTCATAAAACATGCAAAACTCAATCATCCAAACCCAATAATCATAAACACATCAAAGCAACAAGGGGGCTACATTGCTCCCCTAGATTATAAGAATTATTCACGCATGATTACAAGCAAAACCATAGCAGTAAAGCTAAACATCTTCTTCTAATCCACGCGCGCAACAAAGCTTCAAATCCAGGCTCCAAAATCCGCGATGGCTGCTGCGACGGCTGTGACGGCTGCTCTCCTAGGTCAAGGAGCAACCTCCAAGTCGTGGAGCCTCTCTCTTTCTAAAAACGTGTAGGGGGGTCAAGGATACATAGCAGGGGGCGTGGAGCTCTTATTTATAGAGTTTGGATGGGCTTTGAGGTGTGTACCCTAGCCCATCTATCAAAACGACGTAGTTTTGATAAGTAACACTCGAAACTTTTAAATCTCTATCTTCCATCCACAATTTGGACATGGGCCTTCAGAAACAAATGATCAGCATGGAAAAACGATAGGATTAGTCCAAAAATATCTCTGCACGCCAATTTGCACGTGATATGGTGAATTCACGTGCACCTCCAAATCAGCTAAAACTTCTTCCCAAGCTTCCTTGCATCCTGTAGAGGCCTGAGAGGCAAAAATAGGCTTGCACGTGAAATGGGTGAATTCACGTGCAACTCCAAATGCTCTGAAATTTTTGTGGTAGGTAGAGGACATCATTCTAAGAAACTTTTGTTCTTGCATGCCAATTGTTTGAGGCCATCTACTATGTCAAAAGTGAGCTCCAAAATCTGCCAAAACAGCTTAAAAACACATGTATTTGCAAATAGCATCTTCCTAGGGGTTAGAGCAAATATATATATGATATATGAAGCAATAAGGCTCTAATCATGCTCTTAAACATCCTAAATAAATACTAGAATAACGGCATAACATGCACGTTATCAAATTGTTATTGAACCAAAATCCAGATTTAATGATTATATTATAGTCTTTTCGTTGGTTTTTCCAATAAATATCATTGTGTTAGACACTACATTGGAAGTACCTCGCCGTTGGGGAGTTGCCACATTCAGCAAACCTTGTTTGTCGTGTATACTTTGAATCATGAATACGTTTTAGTCTAGTTATTTGATTCATACACTCAACGCATCCCAAATCAACCAAATAACCAACCCAAACCTAAAAATTAACCCATTTGATTTATATTTGAAGCAAAATGTGCATTTAACGATTACAAAGGATTCTAAGAGCTTGTGTATTCAATATTGAAAATAGTGGATTACACAAAGCGTTGGAAGTAACTCCTCGCCATGATTAATCCTATGATTTCATCCCAAATCAACTAAATAACCAAACCGACCTATAGATCTAGCTTTTGGAATTGTTATTGAACCAAAATACGGATTTAACGATTATAATATTGTCTTTCCGTTGATTTTTTTAACATTGATTTGTGTATTAGACACTACGTTGGAAGTACCTCGCCATCGTGGAGTATGCCACATTGAGCAAACCATGCTCATCTTGTATCCTTTCAATCCTCTACAGACTTTACATTTCATTGTTTGATCGATCCACTCAATGCTTCCCAAATAAACTAAATAACCAACTCAAACCTAAAAATCAACCCTTTTGATCTATAATTGAAGCAAAAAGTTCATTTGACGACTATAAAGGATTCTAAGAGCTTGTGTATTTAATATTGAAAATAGTGGATTACACACAGCATTGGGACTACCTCCCCGCCACGAAGTACGCCACATTTTGCGAGCCATCCTTATCATGTGTCCTTTGAATCCTTTATGGATATTACATTTTGTTGTTTGATTCATCCACTCAATGCATCCAAAATCCACAAAATAGCCATCCTAAGTCCAAGCATTCAAGCCTTTTGATTTCCGATTGTAGCAAAAAGTGTGTTTATGCACACTAATAGAGCCTCTGACATCGGGTTATCCTTGTCGATAAAAGCGCGTTAGTCCTAGCGTGGGAAGTATCTCGCCGCTGTGGAGTATGACATATTGAGCGAACCATGCTCATCATGTGTCCTTTGAATCTTTTATGGATATTACATTTTTGTTGTTTCATTGATTCACTCAACGCATCCCAAATCAACTAAATAATCAAACCAACCTATAGATCTAGCTTTTTGAATTGTTATTGAACCTAAATGTAGACTTAACGATTATAAAATAGTCTTTTCATGAGTTTTCCAATATTGATCACTGTATTAGACACTGCGTCGGAAGTACCTCACCACCGTGGAGTATGCCACATTGAGCACCCAAGTTCAGCTTGTATACTTTGAATCCTCAATAGATTTTACATTTTGTTATGTGATTAATCCACTCAATTCATCCCAAATCAACTAAATAACCAACCCAAACCTAAAAATCAATCCATTTGACTTATATTTGAAGCAAAATGTGCATTTAACGATTACAAAGGATTCTAAGAGCTCGTGTATTCAATATTAAAAATAGTGGATTACACACAGCATTGGAAGTAACTCCTCACCATGGAGTATGCCACATTGAGCGAACCTTGCTCATCAAGTGTCATTTAAATCTTTTGTGGATAGATTATTTTATTGTTTGATTAATCCTCTGATTTCATCCCAAATCAACTAAATAACCAAACCGAGCTATAGATCTAGCTTTTGGAATTGTTATTGAACCAAAATACGGATTTAACAATTATAATATCGTCTTTCCGTTGATTTTTCCAATATTGATTAGTGTATTAGACACTGCGTTGGAAGTACCTCGCCATTGTGGAGTATGGCACATTGAGCAAACCATGCTCATCGTGTATCCTTTCAATCCTCTTCAGACTTTACATTTCATTGTTTGATTAATCCACTCAATGCATCCCAAATAAACTAAGTATCCAACTCAAACCTAAAAATCAACCCTTTTGATCTACAATAGAAGCAAAAAGTGCATTTCACAACTATAAAGGATTCTGAGAGCTTGTGTATTTAATATTGAAAATAGTGGATTACGCACAGCGTTGGGACTACCTCCCTGCCACGGAGTACGCCACATTTTGCGAGCCATGCTTATCATGTGTCTCTTGAATCCTTTATGGATATTACATTTTGTTGTTTGATTCATCCACTCAATGCATCCAAAATCCACAAAATAGCCATCCTAAGTCCAAGCATTCAAGCCTTTTGATTTCCGATTGTAGCAAAAAGTGTGTTTATTCAAGTCTTCAATGTTCCATCCTAAGGCCTTTTTGTGTTTCCTAAGGACTTCTAGCAATTGAGTACACTCCACATCATTCAAATTAGAAGCAACAATGACAGGGAATTGATTTGTAGAGTCGAGAAATTAGTACCATAGGTGTCCAGGCAGCTCCTTCAGTTCTAGAGCTGGAGGCACGTCATCTTCTTTCTCCTCCCTAGCTTGCTCCAGAGAGTTTGTAACTTGCTCATCATCCTCAGCTGTCAAGTACATCTCTTCATCTTGTTGAGCTTCTATAAGCTGAAGGGCTCCATTATTGGTGGTGGTAATTTCTTCTGCCAAGTAGTCTTCCACCAATTCCTCAAGGTCTTCAACCCAAAGGCAGTCCTCCTCCTCTTGACCTTGCAAAGCCTTCCCCATGTGGAAGACTAAGGTCTCCTCATTAATTCTCAGAGTTAGCTGCCCTTGAGCAACATCAATCAATGCACAACCCGTTCTGAGAAACGGTCTTCCAAGGAGTAGTTGAACTCCTCTATCTTCTTCCATCTCCAAACCTACAAAGTCCGCTGGAAATATGAAGGAACCCACTTTGACTAACACGTCTTCAATTATCCCTTCAGGCCTTCCAGTAGACCGGTCAGCAAACTGCAATGATGTGGAAGTGGGCTTCATGCCCTTAAGCCCAAGCTGCTTATACAAAGCGAAGGAGATCAAATTGATGCTGGCCCCTAAATCACATAGGGCTTGCTGCTGCGGTGCATTGCCAATCACACAAGGTAGATTAAAACTGCCCGGATCTTTATGCTTGATGGGCAAACTCTGTTGAACAACACTGCTCACCTCGTTAGTGACTGCCACCGTCTCAGAATCTTTGATGTATTTTCTGTACCTAGGCATCTGCTCCAAGATTTCCACAAATGGAATGTTAATTTCAAGCTTCTTGAACAAACTCAGAAAGCGCTCATACTCTTCTTCAACCCTCTGATTTCTCATCCGCTGAGGAAATGGCATGGTAGGCCTGAGCTCTTGCCTTGGTTCTTCAGCTATTCTGTCTTGACTCAGCTGTTGGTCCTTCTTTTCTTGCACTCTTTCTTTAGCTTTATCTGATTTTCCTTGGTCATCAGCTTCCAAGGGTCTGCTCTGTTCTTCTGGATTTGCCTTCTTCTTAGGCTCTTCAGCTTCTTTCAGTGCCTTCCCGCTTCTTAGAGTAATAGCCTTGCAGCTCTCCTTGGGGTTCACCTCAGTATCACTTGGAAAAGATTTAGCTGAGACTCCTTGATTTACATTTTGGGCCAAACTCACAAGCAGCTTTTCTATATTCTTCATGGAAGATTCTATGGTGACTACCCTTTCCTCCAAATTATTCTCTCTTTTGGTTGGCTCATCCACATTCTGATATACCCTTCCTCTTTGCTGTTGAGGCTGAGGCTGTTTCTGCTCGAATCCTGGAGGTGGGTGTAAATAATTATACGTAGCATACGGATTCTGCTTCATTCCTAGGGGCACATATTTGTACTGAAATGAGGTATCTCCCCCTCGGTTCTGGTTTCTCTGAAATGGCTGAGATTGCTGCTGGTTCTGGTTGTACCCTTGTTGTTGATGTTGAGGATAAAATTGCTGCTTCTGATACAAGCCCTTTCCTCCAACATAATTTGCTTCTTCAGCTCCACTCCAGCCTGGCCATCCTGGTAAAGCTTGTTGTGATCCTTCAACTTTAAGAGCCAATACTTCCATGCCTTTCACTAAAGCTTGAATCTGTGCTTGCATATCATTGGAAGAATTATCAACTGAAGCTATCTTCTCCCTTGGCTTTGAAGTACGCACATTAGACCATTGCCAATCAGCTAATGACAACCTCTCCAAGAGCTCTACTGCTGCGTCAGGCTCTAGATTCATCAAGCATCCTCCAGCAGCTGCATTCACCTTGTCTTGTGAGTGGGACTGAAGACCTGTGTAGAAAGATTCAATTTGAATCCACTGGGGTCTTCCATGATCAGGGCATCTTCTCACTAAGTCTTTGAAACGCTCCCAAGCTTCATGAAGAGTCTCCATCTCATCTTGCCTGAATCTGCTAATCTCCCCTCTGAGCTGGATCACCATGGAAGGAGGGAAGTACTTTGACATGAACTTGGTCTGCATCTCCTCCCAAGTGTTGATTGAACCTGCTAGCAGACTGTTGAACCAGCCAGGAGCTCAATCCCTTAAAAAGAAAGGGAAAAGCGTTAGCTTTATTGCCTCGTCCGAAACATTGTTGATCTTTATGGTGTCGCACATCTGGTAGAACCTCATCAAATGCTGGTGTGGATTATCCACGGCTGTTCCTCCAAACGCATTGTTGCTCACCATGTTGATGAACGCCGGCTTCAGCTCGAAGCTATTTGCTTGGACTCGTCTGTCGAATCCCAAAATAATGATCTGAGATCATTGGTCTCGCATAGTCTAAGAAGGTTCTGGGCATAAACCTATTACCCTCTTCTTCTGGATATTGGCCATTGTAATTGGCCCCTCCTTGCGGTGCACCACCATCAGGCCTTAAATCTGCCATCAATTCACCTACTGAATGCTCTAAGCCTTGCAATGCTTCTTCAGCCTCACGTGCTGCCTCCCTAGCTGCTCTACACCGAGCTCTGAATAATCTTTCAAGTTCCCGATTAAATGGTATAAACTCCTGTCTTGGCATGCATAACTAGGACTTCCTCAAACACTTGGTGTATGTTCCTGTAAAACAACAAGAACACACCCAGCAGCTCCGAGCAATGCAAAATAAACAAATAAAGAACACAAAATAACAGAAAATAAAAGACAAAATAAAACACCAAGATCAGAATTCAAACAATTTCACTCAATGTTGATTTTAAAAACTAGTTAACCGTTAAATCCCCGGCAACGGCGCCAATTTGACGAACAAATTTTTAACCTCTCTAAAAGAGCTAGCTAATGTCGTTAAATCTCTCTTCAAGATAATAAATTCCCTAAGTTTGCACTAAAAGAATAGCAGCAAGCACGGAGTCGAACCCACAGGGATTAACCTAGTTCTCTAGTTCTCAAATCAAAACACCCAATTACTCTTGTTCTATAAAATGTCTTGGCAAAAACGAATTCTTTTTATAACTAAAGATCTAATTTTTATGTGGTTTTCTGAATAAACAAAGAAAGAAAATTGACTTTAGGATTAAGATTCAAGGATTAAAGCATCTAGGATCACAATTTCACCTCCCTATGTTATCTCTACTGGTTCATGGTATTAGGGTTGTCTGATTGAAAACATGCTAAACATAAGCCAAGGACAACAAATGGTCATTGAGGTCCTTTTAAGAGTTCTATGCCAGAATGGTCATCTAAACACACAAACATGCAAAGCCAATAAATCATACTTGCAAAAGGATAATGATCACACCAATTACAAATAAGTTATGAATCTCAATCCGCCCCAGACTAGGGCTAAGAATACCAAGGTGTACATCCAAAGATAGAACTTACGAACAGATTCATAAAACATGCAAAACTCAATCATCCAAATCCAATATTCATAAACACAGCAAAGCAACAAGGGGGGCTACATTGCTCCCCTAGATTATAAGAACTACTCACGCATGATTACAAGCAAACACAAAGCAGAAAAGCTCAACATCTTCTTCTTAACCACACGCACAGCAAAGCTTCAAATCCAGGCTCCAAAATCCGCGACGACGGCTGCGACGGCTGCTCTCCTAGGTCAAGGAGCAACCTCTAAGTCGTGGAGCCTCTCTCTCTCTCTCTCTCTAAAAACGTGTAGGGGGGATCTAGGATAGATAGCAGGGGGCGTGGAGGCTGTATTTATAGAGGTTGGATGGGCTTTGAGGTGTGTAACCTAGCCCATCTATCAAAACGGCGTAGTTTTGATAAGTGACACTCCAAACTTTAAAATCTCTATCTTCCATCCACAATTTGGACATGGGCCTTTAGAAACAAATGATCAGCATGGAAAAACGATAGGATCGGTCCAAAAATATCTCTGCACGTCAATTTGCACGTGATATGGTGAATTCACGTGCACCTCCAAATCAGCTAAAACTTCTCCCCAAGCTTCCTTGCATCCTGTAGAGGCCTGAGAAGCAAAAATAGGCTTGCACGTGAAATGGGTGAATTCACGTGCAGCTCCAAATGCTCTGAAATTTCTGTGGTAGGTAGAGGACATCATTCTAAGAAACGTTTGTTCTTGCACGCCAATTGTTTGAGGCCATCTACTATGTCAAAAGTGAGCTCCAAAATCTGCCAAAACAGCTTAAAAAGGCCTGTATTTGCAAATAGCATCTTCCTAGGTCCAAGCATTCAAGCCTTTTGATTTCCGATTGTAGCAAAAAGTGTGTTTATGCACATTAATAGAGCCTCTGACATCGGGTTATCAATTTCGATAAAAGCGTGTTAGACCTAGCGTGGGAAGTATCTCGCCGCTGTGGAGTATGACACATTGAGCGAACCATGCTCATCATGTGTCCTCTAAATCTCTTATGGATATTACATTTTGGTGCTTGATTGATTGACTTAATGCATCCCAAATCAACTAAATAATCAAACCAACCTATAGATCCAGCTTTTTGAATTGTTATTAACCTAAATGTAGACTTAACGATTATAATATAGTCTTTTCGTGAGTTTTCAAATATTGATCACTATATTAGACACTGCGTCGGAAGTACCTCACCGCCGTGGAGTATGCCACATTGAGCAAACCATGTTCGGCGTATATACTTTGAATCCTCAATAGATTTTACATTTTGTTATGTGATTAATCCACTCAATTCATCCCAAATCAACTAAATAACCAACCCAAACCTAAAAATCAACCCATTTGATTTATATTTGAAGCAAAATGTGCATTTAATGATTACAAAGGATTCTAAGAGCTTGTGTATTCAATATTGAAAATAGTGGATTACACATAGCGTTGGAAGTAACTCCTCGCCATGGAGTATGCCACATTGAGTGAACCTTGGTCATCAAGTGTCTTTAAAATCTTTTGTGGATATATTATTTTGTTGTTTGATTAATCCTCTGATTTCAACCCAAATCAACTAAATAACCAAACCGACCTATAGATCTAGCTTTTGGAAGAGTTATTTTACCAAAATACGGATTTAACGATTATAATATCATCTTTCCGTTGATTTTTCCAATATTGATTATTGTATTAGACACTGCGTTGGAAGTACCTCGCCATTGTGGAGTATGGCACATTGAGCAAACCATGCTCGTCGTGTATCCTTTCAATCCTCTAACGACTTTACATTTCATTGTTTGATTAATCCACTCAATGCATCCCAAATAAACTAAATAACGAACTCGAACCTAAAAATCAAACCATGATTAATAAGAGCTTGTGTATTTAATATTGAAAATAGTGGATTGGACACCGTTGGGACTACCTCCCTCACCATCGTGGAGTATGCCACAATGAGCAAACCATGCTCGTCATGTATCCTTTCAATCCTCTAACGACTTTACATTTCATTGTCTGATTAATCCACTCAATGCATCCCAGATAAACTAAATAACGAACTTGAACCTAAAAATCAACCCTTTTGATCTATAATTGAAGCAAAATGCGCATTTACCGATTACAAAGGATTCTAAGAGCTTGTGTATACAATATTGAAAATAGTGGATTACACACAGCATTGGACGTAACTCCTCGCCATGAAGTATGCCACATTGAGCGAACCTTGGCCATCAAGTGTCAATTAAATCTTTTGTGGATATATTATTTTGTTGTTTGATTAATCCTCTGATTTCATCCCAAATCAACTAAATAACCAAACCGACCTATAGATCTAGCTTTTGGAATTGTTATTCAACCAAAATATGGATTTAACGATTATAATATCGTCTTTCCGTTGATTTTTCCAATATTGATTAGTGTATTAAACAATGTGTTGGAAGTACCTCGCCATCGTGGAGTATGCCACAATCAGCAAACCATGCTCGTCGTGTATTCTTTCAATCCTCTACCGACTTTACATTTCATTGTTTGATTAATCCACTCAATGCATCCCAAATAAACTAAATAACCAACTCAAACCTAAAAATCAACCCTTTTGATCTACAATTGAAGCAAAATGCACATTTGACGACTATAAAGGATTCTAGGAGCTTGTGTATTTAATATTGAAAATAGTGGATTACACACCGTTGGGACTACCTCCCCGCCACGGAGTACGCCACATTTTGCGAGCCATGCTTATGATGTGTCCTTTGAATCCTTTATCGATATTACATTTTGTTGTTTGATTCATCCACTCAATGCATCCAAAATCCACAAAATAGCCATCCTATGTCCAAGCATTCAAGCCTTTTGATTTCCAATTGAAGCAAACAGTGTGTTTATGCACATTAATAGAGTCTCTGACATCGGGTTATCATTGTCGATAAAAGTGCGTTAGACCTTGCGTGGGAAGTATCTCGCTCTGTGGAGTATGACACATTGAGCGAACCATGCTCGTTATGTGTCCTTTGAATCTTTTATGGATATTACATTTTGTTGTTTGATTGATTGACTCAATGTATCCCAAATCAACTAAATAATCAAACCAACCTATAGATCTAGCTTTTTGAATTGTTATTGAACGTAAATGTAGACTTAATGATTATAATATAGTCTTTTCGTGAGTTTTCCAATATTGATCACTGTATTAGACACTGCGTCGGAAGTACCTCACCGCCGTAGAGTATGCCACATTGAGCAAACCTTGTTCGGCGTGTGTACTTTGAATCTGTTGGACCTCGGCCAGGGCACTCACTGTCACAATATTGTCCGCTTTGGCACTCGCGCACCCACCCATGGGCCGCAGCCCGCACGGATTTGTTTCTAACGGGCCGCGACCCGTTAAAACGCGTTGTGACAAGGTGCACATGAGCCTCCTCATTAGGACGACCTCAATGTTCGCCCTAACTGATGTGGGATTGATCTATGGGACGTTAGAGACCCAACTGTCTCCCCCCAATCCCACCATCGGTCTAGAGGACCCGGCTCTGATACCACTTGTTGGACCTCGGCTAGGGCACTCACTATCACAATATTGTCCGCTTTGGCACACGCGCACCCACCCATGAGCCGCAGCCCGCATGGATTTGTTTCTAACGGGCCGCGACCCGTTAAAACGCGTTGTGACAAGGTGCACATGAGCCTCCTCATTAGGACAACCTCAATGTTCGCCCTAACCGATGTGGGATTGATCTATGGGACGTTAGAGACCCAACAGAATCCTCAATAGATTTTACATTTTGTTATGTGATTAATCCACTCAATTCATCCCAAATCAACTAAATAACCAACCCAAACCTTAAAATCAACCCATTTGATTTATATTTGAGGCAAAATCTGCATTTAACGATTACAAAGGATTCTAAGAGCTTGTGTATTCAATATTGAAAATAGTGGATTACACACAGCGTTGGAAGTAACTCCTCGCCATGGAGTATGCCACATTGAGCGAACCTTGGTCATCAAGTGTCATTTAAATCTTTTGTGGATATATTATTTTGTTGTTTGATTAATCCTCTAATTTCATCCCAAATCAACTAAATAACCAAACCGACCTATAGATCTAGCTTTTGGAATTGTTATTGAACCAAAATACGTATTTAACGATTATAATATCGCCTTTCCGTTGATTTTTCCAATGTTGATTAGTGTATTAGACACTACGTTGGAAGTACCTCGCCATCGTGGAGTATGCCACATTGAGCAAACCATGCTCGTCGTGTATCCTTTCAATCCTCTACAGACTTTACATTTCATTGTTTGATTAATCCACTCAATGCATCCCAAATAAACTAAATAACCAACTCAAACCAAAAAATCAACCCTTTTGATCTATAATTGAAGCAAAAAGTGCATTTGACGACTATAAAGGATTCTAAGAGCTTGTGTATTTAATATTGAAAATAGTGGATTACACCCCCTACCACAACACGGGGACTACCCCCCCCCCCCCGCCCACGGAGTAAGCCACATTTTGCGAGCCATGCTTATCTGTGTCCTTTGAATCCTTTAAGATATTACTTTTGTTGTTTGATTCATCCACTCAATGCATCCAAAATCTACAAAATAGCCATCCTAAGTCCAAGCATTCAAGCCTTTTGATTTCCGATTGTAGCAAAAAGTGTGTTTATACACATTCATAGAGCCTCTGACATCGGGTTATCATTGTCGATAAAAGCGCGTCAGACCTAGCGTTGGAAGTATCTCGCCGCTGGGGAGTATGACACATTGAGCGAACCATGCTCATCATGTGCCCTTCGAATCTTTTTAGGATATTACATTTTGTTGTTTGATTCATTTACTCAATGCATCCCAAATCAACTAAATAATCAAACCAACCTTTAGATCCATCTTTTTGAATTGTTATTGAACCTAAATGTAGACTTAATGATTATAATATAGTCTCTTCGTGAGTTTTCCAATATTGTTCCTATTTAACACCCCCCCCCCCCCACCCCCCCCCCCGCCCCCCCCCCCCCCCGTGGAGTATGCCACATTGAGCAAACCATGTTCGGCGTGTATACTTTGAATCCTCAATAGATTTTACATTTTGTTATGTGATTAATCCACTCAATTCATCCCAAATCAACTAAATAACCAACCCAAACCTAAAAATCAACCCATTTGATTTATATTTGGAGCAAAATGTGCATTTAACGATTACAAAGGATTCTAAGAGCTTGTGTATTCAATATTGAAAATAGTGGATTACACACAGCGTTGGAAGTAACTCCTCGCCATGGAGTATGCCACATTGAGCGAACCTTGGTCATCAAGTGTCTTTTAAATCTTTTGTGGATATATTATTTTGTTGTTTCATTAATCCTTTGATTTCATCCCAAATCAACTAAATAACCAAACCGACCTAGAGATCTAGCTTTTGGAATTGTTATTCAACCAAAATACGGATTTAACGATTATAATATCGTCTTTCCGTTGATTTTTCCAATATTGATTAGTGTATTAGACACTGCGTTGGAAGTACCTCGCCATCGTGGAGTATGCCACAATGAGGAAACCATGCTCGTTGTGTATCCTTTCAATCCTTACCAACTTTACATTTCATTGTTTGATTAATCTACTCAAAGCATCCCAAATAAACTAAATAACCAACTCAAACCTGAAAATCAACCCTTTTGATCTATAATTGAAGCAAAATGCGCATTTGAGGACTATGAAGGATTCTAAGAGCTTGTGTATTTAATATTGAAAATAGTGGATTTCACACCATTGGGACTAGTTCCCTCGCCATCGTGGAGTATGCCACAATGAGCAAACCATGGTCGTCGTGTATGCTTTCAATCCTCTACCAACTTTACATTTCATTGTTTGATTAATCCACTCAATGCATCCCAAATAAACTAAATAACCAACTCAAACCTAAAAATCAACCCTTTTGATCTATAATTGAAGCAAAATGCGCATTTGACGACTATAAAGGATTCTAAGTGCTTGTGTATTTAATATTGAAAATAGTGGATTACACACCGTTGGGACTACCTCCCTCGCCATCGTGGAGTATGCCGCAATGAGCAAACCATGCTCGTCGTGTATCCTTTCAATCCTCTACCGACTTTACATTTCATTGTTTGATTAATCCACTCAAAGTATCCCAAATAAACTAAATAACCAACTCAAACCTAAAAATCAACCCTTTTGATCTATAATTGAAGCAAAATGCGCATTTGAGGACTATGAAGGATTCTAAGAGCTTGTGTATTTAATATTGAAAATAGTGGATTACACACCGTTGGGACTAGTTCCCTCGCCATCGTGGAGTATGCCACAATGAGCAAACCATGGTCGTCGTGTATGCTTTCAATCCTCTACCGACTTTACATTTCATTGTTTGATTAATCCACTCAATGCATCCCAAATAAACTAAATAACCAACTCAAACCTAAAAATCAACCCTTTTGATCTATAATTGAGGCAAAATGCGCATTTGAGGACTATGAAGGATTCTAAGAGCTTGTGTATTTAATATTGAAAATAGTGGATTACACACCGTTGGGAGTAGTTCCCTCGCCATCGTGGAGTATGCCACAATGAGCAAACCATGGTCGTCGTGTATGCTTTCAATCCTCTATCGACTTTACATTTCATTGTTTGATTAATCCACTCAATGCATCCCAAATGAACTAAATAACCAACTCAAACCTAAAAATCAACCCTTTTGATCTATAATTGAAGCAAAATGCGCATTTGACGACTATAAAGGATTCTAAGTGCTTGTGTATTTAATATTGAAAATAGTGGATTACACATCGTTGGGACTACCTCCCTCGCCATCGTGGAGTATGCCGCAATGAGCAAACCATGTTCGTCGTGTATCCTTTCAATCCTCTACCGACTTTACATTTCATTGTTTCATTAATCCACTCAATGCATCCCAAATAAACTAAACAACCAACTCAAACCTAAAAATGAACCCTTTTGATCTATAATTGAAGCAAAATGCGCTTTTAACGATTACAAAGGATTCTAAGAGCTTGCGTACTCAATATTGAAAATAGTGGATTACACACAGCGTTGGAAGTAAGTCCTCGCCGTGGAGTATGCCACATTGAGCGAACCTTGGTCATCAAGTGTCATTTAAATCTTTTGTGGATATATTATTTTGTTGTTTGAATAATCCTCTGATTTCATCCCAAATCAACTTGTCACGCCCCGGATTTCCAACCCGAGGGAACCGGTACGTGACTCCCCTTTTACCCACACGGAGGGCAAAGGGGTTAGGATACAAACCAAGAATATTACATTTAAAATATCCACAACACATTCAAGAAAGCAATGTTCATAAAAATAATCCAAACCAGTTTATTACAACGAAATCCTTTCCAATCCCATCCCCACTGGGGTTACATCAATTCTAATAAAAATAACATAAACAGTAAAGTAAATAAGGTCTTCCACCTTGGGGTCCCACCTAACGCCTGTAGGTTCCTGTAAAGAAAACAACATGGTAGGAGGGGTGAGCAACCACAGCTCAGTAGGGATCATGTCTCCCCAACCCATCCCATGCACCTAATATCTACATGCCTTGTGTACCAGTGCTGTGTCGTGATACAATTATTCCACCAGATATAGTTACAGGCTATAACAGCAAACACAATCATATATGGGCTGGTACATAAACACTCCCGGGCTTCCACAGCCACCGGGTTTCCAAGGACAGTCCCGGGCTTCCACAGCCACCGGGTTTCAAGAACAGTCCCGGGCTTCCACAGCCACCGGGTTCCACAAAACAGTCCCGGGCTTCCACAGCCACCGGGTTCCACAAAACAGTCCCGGGCTTCCACAGCCACCGGGTTCCACAAAACAGTCCCGGGCTTCCACAGCCACCGGGTGTACAAGCAAACACGCAGCACACATGGCCATACAGGCATAACATCAAACACTTAGTATGCTTAGTCACACAGGAATAACATCGAACACTTAGCATGCATATATTCACAAGCTCATAAACCCAGCCACACAGATATAATCTCACCCATAATATGCACAGCCTCACAGGCATAATTCAAGCACTTGACGTGCATGGCCTCACAGGCATAATTTCAAACACATAATATGCACAGCCTCATAGGCATAATTTCAAACACTTGGCAGGCATATATACATATATCCAAACAACACGCCATTGAAGGCCAACATCCATATAGGAGATCACACCTATATGAATTTACATATAAATAATATAATAACAAGAACGATATCCAACGGTTTATTCACCACAGGGCCTAATCCCCGGATTAGGTACAAGAAGACAGAACCCCTACCTTGAAAACGTCCTCCTGCTCTTGCTCCCGCGCTAGACGCCGTCCTCCCCACGCAAGACGCTCCGGCAGAACTCCAGCAGCTCTCCTTCCCTCTCTCCCTCTCTCTGCGACGGCTGGTGGAGCAACAAACCCTAAACCTAAAACAAGGAGTCTCCTCATCCTTATATAGACCTCCCATTATCAAAACGACGTAGTTTTGATTAGGTGAATCCCAGCATCAAAACGACGTAGTTTTGATCTCACAAGTTAGCACCTTTCCGCACCCATATAGGCCAAAATACTTAGAATTTCAACATGGTCCTTTGGAGAAAGTTCATTAGAATGACAAAACCAAGGGAACCATGCAAAAATATGCCTGCACGCCAATTTGCACGTGAATTCCCCAATTCACGTGCAACTCCAAATGCACTCCAAATGCTCTCAAACTTCACCCCTAGCCTCCTTGCATCATTTAGAAGACAACCACACTTGCACGTGAAATGGACCCAATTCACGTGCACCTCACATACACGTCCATTTGGCCTGAAACTTCTGTGGTAGATAGAGGACATCATTCTAAGCATCTTTCCTTTTGCACGTGAATTCATTGGAGTCCATTTACTGGGTCAAAATCAAGAAAAACTCCACTCAGAAGGTAAAACTGACTAACTCAAGGTACGGGTCCTTACATCCTCTCCCCCTTAAGACTTTTCGTCCTCGAAAAGAAATGACATACGAGGAAAACAAACACAAGCTATCCATTTGCCACACGACGAGCCACAACACCCAAATGGGTCATACACCGCACATTGTACACAATAGCATATAACATAGTGCCACCACAGTCCATAACCACATGCATCACAATCTATGGAAACACAGCCACATGTCACAAATACCCATCACAAGCACATTTCATTAACACATTCAATATAAATAAAAGTCAAAAGTCGAAAGGAAATACAAATACACCAGCCAACAGCCACCCCTCCACCCTTAAGATTGTTCGTCCTCGAACAACTCTGGGGGTTGCTCACGCATCATGGATTCGCGTTTCCATATTTCCTCCATAGGACGTGTCGTCCTCGAAAAGACAATACACTTTCCATAATGCACATGCTGATGCACATCGTCCACAACCATGCACACACTCGCGAATGAAGATAGCACACAATAACACACATGAAGGCACGTACCCACAAACCTAATACAACACAGCATGATAGGGAAACACATATTCTAAACTCACAAACAATCCTTGTTCTCCGCACCTAACACATGTCACAAGTATTCACATGTCACGACGGTGTACGACATATACGCCCATCCCCAACACGTACGTTTAACAAATCACATAGGTCACAGACCAACTCACATCATAAACACCACTACAAGGAACAAGGCACAAACAAAACACTACTACACGTTTAACGTTCCACTGCCCACTCGCTGACACCATACAAACTCATCCGCAGGGAGTTTCCTCACAACCTTCCCACCTCTGGACCGTTCGTCCCCGAAAAGAGAAATCAAGTGGCAAACATCACGGGAAGATTAAAGCAACACATAACACCCATGAGCATAACAAGAACTAGAGCTTGGCCAATTAGCGCACTGACAACAACTCACGTGAGCAAGTCTGACAACAGTGAGGTCGAGAAGCCTCCCACGGATGCATGAAGACCCTGACAACCGAACAAGCAAAATGCACATTTGACGACTATAGAGGATTCTAAGTGCTTGTGTATATAATATTGAAAATAGTGGATTACACACTGTTGGGACTACCTCCCTCGCCATCGTGGAGTATGCCACAATGAGCAAACCATGCTCGTCGTGTATCCTTTCAATCCTCTACCGACTTTACATTTCATTGTTTCATTAATCCACTCAATGCATCCCAAATAAACTAAACAACCAACTCAAACGTAAATATCAACCCTTTTGACCTATAATTGAACCAAAATGCGCATTTAACGATTACAAAGGATTCTAAGAGCTTGCGTATTCAATATTGAAAATAGTGGATTACGCACAGCGTTGGAAGTAACTCCTCGCCATGGAGTATGCCACATTGAGCGAACCTTGGTCATCAAGTGTCATTTAAATCTTTTATGGATATATTATTTTGTTGTTTGAATAATCCTCTGATTTCATCCCAAATCAACTAAATAACCAGACCGACCTATAGATCTAGCTTTTGGAATTGTTATTGAACCAAAATACGGATTTAACGATTATAATATCGTCTTTCCGTTGATTTTTCCAATATTGATTAGTGCATTAGACACTGCGTTGGAAGTACCTCGCCATCGTGGAGTATGCCACAATCAGCAAACCATGCTCGTCGTGTATCCTTTCAATCCTCTGCCGACTTTACATTTCATTGTTTGATTAATCCACTCAATGCATCCCAAATAAACTAAATAACCAACTCAAACCTAAAAATCAACCCTTTTGATCTATAATTGAAGCAAAATGCGCATTTGACGACTATAAAGGATTCTAAGTGCTTGTGTATTTAATATTGAAAATAGTGGATTACACACCGTTGGGACTACCTCCCTCACCATCGTGGAGTATGCCACAACGAGCAAACCATGCTCGTCATGTATCCTTTCAATCATCTACCGACTTTACATTTCATTGTTTGATTAATCCACTCAATGCATCCCAAATAAACTAAACAACCAACTCAAACCTAAAAGGGAACAAAATAGGTTTGATGGAACATATAGGTTTGATGGAACGCTCTGCTAGGGTTTGGCGGTGACGGCGGCAGGTTTGCGTTCCCTTTTCCAATGACGGATTCGGCCTCTGCAACGATGGGTGTTGGTTTCCCTTCGGCAGTTGTCGCTGGCGCAGTGCGGCTTGCCAAGCGGGGTGTGCCCCTCTTGGGCACTCTTGGCACCGCTGCGCCAGTGGGTACCGACTCCTGGTCCTCTATTGTGAAAGGGCAGAGTTCCTCTTCCATGACTCTTTCCTATGTGTCCCCTCCTCCTCCCCAATCGGGCGGTCGAATTCTGCTTCAACCTTCTCCTTCGGTGGTTTCCCAAGGAATCTTGCGGTGGCAATTTACTCTTGTTGGCTTCTTCCTTGACCGGCTTCCCTTCTCTTTTATTCAAAAGGGCGCGCACAAAGCTTGGGGTTCTCATGGTCTCATCGAGGTGCTCGGTAATGGTAATGGTTTCTTTTTCTTTAGGTTCTCCTCTGAGGACGGAATGAAGGACGTACTTGCCGGCGGTGTTTGGCATTTCGGGGGGAGGCCGATTTTCTTACAGAAGTGGAGGCCAGGGCTCAATCTGTCAAAGATGGGGTGTCGCAGGGTCCCCATCTGGGTTCATTTCTCTCATATTCCCTTGGAATATTGGACGGCCGAAGGTTTAAGTATTATTGCGAGCGTGGTGGGCAAGCCTTTATATGCTGATAAACTGACTGATACGATCCAGCGGATCTCTTATGCCCGCATTTGCGTGGAGGTCGGCGTTGATGATGAGTTACCTCAATCGGTTGATTTGGACTTGGGTGATGGAGATATGGTGTCCATTGATATAGAATATAAATGGGTTCCAAAGAAATGTACTGGTTGTCGTGAATTTGGTCATCTAACTCGTCTCTGCAAAAAGAATTCGATGTGGGTTCAAAAGGGTGTGGCGGCTGCCGATTTGCATGGTACCGATAGCCTGGCCGATGCTTCTGGCAATCCGGTTATGCCTGACAATCCCGACTCTTTGCCTGACGCTCCTGATTTGACTTTGCCCGACAATCCTGGACACGGCAACCTGGCTAGCGATGATCGCGCGGTCCCTGCGATGGTGGACGCTCTTGAACGTGGTAAAGCCGTGGTTGTGGATCGAACGCCCCCTCAATCTTCACTGATTATATTGCTTCCACATCTATTCCTCTCCTTGCCTCTATTGTCCACGGCGCCCTAGCCTCGACTTCTGCACCGGATCGGTTCTCTTCGAGGCCATGCTCTCCTCGTGGCTCTAGTGACGGGACTCCTATGGTATTCGGCCTCTCCCCAGGGGTTGGCTCTTCTACGCGGCTGGTTGTGCCCCCTCGGGTCCTTGAGGCGTCTACGCCTCCCCCAGATGGTTTAGCCTCTCCCCTTTCGGATTCTAGCTCGCTCCCTATTGGTGATGTGGTTGTTCTTTCCAAGCAAGCTAAACGGAACTTGAAGCGTAAGGTGAACCGTAAGAAGAAGAAGGGACTTTCTCCCCGTACTTCGCATCGTTCTATATGATTAAACTTGGCAGCACTGGAACATACGGGGTCTCAATGACCCTGCAAAGCAAGTTGAGGTTCGTCATCCGGTTAAGGTCCATGCTCTTTCCTGTGTTGCCTTGTTAGAAACTAAGGTTCAATCCTCTAATCAGCCGATGGTTGCCTCCTCTTTCTTACGTGGGTGGCACTTCATCGACAATTTTGCTTGTCATCCTATGGGGCGTATCTGGCTTTGGTGGGATCCTTTGCGTTTGACAATTTCGTGTTTGGCCTCTCATGCTCGGTTTATTCATTGCTCTGTTTTGTTGAGTGATAGTTTGCGGACATTCCGCTTGATTGTTGTGTATGGCTCTAATATGGTGGGGGATCGCCGGCAGCTTTGGCATTCTTTGTCCAGTCTTGCTTGTCCCTTGCCTTGGCTGGTGATGGGGGATTTTAATGCTGTTCGCTTCCGAGGTGATCGTAGCGGCGGCTCTTTGGACTGGCCGGCCTCCATGAATGAGTTTAATGACGCCCTTATGCAAGCCAAGCTTGATGACCTGCGGTATATTGGCTTGTACTTTACCTGGCACAACTCCCGTGCGTCTGGTTATATTAGGCGAAGCTGGATAGGGTTCTTGTGAACTCCGAATGGATTCAGCAATTTCCGCACTCGCTTGCTGAATTTCTTCCCTTTGGCATCTCCGACCATTCCCCAAGGTGGTGAATGTTGGCCTACCGTCTGTTGGCTTTCGTTCCCCATTCAAGTTTTTTAATCATTGGGCCTCCTATGCTGAGTTTCTCCCCCTTGTTCAAGAGATTTGGCGGACGCCTATTGAGGGCTATGAAATGTTTCGTGTTTATCAAAAGCTTAAGCTTCTCAAGCGGGCTTTGAAAGCTTTGCATCAGCGTAAGACCCGTGGGCTGGAACCCTTTCGCTCTTCTCTTCATCGAATTCAACTTGATATGGCTAACTCGGGGCTGATGCTACTTTGCTTGCTCAGGAGAAGGAGGCAATTTTTCACCTTTCCAATGCAAGTAGAGAGGTAGAGGCTTCTGTTCGCCAGAAGAGTCGGCTTCAATGGATTAAATAAGGGGATTGCAATTCCTCTTTCTTCTTTCATTCTGTTAAAGGGCGGCAAAATCGAAATAAGATCCCTGGTATTTGTCTTGATGATGGGACCTGGGTGTATGACTCACATGACATCGCTGCCTCGGGTGTGCAGTTTTTCACTACACTCCTTGGCACCTCCAGCCCGTCGGACCCCTCTGCCCCTTCTCTGCGTGAGTTTATTCGGCCCACGTTATCTGATGACTTGCTTTCCATGCTGGTGGCCCCATTTTCTGCCGACGACATCACGGCTTCCATGTTTAGTCTTCATTCCAATAAAGCGCCTGGACTTGACGGGTTCAATGGCTTCTTTTTCAAGCAAACGTGGCCCATCGTTGGTCCGGAGGTAGTGCAAGCTATACAGGAATACTTCTCCTCCTCTATTCTTCTTAAGGAATCCAATGCCACCATTCTGGCATTAATTCCTAAGGTGGCTAATGCCTCAAGGTGGAAGGATTTTCGGCCGATCTCCTGCTGTAATACTATTTATAAATGTATTACTAAGTTGCTGGCCTCCCGATTGAAGCGGACCCTCGCCTCCTTCATTAATGAAGCTCAGGCGGCTTTTATCCCTGGACGGCATATTGGAGATAATATTTTTCTAGCACAAGAGTTGGTTTGTGGTTATAATGCCTCTTCTTCCTCCCCTCTTTGTGCTATCAAAGTTGATCTAATGAAAGCATTTGATTCGGTTCGGTGGGATTTCTTGTGGACCACTCTGGATTTATTTGGGTTTCCTCCCACCTTTATCGGATGGGTTCGCGGGTGTATTGCCTCTCCCCATTACTCTTTGTCTATTAATGGGGAGCTAAAAGGGTATTTTGCAGGGAAACAGGGTCTTCGCCAAGGAGATCCCCTCTCTCCGTATTTATTTGTGGTTTGTATGGAGGTTTTTTCTCGAATCTTGGACCATTCTATTCGGAACTCTCCTTTCTTCTCCTACCACCTGGAGATGCCGGAAAACCACGTTGTCCCACCTCTGTTTTGCAGACGATCTCATGGTGTTCAGTAAAGGGAATTTACGATCTGTTAATGTTGTTCATCAGGCCCTTCTTCTTTTCTGCAGCTTTCGGGCCTTAATCCAAATTTGGAGAAAAGCGCCCTATTTTTTTCGGGGGTCTCTCCCATTGTTCAGCGTTCGATTTCGATCGCCATTGGGTTTCCTATTGGCACTCTTCCTATCCGTTATTTAGGGGTTCCCCTTATTACCAAACGGCTAGGTACTACCGAATGCAAGGTGTTGGTCGATTGCATTTTACAGCGGGTGCGCACTTGGACCACACGATTTCTGTCCTTTGGAGGCCGGCTACTCCTCATTCAATCTGTCTTGTTTGGTATCCAAGCTTTTTGGAGTTACCACTTTATTCTTCCTTCTACCGTGACCCAAACTATTGAGCAGCTTTTGGCTGCGTTTTTATGGACGGGCACGGCTTTGAAAGGGCGGGGCGCTCGAGTCTCTTGGGACGACGTGTCCAAGCCTAAACAAGAAGGGGGTCTTGGACTAAAGAAACTCAAGGATTGGAATGCCGCCGCTATTTCTCGGCTGGTTTGGGCAATGTGCCAGCCAACTTCTACCTCCTTATGGGTTAATTGGGTTCGCTCCAATTTGGTGAAAAAAAGGTCAATTCTGGGTGGCAAAGGTACCCTGGCGTTGCTCTTGGACCTGGCGCAAGGTTTTGGCTGCCCGCGGTCGCCTCGGACCTTGTATATCTGTCAAGATTGGGGATGGCTCTTCCACCTCGCTTTGGTTTGATTCCTGGCTGCCTAGGGGCCCTATTTGCTTGTCCTTAATTGATAGGGTGATTTTGGATTCCGGCTTGGGTGCTAATGCTACTGTCGGCCATATTCTCTCACAGGGCTGGCGCTGGCCTGTGGCTAATTCTCCTGAGCCGCTTGAGTTAAAGGAGGAAACGGCTTTGATGGCTGTTCCCCCAGCAGGCCGTCGAGACCAGGTGCGGTGGCTGTCCACCTGGGGGGTTCTTTCTCCATATTTTCAGCGTGGAATTATCTCCGCTCTCCATCTCCCCCTGTGTTTTGGGCATCGTTGGTGTGGTTTAAGCATCACTCTCCCCGGCATGCGTGCGTGTTGTGGCTGGCTTTTCGTCGCCGTCTTCCTACTAAGGATCGGTTGTTATCTTTCGGTATTGCTCTTCTTGGGGGCTGCCTTTTGTGTTCGGCCACTCATGAGGATCATGATCATTTATTTTTTAATTGCCCATTTTCTATGCGCGTCTGGATGGCTTTGATGTCCCACCGTGAGCTCTCTTGTATTTCTTGGTCCGCCTTTATTCATTGGGCCTCGGGATCTCTTTTCTGGCAACTCTTTGCAGTCTGTTCTTGCGCGTCTCTCTCTTGCAGCTTCGGTGTATTATCTCTGGCAGGAACGTAATGCCAGGGCTCATGGGAGCGGGTCTCGGTCAGCGGAGCAGCTGGTTAATTTAATTATGGATACGGTTCGGGTCCGTGCTTCTTTGTCCTCCGGCTGGCCCCGATCACGATTTAATACTCATTTGCTACAACTATGGCGGATTCTTGAGGTTTGAGCATTGGTTGTCTGTGTCTTTTGTCACCTGTCGGTGCTATCTCTTTCTATTGCTTGCAACAGGGTCTTTGTCTTTCTGTTGCTTGCAATAGGGTCTTTGCCTTTCTCTAGGGGTACGCCCCTTTTTTTCGAACTCGTAATTATTCATAATATATTCTTTATTTTTCAAAAAAAAAAAACCTAAAAATCAACCCTTTTGATCTACAATTGAACCAAAATGCGCATTTAATGATTACAATGGATTCTAAGAGCTTGCGTATTCAATATTGAAAATAATGGATTACGCACAGCGTTGGAAGTACCTTCTCGCCATGGAGTATGCCACATTGAGCGAACCTTGGTCATCAAGTGTCATTTAAATCTCTTGTGGATATATTATTTTGTTGTTTGAATAATCCTCTTATTTCATCCCAAATCAACTAAATAACCAGACCGACCTATAGATCTAGCTTTTGGAATTGTTATTCAACCAAAATACGGATTTAACGATTATAATATCGTCTTTCCGTTGATTTTTCCAATATTGATTAGTGCATTAGACAACTGCGTTGGAAGCACCTCGCCATTATGGAGTATGCCACAATCAGCAAACCATGCTTGTCGTGTATCCTTTCAATCCTCTGCCGACTTTACATTTCATTGTTTGATTAATCCACTCAATGCATCCCAAATAAACTAAATAACCAACTCAAACCTAAAAATCAACCCTTTTGATCTATAATTGAAGCAAAATGCACATTTGATGACTATAAAGGATTCTAAGTGCTTGTGTATATAATATTGAAAATAGTGGATTACACACAGCGTTTGAAGTAACTCCTCGCCATGGAGTATGCCACATTGAGCGAACCTTGGTCATCAAGTGTCATTTAAATCTTTTGTGGATATATTATTTTGTCGTTTGAATAATCCTCTCGATTTCATCCCAAATCAACTAAATAACCAAACCGACCTATAGATCTAGCTTTTGGAATTGTTATTGAACCAAAATACGGATTTAACGATTATAATATCATCTTTCCGTTGATTTTTCCAATATTGATTAGTGCATTACACACTGCGTTGGAAGTACCTCGCCATCGTGGAGTATGCCACAATCAGCAAACCATGCTCGTCGTGTATCCTTTCAATCCTCTGCCGACTTTACATTTCATTGTTTGATTAATCCACTCAATGCATCCCAAATAAACTAAATAACCAACTCAAACCTAAAAATCAACCCTTTTAATCTATAATTGAAGCAAAATGCGCATTTGACGACTATAGAGGATTCTATGTGCTTGTGTATTTAATATTGAAAATAGTGGATTACACACCGTTGGGACTACCTCCCTCGCCATCGTGGAGTATGCCACAACGAGCAAACCATGCTCGTCATGTATCCTTTCAATCCTCTACCGACTTTACATTTCATTGTTTGATTAATCCACTCAATGCATCCCAAATAAACTAAACAACCAACTCAAACCTAAAAATCAACCCTTTTGATCTACAATTAAACCAAAATGCGCATTTAATGATTACATTGGATTCTAAGAGCTTGAGTATTCAATATTGAAAATAGTGGATTACGCACAGCGTTGGAAGTAACTCCTCGCCATGGAGTATGCAACATTGAGCGAACCTTGGTCATCAAGTGCCATTTAAATCTTTTGGGGATATATTATTCTGTTGTTCGAATAATCCTCTGATTTCAACCCAAATCAACTAAATAACCAAACCGACCTATAGATCTAGCTTTTGGAATTGTTATCGAACCAAAATACGGATTTAACGATTATAATATCGTCTTTCCGTTGATTTTTCCAATATTAATTAGTGCATTAGACACTGCGTTGGAAGTACCTCGCCATCGTGGAGTATGCCACAATCAGCAAACCATGCTGTGTGGGTATCCTTTCAATCGTCTGCCGACTTTACATTTCATTGTTTGATTAATCCACTCAATGCATCCCAAATAAACTAAATAACCAACTCAAACCTAAAAATCAACCCTTTTGATCTATAATCGAAGCAAAATGCGCATTTGACGACTATAAAGGATTCTAAGTGCTTGTGTATTTAGTATTGAAAATAGTGGATTACACACCGTTGGGACTACCTCCCTCGCCATCGTGGAGTATGCCACAATGAGCAAACCATGCTCGTCGTGTATCCTTTCAATCCTCTACCGACTTTACATTTCATTGTTTGATTAATCCACTTAATGCATCCCAAATAAACTAAACAACCAACTCAAACGTAAAAATCAACCCTTTTGATCTATAATTGAACCAAAATGCGCATTTAACGATTACAAAGGATTCTAAGAGCTTGCGTATTCGATATTGAAAATAGTGGATTACGCACAGCGTTGGAAGTAACTCCTCGCCATGGAGTATGCCACATTGAGCGAACCTTGGTCATCAAGTGTCATTTAAATCTTTTGTGGATATATTATTTTGTTGTTTGAATAATCCTCGATTTCATCCCAAATCAACTAAATAACCAGACCGACCTATAGATCTAGCTTTTGGAATTGTTATTGAACCAAAATACGGATTTAACGATTATAATATCGTCTTTCCGTTGATTTTTCCAATATTGATTAGTGCATTAGGCACAGCGTTGGAAGTACCTCGCCATCGTGGAGTATGCCACAATCAGCAAACCATGCTCGTCGTGTATCCTTTCAATCCTCTGCCGACTTTACATTTCATTGTTTGATTAATCCACTCAATGCATCCCAAATAAACTAAATAACCAACTCAAACCTAAAAATCAACCCTTTTGATCTATAATTGAAGCAAAATGCGCATTTGACGACTATAAAGGATTCTAAGTGCTTGTGTATTTAATATTGAAAATAGTGGATTACACACCGTTGGGACTACCTCCCTCGCCATCGTGGAGTATGCCACAACGAGCAAACCATGCTCGTCATGTATCCTTTCAATCATCTACCGACTTTACATTTCATTGTTTGATTAATCAACTCAATGCATCCCAAATAAACTAAACAACCAACTCAAACCTAAAAATCAACCCTTTTGATCTACAATTGAACCAAAATGCGCATCTAATGATTACAATGGATTCTAAGAGCTTGCGTATTCAATATTGAAAATAGTGGATTACGCACAGCGTTGGAAGTAACTCCTCACCATGGAGTATGCCACATTGAGCGAACCTTGGTCATCAAGTGTCATTTAAATCTTCTGTGGATATATTATTTTGTTGTTTGAATAATCCTCCGATTTCATCCCAAATCAACTAAATAACCAAACCGACCTATAGATCTAGCTTTTGGAATTGTTATTGAACCAAAATACGGATTTAACGATTATAATATCGTCTTTCCGTTGATTTTTCCAATATTGATTAATGCATTAGACATTGCGTTAGAAGTACCTCGCCATCGTGGAGTATGGGACAATCAGCAAACCATGCTCGTCGTGTAGCCTTTCAATCCTCTACCGACTTTACATTTCATTGTTTGGTTAATCCACTCAATGCATCCCAAATAAACTAAATAACCAACTCAAACCTAAAAATCAACCCTTTTGATCTATAATTGAAGCAAAATGCACATTTGACGACTATAAAGGATTCTAAGTGCTTGTGTATATAATATTGAAAATAGTGGATTACACACCGTTGGGACTACCTCCCTCGCCATCGTGGAGTATGCCACATTGAGCAAACCATGCTCGTCATGTATCCTTTCAATCCTCTACCGACTTTACATTTTATTGTTTGATTAATCAACTCAATGCATCCCAAATAAACTAAACAACCAACTCAAACCTAAAAATCAACCCTTTTGATTTATAATTGAAGCAAAATGCGCATTTGATGACTATAAAGGATTCTAAGTGGTTGTGTATTTAATATTGAAAATAGTGGATTACACACCGTTGGGACTACCTCCCTCGCCATCGTGGAGTATGCCACAATGAGCAAACCATGCTCGTCATGTATCCTTTCAATCCTCTACCGACTTTACATTTCATTGTTTGATTAATCCACTCAATGCATCCCAAATAAACTAAACAACCAACTCAAACCTAAAAATCAACCCTTTTGATCTATAATTGAAGCAAAATGCGCGTTTAATGATTTCAAAGGATTCTAAGAGCTTGCGTATTCAATATTAAAAATAGTGGATTACACACAGCGTTGGAAGTAACTCCTCGCCATGGAGTATGCCACATTGAGCGAACCTTGGTCATCTAGTGCCATTTAAATCTTTTGTGGATATATTATTTTCCTGTTTGAATAATCCTCTGATTTCAACCCAAATCAACTAAATAACCAAACCAACCTATAGATCTAGCTTTTTGAATTGTTATTGAACCAAAATACGGATTTAACGATTATAATATCGTCTTTCCGTTGATTTTTCCAATATTAATTAGTGCATTAGACACTGCGTTGGAAGTACCTCGCCATCGTGGAGTATGCCACAATCAGCAAAACCATGCTCGTCGTGTATCCTTTCAATCCTCTGCCGACTTTACATTTCATTGTTTGATTAATCCACTCAATGCATCCCAAATAGACTAAATAACCCACTCAAACCAAAAAATCAACCCTTTTGATCTATAATTGAAGCAAAATGCACATTTGACGACTATAAAGGATTCTAAGTGCTTGTGTATGTAATATTGAAAATAGTGGATTACACACCGTTGGGACTACCTCCCTCGCCATCGTGGAGTATGCCACAAGAGCAAACCATGCTCGTCGTGTATCCTTTCAATCCTCTACCGACTTTACACTTCATTGTTTGATTAATCCACTCAATGCATCCCAAATAAACTAAACAACCAACTCAAACCTAAAAATCAGCCCTTTTGATCTATAATTGAACCAAAATGCGCATTTAACGATTACAATGGATTCTAAGAGCTTGCGTATTCAATATTGAAAATAGTGGATTACGCACAGCGTTGAAGTAACTCCTCGCCATGGAGTATGCCACATTGAGCGAACCTTGGTCATCAAGTACCATTTAAATCTTTTGTGGATATATTATTTTGTTGTTTGAATAATCCTCGATTTAATCCCAAATCAACTAAATAACCAAACCGACCTATAGATCTAGCTTTTGGAATTGTTATTGAACCAAAATACGGATTCAACGATTATAATATCGTCATTCCGTTGATTTTTCCAATATTGATTAGTGCATTAGACAACTGCGTTGGAAGTACCTCGCCATCGTGGAGTATGGGACAATCAGCAAACCATGCTCGTCGTGTAGCCTTTCAATCATCTACCGACTTTACATTTCATTGTTTGGTTGATCCACTCAATGCATCCCAAATAAACTAAATAACCAACTCAAACCTAAAAATCAACCCTTTTGATCTATAATTGAAGCAAAATGCACATTTGACGACTATAAAGGATTCTAAGTGCTTGTGTATATAATATTGAAAATAGTGGATTACACACCGTTGGGACTACCTCCCTCGCCATCGTGGAGTATGCCACATTGAGCGAACCATGCTCGTCGTGTATCATTTCAATCCTCTACCGACTTTACATTTTATTGTTTGATTAATCAACTCAATGCATCCCAAATAAACTAAACAACCAACTCAAACCTAAAAATCAACCCTTTTTAATAATTCAAGCAAAATGCGCATTTGATGACTATAAAGGATTCTAAGTGCTTGTGTGTTTAATATTGAAAATAGTGGATTACACACCGTTGGGACTACCTCCCTCGCCATCGTGGAGTATGCCACAATGAGCAAACCATGCTCGTCATGTATCCTTTCAATCCTCTACCGACTTTACATTTCATTGTTTGATTAATCCACTCAATGCATCCCAAATAAACTAAACAACCAACTCAAACCAAAAAATCAACCCTTTTGATCTATAATTGAAGCAAAATGCGCGTTTAATGATTACAAAGGATTTTAAGAGCTTGCGTATTCAATATTGAAAATAGTGGATTACACACAGCGTTGGAAGTAACTCTTCGCCATGGAGTATGCCACATTGAGCGAACCTTGGTCATCAAGTGCCATTTAAATCTTTTGTGGATATATTATTTTGTTGTTTGAATAATCCTCGATTTCAACCCAAATCAACTAAATAACCAAACCGACCTATAGATCTAGCTTTTGGAATTGTTATTGAACCAAAATACGGATTTAACGATTATAATATCGTCTTTCGTTGATTTTTCCAATATTAATTAGTGCATTAGACAATGCGTTGGTAGTACCTCGCCATCGTGGAGTATGCCACAATCAGCAAACCATGCTCGTCGTGTATCCTTTCAATCCTTTGCCGACTTTACATTTCATTGTTTGATTAATCCACTCAATGCATCCCAAATAAACTAAATAACCAACTCAAACCTAAAAGTCAACCCTTTTGATCTATAATTGAAGCAAAATGCACATTTGACGACTATAAAGGATTCTAAGTGCTTGTGTATATAATATTGAAAATAGTGGATTACACACCGTTGGGACTACCTCCCTCGCCATCGTGGAGTATGCCACATTGAGCGAACCATGCTCGTCGTGTATCATTTCAATCCTCTACCGACTTTACATTTTATTGTTTGATTAATCAACTCAATGCATCCCAAATAAACTAAACAACCAACTCAAACCTAAAAATCAACCCTTTTGTTTTATAATTGAAGCAAAATGCGCATTTGATGACTATAAAGGATTCTAAGTGCTTGTGTATTTAATATTGAAAATGGTGGATTACACACTGTTGGGACTACCTCCCTCGCCATCGTGGAGTATGCCACAATGAGCAAACCATGCTCGTCGTGTATCCTTTCAATCCTCTACTGACTTTACATTTCATTGTTTGATTAATCCACTCAATGCATCCCAAATAAACTAAACAACCAACTCAAACGTAAAAATCAACCCTTTTGATCTATAATTGAACCAAAATGCGCATTTAACGATTACAAAAGATTCTAAGAGCTTGCGTATTCAATATTGAAAATAGTGGATTATGCACAGCGTTGGAAGTAACTCTCGCCATGGAGTATGCCACATTGAGCGAACCTTGGTCATCAAGTGTCATTTAAATCTTTTGTGGATATATTGTTTTGTTGTTTGAATAATCCTCTGATTTCATCCCAAATCAACTAAATAACCAGACCGACCTATAGATCTAGCTTTTGGAATTGTTATTGAACCAAAATACGGATTTAACGATTATAATATCGTCTTTCCGTTGATTTTTCCAATATTCATTAGTGCATTAGACACTGCGTTGGAAGTACCTCGCCATCGTGGAGTGTGCCACAATCAGCAAACCATGCTCGTCGTGTATCCTTTCAATCCTCTGCCGACTTTACATTTCGTTGTTTGATTAATCCACTCAATGCATCCCAAATAAACTAAATAACCAACTCAAACCTAAAAATCAACCCTTTTGATCTATAATTGAAGCAAAATGCGCATTTGACGACTATAAAGGATTCTAAGTGCTTGTGTATTTAATATTGAAAATAGTGGATTACACACCGTTGGGACTACCTCCCTCGCCATCGTGGAGTATGCCACAACGAGCAAACCATGCTCGTCATGTATCCTTTCAATCATCTACCGACTTTACATTTCATTGTTTGATTAAGCAACTCAATGCATCCCAAATAAACTAAACAACCAACTCAAACCTAAAAATCAACCCTTTTGATCTATAATTGAACCAAAATGCGCATTTAATGATTACAATGGATTCTAAGAGCTTGCGTACTCAATATTGAAAATAGTGGATTACGCACAGCGTTGGAAGTAACTCCTCACCATGGAGTATGCCACATTGAGCTAACCTTTGTCATCAAGTGTCATTTAAATCTTTTGTGGATATATTATTTTGTTGTTTGAATAATCCTCTCGATTTCATCCCAAATCAACTAAATAACCAGACCGACCTATAGATCTAGCTTTTGGAATTGTTATTGAACCAAAATACGGATTTAACAATTATAATATCGTCTTTCCGTTGATTTTTCCAATATTGATTAGTGCAATAGACACTGCGTTAGAAGTACCTCGCCATCGTGGAGTATGCCACAATCAGCAAACCATGCTCGTCGTGTAGCCTTTCAAGTCCTTTACCGACTTTACATTTCATTGTTTGGTTAATCCACTCAATGCATCCCAAATAAACTAAATAACCAACTCAAACCTAAAAATCAACCCTTTTGATCTATAATTGAAGCAAAATGCGCATTTGACGACTATAAAGGATTCTAAGTGCTTGTGTATATAATATTGAAAATAGTGGATTACAGACCGTTGGGACTACCTCCCTCGCCATCGTGGAGTATGCCACATTGAGCAAACCATGCTCGTCGTGTATCCACTCAATCCTCTACCGACTTTACATTTTATTGTTTGATTAATCAACTCAATGCATCCCAAATAAACTAAACAACCAACTCAAACCTAAAAATCAACCCTTTTGATTTATAATTGAAGCAAAATGCGCATTTGATGACTATAAAGGATTCTAAGTGCTTGTGTATTTAATATTGAAAATAGTGGATTACACACCGTTGGGACTACCTCTCTCGCCATCGTGGAGTACGCCACAATGAGCAAACCATGCTCGTCATGTATCCTTTCAATCCTCTACCGACTTTACATTTCATTGTTTGATTAATCCACTCAATGCATCCCAAATAAACTAAACAACCAACTCAAACGTAAAAATCAACCCTTTTGATCTATAATTGAACCAAAATGCGCATTTAACGATTACAAAAGATTCTAAGAGCTTGCGTATTCAATATTGAAAATAGTGGATTATGCACAGCGTTGGAAGTAACTCCTCGCCATGGAGTATGCCACATTGAGCGAACCTTGGTCATCAAGTGTCATTTAAATCTTTTGTGGATATATTGTTTTGTTGTTTGAATAATCCTCGATTTCATCCCAAATCAACTAAATAACCAGACCGACCTATAGATCTAGCTTTTGGAATTGTTATTGAACCAAAATACGGATTTAACGATTATAATATCGTCTTTCCGTTGATTTTTCCAATATTCATTAGTGCATTAGACAACTGCGTTGGAAGTACCTCGCCATCGTGGAGTGTGCCACAATCAAGCAAACCATGCTCGTCGTGTATCCTTTCAATCCTCTGCCGACTTTACATTTCGTTGTTTGATTAATCCACTCAATGCATCCCAAATAAACTAAATAACCAACTCAAACCTAAAAATCAACCCTTTTGATCTATAATTGAAGCAAAATGCGCATTTGACGACTATAAAGGATTCTAAGTGCTTGTGTATTTAATATTGAAAATAGTGGATTACACACCGTTGGGACTACCTCCCTCGCCATCGTGGAGTATGCCACAACGAGCAAACCATGCTCGTCATGTATCCTTTCAATCATCTACCGACTTTACATTTTATTGTTTGATTAATCAACTCAATGCATCCCAAATAAACTAAACAACCAACTCAAACCTAAAAATCAACCCTTTTGATTTATAATTGAAGCAAAATGCGCATTTGATGACTATAAAGGATTCTAAGTGCTTGTGTATTTAATATTGAAAATAGTGGATTACACACCGTTGGGACTACCTCTCTCGCCATCGTGGAGTACGCCACAATGAGCAAACCATGCTCGTCATGTATCCTTTCAATCCTCTACCGACTTTACATTTCATTGTTTGATTAATCCACTCAATGCATCCCAAATAAACTAAACAACCAACTCAAACCAAAAAATCAACCCTTTTGATCTATAATTGAAGCAAAATGCGCGTTTAATGATTACAAAGGATTCTAAGAGCTTGCGTATTCAATATTGAAAATAGTGGATTACACACAGCGTTGGAAGTAACTCTTCGCCATGGAGTATGCCACATTGAGCGAACCTTGGTCATCAAGTGCCATTTAAATCTTTTGTGGATATATTATTTTGTTGTTTGAATAATCCTCTGATTTCAACCCAAATCAACTAAATAACCAAACCGACCTATAGATCTAGCTTTTGGAATTGTTATTGAACCAAAATACGGATTTAACGATTATAATATCGTCTTTCCGTTGATTTTTCCAATATTAATTAGTGCATTAGACAATGCGTTGGAAGTACCTCGCCATCGTGGAGTATGCCACAATCAGCAAACCATGCTCGTCGTGTATCCTTTCAATCCTCTGCCGACTTTACATTTCATTGTTTGATTAATCCACTCAATGCATCCCAAATAAACTAAATAACCAACTCAAACCTAAAAGTCAACCCTTTTGATCTATAATTGAAGCAAAATGCACATTTGACGACTATAAAGGATTATAAGTGCTTGTGTATATAATATTGAAAATAGTGGATTACACACCGTTGGGACTACCTCCCTCGCCATCGTGGAGTATGCCACAATGAGCAAACCATGCTGGTCGTGTATCCTTTCAATCCTCTACCGACTTTACATTTCATTGTTTGATTAATCCACTCAATGCATCCCAAATAAACTAAACAACCAACTCAAACGTAAAAATCAACCCTTTTGATCTATAATTGAACCAAAATGCGCATTTAACGATTACAAAAGATTCTAAGAGCTTGCGTATTCAATATTGAAAATAGTGGATTCTACACACAGTGGAAGTAACCCCTCGCCATGGAGTATGCCACATTGAGCAACCTTGGTCATCAAGTGTCATTTAAATCTTTTGTGGATATATTGTTTTGTTGTTTGCAATAATCCTCCTGATTTCATCCCAAATCAACTAAATAACCGCACCGACCTATAGATCTAGCTTTTGGAATTGTTATTGAACCAAAATACGGATTTAACGATTATAATATCGTCTTTCCGTCGATTTTTCGAATATTGATTAGTGCATTAGACACTGCGTTGGAAGTACCTCGCCATCGTGGAGTATGCCACAATCAGCAAACCATGCTCGTCGTGTATCCTTTCAATCCTCTGCCGACTTTACATTTCATTGTTTGATTAATCCACTCAATGCATCCCAAATAAACTAAATAACCAACTCAAACCTAAAAGTCAACCCTTTTGATCTATAATTGAAGCAAAATGCACATTTGATGACTATAAAGGATTATAAGTGCTTGTGTATATAATATTGAAAATAGTGGATTACACACCGTTGGGACTACCTCCTCGCCATCGTGGAGTATGCCACAATGAGCAAACCATGCTGGTCGTGTATCCTTTCAATCCTCTACCGACTTTACATTTCATTGTTTGATTAATCCACTCAATGCATCCCAAATAAACTAAACAACCAACTCAAACGTAAAAATCAACCCTTTTGATCTATAATTGAACCAAAATGCGCATTTAACGATTACAAAAGATTCTAAGAGCTTGCGTATTCAATATTGAAAATAGTGGATTACGCACGTTGGAAGTAACTCCTCACCATGGAGTATGCCACATTGAGCGAACCTTTGTCATCAAGTGTCATTTAAATCTTTTGTGGATATATTATTTTGTTGTTTGAATAATCCTCTCGATTTCATCCCAAATCAACTAAATAACCAGACCGACCTATAGATCTAGCTTTTGGAATTGTTATTGAACCAAAATACGGATTTAACAATTATAATATCGTCTTTCCGTTGATTTTTCCAATATTGATTAGTGCATTAGACACTGCGTTAGAAGTACCTCGCCATCGTGGAGTATGCCACAATCAGCAAACCATGCTCGTCGTGTAGCCTTTCAGTCCTTTACCGACTTTACATTTCATTGTTTGGTTAATCCACTCAATGCATCCCAAATAAACTAAATAACCAACTCAAACCTAAAAATCAACCCTTTTGATCTATAATTGAAGCAAAATGCGCATTTGACGACTATAAAGGATTCTAAGTGCTTGTGTATATAATATTGAAAATAGTGGATTACACACCGTGGGACTACCTCCTCGCCATCGTGGAGTGTGCCACATTGAGCAAACCATGCTCGTCGTGTATCCACTCAATCCTCTACCGACTTTACATTTTATTGTTTGATTAATCAACTCAATGCATCCCAAATAAACTAAACAACCAACTCAAACCTAAAAATCAACCCCTTTGATTTATAATTGAAGCAAAATGCGCATTTGATGACTATAAAGGATTCTAAGTGCTTGTGTATTTAATATTGAAAATAGTGGATTACACACCGTTGGGACTACCTCTCTCGCCATCGTGGAGTATGCCACAATGAGCAAACCATGCTCGTCATGTATCCTTTCAATCCTCTACCGACTTTACATTTCATTGTTTGATTAATCCACTCAATGCATCCCAAATAAACTAAACAACCAACTCAAACCTAAAAATCAACCCTTTTGATCTATAATTGAAGCCAAATGCGCGTTTAATGATTACAAAGGATTCTAAGAGCTTGCGTATTCAATATTGAAAATAGTGGATTACACACAGCGTTGGAAGTAACTCCTCGCCATGGAGTATGCCACATTGAGCGAACCTTGGTCATCAAGTGCCATTTAAATTTTTTGTGGATATATTATTTTGTTGTTTGAATAATCCTCTCGATTTCAACCCAAATCAACTAAATAACCAAGCCGACCTATAGATCTAGCTTTTGGAATTGTTATTGAACCAAAATACGGATTTAACGATTATAATATCGTCTTTCCGTTGATTTTTCCAATATTAATTAGTGTATTAGACAATGCGTTGGAAGTACCTCGCCAACGTGGAGTATGCCACAATCAGCAAACCATGCTCGTCGTGTATCCTTTCAATCCTCTGCCGACTTTACATTTCATTGTTTGATTAATCCACTCAATGCATCCCAAATAAACTAAATAACCAACTCAAACCTAAAAGTCAACCCTTTTGATCTATAATTGAAGCAAAATGCACATTTGATGACTATAAAGGATTCTAAGTGCTTGTGTATATAATATTGAAAATAGTGGATTACACACCGTTGGGACTACCTCCTCGCCATCGTGGAGTATGCCACAATGAGCAAACCATGCTCGTCGTGTATCCTTTCAATCCTCTACCGACTTTACATTTTATTGTTTGATTAATCAACTCAATGCATCCCAAATAAACTAAACAACCAACTCAAACCTAAAAATCAACCCTTTTGATTTATAATTGAAGCAAAATGCGCATTTGATGACTATAAAGGATTCTAAGTGGTTGTGTATTTAATATTGAAAATAGTGGATTACACACCGTTGGGACTACCTCCCTCGCCATCGTGGAGTATGCCACAATCAGCAAACCATGCTCGTCGTGTAGCCTTTCAGTCCTTTACCAACTTTACATTTCATTGTTTGGTTAATCCACTCAATGCATCCCAAATAAACTAAATAACCAACTCAAACCTAAAAATCAACCCTTTTGATCTATAATTGAAGCAAAATGCACATTTGACGACTATAAAGGATTCTAAGTGCTTGTGTATATAATATTGAAAATAGCGGATTACACACCGTTGGGACTACCTCCTCGCCATCGTGGAGTATGCCACATTGAGCAAACCATGCTCGTCGTGTATCCACTCAATCCTCTACCGACTTTACATTTTATTGTTTGATTAATCAACTCAATGTATCCCAAATAAAATAAACAACCATCTCAAACCTAAAAATCAACCCTTTTGATTTATAATTGAAGCAAAATGCGCATTTGATGACTATAAAGGATTCTAAGTGCTTGTGTATTTAATATTGAAAATAGTGGATTACACACCATTGGGACTACCTCCCTCGCCATCGTGGAGTATGCCACAATGAGCAAACCATGCTCGTCATGTATCCTTTCAATCCTCTACCGACTTTACATTTCATTGTTTGATTAATCCACTCAATGCATCCCAAATAAACTAAACAACCAACTCAAACCTAAAAATCAACCCTTTTGATCTATAATTGAAGCAAAATGCGCGTTTAATGATTACAAAGGATTCTAAGGGCTTGCGTATTCAATATTGAAAATAGTGGATTACACACAGCGTTGGAAGTAACTCCTCGCCATGGAGTATGCCACATTGAGCGAACCTTGGTCATCAAGTGCCATTTAAATCTTTTGTGGATATATTATTTTGTTGTTTGAATAATCCTCGATTTCAACCCAAATCAACTAAATAACCAAACCGACCTATAGATCTAGCTTTTGGAATTGTTATTGAACCAAAATACGGATTTAACGATTATAATATCGTCTTTCCGTTGATTTTTCCAATATTAATTAGTGCATTAGACACCTGCGTTGGAAGTACCTCGCCATCGTGGAGTATGCCACAATCCGCAAACCATGCTCGTCGTGTATCCTTTCAATCCTCTGCCGACTTTACATTTCATTGTTTGATTAATCCACTCAATGCATCCCAAATAAACTAAATAACCCACTCAAACCTAAAAATCAACCCTTTTGATCTATAATTGAAGCAAAATGCACATTTGACGACTATAAAGGATTCTAAGTGCTTGTGTATGTAATATTGAAAATAGTGGAGTACACACCGTTGGGACTACCTCCCTCGCCATCGTGGAGTATGCCACAAGAGCAAACCATGCTCGTCGTGTATCCTTTCAATCCTCTACCGAATTTACATTTCATTGTTTGATTAATCACTCAATGCATCCCAAATAAACTAAACAACCAACTCAAACCTAAAAATCAGCCCTTTTGATCTATAATTGAACCAAAATGCGCATTTAACGATTACAATGGATTCTAAGAGCTTGCGTATTCAATATTGAAAATAGTGGATTACGCACGGCGTTGGAAGTAACTCCTCGCCATGGAGTATGCCACATTTAGCGAACCTTGGTCATCAAGTACCATTTAAATCTTTTGTGGATATATTATTCTGTTGTTTGAATAATCCTCCGATTTCATCCCAAATCAACTAAATAACCAAACCGACCTATAGATCTAGCTTTTGGAATTGTTATTGAACCAAAATACGGATTTAACGATTATAATATCGTCTTTCCGTTGATTTTTCCAATATTGATTAGTGCATTAGACAACTGCGTTGGAAGTACCTCGCCATCGTGGAGTATGCCACAATCAGCAAACCATGCTCGTCGTGTAGCCTTTCAATCCTCTACCGACTTTACATTTCATGGTTTGGTTGATCCACTCAATGCATCCCAAATAAACTAAATAACCAACTCAAACCTAAAAATCAACCCTTTTGATCTATAATTGAAGCAAAATGCACATTTGACGACTATAAAGGATTCTAAGTGCTTGTGTATATAATATTGAAAATAGTGGATTACACACCGTTGGGACTACCTCCCTCGCCATCGTGGAGTATGCCACAACGAGCAAACCATGCTCGTCATGTATCCCTTCAATCCTCGACCGACTTTACATTTCATTGTTCGATTAATCCACTCAATGCATCCCAAATAAACTAAACAACCAACTCAAACCTAAAAATCAACCCCTTTGATCTATAATTGAACCAAAATGCGCATTTAACGATTACAAAGGATTCTAAGAGCTTGCGTATTCGATATTGAAAATAGTGGATTACGCACAGCGTTGGAAGTAACTCTCGCCATGGAGTATGCCACATTGAGCGAACCTTGGTCATCAAGTATCATTTAAATCTTTTGTGGATATATTATTTTGTTGTTTGAATAATCCTCTCGATTTCATCCCAAATCAACTAAATAACCAGACCGACCTATAGATCTAGCTTTTGGAATTGTTATTGAACCAAAATACGGATTTAACGATTATAATATCGTCTTTCCGTTGATTTTTCCAATATTGATTAGTGCATTAGACAACTGACGTTGGAAGTACCTCGCCATCGTGGAGTATGCCACAATCAGCAAACCATGCTCGTCGTGTATCCTTTCAATCCTCTGCCGACTTTACATTTCATTGTTTGATTAATCCACTCAATGCATCCCAAATAAACTAAATAACCAACTCAAACCTAAAAATCAACCCTTTTGATCTATAATTGAAGCAAAATGCGCATTTGACGACTATAAAGGATGCTAAGTGCTTGTGTATTTAATATTGAAAATAGTGGATTACACACCGTTGGGACTACCTCCCTCGCCATCGTGGAGTATGCCACAATCAGCAAACCATGCTCGTCGTGTAGCCTTTCAGTCCTTTACCAACTTTACATTTCATTGTTTGGTTAATCCACTCAATGCATCCCAAATAAACTAAATAACCAACTCAAACCTAAAAATCAACCCTTTTGATCTATAATTGAAGCAAAATGCACATTTGACGACTATAAAGGATTCTAAGTGCTTGTGTATATAATATTGAAAATAGTGGATTACACACCGTTGGGACTACCTCCCTCGCCATCGTGGAGTATGCCACATTGAGCAAACCATGCTCGTCGTGTATCCACTCAATCCTCTACCGACTTTACATTTTATTGTTTGATTAATCAACTCAATGCATCCCAAATAAAATAAACAACCATCTCAAACCTAAAAATCAACCCTTTTGATTTATAATTGAAGCAAAATGCGCATTTGATGACTATAAAGGATTCTAAGTGCTTGTGTATTTAATATTGAAAATAGTGGATTACACACCGTTGGGACTACCTCCCTCGCCATCGTGGAGTATGCCACAATGAGCAAACCATGCTCGTCATGTATCCTTTCAATCCTCTACCGACTTTGCATTTCATTGTTTGATTAATCCACTCAATGCATCCCAAATAAACTAAACAACCAACTCAAACCTAAAAATCAACCCTTTTGATCTATAATTGAAGCAAAATGCGCGTTTAATGATTAAAAAGGATTCTAAGGGCTTGCGTATTCAATATTGAAAATAGTGGATTACACACAGCGTTGGAAGTAACTCCTCGCCATGGAGTATGCCACATTGAGCGAACCTTGGTCATCAAGTGCCATTTAAATCTTTTGTGGATATATTATTTTGTTGTTTGAATAATCCTCCTGGTTTCAACCCAAATCAACTAAATAACCAAACCGACCTATAGATCTAGCTTTTGGAATTGTTATTGAACCAAAATACGGATTTAACGATTATAATATCGTCTTTCCGTTGATTTTTCCAATATTAATTAGTGCATTAGACAATGCGTTGGAAGTACGTTGCCATCGTGGAGTATGCCACAATCAGCAAACCATGCTCGTCGTGTATCCTTTCAATCCTCTTCCGACTTTACATTTCATTATTTGATTAATCCACTCAATGCATCCCAAATAAACTAAATAACCCACTCAAACCTAAAAATCAACCCTTTTGATCTATAATTGAAGCAAAATGCACATTTGACGACTATAAAGGATTCTAAGTGCTTGTGTATATAATGTTGAAAATAGTGGATTACACACCGTTGGGACTACCTCCCTCGCCATCGTGGAGTATGCCACAATGAGCAAACTATGCTCGTCGTGTATCCTTTCAATCCTCTACCGACTTTGCATTTCATTGTTTGATTAATCCACTCAATGCATCCCAAATAAACTAAACAACCAACTCAAACGTAAAAATCAACCCTTTTGATCTATAATTGAACCAAAATGCGCATTTAACGATTACAAAGGATTCTAAGAGCTTGCGTATTCGATATTGAAAATAGTGGATTACGCACAGCGTTGGAAGTAACTCTCGCCATGGAGTATGCCACATTGAGCGAACCTTGGTCATCAAGTGTCATTTAAATCTTTTGTGGATATGTTATTTTGTTGTTTGAATAATCCTCTCGATTTCATCCCAAATCAACTAAATAACCAAACCGACCTATAGATCTAGCTTTTGAATTGTTATTCAACCAAAATACGGATTTAACGATTATAATATCGTCTTTCCGTTGATTTTTCCAATATTGATTAGTGCATTAGACACTGCGTTGGAAGTACCTCGCCATCGGGGAGTATCCCACAATCAGCAAACCATGCTCGTCGTGTAGCCTTTCAATCCTCTGCCGACTTTACATTTCATTATTTGATTAATCCACTCAATGCTTCCCAAATAAACTAAATAACCAACTCAAACCAAAAAATCAACGCTTTTGATCTATAATTGAAGCAAAATGCGCATTCGACGACTATAAAGGATTCTAAGTGCTTGTGTATTTAATATTGAAAATAGTGGATTACACACCGTTGGGACTACCTCCCTCGCCATCGTGGAGTATGCCACAACGAACAAACCATGCTCGTCATGTATCCCTTCAATCCTCTACCGACTTTACATTTCATTGTTTGATTAATCCACTAATGCATCCCAAATAAACTAAACAACCAACTCAAACCTAAAAATCAACCCTTTTGATCTACAATTGAACCAAAATGCGCATTTAATGATTACAATGGATTCTAAGAGCTTGCGTATTCAATATTGAAAATAGTGGATTACGCACAGCGTTGAAGTAACTCCTCGCCATGGAGTATGCCTCATTGAGCGAACCTTGGTCATCAAGTGTCATTTAAATCTTTTGTGGATATATTATTTTGTTGTTTGAATAATCCTCCGATTTCATCCCAAATCAACTAAATAACCAAACCGACCTATAGATCTAGCTTTTGGAATTGTTATTGAACCAAAATACGGATTTAACGATTATAATATCGTCTTTCCGTTGATTTTTCCAATATTGATTAGTGCATTAGACACTGCGTTAGAAGTACCTTGCCATCGTGGAGTATGCCACAATCAGCAAACCATGCTCATCGTGTAGCCTTTCAATCCTTCCGCCGACTTTACATTTCATTGTTTGATTAATCCACTCAATGCATCCCAAATAAACTAAATAACCAACTCAAACCTAAAAATCAACCCTTTTGATCTATAATTGAAGCAAAATGCACATTTGATGACTATAAAGGATTCTAAGTGCTTGTGTATATAATATTGAAAATAGTGGATTACACACCGTTGGGACTACCTCCCTCGCCATCGTGGAGTATGCGACATTGAGCAAACCATGCTCGTCGTGTATCCTTTCAATCCTCTACCGACTTTACATTTCATTGTTTGATTAATCCACTCAATGCATCCCAAATAAACTAAACAACCAACTCAAACCTAAAAATCAACCCTTTTGATCTATAATTGAAGCAAAATGCGCATTTGACGACTATAAAGGATTCTAAGTGCTTGTGTATTTAATATTGAAAATAGTGGATTACACACCGTTGGGACTACCTCCCTCGCCATCGTGGAGTATGCCACAATGAGCAAACCATGCTCGTCGTGTATCCTTTCAATCCTCTACCGACTTTACATTTCATTGTTTGATTAATCCACTCAATGCATCCCAAATAAACTAAACAACCAACTCAAACCTAAAAATCAACCCTTTTGATCTATAATTGAACCAAAATGCGCATTTAACGATGACAAAGGATTCTAAGAGCATGGGTATTCAATATTGAAAATAGTGGATTACGCACAGCGTTGGAAGTAACTCCTCGCCTTGGAGTATGCCACATTTAGCGAACCTTGGTCACCAAGTGTCATTTAAATCTTTTGTGGATATATTATTTTGTTGTTTGAATAATCCTCTGATTTCAACCCAAATCAACTAAATAACCAAACCGACCTATAGATCTAGCTTTTGGAATTGTTATTGAACCAAAATACGGATTTAACGATTATAATATCGTCTTTCCGTTGATTTTTCCAATATTAATTAGTGCATTAGACACTGCGTTGGAAGTACCTCGCCATTGTGGAGTATGCCACAATCAGCAAACCATGTTCGTCGTGTATCCATTCAATCCTCTTGACTTTACATTTCATTGTTTGATTAATCCACTCAATGCATCCCAAATAAACTAAATAACCAACTCAAACCAAAAAATCAACCCTTTTGATCTATAATTAAGCAAAATGCACATTTGACGACTATAAAGGATTCTAAGTGCTTGTGTATATAATATTGAAAATAGTGGATTACACACCGTTGGGACTACCTCCCTCGCCATCGTGGAGTATGCCACAATGAGCAAAGCATGCTCGTCGTGTATCCTTTCAATCCTCTACCGACTTTACATTTGATTGTTTGATTAATCCACTCAATGCATCCCAAATAAACTAAACAACCAACTCAAACGTAAAAATCAACCCTTTCGATCTATAATTGAACCAAAATGCGCATCTAACGATTACAAAGGATTCTAAGAGCTTGCGTATTCAATATTGAAAATAGTGGATTACACACCGTTGGGACTACCTCCTCGCCATCGTGGAGTATGCCACAACGAGCAAACCATGCTCGTCATGTATCCTTTCAATCCTCTACCGACTTTACATTTCATTGTTTGATTAATCGACTCAATGCATCCCAAATAAACTAAACAACCAACTCAAACCTAAAAATCAACCCTTTTGATCTTTAATTGAACCAAAATGCGCATTTAATGATTACAATGGATTCTAAGAGCTTGCGTATTCAATATTGAAAATAGTGGATTACGCACAGCGTTGGAAGTAACTCCTCACCATGGAGTATGTCACATTGAGCGAACCTTGGTCATCAAGTGCCATTTAAATCTTTTGTGGATATATTATTTTGTTGTTTGAATAATCCTCTGATTTCAACCCAAATCAACTAAATAACCAAACCGACCTATAGATCAAGCTTTTGGAATTGTTATTGAACCAAAATACGGATTTAATGATTATAATATCGTCTTTTCGTTGATTTTTCCAATATTAACTAGTGCATTAGACACGGCGTTGGAAGTACCTCGCCATCGTGGAGTATGCCACAATTAGCAAACCATGCTCGTCGTGTATCCTTTCAATCCTCTGCCGACTTTACATTTCATTGTTTGATTAATCCACTCAATGCATCCCAAATAAACTAAATAAAAAACTCAAACCTAAAAATCAACCCTTTTGATCTATAATTGAAGCAAAATACGCATTTGATGACTATAAACGATTCTAAGTGCTTGTGTATTTAATATTGAAAATAGTGGATTACACACCGTTGGGACTACCTCCCTCGCCATCGTGGAGTATGTCACAATGAGCAAACCATGCTTGTTATGTATCCTTTCAATCCTCTACCGACTTTACATTTCATTGTTTGATTAATCCACTCAATGCATCCCAAATAAACTAAACAACCAACTCAAACCTAAAAATCAACCCTTTTGATCTATAATTGAAGCAAAATGCGCGTTTAATGATTACAAAGGATTCTAAGAGCTTGCGTATTCAATATTGAAAATAGTGGATTACACACAGCGTTGGAAGTAACTCCTCACCATGGAGTATGTCACATTGAGCGAACCTTGGTCATCAAGTGCCATTTAAATCTTTTGTGGATATATTATTTTGTTGTTTGAATAATCCTCGATTTCAACCCAAATCAACTAAATAACCAAACCGACCTATAGATCTAGCTTTTGGAATTGTTATTGAACCAAAATACGGATTTAACAATTATAATATCGCCTTTCCGTTGATTTTTCCAATATTAATTAGTGCATTAGACACTGCGTTGGAAGTACCTCGCCATTGTGGAGTATGCCACAATCAGCAAACCATGCTCGTCGTGTATCCTTTCAATACTCTGACGACTTTACATTTCATTGTTTGATTAATCCACTCAATGCATCCCAAATAAACTAAATAAAAAACTCAAACCTAAAAATCAACCCTTTTGATCTATAATTGAAGCAAAATACGCATTTGATGACTATAAACGATTCTAAGTGCTTGTGTATTTAATATTGAAAATAGTGGATTACACACCGTAGGGACTACCTCCCTCGCCATCGTGGAGTATGTCACAATGAGCAAACCATGCTTGTTATGTATCCTTTCAATCCTCTACCGACTTTACATTTCATTGTTTGATTAATCCACTCAATGCATCCCAAATAAACTAAACAACCAACTCAAACCTAAAAATCAACCCTTTTGATCTATAATTGAAGCAAAATGCGCGTTTAATGATTACAAAGGATTCTAAGAGCTTGCGTATTCAATATTGAAAATAGTGGATTACACACAGCGTTGGAAGTAACTCTCGCCATGGAGTATGCCACATCGAGCGAACCTTGGTCATCAAGTGCCATTTAATTCTTTTGTGGATATATGATTTTATTGTTTGAATCCTCCGATTTCAACCCAAATCAACTAAATAACCAAACCGACCTATAGATCTAGCTTTTGGAATTGTTATTGAACCAAAATACGGATTTAACGATTATAATATCGTCTTTCCGTTGATTTTTCCAATATTAATTAGTGCATTAGACACTGCGTTGGAAGTACCTCGCCATCGTGGAGTATGCCACAATCAGCAAACCATGCTCGTCGTGTATCCTTTTAATCCTCTGCCGACTTTACATTTCATTGTTTGATTAATCCACTCAATGCATCCCAAATAAACTAAATAACCAACTCAAACATAAAAATCAACCCTTTTGATCTATAATTGAAGCAAAATGCACATTTGACGACTATAAAGGATTCTAAGTGCTTGTGTATATAATATTGAAAATAGTGGATTACACACCGTTGGGACTACCTCGCTCGCCATCGTGGAGTATGCCACAATGAGCAAACCATGCTCGTCGTGTATCCTTTCAATCCTCTACCGACTTTACATTTCATTGTTTGATTAATCCACTCAATGCATCCCAAATAAGCTAAACAACCAACTCAAACCTAAAAATCAACCCTTTTGATCCATAATTGAACCAAAATGCGCATTTAACGATTCCAAAGGATTCTAAGAGCTTGCGTATTCAATATTGAAAATAGTGGATTACGCATAGCGTTGGAAGTAACTCCGCACCATGGAGTATGCCACATTGAGCGAACCTTGGTCATCAAGTGTCATTTAAATCTTTTGTGGATATATTATTTTGTTGTTTGAATAATCCTCTCGATTTTATCCCAAATCAACTAAATAACCAACTCAAACCAAAAAATCAACGCTTTTGATCTATAATTGAAGCAAAATGCGCATTCGACGACTATAAAGGATTCTAAGTGCTTGTGTATTTAATATTGAAAATAGTGGATTACACACCGTTGGGACTACCTCCCTCGCCATCGTGGAGTATGCCACAACGAACAAACCATGCTCGTCATGTATCCCTTCAATCCTCTACCGACTTTACATTTCATTGTTTGATTAATCCACTAATGCATCCCAAATAAACTAAACAACCAACTCAAACCTAAAAATCAACCCTTTTGATCTACAATTGAACCAAAATGCGCATTTAATGATTACAATGGATTCTAAGAGCTTGCGTATTCAATATTGAAAATAGTGGATTACGCACAGCGTTGGAAGTAACTCCTCGCCATGGAGTATGCCTCATTGAGCGAACCTTGGTCATCAAGTGTCATTTAAATCTTTTGTGGATATATTATTTTGTTGTTTGAATAATCCTCTGATTTCATCCCAAATCAACTAAATAACCAAACCGACCTATAGATCTAGCTTTTGGAATTGTTATTGAACCAAAATACGGATTTAACGATTATAATATCGTCTTTCCGTTGATTTTTCCAATATTGATTAGTGCATTAGACACTGCGTTAGAAGTACCTTGCCATCGTGGAGTATGCCACAATCAGCAAACCATGCTCATCGTGTAGCCTTTCAATCCTCTGCCGACTTTACATTTCATTGTTTGATTAATCCACTCAATGCATCCCAAATAAACTAAATAACCAACTCAAACCTAAAAATCAACCCTTTTGATCTATAATTGAAGCAAAATGCACATTTGATGACTATAAAGGATTCTAAGTGCTTGTGTATATAATATTGAAAATAGTGGATTACACACCGTTGGGACTACCTCCCTCGCCATCGTGGAGTATGCGACATTGAGCAAACCATGCTCGTCGTGTATCCTTTCAATCCTCTACTGACTTTACATTTCATTGTTTGATTAATCCACTCAATGCATCCCAAATAAACTAAACAACCAACTCAAACCTAAAAATCAACCCTTTTGATCTATAATTGAAGCAAAATGCGCATTTGACGACTATAAAGGATTCTAAGTGCTTGTGTATTTAATATTGAAAATAGTGGATTACACACCGTTGGGACTACCTCCCTGCCATCGTGGAGTATGCCACAATGAGCAAACCATGCTCGTCGTGTATCCTTTCAATCCTCTACCGACTTTACATTTCATTGTTTGATTAATCCACTCAATGCATCCCAAATAAACTAAACAACCAACTCAAACCTAAAAATCAACCCTTTTGATCTATAATTGAACCAAAATGCGCATTTAACGATGACAAAGGATTCTAAGAGCATGGGTATTCAATATTGAAAATAGTGGATTACGCACAGCGTTGGAAGTAACTCCTCGCCTTGGAGTATGCCACATTTAGCGAACCTTGGTCACCAAGTGTCATTTAAATCTTTTGTGGATATATTATTTTGTTGTTTGAATAATCCTCTGATTTCAACCCAAATCAACTAAATAACCAAACCGACCTATAGATCTAGCTTTTGGAATTGTTATTGAACCAAAATACGGATTTAACGATTATAATATCGTCTTTCCGTTGATTTTTCCAATATTAATTAGTGCATTAGACACTGCGTTGGAAGTACCTCGCCATTGTGGAGTATGCCACAATCAGCAAACCATGTTCGTCGTGTATCCATTCAATCCTCTGCTGACTTTACATTTCATTGTTTGATTAATCCACTCAATGCATCCCAAATAAACTAAATAACCAACTCAAACCAAAAAATCAACCCTTTTGATCTATAATTAAGCAAAATGCACATTTGACGACTATAAAGGATTCTAAGTGCTTGTGTATATAATATTGAAAATAGTGGATTACACACCGTTGGGACTACCTCCCTCGCCATCGTGGAGTATGCCACAATGAGCAAAGCATGCTCGTCGTGTATCCTTTCAATCCTCTACCGACTTTACATTTGATTGTTTGATTAATCCACTCAATGCATCCCAAATAAACTAAACAACCAACTCAAACGTAAAAATCAACCCTTTCGATCTATAATTGAACCAAAATGCGCATCTAACGATTACAAAGGATTCTAAGAGCTTGCGTATTCAATATTGAAAATAGTGGATTACACACCGTTGGGACTACCTCCCTCGCCATCGTGGAGTATGCCACAACGAGCAAACCATGCTCGTCATGTATCCTTTCAATCCTCTACCGACTTTACATTTCATTGTTTGATTAATCGACTCAATGCATCCCAAATAAACTAAACAACCAACTCAAACCTAAAAATCAACCCTTTTGATCTTTAATTGAACCAAAATGCGCATTTAATGATTACAATGGATTCTAAGAGCTTGCGTATTCAATATTGAAAATAGTGGATTACGCACAGCGTTGGAAGTAACTCCTCACCATGGAGTATGTCACATTGAGCGAACCTTGGTCATCAAGTGCCATTTAAATCTTTTGTGGATATATTATTTTGTTGTTTGAATAATCCTCTGATTTCAACCCAAATCAACTAAATAACCAAACCGACCTATAGATCTAGCTTTTGGAATTGTTATTGAACCAAAATACGGATTTAACAATTATAATATCGCCTTTCCGTTGATTTTTCCAATATTAATTAGTGCATTAGACACTGCGTTGGAAGTACCTCGCCATTGTGGAGTATGCCACAATCAGCAAACCATGCTCGTCGTGTATCCTTTCAATACTCTGCCGACTTTACATTTCATTGTTTGATTAATCCACTCAATGCATCCCAAATAAACTAAATAAAAAACTCAAACCTAAAAATCAACCCTTTTGATCTATAATTGAAGCAAAATACGCATATGATGACTATAAACGATTCTAAGTGCTTGTGTATTTAATATTGAAAATAGTGGATTACACACCGTAGGGACTACCTCCCTCGCCATCGTGGAGTATGTCACAATGAGCAAACCATGCTTGTTATGTATCCTTTCAATCCTCTACCGACTTTACATTTCATTGTTTGATTAATCCACTCAATGCATCCCAAATAAACTAAACAACCAACTCAAACCTAAAAATCAACCCTTTTGATCTATAATTGAAGCAAAATGCGCGTTTAATGATTACAAAGGATTCTAAGAGCTTGCGTATTCAATATTGAAAATAGTGGATTACACACAGCGTTGGAAGTAACTCCTCGCCATGGAGTATGCCACACTGAGCGAACCTTGGTCACCAAGTGCCATTTAATTCTTTTGTGGATATATGATTTTATTGTTTGAATCCTCTGATTTCAACCCAAATCAACTAAATAACCAAACCGACCTATAGATCTAGCTTTTGGAATTGTTATTGAACCAAAATACGGATTTAACGATTATAATATCGTCTTTCCGTTGATTTTTCCAATATTAATTAGTGCATTAGACACTGCGTTGGAAGTACCTCGCCATCGTGGAGTATGCCACAATCAGCAAACCATGCTCGTCGTGTATCCTTTTAATCCTCTGCCGACTTTACATTTCATTGTTTGATTAATCCACTCAATGCATCCCAAATAAACTAAATAACCAACTCAAACATAAAAATCAACCCTTTTGATCTATAATTGAAGCAAAATGCACATTTGACGACTATAAAGGATTCTAAGTGCTTGTGTATATAATATTGAAAATAGTGGATTACACACCGTTGGGACTACCTCGCTCGCCATCGTGGAGTATGCCACAATGAGCAAACCATGCTCGTCGTGTATCCTTTCAATCCTCTACCGACTTTACATTTCATTGTTTGATTAATCCACTCAATGCATCCCAAATAAGCTAAACAACCAACTCAAACCTAAAAATCAACCCTTTTGATCCATAATTGAACCAAAATGCGCATTTAACGATTCCAAAGGATTCTAAGAGCTTGCGTATTCAATATTGAAAATAGTGGATTACGCATAGCGTTGGAAGTAACTCCGCACCATGGAGTATGCCACATTGAGCGAACCTTGGTCATCAAGTGTCATTTAAATCTTTTGTGGATATATTATTTTGTTGTTTGAATAATCCTCTGATTTTATCCCAAATCAACTAAATAACCAAACCGACCTATAGATCTAGCTTTTGGAATTGTTATTGAACAAAAATACGGATTTAACGATTATAATATTGATAACGTGCATTTTATGCCATTATTGTAGTGTTTATTTAGGATGTTTAAGAGCATGATTAGAGCCTTATTGCTTCATATATCATATATATTTGCTCTAACCCCTAGGAAGATGCTAGTTGCAAATACATGCGTTTTTAAGCTGTTTTGGAAGATTTTGGACCTCACTTTTGACATAGTAGATGGCCTCAAACAATTGGCGTGCAAGAACAAAAGTTGCTTAGAATTATGGCCTCTACCTACCACAGAAATTTCAGAGCATTTGGAGCTGATTTGGATCTGCACGTGAATTCACCCAATTCACGTGCAAGCATATTTTTGCCTCTCAGGCCTCTACAGGATGCAAGGAAGCTTGGGGAGAAGTTTGAGCTGATTTGGAGGTGCACGTGAATTCACCATATCACGTGCAAATTGGCGTGCAGAGATATTTTTGGACCGATCCAATCGTTTTTCCATGCTGATCATTTGTTCCTGAAGACCCAAGTCCAAATTGTGGATGGAAGATAGAGTTTTTAATGTTTCGAGTGTCACTTATCAGAACTACGCCGTTTTGATAGATGGGCTAGGTTACACACCTCAAGGCCCATCCAAACTCTATAAATAAGAGCTCCAGGCCCCTTGCTAGCCATACCTAACCCCCCCTACACGTTTTTAGAGAGAGAGAGATGCTCCACGTCTTGGAGGTCAGTCCTTGACCTAGGATCGCAGCCGTCGCGCCCGTCGCGGATTTTGGAGCCTGGATTTGAAGCTTTGTTGCGCGCGTGGTCAAGAAGAAGATGTTTAGCTTTTCTTCTATGGTTTTCCTTGTAATCATGCGTGAGTAGTTCTTTTAAACTAGGGGAGCAATGTAGCCCCCTTGTTGCTTTGTTGTGTTTATGAATATTGGGTTTGGATGATTGAAGTTTTGCATGTTTTATGAATCTGTTCTTAAGTTCTATCTTTGGATGTACACCTTGGTATTCTTAGCCCTAGTCCAGGGCAAATTGAGATTCATAACTTATTTGTAATTGGTGTGATCATTATCCTTTTGCAAGTATGATTTATTGGCTTTGCATGTTTGTGTGTTTAGATGACCATTCCGGCATACAACTCTTAAAAGGAGCTCAATGACCATTTGTTGTCCTTGGCTTATGTTTAGCATGTTTTCAATCGACAACCCTAATACCATGAACCAGTAGAGATAACATAGGGAGGTGAAATTGTGACCCTAGATGCTTTTAATCCTTGAATCTTAATCCTAAAATCAGTTTACTTTCTTTGTTTATTCAGAAAACCAAATAAAAATTAGATCTTTAGTTTAAAAAAGAAAACTTTTTTGGCCAAGACATTTTATAGAACAAGAGTAATTGGGTGATTTGATTTGAGAAGTAGTAAACTAGGCTAATCCGTGGGTTCGACCCCTTGCTTGCTGCTATTCTTTTAGTGCAAACTTAGGGAATTTATTATCTTGAAGAGAGATTTAACGAAATTAGCTAGCTCTTTTAGAGAGGCTAAAAATCTTGTCTGTCAAATTGGCGTCGTTGCCGGGGATTCAACAGTTAACTAGTTTTTAACATCAACATTGAGTGAAATTGTTTGAATTCTGATCTTGGTGTTTTATTTTGTCTTTACTTTTCTGTTATTTTGTGTTCTTTATTTGTTTATTTTGCATTGTTCGGAGCTGCTGGGTGTGTTCTTGTTGTTTTACAGGAACATACATCAAGGATTCCTGGTTGTGCATGCAAACAGAGGAGGATATACAATTTACTCGGGAACCTGAAAGGTTGTTCAGAGCTCGGCGTAGAGCAACTAGGGAAGCAGCACGTGAGGCGGAAGAAGCATTGCTAGGCTTGGAGCAATCCGTAGGCGATCTGATGGCAGATCTCAGACCTGATGGTGGTGCACCACACGGAGGGGGCAATTACAATGGCCAATATCCAGAAGAAGAGGGTAATAGGTTTATGCCCAGAACCTTCTTAGATTATGCGAGACCGATGATGTCAGACCACTATTCTGGGATTCGGCAGACAAGAGTCCAAGCAAATAACTTTGAGCTGAAGCCGGCATTGATCAACATGGTGAGCAACAACGCATTTGGAGGAACAGCCGTGGATGATCCGCACCAGATTTGATGAGGTTCTACCAGGGTGTGCGACACCATCAAGATCAACAATGTGTCGGAGGAGGCAATAAAGCTAAGGCTTTTCCCTTTCTCTTTAAGGGATAGAGCTCTTGGCTGGTTCAACGATCTGCCCAGCGGGTTCAATCAACACTTGGGAGGAGATGCGGACCAAGTTCATGTCAAAATACTTCCCTCCTTCCAAGGTGATCCAACTCGGAGGAGAGATTAGTAGATTCATGCAAGATGAGATGGAGACTCTTCATGAAGCTTGGGAGCGTTTCAAAGACTTAGTGAGAAGATGCCCTGATCATGGAAGACCCCGGTGGATTCAAATTGAATCTTTCTACACGGTCTTCGGTCCCACTCACAAGACAAGGTGAATGCAATTGCTGGAGGATGCTTGATGAATCTAGAGCCTGACGCAGCAGACAGAGCTACTGGAGAGGCCGTCATTAGCTGATTGGCGGTGGTCTAATGTGCGTACTTCAAAGCCAAGGGAGAAGATAGCTTCAGTTGATAATTCTTCCAATGATATGCAAGCACGATTCAAGCTTTAGTGAAAGGCATAGAAGTATTGGCTCTTAAAGTTGAAGGATCACAACAAGCTTTACCGATGGGCGAGCGGGGCTGGAGTGGAGCTGAAGAAGCAAATTATGTTGGAGGAAAAGGCTTGTACCGGAAGCAGCAGTTTTATCCTCAACAACAACAATAAGGGTACAACCTGAATCAGCAGTCTCAGCCATTTCAGAAGAATCAGAACCGAGGGGGAGATACATCAGCTCAGTATAAATATGTGCCTCCAGGGATGAAGCAAAATCCGTATGTTACTAATAATTTCTTACATCCACCTCCTGGATTTGTGCAACAAGACCTCGGCGACAAAGAAGAACATATCGGCATAAGGATGAGACAACTAGAAGAGAGGTGGGTGATCCGAAGGAAAGGGTAGATGGTATGGAGTCTTCAATTAAAAATATGGAAAAGTTACTTGTGAGTATGGCACGAATGCTAATCAAAGGGTGTCCACCAACACTTTTCCAAGTGACACTGAGGTGAACCCCAAGGAGAGTTGCAAGGCTATCACTCTAAGGAGCGGGAAGACACTGAATGAAGCTGAAGAGCCTAAGAAAAGGCCAATTTCAGAAGAACAAAGCAATCCCTTGGAAGCTGAAGACCAAGGAAAATCAGATAAAGCTGAAGAAAAAGTGCAAGAAAAGAAGGACAAGCAGTGAGTCAAGACAAAGAATAGCCGAAGAACGAAGCAAGAGCTCAGGCCTACTATGCCATTTCCTCGGAGGTCGAGGAACCGGAGGGTTGAGGAAGAGTATGAGCGCTTTCTGAGTTTGTTCAAGAAGCTTGAAATTAATATTCCTTTTGTGGAAATCTTGGAGCAGATGCCTAGGTACAAAAAGTACATTAAAGATTTTGTGACAACGAAGAGGAAGTATGGGGATCATGAGACGGTGGCAGTCACTAACGAGGTGAGCAGTGTTGTTCAACAGAGTTTGCCCATCAAGCATAAAGATCCGGGCAGCTTTAATCTCCCTTGTGTGATTGGCAATGCACCGCAACGACGAGGCCCTATGTGATTTAGGGGCCAGCATCAATTTGATCTCCTTTGCGTTGTATAAGCAGCTTGGGCTTAAGGGCATGAAGCCCACTTCCATATCATTGCAGTTTGCTGACCGGTCTACTGGAAGGCCTGAAGGGATAATTGAAGACGTGTTAGTCAAAGTGGGCTCCTTCATATTTCCAGCGGACTTTGTAGTTTTGGAGATGGAAGAAGATAGAGGAGTTCAGCTACTCCTTGGAAGACCGTTTCTCAGAACGGGTTGTGCATTGATTGATGTTGCTCAAGGGCAGCTAACTCTGAGAATTAATGAGGAGACCTTAGTCTTCCACATGGGGGAAGGCTTTGCAAGGTCAAGAGGAGGAGGATTGCCTTTGGGTTGAAGACCTTGAGGAATTGGTGGAAGACTACTTGGCGAAGAAATTACCACCACCAATGATGGAGCCCTTCAGCTTATAGAAGCTCAACAAGATGAAGAGATGTACTTGACAATTGAGGAAGATGAGCAAACTACAAACTCTTTGGAGCAAGCTGAGGAGGAGAAAGAAGATGACATGCTTCCGGCTCCAGGACGAAGGAGCTGCCTGGACACCTAAGGTATGAATTTCTAGACTCTACAAATCAATTCCCTGTTATTGTTGCTTCTAATTTGAATGATGTGGAGTGTACTCAATTGTTAGAAGTCCTTAGGAAACACAAAAAGGCCCTAGGATGGAACATTGAAGACATTAGGGGTATTAGTCCAGGGATTTGTATGCATAAGATTTTGATGAATGATGATTTTAAACCCACTGCTTGAAAGACAAAGAAGATTAAACCCTGCCATGAAAGAAGTTGTTAGAAAAGAAATTTTAAAATGGAAAAATGCGGGTATAATTTATGCTATTTCCGATAGTGAGTGGTTGAGTCCATTGCATGTTGTGCCCAAGAAAGGGGGGCATGACCGTGATTAAGAATGAGAAAAATGAATTGATCCCATCTCGCACCGTGACGGGGTGGAGAGTGTGTGTTGACTATAGAAAGGCTGAACAAGGCTACTAGGAAGGATCATTTTCCTCTTCCTTTCATTGACCAAATGTTGGATAGGTTAGTGGCTATAGTCACTCTTGCTTTTTAGATGGCTATTCCGGGTATAATCAGATCATGGTTAAGCCCGAGGACCAAGAAAAGACCACCTTCACGTGCCCTTTTGGCACATTTGCATTTAGGAGAATGCCATTTGGGCTTTGTAATGCCCCTCTTACCTTTCAAAGGTGTATGATGGCTATTTTTCAGGGTTTGGTTGAGGAGATCATGGAGGTCTTCATGGATGACTTCTCGGTGTTTGGTTCCTCTTACCAACAGTGCTTGAGAAATCTAGATGTGGTCTTAGAGAGATGTGAGGAGAAGGAACTAGTCCTAAATTGGGAGAAATGCCATTTCATGGTAACAGAGGGGATAGTTCTAGGGCACAAGGTGTCTCGCACATGGTTTGGAGGTAGACAAGGCAAAAATCTCCACTATTGAGACTCTGCCACCTCCAACTAATGAAAAAGGAGTAAGAAGTTTCCTTGGCCATGCTGGCTTTTATAGGAGATTCATTAAGGACTTCTCAAAAATTGCAAAACCCATGAGTAGGTTGTTAGAAAAAGACACAAGCTTTGAGTTTAATGCAGATTGCTTAGAAGCTTTTAACATCCTCAAGGGTAAGTTAGTCACTGCACCTGTTATAGTTACACCTGACTGGGCTCAACCTTTTGAGCTAATGTGTGATGCGAGTGATTATCTGTGGGGGTAGTCTTAGGGCAAAGGCGAGAAAACCACCACTGAAGGGTGGTGGTTTACTATGCTAGTAAGACCTTAGATGATGCTCAATAGAACTATACCACCACCGAGAAAGAGTTGCTAGCCGTGGTTTATGGTCTGCAACAAGTTTAGACCCTACCTTTTGGGGTCTAAAGTCATTGTTTATACTGATCATGCTTGCATTGAAATATTTGTTTGCTAAAAAAGAAGCTAAGCCACGCTTGATTAGGTGGGTTCTCCTCTTACGAGAATTTGACCTTGAAATTAGAGACACAAAGGGAGCCCTAAATTCGTGGCTGATTACCTCTCCCGTGTGGAGAATGCACCTAAGTCTCTACCCATTGTAGATGACTTTCCTGATGAGAAGTTGTTTGAGGTGCATCATCTTCCTTGGTTTGCTGACATAGCAAATTATTTAGCCACTGGGTTCATACCCAAGCAGTTAGACTACCACCAGAGAAAGAAATTGGTAGTGGATGCTAGGAAATACATTTGGGAAGACCCAATTCTTTATAGGAGGTGTCCAGACCAAATCATAAGAAAGTGTGTCCTTGAGGAGGAGGTAGATGACATAATACATCATTGTCATGCATCATATTATGGGGGCCACTTTGGGGTGCAAAGAAGCGTGGCTAAGATCATGCGGTGTGGCTTTTATTGGCCTCACATGGTGAAAGACACCTATGTCTACATCAAAAAGTGTGATAGATGTCAAAGGGTAGGTGGTTTGTCTAGGAAAAATGAGATGCCCTTAACTGGAATCCTTCCAGTTGAAATTTTTGACATTTGGGGCATTGACTTCATGGGGCCATTCCCCAATTCTGATGGGTACTCATACATTTTGCTTGCTGTGGATTATGTGTCTAAGTGGGTAGAAGCTATTCCTACTAGAGTGAATGATGCTAGGGTTGTGACTCATTTCCTTACTAGGAACATCTTTATCCGTTTTGGGACACCAAGGGCTATAATCAGTGATGAGGGTAGTCATTTCTGCAACAAATTGTTTGACAAATTGTTGAACAAGTATGGTGTCACTCATAGGAAGTCTTTAGCTTACCACCCACAAGCTAATGGACAAGCAGAAGTGTCCAACAGAGAGATTAAGGCTATTTTAGGGAAAACTGTTGGAGCCAATAGGAAAGATTGGTCTCAAAGGCTTGATGAATCCTTATGGGCATATAGGACAGCTTACAAAACTCCCATTGGGGTGTCACCTTACCGTATTCTATATGGTAAGGCATGTCACTTGCCTGTGGAGCTAGAACACAAGGCTCATTGGGCCTTGAAGAAGTTAAATTTTAACCCACAAGAGATCAAGGAGCTTAGGATGACTCAATTAGTTGAGTTAGATGAGCTTAGATTGGATGCCTATGATAGTGCTAAATTTTACAAAGAAAGAACTAAGAAATGGCATGATAGGCAACTCAACAATGAACCTTTAACCTTAGGACAGAAAGTTCTTCTATTTAACACAAGGTTGAGGTTATTTCCTGGCAAATTAAGGTCCAAGTGGATGGGACCTTTTGTGATAGTTGATAAGAAGCCATATGGGAGCTTTGAGCTCCAAGCTGTAGATGGCAAGAAATTTTGGGTGAATGGCAATAGGCTGAAACCATACTTTGATTCAACTCAGAGGGAGATAGTTGATTCCCTCTCTTTCACCATTGCATGATCATAACTGAAAGTCTAGCTACAGACTTTAAATAAAGCGCTGGTTGGGAGGCAACCCAATGTTTATTGCTATGTTTTATTTTATGTTATTTCTTTTATTTATTTTATTCAATAAATTTTTTTGCAAGCTAACCATTGTGCAGGAGACTTTGTTCCTTTCTTAGCTAATCATGTGCAGGATGAGCAAATTATTGGGACCTGAACTTGTGGAATTATTTTTAAAGTCAAAGTCAAGGAGCAAGGAGCAAGTGAAGCCCAAAAGTGCTTGAAGATGGGCTCAAACAATTCACGTGCAAGACTTAAAGATGGTCCATAATGCATAAGCAACTCAGTGGAGAAATTTGGGCCAGTTTGGGCCTGAACGTGAATTTGCACGTGAATTGCCCAATTCACGTGCACCTCCTTTTGAGTTGTAACTTTCCGGAATGGTAGATGAAGACCATGTGAATCACGTTTACTCTTGCACGCGAATTGATAGCGTCATATGGAGGCCCAAAAAATACAAAATACCGATTTTAGCCCTCCTAGAAGCTTCCCACAATTCACGTGCGAAGGGACTATTGCTTGCCGGCTCGGTGGGGACCCACCACCAAAGTTTGGGACGATTCGACCTGCACGCCAATTCATCCAATTCACGTGCGAGGCTATTTTGGTCGAACACTCGAAAAGTTAGGGGCACGTGTATCACGCCAATTGGAGTATCTTCCCTTCGCACGCTATATAAAGGGAGGCCATCTTCAAAGGCTTCCACACCAAAATCACTCCGGATCCGAGTATTAGAGAAACTACGCCCTTTTGCTCTCTTGCTCTTCGGTTTTCTGCTCTTGTTCTTATTTTCTCATTCCAAAGATGGTGCGCACAAGGAGGACTGGCCAAGAGGAGGTGGACTCACCTAGTGCTGATAGCCAGACCGAGGAGGAGATACTCTTGGGGCATGCTCTTGATATGCGGGCTTTGGAGGCTTCGTGAGTGCTGGGCTAGAGAGGTGGTCGTTAAAATTCAAACTCGGGATTACAAAGGTTAGTATCTCGCCCGGCCCAGGCTATTTCCTATTCTCGCCTTACAAGACTTCTATGCATCTGTCTCTGGGAGTGAGGATGAACCGATAGGGGTTGTGCAAGGGGTTTACGTCAGGATTACCCCCGAAATTATTAGACATTGCTTTAACCTCCCCGAACCCGGTAATAGCTTCCCTCGGCTAAGCCTAGGAGAATTTGGTGTTGCATGTAACTATGCTAGAAAATTTCAAAGTCGAAGGCGTATACCAAGAATGGTTTTGTTGGAAAATTTAGATGCCTAGCTTACCTGGTAGGGAAATGCTTATTGATTCAGACCAGTGGGCTAGATAGTGTGCCTAAGCCACACCTGGAGTTCATGTATAGCATTGATCATATGCTAAATGTGGATTGGGCCACTACCATTTTTAAATGGTGGAAGAAAAACTCATCCAAGCGATAAATGGCAGAATTTTGTGTGTGATATTTCAAAGCATGCCTGCTTTGCATTTTTCCTCCATGGAGAGCATTACTTTTCCTTCTCACCTGGGTGTTAAGAGTATTGCAAGTCAAGGAGGTTTGGGGGTCGTACCAAGAGGTCATTGGGCAACCAATGTTCCTCCTCCATCACACACCCGCTAGGCACGGTGTTCATGTGGAGCGATCCACGGACTTTGCAAGGGAGACCTCTCCTCATTTGGATCAAAGGAAGCAGGACTCTATACGGACTCACTGCCATGTACATGCGATTCAATGTACACAAAGAAGACATTTTCAATTTCTTTCAAGGCATTAGTGGGCGGTAGTGAGCGAAGTGGAGGTCATCAATTGGGCGATCACTAATGGGCACATCACTAATGCCCAATTTGAAGAATTAATGGCCCTCATCTCTCGGAGACCAACAAGCTACTTCACAACCTAGAACCGAGCATGGGAGGCCCCAGATGTAGCTGCTCATGCATCACCTAGAGCATGGGAGGCCCCGAAGCTCATCCTGCTGCATCTACCGAAGCTTGGAGGCAAGAAACACAAGCGGCTCGGGGAGGCAAATGCCAGGAACCCGGCGCGAGGTGGAAGCCTGAGGAAGGACAACAAAGAAGTCAAAGGCCTCCTAGGCAAAATCCGGAAGGCTTTGAGCAAGAGGAAAGCATCAAAACGTTCTCCTATAGTGGAGATATCCGATGAAGAACCCTCTCCATCCCCCCGAAGATGCTTATCCAGCCCAGGCAGATCCACCTCAACAAGAACCTTCACTCGGCCATCTTACTATCACTCGGAGGAGGCGGCGCCGGCAACAGGGTATCCACCCTTCCGGCCTCAAGAGGAGACAAAGCCCAGAGAAGGGTATTCACCCTTCCACGCCTTTTGCGATCCTGCATATTCTCAGGCTCGGTGCCTGCTATACTTCTGTTTCTTGGGGTGCATACATGCCTCGTGAACTTGAAGATCTACTTGGCCCTCCTGTCCATTTAATCATTAATCCAGCCTTATCATCTGACGAGAGCCAAGCAGCATTTGAAGAGTTCATCAATTCCACGGTTCAGAGGGCTCGCTTTATACGGGATAATGATATCTTCACCCCTTTTAGCTTAAAGAGGATCTCCGAGAATGAATATCTCTACGCCGACGAGATAGACCTCTTCTGCAGGACCATGCGCTATGTAGTGGAGGTTGAGCCTCATAACTACCCCTTAGCTCAATACACTTCCATCATGCTGTGTGAGCTTTTCAATCAACCCTTGTCCGAAGAGGTGTGGCGCCAACGCATCAATGGTGAGAATGAAGGGCACCGCCCTTGGCATGGTATGCATGAGGTGCTGATTCCGGTGCACATTGATCGCCACTATGTACTTGTCCGTTTGAATCTGGATGTAGGACATGCCGTGCTATATGATCCAAGCCAAGGCGAAGGGTTTGCTAGACGGAAAAGACAGTTAGTGCATGGGTTCATCAAAAGAATGAAAGTGGCGATGATCAAAGAAGGATTGTTGCAGGATAAGCTCCCTCTTATTCACCTCAACGAAATGGAAATCCCTCAGCCTGACCAATTCAGTTGTGGGATCTTTGTTTGCTACTACATGATGGCTATTCTGCAAGGGAAGGAAACTTGGGAAATGCGCGGCGAGACGTTGGTTGACTGTGTGGCTTAGGTGTGACGAATGGTGGCCAATGTCATCTACTATTACAGTGTGCCAAACCAGGGGTAAGTGTTTTTCCTACTCCCTATTTTATGCCATGCGGACATAGCATATTTTAAGTGTGGTGTATGGGGAGTGACTTGAGCCACTTGCTTGTCTTTTATATTGTGATTGCATGTTTTATTTATTATACAAAAAAACAAAACAAAAAAAAACAAAAAAAAAACTGTTTTTAGTTGCATGATTGTTTGCGTTGTTTGAATGATTTGCTTGTGGAGACATGGATATTAAGTATGCAATTTTGGCTTAAAATTTAATTTTTATGCCACATTAGTATCATGTTGTGATAAGGGTGTTAAAGTAGTTAAAATGTGCTCTGAATTGGTTTAATCATGTCTTTATCTTTTGAATGATATCACCATGTTTTTGGAGCTGAGTTTTGAATATTAGCTGAGCATGAAATGCTATGATAGACCTAAGTAACCCTTAAAGTTGAGTGAAAAAGAAATGAAAAATGAGAACAGCTTCTTTTTAGCCCTTGAGTGACATTTATGGTTTATGGGTAATAGTTTGATTTGCTACTCTTCTTGCATTCAACATTGGTTATTTAATGGTAGGAGTCAAGCAAGCATGTGATTACTTATTAGTGCTCAGTGTTTGGTGTTTAGTTAGGATGCAAGACCTCTAAGTCATTGTGACTGTCTTTGCATTCTTTTCTTTATTGTGTGATATTATTGGAAAAGGTTTGTGATGCACATTGTGGAAAAAAGCCCATCACATTTTGAAAAGGGGTATGCATTAGAAAAATTCAGTCTTATTTATGTGTTATGTGAGTAAAAAAAAAGAGTGAATAATCCATCAAGGGAGAGCATAAAATGCAACCTTGTAAGGTTATTACTTAAAAATAAAAAGAAAAGAAAAGAAAAAATCAGAATAAAAGCCACAATGGCTTGATGTTTATGTGTGATTGTTTAGATTTGAAGCCACATTGGCTTAGTTTTGTTTATTTGAGAGTGTTGAGCTTAATTGTTTAGCTCATGGTTTTGTTTTATCAGTTATTAGAATAGAGTGTGAGTTTATTGAGTTTAGACTAGAGTGTGAGTTCAAATAAAGTAGAATAGAGAGTGTGTTTTCTTTGATGAGCACAATAGGGAACTCTCATGATTGCTTGGCAAGTGCTTAATCAATAGCTGATGGCGAGTGTAGAGATAGAGTTTTTCCATCCATTGTTCATTTTTAGGTATTGGGCTTGAGAATTATTATATTTGAGTGAGGCTGCTTATCCTTGGTAAGAACTTAAAGGGAAACTAGGTGCTATTTTATCATGGATTGCTTGCTCATATCTGAAATTTAAGTGGAGATATTGCATGGTTGTTGGACTAGGGATATGGACATGAATGAACTAAGTTATGACTCATTTTGATGCTTAAATTCTCATTTCATCATGATAGAGTTGCATGCTTAGGAAACCATGATTCTCCTTGATTGTTATTTTATTTTTCTTCCGTTTGATTGCGTGTTTATTTTATTTTTGCATGCTTGTATGTTTTTGCTTGAGGACAAGCAATGGTTCAAGTGTGGTGTATTTGATAACGTGCATTTTATGCCGTTATTCTAGTGTTTATTTAGGATGTTTAAGAGCATGATTAGAGCCTTATTGCTTCATATATCATATATATTTGCTCTAACCCCTAGGAAGATACTAGTTGCAAATACATGCGTTTTTAAGCTGTTTTGGCAGATTTTGGACCTCACTTTTGACATAGTAGATGGCCTCAAACAATTGGCGTGCAAGAACAAAAGTTGCTTAGAATTATAGCCTCTACCTACCACAGAAATTTCAAAGCATTTGGAGCTTATTTGGATCTGCACGTGAATTCACCCAATTCACGTGCAAGCATATTTTTGCCTCTCAGGCCTCTACAGGATGCAAGGAAGCTTGGGGAGAAGTTTGAGCTGATTTGGAGGTGCACGTGAATTCACCATATCAAGTGCAAATTGGCGTGCAGAGATATTTTTGGACCGATCCAATCGTTTTTCCATGCTGATCATTTGTTCCTGAAGGCCCAAGTCCAAATTGTGGATGGAAGATAGAGTTTTTAATGTTTCGAGTGTCACTTATCAAAACTACGCCGTTTTGATAGATGGGCTAGGTTACACACCTCAAGGCCCATCCAAACTCTATAAATAAGAGCTCCACGCCCCTTGCTAGCCATACCTAACCCCCCTACACGTTTTTAGAGAGAGAGAGAGGCTCCACGTCTTGGAGGCTGTCCTTGACCTAGGAGAGCAGCCGTCGCAGCCGTCGCGGATTTTGGAGCCTGGATTTGAAGCTTTGTTGCGCGCGTGGTCAAGAAGAAGATGTTTAGCTTTTCTTCTATGGTTTTGCTTGTAATCATGCGTGAGTAGTTCTTTTAATCTAGGGGAGCAATGTAGCCCCCTTGTTGCTTTGTTGTGTTTATGAATATTGGGTTTGGATGATTGAAGTTTTGCATGTTTTATGAATCTGTTCTTAAGTTCTATCTTTGGATGTACACCTTGGTATTCTTAGCCCTAGTCCTGGGGCAGATTGAGATTCATAACTTATTTGTAATTGGTGTGATCATTATCCTTTTGCAAGTATGATTTATTGGCTTTGCATGTTTGTGTGTTTAGATGACCATTCTAGCATACAACTCTTAAAAAGGAGCTCGGTGACCATTTGTTGTCCTTGGCTTATGTTTAGCATGTTTTCAATCGGACAACCCTAATACCATGAACCAGGAGAGATAACATAGGGAGGTGAAATTGTGACCCTAGATGCTTTTAATCCTTGAATCTTAATCCTAAAATCAGTTTACTTTCTTTGTTTATTCAAAAAACCAAATAAAAATTAGATCTTTAGTTTAAAAAAAGAAAACTTTTTGGCCAAGACATTTTATAGAACAAGAGTAATTGGGTGATTTGATTTGAGAACTAGTAAACTAGGCTAATCCCTGTGGGTTCGACCCCTTGCTTGCTGCTATTCTTTTAGTGCAAACTTAGGGAATTTATTATCTTGAAGAGAGATTTAACGACATTAGCTAGCTCTTTTAGAGAGGCTAAAAATCTTGTCCTCAAATATCGTCTTTCCGTTGATTTTTCCAATATTGATTAGTGCATTAGACACTGCGTTGGAAGTACCTCGCCATCATGGAGTATGCCACAATGGGACAGCACCTGTCGTGGTATGGATCCCTTTCAATCCTCTGCCGACTTTACATTTCATTGTTTGATTAATCCACTCAATGCATCCCAAATAAACTAAATAACCAACTCAAACCTAAAAATCAACCCTTTTGATCTATAATTGAAGCAAAATGCGCATTTGACGACTATAAAGGATTCTAAGTGCTTGTGTATTTCATATTGAAAATAGTGGATTACACACCGTTGGGACTACCTCCCTCGCCATCGTGGAGTATGCCACAACGAGCAAACCATGCTCGTCATGTATCCTTTTAATCCTCTACCGACTTTACATTTCATTGTTTGATTAATCCACTCAATGCATCCCAAATTAACTAAACAACCAACTCAAACCTAAAAATCAACCCTTTTGATCTACAATTGAACCAAAATGCGCATTTAATGATTACATTTGGATTCTAAGAGCTTGCGTATTCAATATTGAAAATAGTGGATTACGCACAGCGTTGGAAGTAACTCCTGCCATGGAGTATGCCACATTGACCGAACCTTGGTCATCAAGTGTCATTTAAATCTTTTGTGGATATATTATTTTCTTGTTTGAATAATCCTCTGGATTTCATCCCAAATCAACTAAATAACCAAACCGACCTATAGATCTAGCTTTTGGAATTGTTATTGAACCAAAATACGGATTTAACGATTATAATATCGTCTTTTCCGTTGATTTTTCCAATATTGATCAGTGCATTAGACACTTGCGTTGGAAGTACCTGCCATCGTGGAGTATGCCACAATGAGCAAACCATGCTCGTCGTGTAGCCTTTCAATCCTCGACTTTACATTTCATTGTTTGATTAATCCACTCAAGCATCCCAAATAAAATAAATAACCAACTCAAACCTAAAAACAACCTTTGCAAATTGAAGCAAAGGTTTGCGGACTTTACATTTCATGTTTGATTAATCCACTCAATGCATCCCAAATAAATAAATAACCAATCAAACCTAAAAATCAACCATTTTGATCTATAATTGAAGCAAATGCGCATTTGACGACTATAAAGGATTCTAAGTGCTTGTGTATGTAATATTGAAAATAGTGGATTACACACCGTTGGGACTACCTCCCTTGCCATGGTGGAGTATGCCACATTGAGCAAACCATGCTCGTTGTGTATCCTTTCAATCCTCTACCGACTTTACATTTCATTGTTTGATTAATCCACTCAATGCATCCCAAATTAACTAAACAACCAACTCAAACCTAAAAATCAACCCTTTTCATCTATAATTGAACCAAAATGCGCATTTAACGATTACAAAGGATTCTAAGAGCTTGGGTATTCAATATTGAAAATAGTGGATTACGCACGGCGTTGGAAGCAACTCCTGCCATGGAGTATGCTACATTGAGCGAACCTTGGTCATCAAGTGTCATTTAAATCTTTTGTGGATATATTATTTTGTTGTTTGAATAATCCTCCCGATTTCAACCCAAATCAACTAAATAACCAAACCGACCTATAGATCTAGCTTTTGGAATTATTATTGAACCAAAATACGGATTTAACGATTATAATATCGCCTTTCCGTTGATTTTTCCAATATTGATTAGTGCATTAGACACTGCGCTGGAAGTACCTCGCCATCGTGGAGTATGCCACAATCAGCAAACCATGCTCGTCGTGTATCCTTTCAATCCTCTGTGCGACTTTACATTTCATTGTTTGATTAATCCACTCAATGCATCCCAAATAAAGTAAATAACAAACTCAAACCTAAAAATCAACCCTTTTGATCTATAATTGAAGCAAAATGCGCATTTGACGACTATAAAGGATTCTAAGTGCTTGTGTATTTGATATTGAAAATAGTGGATTACACACCATTGGGACTACCTCCCTCGCCATTGTGGAGTATGCCACAATGAGCAAACCATGCTCGTAATGTATCCATTCAATCCTCTACCGACTTTACAATTCATTGTTTGATTAATCCACTCAATGCATCCCAAATAAACTAAACAACCAACTCAAACCTAAAAATCAACCCTTTTGATCTATAATTGAACCAAAATGCGCATTTAACGATTACAAAGGATTCTAAGAGCTTGCGTATTCAATATTGAAAATAGTGGATTACACACAAGTTTGAAGTAACTCCTAGCCATGGAGTATGCCACATTGAGCAAACCTTGGTCATCAAGTGCCATTTAAATCTTTTGTGGATATATTATTTTGTTGTTTGAATAATCCTCTGATTTCAACCCAAATCAACTAAATAACCAAACCGACCTATAGATCTAGCTTTTGGAATTGTTATTGAACCAAAATACGGATTTAACGATTATAATATCGTCTTTCCGTTGATTTTTCCAATATTAATTAGTGCATTAGACAACTGCGTTGGAAGTACCTCGCCATCGTGGAGTATGCCACAATTAGCAAACCATGCTCGTCGTGTATCCTTTCAATCCTCTCCGACTTTACATTTCATTGTTTGATTAATCCACTCAATGCATCCCAAATAAACTAAACAACCAACTCAAACCTAAAAATCAACCCTTTTGATCTATAATTGAACCAAAATGCGCATTTAACGACTACAAAGGATTCTAAGAGCTTGCGTATTCAATATTGAAAATAGTGGATTACACACGCGTTGGAAGTAACTCCTCGCCATGGAGTATGCCACATTGAGCAAACCTTGGTCATCAAGTGCCATTTAAATCTTTTGTGGATATATTATTTTGTTGTTTGAATAATCCCTCGATTTCAACCCAAATCAACTAAATAACCAAACCAAACCTATAGATCTAGCTTTTGGAATTGTTATTGAACCAAAATACGGATTTAACGATTATAATATCGTCTTTCCTTTGATTTTTCCAATATTAATTAGTGCATTAGACAACTGCGTTGGAAGTACCTGCCATCGTGGAGTATGCCACAATTAGCAAACCATGCTCATCATGTATCCTTTCAATCCTCTGCCGACTTTACATTTCATTGTTTGATTAATCCACTCAATGCATCCCAAATAAACTAAACAACCAACTCAAACCTAAAAATCAACCCTTTTGATCTATAATTGAACCAAAATGCGCATTTAACGATTACAAAGGATTCTAAGAGCTTGCGTATTCAATATTGAAAATAGTGGATTACACACAGCGTTGGAAGTAACTCCCCGCCATGGTGTATGCCACATTGAGCGAACCTTGGTCATCAAGTGCCATTTAAATCTTTTGTGGATATATTATTTTGTTGTTTGAATAATCCTCTCGATTTCAACCCAAATCAACTAAATAACCAAACCGACCTATAGATCTAGCTTTTTGAATTGTTATTGAACCAAAATACGGATTTAACGATTATAATATCGTCTTTCCGTTGATTTTTCCAATATTAATTAGTGCATTAGACACTGCGTTGGAAGTACCTGCATCGTGGAGTATGCCACAATCAGCGAACCATGCTCGTCGAGTGTATCCTTTCAATCCTCTACCGACTTTACATTTCATTGCTTGATTAACCCACTCAATGCATCCCAAATAAACTAAATAACCAACTCAAACCTAAAAATCAACCCTTTATCATAAGAAGCAAAAGCATTGACGAGGGGGGGGGGGGGGGGGGGGGGGGGGGGGGGGGGGGGGGGGGGGGGGGGGGGGGGGGGGGGGGGGGGGGGGCGCACCCAAAAAAAACAACTCGACCTAAAAATCAACCCTTTTGATCTATAATTGAATTAAATCTTTTGCATATATATTTTGTTGACGTTCACAAAACAAACACTTTTATAAATTAGCTTTTGGAAGGAACCAAAATACGATTTAAGATATCATATGCTTTGATTTTCAATATTAAATAGGCATTAGACAGCGTTGGAATTGAAAATGTGGATTTCATCCTCTACATTGTAAGCGCATTGAGAGTATGCCACAATGAGCAAACGATGCTCGTGTATCCTTTCAATCCTCTACCGACTTTACATTTCATTGTTTGATTAATCTACTCAATGCATCCCAAATAAACTAAACAACCAACTCAAACCTAAAAATCAGCCCTTTTGATCTATAATTGAACCAAAATGCGCATTTAACGATTACAAAGGATTCTAAGAGCTTGCGTATTCAATATTGAAAATAGTGGATTACACACAACGTGGAAGTAACTCCTCGCCATGGAGTATGCCACATTGAGCGAACCTTGGTCATCAAGTGTCATTTAAATCTTTTGTGGATATATTATTTTGTTGTTTGAATAATCCTCCGATTTTATCCCAAATCAACTAAATAACCAAACCGACCTATAGATCTAGCTTTTGGAATTGTTATTGAACCAAAATACGGATTTAACGATTATAATATCGTCTTTCCGTTGATTTTTCCAATATTAATTAGTGCATTAGACAACTGCGTTGGAAGTACCTCGCCATCGTGGAGTATGCCACAATCTGCAAACCATGCTCGTCGTGTATCCTTTCAATCCTCTGCCGACTTTACATTTCATTGTTTGATTAATCCACTCAATGCATCCCAAATAAACTAAATAAAAAACTCAAACCTAAAAATCAACCCTTTTGATCTATAATTGAAGCAAAATGCGCATTTGACGACTATAAAGGATTCCAAGTGCTTGTGTATTTAATATGGAAAATAGTGGATTACACACCGTTGGGACTACCTCCCTCGCCATCGTGGAGTATGCCACAATGAGCAAACCGTGCTCGTCATGTATCCTTTCAACCCTCTACCAACTTTACATTTCATTGTTTGATTAATCCACTCAATGCATCCCAAATAAACTAAACAACCAACTCAAACCTAAAAATCAACCCTTTTGATCTATAATTGAACCAAAATGCGCATTTAACGATTACAAAGGATTCTAAGAGCTTGCGTATTCAATATTGAAAATAGTGGATTACACACAGCGTTGGAAGTAACTCCTCGCCATGGTGTATGCCACATTGAGCGAACCTTGGTCATCAAGTGCCATTTAAATCTTTTGTGGATATATTATTTTGTTGTTTGAATAATCCTCCGATTTCAACCCAAATCAACTAAATAACCAAACCGACCTATAGATCTAGCTTTTTGAATTGTTATTGAACCAAAATACGGATTTAACGATTATAATATCGTCTTTCCGTTGATTTTTCCAATATTAATTAGTGCATTAGACACCTGCGTTGGAAGTACCTCGCCATCGTGGAGTATGCCACAATCAGCAAACCATGCTCGTCGTGTATCCTTTCAATCCTCTGCCGACTTTACATTTCATTGTTTGATTAATCCACTCAATGCATCCCAAATAAACTAAATAACCCACTCAAACCTAAAAATCAACCCTTTTGATCTATAATTGAAGCAAAATGCACATTTGACGACTATAAAGGATTCTAAGTGCTTGTGTATATAATATTGAAAATAGTGGATTACACACCGTTGGGACTACCTCCCTCGCCATCGTGGAGTATGCCACAAGAGCAAACCATGCTCGTCGTGTATCCTTTCAATCCTCTACCGACTTTACATTTCATTGTTTGATTAATCCACTCAATGCATCCCAAATAAACTAAATAACCAACTCAAACCTAAAAATCAACCCTTTTGATCTATAATTGAACCAAAATGCGCATTTAACGATTACAAAGGATTCTAAGAGCATTAATAATGAAAATAGTGGATTACACACGTTAGACTAACTCCTCGCCATGGAGTATGCCACAATGAGCAAACCTTGGTCATCAAGTACCATTTAAATCTTTTGTGGATATATTATTTTATTGTTTGAATAATCCACCCATTCAACCCAAATCAACTAAATAACCAAACCAACCTAAACTAGCTTTTTGAATGTTATTGAACCAAAATGCGATTTAACGATTATAATGGATTCTTAGGCTTGATTTTTCCAATATTGAAAATAGTGGATTACACACGCGTTGGAAGTAACTCTCGCCATGGAGTATGCCACAATTAGCAAACCTTGGTCGTCAAGTGCCATTTAAATCTTTTGTGGATTTATTATTTCATTGTTTGATTAATCCACTCGATTTCATCCCAAATAAACTAAATAACCAAACTCAAACCTATAAATCAAGCTTTTGGAATTATTATTGAACCAAAATACGGATTTGGAACGATTATAATATCGCTGTTCGTTGATTTTCAATATTGAAAATAGTGGATTAGACACCGTTGGAACTACCTCCTCGCCATCGTGGAGTATGCCACAATGAGCAAACCATGCTCGTCATGTATCCTTTCAATCCTCTACCGACTTTACATTTCATTGTTTGATTAATCCACTCAATGCATCCCAAATAAACTAAACAAACAACTCAAACCTAAAAATCAACCCTTTTGATCTATAATTGAAACAAAACAGTGTTTAACGATTACAAAGGATTCTAAGAGCTTGTGTATTCAATATTGAAAATAGTGGATTACACATAGCATGAAGTAACTCGCCACGGAGTATGCCACATCGAGCTAACCTTGGTCATCAAGCGTCATTTAAATCTTTTGTGGATATATTATTTTGTTGTTTGAATAATCCTCCGATTTCATCCCAAATCAACTAAATAACCAAACCGACCTATAGATCTAGCTTTGGAATTGTTATTGAACCAAAATACGGATTTAACGATTATTATATCGTTTTCCGTTGATTTTTCCAATATTGATTAGTGACATTAGACACTTCACTGAAGTACTTCGCCATCGTGGAGTATGCCACAATCAGCAAACCATGCTCGCCGTGTATCCTTTCAATCCTCTGCCGACTTTACATTTGATTGTTTGATTAATCCACTTAATGCATCCCAAATAAACTAAATACCCAACTCAAACCTAAAAATCAACCCTTTTGATCTATAATCAAGCAAAATGTGCATTTGACTTCCATATAAAGGATTCTAAGTGCTCGTGATTTATTTAAAATGGTGGATTACACACCGATGGGACTAGGTCACTCGCCATCGTGGAGTATGCCATTATCCGCAAACCATGCTCAGTATTGTATCCTTTCAATCTTCTACCGACTTTACATTTCAATGTTTGATTAATCCACTCAATGCATCCCAAATAAACTAAACAACCAACTCAAACCTAAAAAACAACCCTTTTGATCTATAATTGAAGCAAAATGCGCATTTAACGATTACAAAGGATTCTAAGAACTTGTGTATTCAATATTAAAATAGTGGATTACACACAGTGGTTGGAAGTAACTCCTCGCCATGGAGTATGCCACATTGACCTAACCTTGGTCACACCGCCATTTAAATCTTTTGTGGATATATTATTTTGTTGTTTGAATAATCCTCGATTTCATCCCAAATCAACTAAATAACCAAACCGACCTATAGATCTAGCTTTTGGAATTGTTATTGAACCAAAATACGGATTTAACGATTATTATATCGTCTTTCCGTTGATTTTTCCAATATTGATTAGTGCATTAGACAATGGCGTTGGAAGTACCTCTATCGTGGAGTATGCCACAATCAGCAAACCATGCTCGTCGTGTATCCTTTCAATCCTCTCGGGACTTTACATTTCATTGTTTGATTAATCCACTCAATGCATCCCAAATAATCTAAATAACCAACACCAAACCTAAAAATCAACCCTTTTGATCTATAATTAGGCAAAATGCGCATTTGACGACTATAAAGGATTCTAAGTGCTTGTGTATTTTTAGTGAAAATAGTGGATTACACACCGATGGGACTACCTCCTCGCCATCGTGAGTATGCCACAATCCGCAAACCATGCTCGAATCGCTGTATCCTTTCAATCCTCTACCGACTTTAGATTTCAATGTTTGATTAATCCACTCAATGCGTCCCAAATAAACTAAAACCAACTCAAACTTAAAAACAACCCTTTTGATCTATAATTGAAGCAAAATGCGCATTTAACGATTACAAAGGATTCCTAAGAACTTGCGTATTCAATATTGGAAATAGTGGATTACACACAGCGTTGAAGTAACTCCTCGCCATGGAGTATGCCACATCGAGCGAACCTTGGTCATCAAGTGCCATTTAAATCTTTTGTGGATATATTATTTTGTTGTTTGAATAATCCTCTGATTTCATCCCAAATCAACTAAATAACCAAACCACCTATAGATCTAGCTTTTGAATTGTTATTGAACCAAAATATGGATTTAACGATTATTATATCGTCTTTCCGTTGATTTTTCCAATATTGATTAGTGCTGTTAGATAATCGCGTTGGAAGTACCTGCCATCGTGGAGTATGCCACAATCAGAAACCATGCTCGTCGTTGTATCCTTTCAATCCTCTGTGGACTTTTACATTTGATTGTTTGATTAATCCACTCAATGCATCCCAAATAAACTAAATACCCAACTCAAACCTAAAAATCAACCCTTTTGATCTATAATTAAGCAAAATGCGCATTGACACTATAAAGGATTCTAAGTGCTTGGTATTTTTAAAGGAAAATAAGGATTACACAACGATGGACTACCTCTCCCATCGAGTATCCACAATCCAAAACCAGCTCGCCAGTATCCTTTCAATCCTCTACCACTTTAGATTTCAATGTTTGATTAATCCACTCAACGCCCCAAATAAACTAAAAACCAACCCAAACCTAAAAAACAACCCTGATCTATAATTGAAAAAAGCGCATTTAACGATTACAAAGGATTCTAAGAACTTGCGTATTCAATATTGAAAATAGTGGATTACCCGGCGTTGAAGTAACTCCTCGTCATGGAGTATGCCACATTGAGCTAACCTTGGTCATCAAGTGCATTTAAATCTTTTGTGGATATATTATTTTGTTGTTTGAATAATCCTCTCGATTTCATCCCAAATCAACTAAATAACCAAACCGACCCATAGATCTAGCTTTTTGAATTGTTATTGAACCAAAATACGGATTTAACGATTATTATATCGTCTTTCCGTTGATTTTTCCAATATTAATTAGTGCATTAGACAACGCGTTAGAAGTACCTCGCCATCGTGGAGTATGCCACAATCTGCAAACCATGCTCATGGGTATCCTTTCAATCCTCTGCCGACTTTACATTTCATTGTTTGATTAATCCACTCAATGCATCCCAAATAAACTAAATACCCAACTCAAACCTAAAAATTAACCCTTTTGATCTATAATTGAAGCAAAATGCGCGTTTGACGACTATAAAGGATTCTAAGTGCTTGTGTATTTTTTACCGAAAATAGTGGATTACACACCGTTGGGACTACCTCCCTCGCCATCGTGGAGTATGCCACAATCCCAAAACCATGCTCGTCATGTATCCTTTCAATCCTCACCGACTTTACATTTCATTGTTTGATTAATCCACTCAATGCATCCCAAATAAACTAAACAACCAACTCAAACCTAAAAATCAACCCTTTTGATCTATAATTGAAGCAAAATGCGCATTTAACGATTACAAAGGATTCTAAGAACTTGCGTATTCAATATTGAAAATAGTGGATTACACACAGCGTTGGAAGTAACTCCTCGCCATGGAGTATGCCACATTGAGGAACCTTGGTCATCAGTGCCATTTAAATCTTTTGTGGATATATTATTTTGTTGTTTTAATAATCCTCCGATTTCATCCCAAATCGACTAAATAACCAAACCGACCTATAGATCTAGCTTTTGGAATTGTTATTGAACCAAAATACGGATTTAACGATTATAATATCGTCTTTCGTTGATTTTTCCAATATCAATTAGTGCATTAGATATCGTTGGAAGTACCTCGCCATCGTGGAGTATGCCACAATCAACAAACCATGCTCGTGTATCCTTTCAATCCTCTGCCGACTTTACATTTGATTGTTTGATTAATCCACTAACTCATCCCAAATAAACTAAATAACCAACTCAAAACCTAAAAATCAACCCTTTTGATCTATAACTTAAGCAAAATGCGCATTTGACGACTATAAAGGATTCTAAGTGCTTGTGTATTTTTAGTGAAAATAGTGGATTACACACCGTTGGGACTACCTCCTCGCCATCGTGGAGTATGCCACAATCCGCAAAACCATGCTAATCATGTATCCTTTCAATCCTCTACCCACTTTACATTTCAATGTTTGATTAATCACTCAATGCGTCCCAAATAAACTAAAAACCAACTCAAACCTAAAAACAAACCCTTTTGATCTATAATTGAAGCAAAATGCGTATTTAACGATTAAAAGGATTCTAAGAACTTGCGTATTCAATATTGAAAATAGTGGATTACTCACAGCGTTGGAAGTAACTCTTCGCCATGGAGTATGCCACATTGAGCGTAACCTTGGTCATCAAGTGCCATTTAAATCTTTTGTGAATTTATTATTTTGTTGTTTGAATAATCCTCCGATTTCATCCCAAATCAACTAAATAACCAAACCGACCTATAGATCTAGCTTTTTGAATTGTTATTGAACCAAAATACGGATTTAACGATTATAATATCGTCTTTCAGTTGATTTTTCCAATATTGATTAGTGCATTAGCAATCGTTGCGGAAGTACCTCTCATCGTGGAGTATGCCACAATCAACCAACCACGCTCGTCATGTATCCTTTAATCCTCTACCGACTTTACATTTCATTGTTTGATTAATCCACTCAATGCATCCCAAATAAACTAAATAACCAACTCAAACCTAAAATCAACCCTTTGATCTATAATTAAGCAAAATGCGATTTGACGACTATAAAGGATTCTAAGTGCTTGGTATTTAATATTGAAAATAGTGGATTACACCCGTTGGGATACCTCCCTCGCCATCGTGGAGTAGCCACAATGAGCAAACCATGCTCTTCGTGTATCCTTTCAATCCTCTACCGACTTTACATTTCATATTTTGATTAATCTACTCAATGAATCCCAATAAACTAAGCAACCAGCTCAAACTTAAAAATCAACCCTTTGATGCATAATTGAACCAAAATGCGCATTTTAATTATTACAAAGGATTCTAAGAGCTTCCATATTCAATATTAGAAGAAAGGGATTACGGCGGCATTGGAAGTAACTCCTCGCCATGGAGTATGCCACATTGAGCTAACCTTGGTCATCAAGTGTCATTTAAATCTTTTGTGGATATATTGTTTTGTTGTTTGAATAATCCTCGATTTTATCCCAAATCAAGTAAATAACCAAACCTACCTGTAGATCTTAGCTTTTGGAATTGTTATTAAACCAAAATACGGATTTAATGATT